>CAKXYN010000027.1:13750000-15000000 GCA_935064755.1 Tragelaphus eurycerus | reverse complement strand
TTTTGTGGTCTCAGGTATACACAAACTTTTAAAATGCAGTTGATTTTTAGGAGCTCGGAGAAGAAAAAACATACATTTTTATAATTCAGGTGTTCTTGTTGTTAAAAATAGGACCTTTGAATGAGTGGCTGTTTATAGTTTGGGTTTTGGGTGGTTGTTCTGTAGAGAAGGTTCTGTTCTTGACAAATGTGCTTCCCAGTCATTTTTCCTAGTGTGGGCGGTTGGGTCATGGGAGAAGGCCAGCGTTTCTTGGCCGTTCTCTCTCCTTGTTGCCTGGAACCCCTTACTATACTACCGTGGGCTTAAACTGCCAAACTTAGGGATTTGACAAGAAATTCAAATCTCTGAGCACAAACAATCATTTATATTTTCTCCAAGTACTTACCTCGGTGTTGTATTTATATAAGAATTAAGAATCATTCTGCAGTAAGCCATAGCTTTAAGATTATAATAGAAAGCTGCTGATTAAAAGGTTTCAGTTTTGGCACAGGATGGGTGTAAATGCTAGCATCTTTTTGGCCAAATGTTTTTACATGAAGCTAGTTCAAGCGTGTGTGCTAAGTCACTTCAGTCGTGTCCAGCTCTTTGCGATCCTGTGGACTGTAGCCCACCAGGTTCCTCTGTCCATGAGATTCTCCAGGCAAGAATACTGGAGTGGGTTTGCCGTGCCCTCCTCCAGGGGATCTTCCTGACCCAGGGATCAAACGCGCTTCTCTTTGGCCTCCTGCATTGGCAGGCAGGTTCTTTACCATTTATCACCTGCGAAGCCCCTTGAAGAGAGTATGTAAGTGTAAAGATTTGCTCAGATAAATGGGGAGTTTCTGGTTACACCTACCTTGGGCAAACTGCCAAAAAAGATTAATGTGATGATATCTTTTCTTTAAAAAAAAATTACCATTTTATGTACATTTGAGTTCTAGATAGAATTATTAAGCTAAATATAATACCTTAGCAAAAATGACTTACTCTATCATCCTGGAAAAGACTTAAGATGTCATGTTGAGCTCTTTTGTTTATTTTTATCAAAAGGTCCTTTTATCTGCCATCCGATATTTAAATTCAATGATGTCTTAAAATCCAATCCTCATTATAACAGAACAAAATTTTAAAAACTTCATTAAATTCAGTTAAAACAAAAATAAACTTATGCAGCAGAGTTTTGCATTATAAGCTTTGATATCTGTGAGTTTCACTAGCAACAAAGGAAGCGTAAGTGCAGAGGTTGCTCAAGCAGAGGAAAAGAGAAGGAGACGTTTTTCTAGTTTGGAAAGTTGAAGGAGCTGTAGCCTTTCGGCCACTGTAACTACCATCACATGGTGTTGGAGCCATGGCCAAGAAACACCAAAAATTCTTCCACCTCTTTCCCTGTCATGTACTCAGCAAAACCCCTTCTCTTGTGAAGCCTAATCAGCCACCGACTCTGCGCCTACACTTAGGCCCCTAAATATTGCTAGGGAAAAGCATTAATTGTGTTGATGGATCTTATTCTAAACTCATACTCACATGCTTCAAAGAGAGACACACCATGGCCACGTAGACGTAACACGCCTTCCTGGTATATTTGCTGTCTTACTCTCAGAGATGACTATTTCCCCATTTAATTCTCCTCAAACTTCCTATGTTTCTTTCCCTTCCCTTTACTCTCAGCTGCTTCATACTTGACTGAGCAAAGAGACCCAGTCAGACAGGTCCTACCTCACTCTCCTGCTCCAGAACCTGCCAGCCTGCGTCGGTGCCTAACTCTCTGGCTTCCTTCGTCTTCTGGTTAGACTCCCCTGTCCTTTCCAAAGGTTAATCCTGCATTTGTTTCCTGAGGCCTTCTTCTCTTGTCTCAAGTACATGGCACTTGGAATTTTCTTCTTCCTGCGACATCACTGATTTTTCAAATCTAAAAGGATTATCCTCACCAGTATGTTCTAGTAATGTTACTTCATTTACTCATATCCCTTTCAACCGTTTCCCACTTCTTTACTCTCTCTTCCCAGCAACACTCCCTGAAGAGAGTTGTCTGTCTTCTTGTCTACACGCCTTCGCTTTCTCTTCATCCCTTGGCCCTCTCCAGTTGGGCTTCTGTCTTCTCTACCCTCCCGAGATGGCTCTTGTTGAGATCGTTGACCTCCGTGTTGTCAGAAACCGCGGTCACGTGCCCATTCTTGTGTTACTTGATGTGTAAGCAGCATGTGAGAAGGTTAACTGCTTCTTCCTCTTTGAGTCTTTCACCACTGGTTTTTGTACCATCGCACTGTGGTGGCGATGGAGGTGTCGCCCCACGGCTCCCTTCATGAGCATATGTTTCAGGATGAGAGCTGAGTGAGAGCCTCCAGCCCTCAGTTACAGTGGGAACAAAGCCCAGACTTCCTGAATGTTCCCAGCCAATAAGTGAGCATGAAGCGGGTACTAGAACTGGGACAGTCTCACTACACGAGGTTCCTCTGTTACTTTGGATCAGGAAGTCCCCGTTGGCCAGGCCAAGCCTTCTTTAGAACCGAACTGTGACCCGAAGCGCTTCCTCCCTCCTCCCATCTTCCTCCCCTTTCATAGATGTCAGACCCACAAAAGCCCGAAGTTTTCTTCACCTCCTCCTCCTCCCATCTCCTTTGTATCTTTCACATGTCCAGTCCCATCTTGGTGTCGCCTTCCTAGAGGATCCACATGGACTCACACAGTGTCCTGTTCCCTGACCCACTTGGCAGTCCCTTGTCTGTTTACCTTCTCTTCTCCAAGAGCCCTTAACACTGGTGGCTTCGTCTTTGGACGAACTCTTCTCTTTTTGATGTCTTTGGGATCTTATTCATTCCCATGGTTTTAGATATAATCTTTGTATCGTTGGCTGTCAGATCTTTATCCCAGCTCTGATGTCTCCCAGAACCCCAGACTTCTATATCTAATCATGTTCTTGACATCTCCACTTGGATATTTAACGGTCTTCTAAAAGGTAGCATATTCGAAGGAACTCATAATCTTCATTTGTAACTGCCCTTCTTCAGCTGCCCTCATCTCTGTAAATGGCTCTAGTCACTCTTGATTGCCCTTTTCTTCAGCCCATCAGCAAGTCACCAGCTTGACTGTGGCTGCCCTAATCAGTATTTCAGCAACTTTCCTCTCAATTGCTCTCTTGCCCTCTCACAGACCACTCACCACTCAGTAGACAAAATGAGCCTTTAAAAATGTACAGCAGATCTAATCATCCCCCTGATTACAGTACTACAAAGGTTCTTCGGTGAACTTTGAATAAAGCCCACATTCGCTCACGTTGTTTACAAAGCCTGTACAACTGGCCTTTCCTGGCCTCTCAGGCTTCCTCCTTCCTTCCCCTGGCTGCTGTCTCAGTGGGCTTCTTTCAGTTCCTAGTATAAGAAGAGGTTATTCTTGCCTTTGGGTCTGTGGTCTCATTCCCTAGGTGTTCTTCCTTCTGGACACTCGGGTCTCACTTTAAATGTTACCTCCTCACCGAGGGCTCCTCTGACCTCCCAGCCTAAAGTCACGTATCTGGTTTCTCTCTCGAAGACATCCCTCTGTTTTCATTCTAGTCATAGCCCTCACATTTTCTTATCTTTCTCTCTTTTATTTATGGTCTGTCTCGTCTCAGCTCGAATGTGAGTGCCACAAGAATAGGGTCCTTTTCCGTCTGGTTCCTTGCAGCATTCCCAGCTCCTCCGAGAGTACCTGGTGTGTGGTCAGCATCCCCGTGCTGGGGAACGAGTGAACTGACGGAACTGTTAGTTCACCATTTCACCTCCAGGAACGTATCTTCTTTCCTCTGAAAGACAAAGGCAGTGAATTTTCCCAGCTCTACGATTCTGAACCTGTAGCTCTTACTAGGTTCACCGTTCTCTAAGATGTCCTTTTCCTTGAATGTGCACATAATGCCAATGGAGTTAAAAACCCCATCATAATGAATCCATGGGGCATACTGTTTGTTGGCTTTGTTCCAGTGGAATTTGTCGCCAAGCCAGAAATTGCATTTCCAGGCTAGAGGAACTAGGGATGAAACAGCTGATTCTCCAGTTCCCTGCAGGACCAGGAAGGGGAACGCTCCAACTCTGAAATGGGAAGTGAGTGAGGTCTGGTAGACCTCCCACCTTCCTCGTCCAGGCGCCCTGATGTTCTATATGAAATGTTGGCTTTGGGCTTTTTGTTTGCTTGTGTTTTGCTGAATGATATGATTATTAGAAGAAGAGAGGGGAGCTGAGAAGAGAGAAAAATGAAAAGTCAATTACTATTCAGTGAACAAGAAAAGACTCTCGAGTTATTTTTTTAAAGTTGAGAGTTGTTCTCTCCTACTTTTTGTAGCATGAAAATGTACATCAGGTGCTATTTCTACACATGAAAATATACCTGAACAAGGGCCAGAAAATGAAACGACAAAACAGAACACAGTTCCTAGTATGAAATATTTGGTGCTGACAGTTTGTTGTAAACAGAACAATGAAGGGCTTTGTTTTTGTGTCTAATTGTATATTATTCCAAAACGGAGAAGCAGCTCTGATATAGAAATCTTTCTTTCACTGTAATGGCAATTATGTTCAAATCAGGTTGTCAAATTTTTATTTTAATGGCTCAGTTGTTATGAGCCACGTAATGTAAAAATGTCCTGCCTCACGCGCGTTTGCTCAGTTGTGTTGGCCTCTTTGTGACCCCATGGACTGTAGCCCACCAGGCTTCTCTGTCCATGGAATTTTCCAGGCAAGAATACTACAGTGGGTTGCCATTTCCTTCTCCAGGGGATCTTCACGACCCAGGGAACAAACCCGAGTTTCTTGAGCCTCCTGCATTGGCAGGCGGATTCTTTACCACTACACCACCTGGAAAGCCCAAATTGTCCTGAGTTACTTTTAAAAGTCACTTATTAAGAACTTTTCTGGTTCTCTCGGATAGGAGTGTTTATACCCTTCCTGCTGTACCTATGGTACTTGATACATGGCCCTTATCATGCAGTCTTCCCTGTCCATCTGTATCCTGTACAGTGAACATACTAAAGACAAGTGTTCTCTGCGTTCCATTCATCTTTGCGTTCCTCTCCTGTACTGCACCCTCGCACTTCCATCTTTCCTGATAACACGGTGCCTTGGGAAAATGGGTTTTAAATGCATGTTTGTGGAATGTCTATTTGTGTAGTTACCTTCATCTATTACTTGTATCCACTCCGTCTTATCCTGCCTTGGCTAAAAAAACAAGCAAAACTGCTTGCTTAATGGCCAGTTATTTCTAGTCTTGGTCAAGCTGTCAAAGTAGGAAGGAGGAATTTTAGCTGATCCTCAGGCCTATTATAGTGCATTCTCCCATTTCTGGTTCTTAGGTTAAGATCTTCATTGATCAGCCTGTCTTGTCTTCCTCTACCAATAAGCACAGTCTGCCCACTAAAAAACACCTGACCCGTTTCCTTTCTATTTTTATATACGCCTCAGTGGATTTTGTGTTGAAGTTGTCTTAATTGTCTCTTCCCGCCCACTGCCCTGTTCTTTATCTTAGTAGACTCTAAGTTGTTTGAAGCCCAGTCTAAACCAGTGCATACTCACCAGAAGGGCTGGGGAGGTGTAGTGGTACCTGGTCCTGACCAACACTGAGGTGCCGTGCCTGCTCTCAAGGAACTGATAGTTTGCTTGGGGGAATTAAAACTAACTGTATTTGCTTTATTTGGGATGCTTGAGTTGTATGACATACCATTAAGTTATTAATAGCTTTCATGTAAGAAAAGAAATCCTGCCATATGATATCTGTGCACAGATTTTAAGACTGATCTCAAATTCTGAGTGGCATTCCAGAGAGATGGAATGACATGTACAGAAGTAGAAAGGAATTTAAGGAAAAGCCAAAGGATCTAGAAGCTCATAGGACAGATGATGCTTCTGTTAATTTTTCTTCCATCCATCTTTCCCTCTCCCCACTGTTGCCCTTCCCAGGCCCCCCACCCAGGGGATAAAGTAAGCATCAGTGAAGATAATACCTCCCTAATGCTTCCCTTAAAAATCAGATCAGATCAGATCAGATCAGTCGCTCAGTCGTGTCCGACTCTTTGCGACCCCATGAACTGCAGCACGCCAGGCCTCCCTGTCCATCACCAGCTCCCGGAGGTCACCCAGACTCGCATCCATCGAGTCAGTGATGCCATCCAGCCATCTCATCCTCTGTCGTCCCCTTCTCCTCCTGCCCTCAATCCCTCCCAGCATCAGAGTCTTCTCCAATGAGTCAGCTCTTCGCATGAGGTGGCCAAAATACTGGAGTTTCAGCTTTAGCATCATTCCTTCTAAAGAAATTTCAGGATTGATCTCCTTCAGAATGGACCGGTTGGATCTTCTTGCAGTCCAAGGGACTCTCAAGAGTCTTCTCCAACACCACAGTTCAAAAGCATCAATTCTTCGGCTCTCAGCCTTCTTCACAGTCCAGCTCTCACATCCATACATGACCACAGGAAAGACCATAGCCTTGACTAGGCGAACCTTTGTTGGCAAAGTAATGTCTCTGCTTTTGAATATGCTATCTAGGTTGGTCATAACTTTCCTTCCAAGCGTCTTTTAATTTTATGGCTGCAGTCACCATCTGCAGTGATTTTGGAGCCCAGAAAAACAAAGTCTGACACTGTTTCCACTGTTTCCCCATCTATTTCCCATGCAGTGATGGGACCAGATGCCATAATCTTCGTTTTCTGAATGTTGAGCTTTAAGCCAACCTTTTCACTATAAAGTAAATAGATTAACTGGACTCTCTAAAAAGGACACTCAGATATCATAAATTTTCAATGTAAATTCATACATGAGTACACAAAGAACTGTTTTCTACACAAGTAGTTACTCTATGAACCAATTAAACGATGGCTCCCTTTTGTCCTTATCTGTTTTTATAACAGCAGAACAGTAATTGTATATACATGTTTGGACCAAATCTGTCTATAAATATGTTAGTTATAAATTTAGCCCATTATATTATTTCAATGTGTGCTCTATTATTTATTTATTTTTCCTTCTAGAATGCTGCTGTCATTTGTTTGTTGAACATCCATACACAAATTCTTTTTCTTTTCCCCATGGTGACTTTCTGGGAGGAAATATTCCTGCCTGGCGGAGGGTACTGGGGCCTTGTGTGATTTATTCCTCCTAATTTTATTCCATTGTAAAGACTCCAAAATGTTGTATTGTAAAGACTCCAAAATGTTATAGAAACTGGAATTGTTTTGAGTTAATTCTTTTGAAATCTAGCCTTTTGCTCATCTTGCAAACTGAATAGTGCCTGACATGTCTGAGGTTTAGGAAAATTTGGCTCCAGCTGATGAGGGGCGTCTAATATAGGTCTTTGTTGCTGAGTGAAATTCAGTGGTTTTGGCTCATGGGAATTTGTGCAAAATTGTTGGTTCGTTTGATTTGGTTCCCTTTGGACTACACCCATGGAGTTTTCTTTGGGTTTAGCTTGGTGATCCCCACCCCACTCCAAACTCAAAGTGGAACACAGTGGGCATGTTGAGGTTTATACCTCAAGCTATAACTCATCCTAGAGCTTTACCCAGTTTTGGGGAAAAAAGGGGAAAAAAAAAAAAGCCTGAATTTTAAAACTTTGAGCAAAATATTTATTGAAACTAGACTAAACAATTCCAGAGTTAGTTAGGATCCTAGAGGTCATTTGACCAGTCTCTCCACCTGATACATGATTCCAGGAACAATTTCAGATTGTTTAAAGTCTTATAATAGCTAATTAACTTCTTTCTCTGCAGGATTCCATATCTGTCCTTCGGTTTAAGCTTGTTGACTTTGTGGTTGAAGTTTGCTATATCCGTAGAATTTTTTTTTTTTTCTTTTTGATCTATCAAGAACCAATGGAGATGATGTATAAAGACTTCCATATATATATTCATGTAATTCACGTCAATTCGTTTCTTGTATACTTGGAGGTTATGTTATTCATTTGGAATTGCTTCATCTTCCTGAGAAGCTTTCCTTTAATCCTTTGCCCTGATGGATTCCATGTCTAACAATTCTTTATCTTAAACTCTGTTTAAAAAATAAGTGAAAAACACATAGGCCCATATCTAAAGCCCAGAGTACATGGACATAATCTTACATAATAGCATCACAGGGTCTGAGGCAGCATGCAGTAATCAAATATGTTGATATAATCACGATACAATGTGTGAATGTCCACACTGAGTAGGACATAAAAAGTGTAATTTCCATCTTTTGATTTTTATTTTTTACTGAAATATAGTTAATTTACAAGTTTTCCATCTTTCAAAATTTCATGGTCTTACATCCTAGTTTGTTTCTCTTTATAAATGATATATAGATGACTTTTAATTTTCTATCCAAATTTCAGTCAATTTAGTGATTACTGATATTTACAATTGGTTCTATCGTATTTACATACTATTTATCCTTTTTCTTTGTCTTTTTTTCTCCTCTTTTCCTACCTTCTGTTTTGCTGACCACCTTTTTCTTATTTATTTTCTTCACTTCTTATCTGGAAATTTTATATTATCTTTGTTTTAATGGTTATCATTAAAAATTTATAAGCCTACTTGACTTCATAAAGTTTAAAATTAATCTTTCTAATCTTCTGATCTATATTATTAACTTTAGTCACATTCCTCCTATTTTGTCTGATTTGACAACTATTTTAATTTCACATTGTTTTTATATGACTCATATCAATTATCATTATTGTTATTTTACAAAAGAAACTTAGTGAATATTAAGATTTTTCTCATATTTTCCCAGTTTCTTTGCTCAGTGCAGTCTTTTTTTTCCCCCTCTTTTTTCTGGTTTCATTTCCTTGTTCCTGAAGTACATCCTTTGGTGGCTTCTTCTGAGATGGTCTATTAATGATTAATTCTCTCAGCATATATTTCTTTTGATTCATATATTAGCCGAGTTTGGAATCCTTGGTTGACAGTTATATTTGTTCGGTACTTTGAAGATCTCTTTCCATCACCTTTAACTTCTGCTTTTGAGAAGTCTGCTTTAGTCTAATTAGTTTTTCTTTTTCATGCAGCGTCTTTTCTTGCATCATTTTTGAGAGCTTTACTTTGTTTATGTGCTCTGTAGCTTCATAATGACATGTCTCCGTGTGAATTTATTTTTATATATCCTACTTAGGACTCATGCTTCCTAAATCTGAGAATCAGGTCTGTCATCAATTCTGGAAAATTCTCAACTGTTCTTTGAACAGGTTCCCTCTTTCATTCTCTTTAGTGTCTGCTTCTGTAACTCATATTCATTTTCCTTTTCATTCACTGCTATTTCTTAGATTTAAAAAAAAATATGTATTTTCTATCTTTGTATTGTTCTTTGCTGCATTTTGGATAATTTCCTCAGATAATCCAAGTGTTCCTTACCTATGCCTGATTGGTTTAACCCTTACATTAAGTTTTTAAAATTTCAGTGATTATATTCTCATTTTTAGAAGTTTTGTCTGGTCATTTTTCTTCTGTCTGTCCTTGCTTTTCATAGCATCTTGCTATTTTATTATTTTTTGTTACTTTAAGTATTTAAACACATTTTTTGTATAGTCTTTATATCTAAAGCTCTTGTAGGTCTGAACCTGATGTTTATTATACCTACTGACTATTTTCTGTAGATTGTGCCTTTGTGGGTTTTGTTTTTGGATTGTGAGCTCATCTTCAGTGGAACTTGGTCTTTTGGAATCCTATTCTATAGCATTAAGGGCATGTCACTAGGACTAGATTTATTTTTGCTTCTTCCTGCTACCCCAGGGCTGTCATCAGCTTGAAACCACTTTTTATATGAATTTCAGCAACTGAGACTTGCAGACCAATTGGGTAGTGTAAATTTATGCCTCAGTTATGCACATGAGTAATTCAATGGTTACAAAGGCTGGAAGAAGACTTTTTCTTTTCCTACCCGTAGTGCAGGTGGAGACAGACGTGCTTCCTGTTGTTCCCTATGCTGATAGGTGCATATAACTTTTTTTTTGTTTATTACTTTAGTAGGATATTACTTATAGGCCCAAGACTTATAAGGAATCTTGTTTCTAAATTCCTAGTTCATACAGGGCTTCCCTAATAACTCAGTTGGTAAAGAATTCACCTGCAATGCCGGAGACCCTGGTTTGATTACTGGGTTTGGAAGATCCCCTGGAGAAGGGCTAGGCTATCCTCTCCAGTATGCTTGGGCTTTGCTGGTGGCTCGGGTCGTAAAGAATCCTCCTGCAATGCAGGAGACCTGGATTAGATCCGTGGGTTGGGAAGATCCCCTGGAGAAGGGAAAGGCTACCCACTCCAGTATTCTGGCCTGGAGAATTCCATGGACTGTATAGTCCATGGGGTTGCAAAGAGTTGGACAGGACTGAGTGACTTTCAGTCTCTTCACTTACTCACTCATTGGACTGAACCCTGGTTACTGACATTAGCATTCTCTTCCTATCCCCTATGCTTCTAGGGTGGTCCTAGTGTCCCCTCATACATTTTTACTTTGCCTTTCATTTACTTCTTTGACTTCAGTCCTGAGATAGTTTCCTTACATTTTGAGGGGAAAATTCAGCTATGCACTTAAAAGGATATACATTATATTTTATCCAGAATTTCTAAGTAGATTTTAGAAGGAGTGATTTCAAGCTTTCTGGTCAACCTTAGAGAAAGAATTGGAAGTCTTAGTCATTTTACATTTCCTGATCCTGTCCTAATGCAGTTGGTCTGTCGGTTGTTAATGCTGAGCTGCAGGGCTTTCTATTCATCTCTGTTACATTTTTACTGTTGTTGTCATTAAGGATGAGATGGCTGGATGGCATCACTGACTTGATGGATATGAGTCTGAGTGACCTCCGGGAGTTGGTGATGGACAGGGAGGCCTGGCGTGCTGCGATTCATGGGGTCGCAAAAAGTCGGACACGACTGAGCGACTGATCTGATCTGATCTGATCTTGGTCCCTCATTCTAGTTTTATTTTTTTAAAATCATGGCTCAGTTATCTGTTAGTTTTACCTCCCATACTGAATCATTTGTATATTTGATGTACAAACCATCTTGATTTTCCATAAGCATTTAGTAAAAGTAATTAAACCAGAACAGTTCATGTACACAGCCCAGGTGTATGCCACTGAAGATATTCCTGTCAGTGGACATGGATCAGAAATCCTTGAAATTACTTACAAATGTCTCCAATCTGTTATTCACTTCAGTTTACTTTTCAATATTTGGCTCACAAGGCTTATCCTTAATAAGCTTGCTCGGGTCAGTCCAGTTCACTCCTGCCGATATTTCTAAGTGCATACTATGTACCACTGTGTGTACTTTGTGCACCAGAGATATAAAGAAGAGTAAGCCACAGCTCCTTCCTTCCTGGCCCTCAGCCTGGTAGAGGAGAAATGCGGGAAAGCAAACAGGCTAGCCGCGTGATGATCTCTTCCTGTATTTTGCTCAGGAATAACTTCCATCGGCTGATCTGCAGTTTATGGCATCTACCCCCTTTCCGTTTTTTGCCATGTCATAGGCATATAAGTTAAGCTTATACAATTGATTTGTGGGAAAATTTTCACAAGGCTATATTCCATGTCTTTTCTCTCTATAATCTTTCATGAGTAAATTCATTTTGGTATTTTATACTTCTGTATTTTGTGCTTCCCTGGTGGCTCAACGCTAAAGAATCTGCCTGCTATGCAGGAGCCACAGGAGACGTGGATTTGATTCCTGAGTTGGGAATATCCCCTGGAGAAGGACATGGCAACCCACTCCAGTATTCTTGCCTGGAGAATCCTATGGACAGAAGAGTCTAGTGGAGGAGACCATAGCTTCACAAAGAGCCGGGCACAACTTAAGCAATTTACCATGCACCAATTCCTATATTTTAGAGTATTTTTACATTAATAAAAAGTACTAAAAATATTGGCAATAAAGTGCTAAAAACAGTGGCAGATTTTATTTTCTTGGGCTCCAAAATCACTGCAGATGGTGACTGCAGTCATAAAATTAAAAGATGCTTCTTGAAAGAAAAGCTATGACAAACCTAGACAGCATATTAAAAAGCAGAGACACAACTTTGCCAACAAAAGTCTACATAGTCAAAGCTTATGGTTTTTCCAGTAATCGTGTATGGATGTGAGATTTGGACCATAAAGAAAGCTGAATCTGGACCATAAAGAAGGCCAAAGAATTGATACTTTTGAACTGTGGTGTTGGAGAAGACTCTTGAGAGTCCCTTAGACAGTAAGGAGATCAAACCAGTTAATCCTAAAGGAAATCAACTCTAAATACTCATTAGAAGGACTGATGCTGAAGCTGAAGCTCCAATACTTTGGCCACCTGTTGTGAAGAGCAGACTCATTGGAAAAGACCTTTATGCTGGGAAAGATTGAGGGCAAGAGGAGAAAGGGGTGACAGGTTGAGTTGGTTGGATGGCATCATTGACTCAATGGACATGAGTTTGAGCAAACTCCAGGAGATACTGAAGGACAGGGAAGTTTGGAGTGCTGCAGTCCATGGGGTCACAAAGAGTTGGATATGACTTAGTGATTGAACAAAAAACAACAAAAATACTGGCCGTGTGTTAAGCTGCTTTAAGATTGTCTTTCCTTTTTATTCCTATTGTAACTATTTTCCCCCTTGGTTAAAATCTTTCTCAAAATTTTCTCTGAAATTCCTCTTTCCCAGAAAGGCAGTACAATATAGTTGTCTAATATCAATTTGAACTTTTTTTCATCTGGCCCCTTGTGCTGAGTTTTTCACTCAGGGTTTCCTACTTGGTCCAAGACTCCTACTCTTTTTTTTTTTTTTAATTGAAAATATTTTGTTATAAAATAAATAAAATTTTCAAATATTTATTTGAAAATATTTCAAATATTTGTATTTGAAAATTTGTTAGGCACACTAATGATGTAACCACATTTTCAGCAAAGGAATCTAATCTGTTTAAGAAATAAGTTTTTATTTGGACTAGAAATTGTGCATTTGATCTCTAGTCTTTTCTCTCCATAACCCCAACCAACATTCATTAATCAAGAGGTCCTGTCAAGGACTTCCCTGGTGATCCAGTGGTTAAGACTGCCTTCCAATTTAGAGGTTTCAGGTTCAATTCCTGGTCTGGGAGCTAAGATCCCGCATGCTTCACAGTCAAAGAACCAGAACATAAACAACAGAAGCAATATTGTTACAAATTCAGTAAAGACTTAAAAAATGGTCAACATCAAAAATACTCAAAAAAAAAACACAAAAAAAAACCCAAGAAATCCTGTCAATACCTCCCCTTCCAAACGTTTCATATCTGTTTCCAGTATTCTCTTGCCACATTTAACGCCCTAGCCCACACTCTAATCCTTTCCTGCCTGACACTTGGATAACTTCCTAAATGTTTTTCCTGTCTCCTGACTTTAATGTTAGTCCTATGTTTTTCATATCACAATTCAGGATCTAGTAGGTTATAAAATCAATTTACTTGTTTGTGGTCAGAAGTTTTTAATTATATAATATAGATGAGATAGACAATATTAGAGTTCATGGCTATGATGAGAGTGTTTTGTTTTGTTTTTTCACGGAACTTTTATTTTAGTTATATATATGGGCCAGACTATTAACTTATCCTTTGTAATAATTGTATAGGTAGTTGGCATTTGGAGGTGTGTCTGTCTAGCATCTGAGCCTTGTTCCTGTGTTTAGGGAACCACGTAGCATATGAGTCTTGGTGGGAGGTAGGGCCTGCCTTGTACTGTGTGTGTGTAAGTCGCTCAGTCGTGTCCAACTCTTTGCAACCCCATGGACAGTCCATGGAATTCTCCAGGCCAGAATACTGGAAAGGGTAGTGTTTCTTTTCTCCAGGGGATCTTCCCAACCCATGGATCTAACCCAGGTCTCCCACATTGCAGGCAGATTCTTTACTAGCTGAGTCACAGGGAAGCCAAGAATACTGGAGTGGGTAGCCTATCCCTTCTCCAGCAGATCTTTCCGACCCAGGAATCGAACCAGGGTCTCCTGCATTGCAGGCGGATTCTTTACCAACTGAACTATCAGTGAAGCCCTCCTTGCATTGTAGAACCTTAAAAAATCTTGCTTTACCAACATCCCCTGCATATAAGGTGCTGCCTTGTGACCTAGGCTTCTTAATCAGATGTCTGGGATTTTGAGTTAGGACAGAAACAGGGAAAGTAAGTTCCTAGGCTCTTGGTGGTGGCAGTGGCCATGACACTGGCATTTGGCTTTCTAGGTATCAGGGCTGACAGCCTCAGCTGTGGTATCCAAGGGTAGCAGTGAGGCCTCATCAGAATGGTTACAGGCATAGTTTGGGAATGTTTCTAGTTGTCTAGCCGCCTTCTGGTCCTGCCTGTTTTCTGGGTCTGGAACTCTAAATTATTTGGAGATTTTATGAGCAACTCCATTTCCATTCTAGCAATTTCTTTTCTATATCTATGGCTTGAATTATTCCCTCGTCCCATACCCAGTTTGTATGTTAGAGCTCGAACCCCCAATAAGACAGTGTCTGGAGATGGGGTCTTTCGTTGCTATGGTTTAGTCACTCAGTCATGTCTGACTCTTTGCGGCCCCATGAACTGCAGCACACCACGCTTCCCTCTCCATCACCACCTCCTGGAGCTTGCCCAAACTCATGTCCATTGAGTCGGTGATACCATCCAACCACCTCATCCTCTGTTGTCCCCTTCTCCTCCTGCCTTCAATCTCTCCCAGCATCAGAGTCTTTTCCAATGAGTCAGCTCTTCACAACAGGTGGCCAAAGTATTGGAGCTAAAGTATCACTCTTTCCAAAGAATATTCAGGGTTGATTTCCTTTAGGATTGACTAGTTTGATCTCCTTGCGGTCCAAGGGACTCTCAAGAATCTTCTCCAACACCACAGTTCAAAAGCATCAATTCTTCAGAGCTCAGCCTTCATTATGGTTCAACTCTCACATCCATACATGATCACTGGAAAAACCATAGCTTTGACTAGATGGACCTTTGTTGGCAAAGTAATCTCTGCTTTTTAATATGCTATCTAGGTTTGTCATAGCTTTTTTTTTCAAGAAGCAAGCATCTTTTAATTTTATACTGCAGTCTCCATCTGCAGTAATTTTGGAGCCCAAGAAAATAAGGTCTGTCACTGTTTCCATTGCTTGCCCATTTATTTTCCATGAAATGATTGGACCAGATGCCATAATCTTCATCTTTTGAATGTTGAGTTTTAAGCCAGCTTTTTCACTCTCCTTGTTCACCCTCATCAGTGGGCCATTTAGTTCCTCTTCACTTTCTGCCATAAGGGTGGTGCCTTGTGCATATCTGAGGTTATTGATATTTCTCCTGAAAATCTTGATTCCAGCTTGTACTTCATCCAGCCAAGCATTTCGCATGATGTACTCTGCATATAAGTTAAATAAGCAGGGTGACAGTATACAGCCTTAAAGTACTCCTTTCCCAATTTAGAACCAGTCTATTGTTCCATGTCTGGTTCTAACTGTTGCTTCTTGACTTGCATACAGGTTTTGCAGGAGGCAGGTATGGTGGTCTGGTATTTATATCTCTTTAAGAATTTTCCACGGTTTGTTGTGAAAAACACAGTCAAGGCTTTGGCATAGTCAATTAAACAAAAGTAGATGTTTTTTTCTGGAATTCTCTTGTTTTTTCCTATGATCTGACAGATGTTGGCAATTTGTTCTCTGGTTCCTCTGCCTTTTCTAAATTCAACTTGAACATCTGGGTTCATGTACTATTGAAGGCTAACTTGGAGAATTTTGAGCATTACTTCACTAGCATATAAAATGGGTGCAGTTGTGCAGTAGTTTGAACATTCTTTAGCCTTGCCTTTCTTTGGAACTGGGATGAAAACTGACCTTTTCCAGTCCTGTGGCCACTGCTGAGTTTTCCAAATTTGCTATCATATTGAGTGCAGCACCTTAACAGCCCCATTTGTACGGTGGAGCTCTAACCCCCAGTATGACAGCGTCTGGAGATGGGGTCTTTAGGAGGTAATTTAATTACAGTTAAGTGAGGTCATAAGCGTGGGGCCCTATTCAGATAGTAAGTACTATGATTTTATGAGAAGAAGAAAGGGAAATTGTTTTCTCTCAGCCACAAGAGGACACAGGGCAAGGCAGAGTGGCAAGCCTAAAAGGAGCTCTCACCTGAAACCACTCACCTCCTGGACCTGCAGGAGAAAGGGTTTTGGGGAATGGAGAATGGCTACACACTGCAGTATTCTAGCCTGGAGAATTCCATAGACAGAGGAGCCTGATGGGCCACAGTCCATGGGGTTGCATAGAGTTGAACAAAACTGAGCGACTAACACGCACACAATTTCTGTGGTATTTTGTTATGCAGCTGAACGGACAAGTACAGATTGTGGTACAGAGGAGTGGGGAACAGCAACAGCATACCTTCTCAGAAAGAGGGAAGCAGAGCCCCATGGATTTCTCAGAGAGTCCCCATGCAGTGGGGACTTCCCGCCTTTCTGAGCAGAGACACAGGATAGCTTTTCCATTAAAGGACTTTTTCTCAGTGTTTCCTGGGAGCGTGGCATTTTCACTCCCTCCTCCTGCTGGGCTCCTCAGAAAGGAAGCTTTAAGGAAGAGGAAGCAAATAGCGTGTAGTTTGCCCTAGTGGGCAACATTTCTACAAGGCTAAGTGTGCTGCAGTCCCGGCTGGTTATTCAGGAGCCGGCCCCGCGGCCCCTGCCCTGCCCTGGCTGCTGGCTCTGACTGCAGGGCCATGCTGCACCCCAGAGGGTCCTTGCACCTTTAAACATAGCTCCTCTAGCTAATAGGACTGTGCCTATGAGCCTCTTGTATGAGGTACAAAGCCCAAGTACTTGGCGTGACAGAGATCAGTCAAGATACAGAAAAAAAAAAACCCCAAAACCTGAGAGTTCTTATTACAATTAAAGTTTTGAAAGTAGCTGGCTATGAATGAACAGTAACATTTTCTAAAGAAAATAAACTGAGAATAGACCTGTGTGAGATGTGGAAAATATTTTAAAGCAAAGGAAATGATTCACCACCTCAAAGACGTGGCACTTAGATGAATTATGCAGGTCAGTTTTCACTTCTGTGGAGAGCCTCTATGTCTTGGATAAATTCATATGTGTGTGCTTTGCATAATGCTCATGGAAGATTATTCAATATTAGTATTCAGAAAGAAAGGAACTCCTTTGAATAATTCTAGCCATTTCCTCTAAGTCAGAGCAGTGGGGGAACTGTATGCCTTGTGGAGTAGAGCTTTGTTTACATAATGGATGCTTTGTAAAGTAATTAAAAAGTGACCTTTGAAACATTTAGCTTGGTTTGTTTTGTTAGATTTTCTCATTTATTTTTTTTTCCTCTTAGATCTGTTTTTGCAACTTCTCATAACATCTAAGCAAATGATTTAAGAGAATGTATTTTATCCCTTATTTCATGAGTCCAACGTACAGGTATTAAATAAAAATAAATAGATAACTTTGAAAAGTCAATACTCAAGTTACATTCTGACCATTACCTGAAATAAGAACTTTATGGTGTAGTCAGAGTATTCAGTGTTTAATCTTGGGAATAAATGTTTCAGTGGTTTTTATAATTTTAGGTAATTTTGCAGGTAAATTTCACTCTTAGTAGATTTCACTTTTCATTACTGAAAAGAAGCCAAAATAATATATATTCACAGAATTGTTTTACTACATTGAAATTAGCATTAAACATTGCTTAAAATTATAATGGAGGCGGATTTGAATTACATTTGTGTTTCTCATTTGAGGGACTTAAAGAATAATTCATTTAACTTGAAGGACCTGACGTCACAACAGGAGCCATCAGGGAACGTTCCCAAGAGGCGCTCTGGGGACAGAAGGGCTGAGCAGCCGGTAAACCTGCCCCAAAGTGAAGTGGCTGCTGTGAAAGATAATGAGCGTCTCATCACAGGAAGTATTCAAGCAAAGGCCGAATGACCTTGTAATCAGGGCTCCTGACACGTGCTGAGTCTCTGCACGTCGTGGGAAGGTGCTCAGTAGGGAGAGGCTTCTCCCGGCTCTTTGAGTTCTAGGATAAAAATTCTACAAAGATTTCAGTTTGTCGTAATTGTGTACTTTGTGTTGCATGAGTCAATGTTTGAACTCGTCTTAGGAGGGCTCTTCTTGCTCTTAGTTATTTAAGATACAGTCGAATACCCAGCTTTTCTAATTCTCCAAGCCTAAAATAAATTACGTAGAGGACAAAGGATTTATCCAAGTTTTGAAAGGCATGCAGAAAGGTCTCTCTAACTTGTCATGCTCGCAACTCTAACTCAGGCTAGAGAAGAGAAAAATGAACATGTTTTCCTGTTTCTTTTTTCCCCTCTATCAATTCTGTGCTGGTAACTGAATGCTGCTCGTGGCTAGCACATATTCCTTCTTTCCCTATCGAATTCCATGTTTCACATGCAGTAACCTCCACGGTCATGAAAAACACTGTGTGTTTTGGAGCCAGAGTACCCTAATTGATTGAGAAATACTGTGAGAGGACCTGTTAAAACAGCTCCTTCCACCTGCAACCATCTGTCAGTGAGAAGTTAAGGGGTAAAAAAAGCTCAATACTCTTCAGTCTCAGAATCAAGGCTGCCATCATGTGGGGAAATTAGAGGTAATTGTCGTGCCATTGTCTCAGGGCTGCGATCCTTCTGGAGACAGCCATTCTTAGGAGATCCAACCGTCTCTCTCTCCTTTCTAAGTTTTCTGTCTTCCACCCTCAAAACTCCAAGCTTGAACCTGCTGATCGGCTCCTCCTCCTCGTCCTGACAATCCTATAAACTCCTCTCATTCTCTCTCCCCTTCCCCTGCTTTATTATTTTTCTTCATGGCCGTTATCACCACATGAAATTATACTATCTACAGTATTTGTTCTACTTTTTAAATTGGTATGAGTCCCGATCCTCACTATTTCCTCTCGAGTTTAAGTCCCATGTGGACCAGGAACCTGTATGTCTCAGTCACTGCTGTATCCCCAGCTAGTAGAGCAGTCCCCACCTTGCACACTTTAGGTACTTGGGACAAGTCTTTCAGCACTTTTATTGGCCCATTTGTGTGCTTGGGTGTCTGAAGGTGTTCACAGAATTGTTTAGAATTCTCTCTTAAAACTACCCTTCCTCACCTGATGTGGTTTCTTGCCTCTCCCTCATCCTCTCTTTTGCTGTCATTATATTCTCCTCTGCCTATGCCTTTAAGAGAAGCTTAGAAAATAAATAAAGGGCAGCTGCTTCCTCAGACTTGACTCTCTTTTTACTTCCTATTTGTAGTTCTCTTCCCAGCTCAGGTCTTGGAAGTGACCATCTGTTCTGGCTGCCTTAAGCCTCATTCCCTCCAAAGTCTTGTGCAGCTTGATTTGTGGGATATTCATATTTCATGGACCTCCCTGGTGGCTCAGATGGTAAAAGCATCTGTCTACAATGCGGGAGACCCAGGTTCAATCCCTGGGTCGGGAAGATCCCCTGGAGAAGGAAATGGCAATCCACTCCAGTACTATTGCCTGGAAAATCCCATGGACAGAGGAGCCTGGTAGGCTACAGTCCATGGGGTCGCAAAGAGTCGGACATGACTGAGCGACTTCACTTCACTTAAGCTCCTCTCTTCAACATACATTTTTCCTGGAGCTTCTCACTGTGAAATATGAAAGTGCCTACACTGTGCATATTCTGACCTTTTCCACGTGTCCAGCACCGCATTTCTGCTTTGATTGCAGTTGCACATGGGACCTCTTTGTGGGGAAGCCCTAAGGCTGGTTAGTTTCATTGCTGACTCTGCAGTAGACCACTGGGTCCCTATTTCTTTCTTCCTGTAATCCATCTCCAATCACCAGCCAAGGTGCAAATCCTAATACTCCCTCACTTAACAGTTCTTGTTATCTGGTCCCCGGGCCATGTCCCTGGGACCATGTCCTTGGCCTGTTTTGTTCCAAAACTTAAATTTCCTTAAATCTACAAATACTCTAGAACACAGGTTTTTCCATTAGTGTCGATGTGACTGGTCCTACAAATTGGATCTTTAGAATGATATGAAGTTGAAGTTGAAATAGCTCCAAATGGATTCCCAGCTCAAAGCCCTACCAGCATTATTGTGTAGGTATTATTTGGTATTCATTTGACAAGTATCTCCAACTGCATGCGATGTACAGGCATTGTTTTAGGCTCTGGGGACACCAGGGTAAACATGGCAGAGACGAGAATCATTGTCCAAAGGGAATATTTTAAAGGACTTTTTACGTTTAGTTGGATTTTAAATTATTATTTAACCTATAAAAGCTGTGCATTCAGAAACTTATTTCAATATTCAAATCTTATGATTCCATTTTTAAATCTAGTCATTTATAGAAAATAAGAACAGTCTCATTTATTATTTCGTTAGCAATTAGTTAATTCAAGCTTGAGAGTTGAAAGTTCTGTGACAATTAGTTCTGAATTCAATTTAAGCAGTTCAGTTCCCTTAAATATCTTTAACTTCATCTACTCCTTTAATACCCGATTCCTCAAGTACCTCAACTGCCTGGTAAGGCAGACTTACAAACCTAAAAGGCAATCACTGTTAAGAATATAACCAACTTAAACTATAACAATAATCAAACTTACATATGTAGTATATCAGCCTTTATTAAACATTTCCACACTATTTCCAAAATTAAATGTTCTTACACCTTCTGATTTAATATCACAAGTATGAAATCAATTACATTTTTCAAATTGAAATCATAATCTATGTAATTATTTCAAACTCTTCAAATCAACACAACTAGAATAGCCCAGTGATATGAAAATTACTCTTAAACGTATTCCATAAAAGTATTTTGAGTACGGGTTTGATTTACTTTGTTATCTCTATTCTTATTTATTTAAACTTTTCTAGGGTGGCAGAGTCACCACCACAGTTAGGGTAAGTAGTTGTACCATCTTTGGGTGGCTGAGGTTACTGGGTTGAAAATCAAAATATCCCTGTGCTGAATCACTGCTCAGATATTGGCCTGACTTGTGCTTTTAAAAGATGGCTTCTGGTTGCCGGTGGTGAAGGGTTGAGGGAAGTCAGAGGATATCAGTCTGGTAGTGACTCCTTCATCTTGTTGGCTCTTCATCAGCTTCTTCATGGGAAGGCACTTTGTTTGATTCTCTCCAGTTTCTCCTTATTAGTTCCCAAGATTCTGTTGCTTCTTGCAGCCTTCTCTTCTATTTTTTGCCTGTACCATATGTCCTTTAAACTCCTTTTCTGGTCCTTGATTTTCATTTCCTCCCAGTTCTACTATTTGAGGCACCCCACTCCAGTACTTTTGCCTGGAAAATCCCATGGACAGAGGAGCCTGGTGGACTGCAGTCCATGGGGTCGCTAGAGTCGGTCGGACACGACTAAGTGACTTCACTTTCACTTTTCACTTTCATGCATTGGAGAAGGAAATGGCAACCCACTCCAGTGTTCTTGCTTGGAGAATCTCAGGGACGGGGAAGCCTGGTGGGCTGCCGTCTATGGGGTCGCACAGAGTCGGACACGACTGAAGCAACTTAGCCGTAGCAGCAGCAGGATGCTTCAGAACCCACTCCAGTACTCTTGCCTGGAAAATCCCATGGATGGAGGAGCCTGGAAGGCTGCAGTCCATGGGGTCGCTAAGAGTCGGACAGGACTGAGCGACTTCACTTTCACGTTTCACTTTCGTGCATTGGAGAAGGAAATGGCAACCCACTCCAGTGTTCTTACCTGGAAAATCCCATGGATGGAGGAGCCTGGAAGGCTGCAGTCCATGGGGTCGCTAAGAGTCGGACAGGACTGAGCGACTTCACTTTGACTTTTCACTTTCATGCATTGGAGAAGGAAATGGCAACCCACTCCAGTGTTCTTGCCTGGAGAATCCCAGGGACGGGGGAGCCTGGTGGGCTGCCGTCTATGGGGTTGCACAGAGTCGGACACGACTGAGGCGACTTAGCAGCAGCAGCAGCAGCAGGATGCTTCAGACTCTAAAGGCGGAAGAAAACCAGGCCGCAGGAAGAAAATGGGATTGGGATTAAATTTAGCTGAGAAAAAAGAAAAAGAAAGGTGTTCTTGACAGGTGCATACTTAGTCGCTCAGTTATGTCCAACTATTTGCGACGCCGTGGACTGTAGTCCGCCAGGCTCCTCTGTCCATGGAGTTTTCCAGGCAAGAATACTGGAGTGGGTTGCCATTTCCTATTTCAGGGGGTCTTTTCAAACCAGAGAATGAACCTGGATCTCTGCATTGGCAGGCGAATGCTTTACTGCTGAGCCACCTGGGAGACCTATTCTTTTGTAGACAAAGACAAAAATCTAGAAGTATAAACAGCATATGTTAACCTGGGTTATCTTTGTGATAGGTTATAGAGGACTTTGACTTTCTACTCTAATCTACACTGTGCTTTTGACAAGAAGCATATGTTACTTCTACGATCAGAGAAATTAAAATTAATTAAAAACTTTAAAAAGAAATGCAAATCAAAAGGATTAGTGTGGCAATAGAATCCAAAAGACTTTATAAAGATGGGAAAAATGAATCTTGATAAAGAATTGAGGCCACCCATTAAAAAAAGATACTATGATTGTTATTAAATTTTCTATCAACACGTTACTGTAGAGTAAGAATAGCTTTTGAAGTAGCAGACTTTGATGTGTCTTTTCAAACTGCAAATGATAGTCACTGTGTGCCTATCAGCCTTCGGGGAGTGATTGATTTCATAGAGCAATAACTGAGGAGAGTGAGACCAATTAGGATTCTGCAGCTCTCACTGAGCGCAGTGCAATAAACAAACACGTAGGCACCGGCTTTTTGTACGAAGCACGACAAGATGCTGTTGTGGGATTTACTAGGGGTGGAAAGGAAGCTATCACTTGCCTTAGAAAACTTAATGTAATTATGGAATCATTCACAATGGCTTTGTTGACCGTAATAATTGCATTTTAAGTTTCTACTTATTTGGAAAGAAAACAGATGCTTCCGGATCATATTATTCTACTTAGATGATGTTATTGTCTCAGGCTAACAAGTTATTATTCTGAAGTTGCTGTAAAGTTCTTTTACAAGGGTCTCAATGCTAAGCATGTTTAGACTGATGACACTCACATCGCTGAATAGAATGAAGAGAGTTCAATAAGATTTGGCTCTTTAAACTTCATTTTAGATGGTCTGGAGAAAACACAGTGCAAGATTTCGGCTGTTGAAGCAAAGCTTCATTGACAAAATTGTGTGAGCATTTTATACATATGGACTTAAGCCACCTGCACCTCAGATCATCCAAAGAGACGCTGGCAACACAGCTGAGCCTCTTACACCCTCACAGGTGGCTAGTGGTGGTTTAGTTGCTAAGTCGTGTGACTCTTTGCACCCCCATAGACTATAGCCAGCCAGCCAGGCTCCTCTGTCCATGGGATTTCCCAGGTAAGAATACTGGAGTGGGTTGCCATTTCCTTCTCCAGGGGATCTTCCCCACCCAGGGATTGAACCTGGGTCTCCTGCATTGCAGGTGGTTTCTTTACCAATTTCCCATGAGGGAAGCCACGGGTGGCTACTCACACAATATCCTGATGTAGTTTGATGATAGCCCCCAAGTGACTGAGCAACACCCTGTGGTTAGAACATCCCCTCCAGGTGTAGACCAGGCTCTCTCTCTGTATGTGCTGCTACAGCACATGGATTTTCCTGATTTGTATTGCACTGCTCCTAGAACAGTGCTGTGGAAAAGGGGGAACCATAACTGTTTGTTGGAATGAATGCATGGAGAAATGGATAAGCAATAGGGCTTCAACAAATTTTTTGATTGGCAGTTTTGATGAAACATTTATTCCACATACATGAATTTGTGGGTAAATATGATATGTCTAGGTTGGCTAGGTTTCAGCATGGCCAAATTGAATCCATTTCTTTGAGGCTAAGTAAATCATACAAAATACAATTTTACTGACTCATATCACTGCGTAATTGAGCTGATTAACCATGATGTGATCAACCATGAATATGGTGAACAAGCCAGTCTGACTGCTGACTGACCAGGGCAGCGGTAATATATAGAACTGGTCTTCTTCGATATTCTGCTGTGGCTTTAGTCTTGTGGCCACATTTAAGGAAAGAAACCCAGATTAATGAGATGATATTCCAAATACTGAAACAAAATAGGACATATATTTTCTGTATGTAACACTTTCTTGGCCCAGATGTCCTAAAGTAACTGTTGGGAAATTGCTATAAAATAGGTGGAGAATCGGTCCCATTGTATGAGCCTTTATGGTCCAGTATAACCTTCAGGTCAGGGGACCACATGTTAGAGTCTCACTGGGGCCAGTTTTCCGGTTTAAATTTCAGCACAAAGGATTTACTGGAGGTATTGGGAGATTTCATGACAGAGCTATTTAATACTAGAATGAATTATTGGGAGCAATTGTGGAGTCTCCTGACAGGCTCTAAACATAGTTCAGGTTCTCCTCTGTTCAGGATAGTTTGGCTGGACCTCCCTGAGAGGAGAAGGACAAGTCAAACTGGCCCCAAAGTTTTTGCAATTCATTATAACCCAAAGGAGGTTCTGGTACTTCAATGAATTAGTACTTTTTTGATAAGAGCCACACAGCATGTTGGACTTTTATGCTCTAGCATAGAAGACCTTCATTATTGAGTTTTGTTTTCATTCACTCTAAACTTTTTCCCTTGGGTGGAAATATGTGTTCTTAGCCTCAACTCATAGAGAAGTTATTTAATGTATAACTCTGAACTTAATATGCTGAGTTAAATAGTAGTAGAACAAAATAAGCTTTTCTTCTCATTTGTGAAACAAATTATATACCTCAAGAAAGGTGGGTGTTTATTTCCAAGCTGATAGAATTCTTTCTAAAATTTCTGGATCAAAGGCATTTAGGGAGAAAATAAAATAGAAGAATTGAAAAGACATTGTAAGATTGTTAGGTATAATTATTTTTGCTCTTTCAAGCATTAAAGAATTTTCAAGATACCTAATAAGATCATGTACTTCTCTTATTTTGGAAATAGATGCTGTCTACGTTTTTGTTTTAATTTTTTGGCCTAAAAGTATAGTGAAAATGCATAGCAATTTTTAATGCAATGTAGAGATGTTTTTAATGTGGTATGAATATTTAAGTTTAAACCACCTCAATATTTAAATGAAATAAGGTCTGTTCCTACTTCCCTTTGTGTCTATCCATTATGTACGTAGAAAATAAATCATATTTGTGTGTAGTTCTTTGAAAACAAAAATAGACATGCTAGCCAAGATGAGCACTTGGACGGTTTATGTCCGTGCTCTTTCTGTGTACCAGCTCAACGTAACCTTTTAGTACCTAAGCTTAGCATGTTAGCTGAAGTTGTTATGAGAGTCATAACTTCTCAGTTTCCTCTGTGTTCAAACTTGAAACCTTAATGTCATATTAATGGAATTTTGTGTTTAATATATACATGCACAAGTCTTCTAGACAGATGCTAAAAATGCCAAGATGGGATTGATACAAGTAAAAATGCAACTAAAAATACAACTAAAAATGTTCTGTAAATGTGATTATAGGGCTTAGGCATTTTATCGAGATCAGTTTTGGGATTTTTCTTGACAAAGCTGGCCTAGTTGATTGGTGTTTAATATGTGAGAAGAATGTTCAAAAGAGCATCCCTCAGTCTTATTTGATTACAGATTGCCTTAACTACTGCTAAATACGTGGGTGGAAAGCAAGCATTTGTATACTTAATCACTCATTACCATCAAATTTATTATTTTAGCAATGAAAATTTTAAAATATATTGGTTTTAAGACAATATAACCTTAAAAACTTTAAGAGATAATTTTCTTTTGGTATTCACAAGAAATAGATGTGTAACTGTGGCCACTCTATTTGGAGCTTCCCTGGTGGCTCAGAGGTAAAGAATCTGCCCACAATGCAGGAGACACAGGAGACATGTGTTCCATCCCCTGGTCGGGAAGATTCCTTGGAGGAGGGCATGGCAACCCACTCCAGTATTCTTGCCTGGAGAATCCCATGGACAGAGAAGCCTGGTTGGGTGGGCTACAGTCCTTAGGGTCACGAAGAGTCGGACATGACTGAAGTGACTGAGCACAAACACACACCACTCTGTTTGTTAAAAGACAGGACAAAGTTAATTCCACTCTCTCCTTGGAGGTTTAGTTGACTATGTTCAGTTTGCTCTTGTTGACTATGTTCAGTTCAGTTCAGTTCAGTCACTCAGTTGTGTCCGACTCTTTGCGACCCCATGAATCACAGCATGCCAGGCCTCCCTGTCCATCACCAACTCCCGGAGTTCACTCAGACTCACATCCAAGTCAGTGATGCCATCCAGCCATCTCATCCTCTGTCATCCCCTTCTCCTCCTGCCCCCAATCCCTCCCAGCATCAGAGTCTTCTCCAATGAGTCCTCTTTGCATGAGGTGGCCAAAGTACTGGAGTTTCAGCTTTAGCATCATTCCTTCCAAAGAACACCCAGGGCTGATCTCCTTCAGAATGGACTGGTTGGATCTCCTTGCAGTCCAAGGGACTCTCAAGAGTCTTCTTCAACTCCACAGTTCAAAAGCATCAATTCTTCAGTGCTCAGCTTTCTTCACAGTCCAACTCTCTACTGTTCTAGAATTCCGAACAGAATTCTACATGATTTTAAGCTTTCCAAGAATAGAGGCAATCACTGAGCCATCAACCCTCCATTCTTCCTTGTCTCTCTAAGCTTCTCTTCCTTCAGCCCACAGGTTTTGTTGAAAGTGTATAGACTTCTAGTTACCCTGCCCTAGGAGATACTGTATTGATTAACATAGCATTTCTGACCACAAGGAGAATACAGTCTTAGGGTCAAATAGACAAGAAAACCAATAACTTATTGATTCAGTGGAAGTGTAATGACTGGAAGAGGAACACAGAAAAAGAGCCTCAGCCCTGTCTTGCGATGGTGGGAAGGTGAGAGTGAGAGTGGAGAAACGGCCAGAAAGAACTGTGGAGAGCGGAGGGTAATAGAATTGAGTCTGAGACCTGGACGTGTAGGTGTCATACTAGTAAATACCTGTGAGGATGGCTGTCATTAAAAAATCTACAAACAATAAGTTCTAGAGAGAATGTGGAGAAAAGGGAACCCTCCTTCACTGTCGGTGGGAACGTACATTGGTACAACCGTTATGGAGAACAGTATGGAGGTTCCTTAAAAAACTAAATATAGAGCTACTATATGATCCAGCAATCCCACTCCCATGCATACATCCTGAGAAAACCATAATTTGAAAAGAAAAACACACCTCAGTGTTCATTGCAGCCCTATTTCTGATAGCCAAGACATGGAAGCAGCATTAATGTCCATTGACAGATGAATGGATAAAGAAGATGTGGTACATATATACAATGGTATATTACCATCATCAGCCATAAAATATTATCAGCCATAACAAATAATGAAATAATGCCACTTGCAGCAAAATGGATGGATCTAGAGATTGTCACACTGGGTGAAGTAAGTCAGGAAGAAAAAGACAAATATATATTACCACTTATATGTGTAATCTTAAAAAAAAAATGATCTTATTTACAAAATAGAAATCTACTCACAGATGTAAAAACCAAACAGTTCCCCGGGGGGAAAGCAGCAGCAAGGGGGAGGGATAAATTGGGAGATTGGGATTGACATATACATACCACTAGCTATAAAATAGATAACTAATAAGGACCTACTGTATAGCACAGGGAACTCTACTCAACACTCTGTAATGACCTGTATGGGAAAAAAGAGTGGCTATATCTACGGAGAAGGCAATGGCACCCCACTCCAGTACTCTTGCCTGGAGAATCCCATGGACGGAGGAGCCTGGAGGGCTGCAGTCCATGGGGTCGCTAAGAGTCGGACACAACTGAGCGACTTCACTTTCACTTCTCACTTTCATGCACTGGAGAAGGAAATGGCAACCCACTCCAGTGTTCTTGCCTGGAGAATCCCAGGGACGGGGGAGCCTGGTGGGCTGCCGTCTATGGGGTCACACAGAGTCGGACACGACTGAAGTGACTTAGCACAGCATAACATAGCATAGCTATATCTATATCTGTTATTCACTTTACTGTATACCTGAAACTAACACAACATTGTAAATCAGCTATACTCCAATAAAATGTTTTAAAAAATACATGTGTGGAAAGAAGGAGTTTGAATGGGGCAGAGAGTTGGAAAATGAGACTTATGGATGGTGGAGTGACTTGGCCTTCCAGGCAAACAAATTCAAGTATGGATGAATATGTGGGAAACCTATGGGGAACTGTAGTAGGCAGGTCAAATGGCTAGAGAAGGGATAGTGTGGAGGTAATGGGAAATGATGCTTGAAAAGTATTCCAGGTTATGAAAATCCTCATGTGGCCTACAGAGAAAATCCTCATGTGGCCTTATCCTAAAAGCTGTCAGAAGTTGCCAAATGTTTTAAATCAGTGTGGTGGCTCAGTTATAGTTATTTTCTATAGGTGTTATAGAAAATCATTCTGGTGGGAGTGTAGAGAAAAGATGAATTGGAGAGACTCAAAACTTTTATGGTGGTGTTACTGCAGTGCCGGGTTTTCAGAGGCAAAGGCAGTCTAGGGTCCAGGCGCATAGCACAAATAAACGAAATGGGCCAAGTTCAGAAACTGGAGAACTTGGACTTAGGGACTAAGTAAATACAAGGAGCCTTCACCACTTGGCTCCAGCCAGTTGCTGCCCTTTGGGAAAGCAAAGAGCCCACCACACACATACAAACGTTCTGTTGCACATTCATTATATACGTTTGGCTCTCAGATGGGTGTCAAACGTTTTTAAAAACATGAATAGGTCAACACAGTACTGACCAAACAAAATAAATCTTTAGGCCAGATACAACCTAAGCCAATATATCACTGAATTGTGTTCTTTTGAACAACGCTGTTTGAAAAATGAGTTCTGTGGTCAAATAAATTAGAAGCAATTGGAACTTGACAAAACCGATCTTAAAATTCACAAGGAAAAGAAAATGTGCAAGAATTAGCCAAGACAATTCTGAAGACGAGCAAAGATGAGATACCAAACTATATTATAAATCTATGGCAATTAAAATAGTGTGGCTCTAGTACAGGAATGAACAAATAAAGGACAGAGTGGATATTTCAGAAATAGTCTCATGTATATATGAAAATGTATGGTAAAGGTAGCATTTTAAGTGAGTTGAAGAATGGAATGATGGATTATTTAGTAAATGGAGCTGGGGGAAATTAGCTATCAAAAATGAGCAAAAATGATGTTAGATTCTAACTCATGCTGTTAGCACAAAAAAATAAGATGAATTAATAACTAATTGTAAGGAAAAGAAAGTGACAAATAGAGGGAAATGGAGGAAAAAATGTTTATGATATTGGGGAAAAGAAGGCCCTCTTAATGATACAAGATGCAAGAAGCAAATTTGACCTCATCAAAATTTTTAAAAGTTTATTGCTTCCCTGATGTTCTGGTGGTTGAGAATTTGCCTTGCAATGCAGAGGACATGTGTTCAATCCCTGGTCTGGGAAGATCCTGCATGCCGCAGGGCAACTGAGCGTGCGTGCCCCACCTACAGAGCCTGTGCTCTAGAACCTGTGAGCCACAACCACTGAGCCTGCGTGCAGCAGCTTCTGAAGCTAGCGCGCCCTACAGCTGGTGTCCACAGGAGAAGCCACTGCAATGAGAAGCCCGCCCAACACAACTAGAGAGCAGCCCCCGCTTTCCACAACTAGAGAAAGCCTGCATGCAGCAGCAAAGACCCAGCCCATCCAAAACAATAAATGCCTTTTTTAAAAAGAACCAGATAAAGAAATTGGATGACAAAAGCCATCATAAGCAGTATTAAAAAATAAGCTACCATCTGGGAGAAAACATGTAACACATAAAAGGATTAATATCTATAACATGGAAATAACTCCTCCCAATGAATAAGAAAGAGACAATCCATTATGAATTAATCAAGAGACATGAACAGGCAGTTTCCTGAAGTGGAATTATAATTAGTCAATAAACATATGAAAGCATGCTCAATATTAATAAGAAATATGAAATTGAAAGTATGCTTAATATGAGTAAGAAATATGAAAATATGCCTAATCACACTGCAAACAAACAAATGAAAATGAGAAATATTCCCATATTCTTACTATTCACTAAATTGGCAAAATTAAAATTTGGTAATATAAGAATAACTGTGGAGAAGGCAATGGCACCCCATTCCAGTACTCTTGCCTGGAAAATCCCATGGATGGACGAGTCTGGTAGGCTGCAGTCCATGGGGTTGCTAAGAGTCGGACACAACTGAGCGACTTCCCTTTCACTTTTCACTTTCATTCATTGGAGAAGGAAATGGCAACCCACTCCAGTGTTCTTGCCTGGAGAATCCCAGGGACGGGGGAGCCTGGTGGGCTGCTGTCCATGGAGTCGCACAGAGTCGGACACGACTGAAGCGACTTAGCAGCAGCAGCAGCAAGAGTAACTGAGAGAACGAGTAAACACGAACTCTTCCATTTTGGATGTGAACGTACATTGGTATGGCTGCTTCAGAGGATGTCACTGTCAGCATCTACCAAACTTGAGAGTACACCTACCCCAACTTCTGGAAATTTCACTTCAAAGCATCCACTTGTAGAGAAATTATAAAGGTCATTCCTTCTAGCATTATTTGCAATGGCAAGAAACTGGACGGAATCCAGCTATTCATCAGTAGAGTGTGTGTGTGCTCAGTCTCATCTGACTCTTTTGTGACCCCATGGACTGCAGCCCACAGGCTCCTCTGTCGTTGGAATTGTCCGAGCAAGGATGCTGGAGTGGGTAGGCATTTCCTACTCCAGGGGATCTTCCTGGCCCAGGGATTGAACCCATGTCTCTTGCATCTCCTGCACTGATCGGCAGGCAGATTGTTTACCTCTAGCACCACCATCAGTAGGCAGTGAGTCATTTCGGTCACTCAGTCATGTTGACTCTGTGACCTCATGGACTGCAGCACGCCCGGCTTCCCTGTCCATCACCAACTCCCAGAGCTTACTCAAACTCATGTCCATTGAGTTGGTGATGCCATCTAACCATCTCATCCTCTGTCATCTCCGTCTCCTCCCACCTTCAATCTTTCCCAGCATCAGGGTCTTTTCAGTTGGGTCACCTCTTCACATCAGGTGGCCAAAGTATTGGTGTTTCAGCTTCAACATCAGTCTTTCCAATGAAAATTCAGGACTGATTTCCCCTAGGATTGACTGGTTGGATTTCCTTGCAGTCCAAGGGACTCTCAAGAGTCTTGTCCAACACCACAGTTCAAAAACATCAGTTCTTTGGCACTCAGCTTTCTTCTACCATCAGTAGCTGCTGCTACTGCTGCTAAGTCGCTTCAGTCATGTCTGACTCTGTGCGACCCCATGGACTGCAGCCTATCAGGCTTCTCCATCCATGGGATTCTCCAGGCAAGAACACTGGAGTGGGTTGCCATTTCTTTCTCCAATGCATGAAAGTGGAAAGTGAAAGTGAAGTTGCCCAGTCGTGTCTGATTCTTAGCAACCCCATGGACTGCAGCCTACCAGGTTCTCCCATCCATGGGACCTTCCGGGCAACAGTACTGGAGTGGGATGCCATTGCCTTCTCCCACCATCAGTAGAGGGCTGGTTAAATAATACGTTAAATACGTTTCTACTGTGAAATGCTACACAGACTTAGAGCATAAAAGAATGTGCTTGACCTACTGATGTGACAAAGCACATCACTGAGTGAACAAAATAAGTCACCCAACAACACGGAGAGTATTAACCCAGTTATTTGAAAAGAGAAAAAGACCTAAAACCATCGTATATGTAAACATGTCTGGAAGTAACACCTGCAAAAGGGATAACAGGGATTATCTATGATGACAGCTTGAGGTTGGTCGGGGGCAATTATGTCCAAGGGGGACCCAATTTTACACATAATTTAAAATTTTAATAAGCTTATATTCATGCATTTGTGAATTACTTTTACATAATCAAATGTAAAAACATTTCCATTGATGGGAGAAACTTGAGCTTCTTATTTTCCAAGGAAGAAGCAATAGGAAGGAAGGAGTCAGAAGTATTAATACAAGAGAGGAGTTATGATGGAGAAAGTTCCCTCAGGGAGTTTAGAGAGAGCACATTCTAGAGTTTAGCCAGAAGGGATGAGCTTTGGATGGGAGGAGGACCAGTCCTCTAGGATCAAAGAGAAGGAAGGGACGAGGTTAGTGGAGATATGTTTGTATATGTGGGGGTGAAGGTTGGGAGGGGAGAGAGGAGCTGAAGAATTTCCTGAATGATGACCTGTACCTTCATTTCGAAGTAACAGCATGTTCCCCACCACCCTCGGGTCCTGTCATCCTCACTGTGGATGTCCGTGAGTGTGGCTGCACTGGCTTCTCCACCTGTCCACCCCAAGCACATTGACAGTTATTAATATCTCACTGGGCTCTTTCCTCTTGTCACCTTCGTAAAGAATAGCTTGTCACTGCCCTGGCATACGCACCCACAAGTCCTGCAGCCCTACACTGAGAAACGAGTTCATGATAATGGGCCACATCAATGAATCAGTCACTTCCTCTTGTTTGAAAGAAACCTGAGGAATGGCTTTCAAATGGCTCAGTTCCTGGGCATCCCATTTTACACTCAAGTATTTCTGTTTCGTGTGCATCCAGAGGTCCCCGTACCAGCTTTCTCCCCAGGGAAGTCTATAAAACCTCCCCCCTCCACCAGCATTCTCTGGAATTTCATTTTTTGCAGTCTCACAGAGCCTTCTGCTGTTCCTCTTTAACACTCAGCTAACTATGAGGCTGGAGAGAAGCGATTCTGACCTGCCCTCTCCATTAGATTTTTAAGTGTCTTTTAACCACCTGGCCTCACCTATTATATAAACTATATTTAGCTACTCGTTACAAGTTACAATTCCTTTGTGATCCTTGGGTTCCAGAAAGGGAATTGAAATGAGTTTTTAGATATCAGGTATCAAAGGAAACTGAGGAAAATATCTGAGTTCTTTTCTCTTAAACTTCTGCCTTGCCTAGAGGCTGTCCCTGAAGTCCCTGCTACTTTCTCCTTTTGACAGCTGCCTTCAGGAGGAAAACCTTAAAAAGACTGGACATTCTTTTCTGTTTCCTATGCTATTAAATGCTGTTACTAACATACAGATGTTACTAACATGCTGATGTTCAGTTCAGTTCAGTTACTCAGTTGTGTCTGACTGTTTGAGACCCCATGAATCGCAGCACGCCAGGCCTCCCTGTCCATCACCAACTCCCGGAGGTCACTCAGACTCACATCCATCGAGTCAGTGATGCCATCCAGCCATCTCATCCTCTGTCGTCCCCTTCTCCTCCTGCCCCTAATCCCTCCCAGCATCAGAGTCTTTTCCAATGAGTCAACTCTTCGCATGAGGTGGCCAAAGTACTGGAGTTTCAGCTTTAGCATCATTCCTTCCAAAGAATACCCAGGGCTGATCTTCAGAATGGACTGGTTGGATCTCCTTGCAGTCCAAGGGACTCTCGAGAGTCTTCTCCAACACCACAGTTCAAAAGCATCAATTCTTCGGTGCTCAGCCTGCTTCACAGTCCAGCTCTCACATCCATACATGACCACAGGAAAAACCATAGCCTTGACACATGCTAATGTCTTTTGCTTCTCTCTCAATGGGTGACATCGATTTTATGTTATTATTTTTCTGTTCTGGCTTTAGCCATCCTACTTAGTGGTGTTATGAAACAGCACTTTGCAGGATTTTACTGTATAATTAATGAAAATCAAGGGACTCAAGATGAAAGAATTACAGACCTGCATGGCATTCACACTGATAAGATTCTCACTACCTGCAGTGGGAGCCACAAAGGTGTGGTTTTAAGATGAGCACACAAGGAAAGTATTAGAATGGGTAATTTAATGGTAAAAACTTAACCTGTGATCTTTTTATTATGATTAGCCCTCACCTTAAAAAAAAGAAGCCAGTAAACATAAGTTCTAATAATTTGGTTATTTTTTTTTCCTGTGAACTTGTGAGCAAGGCAACTTTGAGATGGATATTTAACTGGATAAGATTCTAATGAACACACTAGATTATTAAGTTTTTTTTTTTAAAAAAAGGTGGTCAGATTCATTTTATAACTTAATTAGGTAGTAGAAAGGATATTATGTTTGGAATTAGATAGACTTTAATTTTGGTCTTATCACTTACGAAGTGTGACCTTGATCTAGTTAACTTCTCTAAAGCTCTATTTTTTCATCATAAAGTGGCGATAATAGAAGTCTCAGGAGAAATTTTCTGGAGAATGAAATAGGAGGGATATGTTTGAGAGGAAAATACCGAGTTAGGTTTTTATTAAACTAAATCTGAAGTGCTACAGAAAATTTTAGATATGTAAATTTTTATTGATTGCTTTAAGACTAGAAATTTTTTAGTTTATTTAAGACCATGTTGCTAATAGCACTTGATAAGATCATATCTCAACTATACTATCCATAAACTAAGAGCAGGATACATTTCTCACAAAATTTGGTGAACACCGTTGCCTCCTGTTCTCTTCATGTCTCTTCCCACGGTGGCTCCTAGAAGGCCACTCATAGGAAGTCCTCTCAACCAACATCGGCCTGCCCACCTCTGCTCTCATGCCCATCTAATGACCACCTGTCACCCCTTGGCCACCACCCACCCCCCTGAGTCAACTCGTCAGTGACTCTCCACGGCCTGCAGGACGAGCTTGACATTCCTCAGATGAACAGTCGGCTCAGTAATGGTCTGGCCCATTCTTTTTGCCTTGTTTTCTGCTCCTTTCCCCTCATTCCTTTCTGAACGATTGCAATCAGGTCACATCCTTCTGCCTCAGACCCTCAGCTCGTACATCTCACTGGATTCTTGTTTATGCATTACATAACCAAAACTACGTTGGAGGGTGCTTGGCAACCTCACGAGATGCATTTTTATTTACCTTTCTTTTCCCAAGGGCAAATTCCTCCCTTGATTATGGTCAATTGAAATCAAAGTGTGTTTGAATTTTCCCAGGAATGTAAAAAATGTCTTCCATTTCACCCCAAATTGAAATCAAGTTAGATCTTACTTAGCAAATAATCCTGAGACTAAATGTTTGGAGAAGGCTTGTAACTCAGATATAAACTGGAGCTCCATGCAGTCCAGTTTGTGGACAGTGTCATTTTGAAGATACACAAAAGTCAGGTTGTTTTAAGGCTCTCAAGCAAATGCAAGGGTTAGGAGAGTGTTTTTAATGGCTGCAAACATCTTTGGGTTCGATCCTGTGGCTCAGTGGTGAGGAATCTGCCTGCAGTGCAGGAGATGTGGATTCCATCCCTGGGTTGGGAAGATCCCTTGGAGAAGGAAATGGCAACCCGCTCCAGTATTCCTGCCTAGGAAATCCAATGGACAGAGGAACCTGGTGGGTTACAATCTGAGGGGTCACAATTGAGTCAGATGTGACTTAGCGACTAAAACAACAACAACCAAACATCTTTAACATCCTTGGTCCATTGCTGCTTCTCTCAGAATCCTCCACACCTATAGCAGCTGCATGCTGTCCTCCGCCACCATCCTTGGTTCCCATTTTCCCAACCTCCACTCTCTTTCAAAACTCTTCAGATAACTCATCCCCACAGTGTGGGCCCCTTTGTCCCTTCTTTTCTGTGCCTGTATTTCCCACCTCTTAGCCTACATTCCTGGAGAAGGCAATGGCACCCCATTCCAGTACTTTTGCCTGGAAAATCCCATGGACGGAGGAGCCTGGTGGGCTGCAGTCCATGGGGTCGCTAAGAATCGGACACGACTGAGCGACTTCTCTTTCACTTTTCACTTTCATGCATTGGAGAAGGAAATGGAAACCCACTCCAGTGTTATTGCCTGGAGAATCCCAGGGACAGGGAAGCCTGGTGGGCTGCCATCTATGGGGTCACACAGAGTCGGACACGACTGAAACGACTTAGCAGCAGCAGCGGCCTACATTCCTAGATTTCTATTTCTACATACTCAGACAGCTGGAGAGTCCAAAGGCTTCATTCAGTCCTGAGAGGATAAGAATGGAGTCCCTGCTGCTGCTGCTGCTAAGTTGCTTCAGTCGTGTCCGACTCTGTGTGACCCCATAGATGGCAGCCCACCAGGCTCCCCCGTCCCTGGGATTCTCCAGGCAAGAACACTGGAGTGGGTTGCCATTTCCTTCTCCAATGCATGAAAGTGAAAAGTGAAAGTGAAGTCGCTCAGTCGTGTCCGATTCTTAGTGACCCCGTGGACTGCAGCCTACCAGGCTCCTCCGTCCATGGGATTTTCCAGGCAAGAGTACTGGAGTAGGGTGCCATTTGCCTCCTCCCATGGAGTCCCTAGGAAAATACAGTTATCTCACTTTGCCTTTCTAATGACAAATCCTTATAGAGGACTTTTTATAAATCCTCCATCTCTCTGTAAACATTTATAAATAAGCCATTTGGAGTATTTTGTTATAGATTTATGTTTAAATTAGAAGATTATACAGATATAATATATGCACATGCTCGTATATTTAAAGATATTTACCTTGCTAATTATTTTGCACTGAAAGGTTTTTTTCCCCACCTATAAATTCACACAACACATGATGCCAGGCTTTTAATGTAATATAATGGATGCTTTGAAAAGGTGGTTGATCAATTCACTGACAGAGAGCTCAGTGTTACAGTTTTAAGGAAAATTGTTTTCTATTTTCTTTTGTACCCCTTCAAAATATGCACAAAGAAGCCAGTTCAGACTTTATGCAAAATTCTGCTTGAATAAATTTCTATAGACAATGGATTTTTCCACATTACTGTATAAAACTTTTGTTGTTTCATTTTAGTTGCTTCTTTAGATGGTCATCTGAAAACAATTACGTGTTTAATGAATCTAAGCGTTTATTCTCAAGGGCAGCAGAAAAAGGATCTGTTAGAAATGCTACAGTAAATGCATTGCCCATAATGTCAATAACATAAAAATCTAGCCTTCATCTTTTAATACAATTTACTGGACTTCAAACTAAAACACAGTTCAGAACTGGATTGTGTTCAGAAGGGGTCATTTTCTTCTATTGAAGTTTCATGCATATATCTTATGTTTCCACATTTAAGTTGCCCACTCCTGTTCTCTTGCCTGGAAAATCCCATGAACAGAGGAGCCTGGTAGGCTACAGTCCGTGGGGTGGCAAAGAGTCGGACACGACTGAGCGACTTCACTTTCACTATTGTTGATGTTGAGACAAAATGGTTTCTTCAGAAACTTGGGAAAAAGTAAACAGCCTCATTTAGAGAGCACTTTGGCCTGGGCTTGGTCTATGAACTTATGGACATAAAGCTGTTTTGTGTGTATAAGATCTTGAGGGTCCTTTCAAGGGAGACTGTTTGGATTATGTGCCTCTTGGTGTGTTTGCCTCTTGCAAAATTTGGTTTGAAGTCACTGGGACAAGACTGTGAACAAATCCATGAGAATCATACAGCTGGAAAGAAGTTTACATGGTCCTCTCTCTCAGCCCCTGTATCCAAAGAGAAGAATCTGCAGATCATTCAAGAAAGACAGTTGCTGATACTGTTTTTGTGAAAAATCCAAGAGCAGGAGTCCCAATTGTGCCAAAGGCACTGTTTGAAAAGAAAGCACCCAACACCTCTGTCTTCCTGTTGTGTTTTAAAACTTGCAATGTGAGCAGTGGTGGGAAATATCCAGTCTGTTTCTTGGGTGATTGGTGGTTTGAGGGGGTTTGCCTATGACATTTCAAAATCTGGAAGATTTTTCCATGCTCATATCATTCTTATATTTAGTTCAGTTTAGTTTATTTTAAAAAAATCATAGTGTTAATCTCTTAACATTTATCTGAGTTACTTTACACCAGAGGTTGCAAAATTAAAAATTCCATAGAGGGCAGACGGCTAATCTGAAATAAGCCAATGAGGACAGTAGGGAGAGATGATGTCAGTGCCAAAACTGGGAAGCACAGGTCCCTGGGGGCTACAAATATTCAGATTAAAAAAGAAAAAAAAAAAAAAAAAAGCTATCTGAACAAACAAAAGATTGTTTTGACTGAATCTGGCCTGTGAGTGTTTGTATTTGTGACTCTAGTCAAATAACCAGTCTCTCAGTCGTGTCCAGTTCTTTGTGACCCCATGGACTGTAGCCCGTCAGGCTCCTCTTTCCATGGGATTCTCCCGGCAAGAATACTGGAGTGGGTAGCCTTTCCCCTCTTCCTAAACCAGTGAATGAACCTGGGTCTCTCACACTGCAGACAGATTCTTTACCACTTGAGCTATCCAGGAAGCCCTAGTATGCCCACAGACAGAGAGCTTTAAACGATGACCCCGAGTATATCAGTCACAACTTAATCTACCTTTACGGTTTAATTTTTCTGTCAAAAACACATTTTGGATGTGTATGTTAATTGTTTTGCATCCAGATAGCCTTTCCTTGAATATTCCTTTCCAAAAAACAAGTAAAGGTTTGATTTAGGTCAACTAAGGTTAGCCATGGAACCCTCTTTAGTTCTCTATCAGGATTTATGGTTAGATCAGTACATCATGCAAGTGAATCTCTCAAGACCTTAGGAGGATATCTTGCCGGATGTGCTTTTGGAAGGATGATGTCCAAACCAGGGCAAGTAAACCCACGAGCCTTTAACCAGGGCTTGCATGGTACATGCCTCCAGGAGGCAGATCCACTGTGGTCTGCATGAATGACAGCGCTGTGCCCCTCTGGGGGCGTGGCGGTGCTCACAGGGACCCACTGTGGTTGGCACTCTGTTATTGTATAGGGATGTAACCCTGCCTTCAGGTCTAGGCTGGTATCATACATTTGCGAAGCAACTCAGTCTAAGACAGTAGACAGTTTTGGGGACTGTGGCAAACTGGAAAAAACATGGCCCACATAAAGGCATTAACATTTTGTTGTTGTTGTTTAGCTGCTAAGTTGTGTCCAACTCTTCTGCTACTTCGTGGACTATTGCCCGCCAGGTTCCTCTGGACTTCCCAGGCAAGAATACTGAAATGGGTTGCCACTTCCTTCTCCAGGGGATCTTCCTGACTCAGGGATCCCACCCGGGTCTCCTGCATGACTAGCGGATTCTTTACCATTGAGCCACCAGGCAAGCCCCATTTACATTTAGATAAATTTTTATAAACATTCCTGTAGACAAGATTCACTACCAGCCTGAGACCACTGGTCTAAACCAAGGTACAATAGACGCTTTGCAGATCATGCTAGAAACTCTGTTTTAGTTAGGAGTCTCTTGGTTACGTAAAATAGAATCTGAACTCAAAGTAAAGAGGATTTCTTGAATCAAATAACTGAGTTAGTTCAGAGAATTGAGTGCTGCAAAAATCAGGGTCATCACTACTTGAACTAGGTCCGTGACAAGACCAATGTTCCTTCCCCACCCGTCTGACCCATGATCCCTGTGCAGAAGGGCAGGTGACATGGCTTCTGACAGCCATGGTTCACAGACTCCAGCGAAAGGAAGCTCTTTTCCTCTCAAAATTCATATTAGAGGGACTCCTGTTTTGTTCTGCTTGTGGTATGTTATCAGCTTCTTAGAAGAGTAGCTGTTACAGACATGACAGGTGTTGAGGGGACCATGGTGGAATGAGGGGAGGTGACTGGCCAGGCCTGAGTCCTGTGCCCTGACACTTGCTTATTCCTCATGAGCTTGAAGAATGGGATGGAGTGGGTGGGGGGTTATTACCAGAAGATGATGGACTAAGGAAGCTTGCTGGGTAGAACCATTTAGCTCTCCAAGGCTACCGCTTTCTCAAGTTTCCCTGAAGGCTAGGTCCCCATCACCATATGCTTTTCTCCCTCCTTTGCCTTTGTAGCAAAGGGGATGCCCCATGACCAAATTTGCTGGAAATTTTACAGGTTAGAGGTTCATTTGGCTCAACAGATGGGAAGATTATTTTTATTTATGGCAAAGTTGAGTCATGTTAATTGTGAACTGCTACTCTTTTGGGTTCAGATTCCTCTTAAAAACTCAAGTTGCAGAATTATGCACTCAGAAATATTCTGAAAGTGAAAAACAATTGAGAGTCACTTACAGTATTCTCTATAAAGACAATGGACTGTCCCAAATACTGCTTGAGGTTGCTTCTGAGGGAATTTATTCTCGAAAAAAGGCTACAGCGGACAGAAATGAAAATGTTCTGAGAATGAAAAATAAATCAAAACTAGTGAATTTCAGCCACTCGGGTTCTTAGAACTGGGTGAAAGACGAGATGAGCTAATAGGGTTACCATGTATATACAATTTAGTTGCTCAGTTGTGTCCGACTCTTTGAGACCCCGTGGACTGTAGCCTGCCAGGCTCCTCTGTCTATGGGATTTCCCAGGCAAGAATATGGGAGTGGGTTGCCATTTCCTCCTCCAGGGGAATCTTCCCGACCCAGGAATTGAACCTGGGTCTCCTGCATAGCAGGCAGATTGTTTACCGTCTGGGCCACCAAGGAAGTATTTACAGTAGAGGCTTTAATTTTGATAATTCTGGTTCAGATTTATCTTGACTAATAGTCTTAGTAGTCTATTTAAACATATAGTATAATTTCTATTTGCTTAAAAATTCTGCTCTTAGTACTAATTGGTTTATTTGTGTTTTCTGGTGAACTAATTTGATTGGTTCTGATGAAATTTTAAAAAATGATAGATATGCGTTTTCCTGGCGTTATTAATTTTTTCCTAGGCTCAACTGCATGAATCTTTTAAGGTACCCTCTTACTTGCCCCTCTCTGCTCAAAAATGAAGGCAACCCCACCCAGATATGATTCTATCCTGCTCCTCAATCAGCCAGCTGTTGAAACATAGTTCAGATATCTATTTTTCAGAAATACCTTAGAAAGGGTTCTTCCGTTGAACAAAAGTAGTTAGAGAACCTCTAATGATGCCAGTCATGAAACCCATAATCTCACTGCTTTGCTGTTGCTTTCAACTCTGCTTATCTCTTCAGATTTAAGGGACTGTAACATCATTTGTTTGGTTCAGTGGACTAAATTAGCAGCACAGTAGTAATCTGTTGATGGTTACTTTGATTTAGATGTTGTGTAAGGAGATTTTTAAAGCCTTCTCATCTCGTTAAACAAAAAGAAGTCTCACTTCAGATACGTCTAGACAGCTTTCTTCCACTTGGGGTTAAATAAATAAAGAGTAATAAAAATGAAAAACTAACCCTAAAATGGTTTGTATTTTTTTCTAGGATGTAAATGTGATGTGTGTGGAATAACACCGCTGTTTATAATCTGCAAGAGGGGAGAAGCTTTATTTTTGTTTTATTCATGCAAATATTGAAAGATAAGAAATGAGAAAATAGCTTTGCAATTTAAATTTCTAGGGAAACTGTGTTTTTCAAAAGGAAGGAGAGAATTTCTACAATGCAACTTTCATCTGATCATCCAACTTTGGTTTATAAGGCATTGATTTGCTCACATAAATCAGAACTGTCTCTAGCTAGGATAAATTAGGCAATAGCCTGCATTGTTTGTTTTAGGAAGTACAGAAATATTTCTTACCAAAAATGTATATCCCACCATTCATTGCTGAAATTCATCATTTCCTTTTCGTTACTTTTATTAATTACTATTTTCTCTTTCTGTCTTTTAAATAATTACTACTGACGGGACTGTAAATTGGTGCAGCCATTATGGAAAACAGTATGGAAGTTCCTTAAAAAACTAGAAATAGAGTTCCTATGTGATCCAGCAATCTCACCCCTGGGCATATATCTGGAGAAAACTCTTAATTTCTAAAGATACATGTATTCCAGTGTTCTTTACAGCACTGTTTAATAGCCAAGACACAGAAGCAAACAAATGTTTATCAAGAGATGAATGAATAAAGAAGATGGAATAAAGATTCCACATACATACAATGGAATACTACTCAGCCATAAAAAAAGCTATGGATTATCCATACTAAATGAAATAAGTCAGACAGAGAAAGACAAATCATATGATATCACTTGTATGGAGAATCTAAAAATATGACAAAAATGGACTTATTTACAAAATAGAAACAGATTCACAGACATAGAAAACAAATTTATGGTCATCAAGAGGAAAGAGAGGGAGAGATAAATTAGGAGTTTGGGTTTAGCAGATATAAACTACTACATATAAAAGAGATAAACAGCAAGGTCCTACTGTATGGCAATGAGCTATATTCAGTATCTTATAATAATCCATGTGTGAGCTCAGTCACTTCAGGCATGTCTGACTGTGACCCCGTGGACTATAGTCACCAGGGTCCTCTGCCCATGGAATTTTCCCAGCAAAAATACTGAAGTGAATTGTGCTTTCCTGCTCCAGGGGAATCTTCCCGATCCAGAGATCCAACTTGAGTCTTTTGTGTCTCTTACATTCGGGTCAGTCTCTCAGTCATGTCCAACTCTTTGACCCCGTGGACTGCAGCACAGCAGGCTTCCCTGTCCATCACCAACTCCCAGAGCTTGATGTCCATCAAATCAGTGACGCTATCCAACCATCTCATCCTCTTTCATCCCCCTCTCCTCCTGCCTTCAATCTTTCCCAGCATCAGGGTCTTTTCAAATGAGTCAGTTCTTTGCATCAGGTGGCCAAAGTATTGGAGTTTCAACTTCAGCATCAGTCCTTCCAGTGAATATTCAGGACTGAATTCCTTTAGGATGGACTGGTTTGATCTCCTTGATGTCCAAGGGACTCTCAAAGTCTTCTCCAGCACCACAGTTCAAAAGCATGAATTCTTCAGTGCTTAGCTTTCATTATGGTCCAACTCTCACATCCATACATGATTACTGGAAGAATCATAACTTTGACTAGACAGATTATTGTCAGCAAAGTAATGTCTCTGCTTTTTAATATGCTGTCTATGTTTGTCATAGCTTTTCTTCCAAGGAACAAGCATCTTTTAATTTCATGGCTGCTGTCACAATTCACAGTGATTTTGGACCCCAAGAAAATAAAAGTATATTACTGTTTCCATTGTTCCCCATTTATTTGCCATGAAGTCATGGGACCAAATGCCATGACCTTTGTTTTTTGAATGTTGAGTTTTAAGCCAACTTTTTCACTCTCCTCTTTCAGGAGAGTTCTTTAGTTCTGCGTAAGGGTTGTGTTATCTGCATATTTGAGGTTATTAGTATTTCTCCTGGCAATCTTGATTCCAGCTTGTGCTTAATCCAGTCTGGCATTTCACATGATATACTCTACATATAAATTAAATAAGCTAGGTGACAATATACAGCCTTAACATACTCCTTTCCTAATTTAGAAGCATTCCATTGTTTCATGTCTGGTTCTAACTGTTGCTTCTTAACCTGCATACAATTTTCTCAAGAGGCAGGTAAGGTTGTCTGGTATTTTGATCTCTTTAAGAATTTTCCACAGTTTGTTGTGATCCACACAGTCAAAGGCTTTAGTGTAGTCCATGAAGTAGATGTTCTTCTGAAATTCTCTTGCTTTTTCTGTGATCCAGTGGATGTTGGCAAACCGATCTCTGGTTCCTCTGCTTTTTCTAAATCTAGCTTGAACATCTGGAAGTTCTTGGTTCACATACTGTTGAAGTCTAGCTTGGAGAATTTTGAGCATTACTTTGCTAATGTGTGAGATGAGTGCAATTGTGCAGTAATTTGAACATTCTTTGGCATTGCCTTTCTTTGGGACTAGAATGAAAACTGACCTTTTCCAGTCCTGTGGCCACTGCTAAGTTTTCTAAATTTGCTGGCATATTGAGTGCAGCACTTTCACAGCATCATCTTTTAGGATTTGAAATAGCTCAGCTGGAATTCCATCACCTCTACTAGCTTTGTTCAAAGTGATGCTTTCTAAGGCCCACTTGACATCGCACTCCAGGATGTTTGGCTCTAGGTGAGTGATCACACCATCATGGTCACCTGGGTCATTAAGATCTCTTTTCTATAGTTCTTCTGTGTATTCTTGCCACCTCTTCTTAATACCTTCTGCTTCTGTTAGGCCCATACCATTTCTGTCCTTTATTGTGCCTATGTTTGATTAAATGCTCCCTTGGTATCTCTAATTTTCTTGAAGCAATCCCTAGTCTTTCCCATTCTGTTGTTTTGCTCTATTTCTTTGTATTGATTACTGAGGAAGGCTTTCTTTCTCCTTGCTATTCTTTGGAACTCTGCATTCAGATGGATTCAGATATCCTGCCTTTTCTTCTTTGCCTTTCGCTTCTCTTCTTTTCTCAGCTACATGTAAGGCCTCGTCAGACAACCATTTTGCCTTTTTGTATTTCTTTTGGGGATGGTTTTGATCACCACCCATTTTACAATGTTACGAACCTCCATCTATAGTTCTTCAGGCACTGTCTATCAGATGTAATCCCTTGAATCTATTTGTCACTTCCACTGTATAATCGTAAGGAATTGGATTTAGGTCATACCTGAATGGTCTAGTGGCTTTCCCTACTTTCTTCATGTAAGCCTGAATTTTGCAATAAGGAGTTCATGATCTGAGTCCCAGTCAGCTCCCGGTCTTGTTTTTGCTGACTGTGTAGAGCGTCTCGTTCTTTGGCTGCAAAGAATATAATCAATCTGATTTCAGTATTGACTATCTGGTGATGTCCATGTGTCTCTTGCTTTAGCAGGCAGATTCTTTACCATTAGTGCCACCTGGGAAGCCCCCATTATAAGGTATAATGGAAAAGAATAACTAAATCACTTTTTCTTTATACCTGAAACTAGCATGACATTGTAAATCAACTCTACTTTAGTTAAAAAAGAAGAGTAAGAGACACTAAAAAAGGAAGACAAAAAAAATCAGTGTGCAAACAGAGAATTCTGTAGCTTCAAACTTCATTCTTCAAAAATGGAGAAATTAGGACCTGCCCAGATAAACATAAACTGAGAGACTTTGTCACTAGTGAACTAGCCAGTGCTTTTAAATTTAAGCAAGAAAATGAATTAAGATACTTAGATTGGAAATGAAGAAATAAAAGTATCTCTTTTTGCAGATGACATGATTATGTATATAGATAGAAATCCACTATAAAATGATCATGAATAACAAGAGAATTAGCAAGTTTGCAGGAATGTAAGATATATATATATATATATATACACACATATAGTATTTCTATGCAGTAGCAATGACCAATCTAAAAGCAAAATTAAAATATAAAATTTTAGGAGTTGTTTGTTAACTTCTGCAAAGAAAGATATCCAAACTAATCTTTTACCATTTTGAATATGTCCTTCCATGGCGTCTGTCTTCCATTTGTTCCTATTGGAAAAAATCCATTGTTAATCTTTTTGAAGATTCCTTGTAGGTAATGTCACTTTTCTCTTTCTACTTTTAAAGTCTAGATTTGGATATCTTTGAGTTTTTTCTACTTGGAGTATACTGACATTCTTTGAAATATAGTTTCATGTTTTCCATTAAATTTGGGAAGTTTAGAGCCATTACTTCTTTAAATATTTGTCCCCTCTCCATCTGGGACTTCCATTATGTATATGTTGATATCTTAATTTTCTATTTATTTTTCTTCTTAATTTCTGTTCCTCAGACTGGATAGTTTTAATTGACCTATCCTGAAGTTTAGTGATTATTTTTTTTCTATTGGAGTCAAATGTTCTGTTCTGGTGAATTTAAAAAAAAAAAAAAGGTCATCTTAACTTTCAACTCCAGAATTTCTACTTGGTTCTTTTAAAAAAATTTTTTTGGTAATATTCTTTTTTATGTAAGATATTCTCATACTTTCTCTAAACATGCTTTACTTTTTTTTTTTTTTGAACATATGTGTAATAAATAAATTATACATCTAGATAATGAGTCATTGTCTGGGCTTCCTCCAGGACTGTTTCTATTAAACCTTTTATTTCTTGTGTATGGGAAATACTTTCCTGTTTCTTTGTGTATTTCAAATTTATTTATTTATCTTTGGCTACGTTGGCTCTTCACTGCTGTGCAGTCTTTACTTCAGTTGTGCCGGCCGGGGGCCATTATCTAGTTGTGATGTGCAGGCTTCTCAGTGCAGTGGCTTCTCTTGTTGCAGAGCACAGGCTCTGGGGCACACAGGTCTCAGTAGCTGTGGCATATGCGCTCCGTAGTTGCCGCTCCTGGACTCTAGAGCAGAGGCTCGATAGTTATGGTGCATGAGCTCAGTTGCTCTGTGTCATGTGAAATCTTCCCAAATCAAGGAATGAACCTGTGTCTTCTGCATTGGCAGGTGGATTCTTCACCAGTGAGCCACCAGGGAAGCCCTCAAAATTTTGAGGGTTGGAAAACTGGATGTTATATGTAATGTAATATAACAGCTCTGAGAATCAGATTTCTACCCTCCCTAGAGTTTGTTATTGTTATTGCTGCCGCTGGTTTGTTTAGTGAATTTTCTAGACTAACTCTGTAAAGTCTCTATTCTTTGTTGCTTGCAGCCTCTGAAATCACTGCTCAGTTGCTTGATCATCAATTAATAACTGGACAGAGCTGTCCTCAAATGCCTTAAACCAGTCCATCTCCAAACCTTTGATGAAGGGGTCTGTGTAGTGTTGGGGCACCCCCTCAATGCTCCAGAAGTTTATAACTGCCTTAGCCTTTACTTCATGCGTGTGCAGAGCCTCACAGTCAGCCAGAAGTGAGATATAATCACCTTCTTGGGTCTTTCCTGGGCACGCACATAGCCCGGCACAAGTATGCGGCCTTCTGGAGACTCAGGAATATATCATCACTTTTCAAAGCTCTCATAAACATATCATTCCACAGATTTTTCTTGTAAGCCTTTTTCACCCTCTTGTTTGCCTCACTAACATTGCAACCTAGGGCAACTGTAATATTAAACACTTAACACTGATTTTTTTTTTTTTTCAATAAACACTATGGGGAGAGGGCTGTTTGCACTGAGTGAGCTCTGAGTCAGGTCAAACAATGACAAATGCTGTGAGTGGAGCTTTTCGAGGACGTTTCCAGACAGGTCAGAGAAATGCGATTCTTTGGGCTCCAAACCTGTACTGTGCCCCAGTTATTGCTAGTCTCCTGTTGCTAGTTTGCACCATCACACTTGCTCTGGTTGCAAGGCTGTTGTCTTTTCAAGGCTACCATGGACTTGGGGAGAAGGGAGTGGGAATGGTTAGGTTAAAACACCATAAAGCTCACTGTTCTTACTGATATTCAGTCATTTTTCTTGAGTAAGCACTCCTTGGACTGTTGTGAACCTTTGGCTATCTTCTAGGGTTCTAAAAAAGTTGACTTTTACTATATCTGCCACTGTTCTTATTGTTCTTGTGGAGACATAATTTTGAAAGGTCCTTACCGCACTATGTTTATTTTTAATTAGTATTTTTCTCGTAGGCCAGATGAGATTAGAAACATACGAAACTTCCCAGTGCCCAATGAAGAGGGGGGAAGATTGAGTTTGGATGAGGAGGCTCAACTGAAAGGAACTGGAGACAAAATTTGCCCATTTATATTTCTTTATTTAGTTTTTATTGTAGCAGTGTAATATAGAAATAGCCATAGAACGTATATAGGTGGCGCCTACATTTAAAAAATTTTATATAGCATTCTTTGAAGCTTTGCCATTTGGTTTTCTATTCTACAGCAGTTGTGGGGAAGGGAGAGTAAGCACACAGAAGATGGTATAATACTAAGACAACTGATAGAAAGAGAATGTTTAAGTTTAAAAAAGTAGACATAACAATCATCAGGTGCCAGTATAGTACACTGCAGTGCTCACTTTTCATAGGTTGTGAAAAGCTTTTCATAGCTAAATCAAAATGAAAATGCTAATTTATTCTCTGTGTCCATTACTTTTCAATATTAGAAAATCTGATATTTTAAAAGGTTTTCTATCAAAGATGAATAAAATGTTTAATGTTTGATACTTCAAGTCATAGACTTCATTTACCTAGTGCATTTGTGGCCAAGAAATATATTTCCAAATGACATTGCTAATGGGATATTGCTATATAATTGGTGACAGATTCTGTTGAGTAGAAACATTCTGTAATAATTCAGCTCCAATGGCCCAAGGCTCTAGACTGGCCTTACCACCAGGCTGGCTCCTGTGAACCCAGCCTCCAGACCAGCTCCTGTGAAACCAGGCTTCCAGTCCACCCTACTCTTGGCTAAACTCTAGGACCCAGATACTGGACCCACCTCAGTGATTCCCAATGCCCGGTCAGCCCCTGTGGACCCAGCATTCAAGTTCACCCATGCAGGCATGACATCATCAAAGGTAATTAATAAAGCTCCAAAGACTAGCCCTAAAGAAATAGAGATCTGTGTACTTTCTGACAATGTATTTATAATAATCCGCTTAAATTTAGGTAACCACAAGAAAACAAATGTAGACAACTAAATGAAATTAGGAAAACAATACATAAGCAAATGAAAAATTCAACAAAGAAATATAAGCCGTTAAAAAACAAGCAAACTAAAGTCCTAGGGTCAAGGAATACAATAACTTAATTGAAGATTCATTGGAAAGCTTCATAGCTGACTCATCCAAGCAGAAGCAAGAATTGATTAACTAAAAAAAAGAGTCATTTGAAATCATCCAGTTAGAGAAGCAAAAAAGAAAAGAGAATGAAAAAGAGTGAAGAAAACCTGCATGAATCATGAGATACCATAAAAGAAACAAGCTACTCACTGTTAAAGTCTCAGAAGAGAAGGATAAAGGGACTGAAAGCTTATTTAAAGAAATAATGAGTAAGAATTGTCAAATGTGGAGAGAGACTTGGATATCCTTGTTCATGAAACTAATATGTCACCCTAAAATATCAGACCAAGACACATTAAAATAAAACTGTCTAAAATCAAAAACCAAGAGAAAATTTTAAAAGCACCAAAAAAAAAAAAAAAAACAAAACTGCTCACAATAAGGGAAACCCCATACGGCTATCAGCAGACTTCTTAGCATAAACTTTTCAGCCCAAGAGAGTGGGCTGACATATAAAAGTGTGGGGAAAAAAAAAAAAAAAAAGCAAACAACTGCCAACCAAGAATACTTTACTGGCAAAGTTGTCTTTCATAAATGAGGGAGAAATAAAAGTTGATAGAATTCATCACTAGACTTGCCTTACAAGAAATGCTGACAGGGGCTCTTCAAGCTGAATTGAAAAGACACTAATTAGTAACATGAAAACATAAACGTAATAGTAAAGGTAAGTATATAGTCAAATTCAGAACACTTTAATACTGTAATATGGTGATGTGTTACCAGGTGTCCTTGGTGGCTCAGTGGTAAAGAATCTGCCTATAAATGCAGGAGATGCAAGTTTGATCCCTGGGTCAGGAAGATCCCCTGGAGAAGGAAATGGCAACTCACTCCAGTATTCTTACCTGGGAAAGTCCATGGACAGAGGAGCCTGGTGGGCTAGAGTCCATGGGGTCACAAAAGAGTCAGACATGACTTAGCCATTAAACAACAATGACATGGTGATGTGCTAATTGCTTAACTCTAGTATAGAGTTTAAGGAATACATCAAGGCTGTATATTGTCACCCTGCTTATTTAACTTATATGCAGAGTACATCATGAGAAACGTTGGACTGGAAGAAGCACAAACTGGAATCAAGACTGCCGGGAGAAATATCAATAACCTCAAATATGCAGATGACACCACGCTTATGGCAGACAGTGAAGAGGAACTAAAAAGCCTCTTGATGAAAGTGAAAGAGGAGAGTGAAAAAGTTGGCTTAAAGCTCAACATTCAGAAAACTAAGATCATGGCATCTGGTTGCATCACTTCATGGGAAATAGATGGGGAAACAGTGTCAGACTTTATTTTTTGGGGCTCCAAAATCACTGCAGATGGTGACTGCAGCCATGAAATTAAAAGACACTTACTCTTTGGAAGGAAAGTTATGACCAACCTAGATCACATATTCAAAAGCAGAGACATTACTTTGCCAACAAAGTTTCGTCTAGTCAAGGCTATGGTTTTTCCTGTGGTCATGTATGGATGTGAGAGTTGGACTGTGAGGAAGCCTGAGCGCTGAAGAATTGATGCTTTTGAACTGTGGTGTTGGAGAAGACTCTTGAGAGTCCCTTGGACTGCAAGGAGATCCAACCAGTCCATTCTGAAGGAGATCAGCCCTGGGTGTTCTTTGGAGGGAATGATGCTCAAGCTGAAACTCCAGTATTTTGGCCACCTCATGTGAAGAGTTGACTCATTGGAAAAGACTCTGATGCTGGGAGGGATTGGGGGCAGAAGGAGAAGGGGAAAACAGAGGATGAGATGGCTGGATGGCATCACTGACTCGATGGACTTGAGTCTGAGTGAACTCCGGGAGTTGGAGATGGACAGGGAGGCCTGGCGTGCTGAGATTCATGGGATCGCAAAGAGTCGGACACGACTGAGCGACTGAACTGAACTGAGTATAGAGTTTAAAGGACAAAAGTATTAAAAACTAACTATAGCTACAATATTTTGTTAATAAATATACAACATAAAAAGAGGCAAACTGTGATATCAAAAACATAAATATGCGACAAGAAGTAAATGGGTAGAATTTTTATATGTGATCAAAGTTAAGCTATCAGCTTAAAATAATCTGTTATATCATTAAGATATTTTATGTAAATCTCATTGTAACCACAAAGCAAAAACCTGCAGGAGATATACAAAAGATAAAGAAGACAGAATCAAAGCATCAATTTCCAAGGAAAGACAGAAGAGGAAGAAAGGGACAAAGGAACTACAAAATAGCTAGAAAGCAAGTTTTTTTTTTTTTTTCCCTTAAACTAAATTGACAAACTTTTAGGTAGCCACCTAAGAGTAAAGGTAGAATTCCCTAACAAATAAAATCAGAGATGAAAATGGGAACCTAACAGCTAACACCAAAGAAATGCAAAAGATCATAAGAGACTGCTATGGGTATTTATATCCCAGCAAGCTAGATAACGTTGAAAACGTTTTTAGAAATATACAATGAAGTGAGACTGAGTCATGGTGAAATGGAAACTTTGAACAGATCAATAACAACAAGGAAAATGAATTAGTAATCAAAAATCTTTCAACAAAGAAAATCCTGAGTCCAGATTGTTTCACTAGTGAATTCTACCAAATACTTAAAAATTAATGCCAATCCTTCTCAAACTCTTCTAAAAGAAGTTGGAGAGGAAGAACATTTCTACATTCATTTTACAAGGTCAGCATTACACTGATACCAAAGCCAGATTAAGGACACCACAAGGAAACTATAGACTAATATCCCTGATGAATATAGATGGGAAAAATCTCAACAACATACTAGCAAAACTGAATTCAACAGCACATTAAAAGGATCACACACCATGTTCAAGTAGGAGTATCCCTGGAACGCAAAGATGATTTAACATGTGCAAATCAATAAATGTGATATACCACATTCACAGAAGATAAAAATCATATGATCATCTCAATAGGTGCAGGAAAAGCATTTGACAAAATTCAGCATTATTTCATGATAAGGCACTCAACCAAATTGAGTATAAAAAGAATGTACCTCAACATATTAAATGCCATGTATAACAAAATCATAGTTAACATCATACTCAATGGTGAAAGCTTTAAATCTTTCTCACTAAAATCAGGAATATGACAAAGGTACCCACTTTTACCACTTCCATTCAACATAAAACTAGAAGTCCTCTTCAGAGCAATTAGGCAAGGAAAAGGAATAAAAGGCATCCAAATTTGAGAGAAAGAAGTAAAAACTCCTGTTTGTAGATTATATGATCTTACATAGAGAGTCCACTAAAAAAATGTTGGAACTAGGCAACAAATTCACTAAAGTTGCAGGATACAAAATCACTATACAGGTATCAGTTGTGTTTCTATACACTAATAACAAAATATCTGAAAAAAACTTAAAAGATGCAATTTCATTCACAATAGTATCAAAACCAATAAAATACTTAGGAATAAATTTAACCAAGAACGTGAAAGATCTGTGCACTGAAAATTATAAGACATCAAAGAGAAAATTAAACAAGACACAAATAAATGGAAAAATATACTATGTTCATGGATCAGAAGAATTAATGTTATTAAAATGAACAAGCCACCTACAGCCACCTATAGATCTAATGCAATCCCTATTAAAATTTCAATGGCATTTTTCACAAAAGCAGGTAAAAACACCTAAATTTTTTAAGGACTACAGAAGAATTTGAATAGCCAAGGCAGTCCTGAGAGCAAAGCTGGAGGCATATTTCCTGATTTCAAGAGAAGAGAAGGGGACTTTTGTACGCTGTCAGTGAAATGTAAGTTGTTTTGCAGCCACCATTAAAAACAGTATGGAGTTTCCTTAAAAAATTAAAGATGGAACTACCAATTGATATAGCAGCCCTACTTCTGGGTATACGGACATCTGTCAGTATCTGTGGAGGATTAATGCAGGACCCCTCGCATTTACCCAAATCCATGAATGCTCCAGTCCCATACTTGATTCTCTGTATACACGGGTTTCGAATCTGTGGATTCAATGAACCTTGGGTGGAAACTTGAATCTACAGTTGGTCAAATCTGCAGGTGCAAAACCCACAAATGCAGAAGGCTTTTTGTATTTACTGAAAAAAAGTCCATGTCAAAGTTCTAAGTCAAGTTGTTCAAAGGTCAACTATATATCCAAAGTAAATGAAATCACTGTCTCAAAGAGATATCTGCACTCCCAAGGCAATTGGCAAGGCATGGGAAAACTTGTGTCCATCTATGGATGAATAGATAAAGACATGGTATATATTCGCAATGGAATATTATTCAATTATAAAAAAGAAGAAAATTCTTTTGTGACAACATAGATAGACCATGAGAGCATTATGCTAAGTAAAATAAGTTAAAGACAAATACTATATGTTCTCACTTATATGTGGAATCTATAAAAACAAACTCATAGAAATAGAGAGTGGTGTGGTGGTTACCTGGGGCTGTGGAGTAGAGAAAATGGGGAGATGTTGGCCAAAGGATATAAGCTTCTAAATATAGGATGACTAAGTTCTGGGCATCTAATATACTGCACAGTGACAATAATTAGCAATACTGTATTATGTATTTATAAGTTGTAAAGAGAGCAAATCTTAAATGTTATCACCACAAAAAAGATAATTATTTGAGATGATGGATGTGTTGATGGATTTATTAAGTCAACTTATTGTGGTAATTATTTCACAATATATATTGTATCGATTCATCAAATTGTACACCTTAATTTTATATATGTTATATGCCAACTTTATCTCAGTGAAGGGGGGCAAAAGAGAAATTATGTTAAAAACTAAGGAGATTTGTGTAGAGTTTGTAATAATATATTTCAATATTGGTTCATTAATTGTGACAAATGTACAGTATTAGTCTAAGATCTGAACAATAGAGGAAACCACGTGAGGGGTATATGTGAACTCCGTATACTGTCTTTACAACTTTTCTGTAAATATAAAAGGATCAACTACATTTGGCCCTTGAACAATGAGGGGTTTGGGGCACCAGCCCTCCCCAAAGTTGAAAATCCAAGTACAGCTTTACAGTTAGCCCCCTGTATTCATGGTTTTGCATCAGTGGATTCAACCAACTGAGGATCATGTAGTATTGTAGTATGTATTTAGTGAAAAAAATCTGATTATATGTGGACCCCCATAGTTCAAACCCTTGTTGTCCAAGGGTTAATTATATACTAAAATAAAAATTTTATTCAAACAACAGAAGAAAATATTTAAGATGACTGGATCTCATTTGAGTTACTAGTTCTTTCTTAGAGGATTGATGTGCTCAGTTCAGTTCAGTTCAGTCGCTCAGTCATGTCCAACTCTTTGCGACCCCATGAATAGCAGCACGCCAGGCCTCCCTGTCCATCACCAACTCCCAGAGTTCACTCAGACTCATGTCCATTGAGTCGGTGATGCCATCCAGCCATATCATCCTCTGTTGTCCCCTTCTCCTCCTGCCCCCAATCCCTCCCAGCATCAGAGTCTTCTCCAATGAGTCAACTCTTCACATGAGGTGGCCAAAATACTGGAGTTTCAGCTTTAGCATCATTCCTTCCAGAGAAATCCCAGGGACTGATCTTCTTTAGAATGGACTGGTTGGATCTCCTTGCAGTCCAAGGGACTCTCAAGAGTCTTCTCCAACACCACAGTTCAAAAGCATCAGTTCTTCGGTGCTTAACTTTCTTCACAGTCCAACTCTCACATCCATACATGACCACAGGAAAAACCATAGCCTTGAATAGACCGGCTCTTTGTCGGCAAAGTAATGTCTCTGCTTTTGAAAATGCTATCTAGGTGGGTCATAACTCACCTTCCAAGGAGTAAGCGTCTTTTAATTTCATGGCTGCAATCACCATCTGCCGTGATTTTGGAGCCCAAAAGAATAAAGTCTGACACTGTTTCCACTGTTTCCCCATCTATTTCCCCAAAAGTGATGCAACCAGATGCCATGATCTTAGTTTTCTGAATGTTGAGCTTTAAGCTAACTTTTTCACTCTCCTCTTTCACTTTCAATCAAGAGGGTTTTTAGTTCCTCTTCACTTTCTGCCATAAGGGTGGTGTCATCTGCATATCTGAGGTTATTGATATTTCTCCCAGCAATCTTGATTCCAGCTTGTGCTTCTTCCAGCCCAGCGTTTCTCATGATGTACTCTGTATATAAGTTAAATAAGCAGGGTGACAGTATACAGCCTTGATGTACTCCTTTTCCTATTTAGAACCAGTCTGTTGTTCCATGTCCAGTTCTAACTGTGGCTTCCTGACCTGCATATAGGTTTCTCAAGAGGCAGGTCAGGTGGTCTGGTATTCCCATCTCTTTCAGAATTTTCCACAGTTTATTGTGATCCACACAGTCAAAGGCTTTGGCATAGTCAATAAAGCAGAAGTAGATGTTTTTCTGGAACTTTCTTGGTTTTCTTTTTTTACTTTATTTTTATTATTATTATTTTTACTTTACAATATTGTATTGGTTTTGCCGTACATCAACATGCATCCGCCACGGGTGTTCCCCATCCTGAACTCCCCTCCCACCTCCCTCCCCATACCATCCCTCTGGTTCATCCCAGTGCACCAGCCCCAAGCTTCCTGTATCCTGCATCAAACCTGGACTGGCGATTCGCTTCTTATATGATATTATACATGTTTTAATGCCATTCTCCCAGATCATCCCCCCACCTCCCACAGAGTCCAAAAGACTGTTCTATACATCTGTGTCTCTTCTGCTGTCTTGCATACAGCGTTGTCTCTTGCTTTTTAATCCATGATCCAGTGGATGCTGGCAATTTGATCTCTGGTTCCTCTTCCTTTTCTAAAACCAGCTTGAACATCTGGAAGTTCACGGTTCATGTATTGCTGAAGCCTGGCTTGGAGAATTTTGAGCATTACTTTACTAACGTGTGAGATGACTGCAATTGTATGGTAGTTTGAGCATTCTTTGGCATTGCCTTTCTTTGGGACTGGAATGAAAACTGACCTTTTCCAGTCCTGTAGCCACTGCTGAGTTTTCCACATTTGCTGGCATATTGAGTGCAGCACTTTCACAGCATCATCTTTCAGGATGTGAAATTGATTTGCTAAGACTCCTAAATAAAAAATAATTCCTAGCTAGCTAGTCACATCCATAAATATTTCTATAGATATTTCTATCGATGTCTTTTCAGTAGTGTTGAATCAAATTGCTATTAAAATAGCCATATAATGCAAATGATCCTGGAGGATGGCATGGCAACCCACTCCAGCAATCCTACCTGGAAAATCCCATGGATAGGGGAACCTGCCTAGCTACAGTCCACAGTGTCACAGAGTCAGACACGATGAAGCGACTTAGCATGCATGCATGCATAGTACAAATAGAACTAGCCATTTTGATATTAAAATGTGTCATTTCTTTACGCAGTGTCCTGGCAGGTTACAATGGTACCATCTTTGCATATGGACAAACAGGCAGTGGGAAGACGTTCACCATCACGGGTGGGGCGGAGCGCTACAGCGACAGAGGCATCATCCCAAGGACACTGTCATACATTTTTGAGCAATTACAAAAGGTATGAAGCTTTCAGTTCATTTTATGCTTGATACATTCCGCAGAAATTTACTGTGGGTGAAAAATTTATTGTGACATTTTATTGTATTGTATATAAATGAGGAAATATTGTGTAGTAACTCTGGCCATAATTTACATTTAAGGAAAGTTTGGGGTTTTGCTGAAAAGGTAGAAATCCAAAAGGTGCCTCATTTTAAGTGATTCTGCTTCAGCAAAGACTCAAACGGAGTTCCTTCTGATACACCCATGGAGGTTAAAAGAACAGATAACACATTTTTCCAACTAATATCTTCTATTTCTCATTAAGAAATTAAAAATATCTTTTATTTTAGCTACTAAAGCAGTAAATAGGATAGTGTGGCTTTACCTCCTTCAGACTTTTATTGGAAGCGCAGAGGAATTTACCACAGTAAACATCCTATTGCAAATAATATTGTTATGAAGAGGAGTTTCCTTTCTATAGTATATGCATCACTTATTGTATAGTTCCAAATGCCTGTTTCTTTCTTCTTTTTTTGAAGTAGCAAAGGGTAGCTTTATTACTTTTGCTAGGCAAAGGGGGACACAGCAGGTTGTGGCCTCAAAAAACTATGTCTCCCAAATATCTGTTTCTTTATCAAGATTTAACACAACTTACAGTGTAGGTATCTCTATCCCCATTTTAAAACTGAGAAAACTGACAATGAGGCTGGCTTTATTTTGCTGGCTGTTTTTAAACAAATCCTACACAATGAGTCACTTAAATTCTCTGGGTTTCAATTCTCCTCTGAAAATAGGAACTGCATTGTACTAGACAATCTCTGGCATCTCTGTTAGTTCCAGCACTTCTTTGGTTGTATCACTTCTGTGTAACAAATGGCCTAACTGGGTCAGTGTAACAGTGTTTCCAAAATTTCTCCACTATGTACTGCTTGCATTTTGAGTTGCAAAGATGAGAATTGCTGAGATATGCAGAATTCTAATTTCCACCCATAAAGTAGCAATTACCCATTAGTTCAGCTCATCTCTCCCTAGCGCAAACATGCCAGCTCTGCATGCCAGAAAATTTGGGAAGGAAAGGATTGAGTATAATATATATGTTGAATCCAAATTCTTCCTTTTCATTTACTCATTTATTTCTGACATTAGCTGTTTTGTTTTGTTCCCAGATCTCACAAACTGGGAATACAATTTGTAGTAGTTTTTGTTGCTTAATGTAGGAGTGTGCTGTCTTGGGGAAATCACTGGAGGTGGTGCAGGCCAACCTGGTTCTAAGTGCACCGCTTAACAGGGTGTGGACTTGGGCAGTTGCTCAATGTCTCAGGCTTGTGGAGTGGCTTTGAGAGTTGAATATACTGTATTTAAAGACACTGTCCAATTCCTGGCACATAGGCAATCCTCAAAACACAATAGCCATCACTACAGACATTAATGTCTTCTGGCCAATTGACTTCTGACCAATTTCAAAGAACCCTTTGAAACTTAGAACAAATAGAGCTAATCCCCTAATTAAGTCAAACAAAATGAATTCTTTCCTAATAGAAAATATATTTGTCTTTAAATTTCATCTGTGGTTACCAAAATACAGTTTTTAAAGTCTAAATAACTCCCAAGTACCTACCATTTATTGGGTTCATTGTTTTATATCTGTTTGTCATTGATGTTGCTCTAAGAAGGCAATGGCACCCTACCCCAGTACTCTTTCCTGGAAAATCCTATGGACGGAGGAGCCTGGTAGGCTGCAGTCCATGGGGTCGCTAAGAGTCAGACACGACTGAGTGACTTTGCTTTCACTTTTCACTTTCATGCATTGGAGAAGGAAATGGCAACCCACTCCAGTGTTCTTGCCTGGAGAATCCCAGGGACGGGGGAAGCCTGGTGGGGTGCTGTCTATGGGGTCGCACAGAGTCGGACACGACTGAGCGACTTAGCAGCAGCAGCAGCAAACCTCATTTCATTCTGAATGATTCTAAATAACCTCCTGTTTCATCCACCTCATTAGAACTGATTCAAATGTATTCTTTTTAATGGCTGAGTAATACTCCATTGATTTGATTTAGGTCATACTTGAATGGTCTAGTGGTTTTCCCTACTTTCTTCAATTTAAGTCTGAATTTGGCAATAAGGAGTTCATGATCTGAGCCACAGTCCGCTCCTGGTCTTGTTTTTGCTGACTGTATAGAGCTTTTCCATCTTTGGCTGCAAAGGATATAATCAATCTGATTTCAGTGTTGTTGACCATCTGGTGATGTCCATGTATAGAGTCTTCTCTTGTGTTGTTGGAAGAGGGTGTTTGTTATGACTAGTGCATTTTCTTGGCAAAACTCTATTAGTCTTTGCCCTGCTTCATTCTGTATTCCAAGGCCAAATTTGCCTGTTACTCCAGATGTTTCTTGACTTCCTACTTTTGCATTCCAGTCCCCTATAATGAAAAGGACATCTTTTTTGGGTGTTAGTTCTAAAAGGTCTCATAGGTCATCATGGAACCATTCAACTTCAACTTCTTCAGCGTTACGGGTTGGGGCATAGACTTGGATCACTGTGACATTGAATGGTATGCCTTGGAAACGAACAGAGATCATTCTGTCGTTTTTGAGATTGCATCCAAGAACTGCATTTTGGACTCTTTTGTTGACCATGATGGCCACTCCATTTCTTCTGAGGGATTCCTGCCCGCAGTAGTAGATATAATGGTCATCTGAGTTAAATTCACCCATTCCAGTCCATTTCAGTTCTCTGATTCCTAGAATGTCGACATTCACTCTGGCCATCTCTTGTTTGACCACTTCCAATTTGCCTTGATTCATGGACCTGACATCCCAGGTTCCTATGCAATATTGCTCTTTACAGCATTGGACTTTGCTTCTATCATCAGTCACATCCACAGCTGGGTATTCTTTTTGCTTTGGCTCCATCCCTTCATTCTTTCTGGAGTTATTTCTCCACTGATCTCCCGTAGCATATTGGGCCCCTACTGACCTGGAGAGTTTCTCTTTCAGTATCCTATGATTTTGCCTTTTCATACTGTTCATGGGGTTCTCAAGGCAAGAATACTGAAGTGGTTTGCCATTCCCTTCTCCAGTGGACCACATCCTGTCAGAAATAGATTTAAGGGTCTACATCTGATAGATAGAGTGCCTGTAAACTATGGACTGAGGTTCGTGACATTGTACAGGAGACAGGGATCAAGACCATCCCCAAGGAAAAGAAATGCAAAAAAGCAAAATGGCTGTCTGGGGAGGCCTTACAAATAGTTGTGAAAAGAAGAGAAGCAAAAAGCAAAGGAGAAAAGGAAAGATATAAACATCTGAATGCAGAGTTCCAAAAAATAGCAAGAAAAGATAAGAAAGCCTTCCTCAGTGATCAATGCAAAGAAATAGAGGAAAACAACAGAATGGGAAAGACTAGGGATCTCTTCAAGAAAATCAGAGTACCAGAGGAACATTTCATGCAAAGATGGGCTCGATAAAGGACAGAAATGGTATGGACCTAACAGAAGCAGAAGATATTAAGAAGAGGTGGCAAGAATACACAGAAGAACTGTACAAAAAAGATCTTCACGACCAAGATAATCAGGATGGTGTGATCACTGACCTAGAGCCAGACATCCTGGAATGTAAAGTCAAGTGGGCCTTAGAAAGCATCACTAGGTACAAAGCTAGTGGAGGTGATGGAATTCCAGTGGAGCTATTCCAAATCCTGAAAGATGATGCTGTGAAAGTGCTGCACTCAATATGCCAGCAAATGTGGAAAACTCAGCAGTGGCCACAGGACTGGAAAAGGTCAGTTTTCATCCCAATCCCAAAGAAAGGAAGTGCCAAAGATGCTCAAACTACAGCACAATTGCACTCATCTCACATGCTAGTAAAGTAATGCTCAAAATTCTCCAAGCCAGGCTTCAGCAATACGTGAACCATGAACTTCCAGATGTTCAAGCTGGTTTTAGAAAAGGCAGAGGAACCAGAGATCAAATTGCCAACATCCGCTGGATAATGGAAAAAGCAAGAGAGTTCCAGTAAAACATCTATTTCTGCTTTATTGACTATGCCAAAGCCTTTGACTATGTGGATTACAATAAACTGTGGAAAATTCTGAAAGAGATGGGAATACCAGACCACCTGACCTGCCTCTTGAGAAATTTGTATGCAGGTCAGGAAGCAACAGTTAGAACTGGATGTGGGACAACAGACTGGTTCCAAATAGGAAAAGGAGTTCGTCAAGGCTGTATATTGTCACCCTGCTTATTTAACTTATATGCAGAGTACATCATGAGAAACTCTGGACTGGAAGAAACACAAGTTGGAATCAAGATTGCTGGGAGAAATATCAATAACCTCAGATATGCAGATGACACCACCCTTATGGCAGAAAGTGAAAAGGAACTAAAAAGCCTCTTGATGAAAGTGAAAGAGGAGAGTGAAAAAGTTGGCTTAAAGCTCAACATTCAGAAAATGAAGATCATGGCATCTGGTCCCATCACTTCATGGGAATTAGATGGGGAAACAGTGGAAACGGTGTCAGACTTTATTTTTCTGGGCTCCAAAATCACTACAGATGGTGAGTGCAGCCATGAAATTAAAAGATGCTTACTCCTTGGAAGGAAAGTTATGACCAACCTAGATAGCATATTCAAAAGCAGAGACATTACTTTGCCAACAAAGATCCATCTAGTCAAGGCTATGGTTTTTCCTGTGGTCATGTATGGATGTGAGAGAAGGACTGTGAAGAAGGCTGAACGCCGAAGAATTGATGCTTTTGAACTGTGGTGTTGGAGAAGACTCTTGAGAGTCCCCTGGACTGCAAGGAGATCCAACCAGTCCATTCTGAAGGAGATCAGCCCTGGGATTTCTTTGGAAGAAATGATGCTAAAGCTGAAACTCCAGTACTTTGGCCACCTCATGTGAAGTGTTGACTCATTGGAGAAGACTCTGATGCTGGGACGGATTGGGGGCAAGAGGAGAAGGGGACGACAGAGGATGAGATGGCTGGATGGCATCACTGACTCGATGGACGTGAGTCTGAGTGACCTCCGGGAGTTGGTGATGGACAGGGAGGCCTGGCGTGCTGCTATTCATGGGGTCGCAAAGAGTCGAACACAACTGAGCGATTGATCTCTGAATAGTCCATTGTGTATATGTACTACAGCTTTCTTATCCATTCATCTGCTGATGAACATCTAGGTTGCTTCCATGTCCTGGCTATTATAAACAGTGCTGTGATGAACATTGGGGTACACATGTCTCTTTCAATTCTGGTGTCCTCGGTGTGTATGCCCAGCATTGGGATTGCTGGGTTGTATGGCAGTTCTATTTCCAGTTTTTTACGGAATCTCCACACTGTTCTCCATAGTGGCTATACTAGTTTGCATTCCCACCAACAGTGTAAGAGGGTTCCCTTTTCTCCACATCCTCTCCAGCATTTATTGCTTATAGACTTTTGGATCGCAGCCATTCTGACTGGAGCCTATTATACAGAGTGAAGTAAGCCAGAAAGAAAAACACCAATACAGTATACTAACGCATATATATGGAATTTAGAAAGATGATAATGACAACCCTGTATGCGAGACAGCAAAAGAGACACAGATGTATAGAACAGTCTTTTGGACTCTGTGGGGGGCGGGGGGGATGATTTGGGAAAATGGCATTAAAACATGTATAATATCATATAAGAAATGAATCGCCAGTCCAGGTTCCATGCAGGATACAGGAAGCTGGGGCTGGTGCACTGGGATCACCCAGAGGGATGGTATGGGGAGGCAGGTGGGAGGGGAGTCAGGATTGGGAACGCGTGTATACCTGTGGCAGATGCCTGTTGATGTATGGCAAAACCAATACAATATTTTAAAGTAAAAAATAATAATAATTTAAAAAATAAAAATAAATAAAATACATAAATAAATAAATAACCTCCTGGACTTGGAGGGACCCCCATCCAGGACAACTCCTTGTAAATGAACAGATTAACAGGATGAGGCACAACGCGTTTGTTTTAAACCGACTGAACTGTGGCAGAACGGGTCAGAGGCAGCTTTGAAATTCTTCATAAAGTTTGTCCTTACTTCTTAGCTGAGAAATGCCGACAGGTACTCAGCTGCCCCCAGCTGACTGCTTTAGAAGTCACGTGGTGCTCTCCAGACTCCTTAAAGGAAACATTTGACTTATGCAAAGTATTTATCTCAAGACAAACTGAGAACTAGTGCATACCAGGCGCTACAATGCCTGTGAGTGGGTGATAGGAGCACATTTGCAAAAGTTTTCAAAGATGAAAATTGACTCCATTTATTTTAGAACTCACCGCTCATTATTTTTGAGTATTGTGAGGCTCATACTTGTTTGGGGGCAGGAGAAGAGGCTGTCTGCAGGGAACATGTGTGTTACATTACAGTCTGGCAGTCCTAAACAGTAAAAACAGGAGTAATAAGGAAAGGTAGCTGCCACATAGCTCAGTGAATTTTAAGTGTGTATTCCAAGAAAAGCCCAGAAAATGCAGAAGCTGGAGGAGCCAAAGGAATAATCCCTATCATCTCAGGGCAATGGACTTGCCATTTTCCTGACTTTTTTATGATTTCTTCTAGTTTCTGAAAGAAGAGAGTTTCTCCCCTGCCAATGAACATACCGTTTGACTGTTCTTTTGCCTTTCTTTTCCTTTCCTTCTGTATTCACATACTGATTTCTCTGTTTGGAGGCTTTCAGAAATAGTAATAATAGCAGCAGCAGCAATGATTTATTGGTGCCTATTAACATTTATCGGTGCCTAGTATTGTTGTTAGGATTTAAAATACAGAGACTTATTTCTCCATTACAATAGTTCTGCAATTGAAGGTTATTATCCCCGATTTCGTGATTAAACAACTGAGGCTAAGGGCGCAGGATCACTCAGTTATAAAGGCAGAACCACTGCTCTAACCCAGCTTTGTCTGGTGCTGAGATGAATTCATATTTGTATGCTAAAATCTCAAACCATAATCAATGGGACATGTCAGATATGTTCAGATAAGTTTTAGAAATGTGTTGTTTCAGACAGGATCTCAGGATGTTGCTGAGTGATTCCCCTTGGATTGTAACTTGCTGTAAGAATCTTTTAGGGATGGACAGCATGTACGTTGATCATGGAGCACTTTTTTCCACAAGTATTTTAAACGATATTTTAGGAAACCTTGGCTTAGACTAAAGGCCACTCAGACTGTCTATGGTTGCAGTGTGTATTTGTAGTCTCTTGTTTCCTGCACTAATATAAGCTATAACCCCCTAAATTATGTTGATATGATGCCTTTACTAAATGAGGACACTAATATAATTGATAGATAATTTGTCAGTGTTAGTAGCCAGCGTCACCTGCATCAAGATTTCCAGCAATTGGTTGGGAGAAGTTGTTTAGTAGAAATTCAATCCATGCTGTCACTTTTGCAGAACACCAGCCATGGAATGACCTAAATCAACTCCCTTATGATTATACAGTGGAAGTGAGAAATAGATTTAAGGGACTAGATCTGATAGATAGAGTGCCTGATGAACTATGGACTGAGGTTCGTGACATTGTACAGGAGACAGGGATCAAGACCATCCTCAAGGAAAAGAAATGCAAAAAAGCAAAATGGCTGTGTGGGGAGGCCTTACAAATAGCTGTGAAAAGAAGAGAAGCAAAAAGCAAAGGAGAAAAGGAAAGATATAAGCATCTGAATGCAGAGTTCCAAAGAATAGCAAGGAGAGATAAGAAAGCCTTCCTCAGCGATCGATGCAAAGAAATAGAGGAAAACAACAGAATGGGAAAGACTAGAGATCTCTTCAAGAAAATTAGAGACACCAAGGGAACATTTCATGCAAAGATGGGCTCAATAAAACGACAGAAATGGTATGGACCTCTCAGAAGCAGAAGATATTAAGAACAGGTGGCAAGAATACACTGTATTCTTGAGTACAAAAAGAACTGTACAAAAAAGATCTTCACGACCAAGATAATCAGGATGGTGTGATCACTGACCTAGAGCCAGACATCCTGGAATGTGAAGTCAAGTGGGCCTTAGGAAGCATCACTACAAACAAAGCTAGTGGAGGTGATGGAATTCCAGTGGAACTATTTCAAATCTTGAAAGATGATGCTGTGAAAGTGCTGCACTCAATATGCCAGCAAACGTGGAAAACTCAGCAGTGGCCACAGGACTGGAAAAGGTCAGTTTTCATTCCAATACCAAAGAAAGGCAATGCCAAAGAATGCTCAAACTACCACACAATTGCACTCATCTCACACACTAGTAAACTAATGCTCAAAATTCTCCAAGCCAGGCTTCAGCAATATGTGAACCATGAACTTCCTGATGTTCAAGTTGGTTTTAGAAAAGGCAGAGGAACCAGAGACCAAATTGCCAACATCCGCTGGATAATGGAAAAAGCAAGAGAGTTCCAGAAAAATATCTACTTCTGCTTTATTGACTATGCCAAAACCTTTGACTGTGTGGATCACAATAAACTGTGGAAAATTCTGAAAGAGATGGGAATACCAGACCACCTGATCTGCCTCTTGAGAAATTTGTATGCAGGTCAGGAAGCAACAGTTAGAACTGGACATGGAACAACAGACTGGTTCCAAATAGGAAAAGGAGTACGTCAAGGCTGTATATTGTCACCCTGCTTTTTTAACTTATATGCAGAGTACATCATGAGACATGCTGGGCTGGAAGAAGCACAAGCTGGAATCAAGATTGCCAGGAGAAATATCAATAACCTCAGATATGCAGATGACACCACCTTTATGAGAGAAAGTGAAGAGGAACTAAGGAGCCTCTTGATGAAAGTGAAAGAGGAGAGTGAAAAAGTTGACTTAAAGCTCAACATTCAAAAAACGAAGATGATGGCATCTGGTCCCAGTACTTCATAGGAAATAGATGGGGAAAGAGTGGAAACAGTGTCAGACTTTATTTTTTGGGGCTCCAAAATCACTGCAGATTGTGACTGCCACCATGAAATTAAAAGATGCTTACTCCTTGAAGGGAAAGTTATGACCAACCCAGACAGCATATTCAAAAGCAGAGACATTAGTTTGCCGACAAAGGTCCATCTAGTCAAGGCTATGGTTTTTCCAGTAGTCATGCATGGACATGAGAGTTGGACTCTGAACAAAGCTGAGCACTGAAGAATTTATGCTTTTGAACTGTGGTGTTGGAGAAGACTCTTGAGAGTCCCTTGGACTGCAAAGAGATCCAACCAGTCCATTCTAAAGATCAGCCCTGGGTGTTCTTTGGAAGGAATGATGCTAAAGCTGAAACGCCAGTACTTTGGTCACCTCATGCAAAGAGTTGACTCATTTGAAAAGACTCTGATGCTGGGAGGGATTGGGGGCCGGAGGAGAAGGGGACGACAGAGGATGAGATGGCTGGATGGCATCACCGACTCGATGGACGTGAGTCTGAGTGAACTCTGGGAGTTGGTGATGGACAGGGAGGCCTGGCATGCTGCGATTCATGGGGTCGCAAAGAGTCGGACACGACTGAGCGACTGAACTGACTGAACTGAGCTGAGACATGGAATTTCAGCTGTAGTTGGAGTATCTTACTGTAGTCATGTGCTAGCTGAGAACTGCCTTAATTTTTCATGTATTATTTCATTTTTATGAAGTGCTAGTATCTTTATATGGATAATTTGAGCCATTTTAGGGCCAGAGAATCATATTAATTTTAACCTGAACAACACAGACAGAGTCCTTATCCAGCTTCCTCACTTCAGTGAGTGTGGAACAGAGGCCTGACCTGGTAGCATCTCAGAGTTGCCAGGACCAGGATTCCAAATTTGGATTTGCAGGCCTTGATTCTTTTCCCATCTTCTCCTTCTTTGAATAATACCTGTCAAATGGGTTTTCTTGAATATAGAAGAGAATCCTGTCTATGAATATCCACTCTGACAATCTTCCGACCTTCTTCCCAGAAGACACAAATATATTCTCCTCTTATGAGTAGTAGGACTCTTAATATTTGCAGAAATGGAAGCATTTCTTTCTTGGGGGAAATAAGAAGAGGTGCTCTTATTGATAGTTTGTATTGAAAAACAGAGCTTGGATTTTTCTTGAGACCTGAAAAAAAAAATCCCCTGTTTTATTCCATCTCAGAGGGAGTGAGTTCTTTCTGTCTGTTGGCAGAACTGAGACCAGGACCAGTTACCTTGACTTTTATCTTAATTACACTGATGCCTGTATCATTGCATCTCAGCAATGATGCACAGAAAAGGCCTTTCTCTAATCAATAGCTGAATATCTCTAATTTGCCACTTGGGCAAGGAAAATTAACCCAACAATTAGGGTATAAGTGGAGTAGGAAACGGCAACCCACTCCAGTATTCTTGCCTGGAACATCCCATGAACAGAGGATTCTGATGGGCTACAGTCCATGGGGTCGCAAAGAGTCAGATATGACAGAGCAATTGAGCATGCAAGGTATAAGTAGTGAACTGTTAATGTCCATCTTATTGTTATCCCCTGGAATTCATTTTCCACATCTATTTACTGTCTGTTATCTGTCATTGGAAATTTGAATATTAGAAAAGTTAAAAGGGAATTACAACTGAAGATGGAAATTCTTTGGCTACTGAAGTTTTTAAACTGAAATAACAATTCTGTGTTCTGGTTTTTCTTTTTTTTCTTTTTTTTCCTGAAAGTAAAAAGTAGTGTTTTATACAGTTCTGCAACCAAGTTGGCCCATTTCAAGTGTATATTGACTTTTTACATATAACGTGGAAACAATAAAAAATAACAGACTGAAGTTGGTTGTAATCATGGATGTTGGCCATCTTAAAAAAAAAAGCTTCATGCATATGGTAACTGGCAACTTGAAAGTGTCACGAACTGAAAATGAAAACCATGCAAAGTGAGAGAGTGAAGGAGAGAAACTGTAAGGAAACTAAAGATAAATGTGTTCATCTCTCGCTAAGCTGAATCATTGATTTATAGCCATTTAATAACATCTTTCTCTTTCCCAATCAGGACAGCAGCAAAATATATACAACACACATTTCCTATTTGGAAATCTACAATGAATGTGGTTATGATCTGTTGGATCCAAGACATGAAGCCTCCAGTTTGGAAGATTTGCCGTGAGTAGCAGAACAACAAAGAGTGGGGGAAAATTACTTTCAGATGTTCCCTTCAATTGTTTTCTTTGAAACTTTGTATGTTTCTGGTCTCAATCATAATTAACAAACACTGGATAACACAATCTTTTTGTAGTGTAGTGGATATTTTTTCCAGTTATGACAAATAGACAGTAGTGTTGGGACCTAAAATTGCTTGAAACTCCATTCTTGAAACAATCTCTCTTGGAGCTGGTACAAGCGGACTCAGTGAGTGTTCTCAGAGCGTGGGTGCCGAGAGGACTGACGGGCTGTGACAACACCGCTTTACTCCTGCCACGTGAAATGAGACCATTTTACTCCTCCAATTGTGGCCTTTCTCTGGCAAAGGTATTCAAATTAGCAATAAAAAAATTCGAAAGAGAGAAGATAAAACTTTAGTCACTCAGTCATGTCCAACTCTTTGCGACCTCATGGACTGTAGTCCACCAGGCTCCTCTGTCCAGGGATTTCTCCAGGCAAGAATACTGGAGTGGATTGCCAGTTGCCTTCTCCAGGGGATCTTCCCAACCCAGGGATCAAACGCCAGTCTCCTGCATTGCAGGCAGAGTCTTTGCCATTGGAGTCACCAGAGAAGAGAGAATATAAAACTTTGTTTTCCCCAAATGCTTCTCTACAGTTATTGACTAACATTGACATGCTTTGGGTCAAATTAGCACTGATTATTTCATAATTGAAATATAAATAGAGTCTTCAGAGCTTATCTCAGAATGGAATAAGATTGGCACTGATTGTTTCATAACTGAAATAGAAATAGAGTCTTCAGAACTTATCTCATAATGGAATAAGTTACTCTGTAAGCGTATATGTAATATTCCTCACTGTTTGCTTGAATATTTGCCTAAGTTTTGCATATATTTATTAATAATTCATATATTTTTGTCCAGACATCTTTAGAATGTTGGTAGAGCCAAGAAAATGTATCGTGATATTTTTCTTATTAGCTATTCTAAGACAGTTTAAACTATATGTTAATCCTCTACCAAAAAGGTCAACAGTCATTTGCTTATTTTAATTTGCAAAGGAAACAAGAAGAGATAATAAAATATATATATAAAGAATATATATAAAACAAATATATTCTGTAAATGTTGATTACATTTTTACATCTCATCTCTTTTATGCTAACAGTATTTACTAAAGTAAATTAGGAAAGGGGATTATTGTTGGTACTCTTAATATTTGTATAAAAATTAAGAGTAAGGAAAGACTACTGACTCCATGGAAGAAATTGCTCTTAAATAAATGATTGGAATTAAGTTTACAAAAAAGGAAACATTTTCCTCACAGAAAGGATAGAAACAATAGTGTTTCAGACAGAAAGGCTATGTGTTGAGGAGTCATGTGAAGTGAAAGCAGAAAGGCCAACTGAAGCCAGCCTTTGGGGGACTTGAATGACAGGTTTTTGGTATGAGATTGATCTTTATTCTAATAGGCTTCTTAATGAGTTTTCTAGCCTCCAGTCTAATCTATATATCTCTAGGATAACTCTTGCATTTCAGGTGACGCTAGTGGTAAAGAAGCTGCCTGCCAATGCAGGAGACATAAGAGATGTGGGTTCAATATCTGGGTGGGGAAGATCTCCTGGAGGAGGGCATGGCAACCCACTCCAGTATTCTTGCCTGGAGAATCCCCATGGACAGAGGAGCCTGGTGGGCTGTAGTCAGTGGGGTCGCAAAGAGTTGGACATGACTGAAGTGACTTAGCAAGCATGCAAAATTGCTTTTAACAAGCCATATCTACACTGAAGAGCTTGAAGCATGTTTAGTAGTAAACCCAGAAATGAAAGGCTTGACTGTGATGAACATGAAGGAGAGAGAAATCTGACAGATATGCAATAAATAAATAGGAGGAAAGGAAGGAAGAAAGGGAGAGAGAGAGATAGGAGACAGATTCTGTCTCCCACCTTGGGTTTGACTGGTTCTGCAGAGCCTGGAAAATCCCATGGGCAGAGGAGCCTGGTGGGCTGCAGTCCATGGGGTCGCAAAGAGTCGGACATGACTGAGCGACTTCGCTTTCACTTTTCACTTTCATGCATTGGAGAAGGAAATGGCAACCCACTCCAGTGTTCTTGCCTGGAGAATCCCAGGGACGGGGGAGCCTGGTGGGGTGCCGTCTATGGGGTCGCAAAGAGTCAGACACCACTGAAGTGACTTAGCAGTAGCAGCAGAGAAAGTGAATCCCAGAGGTTATGGCTCTATTTGTTTTGCTAGTTGAAGAGAGGAAGCTCAGAAAGCTAGGACTTGCCCAGGGCTTCAAAACTACTCAGTTAGTGGTAGAATAAGGATTAAAAACCAGATACTCTCACTCTCATGCCAGAATAGCAAAAATAGCTTCAAGGTTTTACCATAGGACTAGAGAATTAAGGCGTCATTGACCTGAAAGGGAGATGTCCATTAGGAAACTTGCGCAGGTGGTTGTGATACGTGTGGTTGTGACACCACAGGTATAACGTGGTGTCTGAGAACACCGTACCAGATGTGCACGTTTACAGAGGCAGGGAGCATGCCTTCCTTGCACTGGTAGTCTCTTTCCCGCCTAGGCTGAAGTAACTCCTTAAAAGTTTTAACAGTTGTCTGTCAAGTTGAAACAATGAAGGAGACTCTTGGAAGATGAGACTGTATAGGGAAAACAGCGTGAGCTCTGTGAGTCTGAGTCTAACTGAGTGATTAGGTGCAGTCTAACTGGGAAGACCAAGGAGTGAGAAAAGCCCTTTGAGCTCTAAGAGAAGTGATATGATCTAGAGGAAAGAGCACCTGATTAGAAGGCAGGAAATTTGGGTTCTAGTCCCAAACCTGCCATCTTAAACCATTTTTTTCCCCTTCACTTTCCTGGATTTCTCTTTGTCTGTAAAATGTGGGCATTGGATTATATAATATTTAACAACCATCCAACCTCCTGTGTCTAAAGTTCATAGATTAGTGATCTCACAGGGTAGAATTTATTTGGTGGTTCTTCTCTCCTTCACAGAAGAATTGCTCTAGGTATTTTCTGTTGTCCTGCTAGAAAATACCCTCAGGCCTCTTGAGAGCAAGGGGGACGGCTTAACTCCCTCTGCGACTCTCCTTTTCCCAGCACGCCTGGCATTTAGCCGTGGTTCTCGGTGTCGGTGGAGTTGTCCCTACAGCTGGTGCCAGCTTCCTGTCTGAAACTGCAGTTCCTTCTTTAGTAGCTTTGTCTTCTTGCTGGAGAAGGAGTTCACTGACTCAGTCAGAAGTGCCCTCAGTTACCAATCAGATGTTTGTAATGAACTACCCCACACCCCACCCCACCCCCATACGCACGCACACACATACAAAAGTGGTCTGAAAGTTTCTTATGTTTCAGACTATAATTACATGACAATAAATCTCATTAAAATAAAAAATGAGAAGATTCTCATTAAGCAAGGAGATTCCCATATCCCAAGACTGTATCCTGTGTACTTCAGATGCATTCAATAGTATAAAATCCCAGAACAGCTCAGAGCTTTGTAGTCTTTTGGTGTGGGGATAATGGGATTTGACTGGTATTGAGTCTGCTAGTTTTCTGGGGATTTTGAAGGTTTTACCTTTTACTAAGATGATAAAGCAGTTCTTTATAATGGGATATGACTTTTGTTGTACCTGGATTGGATTAAGAGTGTGGATGCACTGTTAATCTGGTTTCACACTCTTTGAACCAGAACGGGCTTTAACTCTGAAATCCTGTCTGTCTGGTTGACTGGCTGTATTTGTTGTAAGCAGGAATGTTCCAAACACTCTGAATATCATTCAGAAATACTAGGCAAGATGTCTGTTGACCTTGGTTCTCTCCTGAAGTCATCCTTTGGAGGGACAATGACAATACACACTTTTGATCCCTTCCATATTCTTATATTTGGGTTAACCATGTGACATAGAATTCAAAGTGATTTTGATATGGCACAATAATAGCATCAGTAATAGGTTCCTGGAACAACAGACTGGTTCCAAATAGGAAAAGGAGTAGGTCAAGGCCGTATATTGTCACCCTGCTTATTTAACTTATATGCAGAGTACATCATGAGGAACACTGGGCTGGAAGAAGCACAAGCTGGAATCAAGATTGCCAGGAGAAATATCAATAACCTCAGATATGCAGATGACACCACCCTTAGGGCAGAAAGTGAAGAGGAACTAAAAAGCCTCTTGATGGAAGTGAAAGAGGAGAGTGAAAAGGTTGGCTTAAAGCTCAACATTCAGAAAACGAAGATCATGGCATCTGGTCCCATCACTTCATGGAAAATAGATGGGGAAAGAGTGGAAACAGTATCAGACTTTATTTTTTGGGCTCCAAAATCACTGCAGATGGTGACTGCAGCCATGAAATTAAAAGACGCTTACTCCTTGGAAGAAAAGTTATGACCAACCTAGATAGCATATTCAAAGGCAGAGACATTACTTTGCCAACAAAGGTCCATCTAGTCAAGGCTATGGTTTTTCCAGTGGTCATGTATGGATGTGAGAGTTGGACTGTGAAGAAAGCTGAGCACCGCAGAATTGATGCTTTTGAACTGTGGTGTTGGAGAAGACTCTTGAGAGTCCGTTGGACTGCAAGGAGATCCAACCAGTCCATTCTAAAGGAGATCAGTCCTGGGTGTTCTTTGGAAGGAATGATGCTAAATTTGAAACTCCAGTACTTTGGCCACCTCATGCGAAGAGTTGACTCATTGGAAAAGACTCTGATGCTGGGAGGGATTGGGGGCAGGAGGAGAAGGGGGTGACAGAGGATGAGATGGCTGGATAGCATCACTGACTCAATGGATGTGAGTCTCAGTGACCTCCGGGAGTTGGTGATGGACAGGGAGGCCTGGCGTGCTGTAATTCATGGGGTCGCAAAGAGTCAGACACAACTGAGCGACTAAACCAAACTGAACTGAATAGGTTCCTTAGCACTGAGCAGCATAGCTTCCTCCCAACTCACCTGATGGATGCCCACCTTTGCTTTTCTCACATGTACTTTGCCTTTTCTGTTTCTTTGTCCTCTTATATTCTAATGGGTTCCATCTCTCTGCTCTGCAGAAGCATTTACAAGCCTGTTGACTTCCTGTGGACTTTGTATATATACTGTCAGGGCACCAAGCTAAAGTCAACCACTTTTTGCAATTATTGCTCTAGTCATTTGGCAATGAGTTTTTAGATATAAGACTAAAAGTATGACCTGTGAAGGAATAAAACAGGTAAGTTGAGTTCATTAAAATTAAAAACATCGGCTGTTGAAAGGTATTGTCAGTAGTTTAAAAAGACAAACCAGAGTCTCAGAGAAGTTATTTACCAAACACATATCTGATAAAGGACTTGTGTCCAAAGTGTTCAAAGAACTCTTAAAATGCAGCAGTAAGAAAATAATTCAGTTAAGAAGTGAGGAAGAAATCTGAAGAGACATCTCACCAAAGAAAATATATAGATGGTAAATAAGTGTATGAAAAGATGGTCAACATCATCTGTCATTGAAGAATTGTTAGTTAAAACCCAAGATACCAGTACACACCTTTTAAAACTGTTAAACTAGCGATATCAAATGCTGACAAGAACGTAATGCGACTGGAACTCTCATTCATTGCTGGTGGGAAAGCAAAATAGTCTGGCCACTCTGGAAGACAGTTTCTAATTTCTTACAAAATCAAGCATAAGTCTTACCATAATATGATCCAGCAATCACACTCCTAGGTATTTAACTAAATGAGGTGAAAATTTATGACAGCACAAAAACCTACCCACACATGGATTACCAAAAACCAAAAGTAAGCAAGATATTTCTCAATAGGCAAATAGAAAAACAGTGGTACATCCATGTAGTGGAATATTATTGGGCCATAAAAATAAATGAGCTATTAAACCATGGAAAGACATGGAGGAACACTAAATGTATCGTGCTAAGTGCAAAAGCCAGCATAAAAAGTCTACACACTCAATGATTCTGACTGTATGACATTCTGGAAAACGCAGAACTATAGATACAGTAGAAATATCAGTGTTTGCCGGTGGTTGAGAAGGGTTGCCAAGCATAGAAGGATGAATAAGTGAAGTGCAGATGATTTGGGGGACAGTGGAACTGTCAGATTTGATACTGTAATGGTAGGTATGTAACTTCACCCATTTGTCCAGACTCACAGAACTTGCAACACAGCGAGCGAGTCGTGATGTAAACTATGGATCTTCAGTTTAATAAAATGACAATAACAGAAAGGAATGAACTGTTGATACACTTAACAACTTGGATGAATCTCTAGGGAATTATGCTGAGTGAAAAAAAAAAAAGCCAATCCCAAAAGATAATATGCTCTGCAATTTCATTTATGTAATGTTCATTAATTGGCAGAGTTATAGAAGTCAGTAACAGATCAGTGGCTGACAGGAGTTAGGGTGGGAAGGGGAAATGGTTATATGCATCCGGTGGTGGATCCTTGTGGTGATGGACCCTCCTGTGTCTTGACTGTAATGGTGGATATACAAACTATCAAATTCATAGAACTAAAACACATATGCATAGGTGAACAAAAGCAAAACTGGAACATCTGAATTAAATTAGTGGACTGTATCAATTTCAAGGTTGTGGTACGTTAATATCATTTTATAAGATGCTTACTCCTTGGAAGGAAAGTTGTGACCAACCTAGATAGCACATTGAAAAGCAGAGACATTACTTTACCAACAAAGGTCCGTCTAGTCAAGGCTATGGTTTTTCCAGTGGTCATATATGGATGTGAGAGCTGGACTGTGAAGAAAACTGAGCACCGAAGAATTGATGCTTTTGAACTGTGGTGTTGGAGAAGACTCTTGAGAGTCCCTTGGACTGCAAGGAGATCCAACCAGTCCATTCTAAAGGAGATCAGCCCTGGGATTTCTTTGGAGGGAATGATGCTAAAGCTGAAACTCCAGTACTTTGGCCATCTCATGCGAAGAGTTGACTCATTGGAGAAGACTCTGATGCTGGGAGGGACTGGGGGCAGGAGGAGAAGGGGACGACAGAGGATGAGATGTCTGGATGGCATCACTGACTCGATGGACATGAGTCTGAGTGAACTCCGGGAGTTGGTGATGGACAGGGAGGCCTGGCGTGCTGGGATTCATGGGGTTGCAAAAAGTTGGACACGACTGAGTGACTGAACTGACTGACCATTGCAAAAAACTGAGTAATAGGTACATGGGACCTCTCTGTATTATTTTTTACAGCTGCTTGTAAATCCACAATTATCACAAAATGTAATTTTAATTTAAAACAGTAAGTGGCTATATTTTTATCTATAGACATATATATGCTTATGCAAAGATGTGTAGTAGAGCTATTCTGCATTTAGTAATTTAAATGAAAATAGAACTTCTTCTTTTGAGAGCTCCTTATGTCATATGCTATAAAGGGAATATAGTTAGAATCTAAGTATGTCTCATGAAGTAAAACAGTATAACTGCTGGTCTTAACCATAGGGAAAATAGTCACCTTACTTTACTGTAATTTTAGTATTCCTAAATATGGATGCATATTCCATTTAAGGTTCCAAAGACAATCATGGTTATTACTGTTAAAAAAAAAAGTCAGTAAATTCTAGCATTCAGTATTGAAGTCTTGGCTATGTTGTGTTTTTTAAATAATTTGTCATCAAAGAAAAAAAAACTGACAGATGTTAAATTTAAATTCACAACATTTCTAATACCTACTGGATATAAAACTCTGCTAAGTGCCACAGGAGTTACAAAAAGTGTCTGCCTTCCTGGCTTACAGCCTAGTCATGTGGAATCACTCATGGATTTAGCAAACAGTTATTGAGATCCAACTTGGTTTCACACACTCTGCTAGGCACTGAATTTACCAACATAGGCTTTGCCTTCCTGGAACTCATAGCACAGTGGATAAAAATAGTACAAAAACAGCATCAGGTGGAATATGAAAATCCTAAGAGAGGCACAGAGAATGGCAAGGGCTTAGAGGAGAAAGAAGTCACATCATGTCAAGCAATCAGAAAAAGGCTCGAGGAGAAGATGGCACATGGAATAGTGCTTGAAGGAGAGGCTAGGACTTTGAGCCGTGGAGTATGGCATCCATGTGGAAACAGAGGTGGGGAATTTGCAAAGCAGAGATCTTGTCCTGGGACAGTTAATAGACCTGTTCAGCAGGAACCCAGTGAAGAAACAGGTGAGAAGTTTAAGCCTGGAAAGGTACAAAAACAAGGATTTGGCAGACAAGGTGCAGCCCCTGAAGATTTTTAATCTAGGGCATAGCATGACTGGAACTACCTTTCAGGAAGAAATGTCACTCAGTAGTGTACAGGACAGGAATGAGATGGATGGAGGTCAGAGAGAGTCCGGAACATTGTGGGAAGTTATTAGGACCACGTGGCAATAGGAGTCAGGAGAGGCAAAACCGGAAAATGTCATAATCCAGTGGCTTGAAATTTAACTGTGTGGAAGAATCACCTGCAATGACTGCGACAGATGCAGATTCCTGGCCTCCACCTCCAGAAGGTTCAGTTATGTTTGAACAACCATCCCACATACTTCTAATGCAGGCCCGTCCACCTTAATCTTTTCACTCATCCACCTAGGGAAAGTTTCTCTTTGAGATACCAGGAAAACCTCTCATTAAAGGAAGTATCACTGTTTACAGAGTCTAAGCTTGTGCTGCTCACCAGTAATCGAGAGACTAGTTGTGGGGGCAAGGAATAATGATGCTATTTGAAAGCCAGCAAACCAAGAAGATGGCAGGCTCATTCCACCTCCACCCCCACCAAAGATTCATCCTGCCTGAGTTTGAATATAGACTCCTTTTATTCTGAAAGGGGAGAGAGTAAAGTCAAACACTTCCTGGTTCCCATCAGCCTCCAGAGAGAATGTGTTAATTTCTTCCTCCCTGCAGTCATTCACAGATATTCACAGGTCAGGATGTTTCCTGTGAGCTAAACCAAGGTATTTTAGCTTAATGTTTATCACCTGGGAAGCAGTGTTCCCAGAGATGGATGACTAGCATCTGAGCTTACAGGCAGCATCCCTTTAGTGATTAATTTGTAATAGAATACAAAAAGTTCTTCCCTATTACATCATAATCCGTGTTTTATGGATGACTAAAGTAAGGGTCACAGAGATTGTGTGATATTTCCGCAAGATTCCGTGTTCTGGCAAGAGATAGGCTATCAGCCCCAGGCAGCCAGACCTTACAGCTGGGGGTGATGGTGCTCTTCTTGCCTAGACAACCCAGGCTTATCTTGGTTCTCCATCTGAGCTTTGGGAAGGCTGTGACTTTTGGGCATCTTCAGGCCTCAGGAGGCTCTTGTGTGAGCCAAAGCTTTGAGTCCAGTGCAGTTCTGTCTGCTGTGTGTCAGATGCTCTGCAGACGGGCTGAGAGTACCTGCTTCTGACCTCAGAGGGCTCTAGTCTAGTGCAACAAACTTGTAAACTGATCATTTCCTCAAACACAAATTCCTTCAACTTGCTGCCTCCCACCCTTTCCCCCCATCACTTACATTCCTCTAGTCTCAGGAAACTGTCCTTTTGAAAGCCAGCCCTTTCACTTATTCTGTGGACACTCCTCACATCAGTACCAAATACGTTTTATTTGGTCCACACATTTTATGTTTAAAATTTGTAGTCGGTGCCTTTAGATGAAGCAGGCTGCCTTCAGTTCTTGCACCTACCTACTGCATTACACTTTTCTTTTCTGGCCCCATTTAGCATTTGAGATTCCTAGATCTGTACACAGAGATCTCAAAGTTAAAACTAACCCCACCCTTCTCTTTTATGGAGTCAATCACTGACACGTGGGAATCAACCTCTTGGGAAACTAGAGTGTCCATGCTGCGGGATCATCTAAACAAGTGACCAGTGACCAGTGCTGGTCAGTTGTACTCTGTGTCCTTCGTGGGTTGGCCAGGGACTGTGTTCCTGGAAAAATGGAACATTGCCAATGATCTCTGTAGAGGAATAGAGGAACTTTCTAGCCTGAAAAGTGAGGAAGCCTGTCCTGCTGGAGTAATAACAAGGGGGAAGCTGCTTTTCCTCTACTCCGAATGGCCAATTGGAAGAGATCGTTCTCAATATCAGAAATGTCTTAGATAGAAGTTTGTCTTAGTCACCTTGGCTACCATAACAAAATACCATAGCCTGGGAGACTTAAACAATAGACGCTCATCTATCACTGTTCTGGACTCTACAGTTCAACGTATGTATTTGGGGGGGAGGGGGCACAAACATTCAGTTCATAAGAGAGGTCCTTTCACCATCAATTGCTTAATATGTGGTTTGTAGGACTATGGGAGAAATAGATGCAGTATTTCACTCATACATTAGGAATGTAGATTTGGGGGGATTTAGTCACATGAAATTAAATTATTGACATGTAAAACGTTGTCACCACAGTCTATTCCATTTTCCTCATAATTTGTATATAAACAAATGCATATAATTTCTTTTCCTGAGATTAAGAGGTAAAATGCACTTTTAAAATTATGTGTTGGTATGGATTTTTTTTTTCAATTTACTGTCCAGATACTCTTCATAATTGTTGTCTGATTGTTTGATGTATTCTGATACTACATTGTGTTTTTTGAAATCTCTTCTGAATTTTGAGCATATAAAGTAAAACCATAAGTTACCTAAAAGAATTTTGAATAATTTAGGCTTATCAGGTCACTTTATTCTGTCCTGCAGATGAATACATAGCTTTGGAAACACCTCTAAGTCTTACAGCTCTACTAAAGTATTACAACCTTTTGAGAGTGTCAATATCACGTATACGAAGCATTCACTACATTGCAAGAATTTCAGTGAGCTCTTTTCAGGCGTTATAAAGAATTTAAACTGTATTCTTATCTTCACTAACCATTTAGTTGGAAAATGTAACATGCCCATGAAACACCAAAGGAGACGTCTGTAAAACACAACTCCTCAACTATACAGCTATTGTAATAATGTCTGTAAATGCAAAAAAAGGCATAGTTTGCAGCTGTAGTAGTTTTATGGATAGAGCCCGTATCAGCCACTAATTTTCTGTCACAGCTCACTTCAGTTCCCTCACACACTGCAGTGTCTTTGCCCCCATGACCCTCAGTGATGTCCTAATTTTGCTGGCGTGTGCCAAGGCCAGAGTTCTGAGCAAACCACAGACTGACAAGTGCTGCCAAGGCAGGAGAAGTGCTGAGCCCTCCTAGAGAGAGTGCCTGTGGGCAAGAGCTTTAGAATGAAGTCTCGGTGAGTGAAGGGAAGAGGCTCCATCAGATAGCTAGAGCGATCATCTGGACCAGGTGACTAGGGTCACAGGTAGCATATTATCTCCCTGCTCTGAAACTTCCACAGCAGTTACAACCTGGGTAGCCATAGCAGTTTATCCAATTACACTGGACCTTGTGTTTTCAGATCAAATTCTAGGGCAGTTGAAGATGTTTTACAAAATCAAAGCTAGTGGTTACCAACCAGATGTGAGACAGAGGCTCTTCAGGCTGGCTGACGACCTATTATCTTTCGGTACTTATCTAACTGAATCTAAGAAGCAAGCCCCAGGAATCTCCCAGGTAGAAGAAATAATGGCAATATTGAACTCTTTTATGATTGCAAAAATAAAAGGTGAAATAACTCAGGAAACATTCAGAGATTTGTGAAGATAATAGTATAGTGTGGAGTGAGAAGATGAAGGTAAATGAAACAATTATGAATAAGAAGTGTGACCACTTTCAAGAGGTCAGTACTTCCCATATCGATGTAGAAGTTCAATGAAATTCCAAGCAAAATATGAGAGACTTTAAAAAAATGATATTATTATGGAGTTTATCTGAAAGAAAAAAAAAGCAAGGAGAAAGTAATGTTTGAAAAATAGAGAAATGAAGGAGAACTGGTGACACTGTATACTGAAGTGAGGTCAGATCAGATCAGTCGCTCAGTCGTGTCTGACTCTCTGCGACCCCATGAACAGCAGCACACCAGGCCTCCCTGTCCATCACCAACTCCCGGAGTTCACCCAAACCCATGTCCATTGAGTCGGTGATGCCATCCAACCATCTCATCCCTTGTCGTCCCCTTCTCCTCCTGCCCTCAATCTTTCCCAGCATCAGGGTCTTTTACAACGAGTCAGCTCTTCGCATCAGGTGGCCAAAGTATTGGAGTTTCAGCTTCAGCATCAGCCCTTCCAATGAATATCCAGGACTGATCTCCTTTAGGACGGACTGGTTGGATCTCCATGCAATCCAAGGGACTCTCAAGAGTCTTTTCCAACACCACAGTTCAAAAGCATCAATTCTTCGATGCTCAACTTTCTTTATAGTCCAACTTTCACATCCATACATGATCACTGGAAAACCATAGCCTTGACTAGACGGACCTTTGTGGACAAAGTAATGTCTCTGCTTTTGAATATGCTGTCTAGGTTGGTCATAACTTTCCTTCCAAGGAGTAAGCGTCTTTTAATTTCATAGCTGCAATCACCATCTGCAGAGATTTTGGAGCCCCCAAAAATAAAGTCTGACACTGTTTCCACTGTTTCCCCATCTATTTCCCATGAAGTGATGGGACCAGATGCCAAGATCTTCGTTTTCTGAATGTTGAGCTTTAAGCCAACCTTTTCACTCTCCTCTTTCACCTTCTTCAAGAGGTTTTTTAGTTCTTCTTCACTTTCTGCCATAAGGGTAGTGTCATCTGCATATCTGAGGTTATTGATATTTCTCCCAGCAATCTTGATTCCAGCTTGTGTTTCTTCCAGTCCAATGTTTCTCATGATGTACTCTGCATATAAGTTAAACAAGCAGTGTGACAATATACAGCCTTGACGTACTCCTTTTCCTATTTGGAACCAGTCTGTTGTTCCATGTCCAGTTCTAACTGTTGCTTCCTGACCTGCATACAGGTTTCTCAAGAGGCAGATCAGGTGGTCTGGTATTCCCATCTCTTTCAGAATTTTCCATAGTTGATTGTGATCCACACAGTCAAAGGCTTTGGCATAGTCAATAAAGCAGAAATAGATGTTTTTCTGGAACTCTCTTGCTTTTTAGATGATCTAGTGGATGCTGGCAATTTGATCTCTGGTTCCTCTGCCTTTTCTAAAACCAGCTTGAACATCTGGAGGTTCATGGTTCACATTTTGCTGAAGCCTGGCTTGGAGAATTTTGAGCATTACTTTACTAGCATGTGAAATGAGTGCAATTGTGTGGTAGTTTGGGCATTCTTTGGCACTGTCTTTCTTTGGGATTGGAATGAAAACTGACCTTTCCAATCCTGTGGCCACTGCTGAGTTTTCCAAATTTGCTGGCATATTGAGTTCAGCACTTTTACAGCATCATCTTTCAGGATTTGAAATAGCTCAACTGGAATTCCATCACCTCCACTAGCTTTGTTTGTAGTGATGCTTCCCAAGGCCGACTTGACTTCACATTCCAGGATTTCTGGCTCTAGGTGAATGATCACACCATTGTGATTATCTGAGTTGTGAAGATCTTTTTTGTACAGTTCTTCTGTGTATTCTTGCCACCTCTTAATATCTTCTGCTTGTTAGGTCCATACCATTTCTGTCCTTTACTGAGCCCATCTTTACATGAAATGTTCCCTTGGTGTCTCTAATTTTCTTGAAGAGATCTCTAGTCTTTCCCATTCTATTGTTTTCCTCTATTTCTTTGCATTGATCACTGAGGAAGGCTATCTTATCTCTCCTTGCTATTCTTTGGAACTCTGTATTCAAATGGGTATATCTTTCCTTTTCTCCTTTGCTTTTTGCTTCTCTTCTTTTCACAGCTATTTGTAAGCCCTCCTCAGACAGCCATTTTGGTTTTTTGCGTTTATTTTTCTTGGGGATGGTCTTGGTTCCTATCTCCTGTACAATGTCATGAACCTCTGTCCATAGTTCATCACGCAGTCTGTCTATCAGGTCTAATCCCTTAAATCTATTTCTCACTCCCACTATATAGTTATAAAGGCTTTGATTTAGATCATACCTGAATAGTCTAGTGGTTTTCTCCATTTTCTTCAATTTAAGTCTGAATTTGACAATAAGGAGTTCATGGTCTGAGCCACAGTTGGCTCTTGGTCTTGTTTTTGCTGACTGTATAGAGGTTCTCCATCTTTGGCTGCAAAGAATATAATCAATCTGATTTTGGTGTTGACCTTGGTGATGTCCATGTGTAGAGTCTTCTCTTGTGTTATTGGAAGAGGGTGTTTGCTATGACCAGTGCATTCTCTTGGCAGAACTCTATTAGCCTTTGCCCTGCTTCATTCTGTACACCAAAGCCAAATTTGCCTGTTACCCCAGGTGTTTCTTGACTTCCTACTTTTGCATTCCAGTCCCCTATAATGAAAAGGACATCTTTTTTGGGTGTTAGTTCTCGAAGGTCTTATAGGTCTTTATAGAACTGTTCAACTTCAGCTTTTCCAGCGTTACTGGTTGGGGCATAGACTTGAACTACCGTGATATTGAATGGTTTGCCTTGGAAACGAACCGAGATCATTCTGTCATTTTTGAGATTGCATCCAAGTACTGCATTTCAGACTCTTTTGTTGACTATGATGGCTACTCCATTTCTTCTAGGGATTCCTGCCCCAATGAGGTAAAAACCCTAATAACGAAATCATGTTATACTGCTTGAAAATTACACAGGTGAAGAACAGATAAACCAGAATCAGATCCTACACCGTGTTACTATTTAATGTGGACAGAGCGAAGAGTTATTCAGTCAGTGATACTAGACATTTCTGTTAGTGAATCAACTAATAACTGGGTAACAGCAGTCCAGTTTACTGTGGCTTAACCAAACAGTTCCTTCTTTCCCCATCAACTGCTGGAGCACAGTAAGGGTTCTGTAGATTGCAGCCAGGGCTGCCGGAAGCTTCAGGAGGCCTTAGGGGCTTCCTTGTGCCTTTCTGCTGAGCCATCTCAGCAGGTGACTTCTGTCTGCAAAATGCCTGAGTTGCCTTCCACACCACGCCCACATTCCTGGAAGAGAAAAGGGAAAAAAAAATCATTGGTTAAGGCTGCCCCATTAACAGTCTTCCCAGAAGCTCTGCCCATTGATTTTCACCTACTTATCACTAACCAGAATCATGTCACATGACCAGCTGTGGTTGCAAGGGAGTCAGGGAAAAACTAGTGTTTTAAAATAATTCCCTGAACAAAATCAGAGCCTAAGAGGGTGAAAGGGACATCAGACCCCATACAGGCAACCTGCACTGTGAGCCACACTTAGTTATTTAGGGGGAAAATCTAACCATGGAGACCCCCGACTCCTTTCCTTGCACTTGTATCCAAAAATAGTCAAAGGAAAATAGCATCATTAATATTAAGTGGTATAACAACATGTACACATTTATAATTTTACCACAAGTCTGCAAAATATTCACAAGGAAATTGAGGAATCATATCAATATACGTGTCATTGTTGTCAGCTTAAGAAAATGCACAATGTGAGAGTTGTGAGTTAAGTTTTATTTGGGGCAAAATGAGGGCGGCAGCCTGGGAGACAGAACCTCAGATAGCTCTGAGAAGCTGCCCCAGAGAGGCGGGGGTCGGGGGGATGGTGGTGAACGATCAGAATATGAGTGATTTTGGTGAAGGGGGAATGCATACAATCAAGCACATATTTTCCCCAGTTTTCTCCTAGTCTTGTGATGCTTTTGGTAGTCACGAGGAACACTCATCACCATGTAGGATTTTGGTGCTTTCCTAGATATGAGGAGATACAAAAATTGGGATCATAAAATCAGCTCCTTAAAATATCAGTCTGAAGACCTGTCCTGCCAGTTTTTCCCTCATTTCTGCTCTCCACCCTGAACTCTTTTCGGGGGGTGTTGAAGGTCAGCAGCTACAGCAGCTCATGATTTAATCATTGTAGAAGTAGATGGCAAGTGTCAATTTGTAGTTGACATTGTCCTTGTGATGGGACTCTTTTAAAATTCTTTCTACTTTAAAAATTTTCAAACTTTTTTTACAAGAAGCATGTATTCCTTTTATACTTGGAAAAATAATAAAGTTTATATTAAAATGAAAGTAATGAAAGTAAATAAACTCAGAACTTGTAAAATGCCATGGAGTAAACTTAGAGGTGTATAAAGCTATTTGCTTGGCAGAGGAAATGCTATGTTTTTCCAAAATGGCAAATCCATTGCCTCTAGTTCTATTTATTTCTGTAATTTCCCCAAATGTGGAAAACTTGAGCACATAATTTGTGATACTGAAACTATAAACTCTGAACTAGAAAGCAAGTATTAGTGAAAATGGGAGGAAAATGATTTTCCTTGAAAAAAAAAATGTTAGTAGCACTGAAGAAGATAAATTTTAGTGTATGGCTTTGTAATTACCATATGGATTTAAGCCAAACAAGACATTTCATTCAATGATGAATTATTTGTGAGCCTGGAGCATTAATAAAAGGAACGTGGCAGCTGAATGTAGTTGGAAATTAGCAAAGGGTATTAGTGTTAGAGGGAAGGTAACAAGTGTAGTTTTTTTTTGTTAAATGTTTACTTCTGGAAAATCATGCAAATAGCGGTTGCTGTAGGCAATAGATGAGTCTGTTGTAAGTCATGCCGACCTGTGTTACATTTGGGAGCCATTCTGTCTGTCAGTTGTTACGATGTGATATTGTTTGGGTGGGAGAAGTTTGGTTAATCTAAGATAATATAGAAAGGTGATCTGATTAAGTTATTAGCAATGTAAATTGTTATCATATTTGGATACAGTTTTGAGAAAAAAGAAAGAATGTTTCATATACATGCTAAATCTTAGTGAAATAATTAAATGACAATAGCCAATAAATTAATAACTATAACCACTGGTGAGAAAGGTGTTGGTTCTCCTACACATTAATTGTACCTAATCTGGTTCTGTTTTTTGCCTACCATGGATAATTCTCATTTTGGTTTTGCATCTCAATAGCAGTAGCCAGCAAGTCTATTTCTTGAGTTGTTTTGATGATTCTTGTTTTTCATAGCATACGGGAGCCTAAGCACAGCAAGAAGCAGAAGCTTCTTGGGAGTTGTTGCCTCACTGACACCAGGCATTCCTGAGTTAATGTAGGATACATTACAGTAAGTCCTCTACATTCAAGCTTTCATGTTGTGAACTTTTAACAATGCTAAGGTTCATTTGCACGTCCAGTCACATAAATTCACACGTCTGGCATGCACTGTCACGTGTGTGCATCATCTACAAGCAGGTGTGCTTTTGTGTACAGCACTATATGGAGTGGGCTTCCCAGATGGTGCAGTGGTAAAGAATCTACCTGCCAATGCAGACTCAAACGCAGGTCCGATTCCTGGGTTGGGAAGACCCCCTGGAAAAGGAAATAGCAACCTGTTCCTGTATTGTTGTCTAGAAAATTCCATGGACAGAGGAGCCCTGGCAGGCTACAATACATGGGGTCGAAAAAGAGTCGGACGCAACTGAGCCACCGAGCACACACACCACAGGTATAGAGTACAGTAGTTTAGTATCTTTATTTCAGTCCCAAGATGTTCAGAAACAAGTATAAAAGCAGTGGTGATGTAGCTGGGACCACTAAGAGGTGCCAAGCAATAGCAGTGGAAATGATAAAGTAAATAATTGAGAGGGTAGAGTGAGGTGAAAAGATGGTAGACATTGCTTGTTCCTATAACATGAATTATTCAACAATTGGCATGATTATAAAGAACATAGACAAGATCACGGAACACGTGAAGTCTGCTATGCCAATGATATTGACAATAACATCAAAGAAGCATGGAAAAGTTATAGAGAAGATGGAAAACCTTCTCAGTATGTAGATGTAGAATCAGCACCAGCTTTGAATACCACTAAGCTTAATGCTGATTCAAGAGGAAGCTAAAAGCCTTTATGAATGAAGACTTGAAGGAGAAACTTTTTGCGGGGGGGCTCCAAAATCACTGCAGATGGTGACTGCAGCCATGAAATTAAAAGACGCTTGCTCCTTGGAAGAAAAGCTATGACCAACCTAGACAGCATATTAAAAAGCAGAGACATTACTTTGCCAACAAAGGTCCGTCTAGTCAAAGCTATGGTTTTGCCAGTAGTCATGTACGGATGTGAGTGTTGCACCATAAGGAAAGCTGAGCACTGAAGAACTGATGCTTTTGAACTGTGGTGTTGGAGAAGACTCTTGAGAGTCCCTTGGACTGCAAGGAGATCCAACCAGTCCATACTAAAGAAAATCAGTCCTGAATATTCACTGAACGGACTGATGCTGAAGCTGAAACTCCAATACTGGCCACCTGATGTGAAGAACTGACTCATTTGAAAAGACTCTGATGCTGGGAAAGGTTGAAGGCAGGAGGAGAAGGGGACGACAGAGAATGGTTGGATGGCATCACTGACTCTATGGACATGAGTCTGAGTAAACTCCAGGAGTTGATGATGGATGGGGAAGCCTGGCATGCTGCAGGCCTTGGGGTCTCAAAGAGTCAGACATGACTGAGCAACTGAACTGAACTGAAGAAGAAACATGCCAAAGAATCAGACGGTGCGTCTTTAAAGCCAGCCATGGCTGGTTTCATCCATTCAAGGCTATAGTCAACCTTTTTAACGTAAAAGTAAGTGGTGAGATGGTGAGTGCATATACAATAGCTACCTGGGAATTTCCTGAAATGCTTTGAGAAATTTTTGATGAAGGTGTGTATTTACTGGAGCAGGTTTTTAATGTGGGTGAGACAGGACTGTATTGGAAGAGGATGCCAGACTGAAGTTACAGCAGTAAGGAGGAAAACTTGATGCCAGGCTATAAAACAGCAAAGGATAGACTAGCTCTGTTGTTTGGTGGCAATGCTTCCAGCAATATGAAACTGAAGTCACTCTTAGTTTACTGTTCAGGAAACACAAGCGCCCTAAAAACATAGCTGCACAATTCTCTTCCTGCCAACTCCAAAGCCTGGGTTATACAGGCCATTTTCCAGGACTGGTTTTTTCCACCACTTTATCCTGGAGGTAGAGAAATATTACTTGGAGAAGGACATCCCACTCAACATTCTTTTGCTGCTTGACAATGTTTGGGGTACCCCCATCCATGGATGACTTTCCTCCCAAGGTCAAAGTAGTGCATCTGCCACCAAATACTACATGACTCATCCAACCTATGGACCAAGAAGCTATAGTGACTTTCAGGAAATATTATTTATGTCAAACTTGTCGTCAGACAGTAAAGGCGAGTGATGAATCAGGAACAACCTCACAACAATTTCTGCAAGGCCACAAAAAATATTGACTTTGTTTGACGTGAGGTTAGGGCCATCACCATGAATGGGGTTTGGAAGAATCTTTGCCTGCAGTTTGCTCACAGTTTTCATGGACTTGAGAAGGTGGATGAGAAGTCCAAAAAGGTCTTCAGCGACTTAGTGACCCTCAGTGAGAAGCTTAAGCTAGATCTGCAAGAGGACAACTCCACTGAACTCCCTGCTGTGCAACATGAGGAGCTTACTAATGAAGACATGATGGAACTGGAGGCCCAGAGAAAGGACAAAGCAGGACAAGAGGGAGAAGTAACTGAAGAACCGAAGAGATTAACGATGCAGGAAATGCAAGGGGGTTTTCTTTATTTGAGGGGCTCTGTTAGTTTTTGAGGCACAAGACCTGAGGGTAGAATGGTTCACGAACGCTGCAGCAGCCATTCAGAGTGCAGTCGTCTGTGACAAGAAAAAAAACAGCTACTACTGGCTACTATGGGCTACAGTCCATAGGGTTGCAAAGAGTCGGACACGACTGAAGCGATTTATCATGCACGCACCCAGACATCACTAGACTGTTTTTTCAAGAGACTAGATAGAATTGAATCCAGCGAGGAACCAGAACCTGTGCCATCAGCGTCAGGCATGAGTGACATTGCAGCTCACCCTCCATCTCCTGTTGGTGACCATCCTTCAGCGCCACCATCTCGCACCTCCTCTGCCTCCTCCAGTCGGTAACTCTTCTTGCCTCGATGCCAGCCCCTGGATGCCAGCTGTTGCGCTATACCACTGTACTTTTCAAGGTACTGTATTGTAAGATTTGAAGTGTTCTCTTTATTTTATTTTATTTTATTTTAGATATTCTTTGTGTGAAGAGTATTATAAACCTATTACACAGCACTATATAGCTGACTGTGTTAGTTGGGTACCTCGGCTAATATTTTTGGACTTACAGACATACTCTTAGAACAGAATTAGTTCATATGTAGGGGACTGACGTACATTAAATGACTCATTTCCATTTTGTTCCTCTTCAGATGGGATAAATCATATACAGGTTGCTGGCACCTCTGCAATGCCAGACTTGTGGAAGTACAGTTAGCTTAGGTGGTTGATTAAGTTCTTTGGGAAATCAAAAGACCAGAGTTCAAGTCTGATAATATGATCACTAGAAATAATAATGATAGTATTAAGGAAAGGATGTTTACCAATTGAAAAGAAAGAAGTTAATGTGGATATCAAAACAAGAATTCATCACAACAGTAACTCAGGATATTTCGCAGCTTTGGGGATTAAGAGGTACAAAATAGTATGTACAAAAAAAAAAAAAAAAAAGCTACGGGGTATATTGTATATTGCGCAGGTAGTATAGCCAATATTGTGCAATAACTTTATTTTTTTTATTTTATTTTACTTAACTTTACAATATTGTAGTGGTTTTGCATATATCAAAATGAATCTGCCACAGGTATACATGTGTTCCCCATCCTGAACCCTCCTCCCTTTTCCCTCCCCATACCATCCCTCTGGGTTGTCCCAGTGTACCAGCCCCAAGCATCCAGTATCATGCATCGAACCTGGACTGGCTATTCGTTTCATATATGATATTATACATATTTCAATGTCATTCTCCCAAATCATCCCACCCTCTCCCTCTCCCAGAGTCCAAAAGACTGTTCTATACATCAGTGTCTCTTTTGCTGTCTCATATACAGGGTTATCATTACCATCTTTCTAAATTCCACATATATGTGTTAGTATACTGTATTGGTGTTTTTCTTTCTGGCTTACTTTACTCTGTATAATAGGCTCCAGTTCCATCAACCTCATTAGAACTGATTCAAATGTATTCTTTTTAATGGCTGAGGAATACTCCATTGTGTATATGTACCACAGCTTTCTTATCCATTCATCTGCTGATGGACATCTAGGTTGCTTCCATGTCCTGGCTATTGTAAACAGTGCTGCTATGAACATTGGGGTACACATGTCTCTTTCAATTCTTGTTTCCTCAGTGTGTATGCCCAGCAGTGGGATTGCTGGATCATCATTGCTGGCAGTTCTATTTCAAGTTTTTTAAGGAATCTCCACACTGTTCTCCATAGTGGCTGTACTAGTTTGCATTCCCATCAACAGTGTAAGAGGGCTCCCTTTTCTCCACACCCTCTCTAGCATTTATTGCTTGTAGATTTTTGGATCACAGCCATTCTGACTGGCGTGAAATGGTACCTCATAGTGGTTTTGATTTGCATTTCTCTGATAATGAGTGATGTTGAGCATCTTTTCATGTGTTTGTTAGCCATCTGTATGTCTTCATTGGAGAAATGTCTATTTAGTTCTTTGGCCCATTTTTTCATTGGGTCATTTATTTTTCTGAAATTGAGCTGTAGGTGTTGGAGAAGACTCTTGAGAGTCCCTTGGACTGCAAGAAGATCCAACCAGTCCATTCTGAAGGAGATCAATCCTGGAATTTCTTTAGAAGGAATGATGCTAAAGCTGAAACTCCAGTATTTTGGCCACCTCATGCGAAGAGTTGACTCATTGGAGAAGACTCTGATGCTGGGAGGGATTGAGGGCAGGAGGAGAAGGGGACGACAGAGAATGAGATGGCTGGATGGCATCACTGACTTGATGGGTGTGTGTCTGGGTGACCTCCGGGAGCTGGTGATGGACAGGGAGGCCTGGTGTGCTGCGGTTCATGGCGTCGCAAAGAGTCGGACATGACTGAGAGACTGATCTGATCTGATCTGAGCTGTAGGAGTTGCTTGTAGATTTTTGAGATTAGTTGTTTGTCTGTTGCTTCATTTGCTATTATTTTCTCCCATTCTGAAGGCTGTCTTTTCACCTTGCTTATAGTTTCTTTTGCTGTGCAGAAGCTTTTAAGTTTAATTAGGTCCCATTTGTTTATTTTTGCTTTTATTTCCAATATTCTGGGAGGTGGGTCATAGAGGATCCTGCTGTGATGTATGTTGGAGAGTGTTTTGCCTATGTTCTCCTGTAGGAGTTTTATGGTTTCTGGTCTTACGTTTAGATCTTTAAATCATTTTGAGTTTATTTTTGTGTATGGTGTTAGAAAGGGCTCTAGTTTCATTCTTTTACAAGTGGTTGACCAGTTTTCCCAGCACCACTTGTTAAAGAGTGTCTTTTCTCCATTGTATATTCTTGCCTCCTTTGTCAAAGATAAGGTGTTCATATGTGTGTGGATTTATCTCTGGGCTTTCTATTTTGTTCCATTGATCTATATTTCTGTCTTTGTGCCAGTACCATACTGTCCTGATGACTGTGGCTTTGTAGTAGAGCCTGAAGTCAGGCAGGTTGATTCCTCCAGTTCCATTCTTCTTTCTCAAGATAGCTTTGGCTATTTGAGGTTTTCTGTATTTCCATACAAATTGTGAAATTATTTGTTCTAGCTCTGTGAAGAATACTGTTGGTACCTTAATAGGGATTGCATTGAATCTATAAATTGCTGTGGGTAGTATACTCATTTCCACTATATTGATTCTACCGATCCATGAACATGGTACATTTCTCCATCTATTAGTGTCCTCTTTGATTTCTTTCACCAGTGTTTTATAGTTTTCTATATATAGCTCTTTAGTTTCTTTAGATAGATATGTTCCTAAGTATTTTATTGTTTTCATTGCAATGGTGAATGGAATTGTTTCCTTAATTTCTCTATTTTCTCATTATTAGTGTACAGGAATGCAAGGGATTTCTGTGTGTTGATTTTATATCCTGCAACTTTACTATATTCATTGATTAGTTCTAGTAATTTTCTGGTGGAGTCTTTAGGATTTTCTATGTAGAGAATCATGTCATCTGCAAACAGTGATAGTTTTACTTCTTCTTTTCTAATTTGGATTCCTTTTATTTCTTTTTCTGCTCTGATTGCTGTGGCCAAAACTTCCAAAACCATGTTAAATAGTAATGGTGAGAATGGGCACTCTTGTCTTGTTCCTGACTTTAGAGGAAATGCTTTCAATTTTTCACCATTGAGGATAATGTTTGCTGTGTGTTTGTCATATATAGCTTTTATTATGTTGAGGTATGTTCCTTCTATTTGCTATGACCAGTGCATTTTCTTGGCAAAACTCTATTAGTCTTTGCCCTGCTTCATTCCCTATTCCAAGGCCAAATTTTCCTGTTACTCCAGGTGTTTCTTGACTTCCTACTTTTGCATTCCAGTCCCCTATAATGAAAAGGACATCTTTTTTGGGTGTTAGTTCTAAAAGGTCTTGTAGGTCTTCATAGAACCATTCAACTTCAGCTTCTTCGGTGTTACTGGTTGGGGCATAGACTTGGATTACTGTGACATTGAATGGTTTGCCTTGGAAATGAACAGAGATCATTCTGTCGTTTTTGAGATTGCATCCAAGTACTGCATTTCGGACTCTCTTGTTGACCATGATGGCCACTCCATTTCTTCTGAGGGATTCCTGCCCGCAGTACTAGATATAATGGTCCTCTGAGTTAAATTCACCCATTCCAGTCCATTTTAGTTCGCTAATTCCTAGAATGTCGACATTCACTCTGGCCATCTCTTGTTTGACCACTTCCAATTTGCCTTGATTCATGGACCTGACATTCCAGGTTCCTATGCAATATTGCTCTTTACAGCATCGGACTTTGCTTCTATCACCAAACACATCCACAGCTGGGTATTCTTTTTGCTTTGGCTCCATCCCTTGATTCTTTCTGGAGTTATTTCTCTACGATCTCCAGTAGTATATTGGGCCCTACTGACCTGGGGAGTTTCTCTTTCAGTATCCTATCATTTTGCCTTTTCATACTGTTCATGGGGTTCTCAAGGCAAGAATACTGAAGTGGTTTGCCATTCCCTTCTCCAGTGGACCACATCCTGTCAGAAATAGATTTAAGGGTCTAGATCTGATAGACAGAGTGCCTATGAACTATGGAATGAGGTTCGTGACATTTTACAGGAGACAGGGATCAAGACCATCCCCAAGGAAAAGAAATGCAAAAAAAGCAAAATGGCTGTCTGGGGAGGCCTTACAGATAGCTGTGAAAAGAAGAGAAGCGAAAAGCAAAGGAGAAAAGGAAAGATATAAGGATCTGAATGCAGAGTTCCAAAGAATAGCAAGAAGAGATAAGAAAGTCTTCCTCAGCGATCAATGCAAAGAAATAGAGGAAAACAACAGAATGGGAAAGACTAGAGATCTCTTCAAGAAAATCAGAGATACCAAAGGAACATTTCTTGCAAAGATGGGCTCAATAAAGGACAGAAATGGTATGGACCTAACAGAAGCAGAAGATATTAAGAAGAGGTGGCAAGAATATACAGAAGAACTGTACAAAAAAGAGCTTCACGACCCAGATAATCACGATGGTGTGATCACTGACCTAGAGCCAGACATCCTGGAATGTGAAGTCAAATGGGCCTTAGAAAGCATCACTATGAACAAAGCTAGTGGAGGTGATGGAATTTCAGTTGAGCTATTCCAAATCCTGAAAGATGATGCTGTGAAAGTGCTGCACTCAATATGCCAGCAAATTTGGAAAACTCAGTAGTGGCCACAGGATTGAAAAAGGTCAGTTTTCATCCCAATCCCAAAGAAAGGCAATGCCAAAGAATGCTCAAACTACCGCACAATTGCGCTCATCTCACATGCTAGTAAAGTCATGCTCAAAATTCTCCAAGCCAGGCTTCAGCAATATGTGAACTGTGAACTTCCTGATGTTCAAGCTGGTTTTAGAAAAGGCAGAGGAACCAGAGATCAAATTGCCAACATCCGCTGGATCATGGAAAAATCAAGAGAGTTCCAGAAAAACATCTATTTCTACTTTATTGACTATGCCAAAGCCTTTGACTGTGTCAAATCAGATCAGATCAGATCAGTTGCTCAGTCGTGTCCGACTCTTTGCGACCCCATGAACTGCAGCTGTGTAGATCACAATAAACTGTGGAAAATTCTGAAAGAGATGGGAATACCAGACCACCTGATCTGCCTCTTGAGAAACCTGTATGCAGGTCAGGAAGCAACAGTTAGAACTGGACATGGAACAACAGACTGGTTCCAAATAGGAAAAGGAGTACATCAAGGCTGTATATTGTCACCATGTTTATTTAACTCATATGCAGAGTACATCATGAGAAACGCTGGGCTGGATGAAGCACAAGCTGGAATCAAGATTGCTGAGAGAGATATCAATAACCTCAGATATGCAGATGACACCACCCTTATGGCAGAAAGTGAAGAGGAACTAAAAAGCCTCTTGATGAAAGTGAAAGTGGAGAATGAAAAGGTTGGCTTAAAGCTCAACATTCAGAAAACGAAGATCATGGCATCTGGTCCCATCACTACATGAGAAATAGATGGGGAAACAGTGGAAACAGTGTCAGACTTTCTTTTTCTGGGCTCCAAAATCACTGCAGATGGTGACTGCAGCCATGAAATTAAAAGACGCTTACTCCTTGGAAGGAAAGTTATGACCAACCTAGATAGCATAGATAGCATATGCTATGTTATCATTGAATAACTTAGATAGCATATTCAAAAGCAGAGACATTACTTTGCCAACAAAGGTCCGTCTAGTCAAGGCTATGGTCTTTCCTGTGGTCATGTATGGATGTGAGAGCTGGACTCTGAAGAAGGCTGAGCGCCGAAGAATTGATGCTTTTGAACTGTGGTGTTGGAGAAGACTCTTGAGAGTCCCTTGGACTGCAAGGAGATCCAACCAGTCCATTCTGAAGGAGATCAGCCCTGGGATTTGTTTGGAAGGAATGATGCTAAAACTGAAACTCCAGTACTTTGGCCACCTCATGCCAAGAGTTGACTCATTGGAGAAGTCTCTGATGCTGGGAAGGATTGGGGGCAGGAGAGGAAGGTGATAACAGAGGATGAGATGGCTGGATGGCATCACTGACTCGATGGATGTGAGTCTGAGTGACCTCCGGGAGTTGGTGATGGACAGGGAGGCCTGGCGTGCTGCAATTCATGGGGTCGCAAAGAGTCGGACATGACTGAGTGACTGATCTGATCTGATGTTCCTTCTATTCCTGCTTTCTGGAGAGTTTTTATCATAAATGGATGTTGAATTTTGTCAAAGGCTTTCTCTGCATCTATTGAGATAATCATATGGTTTTTAATTTTCAATTTGTTAATATGGTGTATTACATTGATTGATTTGTGGATATTGAAGAATCCTTGCATCCTTGGGATAAAGCCCACTTGGTCATGGTGTATGATCTTTTTAATGTGTTGTTGGATTCTGATTGCTAGAATTTTGTTAAGGATTTTTGCATCTATGTTCATCAGTGATATTGGCCTGTAGTTTTCTTTTTTTGTGGCATATCTGTCAGGTTTTGGTATTAGGGTGATGGTGGCCTCACAGAATGAGTATGGAAGTTTACGTTCGTCTGCAATTTTCTGGAACAGTTTGAGTAGGATAGGTGTTAGCTCTTCTCTAAATTTTTGATAGAATTCAGCTGTGAAGCCATCCGGACCTGGGCTTTTGTTTGATGGAAGATTTCTGATTACAGTTTCTATTTCCATGCTTGTGATGGGTCTGTTAAGATTTTCTGTTTCTTCCTGGTCAAGTTTTGGAAAGTTGTACTTTTCTAAGAATTGGTCCATTTCTTCCACGTTGTCCATTTTATTGTTGTATCGTTGCTGATAGTAGTCTCTTATGATCCTTTGTATTTCTGTGTTGTCTGTTCTGATCTCTCCATTTTCATTTCTAATTTTATTGATTTGATTTTCTCCCTCTGTTTCTTGATGAGTCTGGCTAATGGTTTGTCAACTTTATTTATCCTTTCAAAGAACCAGCCTTTGGCTTTTTTGATTTTTGCTATGGTCTCTTTTGTTTCTTTTGAATTTATTTCTGCCCTAATTTTAAAGATTTATTTCCTTCTACTAACCCTGGAGTTCTTCATTTCTTCCATTTCTAGTTGCTTTAGGTGTAGAGTTAGATTATTTATTTTACTTTTTCCTTGTTTATTGAGGTATGCCTGTATTGCTATGAACTTTCCCCTTAGGACTGTTTTTACAGTGTCTCACAGGTATTGGGTTTTTGTGTTTTCATTTTCATTCATTTCTATGCACATTTTGATTTGTTTTTTGATTTCTTCTGTGATTTATTGGTTACTCAGCAGCGTGTTGTTCAGCCTCCATGTGTTGAAATTTTTAATAGTTTTTCTCCTACAATTAAGATCTAATCTTACTGCATTGTGGTCAGGAAAGATGCTTGGAATGATTTCAATTTCCTGAATTTACCAAGGCTAGCTTTGTGGCCCAGGATGTGATCTATCCTGGAGAAGGTTCCATGTGCGCTTGAGAAAAAGGTGAAATTCATTGTTTTGGGATGAAATGTCCTATAGATATCAATTAGGTCTAACTGGTCTATTGTATCATTTAAAGTTTGTGTTTCCTTGTTAATTTTCTGTTTAGTTGATCTATCCATTGTTGTGAGTGGGGTATTAAAGTCTCCCACTATTGTGTTATTGTTAATTTCTCCTTTCATACTTGTTAGTATTTGTCTTACATATTGCGGTGCTCCTAGGTTGTGTACATATATATTTATAATTGTTATATCTTCTTCTTGGATTGATCCTTTGATTATTATGTAGTGACCTTTTTTGTCTTTTTTCACAGCCTTTGTTTTAAAGTCTATTTTATCTGATATGAGTATTGCTACTCCTGCTTTCTTTTGGTCCCTATTTGCATGGAAAATCTTTTTCCAGCCCTTCACTTTCAGTCTGTATGTGTCCCCTGTTTTGAGGTGGGTCTCTTGTAGACAACATATGTAGAGGTCTTGTTTTTGTATCCATTCAGCCAGTCTCTGTCCTTTGGTTGGGGCATTCAACCCATTTATGTTTAACGTAATTATTGATAAGTATGATCCCATTGCCATTTACTTTATTGTTTTGGATTTGAATTTATACACCCTTTTTGTGTTTCCCGTCAAGAGAATGTCCTTTAGTATTTGTTTTAGAGCTGGTTTTGGTGGTGCTGAATTCACTCAGCTTTTGCTTGTCTGTAAAGCTTTTGATTTCTCCTTCATATTTGAATGAGATCCTTGCTGGGTACAATAATCTGGGCTGTAGGTTATTTTCTTTCATCACTTTAAGTATGTCTTGCCATTCCCTCCTTGCTTGGAAAGTTTCTATTGAAAGATCAGCTGTTATCCTTATGGGAATTCCTTTGTGTGTTATTTATTGTTTTTCCCTTGCTGCTTTTAATATTTGTTCTTTGTGTTTGATCTTTGTTAATTTGATTAATATGTGTCTTGGGGTGTTTCACCTTGGGTTTATCCTGTTTGGGACTCTCTGGGTTTCTTGGACTTGAGTGATTATTTCCTTCCCCATTTTAGGGAAGTTTTCAACTATTACCTCCTCAAGTATTTTCTCATGGTCTTTCTTTTTGTCTTCTTCTTCTGGGACTCCTATGATTTGAACATGGTAGCGTTTAATATTGTCCTGGAGGTCTCTGAGATTGTCCTCATTTCTTTTAATTCGTTTTTCTTTTTTCTCCTCTGATTCATTTATTTCTACCATTCTATCTTCTAATTCACTAATCCTATCTTCTGCCTCTCATTGGAGAAGACTCTGATGCTGGGAGGGATTGAGGGCAGGAGGAGAAGGGGACTACAGAGGATGAGATGGCTGGATGGCATCACTGACTCGATGAATGTGAGTCTGAGTGACCTCCAAGAGCTGGTGATGGATAGGGAGGCCTGGCGTGCTGCGGTTCATGGGGTCTCAAAGAGTCGGACACGACTGAGGGACTGATCTGATCTCTGATCTTCTGCCTCTGTTATTCTACTATTTGTTGCCTCCAGAGTGTTTTTGATCTCATTTATTGCATTATTCGGGGAAGGCAATGGCACCCCACCCCAGTACTTTTGCCTGGAAAATCCCATGGATGGAGGAGCCTGGTAGGCTCCAGTCCGTGGGGTCGCTAAGAGTCGGACACGACTGAGCGACTTCACTTTGACTTTTCACTTTCATGCATTGGAGAAGGAAATGGCAACCCACTCCAGTGTTCTTGCCTGGAGAATCCCAGGGACAGGGGAGCCTGGTGAGCTTCTGTCTGTGGGGTCGCACAGAGTCAGACACAACTGAAGCGACTTAGCAGCAGCATTGCATTATTCCATTTTTATTTCCAGATTTTGGATTAATTTCACTATCATTATTTGGAATTCTTTATCCGGTAGATTCACTATCTCTTCCTCTTTTGTTTGGTTTAGTGGGCATTTATCCTGTTCCTTTACCCACTGGGTGTTCCTCTGTCTCTTCATCTTGTTTAAATTGCTGAGTTTGAGGTGTCCTTACTGTATTCTGGCAGTTTGTGGAGTTCTCTTTATTGTGGCGTTTCCTCACTGTGTGTGGGTTTGTGCAGGTGGCTTGTCAAGGTTTCTTAGTTAGGGAAGCTTGTGTAGGTGTTCTGGTGGGTGGAGCTGAATTTCTTCTCTCAGGAGGGCAATGAAGTGTCTAGTAATGAGTTATGAGATGTCTATGGTTTTGGAGTGACTTTGGGCAGCCTGAATATTGGAGCTCAGGGCTGTGTTCATGTGTTGCTGGAAAATTTGCTTGGTATGTCTTTCCCTGGAACTTGTTGGCCCTTGTGTGGTGCTTGGTTTCAGTGTAGGTATGGAGGCATTTGATGAGCTCCTGTCAATTAATGTTCCCTGGAGTCAGGATTTGGACTTCAGCCTCCCGCTTCCAGTTATTGGTCTTATTTTTACAGTAGTCTCAAAACTTCTCCTTCTATACAGCACCATTGATAAAACCTCTAGGTTAAAGATGAAAAGTTTCTCCACCATGAGGGTCACCCAGAGAGCTTCACAGCATTACATGGAGAAGAGAAGAGGGAGGAGGGAGTTAGAGGTGACCCGAATGAAATGAGGTGGAATCAGTAGAGGAGAGAGTGGGCTAACCAATAATCACTTCCTTATGTGCACTCCACAACTGAACCACTCAGAGATGTTCATGGAGTTATACAGAGAAGAGAAGAGGGAGGAAGGAGACAGAGGTAGCCAGGAGGATAAAAGGAGGGAATGAAAAGGAGAGAGACAGATCCAGCCAGTAATCAGTTCCCTGAGTGTTTTCTACCGTCTGGAACACACAGAAATTCACAGAGTTGGGTAGAGTAGAGAGGGGTTAGGGAGGAGATGCAGGCGACCTGGTGGAGAAGAAGGAGAGTCCGGAAGGGGAGAGAGCAGTCAAACCAGTAATGTCGCTCCTTAGTAAAAAGTGGGTACTGAAGATTGGGTTCTTAAAGGTACAAAATTGGTAACAAATACCAAAAAGCAAAAGTTAAAAGTCTAGAGTTTGGAATTTCAAAAATACAATGTTAAAGAAAAGAAGAAGAAAAAGAAAGAGAGAAAAAAAAACCAAACAAACAGAAACCAAAAACAAAGTCACAAAAATTATAAAGAAGATATAGGTACAAATTGATAACAAATACCAAAAAGCATAAATTAAGAATCTAGAGTAGAGTTTTGAATTTCAGGAATACAATGTTAAAGAAAAGATGAAGAGAAAGAAAGAGAGAGGGAAAAAAAGTCACAAAAGTTATTAAAAAAATAGGTACAAAATTGATAACAAATACCAAAAAGCTAAAATTAAAAATCTAGAGGAGAGTTTGGAATTTCAAAAATCAATGTTAAAGAAAATAAGAAAAAAACGAAAGAAAGAGAAAAAGACAAACAAGGTCACAAAAGTTATAAAATATATATATATATATGAAATTTGCTTTTTTTAAAAAATAGGGTCTTTTTTTTTGCAAAGTAATAGTAGGTTATAAAAGTGAAAATTAAAGGAGTAATAGAGGACTTAAAATTTTTTTTAAATTAAAAAAAAAAAAGAATGATCGTAAAAATAGTAAAAATGTATATAGGACTTTCTCTGATATTGTTGTGGGTATTGTGGGTTCAGTTCATTTTCGGCTAGTTCCTTGTTCCGGCTTATATTTTTCAAGATCTATAGGCCCCTTCCTACGTAGACAGTACTAACCACGGGGTTTTAGTGTATTGCCTGTCACTTCCAAGGCGGTTTCCTCTTTATAGCTTCTTCTGTTTGCTGGTCTCTTCAGTGTCTGATTTCCGCTCTGATACAAAGAGGGCGATGGTGGACACCTTTTATTTTTATTTTTATTTTTTTTAGGCTCCCTTGTTCAGTTGTGCTGTGGGGAGGGAGGGACACTGCAAATAAATAACACTGGCATGTGCTCGCAGTGCCTCAGCCACACTGGGCCTGCCCCCGCTCACGGTGCGTGTAGCCTCCCTGCCCACACTGCTCAGGCTCTAGGTTGCTCCACCGGGAACCATCCGCGGCCGGCCCTGGGCTGCTTGCCCCTCCCAGGTCCAAGCTGCTCAGGTTCAGGCACTCGGGTAGTCCTCAGAGGCACAGACTCGGTTGGGCCTGTGTTTTGTGCCCTTCCCAGGTCCGAGCAGTGCAGGTGATGAGTTGTTTGGAGAACGCAGTTGCTGCAACTTATCACCTCCTCACTGCTCAGTTATCTGGGTGTACAACCGGCACACCTTCTCAGGCGGATGTTGACCGTCCAGAACCCCAAGAAGTTTTAGTTAGCAAAGAAGCCTGCTTACAGTTTTGTAGATAATGTCTCTCTGGGGCTGCAATTGCCCCCTTCCGGCTCTGGCTGCCTGTCACTGGAGGGGGACGGTCTGCAGCTGGCTATCTCTGTACAGTCCTTTGTTCTGTGCGCAGGCCTGGCAGTGTCTTAGGTTAGGGCTGGCTTTTCACGTGGTAGCTATCCCACAGTCTGGTTTGCTGCTGCTGCTGCTACTAAGTCGCTTCAGTTGTGTCCGACTCTGTGCGACCCCATAGACGGAAGCTCACCAGGCTCCCCTGTCCCTGGGATTCTCCAGGCAAGAACACTGGAGTGGGTTGCCATTTCCTTCTCCAATGCATGAAAGTGAAAAGTCAAAGTGAAGTCGCTCAGTCGTGTCCGACTCTTAGCGACCCCACGGACTGGAGCCTACCAGGCTCCTCCATCCATGGGATTTTCCAGGCAAAAGTACTGGGGTGGGGTGCCATTGCCTTCCCCGTTTGCTAGCCCAAATTATTTCGCTCAGGTAGCGCTCGGGGTATTCAGGCCAGATCCTTACTCTAAGTGATACAGCCCGCGCCGCACCTCCCTGCCCAGCCCCCACTTACTAATGGCGGATGCAGGCATCTGCACTGCTTCTCCGCTGGGGGAGTTACCTTAGGGCTTGTAATCTGTGGGTTTTAATTGTTTATTTATTTTTCCTCCCTGTTATGTTGCCCTCTGTGCTTCCAAGGCTCGGCACAGACTCGGCAGTGAGAATGTTTCCTGGTGTTTGGAAACTTCTCTCTTTTTAAGACTCCCTTCCCGGGACAGAGTTCCATCCCTCCCTCTTTTGTCTCTTTTTTTGTCTTTTATATTTTTTTCCTACCTCCTTTCGAAGACAATGGGTTGCTTTTCTGGGTGCCCGATGTCCTCTGCCAGCATTCAGAAGTTGTTTTGTCGAATTTACTCAGCGTTTAAATGTTCTTTTGATGAATTTCTGGGGGAGAAAGTGTTCTCCCCATCCTATTCCTCCGCCATCTTAGGTCCTCCTCCCTCGTGCAATAACTTTAAATGGAGTAAAACTATAAAAATAATGAATCACCTTGTTGTGTACCTGAGACTAGTACACTACTGTAAATCAACTATACTTCAGTTAAAAAATAATGTTTTGCAGCTTTCAGTTTGGACCTTTTTTTTTTCTTGATAAAGTATTTAGTTTTAGGTTCACAACAAAACTTGAGAGGAAGGTACAGAGATGTCCCTTATGTCTCTTCCTCACACATACGCATGGCCTGTCCCATTACCAGCATCACTCACCAAAATGACATGCTTGTTACCAAGAATGGGTATACACTGACACATCAAAATAACCCAGAGTCCATAATTTGTCATAGGTTTTCAGTCTTGGTGTTGAACATTCCACAGGTTTGGACAAATTTGTAATGACATGCACCCATCGTGATAATGACTTTGAATCCTCTGCACTCCGCCTAGTCATCGCTACCCCATACCTCCACCCCTGGCAACCACTGATCTTTTTATTATCTCCATAGGTTTGCCTTTCTCAAAATGTCACATAGTTGGAATCATACGGTATATAGCTCTTTCAGACTCATTTCTTTCACTTAGTAATATGCATTTAAGGGTCCTTCGTGTTTTTTCATGGCTTGATAGTTCACTTCTTTTTAGCACTGTATAGTATTCCATTGTTTGTTTGTACCAAAGTTTATCCATTAGGTGAAGGGCATCTTGGTTGCTTCTAAGTTTGGGGTTGATAAGAATAGTTTAGTTTTTTGAGAAACTACCAAAATGGCTGTACCACTTTTGCATTTCCACCAACAATAGATGAGCATTCTTGTTGCTTTACACCCCAGCATTTGATGTCGTTAGTGTCCCAAGTTTTGGCAATTTTAATAGGTATGTACTGGTATCTCATTACTTTTCACATTTCCATTTTCCTGATGACACGCGACATGGCACATCTTTTCATATGCTTATTTGCCATCTGTATATCTTCTTCAGTGAGGTGTCTGTTAAGGTTTTTGGCCCATTTTTAAATTGGGTTATTTGTTTTCTTATCATTGAGCTTTAAGTGTTCTTTGTATAGTTTGGATACCGGTCCTTTACCAGATGTGTCTTTTGCAAATGTTTTCTTCCAGTCTGTGGCTTATTTTCTACATCTTCAGAAATTGTCTTTTGCAGAATGTAAGTTTTTAATTTTAATGATGATCAGTTATTTCCTTTGAGGATCATGTCTTTAGTGTTATATCCAAAAAAATGTCACCATACCCAAGGCCATCTGGGTTTTCTTCTGTGTTTCCTTCTAGGAGTTTTATAGTTTTGCATTTTACATTTAGGTCTGTAATTCACTTTGAGTTAATTTTTATGAGTGGTATATAGTCTGTGTCTGGATTCATTTCTTTGTGTGTAGAGGTCCAGTTGTTCTAGAACCACTTTTTGAAGAGATTGTCTTTGCGCCATTATATCGCCTTGATATCTTTGTGTAAGATCAGCTGACTAGTTACGTGAGTCTGTTTCTGAATTCTGTGTTCCATTTCACTGATCAATTTATATATGGTTTCATCAATACTACACGATCTTGATTACTACAGCTTTATAGTAAGTCTTGAAGTTCGGTAGTGTTGGTCCTCCAACTTTGTTCTTCTCATTAAATTTTGTTTTTGCTATTCTGGGTCTTTTGCCTGTCCATATAAACATCAGAATCATTTTGTTAATATCCACAAAATAATGTGCTGGGATTATTGGGGTTTAATTGCATATGTGTATCAAGTTGGAAAGAACTCACATCTGGACAGGACTGAGTCTTCGTATCCATGAATATGGAAAACCTTGCATTTATTTAGTTTTTTTGATTTCTCTCATTAGAATCTTGTAATTTTTCTCCTATAAATGGTGGGCATATTTTGTTAGATTTATATCTAAACATTTCATCTTTCAAGTGCTAAGGTAAATGGCTTTGTGTTTTTAATTTCAAATTCCACTTGTTCAGATCAGATCAGATCAGATCAGTTGCTCAGTCGTGTCCGACTCTTTGCGACCCCATGAACTGTAGCACGCCAGGCCTCCCTATCCATCACCAGCTCTCGGAGTTCACTCAGACTCACATTCATCGAGTCAGTGATGCCATCCAGCCATCTCATCCTCTGTCATCCCCTTCTCCTCCTGCCCTCAATCCCTCCCAGCATCAGAGTCTTCTCCAATGAGTCAACTCTTCGCATGAGGTGGCCAAAATACTGGAGTTTCAGCTTTAGCATCATTCCTTCCAAAGAAATTCCACTTGTTAATTGCTGTTATATAGGAAAACAGTTGATTTTTGTATATTAACTTTGTATCCTGCAGTGTTGTTATAATCACTCATTAGTTTCAGGAGTTTTTTTTATCAGTTCTTTCAGGTTTTCCACATGTCCTCTGTGAGCAAAGACATCTTTATGTTTTTTTTCCCCCAATCTGTATAGGTTTTCTTTTCTTTTCTTAAATTATTGCACTAACAAGGACTTCCAGTATAATGTTGTAAAGGAATGATGAGAGGGGATAGCCTAACCTTGTACCTGATATTACTAGGAAAGCTTTGATTTTCTCACCATTAACTGTGATGTTAGCTGTAGGTTTTTCTGTAGATTATCTTTATCAAGTTGAGAAGGATCCTCTCTTTTCCTAGTTTACTGAGAGTTTTTTATCATGAATGGGTGTTGAATTTTTCAAATGTTTGTTCAGCTCTATTAATATGATTATGTGTGATTTTCTTTTTTAGTTCATTGATATGATGGATTGTATTGACTGACATTTGAATATTGAACCAACCTTATATATCTGAGATAATCCCACTTAGTCATGGTGTATAATTTTTTTTATACATTGTTGGATTTGATTAGCTAATAGTTGATTGAGGATTTTTACATCTAGTTTTCTTTTCTCATTATGTCTTTGTCTGGTTTTGGTATAAATGTAATTCTGGCCTCATAGTATGAGTTAGGAAGTATTTCCTCTGCTTCTCTCTTTTGAACAAAATTGTAGATAGTTGGCTTAACATCTTCATTAAATATTTGGTTGAGAACCTGGTGTCTTTGTAGGCTAAAATAAATAACTCAACCTAAAGTGTCATGTGATTGGCTATATTTTCCTTATCAGTAAGAAAGTATAATATTAGATAAAATGAGAAAGAAAAGATATCTTTTTCAAAATATTAGGAAGAGTATTCAAAATATCTTAATAGTGGTTAAATAGAAAAAGTATCCTTTTAGCCCAATCTATCTAGACTAAGACCAACAGAAAAATTTATTGCACATTTGTAAAACTTTCTTAAGTGATGTTTCAATTATTTATATTTTATAACAGAAGAAATATTTGAGATTTTTAGTCAATCTGAAGACTACCTTTGAAATTGTTTAAATGCAGGAAAGAGAGCTCCTCTTACATACTTCTCCTAAACATGTATATCCTCCCTTCCTCCAAATCTTGCCTGTAGAGAGCTTCTGAAAATGGGTTGGGTGGGGTGAGAGGGAAGGAGGTTGAAAAACACTAAACTGTAGAATTTTCTCTTTACTTAAATGAATAGCAGGGCTGTGTTTACAACCTGTGAGATACTTTCAGTTATTTAGAAGAGCCTCATGGATACCCTCCCATTTTTATGAGGCCCACCTGCTCTTGATATTGATACTGTTCAAAGTCAAGGTGACTAGACAGGCCTCCCTCTTGTCTGTATGGAACCTTCCTGTGATTATTAAAAGGCACCCCTGCCATCTTTTGGAAAATTGTTGTAATATGCTGGTTTTGTTAGAAGACAGTTACCTGCCCCTGACCAGCATATGTCATAATAAGTCTGCAGTGCAACATCTTGAATATGGTGCCATTGTGTACTGCATGGCCTGCACCAGTACGTGGGGCCCTTGCAAGTACAAAAAAAAAAAAAAAATAGAAATCACTGTAGCAGTATTTGTCTATCACATGAAAGTGAGAAACCAGATTCATTGTAATAACTCCTGGAAAGTCCCTGTTCAGCGAGTTGGTGGTACTGGAATGTCATGGAGGTGGGATGGAGAGTGGGGAGGGTTCTTCCATTGATGGCTTCCATTATTGGGAACAAGAGTTTGGCCATTGCTCCTTATATGTCTTCCAGTCAGTTAGAAAGCCTAAAAATTCCAACTACTTAGCCAAATGGAAAAGATTCTCTGTTTACAGAGAAAACACAAAGCTTGCTTCTTCCCCATCATTAAACAGGCTGAGTGTATTTAGCAGAACTTTTCCACTTAGAGGTCCAAGTTAAGGCTATCAGTGACTTCTTGCTCAAAATCTAAACATTTTAGAAACATTTTGTAGAGAAAACTATTCACAGGCCCTTTCAAAGAGAATCAAATAAATAGTTTGGGGGGTTTCCATCTTGGAATTAAGATGTTTATTTAAGAAACTCCAATAAAGCCCTCTTTCAAGCTATGAAAATTATAGCCAGAATGGAGTAGTGGACTAAGGATTCAGGAAATAGCTATTGATTTGTGAGAGAGCTGGGGAGTTGGGGGTGGGGGGCAGGGAAGGAAGCAACTTAATAAGAAACTTTTGCTAATGGTTCTTATTTCCTCTGACTTTGAAAAGTTCTCCACCAACAGCAGAGTTTAAAACATCCTCACCCCCAGATTAACCAATTTAGGTAAGAAGAAGTACCCCCAGCTCAGACCATGCTTCTCTAAGCAAAGTGTATGAGTGGGTGGGGCTGACACGTGGGTTGTGAGGGTGAGTGCAAAAGGAATTTTCAATAAAAGCAGGCAGGGCAGTAAGGGAAAGTCCAAAGCCTCATGCCCAAGGGATTGGGCAGAAACCAGGAAAGAATCTGAGGAGAAGAACTGGCAAGGGAGACCCTGATTGGAGAAAGTTGCACCACAGAAGATTCCAGAAAGATGCCAGAGGCAGAGCCTTCTTATTAAAGGGTGCCCACAGATGAGCCTGGAGCAGGGAGAGAACCCTGAGAGAAGCCAAACTAAACTAGACACCAACCTGTCTTTTTATTTACTTTTCAAAACCTCAGTGGGCAAAAATAAGCACATAGTGAGGGAAACAGAACCAGAAAAGAATCGCTTCTCATCCTTTTGGCTAAGCTCAAGTGAAAAATCAAAAAAAAGTCAGAGAAATACATGGTGATGAGTTACAAAAGACGGCTTGAGATTTCTATGCAGAAAAATTGAAGCACATGCAAATTGTGATCAAAGTGATACAGCTGGACAAACACCCAGAAGTAAATATAGAAGCATAATACTTCTGCAGTACATTGCAGATCAGAGGCTCTGAGCGATTTAGCCAAATGCTGCTGATGACATTCCATACTTCCTATATTATGCTTCTAACTATTCTTTGTGAATGTAACCTAAATCAGTGGGCCATTCAGGTTATCTGCAAGGTTGAACGCTTTTAGAATTCTGTGCATGCTGGTTTTCTGCATTTTTTTTTTTTAATTTCAGTGAGATAATGGTGAGGAGGTTATATATGATATCACATTTAGATTTTTTGACTCAGCCATGATATAAACCCTGTGGATGTCCAGGAACATCCATAATCCCCAGCATTAGTTATTGCTGTGGTTAATGGGTGGCTTAGTTTACCCATCAGTGGCATGGTCTGGGAGGTAGAAAAAGGAAACTTCCTGTGGAAGGACAAGCTTTTTAAAATTCACAGGGACCTTGCCTGTTACTAGATATATGACCCAAAGTGACTTCAACCAGTAAGATGAGTAACTATCCTCTTTGGGCTTAGGTGTAGCTGGGTGGAAAGTAACTATAAAGAAACCAGAAACCTTCCCATATGTCCACCTTGTATGGTCATTAAAGATGAAGTCAGTAACTCTCAATCTCGGCTGCACGATAGAAGCACCTGGAGCCTTTATGGACTCTGGTACCCAGTCCGCACCCGTATTTGATTTGAATATTTGATTTGAATATTCAAATCAAAATCTTGAAAGAGGACACCTGGTGCTGATGTGTTGTTTCGTTTACACTCTGAAGACTGGTCCTGTATGCAGCCAGGGTGAGAATGACTGGATTAAAGGAGACTTTTGGTGCCCAGGGAGTGTGAGCATCCTCCTCTTTGAATCATTTTCTGCTCCCTCACCTCTCCCTTTTCTGATCTTGCACAGGATGGTTTTGTATCTGACTTGGTCTTATAGCATATATTGCAGGTGACTTCACCTCAGAGTTGAAGAATTTGTTTTCTTCATGTTGAAAAAGACAGAACTCTCCCCTTTTCTCACTTCTGATGTACTGTCTCATCACTCATTTCATGCTTTTATCTTCCTTCCCATATTACTTAGCTTCTTTCACCTTTAAGATGTAGAATCTGTAGATTTAGGAAGAATTCTGACTTTTGTATCCCTAGGGATTGCATTTACCAAACCTTCTCAAGCATTTCAGAAAAATCACAGTGGAAATAAAGCTTAAGGAATAAAGAAGGTTCCTAAAAATAGAGCACAATTCATCTATTTCAGTTTAAAAATGCCTTCATATTTTCCAAGCTTTTTTCTTTAACTCTTAAGCATTTTTAATAAGCTGACTTATGAGCCTTGTTGAAAAATAAATAAAATACACTTGTTTCCATTAAGGGAAGAGATCTTTTTCCATCTCATTGGTATTATTGAAGGAGACAAAAAGAAGTCCAAAACTTGGCAACGAACTGCATTATTAGTGACATATTGGTCACAGATGGGCTGGAAAAACTACACTTTCTTCCTGCAATTAGTATTTTAAGTGCCCACAAATTACATATGAAAATCCAGAGAGTCCTCTTACAAAAGGGAAGGCTGAAAAATTATGGGCTTTGCAAAATCTTCACTTTTAAAGTTTTCTAAGTGTGTTTTTGTCAGTAGGCGAGTGACACATGTCCACTTGCTGGTGGCACTTTGAAGGGAGGCATGATGATGATGGGAGGCTAGATGCTGCCAGCAGACCTCCTGTCATCAGTTCTGCTGTTGTGAGAGAGTGCAGACACCTGGAGAGACACTTGGCAACACTTGTGAATTACAGATTTCCTTTCCTCAACAATTTTTAAAATGATCACGAAGGCAAAACTCAAGAGGTAGAAGGGAACTCTCTTTAGTAATTCTGTTGCTTGAATTTGTAGCCCTTTGAAAGAAGACTATTAGGAATTTAGCCAAATTGTGTTCCAGAAGTTGCCAGAAAGTCCTAACAGGACTCTGAGGAGAGTTTTGACAAGCCAGCTCTTGAGACAGTGTTAAGATTCACATGGGAGGAAACAGTGTGGGCACCAAAATGTCTCGAGGAGTTTTAATAAATTAATGTAATTCCAAACCTAAGGATTCAGTGGAAGGAAAAGTGATGTTGTAAAGGAAGAAAGGTCAAAAAACATATCTGATGGACATAAAAATAATAATTATAAACTAGGATTTTATTAGAAGACTTCTTGAGAATTTTTAACTCACCTTAATAAGAAAACCAGGGAATAACTCCCAGAGGGATGACAAATGCTTCAATTTTCATCGTGTTTAAATTGGTGAGGTAACCAGTTTGAAATGTCACATAGATTGAAGTAATATGAAATTGAACAAAAGGGAAAAATTAGAAGGAGAAAAATCAGTACCACCTAATGTAGAAACTGAATTGTGACATGGCAAAAAGAGACATAGCCAAGCTTCCTGACACAGGTAGAAGGTTATCCACTGGCATTTTCAATTCAGTAAGAATATGCATTTTCAGATGCTCTGGGGATCTAATGATTCCCAATAAAGCTGGCTTTTAATTAGGAGCTTGTAATGTACTTTTCAGCCCCAAAGCTATTTGGTAGTACTGTCAAGGGGCATGTCAGTATTGGATGCTAATCCAGTATTGGATGCTAATCCAGTATTGTCTGGGCCTTGCCTACTTCTTGATTTTATAAATTCAAGGCGTCACACATACAGCCTTCAAAAAAGAAACCTGTAAGAAAGTCTTGAAGTTCTTTTCCTTCTTAAAGCACCTTGCGCTGTTGTTTCCTTTTTCCCTAGGAAAGTGACAGTCCTGGAGGACCCCGATCAGAATATCCACCTGAAAAACTTGTCTCTTCATCAGGCGACCACAGAGGAAGAAGCTCTGAATCTGCTTTTCTTGGGCGACACCAACAGAATGATTGCAGAGGTAATAAGCTTTTCTCTGCAAGCTGTGTTTGCACACTGTAAGATATAATGGAATCTGGGGGACAGCAACGACTTTAAAAATAATCTCATCTAAATCCCATGTTTTAGGAAAAGAAAACCTGGAACCAGAGAATTGAGGAGACTTTCTCGAAGTCTTCTAGCTAGTTAATGAGCAGGGACTAAAATCTAGTCTCTTTTAATTTTGTATTTTTAAATTTTATACAAATTGATTTGCAGCCAGCCCATGACAGCTCATCAGAAGTCTTCATTATAGGAATTTTTGCATAATTTTTGCAACTTAAAATTATGTAGCTTATTCTTCCTAACCTCCCGTCATCCATATACTAGCATTTGTTTACCTATCCATGGATTTTCATAGGTTTAGAGAATTAATGAAGAATTTAGAATAACACATGGAACATAGGAAGTGCTCTATGCATTTGCAGCTCTTGTTGGCAGATCCAGGAACACTGCCATGGTGTGTGATAGAAGTATGCATCCGTGCAATATTGGGGATATACTTGTGCTAAAAGCTATTTATTGCTAATCTGACATTCACACCTAACTGGTCACCTATACTTTGCCTTGGAACCATAAGCAGGAGACAGGATTAACCCAGCTGGGTCTTGGGCCTCAACCAGTTACTGACTGGAGATGGAGGGTCACAAAAGTCTCATTCAGCACCACTGCACTGAAAGGAATTAAGTAGCGCTGCTGGTGATTCGGGGGGTGGTGGTGTGGAAACGGGCACTTTCCTTTTTAAACCATGCTCCCTGAGTCCTGTGTTCTACCTTGTCTCTGACGACAAACAATGGAAGAGACAATAAGCTGGGAGGAAAAGTAGTCTGAGAAAGTCTCCCTCAAGTGACTTTCTTTCTGCCCCATTTCCACCCCTTGAAACGTACCACTTTAAATACAAGATAGATAAAGGGGAAATCAGATAGTGAAAGCACGGTGTTGACATCTGTCATTGTGCTGGGCCCTTAGTTTCATTCTTGTTTTACTGGTTCTGCATCAGTACTTTTCAACAGACTAGCTTAAAAACGTTGATTTTAGGTGACACATATAATATGGATTTAAGGACCCTTAAATTATCATTTTCACTTAAAGAGAGCTGTACCTAGTTTTTAATTTCAGAATATTTTCTGTTGTTTACAGTGTTTTGCGTTTGTGTATTGTTTCAGCATTTTGCCCATGCAGTCATCCATCGTGCTCATTTGTCACAGTAATTGAAGGGACAGGAATAAAGGCAGATTAAGAAGTAGGGAGTGTAATAATGAAAGATTTAACATGTTTCACTAAAAATCCTCCTCCTCCATACATAGTTTAATCAACAGCAAACAGAGAGGTACAGACTGTAAATGGGTCCTGCCCACGAACGGAGTATGAAAAAGAAAAATGGGACATCATAAATGCTCCTGGAAAACATGAGGCGAAACCTACCCCTGCCTCTTTGCTGACCGTCTTCCTAAAGTGACTCATCCTGGAGGAGTCCAGGCCTTGTTCTCACAATTCCATCCCTTCACCTTGAACCGGTCAGGGAGGGCTCCTGGCCCTGGTTCACCACGGCCCCTGTTAGCGAATTTGCGCTTTCAAAGTTATGCCTCCAACTTGAACCAACTGCATCTTTTCAGATTATTGTTGTGTAAAGTTTTAAGGACCTTGAGCTTCCTTTGTATAAGCTTTTCTGTTCTACCATCTTACAAAATTCTGACAGTCTTTTCCTATTATTTACCACTGAGTGTTTCACAGTAGTATAAATAGCTGAAACCTGGAGAAGTCCAATTCTAATAATGCTGGTTGTGCATTACTTTAAAATTTTATTCTTTTTTTTTTTTTTCCTGTGTGAAGCCTGATTGCTTTTAAACCAAGTCTAATAGGTTTTGGATGTTTCTGTGCTTGCTTTTATTTTTTTCTCTGGTAATAACTACCATGTTCTATCAAGAACCTACTCAGTAGACTTGTCACTGTTATGGATACTTGTATGTATTATTTCTGACTCTCATTTTATAGATGAAAACTAAGGCTCAAAGAGTTAGACTGCTTCCCCAAGGTCACACTGCTAGTAGGTGGCAGAACTGGGCTTCAGCTCCAAGTCTGACCATTTCAGAAGCTTATGTTCTTTCCTTAGACCACAATTCCTGAGCACAGTAATCAAATTGACACATGTCAGATTTTTCAAGTGAGGATACATTTCTGAATTATTTAAAAAGCATAGCAAGTATGGAACACTTCAGTTTATCTCTTGAATTCATTGAAAGCAAATACATAAAAATATAAACAAAGAATAACTGTCAATCCCTGGAAATACTTTATTATTCAGAGTCTCCAGAGAGGCATGTTTTAGATTACAACTGAGCTGTCAGAATGTAATTTGTCAGCACGCAATGAGCTTACCAGGATAAAAAGAACACACTAATCATTTTTTTTCAGAAGACGAGGTTCCCAATTTCCCATTTACACAGAGAAATCCAGAAGTTGCCATGGTAACCAGAAAACATTTGCAAAACAAAGCCTGAATATGGGGACCAAAGTAAGCATGCTCTTCCCTTTTAAGTTCTCCTACCGAGAGCCAGAATTTTAAGGAAAAGTTATTAAGAGTAGCTTCATCCTTTTTTTATTTTTAGAACCCACTTTTAAATAATTTCTGTAATCCTACCAATGTTTTGAATAAAACCTGATTATGTCCTTGGGGTAGATTTTTTTTTTTTTTTTTTTTTCAAAAGTTGATTTGCTATGCCAAAGAGAATAAATATTGTAAAAGCTGAACTATTTGTGACCCAACGTCAAAGCCCACCAGTAGCAAGTATGACTAGGTACTTTTTGTCTTAGCATTGAAATGTTGCTCTCAATTAATTAAACCTAATTGGACAAGACATTCTGAATTCGATCAGCAGGCCCTGCACAATCCCATTGCTGAGATGATTTGCCCAGCCCCACCCACAGTCTAGAGCGCACTGTTCCCACCTGTGGCCCGAGGATAGCTTGTATGAGGATACGCCATGCTAGTCCAAAGACACAGGACCCCATATCTGATGGATGGATTTATGTTCTCAACAGTGGAGCCCAGGAATATGCATTCTAGCATTTTAAGTGTGCTCAGTCTAAATTTGGGGTGGTTCAGGTTTTACTGTTAAGAAGCTGGTCGAAACCCACTCCCAGAGAAGTATGTGAACAGATCCCTATTCTGTGTCCTTGTCAGCACCACAAGATTGGAAAGTTCTGCCAATTTGGTAGTCAAAAGAATTTTGTTCTAACTTGCATTTTTGATTACCAAATTCTTTTATACCTTTATTGGCCTTCTGCATTTCTCTTTCTGTTTATCTCTACTTGCTCTTCTGTCAAGATCCAAGTAAAATCCAGGATTTTTTTTAACTGCATCTTGACAGAAGCTGTCCTGGATTAACAAAATCAAATGCTTCTTCTAGGAGCAGTCTCCACTGGGGAAAGTGCCATTTAAGTATTCATTTTAGGAAGCCATAGTGTTGCTCAAAGTGAATAATTAGACTGCATGCATGCTAAGTCACTTCAGTTGTGTCTGACTCTTTGCGACCCATGGACTGTAGCCCTCCATACTCCTCTATCCATGGGATTCTCCAGGCAAGAGTACTGGAGTGAGCTGCCGTGCCCTCCTCCTCCAGGGGATCTTCCTGACCGAGGGAGCAAATCCCGGGTCTGCTGCATCTCCAGTGTTGGGAGGCAAGTTCTTTACCACTAGCGCCATCTGGGGAAGCCCATAATTAAACTAACACGGCATTATTTTACAAGCCACTTTGGAGAAGAGAGTAGTGTCTGGGGATCCTTTCTACCCAAACTCCACAGTACTGTCTTTTGTGGGTTAAATTGTCTCCCCTTATCTAATTCCCATGTTGGAGTCCTAACCCCTAGTACTTCAGAATATGTAACTTTATTGAGAGATAATGTTTTTACCAAGGTGATCAACTCAAAATGGAGTCATTCGTGTGGGCCCTAATCCAACATCACCCTTTGCTGCTGCTGCTAAGTCACTTCAGTCGTATCCGACTCTGTGCGACCCCATAGACGGCAGCCCATCAGGCTCCCTCGTCCCTGGGATTCTCCAGGCAAGAACACTGGAGTGGGTTGCCATTTCCTTCTCCAATGCATGAAAGTGAAGTCGAAATCAGTGGTGTCCGACTCTTAGCAACCCCATGGACTGCAGCCTACCAGGCTCCTCTGTTCATGGGATTTTCCAGGCAAGAGTACTTGGAGTGGGTTGCCATTGCCTTCTCCGACTGGTACCCTTATAAAGTAGGAAATTTGGAGACAGACAGATATAGGGGGAGTGTGCCATGTGAACATGAGAACAGTCATCTACAAGCCGAGGAGAACGGCCTGGGGCAGAGCCCTTCCTCACAGTCCTCAGAAGGAATTACCAGCCCTGCCAACACCTCTGTTTGGGATATCTAGCCTTCAGAACTGTAAGATAGCAAATTTCTATTGTTGAAGTTGCCTAGTTTTTGTGCTGGAGAACTAACACAGTGTCCAAATAACCTCAGGTATAATTTCTTATATGATTGTTACCTGATGTTGCTCTTTACCTTGATAAATTCAGAAGGAATAATATGCTAAATTCCCACATGATGCTAGTGGTAAAGAACCCACCTGCCAATGCAGGAGACATAAAAGATGCTGGTTCAATCCCAGGGTTGGAAAGACACCCTGGAGGAGGGCATGGCTATCCACTCCAGTATTCTTGCCTGGAGAATCCCATGGACAGAGGAGTCTGGGAGCTACAGTCCATGGGGTCACAAAGAGCTGGATGCAACTGAAGTGACTTAGCACACACACCATGTGCTAAATATATATAGTATAATGGGCTTCCCAGGTGGCACTAGTGGTAAAGAATCTACGTGCCAATGCAGGAGACACAAAGAACAAAGACACAAAGAACACGGGTCAGGAAGATCCCTTGGAGAAGAACATGACAACCTACTCCAGTATTCTTGCCTAGAAAATCCCATGAACAGAGGAGCCTGGGGAGCTACAGTCCATGGGGCTATAAAAAGTTGGAGAAGACTGAGAGACTGCACACACACATATAGTATAACATTTGGAAAGACACTACGGTTCTCAGCTAGCAACTGTTTAAAACAAGACTATAGTCGTGTTCTGCTGTAGTCTCTCAGCACCTGGCAACTATGTAGTTGGTCAGTCATTAATTATTATTTTTTTAATTCACGTGGAGAAGAAGATGATTTCAGAAGAAAGGACCTGTAATCCCAGGCCCAGAATTGGGGTGATTTTATGGTACACAGTGCCTCTTGGGGAGTACAAAGGATATCACAGATGACTTTGACAGTTTAAAATTTAATTTGTGGTGCTTCAACGCTTTTGGAAGAGGTTACTTTCTAAATAACCAGCCTACCAACAGCATTTATGGGATTTGTAAATTATTTTCCCAGGAGCTCTTAGAGGTCTTTCTGCCTAATTCTTCGGTTGAAATTAAAAAAAAAAAAAAAGAAAGTATACTCAATGTATCTGAGTTGTACTGATGTGTTTTGTAAGCTCTCAGACTTTGCACTCCACCAAACTTTTTACTGAGTGGTGTGACCTTGTAGAAGTGCAAAGGCAGTTGGGAGACAGGCTGTGAATGGAGTTAGTGGGTTTGTGCAGATACTGGTACTGAAACAGCTGTCACTGGACACGTTGTCTAATAGCATGAGGACAGCACAGGAAGGAAAGAGCAGCTTTACTGTGTGATTGTGTTTGTCAACAGCTCTCTAAGCCTCAATCTCCTTGTGTAGTGTGTGTGAGAAACCAGAGAATTTGGGTTGCAATTAGAGTTCTGGCATCATATTCCACTAGACTATAAGAGAGACCCTGAATAAAACAACCTCACAGACTTTTTTTGGAAAGATTTATTAGTTGTATATGATTAGCAAGTGTTCTCCAAGACTTATAAACCTGGGAAGCGCAAAATACTTGACAGGCTAAATCTGTCTCACCCTGCTCTTATTATAATAAGAAGAGCATTCATTTATCATTAACGCTTACTAGGCAGCTAGTTCAGTTCAGTTCAGTCGCTCAGTTGTGTCCAACTCTTTGCAACCCCATGAACCACAGCACACCAGGCCTCCCTGTCCATCACCAACTGCCAGAGTCTACCCAAACCCAAGTCCATTGAGTCGGTGATGCCATCCAACCATCTTATCCTCTGTTGTCCCCTTCTCTGCCTGCCCTCAATCTTTCCCAGCTTCAGGGTCTTTTCCAATGAGTCAGCTCTTCCCATCAGGTGGCCAGAGTATTGGAGTTTCAGCTTCAACATCAGTCCTTCCAGTGAACACTCAGGACTGATCTCCTTTAGGATGGACTGGTTGGATCTCCTTGCCGTCCAAGGGACTCTCAAGAGTCTTCTCCAACACCACAGTTCAAAAGCATCAATTCTTCGGCGCTCAGCTTTCTTTATAGTCCAACTCTCACATCCATACATGACTACTGGAAAAATGATAGCCTTGACTAGATGGACCTTTGTTGACAAAGTAATGTCTCTGCTTTTTAATATGCTGTTTGGGTTGGGCATAACTTTCCTTCCAAGGAGTAAGCATCTTTTAATTTCATGGCTGCAATCACCATCTGTAGTGATTTTGGAGCCCAGAAAAAGAAAGTCAGCTACTGTTTCCCCACCTATTTCCCATGAAGTGATGGAACCGGATGCCATGATCTTCGTTTTCTGAATGCTGAGCTTTAAGCCAACTTTTTCATTCTCCTCTTTCACTTTCATCAGAGGCTCTTTAGTTCCTCTTCACTTTCTGCCCTAAGGGTGGTGTCATCTGCATATCTGAGGTTATTGATATTTCTTCTGGCAATCTTGATTCCAGCTTGTGCTTCTTCCAGCCCAGCATTTCTCATGATATACTCTGCATATAAGTTAAATAAGCAGGGTGATAATATACAGCCTTGATGTACTCCTTTTCCTATTTGGAACCAGTCTGTTGTTCCATGTCCAGCTCTAACTGTTGCTTCCTGACCTGCATACAAATTTCTCAAGAGGCAGGTCAAGTGGTCTGGTATTCCCATCTCTTTCAGAATTTTCCACAGTTGATTGTGATCTACACGGTCAAAGGCTTTGGCATAGTCAATAAAGCAGAAATAGATGTTTTTCTGGAACTCTCTTGCTTTTTTGATGATCCAGCAGATGTTAGCAATTTGATCTCTGGTTCCTCTGCCTTTTCTAAAACCAGCTTGCACATCTGGAAGTTCACGGTTCACGTATTGCTGAAGCCTGGCTTGGAGAATTTTGAGCATTACTCTACTAGTGTGTGAGATGAGTGCAATTGTGCGGTAGTTTGAGCATTCTTTGGCATTGCCTTTCTTTGGGATTGGAATGAAAACTGACCTTTTCCAGTCCTGTGGCCACTGCTGAGTTTTCCCAATTTGCTGGCATATTGAGTGCAGCACTTTCACAGCATCATCTTTCAGGATTTGAAATAGCTCAACTGGAATTCCAATACCTCCACAAGCTTTGTTCATAGTGATGCTTCCTAAGCCCCACTTGACTTCACATTCCAGGATGTCTGGCTCTAGGTGAATGTGCAATGGCACCCCAGTCCAGTACTCTTGCCTGGAAAATCCCATGGACGGAGGAGCCTGGTAGGCTGCATTTCATGGGGTCTCTAAGAGTCGGACACCACTGAGCAACTTCACTTTCACTTTTCACTTTCATGCGTTGGAGAAGGAAATGGCAACCCACTCCAGTGTTCTTGCCTGGAGAATCCCAGGGACGGGGGAGCCTGGTGGGCTGCTATCTATGGGGTCACACAGAGTCGGACACGACTGAAGCAACTTAGCAACAACAGCAGCAGGTGAATGTGAGTGATCACACCGCCATGATTATCTGGGTCGTGAAGATCTTTTTTGTACAGTTCTGTGTATTCTTGCCACATCTTCTTAATATCTTCTGCTTCTGTTAGGTCCATACCATTTCTGTCCTTTACTGAGCCCATCTTTGCATGAAATGTTCCCTTGGTATCTCTAATTTTTTTGAAGAAATCTCTAGTCTTTCCCATTGTATTGTTTTCCTCTATTTCTTTGCATTGATCACTGAAGAAGGCTTTCTTATCTCTCCTTGCTATTCTTTGGAACTCTGCATTCAAATAGGAATATCTTTCCTTTTATCCTTTGCTTTTCGTTTCCCTTCTTTTCACAGCTATTTGTAAGGCTGCCTCAGACAGCCATTTTGCTTTTTTGCATTTCTTTTCCTTGGGGATGGTCTTGATTCCTGTATCCTGTACAATGTCATGAACCTCCGTCCATAGTTCATCAGGCATTCTATCAGATCTAGTCCCTTAAATCTATTTCTCACTTCCACTGTATAATCGTAAGGGATTTGATTTAAGCAGCTAGAAGCCTTAGCAAAAGATGTGTTGACAATTCTAACTTCTTCTCTAACCTACTGAATATATGTTATTAGGTATAGAAAGAAGGGAACATGAATTTTGAGCCCTTAGTATATCTCAGGCATTTTTCTCCCTCTCTTTTTATATTTTATGTATGAGAAATATACAGTCATTCTTAACTAGTGATTCTGTCTTATAACATCGTTTGCATTCTGCTCTCATCTAACCTGATTAATAGTATTGCATGAACCATGAATTTCAAATCTAAAATGTTTATTAAAATAAATGAAGTGGTACAGTGCAGCCATTATTAGAATATTAAAATGTACTTAACCCATATACATAATTAGAGAGACACAATCTTATTGGCTGTAAAAACTTAGCTCCTGAGTTTCTTCTGATCTTTAAAATTCTGATTTCTGATTAAACAGCAGAAAAAGATAGCCTTTACTCCCTGTTACTAAAACCCACGAAGAACAGTGACAAAAAATGAAAAGTAAAAGAGGGAAAGCCATCATCAGTGAAATAAGGAAATAGCCATAACCCCAAACCATGAGGAAATCTGCCAAACATTATGAAGTTTGAATTACGGTGAGGGAGGTTGCTGAAAGCCAACACATATATCCTCCAACCTCAGGCAGGATATGGTTTCACCTTAAAGAAAGGGTCACAATTCTTAAATGCAAATCCAATGATCTTCTGGTTTAAGTGATGAGATCTAAGAACACAGGCAAGTAAGATACAGAAATGTTATTTAGATATTCATTCTGCACTATAGAAGGTGAGTCCAAAAGAGTTAAAGACAGGCTGTTTTTATGGTTAGTAGTCTAGGCTTATTGGTGAGTGGAATTCAGGGAGTTTGTGACTTAAGAAATTTTACTACCCCAGATCTTTTAGTGCAAAAATTTGAGGAAAGTATATGCTCTCAAGGGCTTCCCTGGTAGCTCAGATGGTAAAGAATCTACCTGCAATGCAGGAGACCCAAGTTAGGTCCCTGAGCCAAGAAGATCCCCTGGAGAAGGGAATGGCTACCCACTCCAGTATTCTTGCCTGGAGAATTCCATGAACAGAGGAGCCTGGCAGGCTACAATCCATGGGTTGCAAAGAGTTGGACATGACTGAGCAACTAAGCGTACACACACTTAAAGTTAAAAGTGTATGTGCGCTTAAAGTTAAGAATGAAATGTGCAGAATAAATCTATGTAATAAACAAAGTGAATTTGAACTCTCTAGGAAAAAGATGGACATGCTTAAAGATAAAATTATCAGAAGGAAAATAGCTAAAGATCTTTTCATAAATGTGGAGTGTGATGGGTAAAGCAACATACATTTGAAGACTGCTTACATCAGGGAACAAGGTAGTATACTTCATAATCTTAAATATGTTACCTAAATGCAATCTTTGGTTTTAAAAATACCTAAAAATATAGAAAAATTCAAAGAAAAGATTGCAAGACAAGAAGATAAAAGTAAGCTTGAAGAGCCTAGAAATGAAAGAGAAGAAAACCATTATAGAGATGAAAGTCCATTAAAAAGCAAAAAATAAAGAAGAAAAGGAGAAGGAAAACAAGGAAGAAGAGGAAGAGATGGAAGAGGAGAAGAGGAGGAAATGTGGCTGAAAATAATCAGAGAAACAAAGGAGAAACCAACTGTGAGTAATTAGAAATCCTGAAGAAAAGAATGAGGGCAACAGGAAAAAAACATGAATAAAGAATGAGAGAGAGAGAGAGAAAGTTTCCTAAAATCTGGAGTTACTTGAATCTGCAGATGAAAAGGACATGCTGTGTTTCAAATTGAAAGAGCTCCACTCCAAGATAAAATCTACTGAGGCTACTAATTTCCAAAGCTAAATTCAGAACTTTATGAACATCCAGTAAGAAAAATGCAAGCCAACTATGAGTGAAGATTAAAAAAAAAAAAAAAGTTTGTACTTGGACTTTTCCACAGCAATGTTCAATGCCAGAAGACAGTGGAACAAGTTCTAAAGCAAGGATATTGTGTCCCAATAATTTTATACCCAGCAAAATTTCAAATTGTCCTTAAAAAGCAAAGACATCAGACAAGTAATTTTAAGCATGTGTGAATTCTGGAAGAAAATGAACCCAGTGATCCTTTTTAAAAATTGCTTGACAGTCAAGTCTAGCCATTTAAGAGATGAACCAAATTAAAGGATGTGGGAACCCAGAAGCATCACAAAAGGTATGGGGAAAACATTGAATTTATTTAACTGTAGATGTAAAACTAAGCAACTGTGTAAAGTGAATATTATAAACCTTGAAAATATAAATTAATAATAGACGAAATGCAAATTTGGAGTTAGAAATAGAAAATAGAAGAGCGAGTGGTGTTAGAAGTGAGCTGATTTCCTTATATTGCAAAGCCAGAAAGGAGCTGTTGTTGTTTAGTGACCAAGTGGTGTCTGACACTTTTGTAAGCCCCATGGACTGCAGCCTGCCAGGCTCCTCTGTCCATAAGACTTCCCAGGCAAGAATTATGGAGTGGGTTACTATTTCCTTCTCCAGGGATCTTCCCACTGCAATTCAGGAATCGAACCCACATTTTCTATATTGGCAGGTGGATTCTTTACTGCTGAGCCATGAGGGAAGTCCAAGAAAGGAATAGATGCTGTCTAAATATCAACCATATGGTTAAAAATATGACCCAAGTCCTTTAATTCCATGAGCTTTCCTTAATTCTAAAGAGATAATTTTAGAAAAAAAAACATATGCATCTCTTACCATGAAAAAAAATTTTGTTGGAAGGTCATCAGTTCCTTCAGTTTTACTTCTTTTTTCTTCTATTAAATTCAAATAAAATTTAATAATTTTCAATTAAGAATAGTATGACATCAGTTAGAACTGGTCATGGAACAACAGACTTGTTCAAAATTGGGAAAAGAGTATATCGTGGCTGTATATTGTCACTCTGCTTATTTAACTTATATGCAAAGTACATCATGAGAAATGATGTACTGGATGAATGCATGCTGGATGAATCACAAGCTGGAATCAAGATTACTGAAAGAATTATCAACAACCTCAGAGATGCAGGCAATACCACTCTAACAGCAGAAAGCAAAGAGGAACTAAAATAGCCTCTTGATAAGGGTGAAAGAGGAGAGTGAAAAAGCTGACTTAAAACTCAGCATTCAAAAAACGAAGATCATGGCATCTGGTCCCATCACTTGATGGCCAATAGAAGGGAAAAAAGTGGATGCAGTGACAGATTTTCTTTTCTTGGGATCTAAAATCACTGCAGATGGTGACTGTACCCATGAAATTAAAAGACATTTGCAAAGTCTTTTAATTTAAGTAAAGTAAAGCTTTAATTTAAGTAAAGCTGTAACAAACCTAGACAGCATATTAAAAAGCAGAGACATCACTTTGCTGACAAAGGTCCACATAGTCAAAGCTGTGGTTTTTCCAGTAGTCATGTACAGATGTGAGAGTTGGACTATAAAAAGAAGACTGAGGGCCAAAGAATTGATGCTTTGGCGTTAGAGAAGGCTCTTGAGAATCCTTGGACAGCAAAGAGATCAAATCAGTTAATTCTCAAGGAAATCAACCATGAATATTCACTGGAAGGACTGATGCTGAAGCTGAGGCTCCAATACTTGGGTACCAACATAAAGAGCCAAGTCATTGGAAAAGATCCTGACTCTGGGAAAGATTGAGGACAGAAGGAGAGGAGGGCAACAGAGTATGAGATGGTTGGATGGCATCATGGACTCAATGAACATGAATCTGATCAAACTCTGGGAGACAGTGAAGGACAGGGAAACCTGGTGTGCTGCAGTCCGTGGGGTCGCAAAGAGTTGGACATGACTTGGCAACTGAACAACAATAACAACATGTGTAGTATGCTTTTGTTTTGGTAAAGTACTCTTATATGTTCTTACATTTGTATACATATATTAAAAATAAATAATTTTTATCAAACACTAACATTTTTTGAGGGAGATTTTCATCTTTGTTCTTTTTTGTATTGTTTAGATTTTTAAAATAATGAGTGTGGTGGGGATTACCAGTGTTTACCAAAACTTCTGGGTTATTCCTTCTGGCACATGCTTCTTTGAAGTTAATAGAGTTCAAGTGCTCTAACCAATGAAATCTGAATGACAGTGGCATGTTAGTTTTAGTCTGAAGCCTGTAAGAATTAGTATGCTAAGTCACTTCAGTCGTGTCCGACTCTGTGCGACCCTATAGACGGCAGCCCACCAGGCTCCCCCATCCCTGGGATTCTCCAGGCAAGAACACTGGAGTGGGTTGCCATTTCCTTCTCCAATGCATGAAAGTGAAAAGTGAAAGGGAAGTCGCTCAGTCGTGTCTGACTCTTTGAGACCCCATGAACTGCAGCCTACCAGGCTCCTCCGTCCATGGGATTTTCCAGGCAAGAGTACTGGTGTAGGGTGCCATTCCATTCTCCGAAGAATTAGTATGAAGTTCTCCTTAATCTCCTTCTCTGTGGCAAACCCTGAAAGCTTTATGTCGGGGTAGTTACTTTAGAAAATGACAGCACCCCCACCAGTCTCGAGGGGTCAAGTACATGGAGCAGAGCCACCAATATTGGAGAAATAATATAAGCAAGAAATAAATCTTGTGATTTAAAAATTGTGATTTTTAAGCCTCAGAGATTGTGGTGCTATTTATTAAATTGCTACCATAATATAACTCAGTCTGTCTCAATGAATGTGTGTCATTTGTACAAAATAATCACTCATTATTCTTCTGAAGGAGATCAGCCCTGGGATTTCTTTGGAAGGAATGATGCTAAAGCTGAAACTCCAGTATTTTGGCCACCTCATGCGAAGAGTTGACTCATTGGAGAAGACTCTGATGCTGGGAGGGATTGGGGGCAGGAGGAGAAGGGGACGACAGAGGATGAGATGGCTGGATGGCATCACTGACTCGATGGATGTGAGTCTGGGTGACCTCCGGGAGTTGGTGATGGACAGGGAGGCCTGGCGTGCTGCAGTTCATGGGGTCGCAAAGAGTCGGACACGACTGAGTGACTGATCTGATCTGATTCTTCATAAAATTCAAATGTAGCATGGCTTTTTTAGTAAGAAAACACATGTGTGTGTAAATATATAATCTATTTTCCAAATGGGTTTGAAGCAAGTTACAATTTCGAAACACATATAAACCAGGTCAAAAAAATGTCAAAGAGAAAAAAAAAATTAAGGTGAACTTAGTTTAAAAGAAGATAGATGGATATGATAGACGACTGCTGCTGCTGCTGCTGCTGAGTCACTTCAGTCGTGTCCGACTCTGTTCAACCCTATAGACGGCAGCCCACCAGGCTGCCCTGTCACTGGGATTCTCCAGGCAAGAACACTGGAGTGGGTTGCCATTTCTTTCTCCAATGCATGAAAGTGAAAAGTGAAAGTGAAGCCACTCAGTCATGTCCGACTTAGCAGCCCCATGGACTGCAGCCTACCAGGCTCCTCTGTCCATGGGATTTTCCAGGCAAGAGTACTGAAGTGGGGTGCCATTGCCTTCTCCAATGATACACAACTGAAATAAATTAATTATTGCCATTAAGGACAAAGTTTAGCTATGATTCTTCAGGCAGACAAATAAAAACTTGGGAAACATTTTGACATTTTTGGTTATATGGTTTTCATTATTCAGATTGCAAACTTTCAGGCATTGAATTGCAGGTTAGTTGTATCTATACTTGTTTAAAGTGCTTCCCTGGTAGCTCACTGGTAAGGAATCCGCCTGCCAATGCAGGAGACACGGGTTCAATCCTTGGGTCAGGAAGATCTCCTGGAGAAGAAAATGGCAACCCACTCTAGTATTCTTGCCTGGAGAATCCCATGGACCAAGGAGGCTGGCAGACTGCAGCCCACGGGGTCTCAAAGCGTCAGACACGACTCAGTGACTAAACAACAACGCACTTGTTTAAAGGATCTTGTGTGACAAAACGGGCAGTGTCTTGCCTGTAACTTTGAAAGAAATACAAAAGCTTTATACTTCTATCAGTCTTGTATAACATCTCGGAGCTTTATATTAAATTGTTGTGTATTTAACTGAGTGTACCAATCAGGATCAAACAAGGAAAATAAACCACTCTTTTTAAAATAGAGGAAATCAACGCAGATAGATTTGTTTCATAGATGGTGGAAGAAACTGAGATGCCAACCAGGGGATGGTGATGCAACTCAGAGATGACCAGCAGCAGGAAGCTGCTATAAACTATAGGTAGGTCTCAGCTGGTGGGAGGCATTGGCAGGGGGGTGGAAGGCAGGAAATGGGGAGAAGCCAGAGTATTTCTCCCCCTCCCTTTCTTCCCAGCTGGAAACCAGCTAAAATGAGTCTTGGGGAAATGCTGCCTTTAGTACTCAATGTCCCTGCACTGTAGAGCACAGGAGAGGAAAGGGAAGGAGTGGAGCAGAGGGCAAAGAGGCAGAGATTAACCCACGAGCAAAGCTCTTTCTTTCCTTTTTTTTTTTTCCATTATAGTTTATTATTTTCAGTTTAGTTCTTTATGCTATACCTTATTGTTTATCTTTTTTTTTAAATTTTATTTTATTTAACTTTACAATATTGTATTGGTTTTGCCATATGTCAAAATGAATCTGCCACAGGCATACATGTGTTCCCCATCCTGAACCCTCCTCCCTCCTCCCTCCCCAAACCATCCCTCTGGGTTGTCCCAGTGTACCAGCCCCAAGCATCCAGTATCGTGCATCGAACCTGGACTGGCTACTCGTTTTATGTATGATATTATACATATTTCAATGTCATTCTCCCAAATCATCCCACCCTGTTCCTCTCCCAGAGTCCTAAGACTGTTCTATACATCAGTGACTCTTTTGCTGTCTCGTATACAGGGTTATTGTTACCATCTTTCTAAATTCCATATATTCCATAAATACATTGGTATACTGTATTGCTGTTTTTCTTTCTGGCTTACTTCACTCTGTATAATAGGCTCCAGTTTCATCCACCTCATTAGAACTGATTCAAATGTATTCTTTTTAATGGCTGAGGAATACTCCATTGTGTATATGTACCAGAGCTTTCTTATCCATTCGTCTGCTGATGGACATCTAGGTTGCTTCCATGTCCTGGCTATTATAAACAGTGCTGTGATGAACATTGGGGTACACGTGTCTCTTTCAATTCTGGTTTCCTCAGTGTGTATGCCCAGCAGTGGGATTGCTGGGTCATAAGGCAGTTCTATTTCCAGTTTTTTAAGGAATCTCCACACTGTTCTCCATAGTGGCTGTACTAGTTTGCATTCCCACCAACAGTGTAAGAGGGTTCTCTTTTCTCCACACCCTCTCCAGCATTTATTGCTTGTAGACTTTTGGATCGCAGCCATTCTGACTGGAGTGAAATGGTATCTCATAGTGGTTTTGATTTGCATTTCTCTGATAATGAGTGATGTTGAGCATCTTTTCATGTGTTTGTTAGCCATCTGTATGTCTTCTTTGGAGAAATGTCTATTTAGTTCTTTGGCCCATTTTTTGATTGGATCATTTATTTTTCTGGAATTGAGCTGTAGGAGTTGCTTGTAGATTTTTGAGATTAGTTGTTTGTCTGTTGCTTCATTTGCTATTATTTTCTCCCATTCTGAAGGCTGTCTTTTCACCTTGCTTATAGTTTCCTTTGTTATGCAGCAGCTTTTAAGTTTAATTAGGTCCCATTTGTTTATTTTTGCTTTTATTTCCAATATTCTTGGAGGTGGGTCATAGAGGATCCTGCTGTGATGTATGTCGGAGAGTGTTTTGCCTATGTTCTCCTGTAGGAGTTTTATGGTTTCTGGTCTTACGTTTAGATCTTTAAATCATTTTGAGTTTATTTTTGTGTATGGTGTTAGAAAGGGCTCTAGTTTCATTCTTTTACAAGTGGTTGACCAGTTTTCCCAGCACCACTTGTTAAAGAGATTGTCTTTTCTCCATTATATATTCTTGCCTCCTTGGTCAAAGATAAGGTGTTCATATGTGTGTGGATTTATCTCTGGGCTTTTTATTTTGTTCCATTGATCTATATTTCTGTCTTTGTGCCAGTACCATACTGTCCTGATGACTGTGGCTTTGTAGTAGAGCCTGAAGTCAGGCAGGTTGATTCCTCTAGTTCCATTCTTCTTTCTCAAGATAGCTTTGGCTATTCGAGGTTTTCTGTATTTCCATACAAATTGTGAAATTATTTGTTCTAGCTCTGTGAAGAATACCGTTGGTAGCTTGACAGGGATTGCATTGAATCTATAAATTGCTGTGGGTAGTATACTCATTTCCACTATATTGAGTCTACCGATCCATGAACATGGTATATTTCTCCATCTATTAGTGTCCTCTTTGATTTCTTTCACCAGTGTTTTATAGTTTTCTATATATAGGTCTTTAGTTTCTTTAGATAGATATGTTCCTAAGTATTTTATTGTTTTCATTGCAATGGTGAATGGAATTGTTTCCTTAATTTCTCTATTTTCTCATTATTAGTGTACAGGAATGCAAGGGATTTCTGTGTGTTGATTTTATATCCTGCAACTTTACTATATTCATTGATTAGTTCTAGTAATTTTCTGGTGGAGTCTTTAGGGTTTTCTATGTAGAGGATCATGTCATCTGCAAACAGTGATAGTTTTACTTCTTCTTTTCCAATTTGGATTCCTTTTATTTCTTTTTCTGCTCTGATTGCTGTGGCCAAAACTTCCAAAACTATGTTGAATAGTAGTGGTGAAAGTGGACACCCTAGTCTTGTTCCTGACTATAGAGGAAATGCTTTCAACTTTTCACCATTAAGGAGAATGTTTGCTGTGGGTTTGTCATATATAGCTTTTATTATGTTGAGGTATGTTCCTTCTATTCCTGCTTTCTGGAGAGTTTTTATCATAAATGGATGTTGAACTTTGTCAAAGGCTTTCTCTGCATCTATTGAGATAATCATATGGTTTTTAATTTTCAATTTGTTAATGTGGTGTATTACATTGATTGATTTGCAGATATTGAAGAATCCTTGCATCCCTGGGATAAAGCCCGCTTGGTCATGGTGTATGATATTTTTAATATGTTGTTGGATTCTGATTGCTAGAATTTTGTTAAGGATTTTTGCATCTATGTTCATCAGTGATATTGGCCTGTAGTTTTCTTTTTTTGTGGCATCTTCGTCAGGTTTTGGTATTAGGGTGATGGAGGCCTCATAGAATGAGTTTGGAAGTTTACCTTCCTCTGCAATTTTCTTGAACAGTTTGAGTAGGATAGGTGTTAGCTCTTCTCTAAATTTTTGGTAGAATTCAGCTGTGAAGCCATCTGGACCTGGGCTTTTATTTGCTGGAAGATTTCTGATTACAGTTTCAATTTCCGTGCTTGTGATGGGTCTGTTAAGATTTTCTATTTCTTCCTGGTCCAGTTTTGGAATGTTGTACTTTTCTAAGACTTTGTCCATTTCTTCCACGTTGTCTATTTTATTGCCATATAGTTGCTGATAGTAGTCTCTTATGATCCTTTGTATTTCTGTGTTGTCTGTTGTGATCTCTCCATTTTCATTTCTAATTTTATTGATTTGATTTTTCTCCCCTTGTTTTTTGATGAGTCTGGCTAATGGTTTGTCAATTTTATTTATCCTTTCAAAGAACCAGCTTTTGGCTTTGTTGATTTTTGCTATGATCTCTTTTGTTTCTTTTACATTTATTTCTGCCCTAATTTTTAAGATTTCTTTCCTTCCACTAACCCTGGGGTTCTTCATTTCTTCCTTTTCTAGTTGCTTTAGGTGTAGAGTTAGATTATTTATTTGACTTTTTTTATTGTTTCTTGAGGTATGCCTGTATTGCTATGAACTTTCCCTTGAGGACTGCTTTTACAGTGTCCCACAGGTTTTGGGTTGTTGTGTTTTCATTTTCATTCGTTTCTATGCAAATTTTGATTTCTTTTTTGATTTCTTCTGTGATTTGTTGGCTATTCAGCAGCGTGTTGTTCATCCTCCATATGTTGAAATTTTTAATAGTTTTTCTCCTACAATTAAGATCTAATCTTACTGCATTGTGGTCAGAAAAGATGCTTGGAATGATTCCAATTTCTCTGAATTTACCAAGGCTAGATTTATGGCCCAGGATGTGGTCTATCCTGGAGAAGGCTCCATGTGTGCTTGAGAAAAAGGTGAAATTCATTGTTTTGGGATGAAATGTCCTATAGATATCAATTAGGTCTAACTGGTGTATTGTATCATTTAAAGTTTGTGTTTCCCTGTTAATTTTCTGTTTAGTTGATCTATCCATTGGTGTGAGTGGGGTATTAAAGTCTCCCACTATTATTGTGTTATTGTTAATTTCTCCTTTCATACTTGTTAGTATTTGTCTTACATATTGCAGTGCTCCTATGTTGTGTGCATTTATATTTATAATTGTTATATCTTCTTCTTGGATTGATCCTTTGATTATTATGTAGTGACCTTCTTTGTCTCTTTTCACAGCCTTTGTTTTAAAGTCTATTTTATCTGATATGAGTATTGCTACTCCTGCTTTCTTTTGGTCCCTATTTGCATGGAAAATCTTTTTCCAGCCCTTCACTTTCAGTCTGTATGTGTCCCCTGTTTTGAGGTGGGTCTCTTGTAGACAACATATGTAGGGCTCTTGTTTTTGTATCCATTCGGCCAGTCTTTGTCTTTTGGTTGGGACATTCAACCCATTTACGTTTAAGGTAATTATTGATAAGTATGATCCCGTTGCCATTTACTTTATTGTTTTGATTTGAATTTATACACCCTTTTTGTGTTTCCCGTCAAGAGAATGTCCTTTAGTATTTGTTTTAGAGCTGGTTTGGTGGTGCTGAATTCTCTCAGCTTTTGCTTGTTGTAAAGGTTTTGATTTCTCCTTCATATTTGAATGAGATCCTTGCTGGGTACAATAATCTGGGCTGTAGGTTATTTTCTTTCATCACTTTAAGTATGTCTTGCCATTCCCTCCTTGCTTGGAGAGTTTCTATTGAAAGATCAGCTGTTATCCTTATGGGAATTCCCTTGTGTGTTATTTGTTGTTTTTCCCTTGCTGCTTTTAATATTTGTTCTTTGTGTTTGATCTTTGTTAATTTGATTAATATGTGTCTTGGGGTGTTTCGCCTTGGGTTTATCCTGTTTGGGACTCTCTGGGTTTCTTGGACTTGAGTGATTATTTCCTTCCCCATTTTAGGGAAGTTTTCAACTATTATCTCCTCAAGTATTTTCTCATGGTCTTTCTTTTTGTCTTCTTCTTCTGGGACTCCTATGATTTGAATGTTGTAGCGTTTAATATTGTCCTGGAGGTCTCTGAGATTGTCCTCATTTCTTTTAATTCATTTTTCTTTTTTCTCCTCTGCTTCATTTATTTCTACCATTCTATCTTCTAATTCACTAATCCTATCTTCTGCCTCTGTTATTCTACTATTTGTTGCCTCCAGAGTGTTTTTGATCTCATTTATTGCATTGTTCATTATATAGTGACTCTTTTTTATTTCTTCTAGGTCCTTGTTAAACCTTTCTTGCATCTTCTCATCCTTGTCTCCAGGATATTTATCTGTGATTCCATTCTGATTTCAAGATTTTGGATTAATTTCACTATCATTATTCGGAATTCTTTATCAGATAGATTCCCTATCTCTTCCTCTTTGGTTTGGTTTGGTGGGCATTTATCCTGTTCCTTTACCCGCTGGGTATTCCTCTGTCTCTTCATCTTGTTTAAATTGCTGAGTTTGGGGTGTCCTTACTGTATTCTGGCAGTTTGTGGAGTTCTCTTTATTGTGGCGTTTCCTCACTGTGTGTGGGTTTGTACAGGTGGCTTGTCAAGGTTTCTTGGTTGGGGAAACTTGTGTAGGTGTTCTGGTGGGTGGAGCTGGATTTATTCTCTCAGGAGCACAATGAAGTGTCCAGTAATGAGTTATGAGATGTCTATGGTTTTGGGGTGACTTTGGGCAGCCTGTATATTGGAGCTCAGGGCTGTTTTCATGTGTTGCTGGAAAATTTGCTTGGTATGTCTTGCCCTGAAACTTGTTGGCCCTTGTGTGGTGCTTGGTTTCAGTGTAGGTATGGAAGCATTTGATGAGCTCCTGTCAATTAATATTCCCTGGAGTCAGGGTTTGGACTTCAGCCTCCTGCTTCCAGTTATCGGTCTTATTTTTACAGTAGTCTCAAAACGTCTCCTTCTATACAGCACTATTGATAAAACCTCTAGGTTAAAGATGAAAAGTTTCTCCACTGTGAGGGTCACCCAGAGAGCTTCACAGCATTACATAGAGAAGAGAAGAGGGAGGAGGGAGTTAGAGGTGACCCGAATGAAATGAGGTGGAATCAATAGAGGAGAGAGTGGGCTAACCAGTAGTCACTTCGTTATGTGCACTCCACAACTGGACTGCTCAGTGATGTTCATGGAGTTATACAGAGAAGAGAAGAGGGAGGAAGGAGACAGAGGTAGCCAGGAGGATAAAAGGAGGGAATGAAAATGAGAGAGACAGATGCAGCTAGTAATCAGTTCCCTAAGTGTTTTCCACCATCTGGAACACACAGAAATTCACAGAGTTGGGTAGAGTAGAGAGGGGTTAGGGAGGAGACACAGGCGACCTGGTGGAGAAAAAGGAGAGTCCGGAGGGGGAGAGAGCAGTCAAGCCAGTAATCTCGCTCCCTAGTAAATAATGGGTAGTGAAGATTGGGTTCTTAAAGGTACAAAATTGGTAACAAATAGCTAAAAGCAAAAATTAAAAATCTAGAGTAGAGTTTGGAATTTCAAAAATGCAATGTTAAAGAAAACAAGAAGGAATAGAAAGAGAGAAAAAGAAAAAGAAAAAAAAAGTCACAAAAATTATAATGAAAATATAGGTGCAAAATTAATAACAAATACCAAAAAGCAAAAGTTAAAAATCTAGAGTAGAGTTTGGATTTTCAAAAATACAATGTTAAAGAAAAGAAGAAGAAAAAGAAAGAGATAGAGAAAAAGAAAAAGCAGAAACCAAAAACAAACAAAGTCACAAAAAGTATAAAGAACATATAGGTACAAATTGATAACAAATACCAGAAAGCATAAATTAAGATCTAGAGTAGCGTTTGGAATTTCAGGAATACAATGTTAAAGAAAAGATAAAGAGAAAGAGAGAGGGGAAAAAAAGTCACAAAAGTTATTTTAAAAAAAATAGGTACAAAATTGATAACAAATACCAAAAAGCTAAAAGTAAAAATCTAGAGCAGAGTTTGGAATTTCAAAAATACAATGTTAAAGAAAATAGGAAAAAAAAAAAAGAAGGAGAAAAAGAAAAAAAAAAAACAAGGTCATAAAAGTTATAAAAAATATATATATGAAGTTTAACTTTTAAAAAAAAGTCTTTTTTTTTTTGCAAAGTAATAGTAGGTTATAAAAGTGAAAATTAAAGGAATAATAGAGGACTTAAAAAATTTTTTTAATTAAAAAAAAGAGAAAGAATGATCGTAAAAATATATATAGGACTTTCTCTGATATTGTTGTGGGTATTGTGAGTTCAGTTCATTTTCGGCTAGTTCCTTGTCCTGGCTTTTATTTCTTAAGATCTATAGGCCCCTTCCTATGTAGATGGTACTAACAACGGGGTTTTAGTTTATTGCCTGTCGCTTCCAAGGCATTTCCCTCTGTTATAGCTTCTTCTGTTTGCTGGTCTCTTCAGTGTCTGATTTCAACCCTTATACAAAGGGGGCGGTGGTGGACACCTTTTTTTTTTTTTTTTTTAGGCTCCCTTGATCACAATAAACTATGGAAAATTCTGAAAGAGATGGGAATACCAGACCACCTGATCTGCCTCTTAAGAAATCTGCATGCAGGTCAGGAAGCAACAGTTAGAACTGGTCATGGAACAACATACTGGTTCCAAATAGGAAAAGGAGTACGTCAGGGCTGCATATTGTCACCATGTTTATTTAACTTCTATGCAGAGTACATCATGAGAAATGCTGGACTGGAAGAAACACAAGTTGGAATCAAGATTGCCGGGAGAAATATCAATAACCTCAGATATGCAGATGACACCACTCTTATGGCAGAAAGTGAAGAGGGGCTAAAAAGCCTCTTGATGAAAGTGAAAGTGGAGAGTGAAAAGGTTGGCTTAAAGCTCAACATTCAGAAAACGAAGATCATGGCATCTGGTCCCATCACTGCATGGGAAATAGATGGGGAAACAGTGGAAACAGTGTCAGACTTTGTTTTTCTGGGCTCCAAAATCACTGCAGATGGTGACTGCAGCCATGAAATTAAAAGACGCTTACTCCTTGGAAGGAAAGTTATGACCAACCTAGATAGCATATTCAAAAGCAGAGACATTACTTTACCAACAAAGGTTCGCCTAGTCAAGGCTATGGTCTTTCCTGTGGTCATGTATGGATGTGAAAGCTGGACTGTGAAGAAGGCTGAGCGCCGAAGAATTGATGCTTTTGAACTGTGGTGTTGGAGAAGACTCTTGAGAGTCCCTTGGACTGCAAGAAGATCCAACCAGTCCATTCTGAAGGAGATCAATCCTGGAATTTCTTTAGAAGGAATGATGCTAAAGCTGAAACTCCAGTATTTTGGCCACCTCATGCGAAGAGTTGACTCATTGGAGAAGACTCTGATGCTGGGAGGGATTGAGGGCAGGAGGAGAAGGGGACGACAGAGGATGAGATGGCTGGATGGCATCACTGACTCGATGGATGCGAGTCTGAGTGACCTCCGGGAGCTGGTGGTGGACAGGGAGGCCTGGCGTGCTGCGGTTCATGGGGTCGCAAAGAGTCGGACACGACTGAGCGACTGATCTGATCTGATAAAGTGGAGTATAATAATGTATGTAATAACTATACCCCTGTGCTTTGAGAGTTTTTCCTTCAGCATCTGTACTGTGAAAGAAATTTTCCTCAGATCTGTGTTGAGTCCAGGTCTTGACGCCTGAACTCAAACATTGCATTGAGAGCTATCACAACCAATTTGACAGGATAAACTTCTTTCATAAGAATCAGATCAGATCAGATCAGTCGCTCAGTCGTGTCCGACTCTGTGCGACCCCATGAACCGCAGCACGCCAGGCCTCCCTATCCATCACCAGCTCTCGGAGGTCACTCAGACTCACATTCATCGAGTCAGTGATGCCATCCAGCCATCTCATCCTCTGTCGTCCCCTTCTCCTCCTGCCCTCAATCCCTCCCAGCATCAGAGTCTTCTCCAATGAGTCAACTCTTCGCATGAGGTGGCCAAAATACTGGAGTTTCAGCTTGAGCATCATTCCCTCCAAAGAAATCCCAGGGCTGATCTCCTTCAGAATGGACTGGTTGGATCTCCTTGCAGTCCAAGGGACTCTCAAGAGTCTTCTCCAACACCACAGTTCAAAAGCATCTATTCTTCGGTGCTCAGCCTTCTTCACAGTCCAGCTCTCACATCCATACATGACCACAGGAAAGACCATAGCCTTGACTAGGCGAACCTTTGTTGGCAAAGTGATGTCTCTGCTTTTGAATATGCTATCTAGGTTGGTCATAACCTTCCTTCCAAGGAGTAAGTGTCTTTTAATTTCATGGCTGCAGTCACCATCTGCAGTGATTTTGGAGCCCAGAAAAAGAAAGTCTGACACTGTTTCCACTGTTTCCCCATCTATTTCCCATGCAGTGATGGGACCAGATGCCATGATCTTCGTTTTCTGAATGTTGAGCTTTAAGCCAACCTTTTCACTCTCCACTTTCACTTTCATCAAGAGGCTTTTGAGTTCCTCTTCACTTTCTGCCATAAGGGTGGTATCATCTGCATATCTGAGGTTATTGATATTTCTCCCGGCATACTTGATTCCAGCTTGTGTTTCCTCCAGTCCAGCATTTCTCATGATGTACTCTGCATAGAAGTTAAATAAACATGGTGACAATATGCAGCCTTGACGTACTCCTTTTCCTATTTGGAACCAGTCTGTTGTTCCATGACCAGTTCTAACTGTTGCTTCCTGACCTGCATACAGATTTCTCAAGAGGCAGATCAGGTGGTCTGGTATTCCCATCTCTTTCAGAATTTTCCACAGTTTATTGTGACCTACACAGTCAAAGGCTTTGGCATAGTCAATAAAGCAGAAATAGATGTTTTTCTGGAACTCTCTTGCTTTTTCGATAATCCATCGGATGTTGGCAATTTGATCTCTCGTTCCTCTACCTTTTCTAAATCCAGCTTGAACATCAGGAAGTTCACGGTTCACATATTGCTGAAGCCTGGCTTGGAGAATTTTGAGCATTACTTTACTAGCATGCGAGATGAGTGCAATTGTGCGGTAGTTTGAGCACTCTTTGGCATTGCCTTTCTTTGGGATGGGGACGAAAACTGACCTTTTCCAATCTTGTGGCCACTGCTGAGTTCTCCAAATTTGCTGGCATATTGAGTGAAGCACTTTCACAGCATCATCTTTCAGGATTTGGAATAGCTCCACTGGAATTCCATCACCTCCACTAGCTTTGTTCATAGTGATGCTTTCTAAGGCCCACTTGACTTCACATTCCAGGATGTCTGGCTCTAGGTCAGTGATCACACCATCATGATTATCTGGGTTGTGAAGCTCTTTTTTGTACAGTTCTTCTGTGTATTCTTGCCACCTCTTCTTAATATCTTCTGCTTCCGTTAGGTCCACACCATTTCTGTCCTTTATTGAGCCCATCTTTGCATGAAATGTTCCTTTGGTATCTCTGATTTTCTTGAAGAGATCCCTAGTCTTTCCCATTCTGTTGTTTTCCTCTATTTCTTTGCATTGATCACTGAAGAAGGCTTTCTTATCTCTTCTTGCTATTCTTTGGATCTCTGCATTCAGATGTTTATATCTTTCCTTGTCTCCTGTGCTTTTCGCTTCTCTTCTTTTTGCAGCTATTTGCAAGGCCTCCCCAGACAGCCATTTTGCTTTTTTGCATTTCTTTTTCTTGGGGATGGTCTTGATCCCTGTCTCCTGTACAATGTCACGAACCTCATTCCATAGTTCATCAGGCACTCTATCTATCAGATCTAGGCCCTTAAATCTATTTCTCACTTCCACTGTATAATCATAAGGGATTTGATTTAGGTCATACCTGAATGGTCTAGTGGTTTTCCCTACTTTCTTCAATTTCAGTCTGAATTTGGCAATAAGGAGTTCATGGTCTGAGCCACAGTCAGCTCCTGGTCTTGTTTTTGCTGACTGGATAGAGCTTCTCCATCTTTGGCTGCAAAGAATATAATCGATCTGATTTCGGTGTTGACCATCTGGTGATGTCCATGTATAAAGTCTTCTCTTGTGTTGTTGGAAGAGGGTATTTGCTATGACCAGTGCATTTTCTTGGCAAAACTCTGTTAGTCTTTGCCCTGCTTCATTCCGTATTCCAAGGCCAAATTTGCCTGTTACTCCAGGTGTTTCTTGACTTCCTACTTTTGCATTCCAGTCCCCTATAATGAAAAGGACATCTTTTTTGGGTGTTAGTTCTAAAAGGTCTTGTAGGTCTTCATAGAACCGTTCAACTTCAGCTTCTTCAGCATTACTGGTTGGGGCATATACTTGGATTACTGTGACATTGAATGGTTTGCCTTGGAAACGAACAGAGATCATTCTGTCGTTTTTGAGATTGCATCCAAGTACTGCATTTCGGACTCTTTTGTTGACCATGATGGCCACTCCATTTCTTCTGAGGGATTCCTGCCCACAGTAGTAGATATAATGGTCATCCGAGTTAAATTCACCCATTCCAGTCCATTTGAGTTCACTAATTCCTAGAATGTCAACATTTACTCTTGCCATCTCTTGTTTGACCACTTCCAATTTGCCTTGATTCATGGACCTGACATTCCAGGTTCCTATGCAATATTGTTCTTTACAGCATCGGACTTTACTTCTATCACCAGACACATCTACAGCTGGGTATTCTTTTTGCTTTGGCTCCATCCCTTCATTCTTTCTGGAGTTATTTCTCCACTGATCTCCAGTAGCATATTGGGCCCTTACTGACCTGGGGAGTTTCTCTTTCAGTATCCTATCATTTTGCCTTTTCATACTGTTCATGGGGTTCTCAAGGCAAGAATACTGAAGTGGTTTGCCATTCCCTTCTCCAGCGGACCACACCCTGTCAGATCTCTCCTCCATGACCCGCCCATCCTGGGTTGCCCCACGGGCATGGCTTAATTTCATTGAGTTAGACAAGGCTGTGGTCCTGGTGTGATTAGATTGACTAGTTTTCTGTGAGTATGGTTTCAGTGTATTTGCCCTCTGATGCCCTCTTGCAAGACCTACCGTCTTACTTGGGTTTCTCTTACCTTGGGCGTGGGGTATCTCTTCCTGGCTGCTCCAGCAAAGCACAGCCATCGCACCTTACCTTGGATGAGGGGTTTCTCCTCACCGCTGCCCTTCCTGACCTCGGTCGTGGGGTAGCTCCTCTGGGCCATGCTTAGTGCGCCAGTCCTCACCGCCGTCCTTCCTCGGTCGATGGGTAGCTCCTCTGGGGCGTGGTCTCAGTGCGCCGCGCGGCCGGCGAGGGGCTCTCAGTGCGCCGCGCGGCCGGCGAGGGGCTCTCAGTGCGGCGCTCGCGGGTAGGCCGGGAGCTCTCAGTGCGGCGCTCGCGGGTAGGCCGGGAGCTCTCAGTGCGGCGCTCGCGGGTAGGCCGGGAGCTCTCAGTGCGGCGCTCGCGGGTAGGCCGGGAGCTCTCAGTGCGGCGCTCGCGGGTAGGCCGGGAGCTCTCAGTGCGGCGCTCGCGGGTAGGCCGGGAGCTCTCAGTGCGGCGCTCGCGGGTAGGCCGGGAGCTCTCAGTGCGGCGCTCGCGGGTAGGCCGGGAGCTCTCAGTGCGGCGCTCGCGGGTAGGCCGGGAGCTCTCAGTGCGGCGCTCGCGGGTAGGCCGGGAGCTCTCAGTGCGGCGCTCGCGGGTAGGCCGGGAGCTCTCAGTGCGGCGCTCGCGGGTAGGCCGGGAGCTCTCAGTGCGGCGCTCGCGGGTAGGCCGGGAGCTCTCAGTGCGGCGCTCGCGGGTAGGCCGGGAGCTCTCAGTGCGGCGCTCGCGGGTAGGCCGGGAGCTCTCAGTGCGGCGCTCGCGGGTAGGCCGGGAGCTCTCAGTGCGGCGCTCGCGGGTAGGCCGGGAGCTCTCAGTGCGGCGCTCGCGGGTAGGCCGGGAGCTCTCAGAAGAATAAGATTATTCAAATGTGTATCTGAGTTCTGCTTGGTGTGTTATTGTCTATACACAGGATAATAAAGATTATTTTTAATTTACTTATCATCTTGAGGTATATAGTATGTATTAAAAAAAAAAAAAGTTTTCCCTAAAGCCAGTTTAAATGAACTGCCATAAATTCTTGAGAAGATCATTAGATTTTTAATCCTTATAATATTTTTTTCCAACTATGTGTATGGTAAGACTTGGAAATTGTTAAATGAGACTGAATTTTAATAGGAAGAGAAGAAACAAAAAAGTCAAATTTAATATAAAAGATGAAAAATGAATATGCTAGACAGCAAGGATGCCATTGAGGACCAAATTTAGCTATGACTCTTCTTGCAGTCAAGTGGAAAAACAAAAGATGGGGAACACTTGGGGTGATATATTTTCCATTGTTCAGAGAACAAACCTTTGTCCTGGTGTTGATATGATGATTCCCAGTTCAATGATATTAAACAGAGATGGTAATTGAACATAGCTCTGATTTAAGATATAGATAAATTCTTTCTCAATTTGCCATATATGCTGATTTTAGCATGTTTATATTTTTCTTATAAATGTGTTTGACTTTGATTTGCCTAATTTTGAAGAAACGACCCATAGGGAAGCAATCTTCTGAATCTTGACATCCAACTGAAAAGCCATCACTACTTCTGACACTCAATTTTCCTAAAATTTTGAAGTCAGCTAACAGATCCTTGAAAGCTTCCCCAGTGGCTCAGCAGTAAAGAAGCTGCCTGCAATGCAAGACACAGGTTCTACCCCTGGGTCAGGAAGATTCCCCTGGAAAAGGAAATGGCAACCCACTCCAGGATTCCTGCCTGGGAAATCCCATGGACAGAGAAGCCTGAGGGGCTGCAGCCCTGTGTGTGTGCTCAGTCGCTCAGTCGTGTCTGACTCTGCCACCCCATGGACTGTAACCCACCAGGCACGTCTGTCCATGGGGATTCTCCAAGCAAGAATACTGGAGTGGGTTGCCATGCCCTCCTCCAGGGGATCTTCCCAACCCAGGGATGGAACCCAGGTCTCCTCCATTGCAGGCAGATTCTTTACCATCTGAGCCACCAGGGAGGTCGCAAAAGAGTTGGACGTGACTTGGTGACTAAATAACAACAACAAGCAGATCTCTGAAGGCAGGAAAATCAAAACTCCATCAAATTGATTCCAGACTTGTTAGAAAGGATAAATAATAAACAAACAGGCTATTCTTATCAGAAAGGTGAATCACAATTGCTAACACATTCTTAACTTATGTTTCAGATTGTTCCAAAGCTTGCTTTTAAACTTTAAACAAAATTAGTATGCCTGGTCTGTTTTTCCCTTTTACAGAGCTACTTTGATAATGCACTGGACCTAGAAATATTTCTACTAGGGGCAATGAGTTTGATTACTTTTCTAAAAGCCAGGTATCTTATAAAAGGAAAAACCAGAAAGGAAAATGAGCAGCTTAGGGTCATTAATTCCAATAGAAGGTTATCTAATGGGGGATATTTTGCTGCTAAGCAGTATGTATATTCTGAAACAACTTAGATTTTGTACCTTAGTGTCCTTGGTACCTCTGTCTTTTGATCTGCCTTGTAAAACTGAAAAACTCCTAAAGAATACTCAGGATTTATCATATTCAGATACTCACGTATTTATTGAGTATTTATAAATACTCACAGTATTTGTTCTGGCTCAAGATTTATTGCGAAAGAATCTGCCTCTGACAACTCTGGGAAAATGCAACTGCTCTGTTTGCAGAGGGCAGGTCAAATGTAATTTTCCCATTACTCTATTATAAATATGTTCTGCTGAATTGCAATTATTAATTTATGTGGCATGCTGTATTTTTCTTGATATTCCTGGTGCCGTAGATATAGTGAAAAGTCAATACATATTAGTTGGTTAAAAATAAAAATAATGATGCTGTCTTAGAAAGAAAGAAAAGATCGAGACGGGTGTTTTTAGGGTCTCATGCTAAACCGCTAGGTGTGGTCAGGCCTCACTTTTCCGGGCTGAGTTATAGTTCACCGGGTGCATGGTGGGCCTCGTGCCCACCTTGGTTGGCCTCGTGGGCCAAGATGTGCCATGGGAGGAATTAGATAAGAAATCATTTAAACAATCAGAGGAGGGCTAGATAATCCTTGGTTAAGGGTGAGCTTTAATTTGAAAGGCTCAGATATTAGTCTGGGAAACACCTAACGCAATTAGCATTCTCAGTCTCCAATTCAGATAGAGCATGAGCAGAGGAACAGCTCAAATAGAATATCTGCTTAGAAAGTGTTATCAAACAAGGAGAATTGGAATGACAGCTGAATTCTGGATTTGCTGGTTGCTGTTGTTCTTAGTTGGTTTGCTTTAAAAGTCACAAGCACGTATATTACAAACTCCTCTTCAGCCTAAGAGAGATTTCCTTCCCCTGACTTATCCTAAAATAAGGGAAATTCTTGTTGAGCTATTTCACTCTAAAATAGAAAAGTGAGTGAAAACAAAAGAAAAGTTTTGGTGCATAAGAATGGAATATAAGCTATAAGATCCAACAAGAAAAAGCAAGCATTCAAAGGATCCTAGGAAATCTTATATGTAACATAAATAAATTATTCAAATCATTGAAGACTGTATTAACTATTTATAATCATTTTTGAAGTGATTGAAAACATAAGAGATTAACTGAAAGTAGAAAAAAGGTACGAAAAACGTACTAGAGTATTGTGCATGCGTGCTAAGTCACTCCAGTCACGTCTGGCTCTGCGACCCTATGGACCAAGCCCCTCAGACATCTCTGTCCATGCGATTCCCCAGGCCAGAATACTGGAGTGAGTTGCTATTTCCTCTTCCCGACTCAGGGATCAAACCCATGGCTCTTAAGTCTCCTGTGTTGGCAGTCAGGTTCTTTACAACTAGCCCCATCTGGGAAGCACCTTAATAGTATATTATGTAAACACAAAAATCATATCTCACATATCATTTTTTGCCCCAAAATCAAATTTTTCAATCGTTTTTTCAAACGCATGATATTTCTTTATTTACTTTTAATATGTATTTATTTACTTGTTTGGTTGAAACATGCAGATGTTGCAAATGTAGGATCTAGTTCCCTGACCAGAGGTCAAACCCAGGCCCCTGGCATCAGGAGCACAGAGTCTTAGCCACTGGACCACGAGGGAAGTCCCCAAATTTTCAATCTTGAAAATGGCCATGCCCACACAAATCATGATGATATAAGGAGCAAAAGTGAAAAGTTTTGTTGCTCTACCAATAAGAATATGTGCAACAAAATCACAGAGCATCGGGATTAGAAGTTGTACATCTGCAGATTCCAACAGGGAAGATGAATAGACAGGCTTTTGAAAAAGCTTATCACTGTTTTCCAGTTCTTGTTGCTCTACCATTTCTTTTCATGTTTCTCTTTCAGCCTAGGAATATCTCCTGCTCTGTAGGAAATGATTCTTGTTGAGTGAAAGAGCTTCTTAGGATGGTAGCCCAGCCAGTGCCAGTTAAATGGCTTGAAGGGCTGGAGGAGAAGTTTTAGCCTTCAATACAGAGGTGTGGTATTTCCTCGATTTAAAGCTCTGTTTTGTAAAGCTGCAAAAGCAGATTCAAATACCACTCCGCAGGTACGTTGCTATTCCAGGTCCCTTTTAGATACACAGTTTTAACCCACCATTGTCTGACAAGGTCATTTTTGAGTCATCTTTTACATTTCGAAGGGCTTCCCAGGTAGCTCAGCTGGTAAAGAATCTGCCTGCAATGCAGGAGACCCTAGTTTGATTCCTGGGCTGGGGAGATCCTCTGGAGAAGGAGTAGGCTACCCACTCCAGTATTCTGGCCTGGAGAATTCCATGGAAGATCCTCTGGAGAAGTGATAGGCTACCCACTCCAGTATCCTTGGGCTTCCCTTGTGGCTCAGCTAGTAAAGAATCTGTCCTCAATGCGGGAGACCTGAGTTTGATCCCTGGGTTGGGAAGATCCCCTGGAGAAGGGAAGGGCTACCCACTCCAGTATTCTGGCCTGGAGAATTCCATGGATTGTATAGTCCATGGGGTCGCAAAGAATCAGACACAATTGAGCAACTTTCATTTTGGGCTTCCCTTGTGGTTCAGCTGGTAAAGAATCCACCTGCAAAGTGGGAGACCTGGGTTCGATCCCTGGCTTGGGAAAATCCCCTGGAGAAGGGAAAGACTACCCACTCCAATATTCTGGCCTAGAGAATTCCACCGACTGTATAGTCCATGGGGTTGCAAAGAGTCAGACATGACTGAGAGACTTTCACTTTCACTTTTCACTATAATCCAAACCACTCTCTACACTGCATGAAGTGGTTAACCATCAAACATTCGGTTATAGCCTGGTGGATTCCACCATCATTCCTTACTGCTGCTGCTACTGCTGCTAAGTCGCTTCAGTCGTGTCCGACTCTGTGTGACCCCATAGACGGCAGCCCACTAGGCTCCACCGTCCCTGGGATTCTCCAGGCAAGACCCTATAGCAAACTGTCCATTACAATGTCATAATTTTTAAAGTGATAGACATTTAAAAATCCATTTAGAACAATGGATTTTTCCAGAGTTTGGATATTAGTTATCTTCTACTATATGCATAAATGTTTAAATGGCCTTTCTGAACACAGTAGTTAATGCTAGTTAGGAATTTGCTGTTGTTGTTCAGTCATTAAGTCATGTCCAACTCTGCAGCCCCATGAACTGCATCACTCAGGCTTCTCTGTCCTTCACTATCTCCCTGAGTTTTCTCATACCCATATCCACTGAGACGGTGATGCCATCCAACCATCTCATCCACTGTTGCTCCCTTCTCCTCTTGCCCTCAATCTTTCCCAGCATCAGGGTCTTTTCCAGTGAGTTGGCTTTTCACATCAGGTGGCCAAATTATTGGAGCTTCAGCTTCAGCATCAATCCTTCCAATGAATATTCAAGACTGATTTCCTTTAGGATTGACTGGTTTGATCTCCTTGCTGTCCAAGGGACTCTCAAGAGTCTTCTCTAGCATCACAGTTCAAAAGCATCAGTTCTTTGCCACTCAGTTAGGAATAGTGCAAGGAATTCATGAAAATAAATGAATTTTGAATAGGCTTATTTGGAGAATAGGAGAAGAGCATACTTTTCCAGGAAGACATACTGGCCAATACTTGACCATCAAGAGGACAATCTGGGGAGGAGAAAGGGTAGTTGAAGATGTTCAGGCTAGGGGTTAATCAGAGCTCTGGAATCAGGCACAGAGAGTAATTGAAGTCCAAGATAGATTTAGAGATTTAAGTCAGTCTTGCTGTACAAAGAATTCTAATTTTTAGATTCAAATTGTATTTCACTTTGCGTATGGAGTTCTAAAATTATCAAGCATGCCATAGAGATTCTGGAAAACTAGAAATTAACAAGAGCCAACAATTTAAGAGACAATTTTAAATACTATTGTATATTGCTATGCGAGGGTTACAATGATGCATCAGACCTAGTCCCTGCCTTCAAGGAGCTCAGAGTCGAGGTGGGAGGAGGTGGGAAGTGAGAGTTTCTGTAGAACCTTTCAGATAGGCCTTCCTGAGAAGTAGGCTTCTGCTAAGCTAGAGGAAACTAACTTTCATCAGCCACAGACTACCAATATGATGAATCTGTAAGGGACCGGTGAGCCTGGGTTTTAGACTTTTACTCTGTAAAAGAAAGTTATTTATTCTCAACCCTCTGAAAAGGGAAAAAAATTGGCAAATGACAGATTAAAACATTTTTGATACCAAAGCCTCAAAAAGAATCTAAAAAAAAAAAAGGATTATTAAATGATGGTCAATAACCAATTAGAAAAAAGTCAGCACTGATTCACCTTAATTTCATTCACTTTCTCTTAGGGTTATGAAAATTCATAGGTCAAGTAAATTCAGTTTATTTAATAACGTCCCTAAAAATATCCTTGGGGATATAAAGAGAAATTGAAGATATCTGAAAGTACTTGGATTGAAGCCAGTTAGAAAATACCCCTGAGTGGAGTAGAAAGCAAAGGTGTCTTCATGGAATGCTATTATTCTGCCCTACTCCATTCTTTCAAAATTGTTTGGGTAAAGAGATATAAGATAGTTTCATTTGTAGATAGCACAGAATTGCAAAACAGTAAAAATCCAGAATTACCTCAACGGATAGTCATGCTGGGATAAAAACTAATCAAATGCAGTCATCAAACAAACAAGTATGTGTGTTTCCAAAGAAATTCCGTAGCACGGAGAAAAGGCTGGAGCAAATATGGTTTATCACTTTGTGTGCTATTTATTGGCAACACTAGATTTAGATTCTTCAGATTCCAGTGTTCTCTGCTGTGGTTAGGCTATGTTTGAAAGAATATACTCAATTCAGAGTGTCAGAGAACCATATTTTAAAAAGAGTTTTGATAAACAGTCATGTAAGGCACAGTACAAGAAACTGGAGCTACTAGTCTTAGAGAGTGTGTCAGTTTAATCGAGTGACTTAGGTGGGATTGTTATAATCAGATATGTGTTTGTGAAGCATTACTCTGACTGCAGGGTGGGGAACAGTTGGAGGAGACAAGAATAAATGTGGGGGTGGGGCACTAGTAAGGAAAGAATGTAGTAACCCCGGTGAGAGGTAATAGTTATTTGAAGAAGGAAAGAAGAGGATGGAGGTAAATGCTACAGAATGGATTAGACACAGCATTAGGGAAAGTGGTGAGGTTGTTTGGGGTAACATTAAGGTCAAGTTGCTGGTAAGGCATTTTAATGACAATTATCAGTCCAGCTCTTAGACATTCTAATCCGGGGTACAGAGAAACTGTGGTTGGAAATGAGGACATCAGAGGCATCTGAACAGTAAACATCAATAGTGAGACATCTTTATGACCTTTTACAGTTCATGGACCACTTCAACACTTCAATCGGTAATTAGTATAACTCTCTGCAGCAAAGCGAGTTTTATTATGGCATTTCAAAGGCATGAAAACCAAAATTACTTTATGTAAATTTGCTTAAGATTTCAACACTAGTAACTAGCAATGGAACCTGGGCTTAAAGAAACCAGGTCATCCAATTCCAAGTTCTAAGATTTGGGTGTGTGACAGTACCAATCCAGTGAACGACAGTACCAATCCAATGAGAGTCCGTTGGACAGCAATGAGATCAAACCAGTCAATACTAAAGGAAATCAACACTGAATATTCATTGGAAGGACTGATGCTTAAACTGAAGCTCCAATACTTTGGCCAGCTTATGTGAAGAGCCAAATCGTTGTTGAAAAAGACCTGATGCTGGAAAGATTGAAGGCAGGAGGAGAAGGGGATGATAGAGGACGAAATGGTTGGATGGCATCACCAGCTCAATGGACATGAGTCTGAGCAAGCTCTGGGTGATGCTGGAGGACAAGGAAGCCTGGCGTGCTGTAATCCATGGGGCTGCAAAGAGTCAAACATGACTGAGCAACTGAACAATAACAACCAGTCCAATGAGAATCAGAGCTATGGCAGAGTTCCCCAAGAGGAAGAAATATGGTGACCACAGATAGCTTCAGACATGGCTGTTTTTACAGACTGGAGAGAAAAGAGCCCAATAACAGAAAAGGAGACTGATCAAGCAGTTAGAGGGTGAGAGAGAGAGAGCACCGGGGTGGTCTTTGGCTCTAGAAACCTGGGGCCAGAAGGAAGGTGGAGAGCTTCCACAATGCAGAAATGGTTAGCATTCTTAGGTTTTACCTCAATGATCAGGATGCTCAGTGCTGAAAACAGATCACTTTCTATCCTGCACATTTAGCTTTTTATTCATTGTCCACTCTCATTTCACACATTTTGCCAGTAGCTCCTGAACTGTGTTATAAACGCCTTGAGGGCAAGGTCCAGGCCTTCTCTTCCTTCTTGTCTCTGTACTGCCTAACATGGGGCTATATACACAGACTGATATAAAATGTGAAAGCTCTCTGCATGCGGATGATTAATCATCACTAGAATTTTTCCAAAGGCACTGTCTCTAGTGCCAAGAGCACATTTGTTTAAAATGTGCGCTTAAATTTGAATGAATCTGCCTAAATGGTGCCATCTGTTCTTAGGCAGTTTCAGAAAGGTTTTAGTACAGTTTTACCTTTAAAAGGACAAATGCAAGGGCGTGCCTATGAGACACAAAGATGTCCTTAAGTAAACACAGAGCAGGCACTGGCACATTCAATCACACTTAAGCAGCTACACATTAAGAATGTTTTCTGAGGTTTAAGAAAATGTTAGCTAAGAGGACACCAACTACTACTTCATGCAGAAAATATTTATGAGAAGTTACAAAATTGTAGGCATGGACTCCTACACATATTACTGCATTTTAATTACAGAGTACAGAAATACAGTTTAATTTGCTGTGCCCTTTGAAATGGGTTGAGTCTTCCACTCTTTGCTAACGGCCCACATTTTACAGTGATTTCAGTGCGTCAGTTTACAAGCTGAAGACAGCTGTTGGGGACAGTCTCCGTGTTAAGTCATTTCTATCGACAGCTGGTGATGGACAGGGAGGCCTGGCGTGCTGCGGTTCATGGGGTCACAAAGAGTTAGACACGACTGAGCGACTGATCTGATCTGATCGATTGTCATTTGACTTTTGTTACGGTGCTGTAGGATTTATTGTTATGTGAATATAACAGTGAAATGAAACCCATGTTTAAGTTCCGCAAATAACTTACAGTCACTTCCAAAACACCTCAACTTAGGTTCTAAATTTGAGTTTGTGGCTTTACACGCACGGTTATTTGCTGATCCACTTTAGCATGCAAAATCACACACTGGCTAGGTTTGGGTATAGTTATTGTGGCAACGAGTAATGGGTCAAATTTTCAGCCTGTTTAATCCACTAGCTACATCATCATCACCAAAACTATGCCAGTATCTGGACCTCTGTATATTTTGCCATGTGTGTGCCAAGTCGCTTCAGTCACATCTGACTCTTTGTGACCCCATGGACTGTAGCCCGCCAGGCTCCTCTGTCCATGGAATTCTCCAGTCAAGAATACTGGACTGGCTTGCCATGCCCTTCTCCAGAGGACCTTCCTGACCCAGGGATCAAACCCTCATCTCCTATGTCTCTGAATTGGCAGGAGTGTTCTTGACCATTAACGCCACCTGGGAAGCCCCGTAGGTGGATTCTTTACCAGCCGAGCTACCAGGGAAGCCCATGTATTTTGCTAGTTGGTATAAATCTACAATGGTGTCTATCAAGAATTTACAGTTACAGAAAGAATAGCATCCACATATGTTACCCTATCTGAATACATGTGTATCCATATAGAAATTCTTTTGTTAAATCCCACTTTGCAGAGGTGGAGATCTGAATGGCTTTATGCATATGAACATTCCTTTGGAATATTTTTAGATGCTTTTTATTTTAGCTATTTTTAGATGTGTGATATCTATTTACTTCTAATAATTTTTAAATAAAAGAAATAGGATATTTCAGATAATGGTGATGTCATCTCTCACAAAGGCAACCACTATCATTAATTTGCTATATCCTCGGAGAAGGCAATGGCACCCCACTCCCGTGCTCTTGCCTGGAAAGTCCCATGGGCGGAGGAGCCTGGTAGGCTGCAATCCATGGGGTCGCTAAGAGTCGGACACGACTGAGCGACTTCCCTTTCACTTTTCACTTCCATGCATTAGAGAAGGAAATGGCAACCCACTCCAGTGTTTTTGCCTGGAGAGTCCCAGGGATGGGGGAGCCTGATGGGCTGCCGTCTCTGGGGTCGCACAGAGTCGGACACGACTGAAGTGACTTAGCAGCAGCAGCTGAGTCCATTTTCTAAACCTTTAATGACCTAAGTTATGGCACCACCAGCTAATGTTTTTAAATAATATTGTCTTCTTAATTATCTAAGTTTTATCATAGTATTTTTATCATTAACCTTCCATTTTCCCTCAACATTCTGTTTTAGAAATCAGTGTCAACCTACACAAAAGTTGTGGCATTTTACTGTTCTGTAGTTTGAATTAGTCTAGTTTATTCATCTTTCCACCGCAAGATGTCCATTTAGGTTGTACATCTTGCATCAACTTCTTGCTGCCCTAAGCAGTGCTGCAGTATCATTTGACTTTTGTCTCTGTCTCCCTCTGCCTCTGTCTCTTTCCCCTATAATGTAGCTGGCCCAGGTTTCCCTTTTGGAAATACTCCTAGTGAAGTGAAATGAAGTGTTAACTGCTCAGTCATGTCCAACTCTTTGCCACCCATAGACTGTAGCAGACTGGACTCTTCTGTCCATGGTATTCTCCAAGCCAGAATACAGGAATGGGTTGCCATTTCCTTCTCCAGGAGATCTTCCTGACGCAGGGACCGAACCTGGGTCTCTAGCATTGCAGGCAGATTCTTTACTATCTGAGCCTGACCAGTAGTCAGTTTATTATTGCTGGCTTGTGGGTCATAGGGAATTCTCTCTCAAAAAAAAAAACCAAACAGATTTTTAATTTGCAGTCTCACCAGCAGTATATAATATTTCAACTTCCTTATATCTTTACAAATACTTGTTTCGTTAGACGTTATTTCTTACATTTTTTCTGGTCTGATAGAGGTGAATGAAATAGTTAATTATTGGATTTTAATTACTTGTCTTGAGCATTTGTAAGCCTGAGCATTTTTTCAAAGACATGTTGACCGTATTCAGGTTTCTTCTTTATAGGATACATGTTTATATCCTTTGCTCATTGTTTGCTGAGTTGTTTGTCTTTCTTTTATTGTTTTGTGGGGGTTCTATATTTCAAATGTTAATCTTTTGTCAGCCACATATACTGCTAATACCACCTCCCAGTCTTTCAACTTTATGGTAGATATCATGACTTCCCAAGTGGCTCAGTGGTAAAGAATCCGCCTGCCAGTGCAGGAGACATCAGTTCAATCCCTGGGTTGGACAGATCCCTGGAAAAGGAAATGGCAGCCCCCTCCAGGATTCTTGCCTGGGAAGTCACATGGACAGAGGAGCCTGGTGAGCTGCAGTCCATGGGGTCGCAAAAGGTCAGACACAACTGAGTTACCGAACAGCAGCAGCAGCAGCAGATATCATTACACAGAAGTTCTTTAATTTTGGATTATTTGATCAAGTATTTCAAATCCATTCATTTTTGTGTTTTATGTTTTTTCATAGGCTATCTGTTACACCCTTGGGTTGGTTACAATATGCTGCTATATTTTATTAAGGTTAAAGTTGTGTTATTTCCTTCAAAAAAGCAACAACCAGACTTGTGAACATCTCCTGATAAAAAGATGCAGCACCACTGGTAGTCTTGCTAAAGGGATAGGACGCAAGTCTGGTCAAGCCCTCGATTCAGCTGCTGATACCCAAGAAATAGAGCTGATAGGACAAGTTGAAGTCCCCCATGAGAATGTATGCAGTCGGCAAAGCGCAGACCAAGAAACTTGGGTCAAATGGCTCAAGTTCTTCAGCAGATACGTCATAAAGGAAACAAAGGGGTGGAAAGGGAACCTGTGGATGGAATGAGAATCAGACACTTCTCAAGCTAAAAACCTAAAGACAAAACTAAACTGTAGTATCTAAGGATGCATACTTGAAATCTACAGAGTCGGGAAGAAAATGTTTATTTTGGGGAGAGGATTAGGATGGGTCTTCTGAGGTGCCTGGCAGAATTGTTGTTTGACCTAGGAGGTAGTTAACAGGATGTTTGCCTTGTATAAATAATTTCGCTAAACTAAAAGGACAAAAAAAAAAAGAAGTTGTGTTATTTTGCACATAAATCTTTATACATCCTGGCATTTATTTATGTGTATAGTGTGAGAAAGCAATCTAAATTTACATTTTCAAGACGGATAGCCCATTATTCCAACACCATTTGTTAATACATCCATCCTTCCTCCTCTGTGTTACAATGTCACCCAGGAACTTAGGCAGAGTTCCTTAAATGAGCATAGCATGTTTCACTGACCTAGTTATCTGCTCCTGCTGCAGTACCACTCTGTTTTAATTACTCTAGTGTTATAATTATCCCTGGATATATAGCAAGACAAGACCCTTTTCCTTATTATTCTTTCACAGAATTGGTTTTGATTATTTTCAATATTTGCTCTCCCATCTCATTTTTAGAATTAATTTGTTTTGTGCTGTAAGCAAAATCAACAGCATTTGTATTTCAATTGCATTGGATATATTGCTTAATAGAGAGATTAATACAGAGATTAATTTTGGATTTTCTCATCCATGAAATGGTATATTAATATCTGGCACCTCAATTTTTCAGGTTTCCATTTTGTCTTCTTTAATATTATTTTATCTTTTTCCTTGTAAATTGCATATCTTTTAGAAGATTAATCTCTTATTATCTCATCATCTTTGTTGCTATTATGAATAATATATTTCCTGATTAATTGTTGCTGGATTATTAGAACTTTACTGATTTCTCATATTTATCTTTCATCCAATAACCATGTTCATCTTTTTAGTCCTTAACAGTTTATTTGTAGATGTTCTTGCATTCTCTGTGTAAACCGTAGTACTTTCTGTGTATAAGACACTTTAATTTCTTCTTTTCTATTACTATGCCTCATATTTTTTTCTTGTTTATTATTTTGACTGGGAGCCCCAGTTCAGTGTTGGGTAGTAGCAGTGATGTTAGGAATCCTTGCCTGTGGATTGTGTTTACAATTGTGGAATGAACTCTCTCAATGCACCCATTCCCAGCTCTTTTCTTATGAAATTCACATTTAACATTTTCAGTATGGCTAGCCAAAGTTAAGGTATGGACTGTGGTCATGTAATGGGGTAAACTTATTGTATTGTTTAAGAAAACTCAAGCTTTGCCTCATTCAAACTCTCACTTTCTGAATGAACCCACCCATATCTGTTATCAGTCATTCAGGAGGTAACATATTTCATAATATGAATTATGAAAGTAATTCATATTAAGGATCTCCACTGCAAGCATCTTTACTCCATTTGAAAGTATCCACTTCACAGGAAATGTCTTATCAGTGGAAATATACATTTAAATTTGTTGATAGTCTTCCAAAATTCTCATTGCTCACATTTGTTTTACAACTTATTTATTATAGACTCCTATGAACCAAGCTTCAACCCGTTCTCACTGCATTTTCACCATTCACCTGTCAAGCAAGGAACCAGGATCTGCAACCGTGAGACATGCCAAGCTGCATTTGGTAGACCTGGCTGGTTCAGAGCGGGTTGCCAAGACCGGAGTCGGAGGCCAGCTTCTAACAGAGGCCAAGTATATCAACTTGTCACTGCATTACTTAGAACAGGTAAACAGTTGGGGTAGCATGACCTATACCTACCATTTTAATAAATTTTATTTATTTTTAATTGGAGGGTAATTGCTTTACAATATTGTACTGGTTTCTGCCATCACCATGAGTCAGCCTTAGGTATATATATATATGTCCCCTCCCTCCTTGTGACCATGTACATAGCATCAGGCATTCTACTAGCATTATTGCCCTGTTTTGTGTCTCAAAACAAAACATATATGATGTAAAACTATATTATATTGTGGCGATATATATATAATATAACATTTACCACTTTACTAATTTTTAAGTGTACAATTCAGTGACATTAAGTGCATTCAAAATGTACAATCATCACCACCATCCATTTCCAGAAGTCTCGTAATCCCAAACAGAAACTCTGTACCCATTAAACAGTAACGCCCATCTCTTTATACTCCCAGCCCCCATCATGCGCATTCTGCTTTCTGCTGCTATGAATTTGCCTATTCGATATACTCCTGTAAGTAGAATTATATGATGTTTGTCCTTTTGTGTCTGATTTCTTTCACTTGGCATAACTGCAAGACCCATCCTTGTTTTTGCATGTATTGGACTGTCCTTCCTTTTTTAAAGTGCGTGTTTACTTATCTGGCTGCATTGAGTCTTAGTTGTAGCATGTGGGATCTTCACTGTGCCACGTGGGCTCTTTCGTTGAAGTGTGTGGACTCTTTAGTTGTGGCCCAGGGGCTCAGTAGTTGCAGCACAGGCTCCAGAGCACTCTGGCTTCAGTGGTTGAGGCACCCGGGCTTAGTCGCTCCATGGTATGTGGATTTAATTCCCCAAGCAGGGATTGATCTGCATCCTCTACATTGAAAGTGTGGAAGTGTAGATATTGCGGTTGTTCGGTCTCTAAGTCATGTCTGACTGCAACCCCATAGACTGCAGCATGCCAAGCTTCCCTGTCCTTCAGTATCTCCCAGAGTTTGCTCAAACTCATGTTCATTGAGTCAGTGATGCTATCCAATCATCTCATCCTCTGTCACCCCCTTCCTGTCCTCAATCTTTCCCAGCATCAGGATCTTTTCCAATAAGTCAGCTCTTCCCATCAGGTGGCCAAAGTATTGGAGTTTCAGCTTCAACATCAGTCCTTCCAGTGAACACTCAGGACTGATCTCCTTTCAGATGGAGTGGTTGATCTCCTTGCAGTCCAAGGGACTCTCAAGAGTCTTCTCCAACACCACAGTTCAAAAGCATCACTTCTTTGACACTCAGCCTTCTTTATTGTCCAACTCTCACATCCATACATGACTATTGGATAAACCATCAGAGATCAGATCAGATCAGATCAGTCGCTCAGTCATGTCCGACTCTTTGCGACCCCATGAACTGCAGCACGCCAGGCCTCCCTGTCCACCACCAGCTCCCGGAGGTCACTCAGACTCGCATCCATCGAGTCAGTGATGCCATCCAGCCGTCTCATCCTCTGTCGTCCCCTTCTCCTCCTGCCCTCAATCCCTCCCAGCATCAGAGTCTTCTCCAATGAGTCAACTCTTCGCATGAGGTGGCCAAAATACTGGAGTTTCAGCTTTAGCATCATTCCTTCTAAAGAAATTCCAGGATTGATCTCCTTCAGAATGGACTGGTTGGATCTTCTTGCAGTCCAAGGGACTCTCAAGAGTCTTCTCCAACACCACAGTTCAAAAGCATCAATTCTTCGGCGTTCAGCCTTCCTCACAGTCCAGCTCTCACATCCATACATGACCACAGGAAAGACCATAGCCTTGACTAGGCGAACCTTTGTTGGTAAAGTAATGCCTCTGCTTTTGAATATGCTATCTAAGTTGGTCATAACTTTCCTTCCAAGGAGCAAGCGTCTTTTAATTTCATGGCTGCAGTCACCATCTGCAGTGATTTTGGAGCCCAGAAAAACAAAGTCTGACACTGTTTCCACTGTTTCCCCATCTATTTCCCATGCAGTGATGGGACCAGATGCCATGATCTTCGTTTTCTGAATGTTGACTATACAAACTTTTGTTGACAAAGTGATGTCTCTGCTTTTTAATATGGTGTCTAGGTTTGTCATAGCTTTCCTTCCAAGGAGCAAGCGTCTTTTAATTTCATGGCTGCAGTCACCGTGGGACCATTTCATGGCAAATAGATGTCATGGTCTTAGTTTTTTGAACTAAGTTGAGTTTTAAGCCAGCTTTTTTACTCTCTTCTTTCATGTTTATCAAGAGACTCTTTACTTCCTCTTCACTTTCTGCCATTAGAGTGGTATCATTTGCATATCTGAGGTTGTTGATATTTCTCCCAGGAATCTTGATTCCAGCTTGTGATTCATCTAGCCTGGCATTTCCCATAATGAACTCTGCATATAAATTAAATAAGCAGGATGACACAGCATCATTTCCACTTTTCCCCAGCTGCTTCATTCTTTCTGGAGGTATCTCTCTGCTCTTCCCCAGTAGCATACGGACCTAGGGCTCATCTTCTGGTGTCATATCTTTTTGCCTTTTCATACTGTTCATGGGATTTTTGAGGCAAGAATACTGGAGTGAGTTGCCATTCCTTCCTGTAGACGACGTTTTGTCAGAACTCTCCACTGTGACCTGTCTGTCTTGGGTGGCCCTGCATGGCATGGCTCGTAGCTTCATTGAGTTGCACAAGCCCCTTCACCACAATAAGGCCATGATCCATGAAGGGGGAATGTAGATATAAATATATCATATTTTGTTGATGAACATGACTTCTTTTGTCCTTCCGGCTCTTGTGAATAATGCTGCTATCAAAATTGGGGTAGCTACTATAATTCTGTTTAAACCATTTCATTTAAAACTCAGAACAGTTGTGCACAGGACGTATTAGTTATTACCCCCCATGTTTCAGTTTTTATAACTCATGTCCTCCCTAGGTCTTCCAAAGATCACGTAGCTAGTGGTGAGATAAGGATTTGAACCTCGAATTTCTTGACTCCAAAGCCTGTACTTTTTTTTTTTTAACCTTTGCTTATTGTTTTTATTGTAGAATTAGTAGTGGGTATGAATATAAGAAACACCCTCCATGGCCTATTTGTTTCGGGCTGGTAGATTAGCTGTGAGGCCATAATGTGGAGACGACTAGTATCTTTTCCACTTGTGGTGACTTCATCTGGTGCTGATTCTGACCCTGCAATGGTTCTGTTTATCTAGCTTCCCTCCCCGTCCCCGCTCTAGGTTTACTACAGTCTGTCCCAGTGCATGCTCAATTTTTAATGTCTGAGTTTTATTCCAAGGGCAAAGAAAGCTCATCTGAATTTTGCTAAATAAATCTTCCAGAAAAAAAAAATTCTCTCTGAAAGGAGCAAATTAAATTAAATTTCTTAAGTTCCTTTCAGCTCTGTGAGTATAAACGCTGTGAGTTGAATGTTAAAGATGGCAACTAATTCCAAGAATAAAAAAAGAGAAACATGATCAAAAGCTAGAGTGGAGAAATACAGAGAACATTGGCAAGGCAGAATGATTTGTTGATGAATGTTGGAGACTGAAGGATTTGAGAAAAAAATACTTTTTTTATAAAAGCTGCCTAATGAACCCTTTTGAGAATGATGTTGTCCTGATGTTAAGTGCTTTCTAATGGCCAAGTTGGCTGAGAAAGCAGTTTGAGAGAAACCTAAGGGAACTCTGTGTGAACAAGGCACACACAATGAGGCTCTGACTAAATGAACCTCAGTAATGCAGCGCCCTGAGATTAAGACCTAAGTGTTGTTCAGATAGTGTTTCTGACAGTAGTCAGCATTTCCTGTTCTCCTTCTTGCTCGTACATTACATTCTAATTTTACTTAACAGATCTTTCTACTTTACAAGATGTTTATATAACACGGATAGGAAAACATCATGAACTATATTCAAAATGCTTTTTTTCAAAATATACCTACTTGTTTCAGATGTTAACATTGTCCTTTAACTCCCAGTAGATCTGTCCATTCATGTGAAATTGTATTTATATTTGCTAGTTGAACCAAAATTTTCACCAATTATAGTCACTCAAGAAAAACATTCTGCTCCTAATCCTTTCTTTTTTCTTCATTCATTCTATATAACCTTTGCAAGCTGTTACTTGTTATTAAAACTCTTCTCCCTATCTTTCTTCACTTCAAAATTCTTGTACTATCAGCCTCATGTAAGTAGTCATGGTGGCATTTGATTTTCTGTGCAGCTAGTTTATTTAACAGATATTTATATGGAGCAATAATGTGCCGAGGACTGCGCTAGGTCCTGGAGCATAGCACTGAACAAAATTGGAAAAGGTCCTTGCCCTGAAGGCCTCACGGTCCAGTGGAGGGGGATACACTTTGAATAAGTAATCTAAATAAGGATACTTATATAATATAAGAATAAACCTGGCTATAATCCTGATGGGAGCCTGAAGAGCAAGTCCAAGGGGCGAGAAGAGCTTGTCCTGGGGGACTGGACTTAGACTGAGAGGGGAGAGTTAATGTAAGTTCTCTTGGGGCTGATGCAAAGCAGAGATCTGAGGCATGAGTCGGAGCGAGCCCAGCCAGGAGGTGGGCTCAGGGCATGTCGGACAGTGAGAACCGGGAGCCTGTCGGCCCTTAACTCCCACCGGGGGATTGACTCACCCAGGGTCCCGGTAACACTCACATGTTGTTGACTTTTGGCTCCCCAAGTGTAACTTATCCGTTTCATAGACGCCGGCTGCATCGCTGAAGCCATTAGCTCTGTACACTGATGTACAAGTGTCTTCATGGAGGTCATGGCATAAAATAATGGAGAGAGGGAGAGAAGGAACAGATCAGCAAGCGAGGAAAGAAGAGCATAAATATGGAAAAATGCGGAGTATGCACATGGGTATGTGGGGTTGAGTAAACCTAGAAGCTGCTGCCATAGAGAACGTAAGAGGACAGTAGACAAATATTGGAATTTTACACAGACAAACAAGTAAGAGGCTACCAAGGAATACCTGGGAATGAGAATAATAAAAGGAATGAGCAGATACTGTTGATGAAATAACAGAATTCAAGGACTTTTATAAAGCAAGTTTCCTTATGAAGGACTTAATTATGAGGCTATGAGACTGGAAGTATAACACAATTTAGTTTAATCAGTTTCATCCATCCATTCAGAAAATTGTGGTTGAGTGTCACCTGGGTGCTACAAGTTACGTTAGGCGATGGGAATTGACTTATGGTTGAGAAACAGTCTGTGCTACCACATCATTCAGTGAAAGAGCCAGGTGTATAAACAAGTGCTTGCAGCGCAGTAAGAGAAAAGCTATCACAGAAACTCATGTAGAGGTTGGTGACTAATGACATCTTTTCTGTCTCAGTTTCAATATATAAGATGGAGATAGACTAGGAAAAGACAGTTTGGTAACCATTCTTACATGAATTAACCCATACCGGGTATAGAAATTCCATGTGATTGTAACTGCTCCCTGGACATTACTGCAAGGCCTTACACCTGCTCGCAGGGCACAGCCGTTCTGAGTTGAATGTACCTTATGCTCAGAAGTAAGTAAATTTCTGAGTGCCCGAGTACTGTTGGTTTTGGAGTTTTCCTTGTGTATGTAGTAGTTTTTCCAAAAAGTCTCCTCGAAAACATTTTAAGCCGCAATAACAGGGTGCATCTTGGCCCTAGAAATCGAGCCCTTGGAGAAAAAGGAAGGCGCCGTGCATACTTGTCCCAACCAGAAGCCTCACTGAGCACTCCTCGGGTGACCCTGGGTCTCTGTCAGGCCAAACATCAAGTGAGAAACCACTGGGAACAGAGCGTGTTTGCTCTGCACTTGCACAGAAATCAGAATCTGGGTCACCCCTGCCAGTTAGCCAACATGAGTGGGACTTTTTCAGAGTGTCGCTTTCCACTTGGCCTCCACTGAATTTGCTGCATTCAGGAGAGAAAGCTCACAGTGCCAGGCTAGTTGTAACTCTCTCGGTTTTCTCAGGGGATAATCTTCCATGGACATCTGAGCTCTTTATTTTTTTATTTTTTTTTTAAATACTGTCTTTCCACTTTACTGTTAGACTAAGAAGTACAGTATGAATTATGTGGGGGGAATCATTTGTTACTTTTTTTAATAAGTGAAAAGTATAAAGTACAGAAGATTATGCCACCTGCTGTGTAATAAAAAGCAAGATTGTGAATATGTGGATATATTCCCAGATTTTTTTTAAATTTTATTTTGCCTAACTTTACAATATTGTATTGCTTTTGCCATACATCAAAATGAATCCACCACAAGTATACATGTGTTTCATTTTTTTTACAAGATTTGCCTTAATGTGGACCATTTTTAAAGTTTTTATTGAATTTGTTGCATAACTGTTTCTTTTTTATGTTCTCTAAGTACTTAGAAAACTGTTAGATATTTAATTGATGATTCATAAACAGTAATGATGAACCATTATGAATTGATGATTCATACACAGTATGCTACCCTCTCTGCATATCTGTCAGACCAACACCTGTTTGGTCTTGTATTTGGTATTTGGGCCGTCCTTGCCTGTTTCAGGTATTTGTCCCCTGGTTCTTAGGATCCAGAGCTCTACTCAGCACCCCCTGCTACCACCTTGCCTGTCAGACTGTAGTCCACCATATTCCATACTTTTCTTCCAATTACACTGAAACTTAGTTTTCCCACATCTACTATTAATGACCCTGACAGTGCCTTCCTAGGTAAAACTAACTAAGCCACTTACTCATTCATTCATATTCATTTAACAGAAAAGTATTGAGATTGTGTTATATTACTCAGATTTCTTAGTTGCAAACTGAGAAATTCACTCTAGCTAATTTAAGTGGCAGAGAGTTTATTAAACATAAAGAATCTTGAGAAAAATTAGAAAACTGGGCTGGGGTATGATCCAGCTAGGAGCAGAGCAACTGAGAGAGACTTGTAAGCAGACCCCTGAATGGCTCTGTTAAACACTGCTGTTATCCCCACTGCACATGTAGGATATTAGGTCCTAGTTTTTAGAACCTTCTCTGTAGCTGCCTCGAAAGAACCAGATGCCACTGCCACACTAATCTCCTGCAAAATGGTCTTCCTACTTATGGCCTCCAATCTCATCTGCTGTTGTTCTGTCACTAAGTCATGTCTGACTCTTTGTGACCCTGTGGACTGTAGCACACCAGGCTCCTCTGTCCTCCAGTATCTCCCAGAGTTAGCTCTTACTCACGTCCTTGAGTCAGTGATGCCATCTAACCATCTCCTCCTCTACCATCCCCTTCTCCTTTTGCCTTCAATCTTTCCCAGCATCCCAGGGTCTTTTTCAATGAATCAGCTCTTTTGCATCAAGTGGCCAAAATATTGAAACTGGAGCTTTAGTAACAGTCCTTCCAATAAATATTCGGGCTTGATTTCCTTTAGGATTGACTAGTTTGATCTCCTTGCATTTCAAGGATCTCTCAAGAGTCTTCTCCAGCACTACAGTTTGAAAGCATCAATTCTTCAGCACCCAGACTTCTTTGTGGTCCAACACATCCATAGATGACTACTGGGAAAACCATAGCTTTGACTATATGGATCTTTGTCAGCAAAATGATGTCTATGCTTTTTAATATGCTGTATAGGCTTACTCCTTGGAAGGAAAGTTATGACCAACCTAGATAGCATATTCAAAAGCAGAGACATCACTTTGCCAACAAAGGTTCACCTAGTCAAGGCTATGGTCTTTCCTGTGGTCATGTATGGATGTGAGAGCTGGACTGTGAAGAAGGCTGAGCGCCGCAGAATTGATGCTTTTGAACTGTAGTGTTGGAGAAGACTCTTGAGAGTCCCTTGGACTGCAAGGAGATCCAACCAGTCCATTCTGAAGGAGATCAGCCCTGGGATTTCTTTGGAAGGAATGATGCTAAAGCTGAAACTCCAGTATTTTGGCCACCTCATGCGAAGAGTTGACTCATTGGAGAAGACTCTGATGCTGGGAGGGATTGGGGGCAGGAGGAGAAGGGGATGACAGAGGATGAGATGGCTGGATGGCATCACTGACTCGATGGATGCAAGTCTGAGTGACCTCCAAGAGTTGGTGATGGACAGGGAGGCCTGGCGTGCTGCAGTTCATGGAGTTGCAAAGAGTCGGACACGACTGAGCGACTGATCTGATCTGATCTGATCTGATAGGCTTGTTATAACTTTCCTTCCAAGGAGCAAGCAACCTTAATTCATGGCTGCAGTCACAATCCACAGTGCTTTTGGAGCCCAAGAAAATAAAATCTGTCACTGCTTCCACTTTTTCCTCTTCTATTTGCCTTGAAGTGATGGGACCAGATGCCGTGATCTTAGTTTTCTGAATGTTGAATTTTAAACCAAGTTTTTCACTCTCCTCAAGAAATAGTTCCTCTTCACTTTCTGCCATTAGAGGGGTATTATTTGCATATCTTAGGTTGATATTTCTCCTTGCAATCTTGATTCCAGCTTGTGATTCATCAAGCCTGGCATTTTGCATGATGTACTCTGCATATAAGTTAAATAAGCAGGGTGACAATATACAGCTTTCTCGTACTCCTTTTCCAATTTTGGACCAGTCAATTGTCCCATGTAAGGTTCTAGCTGTTGCTTCTTGACCCACATACAGATTTCTCAGGAGACAGGTAAGGTGGTCTGGTATTCCCAATTCTTTAAGAATTTTCCACAGTTCATTGTCGTCCATACAGCGGATTCACTAAGCTTCTGCATAATGAATGAAGCAGAAGTAGATGTTTTTCTGGAATTCCTTTGCTTTCTCTATGCCAATGGATGTTGGCAACTTAATCTCTGGTTCCTCTGCACTTTCTAAACCCAGTTTGTACATCTGGAAGTTCTTGGTTCACAAACTGCTGAAACCTAGCTTGAACAATTTTGGAGCATACCCTTACTAGCATGAGAAATGAGCGCAATTGTTTGGTAGTTTGAACATTCTTTGGCATTGCCCTTCTTTGGGACTGGAATGAAAACTGACCTTTTCCAGTCCTGTGGCCATTGCTAAATTTTCCAAATCTCTCTTATTATCTCTCCTTGCTGTTCTCTTAAAGTCTATATTGTGATGGGTATATCTTTTTTTTTCTCCCTTGCCTGTCACTTCTCTTCTTTTCTCAGCTATTTGTAAAGCCTCCTCAGACAACCACTTTGCCTTCTTGCATTTCTTTTTCTTGGGGGTGGTTTTAGTCATCATGTACTATGTTACGAACCTCTGTCCATAGTTCTTCAAGCACTCTCCCTACCAGATCTAATCCCTTGAATCTGTTTGTCACCTGGCCTAGTGATTTCCTCTACTTTCTTCAAGTTAAACCTGAATTTTGCAGAAAGGAGCTGATGATCTCAGCCATAGTCAGCTCCAGGTCTTGTTTTTGCTGACTGTATAGAGCTTTTTCATCTTCAGCTTCAAAGAACACAATCAATCTGATTTTGGTATTGACCATCTGTTGATGTCCATGTGTAGAGTAGTCTCTTGGGCTGCTGGAAAAGTGTGCTTGCTCTGACCAGCATGTTCTCTTGATAAAACTGTTTTCCCTTGCCCTGCTTTATTTTGTATTCTAAGGCCAAACTTGCCTGTTATGCTGGTATCTCTCAACTTCCTATTTTTGTATTCCAATCCCCTATGATAAAAAGAACATTTTTTTTGGTATTAGTTCTAGAAGGTCTTGTAGATCTTCATAGAACTGGTCAACTTCAGCTTCTTGGGCATCAGGGGTTGGGGCATAGACTTGGGTTGCCGTGATGTTGCATGGTTCACTTTGAAAATAAACTGGGATCTTCCTGTTGTTTTTTGAGGTCAGACTCTTCTGTTGATTATGAGGGCTACTCCATTTCTTCTAAGGGATTCTTGCCCACAGTAGTAAATATAATGGTCATCTGAATTAAATTCACCCACTAGCATCCATTTTAGTTCACTGATTCCTAAGATGTTGATATCCAGTCTTGGCATCTCCTGCTTGACCATGTCCAATTTACTTTGAATCATGGACCTAACATTCCAGATGCCTATGCAGTATTGTTCTTTACAGCACTGGACTTTACAGTCACCACCAGACAGACACATCCACAACTGAGCATCATTTCCGCTTTGGCCCAGCTGCTTCATTCTTTCTGGAACTATTAGTGATTGCCCTCCACTCTTCCCCAGGCGCATATTGGACATCTTCTGACTGCAGATTTATCTTCCAGTTTCACGTCATTTTGCCTTTTCATACTGCTCATGGGATTCTTGTGACAAGAGTACTGGAGTGACTTGCCATTCCCTCCTCTAATGGACCACATTGTGTCAGAACAGTTCACTATGACCTGTCTGTCTTGGGTGACTCTGCACGGCATGGCTCATAGCTTCACTGAGTTATGCAAGCCCCTTTGCCACAACAAGACTGTGATCCATGAAGGGGACCACTCCCATTTACTCACCCCCAAATCCCACACAGGGGTGTCTGCTTGATGGAGGTAGGTCTCATGCAAACTGTGAGCTGTATGAGAGACTAGCAAATGACATTTTGTAGGAAGCAGGACCAGATCAGGGGCTGTCATGAGAGCTGAAGAAGACAGCTTAGTTTCTGCCACACTGCTTACTGCTTACTGTTACTGCTCTTGGCAATGAGGATGGAGCCACGGACAAGAGAAACCAAGTGCTTTATTTCTGCCTTGTGGAGCAGAAAGTCTAGCAGGGAAGCAGATAACAAACAATTAAATGAATAAAATTTACTTGTTTGACCAAATAATAAATGAATAAAATTACTTGAGGAAAAATAGCATAGACTAAGAACCTGGATATTGGAGTGTTACTTTTGATAGAAGGTTCAGGGGAAACCCTGGTGAGGAAATAAAATTTGAGCAAAGACTTGACTGGTAAGAAGCAGGAAGACGTTAAGAAAGTCTGGGGCAAGAGCATCCCGGGTTAGAAAAAACAAGTTCAAAGGCTGCGACATTTGGCCTGATATAGCAACCGAAAAGCCAGCGTGGTCCATGAAAGCACCATAGGCGATGAGGTCAGATAGGTAGACAGGAACTTGCAGACAGGGCTTGGGTCATCATACCAAGTACATGGGAGGCTGTAAGCAGGACAGAGACCAGATGTAGCTTACATTTTATAAAGATGCCTCTGACTGCTCTGCAGAATGGAGACCACGGAGGGGGCACAAGGAGAAGCAAGGAGACCAATTCAGACCCTGGAGCAGTTGTCCAAGGAAGGGACAATGGCGGCCTGAACTGTAATAGTGGCAAAAGAGGTGGGGAAAGTGGTCCAATCCTGGGTGTATCTTGTAGGTAAACCTAATAGAAATTGGGTGTTGGAATTGGGGAATTCAAGAATGATGCCTAGAGTTTTGGACTGTGCCATAGATGGATGGTGGGGCCACTAATAATGATGGGTAAAATCTGAGGAAGAATGAGACTAGGGGTAAAGGAGAGAGGAGGTCAGGAATAGACATCCAGGTGGAGATACAGAGTTGCCACAAGGATAGTATCTCAGGGAAGGGGCAGAGGTTGAGGCTGTAAGCTGGGGAAACATCAGGACATGGTTATATTGAGTTGGCCAAAAAGTTCATTCAGGTTTTTCTGAACTTTCTGGCCAACCTAATATTTAAAAACAAGGAATTGGATGAGATTACACTGGGAGAAACTATAGATAATAAAGAGATGAGGATCCAGGACTGGAGCCTTGGAGCACTTCAATAGATTGAGGTGAAGATAAAGAAGCATTTGGAAAGAAGATAAAGAAACATTCATTAACTAGTTTTTAAGGAAAAATAAAACCCATAAAAGTGTGATAGCCTGATTACCACGTGAATAAAGTGTTTCCTGAGAGAGGCAGTGAATACCCATGTTGATGCCGTCCTCAAACCAGAGGTCTAGTAAGACAGTGGTCAATGCTTTTCACTGACTGGGGTCACTGGTGACCTTGGCAAGATCCATCTTAGTCTAGTACTGTTGTGGCTTGCAGGATGGGTGTGGTCTAGGTGAGAGAGAGAGAGAAATTAATGCAAAGAAAGGGGTTAATTTTAGGAGCAAAATAGGTGAGAGGAGAGCAGGGAGGGGACCAAGGGCTGGACTTGGGCAAGGGCCAGGCAGTAACAGCAAGAAGGGTGGGATGTGAGGGGGATTTAGGGTGGGGCATACAGGCTGCTTACACCTAGAAGAGGGGTGTGTAGCCATCAGCTCAGATCAAAGGCAGGGAGAAGAAGCTGGGTGGATGTTTGAAACCAAAGGATAAGGTGGGAGGGTCCATTTCTCAGAGTGGAAAAGTGGTTTTTGAGAAAATCTCATGGGATTTCTGATTCATAGTAAAACCTGTGGTCATTCATTTAAAGGAAGACAAATGGTATCATTACATGATTTTGCTAAAAGCATCCTTTAAAAGCAATGCTCCCATCTTATTTTGTAACTAAAGGAATAGAGAAAGTTCTGGTGATGAGAATTACACACCAGGGAAGAGGGAAGACTAGAGCATTGGCAGGTGTTGGCAGAATTATCAGGAGCCAGGACCTGGTGATCCCCCTGAAGTCACATGTCACATCTGTGGGTGATTTATTCCTGGCGCTTTGCAGTGGGAATCCTGGCACTGGATTCATCTTCCCCAGAAACCCCTGAAACCCTGGCAGCTTTCCTTGGGGACAACCCACACCATGTCTTCATCCATCTCCCAAACATTCATCTACTACCTCCAGTTAAGTACCTAAGACACTCCTGAGGAGCAAGATGAGCAGGTTCTAGCTCAGTCAAGGTCCTCTTGCCCATCACTTAACAGTGAAAGGAAACACGCATACAGCATTTATTATGGGCTAGTTCTACTCCAAGTAATTTGCACATTTGAACTCTTCTAATCATCCCAACTACTCACAGGGTGAGTACTGTCTTTTCCCTGTTTGGCAGATGAGGAGATTGAAGCCAAAGTGTTGAATGACATACCTTGGAAGGCTGGAATCTGGACCTGGACAATCTGATGCCAGAATTTGGGGTCTGTTTCCTCTTGTGGTTCTGATTCAGTGTTCTGTCTCTCTTACCTTGATGAAGAGGCATTCAGACCAGTTTTGGTAGAATTTTTAAAATCTGGCATGATTTACCCTTGAGTTTTAATATAAATTTCCCAGTGACTAAAAAAGAGAATAATAATATATACAATTCTGTACAAGCTATATCATCTGTCCAGCAATTCCAGGCTTCATCTTGGACAGGTCTTGCTCCGTTTGCTTCATTGCCTCTTCACCATGACTGTAGTGACTATTGTTCAGACTATCCTGAGCCCAGTTTGGGGTGGGGTGGGAGTCACTGCATTTTGTATCAGTTGTTTGACAGCTGCGCATTTTCTGCTAAGTTAACGCTGCCATTTCTCTCCTTCCCCACAGGTTATCATTGCCCTCTCAGAAAAGCACCGCTCTCACATTCCGTATCGGAACTCCATGATGACCAGCGTCCTGAGAGACAGCCTGGGAGGGAACTGCATGACCACCATGATCGCCACACTCTCTGTAGAGAAAAGGAATATAGACGTACGTTGGTTCTTCTTTCCAGAAATCTTAGTCTGAGTGTTTGTGCTAGTCTGTGAGATGGAGTTGACGGTCCTGGGTGGGTCTCCGTCTTTTCAGCTGGGCTAGGGTGTGCCTTCAGAGGTAAAGACGCTGCCAGAGTTCAGAGCCTTGGGTTATGTGCCAGCTCTGAAATTCCCCCTTTTAAGAACTGAGTTCATCTAGCACGGGATGGTTTACAGAAAACTTTATGTACATGTTTTGGAAGACCTGCTTATGGGTTATTTACCTTGACTGGAAACCTAAGAGAGGAGACCGATCAGCTTCTCCTGACCCACTCTACTCCTGGTTGCTTAGATGCCCTGGAGACATCACCAAGATGTGAGCCTAGACGTGTCCCTGAGCCCAACGCCAGGACGCCTTGGTAGAGGCTGGCTGCCAAATGTCCCAGGTGGCTTTAGAGCCAGCCGATGTTTTACAGCATTTCAGTTTAATGGATGGGGTTCAGACTTTCTCTAAGAGAGGAAAATGGGAAGCACCCAGGTGTCTTCTCAAACAAGGCCCAGTCCCAAGTGCATTGTGAGATACTGTGGAAAGCCTCTCTTTGGGGCCCATCACAGATATTTATTTTGTACCCTTTGATGTTTATAGATGGTGGTACTTGCTATGATTCTGCTTTGTATTGTGTGGTTCTGGTTTGACAGAAAAGTAGAAAATCACACCCCAATTGTCACTTAGAACCTCAGATCTTCCACACTTTGGGCATTGGTCATTTTATTAAGCTCAAACAAAACTTTAATGAAAAATAAATTTCCAGGGCAAAGCTTCCTAATTTGGAAGCCTGTTTCCTCATTGTGTTTTATGAACATCATTGTATGCATTTTTCCTGTGAGCAGAAGTTGTTTTCCTCTCTATTTGCAGTAACACTTTAAGGACATAATCTTGCTTTCTTAGGAGTCTATATCTACCTGCAGATTTGCACAACGAGTGGCACTCATAAAGAACGAAGCTGTTCTTAATGAAGAAATCGATCCCAAATTGGTAAGCAACTTTTAACTATGCTGAAAAAAAAAAAAAAAAAAAAGAAATCAAAGTATGTAAAAGCTTAGCTAAAGCCTGGGGGGCACTCACTTCCCATAACCAGGCAGTGTTCTAAATACTGGAAATGTGTAAAATCATTTCATTCTCACAACAGCCTCATGAGTAGATGCCATCTCTTTCTCTACCTTGACCTGCCCTGGTATCTCAGTTGGTAAAGAGTCCATATGCAATGCAGAAGACCCCGGTTCAATTCCTGGGCCGGGAAGATCTGCTGGAAAAGGGATAGGCTAGCCACCCCAGTATTCTTGGGCTCCCCTGGTGGCTTAGCTGGTAAAGAATTCACCCCCACTGTGGGAGACCTGGGTTTGATCCCTGCGTGGGGAAAATCCCCTGGAGAAGGGAAAGGCTACCACTCCAGTATTCTGGCCTGGAGAATTCCATGGACTGTATAGACCATAGGGTTGCAAAGAGCTGGACACGACTGAGCGACTTTCACTTTCACTTTCCTCTACCTTATAGGTGACAAAAGAGAGGCATGGGAACATTTAGTGATTTGATCTGAGTTGCATTGCTAAAAAGTCACAGAACAGGACTCAGACACAGGCAGTCTGACCCCAGGGCCTGTGCGCTTATCTACAGCCCCCTGTCAGATACACAGAGTCCTGAGAACAGACATGAAAGGGGAAAGGGAAGTCGCTCAGTCATGTCCGACTCTTAGCGACCCCATGGACTGCAGCCTACCAGGCTCCTCCATCCATGGGATTTTCCAGGCAAAAGTACTGGAGTGGGTTCCCATTGCCTTCTCCACTAGACATGAAATCATACACAATTCTATTTCTAGAAAGGTCCTAGCCGTTCATTGGTTATCAAATAGAATAGTATTCTGCATAAATGTTCTGTTACTTATTCTAGAGATTTTAAAAGGTAGTAGTTGGTTGGATCCATGGAGAAGGCAATGGCACCCCACTCCAGTACTCTTGCCTGGAAAATCCCATGGGCGGAGGAGCCTGGTGGGCTGCAGTCCGTGGGGTCACTAAGAGTCGGACATGACTGAGCGACTTCCGTTTCACTTTTCACTTTCATGCATTGGAGAAGGCAATGGCACCCCACTCCAGAACTCTTGCCTGGAAAATCCCATGGGCGGAGGAGCCTGGTGGGCTACAGTCCGTGGGGTCACTAAGAGTCGGACATGACTGAGCGACTTCCGTTTCACTTTTCACTTTCATGCATTGGAGAAGGCAATGGCACCCCACTCCAGAACTCTTGCCTGGAAAATCCCATGGGCGGAGGAGCCTGGTGGGCTACAGTCCATGGGGTCACTAAGAGTCGGACATGACTGAGCGACTTCCGTTTCACTTTTCACTTTCATGCATTGGAGAAGGCAATGGCACCCCACTCCAGAACTCTTGCCTGGAAAATCCCATGGGCGGAGGAGCCTGGTGGGCTACAGTCCGTGGGGTCACTAAGAGTCGGACATGACTGAGCGACTTCCGTTTCACTTTTCACTTTCATGCATTGGAGAAGGCAATGGCACCCCACTCCAGAACTCTTGCCTGGAAAATCCCATGGGCGGAGGAGCCTGGTGGGCTACAGTCCGTGGGGTCACTAAGAGTTGGACACAACTGAGCGACTTCCGTTTCACTTTTCACTTTCATGCATTGGAGAAGGAAGTGGCAATCCACTCCAGTGTTCTTGCCTGGAGAATCCCAGGGACAGGGGAGCCTGGTGGGCTGCCATCTATGGGGTCGCACAGAGTCAGACACAACTGAAGCGACTTAGCAGCAGCTGTTGGTTGGATCCATGGAAAAATGGCTAAGCCTCTATGTTTATAACAGTTCATTCTTCTTTATCAAAGTGCTTTATTTAAGGAAAGATATTTGTAAGTTACCCAATTCAGCTACTCATTATAAATGCAGATATGTTTTCTTTGTTTTGTTAGTCTTCTTCTACAAATAAAATAAAACAAGGAATTAATTTGTGCCAACATGGAAAATGTTGAAATACAGTATCTCAATTTTGTAAAACTCCAAAATTAAGATTATATTACTTTTTAAATCACTCCCTTAAAAAAAAAAAAAAAAGACTTCTCTAGAAAATAAACTAGAGTAAGCTTGTTTGTTGTTGTTTAGTTGCTCACTCCTGTCCAACTGATTGCGAACCCATGGACTGGAGCAAGCCAGGCTTCCCTGTCCTTCACCATCTTCTGGAGCTTGCTCAAACCCATGTCCATTGAGTCCATGATGCCATCCAACCGTCTTGGCCTCTGTCATCCCCTTCTCCTCCTGCCTTCAATCTTTCCCAGCTTCAGGGTCTTTTCTAATGAGTGGGCTCTTCACATCAGGTGGCCAAAGTATTGGAGTTTCAGCTTAAGCATCAATCTGTCCAATGAATATTCAGGACTGATTTCCTTTAGGATGGACTGGTTGGATCTCCTTGTAGTCCAAGGGACTCTCAAGAGTCTTCTTCAACACCACAGTTCAAAAGCATCAATTCTTCAGTGCTCAGCCTTCTTTATGGAAAGATGGGGACAGAAGACAAAAGACAGAAATGGTGTGGACCTAACAGAAGCAGAAGATATTAAGAAGAGTTGGCAAGAATACACAGAAGAACTACACAAAAAAGATCTTAATGATTCAGATAACCACGATGGTGCAATCACTCACCTAGAGTCTTAGAGTGTGAAGTCAAGTGGGCCTTAGGAAGCATCACTACAAACAAAGCTAGTGGAGGTGATGGAATTCCAGTTGAGCTATTTCAAATCCTAAACGATGATGCTGTGAAAGTGCTACACTCAATATGCCAGCAAATTTGGAAAACTCAGCAGTGGCCACAGGACTGGAAAAGCTCAGTTTTCATTCCAATCCCTAAGAAATGCAGTGCCGAAGAATGTTCAAACTACAGCAGATTTCATTCATTTCACGTGCTAGCAAAGTAATGCTCAGAATCTTCCAAGCTAGGCTTCAACAGTACGTGAACCAAAAACTTCCAGATGTTCAAGTTGGATTTAGAAAAGGTAGAGGAACCAGAGATCAAATTACCAACATCCACTGAGTCACAGAAAAAATAAGAGAATTCCAGAAAAAACATCTACTTCTGCTTCATTGACTATACTAAAGCCTTTAACTGGAAAGCTCAAACTGAAAAATTCTTAGAGATGGAAATACCAGACCACCTTACCTGCCTCCTGAGAAACCTGCATACAGGTCAAGAAGCAACAGTTAGAACCAGACATGGAACAACGAACTGGTTCCAAATTAGAAAAGAAGTACATCGAATCTGTATATTGTCCCCCTGCTTATTTAACTTACATGCAGAGTACATCATGCAAAATGCAGGGCTAAATGAATCACAAGCTGGAATCAAGATTGCTGGGAGAAATATCAATAACCTCAGATATGCAGATGATAACACCCTTAAGGCAGAAAGCGAAGGGGAACTAAAGAGCCTCTTGATGATAGTGAAAGAGGAGAGTGAAAAAGCTGGTTTAAAACTCAACATTCAAAAAGCAAAGATCATGGCATCCGGTCCCATCACTTCATGGCAAATAGATGAGAGAACAATGGAAACAGTGACAGATTTTATATTCTTGGGCTCCAGAATCACTGAAGATGGTGACTGCAGCCGTGAAATTAAAAGATGCTTAGTCCTTGGAAGAAAAGCTATGACAAGCCTCAGTTCAGATCAGTTCAGTCGCTCAGTCACGTCCGACTCCTTGTGACCCTGTGGACTGGAGCAAGCCAGGCCTCCCTGTCCATCGCCAACTCCCAGAGTTTACTCAAACTCATGTCGATTGAGTCGGTGATGCCACCCAACCATCTCATCCTCTGTCGTCTCCTTCTTCTCCTGCCCTCAATCTTTCCCAGCATCAGGGTCTTTTCTAATGAGTGGGCTCTTCACATGAGGTGGCCAAATTATTGGAGTTTCAGCTTCAGCATCAATCCTTCCAATGAATATTCAGGACTGATTTCCTTTAGGATGGACTGGTTGGATCTCCTTGCAGTCCAAGGGACTCTCAAGAGTCTTCTCCAACACCACAGTTCAAAAGCCTAGAAAAGCCTTGACAGAGTCTTAAAAAGCAGACATTACTTTGCCGACAAAGGTCCACATTTTCAAAGCTATAGTTTTTCCAGTAGTCATATATGGATGTGAGAGTTGGGCCACCATAGAGAAGCCTGAGTGCAAAAGTATGGTAGTATACATTATTTTTTAAAAAAGAAAAAAATTTGAAATCTTTTCAATGGCGCTTAATTTACAAATTTCTCAAATTCCAAAAAATGAAAATCTCGAATTCATCCATTACCCATATTATTACTTCCTCTTGAGTGTTTGCCCTTCCTTCCCTGAAATCATTCCATCAAAGCGCAGAGGAAAAGGAGGAGAGAAGAATAGTGGGACTGACCATTTTGTCCTTCTTGCCTCCGGGAGCCTGAACTCGCCTGATGGAATTCTCTTCTGGAGAAACCAGTGAGTGAGGAATGTCCCTTTTTCCAGGCTAGCCCCTGCTCACATACCAGCATCACAGGGCACTCACTGCCCCACTCCCGTGAAAAAAGGAGACACAATGCAAAGGCCTAAGACAAGTGGAACTGAATTCCTAGGATGAACACCTCTGCTGTTCCGACCCTGCCAGCCACCCTGTGACATTACTGTGCAGAATGAGAAAGACAGGGGTGGGCTTATTAGTCTGAAGACAAAAATTACTTCATAACTAAAGAAAAATAAACATATTAGACATTTGAGGTTGTTCCCTTCAAATTTGGCTACAGAGACTTTTCTTTGAAGGAACTTGAGGAATTTGAAGAAAGATGAACATTATCATGTGTTTGATGTAGGTCTGTGAGAGATTTAATGAAATGAGAAATCAGGAGTCAAAAGCTAATAGCTGATAACTGAACAAATGTTGAGGTCTTCCTGGTGCAGAATAATCTGGTAATTGACAAGTGTTTTTTCCTGATCTCCTTTATAATTGCTTCTAAAAGCTAACACTACTGTTCATTATTTGATGTACAGAGCTTTTCTGAAACACAAGTGACAATTGAAAAATTATCCTCAAAACCACCCTGAACACAACTGGATGGGAAAAATAAACACCAGATTTAGGGTAGTGGTAGTGGGAAATTCATTTAGGGAAAGCTCTACAGGTGTAAGGGCTTCCCAAGACCCTGCAGTGTTTTATTTCTTAAGCTAAGGCTTCAGCAACACGTGAATCATGAACTTCCAGATGTTCAAGCTGGTTTTAGAAAAGGCAACGGAACCAGACATCAAATTGCCAGCATCCGATGCATCATCGAAAAAGCAAGATAGTTCTAAAAAACATCTATTTCTGCTTTATTGACTATGCCAAAGCCTTTGACTGTGTGGATCACAATAAACTGTGGAAAACTCTGAAAGAGATGGGAATACCAGACCACCTGACCTGCCTCCTGAGAAACCTGTATGCAGGTCAGGAAGCAACAGTTAGAACTGGACATGGAACAACAGACTGGTTCCAAATAGAAAAAGGAGTACGTCAAGGCTGTATATTGTCACCCTGCTTATTTAACTTATATGCACAGTACATCATAAGAAATGCTGGGCTTGAGGAAGCACAAGCTGGAATCAAGATTGCCGGGAGAAATACCAATAACCTCAGATATGCAGATGACACCACCCTTAGGGCAGAAAGTGAAGAACTAAAAAGCTTCTTGATGAAAGTGAAAGTGGAGAGTGAAAAAGTTGGCCTAAAGCTCAGAAAACTAAGCTCATGGCATCTGGTCCCATCACTTCATGGGAAATAGATGGGGAAACAGTGGAAACAGTGGCTGACTATTTTTCTGGGCTCCAAAATCACTGCAGATGGTGATTGCAGCCATGAAATTAAAAGACACTTACTCCTTGGAAGGAAAGTTATGACTAACCTAGACAGCATATTCAAAAGCAAAGACATTACTTTGCCAACAAAAGTCCATCTAGTCAAGGCTATGGTTTTTCCAATGGTCATGTATGGATATGAGAGTTGGACTATAAAGAAAGCTGAGCACTGAAGAATTGATGCTTTTGAACTGTGGTGTTGGAGAAGACCCTTGAGAGTCCCTTGGACTGCAAGGAGATCCAACCAGTCCATCCTAAAGGAGATCAGTCCTGGGTGTTCATTGGAAGGACTGATGTTGAAGCTGAAACTCCAATACTTTGGCCACCTCATGCGAAGAGCTGACTCATTTGAAAAGACCCTGACGCTGGGAAAGATTGAGGGCAGCAGGAGAAGGGGACGATGGAGGATGAGATGGTTGGATGGCATCACTGACACAATGGACATGGGTTTGCGTGGACTCCAGAAGGTGGTGATAGACAGGGAGGCCTGGCGTGCTACGGTTCATGGGGTCGCCAAGAGTCAGACCGAATTGAGCAACTGAACTGAACTGAAGTAGTCAGTATCTGAATGTTCACCTAAGCTTAGAAGTAGGGAAAAGATATTATTTATAGCTCTTTGTTTATCTGAAGTAGTTCCTACTAAAATGTAAAATCACATGAATTAAGGTGAGACAGGGAGGCCAGGCGTGCTGGGATTCATGGAGTCGCAAAGAGTCGGACACGACTGAGCGACTGATCTGATCTGATCACTTTCACAGTTTAAAAGAAAAAAATTGTATCGTCACATCATTAGCTACAGAAAAAAAAATTTGATAACATTAAACATTCATCCGTAGTTTGAAAAGGCTCATCAAACTATGAATATAAGCGAACATCCTTAGAGTGATTAAGGGTATCAATCAAAAACTACAGCAAACATTTTAAAAGTGAAATGTTGAAAGGAATATGACAAGAATGTCTTAAGCATTGTACTTAGAGTTTCTGGCTAGGAAAGAGACAATTTTTTTTTTTTTAATTTATGAGGATTTGAAAAGAATATCGGTCATTACTTGTGGACTGTTTGATTGCTCATCTAGAGCATCCAGTAGTGGGACTTGCCTGATGGTCCAGTGGTTAAGAATCTGCCTACCAGTGAAGGAGACACAGGTCCAGTCCCGGGTCTCATGGGGGTCTCATGGGGGAAGATTCCACATGTTGAGGGGCAGTTAAGCCTGTTCACCACAACTACTCAGTCCATGTGCCCTGGAGCCTGTGCTCTGCAAGGAGAAGCCACCACAGTGAAAAGGAGAGGAGGCTGCTCTCCACTTGCATACTCCAAGAAGAGAGCAGCCACCACTTGCCAGAACTAGAGAAAAGCCCATATGCAGCAATGAAGACCCAGTGAAGCCAAGAAGAAAAAGGACATCCAAGTGTTCGATAACAACAACAAAAAAAATGATAACCAAAATAATGTTCAGAAAAGTATTTGTTATATAGTCCATAAAAGTGAACTGCCTTCCTATACATCAAAAGCCAGTAATTAGAAAATGGAATTTTATAAAAATTTCATTTATAGTAGCAACAAAAACTTTAAAATTCTAGGGACAAAATCTAATTAAAGATCAGATCAGATCAGATCAGATCAGTCGCTCAGTCGTGTCCGACTCTTTGCGACCCCATGAACCACAGCACGCAAGGCCTCCCTGTCCATCACCAGCTCCCGGAGGTCACTCAGACTCGCATCCATCGAGTCAGTGATGCCATCCAGCCATCTCATCCTCTGTCGTCCCCTTCTCCTCCTGCCCTCAATCCCTCCCAGCATCAGAGTCTTCTCCAATGAGTCAACTCTTCGCATCAGGTGGCCAAAATACTGGAGTTTCAGCTTTAGCATCATTCCTTCTAAAGAAATTCCAGGATTGATCTCCTTCAGAATGGACTGGTTGGATCTTCTTGCAGTCCAAGGGACTCTCAAGAGTCTTCTCCAACACCACAGTTCAAAAGCATCAATTCTTCGGCGCTCAGCCTTCTTCACAGTCCAGCTCTCACATCCATACATGACCACAGGAAAGACCATAGCCTTGACTAGGCGAACCTTTGTTGGTAAAGTAATGTCTCTGCTTTTGAATATGCTATCTAGGTTGGTCATAACTTTCCTTCCAAGGAGCAAGCGTCTTTTAATTTCATGGCTGCAGTCACCATCTGCAGTGATTTTGGAGCCCAGAAAAACAAAGTCTGACACTGTTTCCACTGTTTCCCCGTCTATTTCCCATGCAGTGATGGGACCAGATGCCATGATCTTCGTTTTCTGAATGTTGAGCTTTAAGCCAGCCTTTTCACTCTCCACTTTCACTTTCATCAGGAGGCTTTTTAGCCCCTCTTCACTTTCTGCCATAAGAGTGGTGTCATCTGCATATCTGAGGTTATTGATATTTCTCCCGGCAATCTTGATTCCAACTTGTGTTTCTTCCAGTCCAGCATTTCTCATGATGTACTCTGCATATAAGTTAAATAAACACGGTGACAATATGCAGCCTTGACGTACTCCTTTTCCTATTTGGAACCAGTCTGTTGTTCCATGACCAGTTCTAACTGTTGCTTCCTGACCTGCATACAGATTTCTTAAGAGGCAGATCAGGTGGTCTGGTATTCCCATCTCTGGTATTTATAGGGAAAACTATAAATCTGTATTGGAAGGAATCAATGGAAAGCCATACCATGCTTGTGGATGTAATCATTCATTATGCTGTGCTGCTTAGTCACCGAGTTGTGTCCAGCTCTTGAGACCTCACTGACTATAGCCCACCAGACTCCCCTGTCCATGGGATCTTCTGGGCAAAAATCATAGAGTTGATTGTCATTTCCTTCTCCAGGAGATCTTCCTAATCCAGGGATCAAACCTGCATCTCCTGCATCGACAGGCAGATTCTTTACCACTGAGCCACCTGGGAGGCCCAGTGATTCATTAATATTAATTAGCTTTAATTACTTATCAAATTAACCTTTTACTTAAATTTATTTACAGTCGAAATTTGAGGAGAGTCTTTGATAGAATTTTACAAGCCGAGTCTAAAATTTATATGAAAGAGCATATGATCAAGAATAGCCAAGTCTAATTTGGAAGAGAACAAGATGGAAAGGGTTTGTTCTATCTAGATGCCAAACTTTAAGATACAGTAATTAAAACAGTGTGGTATTACCATGCGTATAGTCAAGTAGACAAATATTTTTAACCAATAGCCTAGAAAAAGACAAGTCTTATATGTGGAAATACATAACAGAATTGTAATAGCAAATCTTGCATGGTTGGCCATTAAAAAATTAAAATTATATCCATATCTTATACTTCCTATATATTCCAAAGAAAGGCAATGCCAAGGAGTGCTCAAACTACTGAACAATTGCACTCATCTCACACGCTAGTAAAGTAATGCTCAAAATTCTCCACGCCAGGCTTCAGCAATATGTGAACCGTGAACTTCCTGATGTTCAAGCTGGTTTTAGAAAAGGCAGAGGAACCAGAGATCAAATTGCCAACATCCGCTGGATCATGGAAAAAGCAAGAGAGTTCCAGAAAAACATCTATTTCTGCTTTATTGACTATGCCAAAGCCTTTGACTGTGTGGATCACAATAAACTATGGAAAATTCTGAAAGAGATGGGAATACCAGACCACCTGATCTGCCTCTTAAGAAACCTGTATGCAGGTCAGGAAGCAACAGTTAGAACTGGACATGGAACAACAGACTGGTTCCAAATAGGAAAAGGAGTACGTCAAGGCTGCATATTGTCACCATGTTTATTTAACTTATACGCAGAGTACATCATGAGAAATGCTGGACTGGAAGAAACACAAGTTGGAATCAAGATTGCCGGGAGAAATATCAATAACCTCAGATATGCAGATGACACCACTCTTATGGCAGAAAGTGAAGAGGGGCTAAAAAGCCTCTTGATGAAAGTGAAAGTGGAGAGTGAAAAGGTTGGCTTAAAGCTCAACATTCAGAAAACGAAGATCATGGCATCCGGTCCCATCACTGCATGGGAAATAGACGGGGAAACAGTGGAAACAGTGTCAGACTTTGTTTTTCTGGGCTCCAAAATCACTGCAGATGGTGACTGCAGCCATGAAATTAAAAGACGCTTGCTCCTTGGAAGGAAAGTTATGACCAACCTAGATAGCATATTCAAAAGCAGAGACATTACTTTACCAACAAAGGTTCGCCTAGTCAAGGCTATGGTCTTTCCTGTGGTCATGTATGGATGTGAGAGCTGGACTGTGAAGAAGGCTGAGCGCCGAAGAATTGATGCTTTTGAACTATGGTGTTGGAGAAGACTCTTGAGAGTCCCTTGGACTGCAAGAAGATCCAACCAGTCCATTCTGAAGGAGATCAATCCTGGAATTTCTTTAGAAGGAATGATGCTAAAGCTGAAACTCCAGTACTTTGGCCACCTGATGCGAAGAGTTGACTCATTGGAGAAGACTCTGATGCTGGGAGGGATTGAGGGCAGGAGGAGAAGGGGACGACAGAGGATGAGATGGCTGGATGGCATCACTGACTCGATGGATGCGAGTCTGAGTGACCTCTGGGAGCTGGTGATGGACAGGGAGGCCTGGCGTGCTGCGGTTCATGGGGTCGCAAGGAGTCGGACACGACTGAGCGACTGATCTGATCTGATCTGATCTGATACTTCCTATAAAGTAAAATCAACGTAAATGTAAAAATCAAAACTTTAATACTTTTTTAAGAACTTATAGAGAAATACAGGCTTCCCAGGTGGCACAGTGGTAAAGAATGCACCTGCAATGCAGGAAACACAAATGACTCGGGTTCAATTCCTGGGTCGGAAAGATTCCCTGGAGGAGGAAATGGTAACCTCCTCCAGTATTATTGCCTGGAAAACTCCATGGACATAGGAGCCTGGAGGGCTACAGTCCACAGAATTGCAAAGAGTCAGACATGTGCTAAGCATGCACATACACTATAGGAAAATATTGCTATGGCTTTAGGTAAAATGGATGTTCTCAAAGAAAACACAGAAATGGAACTCATAACAAAATAAGTTGATAATGAAATTGCCTTGAAATTTTAAAACTTTTGTTTCACAGAAAGAACACCACAAAGTGGAAAGCATGACATAGATTGGGAGAAAATACAGGCATTGCATAAAACTTACAAAGGGTTCACATCCTGAATGTATAAGGAAGCCTGAAAATCCCTAAGGAAAAGAAAAACAATTCAACTGAAACATGGGCAAGATGGTGAATAAGAAATTCACAGAAGAGGAAACTCAAACAGTCAACATACATTTACAACGATGATCATCAACCTCACCAATAATTATGAAAACACAGATTAGAACTAGAAAAGAGACCATTTTACACCTACAAAATTGGCAAAATTAGTGTCTGGCAATACTACATACCTAGTGACAAAAATGTGAGGAAGCAGAAACTTACATATGTAATTGATGAGAATATAAATTTATACAACTATTTTGAAGGGCAGTTTAGCAACATATAATAAAGGGAAGCTGCACTTACTCTGCAAGTGCGCTATAGAGAAACTTGGGTGTGCCCAGAGATTTATACTGTTCACCGCAACACTGTTCATAATAGCAAAGGTAAAATTCCAATGTCCATAATGTCCTGGAGATGTAAATACATCAATTGTGATGTAGTCCTTTACTGAAATACTATATATCCATGAAAATTCATGAACTAGAACCACACGAAACAATATAAATAATCTCCAAACGTATGTGAGGAAGAAAAACCAAGTTGCAGTTACATGCAGTGTGAGAGCATTTATATTAAGTGTAAGGCCTGCAAAATGATATATATCATTTACAGTCATACCTATACCTATGGAGTAAATATTTAAGACATGCAGGGAAATGCTTCCCACTAAATGCTGGATCGCAGTCACCCAAGGAAAGACAGAAGGAAACAGGAGTGAGGGCCTCCGGGTTCCATCAGTAATGTTTTATTTGTTAAGAAAAATTCTAGAACTATTTTGACCAAATGATAAGATTTAACAAAGCGAGGTGGTAAATACAAGAGTGCCTTTGATATCCTTCTCTGTACATTTTTGTTCATAATTTTAATAGATGTGTGTTCTCTGTCACATAGTCCCCCCTCAATGAGGAGCTGACAGTTATGCTCCCGCCTTGCCATTTCAGATGATTATACGCCTACAAAAGGAAATCCAGGAACTGAAGGATGAACTGGCCATTGTCACTGGGGAGCAGAGGACAGAGGCACTCACAGAAGCAGAGCTCCTTCAGTAAGCCTGTAGACTTTTTCTTTAACAGTGCAAGTTTGTGTTAACTTCTGTGTTGGCCCTAATGTTATGAATTCACCTCAAAGCGCAAAGGTCTCCTGGGACAGTCTGAAATTCCATGTAGGCGCCAGTGAAGAGTGGCGGCTTTCCATGAAAAGCTGCATAAGGCTGGCAGTGTTTTTGCCGCCTCAGCTTTGAGGAAGAAAAGAACAGAGCGTGGAGAGGATGGGAGTATCCTTCTCATGCCAACTGAAGAAAAAGGATTGTATAATAGTCACACAACTTTTAAATGTATCTGCCACATACTCTGTAAGCTGTGGATCTCAAATCTGAAAGGAATTCCAGAAACGTCCTTTGTATTAAACAGCATCTTGCTGCAAGCACTAATTTATCCCATGCCAAAGTAAGCTCTCTCCTTTAATAAATAGATGGCCCATATATTACAGTTCAAACACTCGAAATGGGAATGAAAGCAGGTATTCAGGACTTCATACAAGTGCGGCATTTCTCAGAGCCTTTAGACTCGCAGCCATATGGCATGCCAAGGGCACAGCATGGCTTGAGTTCTTGCTCTGATCACGAGCCACCACGATGGGCTCTCTTGTTGCTTCTGTGCTGTTTATTAAGCATTTGTGAAGTCGTAACAATGGACTAGGCTTAGCAGGCAGTGGTACTCTGTATTTCAGAGTAACAAGCTACACAAGCTTTTTCTGAAGGTTTACTGTCATTTCGCATGACCCTTTCTCAACAAGGAAAATGGTAACTAACAGGCAGTGCAAGTATTTTCTTTAAACAACTTCGTGGCTGCCCCTGAATGCAGGGCTAAAGCTTGAGAAGCCTTAAGTAAGGTTTCTGTTATACGCCAAGCCTTCCTCCTCTGGGATAGCATTTCCTCAGTTTAGAACACTGTGTTTAATAATGTGATAGGCCCCTAAGGCTTTCCTTACAAAACTGCTTCATGACATATATGAGATTAAGGTGAAATATACTGCCAGAATTCACATTTTAAAGAATTTCATGTCACTCCTTGAAATAACCTGGGATAGCTTAGGTACTGAGAAACCCAAGTTTCAAATTCCTTCATTATGGTGCTCCCAGCCCTGCAAAGAAAGGGCTTGTTGTTGTTGTTTAGTATGGACCTAGCCCACCAGGCTTCTCTGTCCATGGGATTCTCCAGGCAAGAACACGGGAGTGGGTTGCCATGCCATGCCTGCAGGGATCTTCCTGACCCAGGGGTTGAACCTGCATCTCCTGCTTGGCAGGCAGATTCTTTACCACTGAGCCACCTGGGAAGCCATAAAGAAAGGGCTTACCCAATATTATTTTTGAAGGTGCCTCTTCAGAGTTTTGATCTTCAAATCAGGATCCAGTCAGGAAAACAAAAGCATTCTAGGCCTCTCAACAGCAGGAATTAAATATAGGAAATTTGTCATACAGGAGACGGTATTATGGGGTGCTACAGCAACCCAGAGATCAGAGCAGCAGGAGGAGGTCCTTCACCCTGGGACTGGAGGGACATCAGTGGAAGGTTGTGTTACTGAAGCCGGAGCCTGGTGCCGGCCAGCATAAGCTGCACAAGCTGAGTGCTGCCTGTCGGAATGGAAGCTGGGGCCTCGGAAGAGCCCCGGGCACTACGGAGGCATCACCCCACAGGGAGCCCTGGCTTCTCCCTCATCTCGCCTTCTAGCTTCCACCAGTGCCTCCCACTGGCTGAACTTTCCCAGAGGCAGCTGTTAGAAGAGCCAAGCAGTGTGATGTAGTCACACAAAGGAAAAGTGGAAATTGGATCTACGAGCGAACAGGGAAGTGATCCACGTGCCAAATAAGTAGCAGTGTTTTCTCTAGCTCCTGTGTGCCCTGTGCTGTTCAGAAGGCTCAGTCTAAGGAAAGATTTTGAATGTGGCAGTTCAAGATGTCAGAATGAGTAAGCATATGCTGCAGGTTCCCTCCACATTGGGTGGATGATAGAACTGATATAAGAAACATCTGAATCTCCAGCTATACCCAGGAATAAGAAGTAGGTTTCACAGGGGTCTAGACAGGAGGAAGGGATCAACCAAGTTATGGTGCAGCACCACCAAGGCCCCATGGCTAGAAGTGGTGGCACGCTGGGGCAGGAGAGGGCTGGAAACAGCCGTGCGGGTTGGCAGAGCTCTTGGAATGGGAGGGCTTTGTTCCTGTGAACCCCCAGTGTTCTCCTTCTTCCCTTTATCCCCTGGTATTTAGGTCAGTAGTCCCAGGAAATAGGGAAGTGCCCCAGGTAACTGATGATGCCCAGGACAAAGAGGGACTGTATAAGCTCTGGAGACAGCTACTGCCTCCAGCTCTGCTCATTTTGTCACTGAGAGCAGCAAGGAGCACAGGTACCCACCACCGCTTCAGTCTCTTACCCAAGACTGGCTGCCCAAGTGCAGAGCTCGGAGTCCAGGAAATGTGAGCTCACAGTTGGGAGTGACTAGGAATATGAGGACAGCCAGCAAGGAGAAAGACAAGAACAAGCGTCTACAGTGTGGAGGCCTCAAGAACTAAGCAAGAGGACTGGTTGCTGGCATTCCATCCGTGAAGCAGCAGCAGGATCGAGAGATCTTGAAAATGAAAAAATGGACTTGTTGCCATTAAGAACTTGATGATGGCTCAAGAGCACAATGAAAACACAGAGGGGCAAATCAGTGATCCAGGAAGGCAGGAGCTAAGGGACCATTCCAGAATATAGGTTAAAAGGTAAAGATTTAGAAAGTTTAAATAAAAGAACCATAGAGAATAGTCCTAGACTTACCTGTACCCAACAACAATGGCGCCCCACTCCAGTACTCTTGCCTGGAAAGAGTCCCATGGATAGAGGAGCCTGGTGGGCTGCGGTCCATGGGGTTGCAAAGAGTCGGACACGACTGAAGTGACTTAGCAGCAGCACCAACAACAATGAGTTTCCAAAGAAGAAATAGAGAGAACACAAGGATGCCAACAGTTAAAGAAATAAAACCTATTTTTTTGAACTAAAAAAAAAGGACATAAGACTTCAGAACAAAAGAGTTATCATATGCTAAGTAGTGCAAACTGTAGAAAAATTTTAGAACTTCAACATATTGAAAATAATCCTAGAAGTTGTTAGAGAAGAAAAGTATTAACAGCCAAGAATCTGATTTAGTGAAGACTTCTCATCAGCAGCTCTAGAAATAGGGACTTCTAGTACTGAAACCCCAGAGAAGGCAATGACACCCCCACTCCAGTCCTCTTGCCTGGAAAATCCCATGGATGGAGGAGCCTGGTGGGCTGCAGTCCATGGGGTCACTGAGGGTCGGACACGACTGAGCGACTTCACTTTCACTTTTCACTTTCAGACATTGGAGAAGGAAATGGCAACCCACTCCAGTGTTCTTGCCTGGAGAATCCCAGGGGCAGGGGAGCCTGGTGGGCTGCCGTCTATGGGGTCACACAGAGTCAGACACGACTGAAGCGACTTAGCAGCAGCAGTACTGAAACCAAAACAAAACAAAAAAGGGCTGTGGATGGAGATTTCTGTATCTAGCCTACTATTCAAAGGTGAATGTGGCCATTTTTCAGCCATACAAACTTTCAGACAGAAAATTTCCCATGGTACATCCTCTCTTAAAGAGACCACCACAGACGATACTTCCACAAGAAGAAAAATTTCATAAAGCATAAGAAACAATAATAAGCAAAGTTTGTTATACCTTCTCTATGATATTTAATATCGTATTATATTTACATTACATCTTTCACCAACTTGCCATTTATTACATAAACAGGTGTTTCTGTTTAAAAGTTATTGACAACAAACAAATTCTCATGATTCTCCTCTCACAGGAGTTTGGGGGCAGAGTCGTGAGAAATAAAATTGTGACAACAGATTTAAAATACTGACAAACTGTTAGATCTTGGATTGGCTTTCTTTGATGCACGGACAACGAATACACAAACGTCAGCTGGAATGGTTTCTACAGACAGTATGTAGGGTTGCCATTAGTTTTTCTGGGCAGTTGATTCACTCATTCAACATTTCTTATTCATCCCGTACTCACAAAAATCTACTGTAGGCCCTGAAAGGAACACCAAGATGAACAAAACCTGGATCCCACTCTCAACGGGTTCACAATTTAGTGGCAGCGATGGACACAAGTATTTATGGTGCAATGTATAAGTATTGTGTGGAGATATATGAATAAACCATGAGACTGCAGAGATACTAATGATTCATTTTGAGCTCAGGCATAGTGTGTGCTCATTCGTGTTCAACTCTTTGTGACCGCGTGGATTGTAGACCACCAGACTCCTCCATCCATGGGATTCTCCAGGCAAGAAGACTGGAGCAGGTTGCCATCCTCGAGGGGATCTTCCCCACCCAGGGATCAAACCCATGTCTCTTGCATCTCCTGCATTGGCAGGCGAATGTTTTACCACAGCACCTCCTGGGAATCACTGTAAAATTAGTTCATGTGCAAGTAAGTAAACGTCGGCAATTCGCAATGAAGTCCTTTCTCTGGGTCAAGATAACGTGAACGTGAAGTCGCTCAGTCATGTCCGACTCTTTGTGACCCCATGGACTGTAGCCTACCAGGCTCCTCTGTCCGTGGGATTTTCCAGGCAATAGTACTGGAGTGGATTGCCATTTCCTTCTGCAAGGGATCTTCCCAACCCAGGGATCGAACCGGGGTCTCCCGCATCGTAGACAGATGCTTTACTGTCTGAGCCACCAGGGAAATTAAGATAAGTATACTATATATAGCATTGTGTCTCTCTAATGATTTCTGATAAGCAGTTGGGGAGAACACATGTTGCAGACTGAATCCACCCTGCCAAAACCAAAGCACAATTTCAGAGCAATCCAGTAACTTTGGTGCTTGTTCGTGCTGACAGTGAGGATTATTCAGATTATGTGGCTTTGTGTTACTGTTTTTGCTATACTGTTGCAGTTACATTCTGGCCTGATTAGCTAGATCAATATTGGTATAGCTTAAAATTCATCAGGTTTCAGAGCTCTTTATTATGTTAGAGTAAAAGAAGGAAATTAAAATTTGCTTGTAATGTGCTGCTATTTAATATCATTGGTGCTTCTGTGTCTTCTGCCACTCCGGACACTTGCTCAGGAATGTGAATCAGCTTCAGCCCTCTCATTGTGCCCAGGCTCCCTGGTGGTGACCGTGGGAGGGGGATGGTGGTGTGGGGGACAAGAAGGGACCCACGGAGCAGCAGGGCAGAGTGGCAGGAATGTGCTAGCCTCATCTGCTTCTCTGTCCTGCTGATCCCTGGGCTTATGTTGACTGGCATGGCATGAGGACATTCCTATCAGGGATTCTGTGAAGGACATCAGAAAGCAGATATGTATTGGATAATATATTCTGTGTAGCATGCGTTGGACAGTTTGGAGATGTCTATTAATTCCTAGCCCCACCAAATTTTTGAACTTTTTCCCAGAATTTCAGTTCTCAATGTAAATATTTGTTGCATTGACTTGGATGCTCCAACCAAAGAGGATTTCAGATGTCAGCCTCCAGTTATTGGGTTATTTTTAGTTTACATCTTTTTTTTTCTTTGCCTGTGTAAATTTGAAAAGAGACAGCTGGATGAAGGCTGTGTAGCCAAGTTAATGTTTATGCAAAACTTCTTGGGTGAAGATTTGATTCTGATTGATTTTCTAAACACATACCTCTTTCTTCCTTTGGGTTTTTTTCTAAAGCCTTTAGGCCTCTGGCTAGGATGGAAGCCTCATTTCCTGGCCCAAATCTAAATGAGTAGAATATTTTCTGCATAGCGACATTTTCTTTCTGAGATGCAACTGAATTGGATCTCTTGGGCTCAAGTTTCTCAAAATAAATTTACAAACATCTTGATCCTTTGCTTTTCTTTTTTCTTCCTCCTCCCCAACTTTATTGAGGTATAATTGACATATAACATTGTGTAAGTTAAAAGAGTACAGTGTGATGATTTAGTATATTAATAGGTATATATATTGTGAAATGAAGACCACGATAAGGTACGAAGACCACGATAAGGTTAGTCAATATCCCCATCACCTCACATAGTTATCTTTCTGTTTCTGTACCTTTGACATGTACACTGTAGGCAATTTGCAAGTATACAGTACAGTATTGTGGAGTATAGTCACCATGCTGTTCCTCAGGTCCTCAGAATGTATTCACCTTATAACTGGGATTTTGTACTCTTTGACTAATGTCTCCTTGCTTCCCCTGCTCTCCAGCCTCTAGCAACCACTGGTCTACTTTCTGAGTTCACCTTTTTTTATTTTGTACAAATAAGTGAGTTCTTACAGTATTTGTCTTTCTCTGACTTACTTCCTTTAGCTAGTTTTTGCAGATCGGCTAATCCTACTGCCTGAATGTAGTGAGTACCTACTAGATGCTATGCTATGCTATGCTATGCTAAGTCACTTCAGTCGTGTCTGACTCTGTGTGACCCATAGACGGCAGCCCACCAGGCTCCCCCGTCCCTGGGATTCTCCAGACAAGAACACTGGAGTGGGTTGCCATTTTCTTCTCCAAGGCAGGAAAGTGAAAAGTGAAAGTGAAGTCACTCAGTCGTGTCTGACTTTTAGCGACCCCATGGATTGCAGACCCCATGAATTGCAGCACACCAGGCCTCCCTGTCCATCACCAACTCCCGGAGTTCACTACTCAGACTCACGTCCATCTAGTCAGTGATGCCATCCAGCCATCTCATCCTCTGTCGTCCCCTTCTCCTGCTGCCCCCAATCCCTCCCAGCATCAGTCTTTTCCAATGAGTCAACTCTTCGCATGAGGTGGCCAAAGTATTGGACAAAGCTAGTGGAGGTGATGGAATTCCAGTTGAACTCTTTCAAATCCTGAAAGATGATGCTGTGAAAGTGCTGCATTCAATATGCCAGCAAATTTGGAAAACTCAGCAGTGGCCACAGGACTGGAAAAGGTCAGTTTTCATTCCAATCCCAAAGAAATGCCAAAGAATGCTCAAACTACCGCCCAATTGCACTCATCTCACACGCTAGTAAAGAAATGCTCAAAATTCTCCAAGCCAGGCTTCAGCAATACATGAACTGTGAACTTCCAGATGTTCAAGCTGGTTTTAGAAAAGGCAGAGGAACCAGAGATCAAATTGCCAACATCTGCTGGATCATCGAAAAAGCAAGAGAGTTCCAGAAAAGTCATAGTAGTATATATCTAAAAAGGGTAAATTTAAAACTTTACTGTCTGTAAATTTAACCTCAACTAACCTGACTTTAAAAAAAACTGGAGACCTCTGTATGACAAAATATAAAATTAAAAGGCCAGTCATTAAACAAACCAAAGCAAAATAAAACAAAACTGTACAGTGAGGGATTTTCTTTTTGGTAAAATTTTGCCATGGTTAAATAATAGCAACTTATCTTTGATGACAAGCCCCTCAAAGCACACAGACATATTTTTACAGTTAATTACTACGTGTACAAGTTGAGGCATCTTCCTCACTTGCCTGCTCTGCTCCAAACCTGCACAGCAGCCCACACCTGTCCCCACCTTTCCCTCCTTCCTGTTTAGTAGAGAAGGTGTCCCCTCCAGAGGTGACCTCACCAACCATATTTGCAACCCCAGTCTCTTCTACCATCTCAGGGACCTCAACTCTCCTTGTGTTTTTTCTTTATCTGCAACTTCTCTCTTTTTATTGGACTCTTTACTAGACTCTTAATAGTATTCATTACTCTTTGGAAGGAAAGTTATGACCAACCTAGATAGCATATTCAAAAGCAGAGACATTACTTTGCCAACGAAGGTTCGTCTAGTCAAGGCTATGGTTTTTCCTGTGGTCATGTATGGATGTGAGAGCTGGACTGTGAAGAAGGCTGAGCGCCGAAGAATTGATGTTTTTGAACTGTGGTGTTGGAGAAGACTCTTGAGAGTCCCTTGGACTGCAAGGAGATCCAACCGGTCCATTCTGAAGGAGATCAGCCCTGGGATTTCTTTGGAAGGAATGATGCTAAAGCTGAAACTCCAGTACTTTGGCCACCTCACGTGAAGAGTTGACTCATTGGAGAAGACTCTGATGCTGGGAGGGATTGGGGGCAAGAGGAGAAGGGGACGACAGAGGATGAGATGGCTGGATGGCATCACTGACTCAATGGATGTGAGTCTGAGTGAACTCCGGGAGTTAGAGATGGAAAGGGAGGCCTGGCGTGCTGCGATTCATGGGGTCGCAAAGAGTCAGACACGACTGAGCGACTGATCTGATCTGATAATAGTATTCAATTACAATAGGCTCAAGTCTCCCACATTTGAAATGAAATGCTCCTCCTTGACCTTACCCCCAACCCCCCTCTATCTAAGGTTGCTTTCATCTCCTTTAAGCTAAACCACTCCAGGAAGTTGCCTTCACTCCCAGTCTCCTTTCCCTTCCATCCCACTCACTCCAGTATGGCCTTTGCCCCATTGCACTGGTTACTGATGGACCTCGGTGTAGATCAATTTGATAGGCCTATGTAAGTCTTTATCTTCCTTGACCTCTCAGCAGTGTTCAACATTATTTTTTAAACAGTTCTATTTATTTATTTGGGTGTGGTGCGAGGCCTGTGGTTCTCTGACCAGGGATCAAACTCATAGCCCCTGCATTTGGATGGCGGAGTCTTAACCACTGGACCACCAGGGAAGTCCCTGCATTCAACATGACTGACCACTCTCTTCTCTTGTCTTCTCCTTATCTCGTGACTGCTCCTTGGCCTCTTGGGCCAGATTATCCTCCTTTCATGTGGACATTCCTCAAGCGTTGTCCTAGGACCTCCTTTTCTCTTTTTCTTTGTACTTTTTCCTAGATGATTTCTTCAATACCCACACCTCAGTTGCCATCTAGATGCAACTAGGTGATTCAGCCGGATGACTCGTGTTTATTTCACTCATTCACATTTATTCTTCTCTGAATGCCCTACTCATTGATCACATTGCCCCTCTGACAGCTGGTCCTGAACTCAGCATGCCCCAAACTGAATTCTCTTTTTAAAAAATTTATTTCTTTGGCCCACTTTTTGATTGGGTCATTTATTTGCAAAGAACGAAACAGACATTTCTCCAAAGAAGACATATAGATGGCTAACAAACACATGAAAAGATGCTTAACATCACTCAGTATCAGAGAAATGCACATCAAAACCAGCATGAGGTATCATTTCATGCCAGTCAGAATGGCTACGATTCAAAAGTCTACAAGCAATAAATGCTGGAGAGGGTGTGGAGAAAAGGGAACCCTCTTACACTGTTGGTGGGAATGCAAACTAGTACAGCCACTATGGAGAACAGTGTGGAGATTTCTTAAAAAACTGGAAATAGAACTGCCATATGACCCAGCAATCCCACTGCTGGGCATACACACTGAGGAAACCAGAATTGAAAGAGACACGTGTACCCCAGTGTTCATCGCAGCACTGTTTACAATAGCCAGGACATGGAAGCAACCTAGATGTCCATCAGCAGATGAATGGATAAGAAAGCAGTGGTACATATACATAATGGACTATTTCTCAGCCATTAAAAAGAATACATTTGAATCAATTCTAATGAGGTGGATGAAACTGGAGCCTATTATACAGAGTGAAGTAAGCCAGAAAGAAAAACACCAATAAAATATACTAATGCATATATATGGAATTTAGAAAGATGGTAATGATAGCCCTGTTTACGAGACAGCAAAAGAGACACTGATGTATAGAACAGTCTTTTCAACTCTGTGGGAGAGGGAGAGGGTGGGATGATTTGGGAGAATGGCATTGAAACATGTATATTATCAAATGTGAAATGGATCACCAGTCCAGGTTCAATGAATGATACAGGATGCTCAGGGCTGGTACACTAGGATGACCCAGAGGGATGGGATGGGAGGAATGTGGGAGGGGGGTTCAGGATGAGGAACACGTGTACACCCATGGTGGATTCATGTCAATGTATGGCAAAACCAATACAATATTGTAAAGTAAATAAATAAATACAACTGAAAAAAAAGTTATTTATCTGTTTGTGGCTGCATTGGGTCTTCATTGCTCACAGTCTTTCTCTAGTTGCAACAAGCAGAGGCTACCCTCTAGTTGCAGTGCACGGACTTCCCATTGAGGAGGCTTCTGTTTTTGCAGGACACAGGCGCTAGAGTGTGCAGACATCGGTAGTTGCACTACATGGGTTTAGTTGCCCCGTGACATGTGGAATCTTCCTGGACCAGGGATCGATCCCATGTCCCCTGCATTGGTGGATACTTAACTGCTGAACCACCAGGGAAGTCCCCTGAACTGAATTCTTCTTCATCTTTCTCCAGACCTGGTCTCTGGCCCTAGATCCCCATCAGTCAATGTCTCTACAAGCCCTACAGTTGCCAAGGCCAGAAACTTAGAGGTTTCCTGTGATTCTATTCATTTTCTCACCTCCCAAATCCAGTCAGTTTGCAACTCCTGTTGACTCTATCCTCAAAATACATCTTGAATTGGACCACTTCACACCGCCCCAACTATTGCTGTCCTTGCAAACCTCTGTCTTCTTTTTTCTCCTACTAAAATAGTGTCATAATAGGTTTTTTTTTGCTCCCCTCTAAATCTTGTTCTGTGAAGCCAGAATACTCTTTTTTTTTAAAAGGACAGTTCTTACCATTTCACTCTTCTTAAAACTCCTCAGTGACTTCTGACTTCCTGTTGTTCCTGGGAAAACACCAAAATCCTGCACGTGGCCTACAAGAGTCTGCCTGGGCTGACCCTTTTCTATGTTTTCAACCACATTTCACATTCCTCTCCCTTTTGCTCCCTTTACTTTGACAGCACTGACCTTTCAGTGTTTAATTTCATCCTGTCTTCCACCCTGGGGATGTTGTATGGGCAATTGGTGCTGACTTCTGCCTGGGGTGACGTGTGCATGGGGACACGTACACACGTGCTTGCGCACAAACACACATGTACCTTGTTTAGTTTGCTCTGCTTATCCTTCAAGTGTTAGTCGCTCAGTTATGTCTGACTCTTTGTGACCCCACAGACTTGTCCATGAGTGGTCCAGATCTCCTCTGTCCATGAGATTCTCCAGGCAAGAATACTGGAGTGGATTGCCATTTCCTTCTCCAGAGGATCTTCCTGACCCAGGGATCAAACCTGGGTCTCCTGCATGGCAGGCAGATTCTTTACTATATGAGCTACAGGGAAGTCCCAGGGCTAGGAAAGTCATGCCAAAGGCTTATCACAGATTTCACCCAACAGATGTAGGTGAATTCCTGCCTTCTCAAGGTCTCAAAAATTCCTAGCGATTTTTGTACCTGTTAGTGATGTAACCTTCTTAACTTAACTGATAAAGTTTCTGAAAACCTAAGCATTTCCAGTCTCGGAGGGGTCAAACTCTATCCTTCAAACCTCAGTTTAAACTGTTTTTCCTCAAGGTCATCTTCTCTGACCTGCTGCCCCAGCTCACCATGACTGCACCGTTTCGTATTTGCCCTGCTTTTCCTTCGGAGTACTTAGCTCTTTATAATCACGCACTTGTGGTATTGTTTGGGTGTTATCTGTGTCCTCTCCATGTGGAAAGGCCTTTGAGGGCCGGAGCAATGTCTGCTTTAAATGAATGAATACATCAATGCTATGTGCCAGCCTGGATGGGAAGGGGGTTTGGGGGAGAATGGATTCATGTATATGTATGGCTGAGTCCTTTTGCTGTTCACCTGAAACTATCACAGCATTCGTTGTTAATCGCCTATACCCCAGTACAAAATAAAAAGTTAAAAGTTTGAAAAAAAAACTTAAAAAGGAATGAATGTACACAGCACCTTTCTTTGCATCATTTTGTGGTACACAATCAAAGAATATGCGGTCAATATTAATATAGCAAAGATTATGCATAGCTACATTAAATCCACAAGGGGAAAAACTTGAGAGGTCTCTGACTGGCTCGTGGTCACACGATCACACAATTTAAGATATTGAGCAATGGAAATCTACTTGTGCAAATGGTGCCCTAGTTTGAGGTACATTTTACCAAACAGGAAATGACTTGAGGCCCTGGGGAGGGCAGTCTTCCTGCCTGCTCTTTAGAAGTCCCCAGATTCCTCTTTGCTCTACTCACTCTCCTGTTGGGGAATCATCTCATCCTTCCAGGCTGAAACACTCTGTAAACCTGGGAGCTATGTTGGAATTGACCCTTGGGCCCTTAAACCATGTGCAACATGGAAGGAAGGACCTTACCTTTCCTCCTTGGGGCTTTGCTTGATATTTGGAAATTTTTATCTGATAGTATTTCTTTTAATACAATTAAATAAGACTAATACATTTCTTAGTTGGAGTATAATTGTTCTACAATGATGTGTTAGTTTCTGCTGTACAAAGAAGTGAATCAGCTATATATATGCATATATCCCCTCCTTCTTGGACCTCCCTCCCTCCCATCCCTCTCCTCTAGGTCATTACAGAGCATGGAGCTGAGCTCTCTGTGCTATAAATATAGTTTAAAACCAAATACATTGTGTTATCTTCCCCACAAACAAAACAATTTGTTTCAAAAGGGTATATCTGTACTAATAAAAGCTTCATTGAGGTCCAAGCCTCTATTTCAATGCAAATAAATACATCTAAAGGAAGAGTCTTTAAGTCCCATTCTCGCACCAAATAAATCTGACTTTGAAATAAGATTAATTTTTACCTTTATTCATTCTTTCTAGTGAATAAACACTGATTGAATATGGTTGATACCATGTCAGGCACTCAGACGAACCAGAGTCCTGCAAGAGCCTGGCCATTGGAGAGAGAGGGACAGATGACCAGACATACGTGCTTCATGATGGTGCCGACCTGCTGAAATAAACATCCAGGTCCAAGATAGGGAGGGCGAGTGTTCTGGAAAGGGCAGAGGACCAGGGAGGAAAGACTTGAAAGAGAAAGTGACTTACAGAAAACCCACCAGTGCTTTCAGCCTTTTAAAGTAAGCATTTAAAGGTGACTTCAGGAGAAGTCATTTCCACCGTGTTTAACTTGCAGTTCAACTTTTTTATTAGACTAGTCTAATAAAAGTTTAATTGGGTTCAGTTTCTCAATACGTTTGAGCTGGATTGGAACCATAAAACAGATTTCAACTACAGGTATAGTGGCTCTCTTGAACCTAAAAATTGATAACTTGTTCCCAAAGGCATGGGACAGAATAATTAAAATTGAGATTATCCCATATAATTTGAAATATGTCATCATCATCATAATAAACGTTGTCCTGTGACCCTCAGACTGTTTATTAAGTGAAAAGCAAGCAAGAAAAAAATTAATGATACCCTCCAATATTTGAGTTAATACAGTCCTAGGGAGAATAAGGTACCAAACTAGACTTTTAGGGAGAATCTCTTGTCAGTACTTAACCCTGGATCAATAATACTTTATCCTTTTAATATTCGGCTTATTGTCACTGGCCTCTAAAGTGATTTTATTTGTCAAACCACTGTTAAGAGATTTTTTAATTAAAAAAGTAAATTTCAGGTGTAAAGCATTGTAATCCAACATTTGTATGGCATATAAAGCGCTCACCACCACACGTCTCGTTACCATCCATCACTCTAGAGTTGACTCCCTTCACCCATTTCACCCTCTGCAACGCCTTCCTCCTCTGGTAATCACTAATCTGATCTCTGTATCAGAGAGGTTTTCTTTGTTTCGTTTTGTATGTTTGTTGTTTGTTTGTTGTTTAGAGTCTGCGTGTGAGTGAAAGCATATGGTAGTTGTCTTTCTCTGTCTGACTTATTGTCCGTAGCATAATACCGTCAAGGTCCATTCATGTTGTCAGAAATGTCAGGATTCCATTCCTTCTTATGGCTGAATAGCATTCCATTATGTATATGTTGCACATCTTCTTTATCCATTCATCCATCAATGGACACTTAGGTTATTTTCATTGTCTTAGCTGTCGTAAATAATGCTGCAGTGAACATAGGTGTGCATACATCTTTTCCAACTAGTGTATTCATTTTCTTCAGATAAATATCCAGAAGTGGAATAGCTGGGTCATATGATAGTTTTATTCCTAATTTTTTGAGGACTCGCCATACTGTTTTGCATAGTGACTGTCCCAATTTGCAGTCCCACCAACAGTATATGAGGGTTCCCTCTTTTCCACATCCTTTCCAACATTTGTTAGTCTTTGTCTTTTCAATAATAGTCATTGTAACAGGTGTAAGATGATATGTCATTGTGGTTTTGACCTGTGTTTCCCTAACAATTCGTGATGTTGGACATCTTTTCATATGTTTGTTGGCCATCTGTGTGTCTGTTTTGGAAAAATATCTATTCAGATCCTCTGCTCATTTTCTAATCAGGTTTTGTTGTTGTTGAGTTGAATGGCTTCTCTATATATTTGGGGTATTAACTTCTTACTGGATACATGATTCGCAAATCTCTTCTCCCATTCAGTGGTTTACCTTTTCATTTTGATGGTTTCCTTCATTGTGCAGAAGCTTTTTAGTTTGGGGTAGTCTCATTTGTTTATTTTTGCTTTGTTTTCCTTGCCTTTAGAGTGAGATCAAAAAAAAAAAAAAAAGTGGCTAAAACTGATATCAGTGAGGTTTCTGCCTAGGTTCCCTGATAGGAATTTTATGGTTTCAGGTCTTACACTTAAGTCTTTAATCCATTTTGAGTTAATTTTTGAGTACCAGTGTAAGACATTGGTCTAGTTTCATTCTTTTGCATATGGCTGTCCAATTTTCCCAACATCACTTATTGAGAAGATTTTCTCCATTATATGTTCTTTGTTCCTTTATCATAAATTCATTGTCCATGTATGTGTGACTTTCGATTCTGTTCCATCGATCTGTGTGAGTATTTTTGTGCCAGGACCATACTGTTTTGATTACTATAAATTTGTGTATAATTAGAAATCCAAGTGATTTTATTTGTCAAACAACTATTAAAAATATGCTTCAAAATCATGACTTATGCTATAAAAGTTCTGTAACATGAAGAGCTATCCTGATTGTTCTTCCACTGTGGAGAGAGGAAAGGGTAGATTTCAGGAAACTATGTTCCTTAAGGGTTAAAGGAGGAGGGCATGGGAACCCACTCCAGGATTCTTGCCTGGAGAATCGCATGGACAGAGGAGCCTGGCGGGCTACAGTCCATGGCGTCTCAAAGAGTCGGGCACAACTGATGCAGCTGAGCATGTGTGTAAGGGTGAAAGAGAGGGAGGTGGGGATTGAGACAGGGATTGGGACAGGGAGAGTGGGAGGGACAGAGATAGATACAGAGAGTAGGCTGGAGAGACAGAGTGAGAAGCTTATACTGGAATCTGAGCGATCTCTTGAAAATTATTAGAGATATGACTGAATGCTGTCCTACATCAGGTTGCTCATTGAAAAATGAAAAATCTCAAGAAAGCTTGTACCTAATTCCTCATTATTATGGATGAAACTGTCCCAGTGAGAGTGATGCCACCTACCTGTGACTATCCAGAACCTCTTTCCAGGGCCCAGTGACCCCACCAGACCTGGCCCCTGGCAACCTCTACAGCTTCAAACCCTCCCAAACCCCTGCTTGTCACCACCCCTCCCCTGAAATAGTTTTCCTCCCTTACCTCACTATTCAAATGTTACATTATCAGAAAGACCTTCCTATGCCACACTGTCTAAAATACATCTTCCCCTTTATACTGAGTTATTTTTCTTCATAGCAGCAGCATCACATTTAATGTCTCATTTTCCTTTGTCTCTCTGTCTCTACTTCATGAGGACTGGGACTTCATCTGTGTTGTTTTGTTACTATGTACCTGGCCCATGGTAGATCCTTCATAAGTATTTGTTGAATGATTTGGCGAACATTCCATCAGGGCCTTGATTCCCTCTCACACTTCTTTCTTGAGCCATTCATTTTCCATCTTCAGGGTCTCTACTCAGAGGTGCCTGGGTTTTTGGTATGAACAAGGATCCTCAGAACCAGTCTCTGTGGGCAGTAAGCACTTCCTGTCATTTAGATTCAACACGCACTGGTTTGGTATCCGGTGGGTTTCATCTTGTCAGTATGAATGACGCAGGAATTATCTGCAATATTCAGAATCTTGCTCACAGCTATTTTCTGAACTTTATCCAGAGTTGTCAACCAAAATAAGGCAGAGAAAATTTATTTGAAAGGACTGAGAGTCAAGAGACTTGATTTCTAATCTTGATTCTTCTCTTCATCGAAGGAGATGTGTTATCTTAAATGACCCCCCCCACCTCAATTTTCTAATCTTTGCTGTGTGACCTTGGGCAAATTATATCATCTATTGGGTTGGCCAAAAAGTTGCTTTGGTTTTTAAGTAAAAATAAAAGACATATTTTTCATTATCACCAAGAACTTTATTGAACAATATAGTCACTGTTTTGTTCCCCTACCTACTACCGTTTTCCAGGCAACTTTATAATTCCATCTTTCCAAAACTTTATATCTTTTTAAGCAAAGAACCATTGCAGTTGCCTTTTACAGTCTTCCAAGGAACTGAGGGTTTTTTTTTCCCCATTAATAGAATTTTGTAAAGATCAAAATAACTGCAAATCCAAAGGTACAATGTCTAGTGAAAACAGTCGATGTTCAGAACTTCCCAGCCAAGCTATAACAGTTTTTGCCTTGTCTTCAAAAACATGTAGTCTTGTGTTATCCTAACAGAAGTTTATACATTTTCTGTTGACTAATTCCGGGCAGTTTTCATCAAGTGCTGCTTTCAGTTGATCTAATTTGAAGCAGTACTTGTTGGAATGAATCCTGTGATTTTCTGGAAGGGGCTTATAATACAGGACCCCCTTCCAATCCCATCATACACACCATGTCACCTTCTTTTGACGAAGAGCAGCCATTGGTGTGGTTGGTAGTGATTCATTCGCTTGCCCCTTTATCTTTTCTTTTCCACGTTATTGTACAGTATCCACTTTTCATCACTCATCAATTTGTTTTAAAAACAGACATCTTTATGTTTCAGTAGAGAATCACATTCAGAAATACAGTCAAAAAGTTTTTTTTCACTTATGTGGAACCCAAGCATCAAAGCAATGAACATAACCAAGCTGGTACAAATAATTTTCAATGCTTGATTTGGAGATTTTTGAGTGTGTCAGCTATCGCCTGCATGATATAACATTGATTGTTCTCAATGTCTTGATTTGATAGCTATCAACTTCAGCTGGTTGACCTGACGATGGAGCACTATCCAGCAAGAAATCTCCAGTGTGAAACTTCACCAACCACTCTTGACATGTTCTCCATACACTGCAGAAGTCTTTTATTTTATTTGCATTTCATTGTGTCTTTTTGTTGTTGTTGCTTTTTGTTGTTCAATCACTAAGTTGTGTTAGACTCTTTGCAACCCTATGGAATGCAGCAAGCCAGGCTTCCCTGTCCTTCACTATCTCCCAGAGTTTGTTCAAACTCATGTCTGTTGAGTCAGTGATGCTATCTAAACATCTCATCCTTTTCCACCCTCTTCTCCTTTGGCCTTCAATCTTTCCCAGCATCAAGGTCTTTTCCAACGAATCAGCTCTTCACATCAAGTGGCCAAAGTATTGGAGCTTCAGCTTCAGCATCAGTCCTTCCAATGAATATTCAGGGTTGATTTCCTTAAGGATTGACTGGTTTGATCTCCTTTGCAGTCCAAAGTCAAGAGTCTTCTCCAGCACAATTCAAAAGCATCACTTCTTCAGCATTTAACCTTCTTAATGATCCTCCTCTCACATCCATACATGACTACTGAAAAAACCATAGCTTTGACATTACAGACCTTTGTTGGTAAAGTGATGTCTTTGCTTTTTAATATGCTCTCTAGGTTTGTCATAGCTTTCCTTCCAAGGACCAAGGGTCTTTTAATTTCATGGCTGTAGTCACCATCCACAGTGATTTTGAAGCCCAAGAAGATAAAATCTGTCACTGCTTCCACTTTTCCCCCTTCTATTTGCCATGAAGTGATGAAGCCACATACCATGATCTTCATTTTTTGAATATTGAGTTTTAAGACAGCTTTTTCATTCTCCTCTTTCACCTTCATCAAGAGGCTGTTTAGTTCCTCTTCACTTTTCTGCCGTTAGAGTGGTATCATCTGCATATCTGAGATTGTTGATATTTCTCCCAGCAATCTTGGTTCCAGTTTGTGATTCATCCAGACCAGCATTTCTCATGATGTACTCTACATAAAAGTTAAATAAGCAGGGTGACAATATATAGCTTTGTCATACTCCTTTCCCAATTTTGAACCAGTCAGTTGTTCCATGAATGGTTCTAACTTTTGCTTCTTGACCCACATACAGGTTTCTCAGGAGATCTGAGAAACCTGAGAAATGAGGTAAGGTGGTCTGATATTCCCAGTCCTTTAAGAATTTTCCACAGTTGGTTGTGATCCACACAGTCAAAGGCTTTCATGTAGTGAATAAAGCAGAAATAGATGTTTTTCTAGAATTCCCTTGCTTTCTCTGTGATCCACTGGATGTTGGCAATTTGATCTCTGGTTCCTCTGCCTTTACTAAACCCAGTCTGTACATCTGGAAATTCTCAGTTCACATACTGCTAAAGCCTAGCTTAAAGGATTTTGAGCATAATCTTACTAGTATGAGAAATGAGCATGATTGTCTGCTATTTTGAACATTCTTTGGCATTGCCTTTCTTTGGGATTAGAATGAAAACTGACCATTTCCAGTCCTATGGACACTACTAAGTTTTCCAAATTTGTTGACATGTAGAGTGCAGCACTTTAGCAGCAGCATCTTTTTAGGATTTTAAATACCTCATCTGGAATTCAATACCTCCACTAGCTCTGTTTGTAGTAATATTTTGTAGTGCCCACTTGACTTCACACTCCAGGATGTCTGGCTCTAGGTGAGTGACCACAGCATTGTGGTTACCCCTCTCTTTAGACCTTTTTTGTATAATTCTTGGTATTCTTGCCACTTCTTAATCTTTTCTGCTTCTGTTAGGTCCTTACCGTATCTGTCCTTTATCGTGACCATTCTTGCATGAAATGTTCCCTTTATCCAATTTCCTTGAAGAGATCTCTAGTAGTTCCCATTCCATTGCTTCCCTCTGCTTCTTTGCATTAATTGAAGAAGGCCTTCTTATCTTTCCATGCTGTTCTCTGAAACTCTGCATTCAGTTAGATGTATCTCTCCCTTTCTTCCTTGCTTTTCATGTCTCTTCTTTCCTCAGCAATTTGTAAAGAGCTTCTTCAGACAACCACTTTGCCTTCTTGCATTTCTTTTTCTTGGAAGTAGTTTTGGTCACTGCCTTCTGTACAGTGTTACAAAGCTCTGTCCATAGTTCTTCAAGCTCATCACCTCTACTGTATAATCAGAAGGGGTTTGATTTAGGTCATACCTAATTGGCCTAGTGGTTCTCCTTACTTTCTTCAATTTAAGCCTGAATTTTGCAATAAGGAGTTCATGATGTGAGCCACAGTCAGCTCCGGGTCTTGTTTGTGCTGACTGTATAGAGCTTCTCCAGTTCAACTGCAAAGAATATAAGCAATCTGATTTCAGTATTGACCATCTGGTGATGCTTATGTGTAGAGTCATCTCTTGTGTTGTTGGAAAAGGGTCTTTTCTATGACCAATGAAAAAACTTGATGAAACTCTGTTAGCCTTTTCCCTGTTTCATTATGTTTTCCAAGGCTAAACTTGTCTATTATTCCGGGCATCTCTTGACTTCCTACTTTTGCATTTCAGCCCCCTATGATGAAAAAGACATCTTTTTTTGGTGTTAGTTCTAGAAGGTCTTCATAGAACCTGTCACCTTCAGCCTCTTCAGCACTAGTGATTGGGGCATAGACTTGGATTGCTATGATGTTGAATGGTTTGCCTGGGAAATGAACCAAGATCATTCTGTCATTTGTGAGGGTGCTGCATTCCAGACTCTTGTTGACTATGGGATTTCTTCTAAGGGATTCTTGCCCACAATAGTAGATACAATGGTCATCTGAATTAAATTTGCCCATTCCCAAGTTTAATTCAGATTCAGATTGTGTTTTTACTTTCCTTGAAATAATAGAGCATAATATCAGAAAATTTTCCTTTTTTTCCATTTTCAATATTAAAATGGCTACACAAAAATCACCGATTTTGATAATTTTTTTAATGCACACTGACATGACAGCTGTCACAATACAATCTAAAAAAATTGTTTTGAATGAAGTTAAAGTAAGCTAAGCACCATAAGAGCCATCTTATGGGGAAGCTGAATGAACTTTTTAGTAAACCCAATACATGTGTCTCAGTTACTCATCTTTCATGAGTGTAATAACTGTCCCCACTCACTGTGATTGATAGAATAATTCATTCTCTGCACTAAACACAATTATGATGATTATTATTAACATTATTATTATATTACCCCCCCGTGCTTCTTTGATACAACTTTGGTTGCTGCTGAAGAATCTATTCACTTCTATTAGGTATTGTGTCAGGCTCCTCTATTAGAAACAAAGAAACCACGTGTTAACATCTTCAGAATATACACACGCACACATTCATACACAAAGAAAGAATATACACACTCGCACATTCATGCACAAAGAAAGAGGTAGTACCAGAGGGAAAAACCAGGAAAATGTTTTTAGAAATACTAGTGGTGGTTTTTGTTTTGTTTTATCTTGCTTTTATTTTGGCCGTATTTCCTAAGATTTCTACAGAAAATTAAAAGTTATTTTTATAAAATTCACATCACTTGCTGACTTTTCACCTCCAAGTGGCAAAATAAATTTGTTTTTCACTTAATTAATGAACAGCAGAAAAAAAAAAATGCCCTTCTTTATTAACTCTATTTTTACACTACATTTCACAGCAGAATTAAAAACAAATGTTCTCTCTTGGCATATAACAAATTATTGCATAACGCACATAGTTGTTTCTGGGATCTAAATTACATCTGCTTCTGGCATTTTAACTTTAAAATATCTTATAATATTTATATTCTTTTTTGTATATTTGGGCTGTAATATTGTGTATTATTAATCAGTCATTTCAGAGTGGTGCTTTTCTAATACAGTTGATATAAGATTGTATTTCTAAAGGGCTAAAGAAAACAAAAACTGTAAATTGCCAGAATGGAATGTTCATAAAATGCTTTCAAATTGGACTTGTTTGCTTTGCATCTTACTGTCCACTTCCTTAACCATAACAAGCTTCACATACCCTCCAAGTGAGAAACATGTGCAGAGAACTTTAAGATATTTGGAAATTTAAAGTAACAGCCTGAGTCACATAACTGAGGCATAACATTTACACTTGGATTTAAAACAGAATTATAAATGTGAACAAAATTTTTATAAATATATGTATGTATAATTACTTGATAAAATATGTAAGTGTATAAATAATATGCACTTGTAGAAGTTCTATAAAATATAGGCAGACATAAAAAGGAAAACAACCTGTATATAACGCCCATATCTGAGCACAAGGAAAACATGCCAACAGTAAAAAGCAAATCCTTTTTGCTTGAATGATGTTGGCGTAGACTTTTTCTCCTAGATGACTTTGCAAGGGACTTATAAATATTGTATCCAACATCAAGATGTGGACTCCAAGGCCCTGTTCTCTCTTCACCCTGTTCTTCAGGATTGTTGCCAACCGGAATTCTCTGCACCTCTCTATGGAAGTTCGACATACATACTTTATTTTTATCCCTTAATACTTCTTTCAGGTGCTTCCCAGGATCTTTATTTTGTACTCTCCAGTCTTTCTTTCAAACACTGGATATGTCAGCAAAGCCTTCTGTTTTCCATTTTCTGAATTTCGCATTTCAACATCTGTATCATAGTTGTACTAAAAATACACAAAGATAAAATGGTCAGGGAACATCCTAAAATCTTATAAATTGGTAAGATGAATTGAGTTGAAGTTTTGTGGTTTTTTTTTTTTTTTTTTTGCAGTTACTGAGAAGGATTTTGTTTTGATTACTTGTTTTGGTAGCGAGAAGGGGGAGCTCACTTTTTGTATAATTTTAGGAGTCTAACCTTCGAGTATATCTTCTGATTTATCTTCATTTGCTTACAAATCTGTGGGCTAAAGAGAGTTCAGAGAGAACAGTTTGTCTCAGCTTTATCCCCTGAGGCTCTCTAGAGGAGGTGTTAAGATTCCTCCTGTTTCATTCCTTGGCCTTGCAGCTGCTGTTATGTGGGGACTCTGATCCATCCCGGGGTCTTACTTCTTAGTCCCCAAGGATTATTATTGGCATACCGGAGCCCTGTGCTAGGAGCTGTCGAAGCAGCCAAAGCAAGAAGCAGCAGAATCGTGGTGCGTGGCCAGAGGGAACCTAGTGGTGGACACTGCTTGTCCAAAAAATAAGCATGTACAAAGTGGACAATAAAGACCAGGTATGTGAGGGACTAAATGAAAGAAAGGTTCACTAATCACCCAAGTAATTGTAATAGATCAAGCTTTCTAAATAAAATGCCTCAAAGTGGCCTGCTTCAGGAACTATCCATGCTGCTAAGTCGCTTCAGTCATGTCCGACTCTGTGCAACCCCATAAACAGCAGCCCATTAGGCTCCCCTGTCCCTGGGATTCTCCAGGCGAGAACACTGGAGTGGGTTGCCATTTCCTTCTCCAGTGCATGAAAGTGAAAAGTGAAAGTGAAGTCGCTCAGTCGTGTCCAACTCCCAGTGACCCCATGGACTGCAGCCCCCCAGGCTCCTCCATCCATGGATCTTCCAGGCAAGAGTACTGGAGTGGGGTGCCATTGCCTTCTCCATATGCGATATCAAAGCAAACTTGAGGACTCTCAGCACTGCTCCCAAGTGGCTGGGATTCAGAAAATAGACACTTTGCTTTTATTTTTCAGCTGGCTTCTCTGTAAAGTATGGATGCCCACCACCCTATCCCCACCCCCCGGACATCCAAGTAAAGATCCAAGAACTTGTGAGAAAATTCAAAGGTTTTTTTTTGTATTGAAGAACCCCAATGTCTGATGTTGTAGTGCTGTAGAGTTAACAGTGCCCCAGAGTGGAACAGGGATAATTTGTGTCATTCACTGGGCTATGCAATGAGTTACTTTGTATTCAGCTGAACATTGGGATAAATCCTACCGCTTTTTACTTTGACACCTATTAAAAAAAAAAAAATGCTAGTTTGACAGACTGTTCTAGTTTGGCAGAATACAATGAAGAATTATCTCCAAAACAACATGTAAATCTGAGTCCACAATATACATCCAACTCCCTACGAAGACACCAAAGTAAAATGTCAATCCCTGTTCCTCCTCCAGCCGACACCATCCCAAGCACCCAGAGCTCTTTTTGCTTGGGGTTCACGGGCTGTCTTATCAAGGCTCTCCTTTTTTACGTACCTTTACATTCTTAAAGGCAGAAGACAAACATCCCTCCAGACAATGTGAGGACAGGCTCTTAGCCTGCTCTGGTTGTCCAGGCAAGCAACGTGTACTAGCCACCTAACTTCAAGGGGCTAAGCTCAGTGACGACTCAGGACTGTTTTGTTTGTTTGTTTTGGTTTTGTGGTCTATTCTTCAGAATATTCTTCATTCCCACTGCCCTCCTCCCAACCCAGTTCCCTAGTGGTTCCCTCTGGGTTTGTCATTAACTGAGCAGGCTCGTGACTTTTGCCACAGCCTCCAAAACATGTCATCGGTAATGTCAAGGTAACCAGTGCTGCCTGTGTGATTTCTTCAGTTTCCTGGAGAAATCAGATTCCCCCTTCCTGTTCATAAGCTCACCTCCCACTACTCATGCTTTTCAACTGCTTCCCTCATCAATTTGCTTTCCGATCAGTCAAATAGCATGTGCTGGGCAGAGTACAGTACTGACTATTTACTTTTCTGTTTAATCTGAAATCCCTTGTTGAAATTGGCAGCCACGTGTTTCCTCTTCTTTCCGCATCTCACTTTTTGTTATGTTCCCTGATAGCCATGAATTTTCCTCTGAGTTTGGAAGAAGAGAGCAACCATCAAGAAACAAAGAATTGCTAATTAACAAGGAAATGCCAATTACAATGAGATGTGATTTTTTGCCAGTCATGTTGGTAATAATGAAAAGATGATACCATGTCAGTGAGGGCATGGATGAGCTCTTACTCTGCAGGCAGAGTAGACAGTGCCAGTGAGGGGTGGCAGACAAGGAGGCCGGTTCTGAGGCCTGGGCAAGTTTTTAGCTTGTTCCTCTTGGGTGGCCTAGTGGTAATGAATCTGCCTGCAGTGCAGGAGACACAGGAGACACAGGTTCAATCCCTGGGCTGGGAGGATCCCCTGGAGGAGGAAATGGCCACCTTCTCCAGTATCCTTTTCAGGAAAATCCCATGGACAGAGGAGCCTGGCAGGCTACAGTCCGCAGGGTTGCAGAGAATCGGACACAACTGAAAAACTGAGCGTGCACACACACACACACACACACACACACACACACCCCCTTGTTGAGCCGCCCTGTAGAGAGCATTTGTACAAACTTTTAAATGGACGTGCTTTTGGGCCCAGCAGTTAAACTTGTAACAATCTGTCCTTAAGGACAAATGTATAAGGAGTATGTATAAAGATATTTATCAGTATCATTTATAATAGTGAATTGTGTTATGATACATTCATTTAATGAAACATAATGTGGTGATTTTTTATATTAATGAAGAACCATATATTGACCTAGGAACACTTCCAAACTCTATATCTTACTTTTTGTAGCCAAAACATACATTTACATGCATACACTTATATGCATATATATATATATATATAGTTGCTTACAAACAACTCTGGAAGGATAAACACTGAAGTTTCACAGTGTTATCTCTGGGTTCTAACATTGGAGTAATCGTTTTTATACTATATTTCCTAAACTTTTTGCCTTAGACAGACATGTATCAACCTATGATCAGACAAAATATTTAAAAGGGTATTTAAAAATATATATGGTAAAATAAAAGTGAAATGTTCTCTAACACCTAACATTTTCCATAAGTTATCATCAAATCACTCAGCAAACATGTAATTGTAAAGATAAATGCCACTATTGAGCATTTGCCAATAGGCATTGCCTTGCACTTCTTATGTACATAGTCTAATAAAAATCCTGCAACAACTTCATGAGGCAAATTGCATTCAGCTAACAAGGTGAGAAGCAGGACTGGAACTTGAACCCTGTTGTGTCTGTCTCCAGAGCTGCTCTTCGGTGACCTTGAGCCTCAAAGACATAAGGTGTGTGACTTAAATCCTGCTTCTAGGAGTTTACAGGCCAAAATGCATGCAGTATTCTAGAATTAGCTAGGTTCTTCTATATTGTTTGTCTCAGAAACTAAGTTCTGTCTGGAATACTGGGTTTTCTTCACTGTTGTGCATTCACTCTAGCTATGCCATCCAGTCTTATCTGGAAGATGTGCCAAGAGACAAGGAAAAGACATAAGTGTTTCCCCTGGTAGGAAGTGTGTCTTCCTTTCCATCCTAAGGAACTGGCTTCTGGAGTGAGACAGAGAACAGTAAAGTTAATGTCCACCCACTGCTGTTGGCTCATTTTTGGTGTGTTAGAAGTATATTAACCAGTGCTTGTTTTCATATGAGACAGTTTATGTAGAAGTGACCACAGCTGATAAAACTCAAGTGTTCATGCCAATAATTAAATTCCTCACAGTTCAAGTAATCATAGGGCCACTAACCTATGAGGTATTTACTAAGAAACACAGGGACAGATCCTAATTATCCATATTAGCCACCCTTCAGGTCAAACGACTAGCTTTTCCAAAGGTCATTTCTTATTCTTCATTGTTATCAGCTAAAGAGGAAAAGCGGAAATGTATGGGATTTTATTTTTTTTGTTTGATTCAGTCAGTATCACTGATTTCACAGACACATGTTCTCACATGGCTTCTGTTGACTGCGTCACATGACTAGAAGCCCAGATGCCTGGGGAGAAGGCCTGGGGCCACCTCATGCCTGATCTCATAAACTCACTCCTCGGGGTTTCCCGGGATGATGCCATCATGCTCATGGCTTCCCCAGGCACCTCCACATTTGCTGAGCCTTGTTCTGCGGCTAAGCGGGGCTTTGAACCTCCAGAGCATCATGTTTCCTCAGTGAGTTAGGAAAGCAAAGACTGCACACTGTTTGTTTCTAAAATGTTTGACTTTACTACTTACGTTTTTGCTTTCTTAGTGTTTTTTACTTTTTTACTAAAAAGAACTTTATGACTTAAACTCACTTTCATAAATATTCTGTGCAGATAATAGTATATAGGTTAGTAATAACTTATTACATAGGTCCTGTTTTAGCTGTCCATCCTATTCTAGGGGAGGGTTCCTTCTGATTCTGGCTTAGGTCCCTTCTTTCACTGCCCTGGTTCTGATTGTCTTCTGGGTCAGGTGAACTTCCCCTCTGCACCCACTCTGGCCATGCTTTCTGGTCAGAATCCTGATGCTGATCCGTATTTTTGTTGTAAAGGCAACTTATCTGCTCAGTCCATAAGTGCCCCCAATCAGCCTTTTTTAAAATGCAGGGACTTCTGACTGCAATTACACAACCTCAGGAGTGCCTGCAATAGGATTTTCATTGCTTTCGCTATTTCTATTCCTGTTTGCTATTGCTCAGTTCTGTACAAAGGCATTTTTGAGGGTCTGACTTGAATCAGAAAATGCTCATGCTATGGCTTCTGCAAAATGACCCTAAAAAGTCTGCCTTCCTTAGAAGCACATAGAAAAGGCTGAGTCCTCAGTCCACAGCAGGGACATTAATCAGAACGAGGCACTTGATGCCTGGATGGCAGGGCGGGGATTACCAAGATGAGTGAGTGACAGGTTCTGGCTTTAGAGGGCTTCAGTCACGGAAGGGAGTCAAGCCCAGCACATGAATATCTATAAGATAAAAAGTGGTACCTGACACAGGACAAGTGCTGAGGTAACTGGAAGAGCAGAAGTTACTTTTGAGTGGGAAGCTCAGGGACAGCTTTTAGCAGACCCATGAATTAAGGCAAGGTTTAGAAAAGCGAAGTTGGCCGGGGAGACTATTTCAGATGGAGGAGGGATCGATACAAGCAAAGCCGCAGTCTGGGTTTCCTGTTTTATAGATTCATCTGTTTAGTCCCAGAGAAGTGATGTGACTTAGCAAAAGATTTCTACCAAGTCAGATTATTTTTTAACCCTGAGAGAACCAGCCTTCACTAATTCTGGCTCCCTGTGGGCTCTAAATAGCTTTATAATTCTCTGAATTTTTAGCTTGAAAATCAATTGAAAATGTAGTATATTAGCAGTGGGGAAACATTTAGATGCTGTGGGCAATGCTTCCAGTACTTTTCATCCCCTCAGCAAAGAACAGTGGCGTCGGGCCTCTCCTGTCTTTATTTCTAGGGAGCAGGTTATTAACAACAGTTGTTAAGCAGTTGTAAGCACCCTCCCGCATGCCCGGGACCACATGCTCCCGCAGCGGCACCCACAGGCCAGCTCCACGCTGGAGTAGCTGCTGGCTCTCTGGCTTGCAGCTCAGGGTCGCCAGGTTTAGCAAAAAAAAAAAAAACACAGAGCATCCAGTTAAATGTGAATTTCATGTAAACTGCAAATAACCTTTTAGTATGTGTCTGATGCAATATTTGTAACCCTATTTCAGTTTTGTATGATCGGGACTCTTATTTTCATCTGCATAATTTCCATGAATACGTTTGCCTTGAAAACAACTAATTTATGCTTCCATTTATATCTTTTCAAAAAATTACCATTGAACCCACCACCTCAAGGATTTTTAAAGATCGAGATCCAGGAGGATTTATAGAGAATAGACTTGGGTGGATCTTATTGTCTTGAATTATCTAACACCAGGATCACGGTAGGCAGTTAGTACCTGCTCTGCTCTCTGAATCAGTGTAAGAATAAGGAATTAGCACATTCTCAGTTTTTATTCTTCATCATCTTAGACTCTGTCCTTAAACAGTGACATGTATATTTAAGCCTTCAATATAGTTTCCTCCTAGTATGTCTCACTCAGTAAGGAATTGAGAAACGTCTTATACATGGTCAGTATTTTCCAAACAGTTCATTCACATCACCTGAAGAGGAAAGGCCCAAGTAATTATGTAATGTTTGAAAAAAAAAAAAAAACAAGATTATCTATTAACATGATCCTGAATTCACTACTCTTGGATCCTAGGCATTCTTACCCCAACTTCTAATAATGGCTGGCTGAGGAGAAATAATCTAAGCTTTGCAGATTAAATATCCCAGAGGGTCATTAATAGCTAATGCTCTCTCTTCTTATTTTATAAGAAATCAGATCTCTGAAATCACTCACGAGATATAATTCACTACAGATGATGTTCCTCCACTTCAGTACAAAGTGTTTCTGGTCCTGACACCACATTTTGAAGATATTAAAATGAAAACTAAAAGCATGGTCTACAGCTTGTGTTAATTATCCTTGGGTAGTTTATGGAAGCATGTGAGTTCTTCAGACGTAGTTATCTAATATGATTAAAAAGGCCTGACTCCATCTCAGGACTGTTTCTGTATTTTAGTGATTATTTTATTCTCCTAAAGTTTAAGTGCTTTGGGTCCTAATAGGCCAAATGAATGAATATCAAAACCAGATAACAGAAAGTGGACAAGGCATGAATGGCCATTCCATTTATTGGACTACAGTTGACACGTTGGATTCTTCTGGCCTAGACAGCTCTTTCATCGGCAGTCCAAGCACTTGACTCTGAATTAGGACATCTCGAGTGTGAAAGTATGAGCATACCATTTCATTCTTCCCATTATTTAATGCTTTCTCAATGTTAAGGCTTTTTGTGAGTTGGATTCTGTGCGCTCCGGGAAATTCTTTTAAAAGAAGGAATGAGACCCTTCATCACATCACACAGGAATATTTGTATTTCTCTCCTGCCTTCCCCCATAACCTTTTCACAGGAAAGGTTTGCATATACATGGAGCTGGATATTTTTAAAGACTTCCTGAAACAAATGTTTGTTCTAATTACAGTTTTATACGGTCTATGCCACTTACAGAAAACCCACGGTGTGAAAACGTGCACTTATGGAAATAATAAATTACATGACGTCTAACACCTGGTCCCTGATAGCTTGCTCAAAGGATGGATAAACAAATGCAGGAATAGCCACCAACTACTATAATCAGCACCATAAAATAAGTAATTAGATCATATCAACAAATCAAACCCATCTGGAAGCAATGGAGGAACAGCTTTAGGATTTAACTGTGGATTTCATTTCAAGGGGGCTTTCCTGATAGCTCAGTTGGGAAAGAATCCACCTACAGTACCAGAGACCCCGGTTCGATTCCTAGATTGGGAAGATCTGCTGGAGAAGGGATAGGCTACCCACTCCAGTATTCTGGCCTAGAGAATTCCATGGACTGCATAATCCATGGGGTCACAAACAGTTAGACACGACTAAGCGACTTTGACTTCACTTCACTTCTTTTCAAGGACCTAATAACAAATAATGTGTCTTTCTCCCATAGCATTATCCTCAAGGAAAGTAACTTGAAATGTTAGAAACTAAGTTTGTAATTTTATCTATTTTTTTTAATTTTACTTTGAGAATTGTAGGAGTTTTATAATTTTTCATTTTACGACAATTCATGTTCATTGGGGAAAAGTGGTAATGGACAAATATAAAAATGGGATCATTTGTAATTCCACTACTCAGATAATAGCTGTTATCATTAAATGGTATAATTCAGATAAGAAAAAAAGATAACAACTGTTTATTATTTGGTTGTAGTCCTCCAAATTTTTCAATGAGTACACATGTATTCCAATAAAAATGAGCTCATGCTTTTAAAACTGGTTTTTAACCTATGTTTTTCATTCACTTGTAATATCTTCTCATATCAGTATATATGCTCATCTTCAGCAGAGTTGCAGTCAGGCTCATGTATAGATTTAGGGGGATTTATAGACCCTTCACCCCAAAAAATATGAATAAAAATTTGTAGGGTTTGGGTGTGTATTTTTTTTTTTTCTGGAAAAAATAGTGCATTGAAACTTTCACTGGATTTGCTTTAACTTTTAGTGATAGTTTAGAGAGAGATTACAGTTCTGCATCTTCTCACTCAGGATCATAATGACTCCCAGCGTGTTCTTTTCCTCTCTGATCCCTCTGTTAATTTGTATTTTTCTTTATATGGGTCCTGCATCATTGTTTTAACAGTTTAATGGTCATTTCCTTTTTTGAAGTGAAGTGTTAGTCACTCAGTTGTGTCCAGCTCTTTGTTGTGTTTTTTGCAACCCCAGGGACTATAACCTGCCAGGCTCCTCTGTCCATGGGAGTCTCCAGGCAAGAATACTGGGGTGGGGAGCCATGCCCTCCTCCAGGGCATCTTCCTGACCCATGGATCGAACACATGTCTTCCGAATTGCAGGCAGATTCTTTTCTGTCTGAGCCACCAGGGAAGTCCATTTCCTTTCAAGTATTTAATTTTTAAGGTTTCAGTATTCCTTATTGTGATTTTTTGTTGTTGTTTGAGTCTTAGAGTCTCCGTCTTTGTCTTATAAACCTATCTTCAATGTAAATATAGAACTTGAGTTTGATTCAATTTATATAAGCTTGTCCTAGATTTCCTATTACATGAACACATGTTTCCAAACAGCAATAAGCTATTTTCCATATGATAGGATAAATCAAATGATTTGTCATCAAATGGGAACATACTCACAAGGACTGACTTTGTATTTTTACATAACAAAATCTTTTTCAATCTCTTTTAAAACTTTTGCAAGTTTTCTAATTTAAAAAATTGTAATTAACCTCCAATTAAAATAAATAAATAAATAATAAATATTAAAAAACAAACTATATATATATTTACGTTCTGCATTTTTACATGTAAACCAAGACTACTTTAAATTTTTGCTAAAAGAACCAACTGAGAAATCTTTATTTCTACACATTAATGTTGTCTACAAACATAATTTCATAAAAGACAGAATTACTGAAAAACAGTTCAGAGAATTGGAGCAAAGGATGGATAAAGCTTTTACTGCTCCTTCAAGTTAATGAACTGTCAGGGAAGTCTTTAACCATGGAGACGAGCTTTGTGAAAGTGTTAGTTGCTGAGTCGTGTCTGACTCTTTGTGACCCCATGGACTGCAGCCCACCAGGCTCTTCTGCCCATGGAATTGTCCAGGCACGAATCCTGGAGTGGGTAGCCATTCTCCCTTCTCCAGGAGACCTTCCCAAGCCAGGTCTTCTGCATTGCAGGCAGGTTCTTTACCATCTGAGCTACCAGCGAGGAAATATAGCTGTCTATATAGCTCGTAGAGCCCAGTCCCCTCCAACTGGCCCTGGTCCTGCAAATTCCTCACTCACCTTGTTCCATGGGTGCACTCTGGTCTTAACCATCTGAGGTCTGTCTCTCTCTCCCCTCCTTCTCTCTCCACGCCATCCTCTCCTTTGCCTGCCTGTCCTGTCCTTGCTTCCCAGCACCCCCCACCCCACTTTCAGCCCGTTCCCTCCCGCTCTCTAGCCTCTTCTCCTCCCTCTTGCTCCACACTGCCCCCAGTGTGCTTCTCAGAGGGGCTCTCCGGGCAGCTCCTGCATTTTAACACAGTCCGTCCTTGTCCCCGGTCTTTCCCCTGTCCTTGCCCTCAATGTCTATCTCTCTACTACACTCTTCTCAAAGCTTCAACCCAGTTTAGCTTCTCTCTGCTAGCTCTTTCCATCTCCACCATAATGAAACCTTTCCTGCCTGTTTCTCCTATCATTGCCCACTTCCTGAACAGTAACTTTCTTCACCTTTTTCTGCTGCCAGCTGTCCTGCTCCCTAACTGGCATCTCTGCCCCATTCTACCACCCTACCCTTCTCTTTCCTGTAGGTCAGTTTCTTAGTTATGATGGTTGTGGAGACAGGTGTTCATGTTTACATTAAACACAAATGCTTCCCTGATGGCTCAGACAGTAAAGAATCTGCCTGCCATGCAGGAGATCCTGTGTTCAATACCTGAGTCAGGAAAATCCCCTAGAGAAGAGAATGGACAACCCGCTCCAATATACTTGCCTGGAGACTCCCACAAACAGAGGAGCCTGGTGGGCAACAGGCCATGGGGTCACAAAGAGTTGGACAGGGCTGAGCAACTAACATTTTCACCCTTTCACACAAATAATGGAGCTTTTGCCTACAGCGAGCAAAGAGTTCAAAAGATGTAGAATTTAAAGAGGCAGTTATTAATAGGTAGGGGTTGATTAATTTGCATTAGTTTAATTTCTTACTTATGTTTGTTCTAAACCAATGAAACTTTCTATGTCTACTGAAATTAAAAATGTTTGGTCATATCAACATATGTGTGCGCCTTTAATGAATTGTATACACAAAAATATGTTAAAAAATTAATTTTTATAACTTATTAGAAGCCTTCATCGTTGCATTTTAAGAGTTTTTTAGGGCCTTTAAAGTTTTTGTAGTTTCTGTAAAAATTATTTTTAAATAGTTTTTTAAATTCTATAAACTAAAGTACATGTCTGTGAATGTATTTTCCTATAAATAGGCTGTATCTTCAGTGTTAGAGGGCTTCCTTCATAGCTCAGTCGGTAAAGAATCTGCCTGCAATGCAGGATGGCTCAGCTGGTAAAGAATCTGCCTGCAATGCAGGAAACCTGGGTTCAATCCCTAGGTTGGGAAGATCCCCTGGAGAAGGGAAAGGCTACTCACTCCAGTATTCTGGCCTGGAGAATTCCATGGACTGTATAGTCCATGGGGTTTCACTTTCACTTTTCAGTGTTAGAGGCAAGTGAGTCTAGATTCTGATTTGGATGTTTTGCCTTTGCTAATTTGAAACACTGAAAGTATCCAGAGGTTAAGCAGCTCTGCATCTGAGGGGCTATATAACTGCTTTTGTGGAGGTAAAGGGAATGTGTGTTACTAAGAGAAATCTTGTTGGTAAACTCCGCATAGGAATTTCCTCTCTATCACCCAAACTAGGAACTTTCTGGCCCCTGAAAGAAAGGGAAAGTGTTAGTCGCTCAGTTGTCTCTGACTCTTTGAGACCCATGGCCTGTCACCTACCAGGCTCTTCTGTCCATGGGATTCTCTGGGCAAGAATACTGGAGTGGGTTACCATTCCCTTCTCCAGCGTATTGTCCCAACCAGGGGTTCAACTTGGGTCTCCTGTATTGCAGGCAGATTCTTTACCATCTGAGCCACCAGGGAAGTCCTTATCTGACTCCCTAGTGTTATTAAAAGAGCTCATTCCACAGAGTGGCTGACACTGAACTCAGTTCCTTGCACATGAGGGTCCATGTCCTTCACTTACTGGTGAGAGCTTCGTAAGTGTATAAATGTATATAATACTTGTCATAGACCAGAGAAGTCTAAAAAGAAAAAAATCCTGAAGTAACCACCTTTAAGCCAGTTGGGAATAGTTCTTTTAGCAGAATCTAACAAAAAGCGAATGTGAAACTAATGACCCCGAAAAATATTTGCGTGGTTTCCTTTGGTTGTAGTCCTGTTGGCACAACCTCAGCCTTCAGTTTTTCATGTCCCGTGGATTGTAGTTAATCATAAATTGTGAATTTATTGTTCTTATCCGAACTTTCCTTTTATAAATTATGTGCTTTCCCAACACTGTATGTTTTAAAGGGTCATACCCATAAAAGGAGCTTGTCATGTTAGCAAAGTCAAAATAAGGCTTTCCTTCACCCTCCACCACTGGGTCTCAAGGACCCCCTCTGTAGCATCTTGTTCAAAATTATTTTCTTTGAAATGCAAGACACCAAGTTTATCTGATGATCACATTGCCCTTGTTGTTTGCATTTTGCTTGTTTTTCAAAAGCCTGTAGGAAGGAAAGTTCTGAAATGAAAATATGAATTTAGTACATTATCAGTTCAGTTCAGTTCAGTTCAGTCATTCAGTCATGTCTGACTCTTTGCGACCCCATGAATTGTAGCACACCAGGCCTCCCTGTCCATCACCAACTCCTGGAGTTTACTCAAACTCATGTCCATTGAGTCAGTGATGACATCCAGCTGTCTCATTCTCTGCCGTCCCCTTCTCCTCCTGCCCCCAATCCCTTCCAGCATCAGAGTCTTTTCCAATGAGTCAACTCTTCACATGAGGTGGGCAAAGTATTGGAGTTTCAGCTTTCGCATCAGTCCTTCCAAAGAACACCCAGGACTGATTTCCTTTAGGATGGACTGGTTGGATCTTCTTGCAGTCCAAGGGACTCTCAAGAGTCCTCTCCAACACCACAGTTCAAAAGCATCAATTCTTTGGCTCTCAGCTTTCTTCACAGTCCAACTCTCACATCCATACAGACCACAGGAAAAACCATAGCCTTGACTAGATGGACCTTTGTTGGTGAAGTAATGTCTCTGCTTTTGAATATGCTATCTAGGTTGGTCATAACTTTCCTTCCAAGGAGTAAGCGTCTTTTAATTTCATGGCTGCAGTCACCATCTGCAGTGATTTTGGAGCCCAGACAAATAAAGTCAGCCACTGTTTCCACTGTTTCCCCATCTATTTCCCATGAAGTGATGGGACCAGATGCCATGATCTTCGTTTTCTGAATGTTGAGCTTTAAGCCAACTTTTTCCACTCTCCTCTTTCACTTTCATCAAGAGGCTTTTGAGTTCCTCTTCACTTTCTGCCATAAGGGTGGTGTCATCTGCATATCTGAGGTTATTGATATTTCTCCCAGCAATCTTGATTCCAGCTTGTGCTTCTTCCAGCCCAGCGTTTCTCATGATGTACTCTGCATATAAGTTAAATAAGCAGGGTGACAATATACAGCCTTGACGTACTCCTTTTCCTATTTGGAACCAGCCTGTTGTATATGCTATGCTAAGTCGCTTCAGTCGTGTCCGACTCTGTGCGACCCCATAGACGGAAGCTCACCAGGCTCCCCCGTCCCTGGGATTCTCCAGGCAAGAATACTGGAGTGGGTTGCCATTTCCTTCTCCAATGCATGAAAGTGAAAAGTGAAAGTGAAGTCGCTCAGTCGTGTCAGACTCTTAGCGACCCCATGGACTGGAGCCTACCAGGATCCTCTGTCCATGGGATTTTCCAGGGGTGCCATTGCCTTCCCCGAGCCTGTTGTATAGATTATAGCAAATACAGGACATTTTCCTGAGTTGATTGAGAACCTTCGTGTGGAAAGGGTAGGGGTTCCTGATTCAAAAGACCTGTTTTTAAATCCCAATGTTTCAGTTTCCTAGCTTATATGCAGTAAGTTGCATATAATATGCAACTAATAGTATGCAAGTTACTTAATTTCTAAGAGTGTTCCTGTCTTCACCTGTGAAGGAGGGAAGATAATTTTTAGGTCTATGGTACAGATAGATACCAAAATACATGTAAGAGTGGCTGAAACGTAATGGTTGTTCAATAAAAGTAATAATAAAGTAATTAGGGGAAGGCAGTTATAAAGAGAACCAGACTATGATAATCTCTTTAATTCTTTTCCCTCTTAAGTAAGAAATCATGTAAGGTCACTAGCACAGTAGCCAGGACGTGGCTGACCATCAGGGGATGCTATTAATTTAATATCTTTCATTAATATCTTTCATTTAATATCTCGTTATTTCTTTGGGTTCCAGAGCCAAAAAGATGCGTTTATATTCATAATTCAAAATTCAACAAGTTGCTGTGTTGTATGGCTTCTTAAGCATTGATGCACACAGGAATCCCCAGGGAATGTTGTTTAAATGTAGATTCAGCAAGTCTGGCATGGGGCCTTGGGGGCTACATTTCTTCAAGTCTCCCAGGTGATGCCTAAGAAGTTGGCCTACTATTCACACTGAAGAGCAGGGCATTCGTGGGCCAGACAATAAATACCCTCTCTGTGTTCCTTGAATTCCATTGTTTCATAGGAGCTCAAACAGTCTAGAAATGGTGTTGTTTTGCACATTTCACAGCTGAGAAATTTGTGACCCACAGAAGCTGATGAATTAGTTCATGGTTGACATCATTCAACATAATTGTTCAGCCACATTCTTTATATACAGTGAGCAGTATTTTTACTTTTGTAACTACTCTCCCATTCTTCCTATGTAGTTATGTTCCTAGAAGTTGAGTTCTCCAGTTTCCTTTTATCTTTATCATTATTTTCAGCTTTTTAAGATAGATCTTTGCTCATGTTGATATGTGACTATAGTTTGTCAGCAACCCCATTGCTTAACCCTGTCGGACACAACCTGTGCTGGACAGCAGCATCTTTAGTGGCTGAACGGCTGACGGGGGCCAGGCAGATTCTGATACATTGGGCATGCTTCGTCCCAGTTAGCTTCTGCAATCAGAACTCCTTAATGGCCCCCGAGAATGAACTGCCTGTTCTCTCAGAACCAGTGAGAAGCCAGCAGGGCCCTCAGCTCAGGGCCCCAGTCATCTCCATAATTCTGCAACAGAACAGCCCTAACCCACAAGCTGGGGTATTTTGTATCCCGCTCACTCTTTCCAGCTCAGTATCCGAGGATAAGGTCCCAATTCCCTCCACTCCCTAACCTTGTTTTTCCCCATTAATTCCCTGGAATAAGACTGTGTCACAGGACACTTCTGCCATCTTTGTCCCCCAGTTACTCTCTGGGCCACATTTCCTATAGCTGTCCTGGGGTTTAGAACCAGCCGGGGTTTCCATGCCCTAGAGGCATGCTCCTTGCTTATACCCATTCCTCTTTTCCCCCAACTTTCCCACAACCAGTACCATAGAGACATGGTTTCTAATTCATTTTGAGACGCTAATGCTGTCAGGAACATGCTGAATTTTTTTTAACAAAGATTATTTTAGAATAATGAGAACATTGTAATCGTGCACAATGGATAAACAATGAACTTCATTTAATAAACAGTTGAATGTAACATAATGATAAAAACACTGCAGAAGAGCAAGTTTCTCTTGGATCGCTAGTCTCTCTTTTCACAAGGAGATAATAAATGATCTTGAGCCAAAGGCAACTGGGCAAAAGCCTCAGAATTTTTTTCTTCCTTCTGTCTTTCCTTCCTTCCTTCTTGTCTCTTATCTTCTTGCTGGGTGTATTGCAGTCTACTTTCAGAATCCCTGTAAAAGGATTCATTATTAACCTATCATAGTATACCATGACTATTTTAATGCCAGTAAATATACCTCTTCACCATCATTTTAAATACTTGCCTAACAGTGTAAACAATTATGCCATAATTTATTTAATTTCCTAATATGGGGCATTCTGATTCTCTCCCAACTTCTTCTGCTGTTATAAAGCATGCCCGTCAGTGACCTTATTAAGATCTAAGCAAGTGCAGCTCAGTTATTTCCCTCTTGTCTATTTGACTATTTACCTTTTCAAAAAATTCTAGATAGTATGGCATTGCCCTTTAGAAATACACTGCCCAGCATGATATTTAAATAAATGTAATAACTTTGCCATAGTATAGTATGCACAATGTTTAAAACTTAATTCTGAAGTCAGCCTCCCAGAGTTTGTATTCCAGCTCTGCGGTCTGCTAGCTGTATGACCTTGGGCAAGACATACAACTTCTCTGTACTTCAGGTCCTTTACTTACGATATGAGGACAATAATAGTACTCAGCCCATCTAGTTGTTGTGCAGATTGAGGAAATGTTGTATTCAAAGGGCACAGACCAGTAGCTAGCATTTGGTGCTTGCCCAAGTAATACCAGCTATTGTTGACGATAATTAACTGGCTTTCCTTTTCTATTCACACTACTAAACCTAAATTTCCACAAAAATATGGCTGCAGATAAAACTTTATTTTTGGCAAGAAATGTTGGGAGCAAAACCAAAAGTAGTCCAGTGGTCTTGAGGGGATAAAGCATGCGTTAGAAATTATGGTCAATTCTTTGGTGTGGCCACGGGCTTCCCGGGTGGCTCAGTGGTAAAGAACCATACTGCCAATGCGGGAGACCTGAATTCGATTCCTGGGTCTGGAAGATCCCCTGGAAAAGGAAATGGCAATCCACTCCAATATTCTTGCCTGGGAAATCCCATGGACAGAGGAGCCGGGCGGGCTACAGTCAGTGTGGTCACAAAAGAGTCGGACATGACTTAGCAGCTAAGCAATGACAGCTTGTGATGTGGCCAGGAATCAACATTTATAGTACAAGAGAAGTGCTGAGCTGAGCTACAGGCTGTCAGCACTGTCTCATCAACAGTCAGTTTGGTGGAAACAAGTATCATCACCAACATCCTCCAGTCACCCACCAGCCAGGCTTAGTGTTCAGGCACATAGATTACCTACTATCTTTCTTGTCTATATGAACTAGAACTGAATGGCATGCACTTAGTTTTACTTCTCCAATAGGATTATTTTGCTTCTTTTTTTCCTAGTGACAGAGAACAAGTCAAATTTCTTGTTTACTTGGGCTTATCCTAAAGAACAGACTTATCATACTCACTTGACCTCTTGGGAGAGCTTTCCTGCAGACAGTTCTTCACTGGCCAGCAGGGTTCTGGCAGCTGGGAGACCCCCAGTGGGAGCAGTGACGAGGTATGAACTTAGGAACTATTTTGGGAGACAGGAAAATGCAGGGAATTTAGGGTCGATCGTTCACTCTTAACTATGAGAGGAGTACATCAGAAACATCTGAATAGGCATTTTTCTGCATTTTAATTGTTAGGCCAAGTCCTTGGCTGATAAGAAAATTAATTCAACAATAAATCATTTAATGGATGAAGGGAAGACCAGGCATGTTTTTCTTATCTGAAGAGGCTCTGTTGTATCAAGTAACTAAGGAAAAAAAAATTGCACGTCAAAAGGCCTGATCTTCATTCTTACTTTTATATCCAACTAATCAAGTCTCAGGAGGGGTGAAACAATCCAGTTCTTTCATTTCAGCAGAAGTTCTTCACCATTTCTTTGGATTCCTGGTCTTCCTTGTATCCTAAACTCTTACTGTGCAAGACAAGAGTCTTGATGTAACAACCAAACTCCAGGGAGACAGAGTGATCTGTGAGTTACCTCAGCTAATGAGCAAGCCTGTACAATCTTACAGTGCTTTCTTGTCAACTTGGAACCCACTTCAGCCCTGCTTAATGGAGTGTTTCCTAGAATATTTACTTCATGATCAGACTATACAGGAGAAATTATTTTCGAAAGAAAAAGCAAAGCAGAAGAATTGACTAGCCACTGCTGCTGCTGCTAAGTCACTTCAGTCATGTCCAACTCAGTGTGACCCCATAGACGGCAGCCCACCAGGCTCCCCCGTCCCTGGGATTCTCCAGGCAAGAACACTGGAGTGGGTTGCCATTTCCTTCTCCAATGCATGAAAGTGAAAAGTGCAAGTGAAGTCACTCAGTCATATCTGACTCTTAGTGACCCCATGGACTGCAGCCCACCAGGCTCCTCCATCCATGGGATTTTCCAGGCAACAGTACTGGAGTGGGGTGCCATAGTCTAATATTGGCTGTCTGAAATTTTAGGGACACTGGAAACCAAAAAGCACTTCTACTCCAGAGGATAGTAAATTCTAGAACTAATGATAATTTTCAAAGTTCCAGAATTTTTGCTAAGTATTCAGGGTCAATACAAATGCATATGCATTACTATTTTTTGAAACTTAATTAATTGGCAGTTGTGCATTCAGGCCTCCTCATGAATAACAGAAGAAAGTAGCAGTTATGAATATGTTGCCTCTGTGTCTATCATGAGAGGCTCAGGACACACACTATACAATATTATATAGGCATTAGAAATGAAATAGTTCTATTATATATGTACTGGCATGGAATATTATTTCTGATAAACTGTTTAGAAAAATAATGATACAGAACTCTATTCAGAGTGTGATCTCATTTTTGTATAAACAAACAAAATCTGCAAATACACATAAGGCTATAGGTAGCTGCTTCATTAAGAACTAGAAGAATGTATTTCACCTACTAACCGTGGATTCCCCAAAGTATTGAGAGTCCATAAAGATGAGAATGGTGGCAAGGGATGGAGAAGGGTGGAGTGTTTATTTTTTAATATATTCACATCTGTGTTGTTTGGAATTCTTTCCATAAATATCTATTTTTATAGTATTTCACATAAAAACATTAACATATTTTGTATCAGAAACTAATGTCTCTATGTCTCTGACAGTTTGAAGCCTGCTACAAGGTAAGATTATGTCAGGCAGCAAATGGTACAAATAAGTACCACTCCACCCAAAGATGCTCCTTAAAAATGACAGTACAGATTGGGAAGCAACAGCTGTCATGTGTTGCAGACTACAGGAAGAAATAAGAACGACACCCAAAGCTGCTTGTTGTCGTTTAGCTGCGGAGTTGTGTCCAACTCTTTGTTGACCCCACGGACTGCAGCACAACCAGACCTTCCTGTCCTTCACTGTCTCCCAGAGTTTGCTCAGATTCATGTCCATTGAGTCAGTGATGCTATCTAACCATCTCATCCTCTGCTATCTGAAGGAAATCATTACATCTTATTTGAACAGACTGGTAGTACTAGTGGAAAGGAGATGTGTTCTGTTCAAAATGATGCTGAAAGTGTGCAGATATTTTCAAAACAATGTGAGAAAGATAGACTGCCACCATATAATGATAGCGAGCATCACAGATAGTGATTGCTATTCTTACACCTTCCTTATCAAGAGTCTTATCTCAACATAGAAGGAATCATTCCATTAATTCTATACTGATGCTGTAGATACAGGGACATGGAGAGGGAACACCAAGAAGAATAAGTCAAGAATTGCCCCATGATGCTCATAAACTAATGGGGGAGTGAAGATGCCATGCAGACCCTAGAATGCAGTGTGGACACTATAAGCCGCAAACTAAGCTTCCTGGCGTGGCCTGGATGTTCCCTCCAAAGGCAAATGTTTGTTTTCTATTTTTTACTTGTTTTAGAATAGGACTAACATGAAAATCCTTGTAAGGAGAAGGGAAAGATCAGCATGAAGAGGTGCTAAGGAGGTAACTAGTCAGGTAACCCTGCTAGGTGCCTGAAGAGAGCCTGGGGGAGGTTGGCCATGAGAAGGAGGAGGGATATTATCCAAAATCAGAAGGAAAAGGGCCTGAGAGGTGAGACAGAGACACTGGCAGGTGGAGGTAAAGGTAGCTGAAGGAGCCCACTTGAAACAACTTTGACTTCTCAGTCTAGTGAGAAGCTGCATTATTGGTGGAGAGAGAAAGCAAGGCGGTGGGCCGGGGGCTGTGGAAGGATTTGGAAGAGCCACTGTGAATACTGTATGTCAACCAGGAGTAATTCAAAGGGTTTGGGGCACCACTAAGGTCCCAGCTCAGACTGAGCAGCATGAATTTTTAATGAAACTAATAAAAAATTTTTTTCATTACTTTATCTTTAGCAGTGTTGCAGCTAGGCACGGGGGCACAGAAAGCTTGGCTAGAATGCATATCTTGTAGAAATCAAATGATTCTTGAATTGAAATATGCATGTGAAAGTCCACTGGAAATTAGTCAAATAATTGGATCATTTCCAGATTTTGCTTTGCCGATTTGTTTCTTCCCCATTAATGTTTATAGTCAAATCAGATAACTGTATTTTCATAAGGAAGTGAGAACAATGTTCTGTAATTCAAATGTTAACTAACAAAGTAATGCCACTAGAATTTCTAAAGTTTCAAGCTTGTAGTTGATTCTCATACATTATGTATTTTTAGGCTGGAAAAACTAATAACATCCTTTTTGGAAGACCAGGATCCAGAGAGTAAACTAGAGGTTGGCACTGATATGCGTAAAATTCATCACTGTTTCCATTATTTAAAGGTAAACTTAAACATTTCCACTAGTAGAAGCCATTGTCTGCTGTGTTCAAACTGCAATAAAGCTTTTCTAGTTGACCTGCTCTTGAAAGGTTGAGGAGCCAGCTTCCCATCTCCAGAACACTATGATCTTTGAACCATTGAGATGGTTCAAACAGATGATCACTGAATTTCTTCAGAGGTTGTATCTTACTTTCCAATGGATAAGCTCAGACCTTGGACATCTAAAGCTTTGGCCGGGAATCTCTCTACTGTCTACACAAAATAGTTTCCTGTTCAAAATCCACTTATTTTTGAGCTATGTCAAAAAAATTGTGTCCTTCATTTTTCTCCAGCAGCTTCGGTCTTAGGTTTTACTTTCATGATGACACAGTGTGGATATCATTAGCCTCTATGTCTGCCTGACTTGTAATTTAGCATACTTCATTAAGATAATAGACATTTGTGTGAGTCTGTTCTGGACTAGGCATAGAGAAGGCAAAGGTGAATAAGTAAGTTACGGAGGAGACAGATATGTAAAAAATAATTATAATACATGACAACTATTTTTTTTTTTTTTTTAAGTGTGAGTTAGTGGTATGAGGTTATAGAGAAAGCAAAAGACGTTCAAGAGAAGACAGTGTTTGAGCAGGATTTTCCCATGTTAGGGAAGGAAAGACAAGATAAGGGGGAGGGGTATGATGAAGGAGGTAGGAGGAGGAAGACACTGCAGCAAAAGCAACCACATTGCAAGGCGAGGCGTCAGAGGGGAACACCTAATGTGTGCAAGGCATTGGTAAAGGCGAAAAGAATCAGAGACACAAGACACTGGAAGTAGAGGTGTGGGTGCTAAGCTCTTGTTTCATCTTACAGAAACTGCTGAATGACAAGAAGATCCACAGACAGAGCACAGCCCCCTCCGAAAACAAAGATCAAAACTGCCAAGAACCATTGAAAGAGGAAGAGTATAAAAAGCTACGTGATATTCTACAGCAGAGGGACAATGAAATCAGTATCCTTTCTGCAGAGATTAGAGACTCTTCTTCTACGGGGTTGGACCAGGAAACCCTTAGCTATCTTCCCCTAGCCACATCACCCAGCTCCCCACCCAGTTTCTAGCTCACGTTGTTTCTTTCCATTTAGAAGTAAAATGTCCCTTCACCAAACATGTTGTCACAACTAGTAAAAGCCAGAGTTGCCATAAAAGAAAAGAGAAATTACCTTGCTTTTAGCTAGATATCTTACCATTATGGGAGACATTTCAGTTTATTGAAAAGCATGGGTTTTCTTTCTCTCCACATTAAAAAATTTTTAATATATTTTTGACTACTCTACAGTGCTCTTCCTGTTTTAGTCCTGACCCAGTAAGCTAGCTGGTTATCTTTAGCTAGCTGGCCGGACACCGGGCTGACCACAGCCTCACCATGGCCCAGAATTTGTGGCCTCTGTGTGGGTGAAACTCGAATGATGGCCGAGAAATGACAAATGGTATTTAGCTTATAAAGAGCAGAGATTGATTTAAATGTAACTTTTTTTATTTAAAAGCCAGATCTACTGCTTTGAGTTCCACTTACAAACGTTCCCAAATTTGGAAGTGAGTGTAGATGAGTGTTAAGGATAGAATTCTTACGTCTCTAGGAGACAGCGTAAATTGGGGACTGAAAACGGTAACAGCACATGGGAACTGCCTCTCTTCCAGATGACGTGCATGCCTGCATGCTGAGTCGACTCTCTGTGACCCCATGGACTATAGCCCAGCAGGCTCCACTGTCCCTGGAATTCTCCAGGCAAGAATACTGGAATGGGTTACCATTGTCCCCTCCAGGGGATCTTCCTGACCCAGGCATCAAACCTGTGTCTCTTACATCTCCTGCATTGGCAATGGGGTTCTTTACCACTAGTGCCACCTGGAAAGCCCACAGATGGGGTGGTTACCTCTCAGTTCAGTTCAGTCGCTCAGTCGTGTCCGACTCTTTGCGACCCCATGAATCGCAGCATGCCAGGCCTCCCTGTCCATCACTAAAGAGCCCCTAATGGATGGTTAGACCTCAGGTATCCGCAGTATTTCTTCAGCATTGTTTATTTTATCTTCCAAGCTTCTTGCAAAAGATTTGGCATTTTCATTACCCTTGCAGGCTTTAAACATGCATAAGAAATGACTTCGGTCAGTTCTTTATGAACAAATATTTTTGTTCACTTCTCAAAAATTGCTAAAAGGTATTTTAGCTTTAGCCATTGTGCAAAATTCATAAAAAATAGCTTACATGAAGGAAATCCAGTAATAAAGAGGTAAAACCAAACCAAATAGGAGGTAGGCACTCTGCCTGATTAACTTCAGCCTCTAATTTTAGTTGAGTGTTAGCAGACCCCATGTGTCTGATTCAAGTGGGCTCGAGCCGCTGTATTATCGGGCCAGTAACAGTGGATCTGACTGTGAGCTGAACTCCCACGCAAGCCCGAGTCTCCGAGTGCTGCTGCAGTGTCGTCGCCCTTGCATTCCTTTTCCTCTTTCCTGCCCTATCCATCCCCAGAGATGGTCCCAGCAGAGGCCTCAGTCCTGGCCCCAGCCCCAGTCTGAGCTCTGCTTCTTTTCCTGGCCTTGATCCTAGTTCAGGATCATCTCCCCTAAATACTCCTACCAACTCCTTAATCCCCTTCTGGGCTTATGAATGTCTGTGCATATGGGAGGGATGAAATGAGATATGACAGAGAGGGAACAGTCTAGGCTTGTTCGTATATGTTTATTTTACAAAGGGAGTGAGAAAGAGACATACATCATTTCTTCACTGGTAAATCCAGGTACTGCTGTCCACGCAGGGCTGTGCTAGATTCTTTCCCGACCGTGAACAACTCCAGCAGGGTCCTCGCCTTCTCAGACTCATATTTGCAAGGAGAATGTGTAGGAGGCATGGTGAAAAGAGCACTGAACTTAGAAGTCCACACCCAGATGGATGCCCTAGCTCTGCATCCGTCATCTCTGACAACACTGCCTCTCGCCAGCATCTCAGAGCCGGGCAGAGCTGGTAAGATGCCGTCTGGCTTGTGCTCTGGGCTCTGTAGAGTGCTGCACCGTGGAGGGTATGACCCCACAGACAATGGGCAGACTCAGAAGAAGGAGGGAGAGCAGCTAAGACATACTCATCACAAAGCTGACATTTATCAAGGGCTAATGACCAAGAAAGGCTCCTGACGTTTCATAGTGTCTCACAGTCAGGTTGGAGACGATTTTCATTTTCTTTTTTGGGTAGAACCAAGAAGGCCAGGATACTGACAGGAGGAGTGAGAAAGATAAGGCTTAAAATAGGAGGAAAAGTGATCCTAAAGAGCTCAGCAGAAGATTGTCCTGCAAACAGAAAGACAGTGTGCGGCCTGGAATGCTCTCTGTGGAAAGGGAGTGAAAACGGTGTCACTTCAGTGGCATTATCAGCTTGCATAAAGTTCAGACATCTCTTCACAAAACACTTAACAGGGTGACACTTGGTCCCCAGGGCTGCACTTGGCAGGAACAGAGGCGCGAATGAGATGGGAGCTGGAAGCAGGGCCAGACAAAGGGAACCGAAGAGAAGGGAGGCAGCGAGATGAGTCTCTGTTGTGGCCTTTGTGAACGTCCATCAGAACACCGTGTTTCTCTGGTTCAATCCTTCCAGCAGGTTCCCGTTACACTTAAAGTAGCAATCATGCTCCTTCCTCCAGATGAAGAGGCCCCTCGTGATCTTGTGCCCACCCAGCCCCTGCTTCGTGTTTTCTGCCCCCACCCCATGCATGTTAGGCTGTGGGCACGGCGCGTTTCTGCCCTGACTTAAAACACCCGGCTTCTTAACCTCAGTGATGCCGCCGTCGGAGCTATCTTGAGCAGTCCTCTACCCACTGGCCACCAGGAGCATCCCCAACCCCCCTGCAGAAGGAAAGCCCAAAAACAACCCAAAATATCTCCAGACGTGGCCAAGTGTCCCATGGGTGGTGAAATAGCCTCTGTTGTGAACCACTGCCCAGCCCGTTTCTCCTTTGGGTTTCAGCACTCGCCACTTCCTCTGCTTAGACACCCTCCCTATGTCTGGTTCTTCTTGTCATTCAGGTCTCAGCTTAAATATCATTTTCTAAAAAGCCTTTCTTGAGGCCTGAACCTTTCTTGAGCACCCAGTAGAAAGCGGCCACTCGGTCACTCTCGACCTTTTTAAAAAAATAAGCAATCTGGCACCTCTGACCTCATATGCGTGTGTGTGTGTGAGAGAGAGAAAGAGAGAGATCCAGCTTTCTCCAGTAGACATCTGCTTCATGAGAGCAAAAAGCCAGTGTGCCCCTGCATCTTTCTGTGTGCCTAGAACACAGCATTGCCTGGCACCCAGTGCAAGCTCCAAGGAGTGTCGCTAACTGAGTGAAGGAAGGACATGGCCATGGCCAAGCGGGAAACAGTGAAAGTGCGTGATGGTCTCGCTAATCACCCCCGCACAGAGGAATGGGGAATTCCTAGACACCACCAAAGTTGTGAATACCTTTGGTAAATACAAGCTTGTTTGAGGTGAAGAACGGAGGCTGTGTCAGGGCTTGTAAGAGAAAAACCATGCTTCCAGAAATCACAAAAAGCTGAGGTCAAAGCTGAAGAGGGAAATGGAGGTCAAGTGCTCTCCATGTTCCCTGCCCAAGAATGAATGTGCCTGGATGCCACCCCCAGCTTCGTGTAGCCGTCTTGTCCTAAACCATCTTCGAGTTTCCTCAGACTCCTGTTTGAATGAAGCCATCTGCAGGGCTGGTGAGGCCCTGGATTCATCTCAGTGCAATGCAGGGAGAGTTATGAGGTTCTCCAAAGGGAGTGTCATGTTGGCAGAACCCCCTAGAGGTCTCGACAACTCAAAAGAACAGTGAAGGAGGGCAGAATGCAGGGACTTTATCACTCATCATCAGCGCTCCTAACAGATCCATATGGCCCACAAAAGTTCTAATTTAAAATGATGTATCTTTACTAATGGGGCTTCCCAGGTGGTGCTAGTGGTAAAGAACTTGCCCCACAATGCAGGAGACATAAGAGATGCAGGTTCGATCCCTGGGTCAGGAAGATCCCCTGGAGGAGGGCATGGCAACCCACTCTGGTATCCTTGCCTGGAGAATCCCATGGAGAGAGGAGCCTGGCGGGCCATAGTCCACGGGGTCGCAAAGAGTTGGACATGACTGAAGTTGCTTAGCATGCACATCTTTACTAATAATTCACCTCTTTTAGTGAAATTCGAGAGACCAAAAATTAGAGACTTTTAAAAGGTGACTCAAAGCCCCATTCGAAGGTACGAGGAAGGAGCATGAGTTGGACATGGAGGTGGCCTGGCACCAGAGCTGACTCTGCTGAGCTGCCTGCTGGGCAGGCTCTGCGTTCTCCCTGCTGCTCATCCTGCTGATTCCAGAGCTGCTTCCTGCATTCAAGTCTTGTTTACGGAGACAGCTCCATTGTCAACCACTACCCAGGGTTCGTTTTCCTTTTTTACAAACGCTTTCATGAAAGCTTTAAGCCCAAATTAGTTTGAACTCAAAGATTTTAAAGACCTTTTGGCTTGCTCATTTTTCATGTAATGATAATGGTGCCCTATTGAAAGGCCAGCAGCCTCCTACACTGTCCATCACTTTATCAAGGACCTCAGAAACGTGAGGTCTTTCTTTTGCCTGTCTTTGTCACATGACCATAGCAAGTGTTGAAACTATCAATCTCACTTGAAAATAAGTGCTTTGATCATTCTAATCCATCATGAGTGACTAAATCCTTAAGTCAAGTTTTAGATATTTTGGTAAATATGTTAAAGAAGGAGAAGAAGAAAGCTCAGGACGCTCTCCACCTCTCCAGCGTGGACAGAAGTCAACTGAGTCATGGCCAGAGCTCCCCCTTCCCACCTGGGAATCTGGACGGTCTGAAGACATTGCCACTCCCAGCTCCCACTCAGGCCCTGGACTCCAGCACCTCTCCATACAGATCCAGTTTGCTCCACAGAAAAACAGGTCAGTTATACTTATTTATACACACAAACTCTATAATTATAAATCAAAAATGCTGCTGCTGCTAAGTCACTTCAGTCGTGTCCGACTCTGTGTGACCCCATAGATGGCAGCCCACCAGGCTCCCCCGTCCCTGGGATTCTCCAGGCAAGAACACTGGAGTGGGTTGCCATTTCCTTCTCCAATGCATGAAAGTGAAAAGTGAAAGTGAAGTCGCTCAGCCGTGTCCGACTCTTAGCGACCCCATGGACTGCAGCCCACCAGGCCCCTCCATCCATGGGATTTTCCAGGCAAGAGTACTGGAGTGGCGTGCCATTGCCTTCTGTCAAATTATACCTCCATATAAAAAATAAACAAACATGTAAATGATTATAATCTTTATTATTATACTAATCATCATAAATATTACCGTTTTTAATGTTACCAACATTTCTTGAAGTCTTGAAGTTGTAGTAGCAGCAGCTGCAGCAGCAATAACAGGAAACCCCAAGTAAAGTGCGTGCTCAGTGGTTCGGTTGTGTCCGACTCTTTGCAACCCCAGGCCAGGCTCCCCGTCCATGGAATTTTCCAGGCAAGAGTACCGAAGTGGGTTGTCATTTCCTCCTCCAGGGCATCTTCTTAACCCAGAGATTGAATCTGCATCTCTTGCATTGGCGTGTGGATTCTTTAGCACTGTCGCCATTATTTCCATTCTGGAAAAAAAAAAAAAAATTCATTCTCCATAATGAATTTCAGTGTAGCATCCTTTAGTTTTAAATGTGCACGGATGAAGGCGCTAACAGCTTATCTGTCAGAACTCACTGTTATAATGACCAAATCTGTTAAATGCCAGTTTCTAAAACTGATGACCAAACTGAAAACGCCAAGTGTGGGCTGTCCCAGAGGCTGACATGGAGGGCTCAGGGCAACAGAGGAAAAGCCAACTGTAGGGAAAAGAACAGAAACTTCCTCCAATACAGGAGGGAGGGAAGAATCCCCACTAATGTGATGAAACAGTGTTTCTTTATAAATCCAAATGAGCTCTCCGCAGCAGACTGACTTTAGGATATGATCACAGTCTGCCTAAAAGGACAATAAGCACACACAGTTTTGTCAGATAATAGGGTTTGTCAGGGTTGGACTGACCCCGAGGCACCTTCCCCGGGTGTGGTTTTTGATAAGTGTGTTGGTACCGCCATTACAGCGGACTTCCCAGGTGGCGCTAGTGGTAAAGAACCTGCCTGCCAATGCAGGAGACGTACGAGATGCGGGTTCTATCCCTGGGAGAGAAAGAGCCCCTGGAGTAGGAAATGGCAACCCATCCCAGTATTCTTGCTTGAAGAATCCCCATGGACCGAGGAGCCTAGCAGGCTACAGTCCACAGGGTCGCAGAGTCGGACACGACTCAAGTGACTGAGCGCTGCATGCCCCAACACTGTAGCAGCCACAGAACCATGCTGGGAGTCCAGGTTGGTTTTATACATTTCTCTTTCTATTAGACTGGCAGACTGTGATGTATAGTTGACCAATGCCTTTCTTGTGAAGACATTGAGGAATCTGAAGTATGGAATGTTCTAGAACAAAGGGATAAAGAGCTTCCCTTTTGCAACTTAGGTTGAAATTTTCTGTGTAAACATTTGTTGGGATGAACAACCTGACGTGTGGTTTTCTTACGCATCTAGCTTGGAAATAATGAAAGAGCATGGTGCTCATTGAAGAGCACACTCTTTAGTTAATAGAGACAAGACTGAGAAGCCTGGAAGTGTATTTGGTGATGTTATATCCCTTTATCTCTTCATTCATTCCAAATCTCCTTGCTGTGAATATTTCTTTAGCAACAGAGTAGGATAAGTTCAAATCCCAGGAAGCAAAGATGCTATTTTTTACCATTGATCACGGTGTCAGTAGATAGGAACAGGCAATCCTTCTTCTCTGTGACTGTTCTCCATACGGCATTTCTGTACTGTCTTATGGGTAACAGCTAGCTGGAAGAAAGGAGGCCCTCTGGACTGGGGAATTCATTAGTTCAGCCATCATTTTTTTTTTTTTCATTTCTTTATTCAACATACATTGATTGAGTACATACTTTGTTCTAGTTACTGTGTCAATTATTGTCATATGGCTAAAGCTTACGTGGGCTTCCCTGATGGCTCAGAGGGTAAACAATCTGCCTGCAATGCAGGAGACCCATGTTCAGTCCCTGGGTTGGGAAGATCCCCTGGGGAAGGGAATGACCACCCATTCCAGTATTCTTGCCTGGAGAACTCCATGAACAGAGGAGCCTGGTGGGCTACAGTTCATGGGATCGCAAAGAGTTGGACACCACTGAGTGACTCAGATACAAAGCTTACATAGTCCTCACATGTGCCAGGTACTATAGTTAGTTCACTACCTGAGTGAACTCATCTAATCCTTATTCCGTTAAGTTGTTGTTTTACCCCCATGTTACAGACAAGGACATGCATGGCCCAGCAGCCCCTGACCTCACAGCACTTACAGACTGACAGAGAAGAGAGTCTCGAACAGTTCATTTCAAAGTACACTCTGTATGGCTGAGAGAGCACGCGGCAGGGAGACTCTCCCGCAAGTTAAGACAGGAAGACCCAAAGTGGGCATGAGGGTGGGGAGGGGCTGGGAGGAACTCTGCAAGCAGAAGGAATCACTTGAACGGCTTCCTCTGCCTCTGTGGTGGAGAGGAACATTTTATGAAGCGGAAAGGCCAGGAATGGTGGGCTCTGGGGAGTGAGAGGCTGGGAGGACAGGTTCAGCAGCATGCTGGGCAGATGGACTGGCAGCGGAGGACACAGGACCAGACCACCCTTTAGGAGGCTGTTGTAGTCCAGGAGTCTCAGGCAGAGGATGTGAAGGAGGAGAGAGGTGGCATATCAGAAACACTCCAGGAGGAGCAAGGCTTGTTGGTGTAAGGGTGGTTATGGGGGAGTAAGTGTGATGATTGGTCCCTGGGTCTCTGGGTGGCTGGTGAGGCTCTTCACAGAGGTAGAGAGCAGTGCCTCCCCTGGCCTGGCAACAGCTGGCATTGTTGGCTGCAAGAACATGGCACTGGCCCTGAAATGAAAGGTCAGCATCAGTTCCTGAGTTAGAATCGCTTGCTTCCCATGGAAGGAACTCTCTTCCTTGGCCTTTTCTGAAGACACACACTGTCGCGCCTGTGCACTAGTGGCCTCCAGTATCGCTACCCTGCCCCTCACCATGTGCCAGACTTTCTCTGTTTCTATTTTTTCTTGCCCACACCATCTCCCTTCTCATAATTCTTCTTCCCCGCAGCATCCCATAATCTCTCTCCCAACTCATAATTATAGCCAGTTTTTTCCAGTAACTCTTTTATCCCTTGATATTGCTATCAAGATGGACTGTAGTTTTGTTTGGAGGATGAATTAAGTTCACTTGAATATAAAAGCACTGACTGAAAAAATAATGGAAATTGCAAAGTTCAAGTACAAAGGAGGTAAAGCAGTTTTGGAGAAAAGCCTTAGAGTTGAAAGCGTTTTCAAGTTGTTTTAACTGTCAGATATAGTTCTCGCAATGACTTTAAATAGGACTAGGCTCACAAATGGGTTGATAATGATCTAACCATTTGAAGGAGAGATTAATGATTTTATTTTCTGGCAAAACTACAATTAGGTTGAAAACTGCTTGATGAATCAGATGCCGCAAAGCAACAGGTAATGGGTAATTTGTTGTGATATTTAAAATCCTGGACGCTGACTGGGCTTTTATTCATGCACTATTTTATATACAAGAGGCTTGTATAAACTAAAACAAATACAAAAAATTAATAAGCATATTGTTTAGATGGAAAGTATTACTGCCTTCTGTAGGTGTTGTCAGATTCTATTAGCCATCCCTGTCTTCATGCAGAAAGCAAGTAAATTTGACCATCTTCCACTCTGAGGCTGTTGTGCAACTGTTTCCCCTTTGGCAACCCTCCCCTTTTCCCATTCATCCGCTACTTTATGCTGAAAACGACTTCTTTCAAATCCCTTGTGTGAAAAGAAAGTGAAACCCAATTCATGGTTCACCAGAGAGCACCCCCATCCCTGCATGAGCAGCCCACCAAGACAGAGGGAGGTTAGGGCTTCCAGAGTCTTTTGTTGTTGTTTTGGAGGTTAAATGTCTGTTTCACTTTCACCGGAATAATGAGAGGGGTTGTTCAACTCCACAGTTTGCAAAGAGCCATTCATATTGTTCTCTTTAAAATAGAAGGAATATTATAGTCTGGGGGGTTTTGTTGTTGTTTTGTTGTGGGGTATCTTTCTGATTTAGTTCTCCAACTATTCTTCCAAATAGTCACCTGGAACCAGTCAACATCCCAGAAGCCCCTCAGGACTCATCACTTCCTTTAATGATTTGAGATGCTAACAGAACCTACTCATCACAGGTGATGTCATTGGCATCTTAAAAAAAAAAAAGTTATTTGCTCAGTCACGTCCAACTCTTTGAGACCCCATGAACTGTAGCCTGCCAGGCTCCTGTGTCCATGGGATTCTTCAAACAAGAATACTGGAGTGGGTAGCCATTCCCTTCTCCAAGGGATCTTCCTAACCCAGGGATCAAACCCAAGTCTCCTGCACAACAGGTGGGTTCTTTACCATCTGAGTCACCAGGGAAGCTCTGGAGACTCCAGACTTTTCTCTTACTCAGGGAGAATTTGTTGAGTCCTTCATATACATACAGGAAGGCCCCAGGGTACCTGTTGAGGGAGGTGAGGGGGACTGAGAAATGCTTTGGGGCAACAGGAAAAGAGCAGAGAATACAGTAACAAGTGCTATAAGCAGGAAGTACAAGAAATGCTACTGCAGGAATTCGAAAGAGAAGGGAAAAGTTTCAATAAGTAAATCAGCAAAAACATTACGGAGCAAGTGACTTGGAAGTTAGGCCTTTCGAGTTTGGACATTCAGTGATGGAGGGAAGAACTTTGTCAATATCCCAGGTTTAAAAATTAATGTGAACAAAGGCTTTAAAACGAAAGCAACTAAAGTTGCAGGAATATCTGTTTAACTGCTGTCTTGGAGTTGTTTTTTTTTTTTTAATTCAACAGAGCATATTTAAAAAATCTTATTATCTTTATTCAACAATTTGTGAATCAAGCAGCATCCCCAGTCTAGCAGAGAGTAAGGAGCTCTGAGGGGCTGTACAAAATGAAAGACTTTTGCAGGCAGACCGGAATGGGAACAAGCAAGTAAAAATATTGGCCAAAGGCAGGTTGGTTATAGCAAGGTCACCTTCCTTTCGGGCGCAACAGGGGTCTGTCGGGCAATTTTATTGTTTGTTTATTTATTTGACCACTCCAGGTTTTAGTTGCAGCACGTGGGATCTTTAGTTACGGCATGCAAACTCTTGGTTGCGGCATGTGGGATCTAGTTCCCTAACCAGGGATCAAACTCAGGCCTCCTGCATTGGGGGTGCAGAGTCTTAGCCACTGGACCACCAGAGAAGTTTGTGTCAGGTAGATTCTTGATTGACTGGTTTAAGACTCCACTTCTGGAGGAGCCAAAACTGTAATTCAGTTAAATCTTCCTTTGGTGACATGGGGTTTAGCATAAATGACTCCATTTGGGACCCGTTGTCCTGTTTCCCAGGGTTGGCAGAGCCTGGTGGGCTGCTGTCTATGGGGTCGCACAGAGTCAGACACGACTGAAGCGACTTAGCAGCAGCAGCAGCAGTCTTATTTTTAGCAAGAGGTACAGGAAGTCAGAATAAATAGGGCAGAAAAATGATTGGAAAATTGTTAGGATGATTGTTTCTGGGAGGGGTAAAGGAATAGATGGGAACTGCTTTTAATATTATATGTTTTCATATTATTTTAATTTCTTACTTTTATTTTTTGAACAAGTAGGCCCATGTTATAAAAACACATAAAACCTCACCAGGGAGTTTCCTGCTTTCAGTTGCAAGGGAACCACCAAAGCAGAGGGGGGCATTGTGCTCTGGGTGGTTTTTCTGGAAGAAGTCTTTAGGATGTATTGGAAATGAGGCATCGGGAGACTTGAGTAAACGGTTTGGAAGCTAGCATCATAGTCTGATGAAGGAGTGATGGCAACAAAGAGGAGCTGAAGAACTTGCCACAACAGCCCTTCATGGCATAAAGGACAGCTCTGTCCTCCCTCTTCCCAGCTTCCAGAGTTCTCCTGGCGCTGAGGTTGCAGCCAGAGGCACATGCAGGAGGATGGGGAGTTGGTGCCTCCGGGGGCCTGATGCAAACCTTGAGGCAGTTCCTTGAATTTGCTCTCTTCTGGCTCAAAGGGTTGCTCTCCAGAACAAAAGCTACTGTTATGAAGGCTTCATATACCCAGTCCACAAAGTTGAAAAGAAATGCTCAAAGAGAAGTTTGTGGAGGCAAAATTCATCCACAAAACGATTCTTCCTATTCCAGAGAAGAATTGCAATTAGATTTTCTAAGATCCTTTCCAGCTTGCTTTGTTGTAGACCTCAGGCACAAATACTGATCCCTGGCTTTTCAAATCTCTCATGATCCATCTCACCCTCTCTTGGAACTGACCACACTCATCTTTGCACTTCCCCATAAATGCAATAAAAAAAGAATGGGTTAATGATCATTGCCTTCTCTGTAGCTCTGTGGTCAATCTCATTTCAGCAGGAAGCATTACTGACCAGGTTTACTCTAAGAGCTTCCTAGGTAGCTCAGTGGTAAATAATCTGCCTGGCAATGCAGGAGACCTGGGTTCATTCCCTGGATCAGGAATATCCCCTGGAGAAGGGATTGGCTACCCACTCTAGTATTCTTGCCTGGAGAATCCCATGGACAGAGGAGCCTGGTGGGCTACAATCCATGGGGCCACAAGGAGTCGGACACAGCTGAGCGAAAGTGAGTGACTTACACTCACTTTCACTTTTCACTGTCTCTGAGGAATGCATCTTTGCATCCTTCATATTTTAAGGATTAGAGCTTCCCTGGTGGCTCAGAGGTTAAAGCGTCTGCCTGCAAGGCAGGAGACCCAGGTTCAATCCCAGGGTCGGGAAGATCCCCTGAAGAAGAAAATGGCAACCCACTCCAGTATTCTTGCCTGGAGAATCCCATGGATGGAAGAGCCTGGTAGGTTACAGTCCTCGGGGTCGCAAAGAGTCGGACACGACTGAGTGACTTCACTTCATAGATTATATGAATAAATGACAGTTATGAGAGAGAGAGAACAAATCACTTGCTTTAGCTCCAAAATCAGTGTTCACAACCATTTTCAAATGTCTGTTTAATCTGATAGTTTTTGCAATCCCAGTAAGACCTTCAAACTTAAAAAGTGAACAAACAAAAGTCTAAGTGCTTTCTATTGGATATCTACATTGGTTCCATTTTTTTAAATTATATAATGCTATCATGAACAAGTTTATACACATAGATTTTCCTATAGTTAAGATTATTTTATTAGAGAAGATCCACAGAAAAATCCCTGGCTCAGAGGAATTGGATCTCGATACAACTTGCAAAATTACTGTGCTATGAAGTACTTATTTCACCATACCCTCTCCAGCATTGGGAAATAGACATTTTAATTTTTTGTCAACATCATATGTGAAAAGTGGTATCCCTCATTATCATAATTTACATTTCTAGTTTTTTTAAATGTTTATTTGACTGTGCTAAATCTTAGTTGAGCCATGCAGGATCTTTTCGTTGTGACCTGCAGATCTGGTTCCCTGACCAGGGATCAGGGCCAGGCCCACTGCACTGGGAGTATGGAGTCTTGAGTGCTGGGCCACCAGAGAAATCCTTACCTTTCTATTTTAAATAAGGGATAGTTTTTTTCCCCAAATGTTGGTTAAGAAAAAAAAGTCTAGGTGTTTTCTAAAGGAAAGCAACAGGGCCCTAGATGGAACTGAGCTTCTGACATTTGGTTGGATTCAGCAGATACCTAGGAGCACCCATGTGCTTTATCTATCTGTTATTTATCCATCTACCTACCTGCCAATCTTAGAAAGTGAAAGTGAAGTCGTTCAGTCATGTCCGACTCTTTGTGACCCCATGGACTGTAGCCCACCAGGCTCCTCTGCCTATGGTATTTTCCAGGCAAGAGTACTGGAGTGGGTTGCCATTTCCTTCTCCAGGGGATCTTCCCAACCCAGGGATTGAACCCAGGTCTCCTGCATTTAGGCAGACACTTTACTGTCTGAGCCTACCAGGGAAGCCCTAAAAGTCACCCTCTATGAGCCCTTTAGGCATTTTTAATCCAGTGGAGGAGACACATAGGTAGATAGAGATGTCTTTCAAAATGGTTAATGCTCAAGAAAAGGGTCCAGATCATTGGACTTTCAACCAGCCAGCCATCAGTTCCTGACTCTGGGAAAGACAATGTGGTCAGGAGGGGGAACACAGCTTCCAAACACAAGGAGAGTTCAAACACTAGAGGCATCAAAGAGTCAGAAAGTAGTTTGGTAAAATGGATATTTAGTCCTGTGGACATCAAAATGACCTATAAATATTGATGGGTTGAATATGCAGAGGAAGACAATGAACATGCTACTCAAGTGCTCCATGAAATGACTGGGAGAGAGGTCTGCGGATGACAGTGAGGAGAGGGTGGAGGAAGATACAGCCAGACAGAGGATTGCATTGTTTGTATGTGTGTTGGCTTTCATCAGTATAAATGACTATTATTCTGGAATCACCAAGGTAAAGCAGATAAAATGCAGGCCAACACCCTCCCCCTTTCCCATCTGGTCATAGGAGACATCATTTTCTGGGATACTGCTATTTTCCTCAACTTGCCCTGAAGCTTTTAAGGGTAAAAGACTGTATTTCTCTTCAGTTATGTCCATAAGTAGGTTGGGTACTGCCTGCTGAAGCAAATAATTTCTTCAAGTAGGAGGGATATCCTCAAGCCTCCTTTCAAAAATTTCTGGGAAAAGGTACTCCACTGCCCTAACCAGACACCTATGGGAGACTACCTGCCCACAGGGACTCGTGTGCAACAGAAAAGTTAGGGAGTGTCCTGGACACAGGAACTCTGTCTTTTGGCTCTAGGGTAGAGGATGAATATGAGGGTTGTGTTAGAACACAAGTAATTTTCATCTTATTAAACATTGCATTCAAAACTTGATTTTTCACTTGATTATTCTGAGCTCAGATTTTGTTTTCCCAAGTACAGGTAGGTTGAGTTTCCTGGGAAACAAAGCTAGACACTTATTAGGAAGGGTCCCTGGGCCCACCAGCCTTAGAAGTTGGAGGAAGGATGTTCAGGACTGATGCAGGGAGAAGCTGGGCTTTGATGCAACCCCAGCAAAGGCCTCAGCTGCCTGAGGAGGGGCTCTGTTGCTGAGTGGGCCTTTCAGAGTCATTCCCAAGCTGAGGCAGGAGGGCAGGGCCTTTCTACCCTCGAGGTGATCATTGGATATGGGTTGCCCCTGAAAGGCGGTGTGCCTTTAAATGAGGCAGTTTACTTTCAGCTGAGAAAAATCCCCAAATAGGGTTGAAATGTGAGGGCTTTCCACTAAGTGCTCCTGACAACTGGGGGAATAAGTCCTTTGTTCTTGAAGGAGTAGCTGGGTGGGACGTCACAGTATCCACCACAAGCCGTAAGTTTTATAGGATATCTGAAATATAGTCCTTAATTTAGCTGAATTATATAACTTTATAGCCCATGATGTAACTCAATAGCAATATGACCCGTAAAGCTGAAAATAAAGGAATCATATAATCTAATCACTATTTTTAGCATTGTTTCCGTGACACAATGTATTCTGCTTGGGACGCCAAGAACACAGCCCCTTCACTCTGCCAGCAGGGGAATAGAGGTCTTCTCTGTCTCTTTGTCTGTCTTTCTGTCTCTCCCTCTCTCACACACACCAGCACATGTGCACACACATGCAGAGTCTTGCCCAGACCTTGGCAATAAAACATTAATCTTCCACCAATTATATATTTATTTACTCCCTAGAACACATGAAATAGTGTGCTATTTGAAATAATGTGGAGAATATGAGACATTCTACTACAGAGCTCATAGGAAGTATGAAAGATTATCCTTAGCTGCAGGAGTAGTGGCTTCTGCTCATTCATTAAGTATACGTTCATTAAATTTATTAAATGTGAAAAAGCTGGCTTGAAACTCAACATTCAAAAAACTAAGATCATGGCATGTGGCTTCATCACTTCATGGCAAATGGAAGGGCAAAAAGTGGAAGCAGTGACAGATTTTATTTTCTTGGGCTCCAAAATCACTGTGGGTGGTGACTGCAGCCATGAAATTTAAAAGATGCTTGTTTCTTGGAAGGAAAGCTATGACAAACCTAGACAGCGCATTAAAAGCAGAGACATCACTTTTCCGATAAAGGTCCATATAGTCAAAGCTATGGTTTTTCCAGTAGTCATGTACAGATATGAGAGTTGGACCATAAAGAAGGCTGAGCACCAAAGAGCTGATGCTTTCAAATTGTGCTGCTAGAAAAGACTCTTAAGAGTCCCTGGGACTGCAAAAAGATCAAACCAGTCAATCGTAAAGGAATTCAGCCCTGAATATTCATTGGAAGGACTGATGCTAAAGTTGAAGCTCCAGTACTTTGGCCACTTGATGTGAAAAGCTGATTCATTGGAAAAGACCCTGATGCTGGGAAAGATTGGAAGCAAAGGGAGAAGGGGGCATTAGAGGATGAGATGGTTAGATAGCATCACCAACTCAATGGGCATGAGTTTGCACAAACTCTAGGAGGTGGTAAAGAACAGGGAAGCCTGGTGTGCTGCAGTCCATGGGGTCACAAACAGTGGGATATGATTTAGTGACTGACCAGCAGCAGCAATACATGCTCATTGAGTTGAAGCAGTGAGCCGGACAGTGCTCAGTGTGAGAGATGAGAAGGTGAGTGAGAAACAGTGCCTGTTAGAGATTGTACAGTCTAGAAGAGGGCTCACAGTGGATATGCACATACACTGTCGTGGGACATGGAAGAGGAAGGTCAACTCTTCCTGGGCCGCTTTAGGAAACCGATGTAGAACAGGAGGGACTTGAACAAGGTGTTCAAAGAGTAATCACATTTACATCTGGAGGAATGAATGGGGGCCTGGGGGGTGCAGGGGAAGAAGGACAGAGCATTGAGGACCAGGAAGTTTCTCAAGCAAGTGCATAGAAGTGTGGAACACATGGTATGTTCGTGACATTGCAAGCATTTGATTTGGGTGGGTTTTAGGATTTGTGTGGATAGGAAGTATTAAGCAAGAAATAAAGCTGGAGAGAGATCAGCTCATGAGAAGCTTAAAAGCCTTGCTTCCAAATTCAGAACTTTATTGTGTTGGCAATGGGGAGCCATAATGGCTTTTTAATATGAGAGTAGTGTGGCCAGATTTCTGTTAAAGAAAGGTCACTGATAGCAATGTGCTAAGTAAGTTGGAAACTGGGGGGAAAGTAGATAGGAGGTAGTAGTAGCCATCGAGGTAGGGAATTAAAAGGGTTTGAATCAAACCAGCCACAGTGGAGACTGAAAAGATGGGAAAAGTGTTTGCAGTATCTAGAAGGAAAATGGATTTGTGACTGATCAGAGTGGGGGTGAGATGAAAAGTCTAGGATTTCTCCCAGGTTTCTGAGTAGATATGGTGCCATTTAACCAAGACAGTGAACACATGAAGAGAAGCAGGTTTGGAGGGAAAGTTTCTGAGTCAAATTACGAAACATTGAGATTGGGTCTAAGATGGAAGTATCTAAGCCAGCACATGCACAGTGTTAGTGCTCAAGTGAAGTGAAGTAAAGTCGCTCAGTCGTGTCCGACTCTTTATGAACCCATGGACTGTAGCCTACTACACTCCTCTGTCCATGGGATTTTCCAGGCAAGAGTACTGGAGTGGGTTGCCATTTCCTTCTCCAGAGGGTCTTCCTGACCCAGGGATCGAACCCAGGTCTCCCACACTGTAGGCAGACACTTTACTGTCTGAGCCACCAGGGAAGTCATATGTATCTGTGATTGACCTTTAGCCATGGAAGTGGAGAAGCTCACACAATGAGATGGGTAGTAAAGGACCAAAAGTAGAACACTTAGGAGCCCCAATATTGATGGCATAGACAGAGGCAGAAGAGCCAGAAAGGGAGAACTTGACAGGCAAGACAGTCAGGAGAGAGGGAGACCTCAAAAGCCAGGCGAGAGACAGAGTTCTAAGGGGAATGGATGTGACTGACTGTACTGGATATTACAGTGTGGTCAAGTAAGATGAGAACTAGAGAGTCCATGGAGTGGATGCAAAGTGAGCAGTGACCTTTGCCAAAGCAATTTCAAAGAGTGAAGAGGCAGAAAGCTCTCAGTACCAGATTGAAGAGTAGGAGGTGAGGAAGTGAGATGGAAGTGGTCACAAAGGTCATTGCAGGTTAAGGAATTTTGAGGCTAGGGTTGTTAAGTGGAGTTTCTTTGTGGGTCTTGAAGTCATTCCGGATATTGGCAGGAAATGGGGCAGAAAGGAAAACTGTGAGCCAGGAGTTTAAGTCAGCTTGGGTTAGCTGGCTGGTTTGTCTACTATTGGTCCTACAATGGCACCCCACTCCAGGACTCTTGCCTGGAAAATCCCATGGACGGAGGAGCCTGGTAGGCTGCAGTCCATGGGGCTGCGAAGAGTCGGACATGACTGAGCGACTTCCCTTTCACTTTTCACTTTCATGCATTGCAGAAGGAAATGGCAACCTACTCCAGTGTTCTTGCCTGGAGAATCCCAAGGACAGAGGAGCCTGGTGGGCTGCCATCTATGGGGTCACACAGAGTCAGACAAGACTGAAGTGAGTTAGCAGCATATATACTGAATAGCCTTAAGTTACAGCATCATAGTGGGTAGCAGAACCAAATAATACAGATTTCAAAGGAGGAAAATATTTGGCTTTGGTGTTTAAAAAAATTTTTTAAACCAGTAATTTTGAAATGATATTGAGGAGTCAGAAGAAGGCCAGCCCTGCCTCTGGCCCTTCTGGTGTCTACACTGCAGGAGAATGAAAGTCCTCCACTGGAGAGAGCTCCAGAGCAGGCAGTGTCCTTGCGGGGAGAGTCAGATTTCAGTGATTAGAAAGAGCCACAGGGGTGCTTCGTGAAGATGTCAAGGATGAGAGAGAGTTTAGTCAACAATGGAACGTGGGGTCTGGAGAGCAGCTTAGGACAGATTCTCCGAGAGCCCCACGGTGGAATGAGGGGTGGGCGGGTGAGCAGAGGTAGAGCAAGGGAGTCAGGGATCACGAGTGAGGGGACAACTGCCTGGACAGCCTTGCATTTTGTGGGCAAGCGAACACAGCAGGGATAAAAGTCGTGGTCAGATCGATTATCTTTGAGGCCACAGGTAGCAGATTCAGTCTCTTATTGGTTCTTCTGAGAATTATCTTTGAAACAAACTCTCCTTGGATGAATGTGTTGGAATGAGGGTGGGGAGAAAGATCAGCTGGCTTCTAGAATGTTCCACCCCCAGGGAAACCCCAGCCCCTGTGGAGGCTGGGACACAGATACAGCATGGAAAAACGTGGGGGAGGAGTTGAGAGTTCCCGCTGGGGTAGAGTTGCCCCCACCTCGAGGGAAGCAGTAGGTATGGCCCTACAGGCTCATTTCTGGGTACAATCTGGCTGGGTTCTAGCAGCAGCAGCCCTCCTAGGGAGAGGGCACCGGCCTAGAAGCTGCTCTTGCATCAGTGGTAGTGGTTTTGTGGGTTTATAGATACGGGTTGTTCCTAAGTCATATATTCATACATTTGCTGTTGTATTTCCTGAAGTGTAAGCTCCTAACTATGTCTTCCCTGTTCAGAGGCCTCCGCAGAGGCCCCTCTGGAGGTAACAGAGAAACTCAAACGCAAGAAAAACAAGGGACTCAAGGAGCTCCTTTCTCTGGTCTGTGTGACTTGGGCCAGGCTCAGCACTGAGAATCCTTAAGTCCTCCAGTCTCACGGTTTTAACTCTGTTAGCTCCCTGTGGCCATAACAGAATCAGACTTCCTCGCAATGAGAGAATAATCACACGAAGCTGCAGTGTCTGCTTCGCCCCAGAGCTCCAGAACTCCATCAGCACTTCCTTTCTCAAAACTGATGTTCTGGGATTTATACCAACAAAGATAAAAATGGTTTCTGTCAGTGTGTTTGGTAGGGAATGTATTTTTGCAAACATGATAGATGAACCCTAACTTTGGTGCATAAGACGTGATCTTTATAAAACATCTATCAGTTGCTCTGACAGCCGGGCCAGAATTTAGCACTTTGCTCCTACTACTACAGTGAGGTTCAGCTAGGTTCCCTGTGTATGATTATGTCCCTCATATTTACTATATTCAGTGGATGTTGAGTCAGATATAGGTGTGACAGAAAGCCCACCTCGGAAGCAACAAGCCTTTCTGCACTGCACATGTGTGATGTTTGTTTTTTGACAAGAATCCTAGACATTGTTTGAAAAATGCTTCATCACCTTTTGGGCTTCCCTGGTGGTTCAGACGGTAAAGAATCTGCCTGCAATGCAGGAGACCCGGGTTCAATCCCTGGTTGGGAAGATCCCATGGAGAAGGGAATGGCAACCCACTCCAGTATTCTTGCCTGGAGAATTCCATGGACAGAGGAGCCTGGTGGGCTACAGACCATGGGTTGCAGAGAGTGGGACACAACTCAGCGACAACACTTTTTCACACCTGTCACCTGTTTCTCTGCCTCTTATCATCCATCCTCCAGAAAAACTTAGCTTAGCAGCACTGCTTCACCCCTTCTTGCTGCATTTCAGGCTGATCTGTCTCCCGATCCTCTTATTCTGCATTGGTTAATGCTGTGCTTCCATGAATCTGTTAAATTCTGTGCTTTTGGTTTTCTACTTCATTTTGGTGAACAGAAATTTCCTGGCGCTCCTACAGCCATCTCTTTCCTGTATGCCTTGAGCCTCATAAAGTTGTGTTGTGTTCAGCACCTTCTACAAATGATAGAAGAGGGTTGTGTACCTTCTAGCTGGGATAACAGAAGTAAAATAGAGGATGATCGGTTACATTTGAGTTTTATATAAACAACAGATTTTGTTTTCAGTATAAGTAGGTCCCATTCAATATTTGGGACCTACTTATACTAAAAGTTATTCATTATTTATCTGAATTCAGATTTAACAGGGAAATCCTGCATTTTATCTGACAATATTACCCTTGGCCCTTTACTTGATCGTGATGTTTCCTTGGTGTCAGGAATCACGGGTAGCCTTAAAAGAACTGCCCCAGGAGGGGAATAGGGAGATCTCTGTGGGCTCATTAGGACGGATGCAGGGCTGGTTTTATGTTGGGGGCAGGGGGGTAGGGGACAGTGCGGGAGGAGATGGAGCTGATCTTCACGTCATATGAGCACCATATACTGCAGCTTTCTGTACTTCTTCCTCATCTACTTCCTCCCAGGCTGGTGGAATTCCCAGTTTCTGAACCCCGGAGGAGGACAGAGGTGCTATAGTACATAGTATTTCTCAAACGTTTGCCTCAAATGCTTATCCACATCTCACCAGATGTTCGTGCTCCGTAGAACATTGGAGTATTATTACCCACGAACATCTTTTGCTGCCTGTTGGCTTCATCTGATAGTAGCGTATTCAGCTATTTATTCTTCAGATCTGTTGTCAGTGGCCACAACTAGCTCAGGGCGTGGCTGCTATCATGGCACCATGGCCATGTCTTGTCGTGACTGAGTTTCTAGAGCCCAGCCATCTGTCTGTGGTTATTTTCAGAAATACGTTGTGTAACCACTACATTCATTAATAATGTGACCTGTTCCACTGGAAGTTTTTCAGGTGCCCAGAAAGACCCTGAACCTCGTTTCCTCAAGCTGACAAGCCAAAACAGAACCATCATAGGTGCTGCTTTCTTCCCCTGAGACACTCTTACTTCACCAACCATATAATCAGAAGAACTTCTCAACGTATCCAGACTTAAAAGATTCCAGAGCTTGTTCATAATGTCACATGCCTTTGCCAAGTTGACAGATAACAACAAAAAGATAATAACACGTAACTCTGTAATGTTCCCCTCTTCATGGCATGATGAGAATACTCAAGGCCACCCTGAGTTTTCTCCAACTGTGCTATTGAGATGTATTTAAAGATCTCTCTGCTTAGGACTTTAATTTCTTTAGAAGCTCAACATTTACCATTTGGATGGTTTGAGTGACATTTTGCAGGATATGAGTGACTTCACTCACAAGAGTTTGATGGGTTTAGACAGTGGTACTTCCAAGAAGTATCATGTAGCCACTAGCTCACCCTCCAGGCCTCATCTCCAAACAGCGGTCTAACTGAGGTGTGAACACCACCCAAGCCTTTTCTGGTATCTTTTTCTTTCAGTAGAAATTCATATTAGTGATCACAGGGTAATGCCTGGCATATTCTTTTTATAAGACTGTAGCATAATATTTCATATTTCAAGTCCTATGTTGCTTAATCATTCTCCGATATTACCATAAAACTCAGTGAGATATGTAACCTCAGTATTTTATAATCCACAGATATGACATGAGAAAGAGAAATTGAGGATTTTTTTAATCCATTAGTCTGCAACGCTCATCACTTAAATCAGATGACACTGAGGAGTGACTCTAAATCACGTCCGTCAGTCCCAGCTGTGCAAATATATGTGTGTACACATACTTTCATGCACGCACACAGAAGACATTCGCACAAAATGGACAGTACACACGCAACACACAGTGTGCGTGCACACTGACTCTCCTCTTTGGGGCTTTTCTAGTATATCCTGTTTTAGTTCTCTTTGTCTTCACTAAATTAAACAAATGTCCTGCCATACTTGCTGGCCCAGAACTATCTAAATGGTTGATTTACTGACTCATAGGTTAAATTTCCATTTTTTTCCATTCCATTAAGTCTCACAGCTACTGGATCTCTATCCGCTAGCATTTCTCTTGCCCTTTATAATCTCAATGAATTCCTTTGACCCATTTTATTCTGTAAACACAAGCAGGACCCGAACAGCATTTCGTATGTATGAGATAATGGAAAAGTGATGTTCTGCCTAATGTGGGGTTTGGCGTGATTTTCCTCACCAAGGCCCAAGATAGTTTTTTGGTAAAGTCCTCTGGGGAGACAGACAGGATTCAGTGGTCTCTTCTGCTCTCCAAACTCATCAAGGTCTGTTAAACGAATTACGTTAGCTCGGATGTATAACAGATAGACTCTTGTTTAAAAAATGTAAGCAGAAGTGAAAACTTAATTGGTTATCACATCATTTCATAACATTATGACTCACCACCCCTTCCATTTTGGTGATGCTTACTCTGTGTGAAAAAAATCAATTCTTGCCTTTAGCAAACAGAGCCCACAAAACCTCGTCACCCCCAGACCCACTGCTTTGGTGTTCAGTGTACCATTTTTGTGGAATAGTTTTGTTTGACAGAAGATTGGCCCTGGGGTTTTAAAGTCCTCTTTGTCACCAAGTGCAGGCAGGTGGCGGTGCAGCAGATGGTGTCTAAATGTGTCCGGGGAGGCTTCCCTTCAGTCCACATCCTTCACTGTCCGGCACCAGTCTGCCCAAGGTGAAGATAAAAGATGGCCCAGCTGAGCATCCTGCAGCTGGACTCTCAACGTGACTCTCTCCTCTGCATCACTCCTGATCCCTAACAGCAAGGCCTCTGGTGGGGGTTAGGGATGCTCTGCCCAGAATAGCCTTCTCTCCCAAGCTTGAAACTGCCTCAGTCTCACTTTCATTTAGGCGAATGAAATAACAAGTTTAAAACAGTTAAGCTTGAAGCATCCATTATTCTAATTCAGTGCATTTCATTTAGTCAACCCCTTTCTTAGCTAAGATAAACACCGGTAATCTGAGGAAATGACACATGTGGGTGGGATACCACTGTGATGTGGGCCTGTTTCCTAGAGGCCTGGAGAGCCGGCCACAGGGAGGACAGGGCACTGGGAGGGAGCAAGAATGAAATGTGCTGCTGGGAAACATCACTGCTCTGGCCTTTCTGTCCTGCCAGGCTGCACTCCGCGTCAGGTACAGCTGGCCTTCCACCGGAGTTACCTAGGGTTACAGAGATCAGGAAAGAGAAGAAAAGTGGTCAGGGAACCCGTCAGCCACAGTCAGCTGGCCCCCTGGTAGCTGACGCAGAAGTCAGGAGAGTGTATTGTCAAGACAGACCCGACATTTGTGTGCAGCCTGTAGAAAGATTTTGTATGAGTATTCTGTGTCCAGTGACCACACATACTCATGGCTTAGCAAGAATGATGCCATAAAACTTTTCATTTTATAAGTAATACTTGTGCATATTTTTCTTTTAAAAAATTGAAACTTTACAAAGAACACTGTTTCCTTTGACAAGCCATGCCAGTCTCCCAATCCCCACCTCCCCAGTTAAAACTGTATGTATGTTAACTTTACTTTTTCTTTAAATACATACATATATATACATATACTTACATATATGTATATGTGTGTATATTTGTTGCAGTAGGAAATGGCAACCCACTTCAGTATTTTTGCCTGGAAAATTCTATGGACAGAGGAGCCTGGCGGGCTACAGTCCATGGGGTCACAAAGAGTCAGACTTGACTCAGCACATACATAATTATATATAAATAACATATAGTTCAAAAAATATAAATAATATATCTATATTTGTAATATATAATATAAATTGTATTTTAATATATTCTTTAATATATAATACATATCTTTATATGATAAATTCATAGAAAATGTGTAGCATTATTTAACATATATATAGTTGTATATTTCTCCTTAAACTCATGCAGTCAGTAGATGTCAAGTACGTACTCTGCACTTGAACTGTTCTAGATACTGACCACTGAACTCTGAATAAAACAAAGATCTTTGCCCACATGAAACTTGCATTGTAGTAAATGCTATCATTCTGAAACATCTTTTTTCACTCAGCAGTATGTCTTGGAAGTTTATACATTTTCATACATACATCCACTTCAGTCATTTTAAATGATGCATAAATGCGGTTATACCACAGGTGATGTAGACATTCCCACACTGATGGAATTAGTGTCCTGAAATCTGGTGTACTGGATATTTCTTTGCAGCCAGCCAGTGGTGGAAAGGGACTCCTTGCAGCTTTTGCTTCCGTTGCTGGGGTGGCAGAGATGAAGTAACTGCATCTCCTATATCACTTTATGATGATTTTGTTGGATGCATTCTGGGCTGTCAAACCAGAGTGCAAAGCAAGAGAAGTATTTGAGAGAGCTAGTAAGGAGAATGGAGAAGGAAATGGCAACCCACCCCAGTGTTCTTGCCTGGAGGATCCCAGGGATGGTGGAGCCTGGTGGGCTGCCATCTACGGGTTCGCACAGAGTCGGACACGACTGATGCAACTTAGCAGTAAGGAGAAATCTCTTTTCCTACTTAGAATAATGTATCAAAGGTTTACTGGTAAGAATCACAGTCAGACCAGGAGAGTAGAAATGGAAGAGAACCACGGGCAGCAGCCTTGTGAAAGGAAAGCAAGTGGGAGAGAGCCAGGAGGAACAGGCATGGACCACAGCAGCAAGTGACGGGATCACACCAGAGAGAGGGGGCTGGGGCAGCTTTATCTGAGCCCAGATCCAACACTGGAGAAAGGTCTACTTTGGTGTTAATCTTCTATTTTTAATCTTACAGTATGGCTTGTTTTCATGACACCATCTGTGTATACTTAGTTGCTTAGTCGTGTCCAACTCTTTGTAACCCCATAGACTGTCTCTGCCAGACTCCTCTGTCCATGGAATTCTCCAGGCAAGAATGCTGGAGTTGGTAGCCATTCCCTTTCCCAGAGGATTTCCTCAACACAGGGATCGAATCTGGGTCTCCTGCCTTGCAGGGACATTCTTTACCATCTGAGCCACCAGGGAGGCCCCATGACACCACCTAGCTCTCTTTTTAAATCTTGCTGAACTCTGAAAGCCTGCATTCCTGTTTCTAGACATTTGGGTTTGATAAAGACGTGGAAAAGCCCTTCTGTCTGGAAAAACAGAATGAGGCTTATAAGACGAACCTTAAGTATACATAGAATGAAATCCTGTCCTTGTAATTGAAATATTTCCCTTACCTCACTCCAATCCACATGAATTTAATGTGCATTATGAAATTTTTCATATCATTTAAAAAGTAGTTGGTTTTATAGTTTTCTATTTGCAGTTGAGGTTTCAGAGCATTTTTTAATCTTAGATCAGCTTCATCAAAACTTAACATAAAAACATCATTTAAGGATTTCTTTGGTTTGTTCACTTTAATCATCAGTGAAAACAATGCTGGTTTTTCTATCATTAATTGGGTTTTGATGTTCAAATTAATGCTATGTTATTTTCCATTTGTCCATCCATTTATTTAACCTGAAAATGACTAAATCATGTAGTAGGGGAAATCATCTCCAGGAAAAAAAAGTCTTGAGTCTAAATGACTATTTTTGGAATCATCATCCAAATAGTTTCATTAAATGAAGTAATTAAATGTGTTTCATCACACCTTTTTTTTTTCCTGTGTGAATATTTCTGTGTGAATATATATGGCCTCTCTATGTGTTGACTAGCAAGGAAAATATTAGGGGACTTCATTGAAATTTGAATGATTTCACTTCTTTGTGTTTCTGGGTTAGTCTAAAGGATGCAAAAATTATATCTTATTCATTTTGCATTTATGTATGTATGTAATACATATTTAGAAAACACACTTGCCTTCTTTTTCAACTGTGTGCCCTACATGAAAGAGGCTTTCTGACTCTCAATCTCTCAAGTCATGCTCTCTACTTAAATGCTAGTACATAGATGGAGATGCCGGTGTACAGGTGGGGGAAGAAAGGTAAAGGCAGGGATTTGCTCCTCATTTAAGCATTTTGACTTCCCAAAGGAAAGAGAAAAACAACAAAATTTTTTTTAACTTTCTATTGGAGTATCAGTTCAGTTCAGTTCAGTCGCTCAGTCATGTCCGACTCTTTGCGACCCCATGAAGCGCAGCACGCCAGGCCTCCTTGTCCATCACCGACTCCAGGAGTTCACTCAGACTCACGTCCATTGAGTCGGTGATGCCATCCAGCCATCTCATCCTCTGTCCTCCCCTTCTCCTCCTGCTCCCAATCCCTCCCAGCATCAGAGTCTTTTCCAATGAGTCAGCTCTTCACATGAGGTGGCCAAAGTATTGGGAGTTTCAGCTTTAGCATCAGTCCTTCCAAATAAATCCCAGGGCTGATCTCCTTTAGAATGGACTGGTTGTATCTCCTTGCAGTCCAAGGGACTCTCAAGAGTCTTTTCCAACACCACAATTCAAAAGCATCAATTCTTCAGCACTCAGCTTTGTCCACAGTCCATCTCTCACATCCATACACAACCACTGGGAAAAGCATAGCCTTGACTAGATGGACCTTTGTTAACAAAGTAATGTTTCTCTGCTTTTCAGTGTGCTATCTAGTTTGGTCATATAGCCAGTTAGCAATGTTGTGATCATTTCAAGTGGACAGCAGAGTGACCCAGCCATACACATGTATGTATGTATCTATTCTCCCCCAAACTCCCCTCCCATCCAGGTTGCCACATAACACCGAGCAGAATTCCCCAATGGGTCCTTATTGATTATCTGTTTTAAATATAGTATTGCGTACACATCGATTCCAAACTCCCTAACTCCTGGTAGGAGTTTTCCCCCACCCCTCCTTCCTGGTAACCATAAATTTGTTCTCCAAGTCTGTGAGTCTGTTTCTGTCTTACAAAAAAGTTCATTTGTATCATTTCTTTTTAGATTCTGCTTGTAAGGAATATCATAGGTATTTCTCTTTCACTGTCTGAAACCTACCAACATTTTCATGTTTCACACCTAGATCTAGACAGCTCTTTCATAAATGCCACTATTAGAAGAGAATCCAGGTTTGTGAGGCCTGAAGCTTATACAATTTGTGAGGTCCTCTTTAAGGAAAAGAATAAAAAATTACTAAGTCAGAAATAGATATGAAATTTAATATTTATGAAATAATGAGAGAACTTAATCGCAGCACACGACAAATCTCAAAAAGCTAACGAAGTCCAGAATAATGCAGTATTTCAATTAGTTAACTGCTTGACACACCCCTGTAATACTTTTTCTCTACATTTTCGCTGTATAATCTCTGACCACCACTTCATCGGACCATTTGATGATATTATTTTCCATATAGAGATTAGAAAGATTACTCAATTTTTCTTCTAAGCATGGTTGGCCTAAGCTTGTTTATCCTATTGGTAGTTTAGGAAAGACTTTCAGCTTTTCAACTTATTGCTGATGTCATATAAATTGTTAGAATTGTTGTCAAATTTGGAAAAACTCCATCGTGTTTCTTTTTATGTGAGCTTTCGGAGTTGAAGGAATGTTTCTACGTCCACAGACCTGTCTCCACATTCATACATTCATACCTTGTTTCTATTACCATACCAGAGTGTAGCGCTGGGTGCCACGGAGCATGTCAGGGTGTAAACTCAAGCCTGTACCTTCCTGCCACAGTGCCGGTGAGAGGGCAGTGAGTGGAGAATGCATTGCAGGGGGCGCTATTCTGGCACCAGGACCACTGGCAATAGCTTAAGCACAGACAGCAAGAGCTGAACACTATGCAACTCTTCTATTCCAAAGCAAGATTAGTATAACAATTATACTCCAATAAAAAAATAAAGCCAGATTAAATGTGTTCCTTAGTCAGATCCTAAACCACCCATGGTCATGCCAGCACTCCACATGTCCAGACTAGATAGGAAGTGGGATGAAGGGGCAATTCAAGTGGGTCAATCCAGGGGTCTTGACCGATTGTAATTAGAATGTCTTGCTTTTGAAAATTTTATTATACCTCATGATCATGTCCCTATACTACTAAGATACTCTCAGGGGCTCCTGCAAGAGGGGCTGTGAAAATAGAGCCTCATTAGTTTCACAGTTTATTAAAAAGCAGAGATATCACTTTGCTGACAAAGGCCTATATAGTCAAAGCTATAGTTTTTCCAGTTCAGTTCAGTTCAGTCTCTCAGTCATGTCCCACTCTTTGCAACCACATGGACTTCAGCATGCCAGGCATTCCTGTCCATCACCAATTCCTGGAGCTTGCTCAAACTCATGTCCATTGAGTCAGTGATACCATCCAACCATCTCATCATCTGTTGCCCCCTTCTCCTCCTGCCTTTGATCTTTCCCAGCCTCAAGGTCTTTTCTAATGACTCAGTTCTTCATCTTAAGTGGCCCAAGTATTGGAGTTTCAGCTTCAGCATTGGTCCTTCCAATGAATATTCAGGACTGATTTCCCTTAGGATGGACTGGTTGGATCTCCTTGCAGTCCAAGGGACTCTCAAGAGTCTTCTCCAACACCATAGTTCAAAAGCATCAATTCTTCAGCGCTCAGCTTTCTTAATTGTCCAACTCTCACATCCATACATGACTACTGGAAAAACCATAGCTTTGACTAGACAAATCTTTGTTGGCAAAGTAATGTTTCTGCTTTTTAATACGCTGTCTAGGTTGGCCATAGCTTTTCTTCCAAGGAGCTAACATCTTTTAATTTCCTGACTGCAGTCACCATCTGCAGTGATTTTGGGGCCCAAGAAAATAAAATCTGTCACTGTTTCCATTGTTTCCCCATCTATTTGCCATGAAGTGATGGGACTGGATGCCACGATCTTTCTGTTTGAATGTTGAATTTTAAACCAGGTTTTTCACTCTCCTCTTTTACCCTCATTAAGAGGCTCTTTAGTTCCTCTTCACTTTCTGTGTTAAGGGTGGTGTCATTTATATATCTGAGGTTGTTGATATTTCTCCCAGCAATCTTGATTCCAGTTTGTGCTTCATCCAACCTGGCATTTTGCATGATGTACTCTGAATATATGTTAAATAAGCAAGGTGACAACATACAGCCTTGATGTACTCCTTTCCCAATTTGGAATCAGCCCATTGTTCTATGTCTGGTTGTGTTGCTTTTTGACCTTCATACAGATTTCTCAGGAGGCAGGTAAGGTGGTCTGGTATTCCTATTTCTTTAAGAATTTTCCACAGTTTGTTGTGATTCACATAGACAAAGGCTTTGGCGTAATATAAATAAATAACAATAAAGCAGAAGTGGATGTTTTTCTGAAACTCTCTTGCTTTTTCTATGATCCAACGGGTGTTGGCAATTTGATCTCTGGTTCCTCTGTCTTTTCTAAATCCAGCTTTAACATCTGGAAGTTCTTGGTTCACGTACTGTTGAAGTCTTGCTTGGAGAATCTTGAGCATTGCTTTGCTAGCGTGTGAGATGAGTGCAATTGTGTTTGAACATTCTTTGGCATTGCTTTTCTTTGGGATTGGAATGAAAACTGACCTTTTCCAGTCCTATGGCCACTGCTGAGTTTTCCAAATTTGCTGGCATATTGAATGCTGCACTTTCACAGGATCATCTTTTAGGACTTGAAATAGCTCAGCTGAAATTCCATCACCTCCACTAGCTTTGTTCGTAGTGATGCTTCCTTGACTTCATATTCCAGGATGTCTGACTCTAGGTGAGTGATCACACCTCATGTTTATCAAGCCATTAAGATCTTTTTTAGTATAGATCCAACAGATGTGAGAGTTGGACCATAAAGAAGGCTGAATGTGGAAGAACTGGTTTTCGATCTGTGGTGCTGGTGAAGACTCTTGAGAGTCCCTTGGACAGAAAGGTGATCAGATCAGTCAATCTTAAGGAAATCAACCCTGACTATTCACTGGAAGGACTGATGCTAAAGCTGAAGCTCCAATGTTGGCCACCTGATGCAAACAGCCAATTCATTGGAAAAGACTGATGCTGGGAAAGGTTGAGGACAGGAAAAGGCGGCAACAGAGGATGAGATTGCTGGATGGCATCACTGACTCAATGGACATGAATCTGAGCAAACTTTGGGAGATAGTGAAGGACAGGGAAGCCTGGTGTGCTGCAGGCCATGGGGTCTCAAAGAGGTGGACACGACTGAGCGACTGAACAGTGAACAACAGCAATGATGTCTCAGTGTATTGTGGATGATGATGAGTAGGGATCAAGAGTGTAGAAATCATCAGCCTGCCAGTGCCTGCTACTTGTGAGACTTGGGCAGTTTCAGGCACGTGGGAGTCTTGCAGGGTGAAAAAGGAAAAGCCTGATGCTGATGCAATAGGTACTTGGGGAAGCAAACCTCCCATCGGGTTGGCTGACCCCTCAAAAGGCAGCTGGATCACTTGCCATAGGATTTCAAACATCATGGTAAACTCCGATGGGAACACCGGCAGGAAGCCAGCCACTACATGATAAAAGAAAGAATATGAGTTCTGAGGTCATGAAGATCTGAACTAGAATCTTCATTCATATGCCTTAGGTAGCCAAGTGGCTTTCAGCAAGTTGCTTAATCTCTCTATGTCTCTTTTTTATTAATCTATATAAACTTAGCATAGCATAGCATATAAACCTGAAGATGATACCTACGTCTCTGGGTTGTTGAAGACCTAATTGGGAAACAAAACCAAAAACATATAAATGTCCCTGGCTCATAGGACCAAATTATAGTAGACTTCCTTTCAGGAGGCAGACTAAACACAAAGTCAGGACAGAAACATTCCTGTAGCTCTTCATGTGAAAGGGAAAGTCGCTCAGACGTGTCTGACTCTGCGACCCCATAGACTGCAGTCCATGGAATTCTCTAGCCCAGAATACTGGAGTGGGTAGCCTTTCCCTTCTCCAGGGGATCTTCCCAACCCAGGGATCGAACAGGTCTCCCACATTACAGGCGAATTCTTTACCAGCTGAGCCACAAGGGAAGCCCTTCATTGTTGATTTGTATTAAGAACCTAGCCTGTGGTTAGAGGCACAGGAAAGAGAAGCTTTTCCACTGGCTGAAAGGACTCTAGGGGCCCAGTTGGATGTCAGCATCCTGGCAAATGTGAATGAAGCCCCAGATGGGCCTGCAGTTCAGCAGGTGAAGTGTAGGGAAAGAAGCTGGGGCAAAGTGCTTTCTCATAACCTGTGCTTAGGTGGACGAAGGAAGAGAAAGACAGTGATGGACAGACACAAGGGAGCCTAGGCGCTCCAGCAGGAGCCCTAGAACCCTGGCATGAGGTGGCGACACTCACCCCAGAGCTCAGTGGTTGAGGCTGCTTGTGTGCCACCTGCCACGGCCAAGACTGGTACAGGCTGTGGGTGGGAGGCCATAGAGACCCCAGGTCCCACAGACAGGCTGGGAAAGAGTGAGCCAGCACCCTCCAGCAAACTTGGAAATGCCCCCTCTTCTTTGTGGTCCACCAGCATCACAAGCCGGAGAAGGCAATGACACCCCACTCCAGTACTTTGCCTGGAAAATCCCATGGACAGAGGAGCCTGTAGTCTGTAGTCCATGGGGTCGCTAAGAGTTGGACACGACTGAGCGACTTCATTTTCACTTTTCACTTTCCTGCATTGGAGAAGGAAATGGCAACCCACTCCAGTGTTCTTGCCTGGAGAATCCCAGGGACGGGGGAGCCTGGTGGCTGCCATCTATGGGGTCGCACAGAGTCGGACACGACTGAAGTGACTTAGCAGCAGCAGCAGCAGCATCACAAGCAGATGAACAAAGTATAGCAATGAAAACATACACAAAATCCTACAGTGGACAACAAACAAAAATCATATGAAAAAGAAAAGAAAATAGTTTAGAAAAAATAATGTTGTTTCTAACCATCACCACCCCTTTAGTCTCTCTGTAGAGACGAAAGTTCTTCTCTTTATTTCTGATTCTTCCTGCTGGCTTCTTCGTTAACAGTCGTAGTCTCTAGAACCCACCCTTCTAGTCAGTGGTCATCAAACCTTAATGGACGTAGGAATCCCATGTTAAGATCCTGTGGGTGGGCCCTGGGAACCTGCATTGCTGACACAGAGCCCACACTTTGCAAAACTCTGCTACAGATTATACTGGAACCTTCCCAACCCCAATCCTCACCTTTCTTCCAGGGTTCTGTTTCTGATCATCTCCAAGTCCAGGCTGCTAGACACTAGAGGTACTGGACAAACAGTGTGTCACACCTGGAGAAGGCGACTAAAATATTTTTTTTATCAAAAACAGGATGACTTTCATGGCAATTGGCTGCACAGCAAGAAAGAAAATGTTTTACAAAGAAATGGAAGTTGTAAATGTGGTTCCATGGGGAAAATATATATATTATAAATACATTTTTATTATTAAAAATATTTATCACCAGCCCCTTGGTTGCACACTCCTGAACTGATAAAAAAACATCACACCAAAGGCCCCTGGAGAAATAACCAGGTGAGGGTCAGGACCCTCAGGATCTGCTTGTAAAGAATCCACAAATCATTCTTTTTTTCCCTAGTTCCCCACAATTGAATTGGTTATTCATTCTGACCACTTCAGGAAGAAGCGGCTTCCCTGGTGGCTCAGAGGATAAAGTGTCTGCCTGAAATGCAGGAGACCTGGGTTCGATCCCTGGGTTGGGAAGATCCCCTGGAGAAGGAAATGGCAATCCACTCCAGTATTCTTGCCTGGAGAATCCCATGGACAGAAGAGCCTGGCGGAGGCTACAGTCCATGGGGTCACAAGAGTCGGACACGACTGAGTGACTTCACTTTCACTTTCACTTTCTGGCCAATTCTCCCCTGAACTCAGGATACTGCCCTTTCTTTTGCATTTGATCCTCTCTCTCCTGGATTATTAAAGCTGGTTAGTTTTTCTCTACTTTCTCTCCAGTCACTTCCATGCCACCACCAGGTGGGTTGTCCCCGGGACTGTCTGGATCTCTCTCACCTGCTCAGCTACCTGCGTGGTCTTCCCATCCCTGACAACATTAGTGTCCTTGGAGCACAGCCCTACCCACCTCCCCTGAGCATCCCCCTCTGTCTGCATTTCCCTGACTGCAGCCACCCCAGGTGGCATGCTCCAGGCCAAACGTGAATCCGCACATCACCCCAGCTCTCCTTAGGTTTTTTAACGAGGTCTATGGCTCAGGTGCATCAGATTCAACTGAGAAGCTTTTGAAAATATAAACCATGCACAGCCCAGGAATTAAGAAGAAGGGAAGGTCTTGGTCTGAGTCTGGAACAGTGTTTCTCAAAGTACCAAATCCTAAGCTCCATGGGGGCAGTTGGTGAATATGGGCCCCACTTCATGCAACTACCATTTTCCAAGTTCTGTATATGATTCCAATGTACCCTAAAGTCACAGAATTCTCCTTTCCTTAAGACATCCTGGATTCCTAGTTAATAGGATAGAATTTTCCTTTAAAGATGAGCAACCAGGAATGTAGGGCTTTCTTGGTGGCTCAGATGATAAGGAGTCCGCCTTTCAGTGCAGGAGACCTGAGTTTGATCCCTGTGTCAGGAAGATCCCCTGAAGAAGGGAATGGCAACACACTCCAGTATTTTTGCCTGGAGAATTCAATGGACAGAGGAGCCTGGTGGGCTACAGTCCATGGGGTCGCAAAGAGTCAGACAAGACTGAGCAACTAACACAACCAAGAATAAGTTTCCAAAATAACTAAGTTACCTCTCCAGCTCCAATCATTTACAATCTATTAGATGTTCACTTACAGAAATGTGGCGGGGAACAGCATAGGGGGATGACTGTATGGTAAAGAGGACAGGGAAAGGGAATGTGTAAGAACATTAAGAAGTGTTAGGAAACGTGAGTTTGGAGCAGGGGTAGGGGAATGGTAGAAAGTAAAGGGTTGTCAAAAGTGACTTCAGTGTGGCTTTATCTGGAGGCCTGACCCCATGGAACCACATAGAAGTTGTCACTGTGGTTGAAATTTCTTACTGTTTAACATACAGGATAAATTTGGTTCTGAGCCTGCCTTAGACTGGTTGTCAGGAACCCTGAACACTGTGCTTTGTGCTAGAATTGAGTGAGTCATCAGAGCAAATAATCCCTTTCTCTCCAAACAAATCCATCTGTCTACGATAGTATGTGTGTGTGTGTGCGCGCGCCTCAGTTAGTCTTGTCTGACTCTTGGCAAACCCATGGACTATACCCCACCAGGCTCCTTTGCTCATGGCATTTTCCAAGCAAGAATACTAGAGAGGGTTGCCATGCCCTCTTCCAGGGGATCTTCTCAGCCCAGACATTGAACCCACATCCCCTGCATTGGCAAGCAGATTCTTTACCACTGCTCTACCTGGGAAGCCTGCCTAGGATATGGAAGGTTACAGATAGTGTGGCAAGCCCACGTAAGGAGTTGGTCAAGTAAGGAGCAATTCTTAAGGTTTTCCTCAGACTTGACTAAGGACAGTGGGTTCGACCAGCACTGACTTCTCTCCTTGACAACTGTACCAATTTCCACGCTGACTGATCTGTTTTTCTTGGATCTGGGAAGTCATCTTTGAGTTAGGAGTGGCGGGTAAGCAGTGTAGCTCCAGTTCCGTGTATTAGCCACACGACGCCGATGTTTACATTGGACCCGATCCTGACGCTGACATTTGGCAGGCTGGCCCCTGTCACTGAGGAACTGACTGAGATTGCAAAAGGGAGTCGATGCAGAATGAGCAGTCTTCCATTTCTAGTGTAGTCCAGCTGCTGCCCCCAAGGAGGAGCTGGACATGGACACATGGCCTCTGCGGCCAAGCTTGCCCCTGTTAAGCACGCAAAGCACTGAAAACTCCAGTTTGCGATCTTTACTTTGTGACCCTAGCAATTATTTCAGTGTGGTGACAGGTTTGTAAATCTGGTACAAAAGTTACACTTTTTAAATAATTTGATTAAGCACTATAAATCAAAATAGAATTCCTAAATTTGCTTATTTTCAGAAATATCTCACAAAAGTAGGGTGCCCGAAGCATAAATCAGTATTAACCCAGGCTTCGACTCATTCTAGCCATGTAAGAATTTAACTAAATGTATACTCATCATTCTGGGCTCAGTGTGAACATGTTAATTTACCATTGGTAAGTGGCTTCTGTTGACTCTATAGACGTCGAACATAATGGGTAGTTTCTTCATAAACAAAGTTTCCGTATAAAAATTGGCTAACTTACTCTGTAACCATCTCAGACTTGAAAAAGGGGGTGCTCACTTTTTTCTAAACTTCATTCCCTCAAATGACTGTGAGCAGGAAGGAAAATGGTGTGGGGGGCTGGATTCTGTCACTTAATGAGGAAAGAGGAAGTTTCTGTACCCTCAGTGGATTACTATGAGTCTAAAATCTAATATTTTGTTTAGTCTAAAATCTAATATATATATGTTTACATATACATATATATATACACACATGCATAAAATTTTGGCTGAGCAGACTAAGTACTCAAGAACTGTTAGCAGTACATCAGTATCAATGTTATTGTGGGAGGCAGTTTAGCCCTTTGAGCACAGCGTGTAGGTACAGAAGGCTCTGCCTCCCCTTTGACTTCCACCAAGCCTGTGGTCACGTGGCGAATGAAGTATGATGTGACCACACCATCTGAGGGACCTTAGGTAGATCTCCTTCAGTAGATGGTGGATATAGAAGCCAAAGTGTCATGGGTTGTGTGGGATTTGAAGAAGCAGAGCAAGCAGCTTAGGGGTGTAAAACTAAGGGAAAGAAGAAAACTGGACTGGCATCTTGAGGAGAAGGTAGAACTGAAGAACTAATTTATGATGGAGAGACTTTAGCACATCTGGCTCAAGTTTCTCCAGACCACTGCAGCCTGAGTAAGACAGCTCTCACGTCTAACTCTCACTCCTACCTAGTCTTCTGGTATCCCCAGGTCCCTGAGAGTATCTCCCTGTCCGTTAATTGTCCACAGAGAGCGTTTCACGTGCACGTCACCAAGGTCTGCCCTCCCCACCCGCGATATTGCGCAGCTGTGCCCCTCCTCTCTCACTGGGCCTCTGTGGCGCCATCTGCTGCCCAAGGCAAGGATGCCTCGCCACCTCCCTCCTCTGCAGTCAGTACAAGGCCAGTGCCAAAGTTTGCACCAGTCATGTCTCCATTGCTTCTTTTTTTTAAACTTTGTTCTTTCCCAAGCTTTGTTGAAGTATAATCGACAAGTAAAAATGTGTATATTTGAGGTATACAGTACAATGTTTAGTATATGTATATCTTGTGAAAGACTAATGAACACATCCATCACCTTACGTCGGAGAAGGAAATGGCAGCCCACTCCAGTATTCTTGCCAGGAGAATTCCGTGGACAAAGGGTCCTGGTGGGCTACAGTCCATGGGGTCGCAAAGAGTTGGACTGAGTGACTATCACTCACTCACTTGCCTTACACGGTTACTGTATGCGTGTTTGCCTATGTGTGTACCTGTGTGTGGTGAGAACATTTGGGATTTACTTGTATTTGAAGAACGTAATACAGTATTATTACCTATAGTCACCATGTATACATTAGATCTCCAGGATTTATTCGTTCATTCAATTTCAAAATTGAAAATTTGAACCTGCTGACAAACATCTCCCCCACTCCAGAGCAATCACTGTTCTACTCTCTGCTTCCATGAAGTCGTTTTTTAGATTCCTCATATGAGTGAAATAATGATGTATCTGTCTTTCCATGCCTGAATTCCTTTGCTTAGCATACTGTCCACCAGGCTCATCAATGTTGTGGCAAGTGACAAGGTTTCCCTCTTTTTAAAAGGCTGAATAATATTCCATTGTTATATATATCACGTTTACTTTATTCATCCATTGATGGACACTTGGATTGTTGCTGTCGTGGATAATGTTGCAATGAATGTGGGAGTATAGTTATCTCTTTGAAGTATTTCATTCCCTTTGGATATATGTATACCCAAGAGTGGGATTGCTGGAACTTCCATACTCTTTTTCATGCTGGTTGCACATCCATTGCTTCTTGAGGCTGCCGTTTCCTGCCTCTGATGTGGCCCCTTGTCACTGTGAAAGGGCCGATTTTGAGCACCACTTCTACCACTGTTGAAATCCTGGGACCCTAGAAACTGTTTTGGCACCCATGTTGTTTAACAATTGTATCAATTAAATGCATAGAACATAGATCAGATCAAATCAGTCGCTCAGTCGTGTCCGACTCTTTGCGACCCCATGAACTGCAGCACGCCAGGCCTCCCTGTCCATCACCAGCTCCCGGAGGTCACTCAGACTCGCATCCATCGAGTCAGTGATGCCATCCAGCCATCTCATCCTCTGTCGTCCCCTTCTCCTCCTGCCCCCAATCCCTCCCAGCATCAGAGTCTTCTCCAATGAGTCAACTCTTCGCATGAGGTGGCCAAAATACTGGAGTTTCAGCTTGAGCATCATTCCTTCTAAAGAAATTCCAGGATTGATCTCCTTCAAAATGGACTGGTTGGATCTTCTTGCAGTCCAAGGGACTCTCAAGAGTCTTCTCCAACACCACAGTTCAAAAGCATCAATTCTTCGGCGCTCAGCCTTCTTCACAGTCCAGCTCTCACATCCATACATGACCACAGGAAAGACTATAGCCTTGACTAGGCGAACCTTTGTTGGTAAAGTAATGTCTCTGCTTTTGAATATGCTATCTAGGTTGGTCATAACTTTCCTTCCAAGGAGCAAGTGTCTTTTAATTTCATGGCTGCAGTCACCATCTGCAGTGATTTTGGAGCCCAGAAAAACAAAGTCTGACACTGTTTCCACTGTTTCCCCATCTATTTCCCATGCAGTGATGGGACCAGATGCCATGATCTTCGTTTTCTGAATGTTGAGCTTTAAGCCAACCTTTTCACTCTCCACTTTCACTTTCATCAAGAGGCTTTTTAGCCCCTCTTCACTTTCTGCCATAAGAGTGGTGTCATCTGCATATCTGAGGTTATTGATATTTCTCCCGGCAATCTTGATTCCAACTTCTGTTTCTTCCAGTCCAGCATTCCTCATGATGTACTCTGCATATAAGTTAAATAAACATGGTGACAATATGCAGCCTTGACGTACTCCTTTTCCTATTTGGAACCAGTCTGTTGTTCCATGACCAGTTCTAACTGTTGCTTCCTGACCTGCATACAGATTTCTTAAGAGGCAGATCAGGTGGTCTGGTATTCCCATCTCTTTCAGAATTTTCCATAGTTTATTGTGATCCACACAGTCAAAGGCTTTGGCATAGTCAATAAAGCAGAAATAGATGTTTTTCTGGAACTCTCTTGCTTTTTCCATGATCCAGCGGATGTTGGCAATTTGATCTCTGGTTCCTCTGCCTTTTCTAAATCCAGCTTGAACATCAGGAAGTTCACGGTTCACATATTGCTGAAGTCTGGCTTGGAGAATTTTGAGCATTACTTTACTAGCGTGTGAGATGAGTGCAATTGTTCGGTAGTTTGAGCACTCCTTGGCATTGCCTTTCTTTGGGATTGGGATGAAAACTGACCTTTTCCAATCTTGTGGCCACTGCTGAGTTTTCCAGATTTGCTGGCATATTGAGTGCAGCACTTTCACAGCATCATCATTCAGGACTTGGAATAGCTCCACTGGAATTCCATCACCTCCACTAGCTTTGTTCGTAGTGATGCTTTCTAAGGCCCATTTGACTTCACATTCCAAGATGTCTGGCTCTAGGTCAGTGATCACATCATCATGATTATCTAGGTCTTGAAGCTCTTTTTTGTACAGCTCTTTTGTACATAGAACATAACTAGCTTACCAAAATTGCAGATCCATACCACATTCTTAATTTTACAAGCATTTATTGAATGCAATAAACTGTGGAAATATGCAATAAACTGTGGAAAATTCTGAGAGAGATGGGAATACCAGACCACCTGATCTGCCTCTTGAGAAATCTGTATGCAGGTCAGGAAGCAACAGTTAGAACTGGTCATGGAACAACAGACTGGTTCCAAATAGGAAAAGGAGTACGTCAAGGCTGTATATTGTCACCATGTTTATTTAATTTATATGCAGAGTACATCATGAGAAATGCTGGACTAGAAGAAACACAAGCTGGAATCAAGATTGCCGGGAGAAATATCAATAACCTCAGATATGCAGATGACACCACCCTTATGGCAGAAAGTGAAGAGGAACTCAAAAGCCTCTTGATGAAAGTGAAAGTGGAGAGTGAAAAGTTTGGCTTAAAGCTCAACATTCAGAAAACGAAGATCATGGCATCTGGTCCCATCACTACATGGGAAATAGATGGAGAAACAGTGGAAATAGTGTCAGACTTTGTTTTTCTGGGCTCCAAAATCACTGCAGATGGCGACTGCAGCCATGAAATTAAAAGACACTTACTCCTTGGAAGGAAAGTTATGACCAACCTAGATAGCATATTCAAAAGCAGAGACATCACTTTGCCAACAAAGGTTCGCCTAGTCAAGGCTATAGTCTTTCCTGTGGTCATGTATGGATGTGAGAGCTGGACTGTGAAGAAGGCTGAGCGCCGAAGAATTGATGCTTTTGATCTGTGGTGTTGGAGAAGACTCTTGAGAGTCCCTTGGACTGCAAGGAGATCCAACCGGTCCATTCTGAAGGAGATCAGCCCTGGGATTTCTTTGGAAGGAATGATGCTCAAGCTGAAACTCCAGTATTTTGGCCACCTCATGCGAAGAGTTGACTCATTGGAGAAGACTCTGATGCTGGGAGGGATTGGGGGCAGGAGGAGAAGGGGACGACAGAGGATGAGATGGCTGGATGGCATCACTGACTCGATGGATGTGAGTCTGAGTGACCTCCGAGAGCTGGTGGTGGATAGGGAGGCCTGGTGTGCTGCAGTTCATGGGGTCGCAAAGAGTCAGACACGACTGAGCGACTGATCTGATCTGATCTGATTGAATGCAAAACACCAGAACCTGTGCCAACTGCTGGAGATAAAAAGCAAACAAAATACACTGGAAAACTATAAAAAATGGAAAGAAATGACCTATGGGTTAAAATAAAATTAAATGGGGTAGAAATAAATGTAAAGTTCTGCTCTTAGTGTTAAAAAGTCAACATCATAAAAGGTATGGAAACTGAAAAGGAAGAATTAAAATTGTCTTCATAGATGAAATGATCTTGTGTATAAATAAGAAAAACTATTAGGACTAATCAAAGAGTTCAACAAGGTTACAAGCTACAAGCTACAAGATCAATATGTAGACAAATTATATTTCTGTACATAGCGTAATGAACAATTTGAAAATAAATTAAGAAAACAATTCCATTTACAACAATATCAAAGAGAATAAAATATTTAGGAAAAAATTACTAAAGGAAGGCCAGAGTTATGCTTTGAAGACTATAAAACATTGTTGAAAGAAATTAAAGATGATATGAATAAATGGAAAGGTAGCCCATGTTCATGGATCAGAAGAGTTAATATTGTTAAGGTGGTGATGCCCCCCAAATTGATCTAAATTGGCAATCCAGTCTCTATCAGAATCCTGGCTTGCTTCTTTGTGAAAATGAAAAATTCATTTGGAAATGCAAGGGACCCAGAATAGCAAAAATGTTTTTGAAAAAGAAAAGCAAAGTTAAAGGACTCAGCACTTCCCAGTTTCAAAACTTGTTACAAAACAACAGTAATCAAGACAATATGATATTGGGATAAAGACAGAAATGTAGACAAATGGAATAGAATTGAGAGTCCAGAAATAAACCCATATATCTATGGTCAGTTGAATTTCAAAAGAACGGCAAGACCATTCAATGGAGAAAGAATGGTCTTTTCAACAAATGGCACTGGGACAACTGAATACCCACATTCAAAACAAAAATGAAGTTGAACCCCTATCTCACACCATAGGCAAAAAATGGCTCAAAAGGAATCAAAGAGCTAAGATTATGTACAATGCTTAGGAGAAAACTTAGGGGTAACTCTACATGACCTTGGTTTTGTCAATGCTTTTTTGGACACACTTAAAATGTAAGCAGCAAAGATAATATAGATAAATTGAATTTCACCAGAATTCCTAACCTTTGTACTTCAAGGGATACCATCAAGAAAATTAAAAGACAACCTATGAGTTTCGAGAAAACATTTGCAATTGATATATCTGATAAGAGTCTGGTATGCAGGATATATACGAATACTAATAACTCAACAATAGAAAGTCAAATAACCCAGTTAAAATATGGGCAACAGATTCAAACAGACAGTTCTCGAAAGAAGATATACAAATAACCAGTGAGAAGGTGAAAAGACACTCAACAACATCAGTCATTGGGAGAAAAGTAAATCAAAACCACAGTGAGATGACCACTCCAACCACTGTGGGAGCTAGATCAAAAATTTAAGTATTGGAGAGGACATAGAAGTATTGGAACTCACACACTGCTGGTGGAAATGTAAAATGGTACAGTCACTCAGAGAACAGTCTGGCAGTTCCTCAAAAAGTTAAACTTAGAGTTACCCCAGATCAGATCAGTCGCTCAGTCGTGTCCGACTCTTTGCAACCCCATGAACTGCAGCACGCCAGGCCTCCCTATCCACCACCAGCTCTCGGAGGTCACTCAGACTCACATCCATCGAGTCAGTGATGCCATCCAGCCATCTCATCCTCTGTCGTCCCCTTCTCCTCCTGCCCCCAATCCCTCCCAGCATCAGAGTCTTCTCCAATGAGTCAACTCTTCGCATGAGGTGGCCAAAATACTGGAGTTTCAGCTTGAGCATCATTCCTTCCAAAGAAATCCCAGGGCTGATCTCCTTCAGAATGGACCGGTTGGATCTCCTTGCAGTCCAAGGGACTCTCAAGAGTCTTCTCCAACACCACAGTTCAAAAGCATCAATTCTTCGGCACTCAGCCTTCTTCACAGTCCAGCTCTCACATCCATACATGACCACAGGAAAGACCATAGCCTTGACTAGGCGAACCTTTGTTGGCAAAGTGATGTCTCTGCTTTTGAATATGCTATCTAGGTTGGTCATAACTTTCCTTCCAAGGAGTAAGCGTCTTTTAATTTCATGGCTGCAGTCGCCATCTGCAGTGATTTTGGAGCCCAGAAAAACAAAGTCTGACACTATTTCCACTGTTTCTCCATCTATTTCCCATGTAGTGATGGGACCAGATGCCATGATCTTCGTTTTCTGAATGTTGAGCTTTAAGCCAACCTTTTCACTCTCCACTTTCACTTTCATCAAGAGGCTTTTGAGTTCCTCTTCACTTTCTGCCATAAGGGTGGTGTCATCTGCATATCTGAGGTTATTGATATTTCTCCCGGCAATCTTGACTCCAGCTTGTGTTTCTTCCAGTCCAGCATTTCTCATGATGTACTCTGCATATAAGTTAAATAAACATGGTGACAGTATACAGCCTTGACATACTCCTTTTCCTATTTGGAACCAGTCTGTTGTTCCATGACCAGTTCTAACTGTTGCTTCCTGACCTGCATACAGATTTCTCAAGAGGCAGATCAGGTGGTCTGGTATTCCTATCTCTCTCAGAATTTTCCAGTTTATTGTGATCTACACAGTCAAAGGCTTTGGCGTAGTCAATAAAGCAGAAATAGATGTTTTTCTGGAACTCTCTTGCTTTTTCCATGATCCAGCGGATGTTGGCAATTTGATCTCTGGTTCCTCTGCCTTTTCTAAAACCAGCTTGAACATCAGGAAGTTCACGGTTCACATATTGCTGAAGCCTGGCTTGGAGAATTTTGAGCATTACTTTCCTAGCGTGTGAGATGAGTGCAATTGTGCGGTAGTTTGAGCATTCTTTGGTATTGCCTTTCTTTGGGATTGGGATGAAAACTGACCTTTTCCAATCTTGTGGCCACTGCTGAGTTTTCCAGATTTGCTGGCATATTGAGTGCAGCACTTTCACAGCATCATCTTTCAGGATTTAGAATAGCTCCACTGGAATTCCATCACCTCCACTAGCTTTGTTCGTAGTGATGCTTTCTAAGGCCCACTTGACTTCACATTCCAGGATGTCTGGCTCTAGGTCAGTTATCACACCATCATGATTATCTGGGTCGTGAAGCTCTTTGACCCATCAATTCCATCCTTAGGTACGTACCCAGAGAAATTGAAAACATGTTCACACAGATACTTACACAGAACGTTCACAGTAGCATTCTTCACAACAGCTACAAGGTGGAAACAACCCCAAATGTCCAACAACTCATGACTATATAAACAAGATGTGGTATATACTTGCAATTCAGCCTCAAAAAGAAAAGAAGTACTGATACATGGATGAACCTTGAAAATATGTCCATTCTGAAGGAGATCAGCCCTGGGATTTCTTTGGAAGGAATGATGCTAAAGCTGAAACTCCAGTACTCTGGCCACCTCATGCAAAGAGTTGACTCACTGGAAAAGACTCTGATGCTGGGAGGGTTTGGGGGCAAGAGGAGAAGGGGACAACAGAGGATGAGATGGCTGGATGGCATCACTGACTCGATGGACATGAGTCTGAGTGAACTCCAGGAGTTGGTGATGGACAGGGAGGCCTGGCGTGCTGCGATTCATGGGGTTGAAAAGAGTCAGACATGACTGAGCGACTGATCTGATTTGATCTGAAAGACGCCAGTCACACACACACAAAAAAAAACCCACACATGATTCTGTTTAAGTGACATGAACAAAATAGGCAAGTCTGTAGAGACAGAAAGTGGATTAGTAGTTGCCTCGGGCCAGAGGACACACAAGAGACTATGGAGTAATCACTAAAGGGTAGAGTGTTTCTGTTCAGCATAATGGAAATGTTCCGAAGTTGACTGTGGCGATAGTTGCACGACTTGGTGAATATACAAAAAAAATATGGAATGTACAATTAAAGTGGTTGAACTCTATGCTATGTGAACTATATCTCAATGAAGCCATTTTAAACCAACCATCAAACAAGAAGAAAATGGCAAAAGGAGAGTCCCAGGAGAAGCAGCTCCCTGATTAGGAGAGCCAGAGATCTTGGTTAACTGCTAACTTTGTGAGAGGCCTGCCAGCAAAGCTGGTATAATCCTGGGCAGATGGAGGCAGGCCGTGTCTAAAACACAGCTGGAGTTAACAATCTCATGGTTAGATCGCCTTAGTTGGTGGGATCGCCTGTGAAATGGTGGATTCATTCTGGACACCTTGTTTTTGAAGATTATTAGTGATCATACCCCGGAGAAGGCGATGGCACCCCACTCCAGTACTCTTGCCTGGAAAATCCCATGGACAGAGGAGCCTGGTGGGCTGCAGTCCATGGGGTCATGAAGAGTCGGACATGACTGAGCGACTTCACTTTCACGCATTGGAGAAGGCAATGGCAACCCACTCCAGTGTTCTTGCCTAGAGAATCTCAGGGATGGGGGAGCCTGGTGGGCTGCCGTCTATGGGGTCACACGGAGTTGGACACGACTGAAGCAACTTAGCAGCAGCAGCAGTGATCATACCCAGAAAGGGGAGCCCGTGGGGATGTGTGGTGAACCTGCCCTCCCAGCTCTTATAGTGTGGAAGGCAGACAGACTTTCATAAGTAATGAATTGAAAGAAAGTATGGTGACCATTCCGGAGGAAGAAAGCCTAAAGAAAGTGTTTAACGCAGTAAAGAAAAACCAAGCAGAAATATGCAATTCTTGAGGAATACAGATGTAGAAGGATAACAAGTATAAGAGGAAGACTTATTCCACAGCAATTCAATTCAGAAGACATGAGCATCTGTCACATGGAAGGCAACCTTCCCCAGAGCAGTCCTGGGGGAAAGTCTACAAATGAGGCGTTCTCCTATATGCTAAACAGCCTGCCCTCCCCTTTATTTTTTTATATTAATTTTTATTGGAGTATAGTTGCTTCCCAGGTGGCGCTAGTGGTACAGAAACTGCTTGCCAGTGCAGGAGACATAGGAGACGTGGGTTCGATCCCTGGGTTGGGAAGATCCCCTGGAGGAGGGCATGGCAACCCACTCCAGTATTCTTGCCTAGAGAATCCCATGGACAGAGGAGCCTGGAGGGCTACCGTCCCTGGGTTGCAAAGAGTCGGACACAACTGAAGTGACTTATCATCGTTGCTTTACGGCATTGTGTTAGTTTCCGCCGTACAGTAAAGTGAGCCAACTATACGTACACATCTATCCTCTCTGTTTTGGGTTTCCTTCCCATTTAGGTGGCCGCAGAGCACTGAGTAGAGTTTCTGGTGCTGCACAGTAGGCTCTCATTAGTTACCTGTTTTATACATAGCAGTGTATTTATGTCAGTCTCAACCTCCCACTTCATCCCACCCTTCTCTTCTCACCTTGGTATCCATTATGTGTGTTCTCTACATCTCTGCCCCCTCTTAAAAAAAATCACATTCTGTATTAATTTAGCAAAGATCTGGAAAATCCACACACACACACACACACACACACACACACACCCCCATATAGCTGTTTGTTTTGTTTAACCATTGTTCCGGCATGCTGGATCACTGCACTGTTCATCCCTTTTATACGCTCTTTAACAGAGCAGACACTGGGTGCTTTTTGTAGGATGGCGGCTGGGGTAAGGAAGCGCCATGGCTACTGAGGAAGAGACACCAAGACCAAAGGCGGTGGCCCCTCTGCCTGCCCTCGGGGAGCAGGGCTGGAGAAGATAGTGCCCCTGGGAAGGGCTTACACCCGGGGAGCCCAGGCCCGCTTCCCCGTCTGTACCTGTTTCTCTCTCGCTGCTGCAAACAGCTCACCATGTGTGCCTTCCCTGCCCAGTTCCCCTTTCATGCAGAGACACGGAGAGCAGAGCCCCCCTTCACTGGTGCCTCAAAGAACCAGGGCGCTGTGGAAACTGTTTTAATTACAGCAGTTTGTTCGTGTTGTGGCTATTTGGGAATGCGGTTATCTCATCGGCCGAAAATGCTGCTGGTGACTGGTTCGTTCCGGAGCCACCCGGACGTGGGGTGTGGGAGCTGCAGATACAGATTTTTTCCACCTTTATTTCCTTTCTCTAAATAAATGTGGCGGTTCTGAGGCCTCTGATGTCCACATCTCCACATGCCCTGAGAAATGCTCTTGTTGCAAAAGATATGTTTGTCCACTGGTGAAAGATGATCCTGGCGATTACCCCGCCCATTTAGGAAGTTTCTGTGGATTCACCATGTTCATATAGACTCCCTTATCTTTCTTTGTCTATAAAGTCATGAGAGGAACTTCTAATAACTTTGCAGACAAAAAATACAGTAGATTTTAACTATTGTCATCAGAGAGCGACTGAACTGATATACCTCACCATCCATTCTTGATAGTCTTTCCTACAGAAAGGACGAAGAATAGAGAACAATCAAATGTCAAAATGTTTTTTCTCTCCGTGAATAAAATATCCCATTATTTTGCATCTGAATATTAGTCTTTCTTTCAAAAATTCAGAATTCTGAAAGCAATTTGTTTGTTATCAAATGTAACATATACTTTATTTGAATGGTGTTATCCATATTCCTTTTTACAAAAATACTGTTTTCAGGTATTTGAAATAGTATTGTATAATCTGTCCTTCTCTAAGTGCTACAAAAATGCCTATGATTATTTAAACTTTGTTTAAATATCTTCTTATTTGGTATGAATTTCTGTCAATTTATCACTTATTTCACTGTAAACGTTTCCTTTTAGAAACTTCTTAAGGAAGAATTTAGATCTACCTCTTAATATATAAACATCCAAGTGAATAAAATGGAGCAATGTTCCTAGGACTTAGTGAGTTGAGTGAGTTGAGCAATCTTAAACTCAAAATGTAACACTCAGTTCTCTTGAATGCGTGAGGATTCCCAGAGATTATACAGAGTCACTTACCAGATATCACCCTTGCCTTCTAAGCTATGGACCAAGTCAGTAATAAGCACTAGATGAGAAAGAAACACTGGTAAGAATGGGAGGGAGAATCCACACTGCACACTTATAGTCCCTAGGGAGATTAAAAAGGAAGTAGGTTCTTTGGTGAGGTTTTCCCAAGAATATCAGGAATGTTGTTAATGGTTTGGGGAGCAGACAATATTCTTTATGTAGGGAATTATGCAACAAGAGATTTATTGCTGGGAACGGTGGAAGACTTTGATGAAAGATGCCAGGGCCTCACCCACACATATGTAGAAAGAGACCAAAAGAAGGTTCTTTGAATCTTCTTGGTCCAGTGGTTAAGAATCTGCCTGCCAACACAGGGGACATGGGTTCGATCTCTGGCCTGGGAAGATCCTACCTGCCTCGGGGCAACTAATCCTGTGTGCCACAGATAGTGAGCCCACACACCCTAGACTCCATGCTCCACAACAAGAGAAGCCACGGCAATGAGAAGCCCACACACCGAAACTAGAGAATAGCCCCCCGCTCACTGCAACTAGAGAAGGCCCACACACAACAACGAAGACCCAGCACAGCCATAAATAAATAAATAAGAAGGTTTTTCAAGCCAGAAGAGGAGCTCCAGGTTGAGCTCTATTTACTGAGAAGCAGTGATGGGTTAGGGGAAGGCCAGGGAATAGTCCAGAGCAACTAGCAAGAAGGATTGCTGTAAAATTTTGAATGAGATTTTATACAATTTGAAGGTGGCCATATGAGCATGAAAGATATTCTGTTTGGAAAATAGCCACTGTATTTAGTTCCTAATTATCTGTGATAAAGTGGTACACAAAATATCTGGCATAAATAATCCTATATCACAGACAATACCAAGACAATGGCAATAGTTTCAACATCTTCACCTACATACCTGCTCTAGAACTACTGTTAATACAAAGAGAATCAAGCAGACAGGCTTGAATGCCTCTCTATTTCCTGATTCTGGCTAACAGCATCTAATGAATATCCAGAGGAAACAGAGAAGAAAAGGATCTAACCCGTGCCTTACAAATAGCAGGCTCTCAGAAATTTTCATTATCATCAGCATTTAATGCAGGTTTGATGAATGCAAGCCCCAGAGCTGCGTACTAGGCAAATTTAGGTCCCATTCCTGCTCTAAGGGAGCTTATTTTCAGTCACGAAGTTGTGAGCTTCATAGAGGAAGTAAGCGATATGTAGGCAGCCCATTAAGTTTTAAGGGAAATTGTATCAGTTTGGGCTGAAAGGGGCAGAGATGCTCCAAAACAAAAAAGAAGCCTTTGGACCCCCAACCTGTTGAGGCTGCTGTGGCACAATGAAGCTCTCTTATTTGACTGGTAAGGATCTGTGCGGTGAGCCCTTAAAATCCTAGGAGAATGTTTGTCTGTCAGAGAGAGTCAAAGAGATATCTTTCTAGGTCTTTATGAGGTCTTAACAAAGACCTTTCCACCCTGGATGTCATCTTTTCCAGAAGGCTATTCCTTAATTCAAGAACACTTTGTTGGCTGAAAAGACACTTCTGGAGCCTTTAAAATTCTTCCAACTTCTACTCAAAAACTGACTGACTTGTTTCTTAATTAATCTCTATCCTCTCTCTTTGTAATATAGGCAGCTGGGAGAAAGCAGGCAGCTCTCTCAGTACTCTTCCTGGAAATCTCCCTTGCTAAATCCTTGAGTTCATTAGGTACTCAGGGGAAAAAAAAAAAAAAAAAACACCTTGAATACTAAGGGTAATAATAATGACTTGAGTAATAATAACAATCCTGGTAGAGTAGTTTGATAGGTAATTTTACATTTCATAAAATCACAGAGTATTAGAACTGAGGACATCTTCTTTATCCTGTCAACCAACTATTGTTTTATAGATGAAAGCCCCAAAGCTCAGTGCAGCTGAGTCATTCGCCACACCCCACGGTCAGGCAACCTATTGGCAACAGTCATCAAACTCAAAACCACTTGTTTGGATTCCCAAACCAGTATTTTCCCCCATAGCGTTCCCACACTGCTCATCAATAAAAGCATGATAGCTCACTGTTTCTCCTTTGAAATAAGAGTTTATATTGGCTTGGCCAAAAAGCTCATTCAGATTTTCCCATAAGATAGGAAAAACCAGAACAAAGTCTTTTGGCCAATCCAACATTTTCCCTTCTCAGATACCTTCACAATCCATCCAGATTTCACGTTGTCTAGGCACCTTCCCCTGCAAGGGATGAGAATTTTTCTTGAAACGGACCATGCTTCTACGGACACGGTTAAGTGGTAACGAGAATGCACTGGCATCGGGGAATCCAAAGGCAGATCCTCTCCAAAGCAGAGAGTAATGCAGTGCTTCCCATCTCTCCCGGCATTTCCCATCTGAAATAAGAACTCCGATAGTCTGATGACCATTTTCACTTCTATTGCTTTCTTAATATCTTTGGAAAGATACTACAGGCCAAATCTGTCCTTTGAGCATGCACATTTAACTCTCATTTAATTTACCAGGAACTTTTACATATATCCACGGGTGAAATCTGGCCAGAGGATAAGAAGAACAAAAATGTCATGGGTCAAGAGCACCACCAGTAGTTCAGTTCTGAAGGCATTATCTGCTTTCCACTCTTTGGATTGTTCCCTAGACTCTGTGCCCTGCTCTCCGAAAGACCTTAAAATTTTGCTTTTTGAAGTAACTGATAACAATATAAAGTCATAGCGCCTCTAGGTCTGTCTTAAGTGGTTTGGTGCAGTTCGGTTTCCTCATTTTTAAGACCTGTATCTTCCCATCCCCTTCCCACGTGGCTCTCTCCTTGCAGCTGTTTTCTGGGTTCTATGAAGCCAGTCACTGGGGAAAGCAGTCCCTCCCAGCTCCAGTCACAGTTACCATCCCTCTCTGGTCTTCAGATTCCTGTTTGAGTTTTTTTTTTTTTCACTCAAGTGCTAATATTCTTCATTTTCTACCCTGGCAACAAGTAAGAAATAAATAGTCCAAGGTTATTTTAGTGATAACATTAATTACAAGAGGTCCCTGCAGACCTCAGTTTGAGCTGAGATAGCTCTTAAGTCCATTGCCATGACCATCCCTGACTTTCAAAACCAACAGATACCTGCAGTGAGCACCAATTTACATGATTTGGGACAAAAGCAATTTGGAAAATCGTTAATAGCTTTCCTTAAAAAGAAAACTCTGAACCCCAAAAAGGAAAAGAAATAAATCCCACAAAAGAAATCCAAATAGTCAGAGGTAATTTAGAAAATAAAGGTTTTATATGAAATTTTTTAAAGTGAAAAAATACCTTAAACCTATTTCTAAGACTGTCATCACATTAATGCAGATGAAGATATGGAAAATAGCTGTATTTTTTAAAGCCTCAGATTTCATATATTGGCTCTGCACTTATAATCAATGTCAGGGAGCAAGGTAGGGCTGTCGAATTAGACACAAGAGGACTACTGTCAAGACTTTAGAAGGTCACATTAATTCAGTAAAATCATAAAGGTCTAGTAGTAAGCTCTGCCATTCCAGAAACTTAATTTTGTGATTCCTCTCAGAGTTAATGAGAGTAGTGGGGACTGACTCAGGCAAACTAAACCCACAGAAGACAGAGTTTTATCTAAATTGCAAAATGTCAATCAACAAGAATTTTCAATATTGTTTATGTTTGCCAAGCAAGTTGGAATTCTAATGTTTGATTGGGAAATGGCTAGTTAGGACAGTCTCTCTCTAGTAAGAATATGTACATGGTTCAGTTCAGTTCAGTCACTCAGTCGTGTCTGACTCTTTGCAACCCCATGGACCACAGCACGCCAGGACTCCCTGTCCATCACCATCTCCCGGACTTCACTCAAACTCTCGTCCATCAAGTCGGTGGTGCCATCCAGCCATCTCATCCTCTGTCGTCCCCTTCTCCTGCCTTCAATCTTTCCCAGCATCAAATGAGTCAGCTCTTTGCATCAGGTGGCCAAAGTACTGGAGTTTCAGCTTCTGTATCAGTCCTTCCAATGAACACCCAGGACTGATCTCCCTTAGGATGGACTAGTTGGATCTCCTTGCAGTCCTAGGGACTCTCAAGAGTCTTCTCCAACACCACAGTTCAAAAGCATCAATTCTTTGGTGCTCAGCTTTCTTTATGGTCCAACTCTCACATCCATACATGACCACTGGAAAAACCATAGCCTTGACTAGATGGACCTTTGTTGGCAAAGTAATGTCTCTGCTTTTTAATATGCTGTCTAGGTTGGTCATACTTTCCTTCCAAGGAGTAAGCGTCTTTTAATTTCATGGCTGCAGTCACCATCTGCAGTGATTTTTGAAGTCCCCCCAAAATAAAGTCAGCCACTATTTCCATTGTTTCCCCATCTATTTGCCATGAAGTGATGGGATCGGATGCCATGATCTTTGTTTTCTGAACGTTGAGCTTTAAGCCAACTTTTCACTCTCCTCTTTCACTTTCATCAAGAGGCTCTTTAGTTCCTCTTCACTTTCTGCCATAAGGGTGGTGTCATCTGCATATCTGAGGTTATTGATATTTCTCCTGGCAGTCTTGATTCCAGCCTGTGCTTCATCCAGCCCAGCGTTTCTCGTGATGTACTCCACATATAAGTTAAATAAGCATACTCCTTTTCCTATTTAGAACCGTCTGTTGTTCCTTGTCCAGTTCTAACTGTTGCTTCCTGACCTGCATACAGGTTTCTCAAGAGGCAGGTCAGGTGGTCTGGTATTCCCATCTCTTGAAGAATTTTCCACAGTTTATTGTGATCCACACAGTCAAAGGCTTTGGCATAGTCAATAAAGCAGAAATAGATATTTTTCTGGAATTCTCTTGCTTTTTTGATGATCCAGTGGATGTTGGCAATTTGATCTATTGTTCTTCTGCCTTTTCTAAAACCCGCTTGAACATCTGGAACTTCACAGTTCACATATTACTGAAGCCTGGCTTGGAGAATTTTGAGCATTACTTTGCTAGTGTGTGAAATGAGTGCAACTGTGCAGTAGTCTGAGCATTCTGTGGCATTGCCCTTCTTTGGGGTTGGAATGAAAACTGACCTTTCCCAGTCCTGTAGCCACTGCTGAGTTTTGCAAACTTGCTGGCATATTGAGTGCAACACTTTCACAGCATCGTCTTTTAGGATTTGAAATAGCTCAACTAGAATTCTATCACTCCACTAGCTTTGTTCATAGTGGTGCTTCTATGGTTAGACGGATATTTGCTTATTCAACAGACATTTACCAAGTGCCTGCTCAGCACCACGCACTGTGCCAGGTGCTAGGGAGTCATAACCGAGTAAAATACTGTCTTAAGCTTTTACACCCCCCCCCACCTAGTACACAGGCAAGGGTATACAGTTGGCTTAGAATACATAGAAAAGAGACCTAACCCAGCCTCAGATAGTCAAGGAAGGCTTCTGGGGAAAGGAAAGGGCATCTCTGATGGATCCTGATGGATGAATAGGAGTTGTTCATCAGGCATTAGTGGGGTTGGGCAAAAGGATCAAGTCCCAGGCTAAGGGAGCAGCGTGTACAGAAATGACAGGTCAAACTATGTAAGCTGATTATTGAATGTGGGATCGGAGCATAACAGTCAGATGAGAGATGTCAACACTAGTGTCATGAAGCCTGGCGGTGGTGGGGTGGGGGTCTCCACCCTCTCTCTGCTGAGTAAATGGAACATCGGAATTGGCTGACCTGAAGCATCGCCTCACCTAGATGATGCGCATTCTCTGACAAGCTTCTCCTCGGTGCCCATCCTTCCTCAGACTGCTGGTGCTAACTCACTGGTGGGTCAGGAAAGTAACTTAGTGGGTCATAATGAGTATTTTAAAAATTAAATGGAACAGCGACCATCAGTGTATATTACACAGAATAAGGGCAATATTGTGAGATTTGATTTCAGATAGATGGATGGGTGGATGAATGGATGGATGTTAACAATAAATGCGAACAACATGCCTTCTTTTATTACTAACATTGCTGGCTGCAGGCAGCCTATCACTCACGAGTTCAGAGACTGCAGAAACGATGTCATGTTAGGCTCTAGGCCACCTGCATGTTCAAAGTCCGGAGTCAAAGCAAACTTCAGGGTTTCTCTAGTGCGTATGTGTGTTTTCTTGAAAAGATACTTCTTTCTGTGTGTCTCAGTTGGAACCTGGGAAGACACTGTTCTGGTTACTGAAGCATAATTGTGTAACAAGCTGTCCCCAAACTCAGCAAGGTGTAGAACAAGACGGTTTTATTAACAGCATGTGGTTTTGTGACTTGGGAATGTAGATGGGGGTCAGCCGAGTGATGATTAGCTCTGCATGATGCTGAATGGAGTCACCCAGCAGAGTCAGCCGGGCGTAGCTGGGCTCCAGGACAGCTCACCCACATGCCTGGGGCCCCAGAAGGGAGAGCCCGGCCCTGCAAAGCCCCGACTCTCCCTGGAGCCTTGGAGGCTCTCCACCTGGCCTTTCCAGCAGGTAATCAGACTCCTGATGTGGAAGGTCAAGGCTCCAGAGGAAAGAAATGGAAATATTTAAAAGCTAGGCCCAGATCTGATGGAGTGATGCTTCTGTCATTCCTTATGGGTCAGGCAGGTCCACTGCAGGCCAAGCTAGACTCAAGGGGAGGGCACGCAGAGTCTCCCCTCTCGATGGGAGGAATGTCAGGGCGCTCGTGGCCATCTGTAATCTGCCACAAGCGTTGCTGTGAATTGCCTGGCATGCCCTCTGGACCATGCTGCTGCTCCTGCTAAGTCGCTTCAGTCATGTCCGACTCTGTGCAACCCCATAGATGGCAGCCCATCAGGCTCTGCCATCCCTGGGATTCTTCAGGCAAGAACACTGGAGTGGGTTGCCGTTTCCTTCTCCAATGCATGAAAGTGAAAGTGAAGTCGCTCAGTTGTGTTTGACCCTCAGCAACCCCGTGGACTGCAGCTTTCCAGGCTCCTCCATCCATGGGATTTTCCAGGCAAGAGTACTGGAGTCTGGACCATGACCGTCTGGTTTTGAATCCTACCCCCTGGCTGTGCAACCTCAGGCAAGTCACTCAACCTTTCCATGCCTCAGTTTTTGTACCTACAAAATGGAGATAATGTATACCGTCTCCCTCATAGGACTGTTGTGAAGATTCAATGCTTGCAAAATGTAGAGCACAAGGCCCTTCTCTGGGCCTGCAGTCGGTGCTACGTACGTGTCAGCTCTTTCTGTTACCGTTTCTCCTCATGTTGGCATATTCTTTCTAAAATGTCCGTTAGTACCGTCGTTTGGGCCTGCTCCTCTGTCCTGGTCCAAACACTTGAAGGGCCAACAACTCCTTGGGTGCCAGTGGTTCTCCACACAGATTATCAGTGAGAGAGGCGGGGATCAGAATCTTTGGAGGGTGGGAACCTGAGCAGTGCTTTGTCAAGCTCTTCACTTGAAAATCACTCAGCTGTTGGCTGCCATAATCCATCATTTACTTTGTCCCAAGCCCTATTCTAAGTGCAGAGATCAGAGTTCGGTGAAAACACAAAACCCCAGCCTTCAAGGGCCTCGTGTTCAAGTGACTGGACAGTTACCAATCAGGTACCTGAAGACGTCAGAAGTGCTTGGAAGGGAACCAAACTATAGTAAGAGTTGAGGTGTTAGGCTAGGGGAGAATGTTTTTAGATAAAGCATCAGGGATGAACTCTTTGAGCTTTCTAAATTTCTAGAACTTTCCTTCCTTCCTTCACTTCATGAGACATCCTGTCCCTGAAATGGCTCTGCAAGTGGTTAGTCTCACCCACTACGCATAGGCTGTGCTAACATCACAGCCAGGAAGTAACCTAGTGTCCCAGTGCCGGGGGCACCACCGTAGGTCCCTTTCTGTTCACTGCACTTACTACGGAGTGACAGGCCCAAGTCTCTTAACCCCACTAAGGTTTCATTTTCTCATCTGTAAGGTGGAAAAATCCCCAGGTCAAGAGTAGAGCCCGGGGTAGGGCTGGGGACCTGACAGTCACTTGCTGGAGAGATGGAACCTGATGAAGGAATAATCAGAGTGAAGAGAAGGGGGCAGAGGACGGGCCCAGAGGGCTTGCTGTGTTGACTTGGTGGGAGAGGTTTCCCCGGGGCGGCAAACACCGGGTTGAGGAGGAAGAGGGGCAGGGATGACGAGTCACACGTGCAAGCTGACCGCTGTAAGGTCTCCAGTGTCCCAGTGGCCTGGCCTGTGCAGCGATACTTTTTCATAAAAAGGCCCAGTCCTTAGCACAGAGAGCATAGCTTAATGCAGAGAAAAATGGCACCAGGGTTCACAGTCCAGGTGTTAAAGTGAAAGTGTCAGTCACTCAGTCATGTCTGACTCTTTGTGACCCCATACCCTGTAGCCCACCAGGCTCCTCTGTCCTTGGGATTCTCCAAGCAAGAACACTGGGGTGAGTTGCCATTTCCTCCTCCAGGGGATCTTCCCGACCCAGGGATCAAACGCAGGCCTTCTGAGCTGCTGGCAGATTCTTCACCGTCTGAGCTAAGGGAAGCCACACAGTCCAGGGGGCTCTTAGTAATTACTTAACTCTGGTAACGCTCCCAGATTCCCACACACCTGGGACTCCTGAAGTTAATCACTCCCATCAGTCAGTCAGCAATGGGCCTTTTGTCGCCTTGAAAATAAAGTCCAAGGTCCGCAGTGCGGCACTGGCCTCTCTCTCTCTCCTGCCTCTCGTGCTGCTTCACCCCCAGTGTGCTCTTTCCTGCGGTTCATTTCTACTCTGCTCTGTACTCTGTCCCTACCCGCGCCTCCCTGTCCATCCCCACAGAACTGATCTCTCCTGCTCCTGCCTTCCATCACTGCTGTTTGTGCTGCCTTTATGATCCTGTAGCACAGTATGCCTCTCATTTCCACTGAACAACAGTCCTGAGTGGGGGAAGGATGCATTCCTCACCACGAGCCTCCTCTGCTCTCTCTGCTTCACCAGGTACCAGCTGCTCGATCGATGTCTGTGGATTTAATTATTTAGGAAGCATCTGCTGTAGGACAGACCCTGTAAACAAAACAAATATGTTGAAATGTGGCGCTGGCCACCTAACAGCGGAGATGGCGGGGGAGTGCACAGGGGCACGTGTAGGGCAGAGTATAAAAGCACAGAATACATATTAGCAGCAGCGAGTCCCCTTAAGCCCCTTTTGAAAGTGTTCCCATAGCTCTGAGCCTTCGCCTTCATCACTGCGTGTCACACCGCACCAAAGTCACCTGTTCACGTGGGTGGAGGCCTCCCCACACAGTTCCATGAAGAACATGGAATGTGACTGCTTTGGTTTTTGTCCCTGGTTCCTGGCCCTTGCTCAGAATTCGATAAATGTTTCTGGAATGAATAGAGCAGCTTATCACCGAGAAATGTCACTCTTCGATATCTTGTCTTCTGTCAGAGGCTGTCTCATTTCATTTATTGCTCCTGAAATGCTGGTAGGCTTTTTTCCATTTCCCTCTTCTCTTAGGGCTAATATCCTGCATATTGCACTAACAGTCCTTGAGTTTTCCCTTTGAATCCTGGATAAAGGCCTGGAAGAATGGCGAAACATTTAAGTGCCCGTGCCCTCCGTGTTAGGGTCAAAGCTTAGATCTCTTTCAGATGCTCGAAAGGCACTAGTTTAAAACCTGGTCTCTATCAATGGGTTTCATATTGTTATTGTGAGTGAAAGACTGCCTTTTAAGATGTGAGCAGAGAGACCTGGCACGTCAGACGAAGGTACACCCCAGTGTGATGACTCATGATGTGATGTGGCAGGTGGGAAATCTTAAAAGATCACTATTTCCTCATAAACCCAGCTGCAGAGATGAGATGTGGAGCCGGGTGGGGTTGGAAGTAGGGGTGTATGTGGTAGGAGTGGAGGAAGGAGCTTCAGGAAAACAGCAGCTGTGAAGGGAAAGGATCTGAGTGCCTACAAGAAAGGTTTGCAGGCACCTTAGATTCTGGGTTATTCAACTGTATTTTCCAACTTGCTTTTCCTGAAGACCACCTGTGTTCTGTCTGTTTGGTTTCCTTTACTTCCCCATCTTAACCCCCAAAGAGCAGGCAGAGAGCTAGAGAGAAAGGAGAAAGTCTCAAATCTGTTGACTATTTTATGAGGAACTCATAGTTTCTTTGTGAGTGGGTGGTGGGGCAGAGGGAAGGGATGGGCTTCTCTGGTAGCTCGGCTGGCAAAGAATCCACCTGCAATGTAGGAGAACCCGGTTCAATTCCTGGGTCAGGAAGATCCCCTGGAGAAGGAACAAGCTACCCACTCCAGTCTTCTTGGGCTTCCCTGCTGGCTCAGATGGTAGAAGAATCCACCCACCTGCAATGCAGGAGACCTGAGTTCGATCCCTGGAATGGGAAGATCCTGGAGGAGGGCATGGCAACCCACTCCAGTATTCATGCCTGGAGAATCCCATGAATAGAGGAGCCTGGTGGGCTACAGTCCATGGGGTCACAGAGTCAGACACGACTGAGCGGCTAAGCACAGCACAGCAGCACAGTGGGAAGGGATGGAAGAACAAAACTATTAACTAAAATCAAAGTTTTGGATTATTCATTATTTTGACTATCCTTACTTTTTCCTCTTTCTAAAAACAAACCAAAACAAAACAAAAACAAACCTTACAAGGTAATGGAGAAGCCATAGGTCCTGGTTCTGCCTTGGTAAGGATACCTTGAACAAGACACTTCCCTTCTCTAGGGCTCAGTTTCTCTATCTGTAACACAGGAGCAAGGATAACAGATGCACAAGAAGTGTGCCCTCCCATTCTGAGCCCAGGGCAGACATGTGTAGAGTGGATTATGGTGTTCTTGCCCAGTGAGCCAGACTGGGCTTTGAAATCCTTCCTGGCGGGACTCACAGGGGCCATTCCCAGTTGATGAGAAGGAGTCAGCACTCAGGATGCAACCTGCTGGCTGTTCCTAACTCTCACTCTGAAATTCTGTCACTCAAACCATGGGTTCATTATCAGTGAGACTGTGGGTCCCCACTGTGGGAGGAACTTGTTGATGAATGGCAAGTGTAAGCTAAATTTCGCAAGATGTCTTCTGTTTGGGGGTGTGGATGAGGTCACACCACCAGCAGTCATCTAAACGTCTCTGGCTCTTGCTTCCATCCACTCCCATCCCCAGAATCCTGCAGAATCCCCAAACCACCCAGGGATTTCTGACAGCCCCGATAAGGATCTTAATGTTGCTCAAGAATTGGTATTTCTTGTAATTCCTTAGCAGTCCCCTCCCTCACATTCATGGCTTGAGAAGTCACTTGTCCCAGGCTCACCAGGCCACCTGGCTCAGACTCTGGCTCCTGGTGCGTCTCCAGCTGCAAAACTCAAAAACCATGGAAGCTGCCTTGCTTGCTTTCCACTTCTCACCATCCCAGAACCACACTGGCCTAGCAGATGCTCCCTCACAGACTCAGACTCTTGCTGTGTGGTTCCTGGCATCCCTCGTGGAAACGGGACCTTTGGTTTGCCCTGCAGCATATTGCTCCATAGCACTCAGACACAGGCTAGCGGGACTGGGAAAAGACACTGCATCCTCTTCTCTCCTACCTCAAATGTCCTCCCGCCTCTTCCCTCATCTGGTGGTGATGGTGGGAGGTCGGGGGACTCCACCTGGGACCACCCTCCAGTTCACCAGGTGCAGCCTAGTTTGGATTTCAGTTTTGTCTCAAGGTAGGATGCCTACTGGGCTTCCCCAGTGGTTAGTAGTAAAGAATCCACCTGCAATGCAAAAGACACAGCAGGAGCTGCAGGTTCAGCCTCTGAGTTGGGAAGATCCCCTGGAGAAGGAAATGGCACCCCACTCTAGTGTTCTTGCCTAGAGAATCCCATGGACAGAGAAGCCTGGTGAGCTACAGTCCATGGGGTCACAAAAAAGCTGGACGTGACTTAGCAGCCAAACAACAACAACAGGATGCCTATTATGCAAGTAACATTTAACAGGAATCAGAACAGAATTTGGCTCATGGTCCCTAAAACCCCATTTAAAGCATAAAGTGGGAAATGAGTTGAGGTCTAGCCAGTCAGACAGCTGTGATTGGACAACCTCTCCTTAGTAGGACCCAGAAAACTGTATATGTATATGGTTAATGTTGCTGCCTCCCAAGGGTCCCAGTGGGGTGTGTGTGTGTGTGTCTGTGTTTAGGTGCCATTGGCTTTAAGGACCTAACAATTTCACACAGAATCAAAGCTAAGCCTAGAGCACTGATGTTAAGTATCTCGGAGGTCACATAAGGAACAGATCAGTGTGGACTCACAGCACGGTCTTTAGGGAAGGGAGTGGCCTTGGGAGACAGTGAGGCTCAGAATAAACAGAGGCGAAGTGGAAGGCATCCCCAGGGACAGGGGAAATAGCCCAAGTAAAGCACAGGGATGGAATCGTTCAAGGACAACCTTGAACCCAGCCTGATAGGAGCATGAGATGCTAGTTGGAGATCTCAATAGTGGATATCAGATTGCATCAGTTGGATGGAGTGAGTTTGGGGAGAGACCTAAAAGTCGAACAGAGATGTTTGAATTTGATGCAGAGACCATAAGGAAACATTTCTGATAGTCTGTCTAAAGGGGTATTTGAGAAGATTAATCTGGCAAGAGTTTACAAGAGAAATTGGAGAAGGAGAAAGCATCTGAGAGATTAATTTTAAAGGCTCTTATGTGATTCTTCTCTCAAGGAGTTTTAGATTTAATAAGAAAATATGGCCCAACGTGTATTGTACACATTATTGGAACAAGTATGTGTCTTCTCTAAAAAATATTTTTAAGTAGACCTATTTTATTTTTTGAAGAGATAGTAACAGCCACGTAACTCTTAAATCCAAACAATACAGAGGCATACAGTGAAGGGTTTTGATCCCGCCTGTTCCCATCTGTCCCCTTCCCATCAAGCCTGATATGTCCACACCACCACCACTCTAAGACACTTTCATGACCTCCTTGTATATCCAAGAGTTGCTTTGTGCAAACTCAAGGAAATACTAATGCATATTCTTATCTTCCTTCTTTAAAAAAAAAAAAAAAAGGTAACATGCATCTCTGGATTTTGCTTTTCTCACTGATGATAGATCTTGAAGGTTTTAACACATCGTTCTTCTTGTCAGCTACATGGTATTCCATTATATGTAGAATCAGACCCTTATTGATGGATGTGTGTATTTTAATAATCTCTCACTGTTACAGATGATGCTGCAAAAAAATAGTTTGCCCTTATATCATTTTGTATATGTGCCCGTATAACCATAGAATACATTTCTGTAAATGGACTCACTGCATCAAAGTCTACATATATTTATAACTTTCATAGAGATTTGAGAATTATCCTCTTTGGGAAGTAGTACAACTTTTCATTCTTGTCAGCAATATCTGGGATTGCCTGCTTCCCCACAGCCTTGCCAACACAGCGGGTTACCACTTTGGGGGCTTTTCTAGTCTATTGGGTAAAATCTTTGTGCAGCTCTAATTTGCTTTTCTCTTATGATGAGTGAGGTTGAGCATCCTTTCATATGTTCTTGGGCCCAGTGAATTGATTTTATGCTCCTTCTTCAGGGACTGACTTCATCATTTCTCTATGCCTCCCAGAGCTTTCCCCAGTGCCTTGCTACAAAGTAGGTTTTCAGTCAAAATTTGTAAATCCAATAAATGTTTGTATGAATGAGTAGATAAATGATTGCATAAATGCTTGTACTATTGGAGTTATAAATCTTCAGTTAGATTTGATTCTTCCCTCAAGCAGCCTAAGATGTGATAAACTCACAGAGAAGATTTAAAGCAAGGTGTGTATGTTCAGATATTACATGCCGTATTCTAAGAGTGAATAATTATTTGCCTCAAGCTGAAAAGTTGAGACTCTTACATGAAATACTTTGTTTATCCCCAGAAAGGTGGGGGACTTGAGGGACAAGGAATTGTCTTTCCCATGGGTTCTGGTTCACTTAAAGGTTTCATTTAAAGAGTGTTTTGGAGCTGGTTTGATCAAGTAGATTCCATAGAAGTAGCTAATAAATCAGGACAAACAAAATAAGGCTCCTTCCAACTTCATTTTCCCCCAGAATCCACCCCAAACTCAGCTCCTGCAGCCACAAAGACTGTCGTTAGCCAGAGTTTGAAGCTTGTGCTCTTTGTTTCTCTGCCATTTCTATGCATTCCCACAACAGAATACCATAAGCCACAAGCAAAGTGCATTTTGATTGTTTGTCTGTTTGATTGTTTGTTGTTTTGACTTTCATGGAATTCCATTCTCCAGCAATGCATTTGCCACCTGTTTGTTTTATACTATTTTCCATCCAAGAGAAGCCACTACTAGGTAAGGGATGAGCATAATTGTCGGCAAGACCACAGCAGAGCTTTCCACGGCACACTGTTATCTGAAGTGACTTTCCTAGAAGCCGTGCCCAAAGTTAAGCCCATCCCCCAAAAGAAGCAGGAGTCCCTCCACCGGCTCATTAAGGCCTCCGTGCCTCCTCAGAGAGTGAGACTTGCCTCCACAGTTACAGGGAGCTCTCCTAAAGCAGATCCCAGCCCAGGATACAAGAGCAGGTCAAGCCAGGGACTGGGTCAGGGGTGACAGCCACACTAAGGATCAGCGAGCCAGAAACGGGGCAGGAAAAGAATGAGAAGGCAGCCCTGAAATTCAGGTTAAGGCCCCAGTTCCAGACCCTCTGTGACTGAAAATAATCCTAAAAAAAACTGTCAAGGGACTTAGGAAAATAATGTGAATGGGATTCTACTTGATGTTTTAGCTCCATTGATAGAGATTAACTGTTGAAAATCAGGACATTTGGAAAATTAGGATACCGGCAAACTTACTACCATTGATTCTTTTCCTTTCTGTTGTCAATTTTTGGGGGGGGGGGGTGTGTGTATGTGTTTAACTGACCAGTCACGAAGAAACAGTTTTAACATATGTTAACATTTAAGAGTCTGTCCCTCACGTCTGTGTTCATTGTGTCATTTCCTCCCCCAACACTGTTATAGTCACTCTTATTTCCACCACCCACCCATTTTGTAGACAAGGAGGAGTCGGGAGAGGTTGAATGACTTGCTGAAGGTCTCACGGTTCATAAAGAGGAGCCAGGACTTTGACTTGAGACTTCTGAAACCAAAAGCTCTTTCCAGGATTCAGTCCTTAGCTCATTGAAATTAATTTAAGGGAAAGAATTATGGCGCTGAGAAATGCAGGAACAGAAGCTAATCTCTATCAACAGAAGAAAGAGAAGGAACAGTGGCTGAAAACCTCCCTAATTCAGGGAAGGAAACAGACATACCAGTTCAGAGAGTTCCAAATAAGATGAATACAAAGAGACACACACCAAGGCATGTTATAATTGAGACAGTAAAAATTTAAGGATGAAAAGAGAATCCTAAAAGTGGCAAGAGAAAAAAAAAAGTGTTACAAATAAGGAAAATCCCGTAATGCTATCATAAGATTTTTCAACAGAAACCTTACAGTACCAAAAGGATTGGCATGATGTGGTCAAAGTGTTGTAAAGAATAAATTTCCAACCAAGAATTCTCTACCTAGAAAGATTATCATTCAGAACTGAAGGAGAGAGAAGCAAAAGCTAAATGAATCCACCACCACTAAGCCAGCCCTACAAGAAATGTTAAATCGACTCCTTTAAGCAGAAAACAAATGATACTGATTAACAGTAGGAACCATCCAAAAGTAAACATATCTCACTGGAAAAGGTAAATATTTAATAAAAGCAGTGTAAAGTCAGAATGAATGTTAAAAGGCAAAAGTAGTAAAAACTAACTAAAATTACAATACTTGGTTGTGAGATACATAAAATAGAAAGATATAAAATGTGTCATCAAAAGTAAGTGGGAGAGGTAAGTAAAAAGACAAACTTTGGAATATGTTCAATTTTAAGTTGTTATCAACTTAAAACAGACTAGTATTTATATACAGCAGTATATGTGTACTTCATGGTAACACAAGGAAAAAACTTACAGTAAATGCACAGAAGGAAAAAAAAATGAGAATTAAACATAACACTAAAGAAAACCATCAACAAACAATGGAAGAAAGAGAAAGAAGGTGGGAATAGACAGGAAACACAAAAACAGCCAGAAAACAATTAACAAAATGGCAGTGAGTACATACCTACCAATAATTACTTTAAATGTAAATGGACTAATTGAGAGAATAGCATGGAAGCACATACACTACCATATGTAAAGTGGATAGCCAGTAGGAATTTGCTGCATGACTCAGGGAACTCAAACCAGGGCTCTGTGACAACCTGGAGGGTTGGGATGCGAGGGAGGTTCAAAAGGGAGGGGACATATGTATACCTATGGCTAATCCATGTTGCACAAGCTGGAATCAAGATTGCTGGGAGAAATATCAATAATCTCAGGTATGCAGATGACACCACCCTTATGGCAGAAAGTGAAGAGGAACTAAAAAGCCTCTTGATGAAAGTGAAAGAGGAGAGTGAAAAAGTTGGCTTAAAGCTCAACATTCAGAAAACAAAGATAATGGCATCTAGTCCCATCACTTCATGGGAAATAGATGGGGAAACAGTGGAAACAGTGTCAGACTTTATTTTTTGGGGCTCCAAAATCACTGCAGATGATGACTGCAGCCATGAAATTAAAAGACACTTACTCCTTGGAAGGAAAGTTATGACCAACCTAGATAGCATATTCAAAAGCAGAGACATTACTTTGCCAACAAAGGTCCGTCTAGTCAAGACTATGGTTTTCCCAGTGGTCATGTATGGATGTGAGAGTTGGACTGTGAAGAAAGCTGAGCACCGAAGAATTGATGCTTTTGAACTGTGGTGTTGGAGAAGACTCTTGAAAGTCCCTTGGACAGCAAGGAGATCCAACCAGTCCATTCTAAAGGAGATCAGCCCTGGGATTTCTTTGGAAGGAATGATGCTAAAGCTGAAACTCCAGTACTCTGGCCAATTCATGTGAAGAGTTGACTCATTGGAAAAGACTCTGATGCTGGGAGGGATTGGGGGCAGGAGGAAAGAGGATGACATGTCTGGATGGCATCACCGACTCAATGGACGTGAGTCTGAGTGAACTCCTGGAGATGGTGATGGACAGGGAGGCCTGGCGTGCTGCAATTCATGGGGTTGCAAAGAGTCGGACACGACTGAGCGACTGAACTGAACTGAATCCATGTTGATGTATGGCAGAAACCAACACAATGTGGCAAAGCAATTATCCCTCAGTTGAAATTAAATAAATTTTTAACAATGTAAATGGGTTAAGTTCACCAATCAAAAGGCCAATCAAGTGGTTGAATGGATGAATAAAAACAAGACCCATCTGTATGCTGCCTACAAGAGACTCACTTCAGAAGTAAGGATATACATATACTGAAGGTAAGGGATGGAAAAAAACACATTCCATGCAAGTGGATCTGCTCTCCTTAGCAAGGTCTGCCCCCAGGAGAAACTCTTTAATCAGAACTTAACCTGCTGGGGTTTTATCAGAGTCTAACTGACCTAGGGGAGGAAAATAACCAACTCCAGCTGACTCTAGCCTTCCATGTGGGAAAAGGGAAATATCCAACTTGAGCCCATTATAGGTATTCTATCCCATCTAAGGGGGTGTAGAGGAGAGGTGTGGAGTGAGAAAAATGTTTGAAGATCACAGCCCAGAGGCATAGGCTCACTAAAAGACTGAAACTGAATCACAGGAGTACAAAATGCTTCCTTCTTTCCACCCCCTCCCACACAGTACCATACAGTACTAAAGGCTTATTGATAGCAGTTCATTTTACCCAATACATCATATCTGGTTATCAAGAAAAAAAATTACAAGATGTACTAAAAAGCAAAACAAACAAACAACAGCAGCAACAAAAAAGAAAGCCAGACTGAAGAGGCAAAACAAGAATTAAAACTAGACTCAGATACAGGCAGGGGTGTTGAAATTATCAAACCAGGAATTCAAAAAAAAAAAAGCTTTGCCCCAATGTTCATCACAGCACTGTTTATAATAGCCAGGACACGGAAGCAACCTAGATGTCCATCAGCAGACGAAAGGATAAGAAAGCTGTGGTACATATACACAATGGAGTATTACTCAGCCATTAAAAAGAATACATTTGAATCAGTTCTAATGAGGTGGATGAAACTGGAGCCTATTATACAGAGTGAAGTAAGCCAGAAATAAAAACACCAATACAGTATACTAATGCATATATATGGAATTTAGAAAGATGGAAACGTTAACCCTGTATGTAAGACAGCAAAAGAGACACTGATGTGTAGAACAGTCTTTTGGACTCTGTGGGAGAGAGAGAGGGTGGGATGATTTGGGAGAATGGCACTGAAACATGTATATTATCATATGTGAAATGAATCTCCAGTCCAAGTTCAATGCATGATACAAGGTGCTCAGGGCTGGTGCACTGGGATGACCCATAGAGATGGAATGGGGAGGGAGGTGGGAGAGGGGTTCAGGATGGGGAACACATGTACACCCATGGCTGATTCATGTCAATGTATGGCAAAACCAATACAATATTGTAAAGTAATTAGCCTGCAATTAAAATAAATAAATTTATATTAAAAAATAAATTTAAAAAACTTTGATTAATATTCTAAGGAATTCTAAGCCCTCTAATGATTAAAATAGACAATATGCAAGAACAGAGGGGAAATGTAAGAAGATAGATGGGAGTTCTAAGGGAGAACTTTTTTTAAATGCTGGAGATTTTAAAAGACTGCAACAGAAATAAAGTATGTCTAATGGGCTCACTAGTAAACTGATTATGGCTGAAGAATCTCTGTATTGTAAAAGCAATACAATATTGTAAAGTTAAGCAAAATAAAAAAAAATAAATTTAAAAATAAAAAAAGAAACCTTTAAAATTGAAAAGGAAAAAGAAAAACAAAGACTGGGAAAAAAAAATAGAATATCCAAGAACTGTGGGTCAGCTACAAAAAGTGTAACATTTGTGTGATGAAAATACCAGAAGGAAAAGAGAGAAAGGAATGGAAGAAGCATGAGAAGCAATAAAGACTTAGAATCCCTCAAATTTAATGCCAAACATTAAAACACAGATCTAGGAAACTCAGAAAACAGCACATAGGCTAGCTTCCCAGGTGGCTCAGACAGTAGAGAATCTGTCTGCAATGCAGGAGATCTGGGTTTGATCTCTGGCTTGGGAAAACCCCCTGGAGAAGGGAATGGCAACCCACTCCAGTAATCTTGCCTGGAGAATCCCATGGACAGAAGAGCCTGGCAGGCTACAGTCCCCAGGGTCACAAGACACAACTGAAGCACGTTAGCGTGCATAGGATAAATTCCAGGAAAATCACACCTAGGCATATTATTTTCAAATGGCAGAAAGTCAGAGATAAAGAAAAAAATCCTGGAAGAATCCCAGTGTGGAGGGGGAACACTTTACCTGTAGAAGAACAAAGATAAGAATTACATTCACTTTCTCTTCAGAAACCTTAAAAGCAGGAAGAGAGTAGAGTGAGATTATTTAAGTGTTGTGAGAGAGGGAAAAAAAAACACCAATCTAGAATTCTGTGCCCTGTGAAATTATCCTTCAAAAGTAAAAGAGAAATACTGTCTCAGACAAACAAAAACTGAGGGAATTTGTTGTCAGTAGATGTGTCTTGGGGGAAGGCAATGGCACCCCACCCCAGTACTTTTGCCTGGAAAATCCCATGGATGGAGGATCCTGGTAGGCTCCAGGCCATGGGGTCACTAAGAGTCGGACACGACTGAGTGACTTCACTTTCACTTTTCACTTTCATGCATTGGGGAAGGAAATGGCAACCCACTCCAGTATTCTTGCCTGGAGAACCCCAGGGACGGGGGAGCCTGGTGGGCTTCCATCTATGGGGTCGCAGAGAATCAGACACGACTGAAGCGACTTAGCAGCAGCAGATGTGTCTTGAGAGAAACATTAAAAGAATTTTTTTCCAGAGAAGGAAGATTATATAGGTCAGAAATTCAGATGTTCATAAAAAAAGGAAGAACATTGAAGAAGGAATTGGTGATGGTAAAAAAAAAAAAAACACGTACTGTTGATTATGGTCAGTGATGTTACTATTATAATTATTTCTTGAAGAGATCTCTAGTCTTTCCCATTCTGTTGTTTTCCTCTATTTCTTTGCATTGATCGCTGAAGAAGGCTTTCTTATCTCTCCTTGCTATTCTTTGGAACTCTGCATTCAGATGCTTATATCTTTCCTTTTCTCCTTTGCTTTTTGCTTCTCTTCTTTTCACAGCTATTTGTAAGGCCTTCCCAGACAGCCATTTTGCTTTTTTGCATTTCTTTTCCATGGGGATGGTCTTGATCCCTGTCTCCTGTACCATGTCACGAACCTCAGTCCATAGTTCATCAGGCACTGTCTATCAGGTCTAGTCCCTTAAATCTATTTCTCACTTTCACTGTATAATCATAAGGGATTTGATTTAGGTCATACCTGAATTGTCTAGTGGTTTTCCCCACTTTCTTCAATTTCAGTCTGAATTTGGCAATAAGGAGTTCATGATCTGAGCCACAGTCAGCTCCTGGTCTTGTTTTTGCTGACTGTATAGAGCTTCTCCATCTTTGGCTGCAAAGAATATCATCGATCTGATTTCAGTGTTGACCATCTGGTGATGTCCATGTGTAGAGTCTTCTCTTGTGTTGTTGGAAGAGGGTGTTTGCTATGACCAGTGTGTACTCTTGGCAAAACTCTATTAATCTTTGCCCTGCTTCATTCCATACTCCAAGGCCAAATTTGCCTGTTACTCCACGTGTTTCTTGACTTCGTACTTTTGCATTCCAGTCCCCTATAATGAAAAGGACATCTTTTTTGGGTGTTAGTTCTCCTATAATGAAAAGGACATCTTTTTTGGGTGTTAGTTCTAAATGGTCTTGTAGGTCTTCATAGAACCATTCAACTTCAGCTTCTTCAGCGTTACTGGTTGGGGCATAGACTTGGATTACTGTGATATTGAATTGTTTGCCTTGGAAATGAACCGAGATCATTCTGTCATTTTTGAGATTGCATCCAAGTACTGCATTTTGGGCTCTTTTGTTGACTATGATGGCCACTCCATTTCTTCTGAGGGATTCCTGCCTGCAGTAGTAGATATAATGGTCATCTGAGTTAAATTCACCCATTCCAGTCCATTTTAGTTCGCTGATTCCTAGAATGTCAGCGTTCACTCTTGCCATCTCCTGTTTGACCACTTCCAATTTGCCTTGATTCATGGACCTGACATTCCAGATTCCTATACCATATTGCTCTTTACAGCATCGGACCTTGCTTCTATCACCAGTCACATCCACAACTGGGTACTGTTTTTGCTTTGGCTCCATCCCTTCATTCTTTCTGGAGTTATTTCTCCACTGATCTGCAGTAGCATATTGGGCACCTACCAACCCAGGGAATTCCCCTTTCAGTATCCTATGATTTTGCCTTTTCATACTGTTCATGGGGTTCTCAAGGCAAGAATACTGAAGTGATTTGCCATTCCCTTCTCCAGTGGACCACATTCTGTCAGACCTCTCCACCATGACCCTCCCATCTTGGGTGGCCCCACAGGGCATGGCTTAGTTTCACTGAGTTAGACAAGGCTGTGGTCCATGTGATCAGATTGGCTAGTTTTCTGTGATTATGGTTTCAGTGTGTCTGCCCTCTGATGCCCTCTCGAAACACCTACTGACCGTCTTACTTGGGTTTCTCTTACCTTGGACGTGGGGTATCTCTTCATGGCTGCTCCAGCAAAGCGCAGCCGCTGCTCCTTACTTTGAATGAGGGATATCTCCTCACGGCCACCCCTCCTGACCTTGGACGTGGAGTAGCTCCTCTCGGCCCTCCTTTGCTTGCTCAGCCGCCGCTCCTTGGATGTGGGGTTGCTCCTCTCGCCTGCCTCTCCTGACCGCGGGCGTGTGGTAGCTTGTCTCGGCTTTATTATTTGGAGGCCCCATGAACCATGCCCACATAAGATGATGAATTTAATTGATAAATATTGTGTGTTTTTTATTTGCTTTACCAGTCATTCCCCTGTCTCTTTAACTCTCCTTTCCCTATTCCACGAGATACAACAATATTGAAATTAAGCCAGTTAATAAACCTACAATAGCTTCTATGTGTTCAAATGAAAGGAATACCTTTCACTTTAAGCAGAAAGCTGGAAATTATTAAGCTTAGTGAGGAAGGCATGTTAAAAGCTGAAATAGGCCTAAAGGTAGGCCATTTGCACCAAACAACTAGCCAAGTTGTAAACTCAAAGAAAGAATTCATGGAGGAAGATCAAAGTGCTGCTCCAGTGAAGACAAGAATGATAAGAAAGCAAAAATTATTGTTGATTTGGAGAAAGTTCTAGTGGTCTGAATAAAATATCAAACCAGCCACAATATTTCCTCAAGCCAAAGCCTAATCCAGATGAAGCCCATGTTTCTCTTCAATTCTAGAAGGCTGAGAGAAGTGAGGAAACAACTGAAGCAAAGTTTCAAGCTAGCAGGCATTGCTTCATGATATGTAAAGGATAAAGCCATCTCCATAGCAAAATGAAGCAGCAAGTGCTGATGTAGAAGCTGCAGCAAGTTATTCAGAAAATCCAGCTAAGATAGTTAATTAAGGTGGCTACAGTAAACAAGAGATTTTCAGTGTGGATGAAATAGCCTTATAATGGGAAAAGACACCATCTAGGTCTTTCATTGCTAGAGAGAAGTCAGTGCCTGGCTTCAAAGCTTCAAAGGACATGCTGATTCTCTTCTTAGGGGTTAATGCATCTGGTGACTTAAAGTTGAAGCCAATATTCATGTCCCATTCTGAAAATATTAAGACCTTAAGAATTATGTTTAATCTACTCTGCCTGTGCTCTATAAATGGAACAACAAAGCCTGGAAGACAGCACATGTGTTTACAACATGGTTTACTGGGTATTTTAAGCTCACTGTTGAGACCTAGTGTTCAAAAAAAAATTTTTTTTAAGATTTCTTTAAAAATATTACTGCATTAACAATGCACCTGGTAACCAAAGAGCTCTGAGGGAGATATCCAATGAGATTTGTATTATTTTCATGCCTGCTAATATGACATCCATTCTGCCTGTGGATCAAGGAGTAATTTTAACTGTCAAGTCTTCTTTAAGAAATACATTTCATAAGTCTATAGTTGCCATAGATGGTTATTCCTCTGATGAATCTGGGCAAAGTAAATTGAAAACCTTCTGGAAAGGAGCCACCATTCTAGATGTCATTAAGAACATTAGTGCTTCATAGGCAGAGCTCAAAATACCAACATTAACAGAAGTTTGGAAGCAGTTGGTTCCAACCCTCATCCTCATGTATGACTTTGAGGGGTTCAAGACTTCAGTGGAGGAAGTAAGTAACTACAGAGGCAATGGAAATAGAAAGAGAACTCAAATTCAAATTGGAGCCCGAATGTGTAACTGAATTACTACAATCTCATGATAAAACTTTGTTGAATGAAGAGTTTCTTCTTGTTGATGAGCAAAAAAAGTCATTTCCTGTGCTGGAACCTACTCTTGTGAAGATGATGTGACAATTGCTCAAATCACAACAAAGGATTTCAAATATTACATAAACTTGGTTGATAAAGCAGTGGGATTTAAGAGGATTGACTTTAATTGTGAAAGAAACTCTACTGTGGGTAAAATACTAACAGCATTGCCTGCTACAGACAAATCATTCGTGAGAAGAAGAGTAAATCTATGCAGCAAACTTCCTTCTTGTCTTTTTTTTAATAAATTGCTACAGTCACCCCAGGCTTCAGCAACTGCCACCATGGTCAGTCAGCAGACATCAAATGGTAGACAAGACCTTCCACCGGCAAGAAGATGACTATTTGCTGAAGAATCATGATGTTTAGAATTTTTTAGCAACAAAGTAGTTTTCAATTAAGATATGTTGTTGTTGTTATTGCTTAGTCGCTAAGTCATGTCCAACTCTTTGTGACACCATGGACTGTAGCCCTCCAGGATCCTCTGACCATAGGATTTCCCAGGCAAGAATACTGGAGTGAGCTGCCATTTCCTTCTCCAGGGGATCTTCCTGACCCAGGGATCAAACTACATCTCCTGCTTTGGCAGGAGGATTCCTTATTGCTCTCATATCCATACACAACTACTGGAAAAACCATAGCTTTCTCTAGACGGACCTTTGTCGGCAAAGTAATGTCTCTGCTTTTTAATATACTGTCTACATTGGTCATAGCTTTTCTTTCAAGAAGCAAGCAGCTTTTAATTTCATGGCTGCAGTCACCATCTGCAGTGATTTTGGAGCCCAAGAAAATAAAGTCTGGCATTGTTTCCATTGTTTCTCCAACTATTTGCCATGGAGTGAGGGACAGCATATTAAAAGCAGACACATTACTTTGCTAATAAAGGTCTGTCTAGTCAAAGGTATAGTTTTTCCAGTAGTGGTGAGTGGATGTGAGAGTTGGACTATAAAGAAAGCTGAGCGCTGAAGAATTGATGCTTTTGAACTGTGATGTTGGAGAAGACTCTTGAGAGTCCCTTGGACTGCAAGGAAATCAAATCAGTCCATCCTAAAGGAAATCAACCCTGAATAGTCATTGGAAGGACTGATGCTGAAGCTGAAACTCCAATACTTGGGCCACCTGATATGAAGAACTGACTCATTGGAAAAGACCCTGATGCTGGGAAAGACTGAAAGCAGGAGGAGAAGGGGACGACAGAGGATGAGATGGTTGGATGGCATCACTGACTCGATGGACATGAGTTTGAGTAAGCTCTGGGAGTTGGTGATGGAGATGGAAGCCTGGCATGCTGCAGTCCACGTGGTCGCAAAGAATCAGACATGACTAAGCAACTGAACTGAACTGAACTAATGGGACTGGATGTCATGATCTTAGTTTTTTGAATGTTGAGTTTTAAGCCAGCTTTTTCACTCTTCTCTTTCACTTTCATCAAGAGGCTCTTTAGTTCCTCTTCACTTTCTGCCATAAAGGTGGTATCATCTGCATATCCGAGGTTATTGATATTTCTCCTGGCAATCTTGATTCCAGCTTGTGCTTCATCCAGCCCAGCATTTCACATGATGTACTCTGCATATAAGTAAAATAAGCAGGGTGACAATATTACAGCCTTGACATACTCTTTCCCTACTTGGTACTACTCTGTTGTTCCATGTCTGGCTCTAACTGTTGCTTCTTTACCTAATACAGATTTCTCAGGAGACAGCTAAGGTGATCTGGTATCCCCATCTCTTGAATAATTCTCCATAGTTTGTTGTGATCGACATAGGCTTTGGCATAATCAATAAAAGAAAAGTAGATGTTTTTCTGGAACTCTCTTGCTTTTTTGATCCAACGGATGTTGGCAATTTGATCTCTGATTCCTCTGTCTTTTCTAAATCAAGCTTGAACATCTGGAAGTTCACAGTCCATGTACTGTTGAAGCCTGGCTTGGAGAATTTTGAGCATTACTTTGCTAGCGTGTGAGATGCATGCAATCATGCGGTAGTTTGAACATTCCTTGGCATTGCCTTTCTTTGGGATTGGAATGAAAACTGACCTTTTCCAGTCCTGTGGTCACTGCTGAGTTATCCAGATTTGCTGGCATATTGAGTGAAGCACTTTTACAGCATCATCTTTTAGGACTTGAAATAGCACAACTAGAATTCCATCACCTCCACTAGCTTTGTTTGTAGTGATGCTTCCTAAAGCCCATTTGACTTTGCATTCCAGGATGTCTGACTCTAGGTGAGTGATCACACCATCATGGTTATCTAGGTCATGAAAATCTTTTTTGTATATTTCTTCTATGTATCCTTGCCACCTCTTCTTAATATCGTCTGCTTCTGTTAGGTCCATGCCATTTCTGTCCTTTATTGTGCCCATCTTTGCATGAAATGTTCCCTTGATAGCTCTAATTTTCTCGAAGAGATCTCTGCTGCTGCTGCTGCTGCTAAGTCACTTCAGTCGTGTCCAACTCTGTGTGACCCCATAGACAGCAAACCACCAGGCTCCTCTGTCCATGAGATTCTCCAGGCAAGAGCACTGGAGTGGGTTGCCATTTCCTCCTCCGATGCATGAAAGTGAAAAGTCAAAGTGAAGTCGCTCAGTCGTGTCTGACTCTTAGCAACCCCATGGACTGCAGCCTACCAGGCTCTGTCCATGGGATTTTCCAGGCAAGAGTACTGGAGTGGGGTGCCATTGCCTTCTCCGGAAGAGATCTCTAGTCTTTCCTATTCTATTGTTTTCTTTTATTTCTTTGCATTGATCACTGAGGAAGGCTTTCTTATCTCTCCTTGCTATTCTTTGGAACTCTGCATTCAAATGGGTATATCTTTCCTTTTCTCCTTTGCCTTTCACTTCTCTTCTTTTCTCAGCTATTTGTAAATGCTCCTCAGACAACCATTTGCCTTTTGCATTTCTTTTTCTTGGGGATAGTATTGATCACTGCCTCCTGTACAATGTAACGAACCTCCATCCATAGTTCTTCAGGCACTCTGTCTATCAGATCCCTTGAATCTATTTGTCACTTCTACTATACAATCATAAGGTATTTTATTTAGGTCATACCTGGATGGTCTAGTGGTTTTTCCTACTTTCTTCAATTTCAGTCTAAATTTGGCAATAAGGAGTTCATGATCTGAGCCACAGTCAGCTCCCAGTCTTGTTTTTGCTGACTGTATAGAGCTTCTCCATCTTTGGCTGCAAAGAATATAATCAATCTGATTTTGGTATTGACTGTCTGGTGATATTCATGTGTAAAGTCTTCTCTTGTATTGTTGGAAGAGGCTGACAAAGGTCTGTCTTTGCCAACAAAGGTGCATCTAGTCAAAGCTATGGGTTTCCCAGTAGTCATATATGGATGTGAGAATTGGACCATAAAGAAAGTTGAGCGCCGAAGAACTGATGCTTTTGAACTGTGATCTTGGAGAAGACTCTTGACAGTTCCTTTGGACTCCAAGTAGATCCAACCAGTCAGTCCTAAAGGAAATCAGTTCTGAATATTCATTGGAAGGACTGATCCTGAAGCTGAAGCTCCAACACTTTGACCACCTGATGCAAAGAACTGACTCATTATAAAAGACCAGACCATGATGGTAGGAAAGACTGAAGGCAGGAGGAGAAGGGGACAATGGAGGATGAGATGGTTGGATGGCATCACTGACTCCATGGACATGGGTTTTAGTAAGCTCCTGGAGTTGATGATGGACAGGGAAGCCTGGCGTGCTGCAGTCCATGGGATCGCAGAGTCAGACATGACTGAGTGACTGAACTGAACTGAACTGAACTTCTTTACTGCTGAGTCACCAAGGAAGCCCAGTTAAGATATGAAATATATATATTTATATTAGAGTATGTTGTGTGTCTGCATATAGTCATTTGCCAGTATCCATAGAGGAATGGCTCCAGGACCCAAAACTATAATTCCTAGAAGGATAAAATCTATTTACCTAGGGTATAGCAATGACTTTTTATATACAACACCAAAGGCACAACCTGAAAGAAAAAAAAAATCAATAAACTAGACTTCTAAAATTAAAAACTTCTGCTCCCTGGAAGACACTGTCAAGAAAATAAAGAGAAGCCACAAACTATGAGAAAATATTTGTATTAGTTAAAGATACGTTTGATAAAGGACTGTTATCCAAAATATACAAAAAAACTCTTAAAAGCCAACAGTAAGAAAACAAACAACCCAATTTAAAAAGAATAGACCAAAGACCTTTATAGCCACCTCACCAAAGAAGATACAGGTGGCAAATACACATGTGAAAAGATGTTCTACCTCACAGGACATCAGAAAATTGCAGACTATTAAGAAAACAACCACGAAATACCACTAGACACCTATGTGAATGGCCCAAATCCCAAACACTGACAGCATCAAATCCTGGGGAGCATGCAGGGACTCTCACTCATTGCTAGCAGGAATGCAAAATGATACAGCCCCTTTAGAAGACACTTTGGCAGGCTTCCCTAGTGGGTCGGTGGTAAGGAATCCACCTGCCAGTGCAGGAGACACGCGTTCAATCCCTGGACCAGGAGGCTCCTACGTGCTGCAGAGCAACTAAGCCCGTGTGCCACAACTACTGAGCCCGCTGAAGCCAGCATGCACAGAGCCCGGGCTCCACAAGAGACACCACAACAACAAGAAGGCCGTGTCCCGCAACTAGAGAGTAACCCCCACCCTCTGCAGCTAGAGAAAAGCCCGCACAGCAATAGAGACCCAGCACAGCCAAAATAAATAACTAAAGAATTTTTTTAAACTTAAAAAAAAAGATGACACTTTGGCAGTTTCTTATAAAACTAAACATATTCTTACCATGCTATGCTGTCACTTCAGTCATGTCCGACTCTTAGCGACCCCGTGCATTGCAGCCTAACAGGCTCCTCCGTCCATGGGATTTTTCCAGGTAAGAGTACTGGAGTGTGGTGCCATTGCCTTCTCCAATTCTTACCATAGAATCCAGCAATCATATTGCTTAATATTTACTCAAAGAAGTTGAAAATTTGCATCACACAAAAATCTGTACATGGATGTTTATAGCAACTTTATTCATAATTGCCAAAACTTGGAAGCAACCAAGATATCTTTCCAGAGTGAATGGAAAAGTAAACTGTGGTACATTCAGGCAATGAAATATTATTCAGCACTAAAAGGAAATGATGAAGCCATGAAAGAACTATTGAGACATGAGGAAGAACCTCAAAGGCATATTACTAAGTAAAAAAAAAAAAAAAAATACTGCATGATTATAACATAATGACATTCTAGGAAAAGGAAAACCATGGAGACAGTAAAAAGATTATTCATTACTAGGAGCTGGGGGAGGGGAGGATAAACAGACTGAGCACAGATGATTTTTAGGGCAGTGTAACTATTCTTCATGATACTGTAATAGTGGATACATGTCATTATACATTTGTCCAAACTCGTAGAATGTACAACACCAAGAGTGATCCCTACCATAAGCTATGGACTTTGGGTGGTAATAATGGGTCCATGTAGGTTCATCAGCTGTAACTCTGGTGGGGATGTCAATGATAGGGAGGTTGTGCATGTGTGGGGATATAGGGTAAATGGGAAATATCTATACCTTCCCCTCAGTTTTGCTGTGAACCTAAAACTGCTCTAAAAAAATAAGGTCTAGTAAAAAAAAAAAAAGGATTATTGGGTGTGGCAATAAGGAGGTGTAAGTTGACCTCAGAAGAGCAGTTTCAATAGAGTGTCAAATATAGAAACCAGACCACAGTGAAATGAGGTGTGAAGAGTAGTTGAGGAACTGGAGCCAGAGAATACCGAGAATTTATAAGCATTTGCTTGTGAAGGGGAGGAAGATGCAGGTTAGCAGAGGATTGGAAGGTAGAGTACAGGGATTTATTGCTACCTATATTAGGTTACGATGCTCTAAGACATAGATTTTAAGAGCCCGTTGTGCTAGGACTCCTGGACTTTAGGCTACCTTGGTGTATCAACAGTATCAATAGCTTTGTTTAAAAATGGAAGAAGTAGAAGGCCATATATTTACAATTTACTCCACTTTCTATGATGTCTTTAATGTTTATTCGGCAAGGCCATACATATATCCCCAAAATTTAGATCCTCAGCAAGTATGTAGGAAGAGTCTCTCTTTCCTAAAGTATTACAGTTCCATCAGGAAGAATACAAAGATTTGAATTACTTAGACCTTTTCTACTTGGAGCTGTCCCTCCAGGTGTGCTGAGGAATTATATTTACTACTCTGTCACCCTCTCTTGGTGACATTCAGGGTCAGGACATCTGAGAGACTCTGAATAGCCTGTAGCTATCATGGGTACACGTTTGCTGAACACATGTGACTTTATGAATGGAGGACCTATAAAATGACCACAGAAAAGTAAAACTCAAGACGTAGAGTGACCAGTGTCCTCATCCAGAAAGAGCATGATAGATCCACAGGCACAGCTGGCAGAGAGGAGAGGGAGGGCTCCGTCTCGTGGCCAGACAAAAAGGCAGAGAGAAGACTGGCTGTGGACCACAGAGGCACGATGGAAAGAAAGGTCAGGAATCAGAGAGGAGGAAGCAAAAACAGCAGCAAACGCAGTGCCTTCCCTGGGAAGAGGTGGTTCCACGTGCTGGCGAGACCGCCTCAAAGAGGCAACGTGGAGACTATAAAAAATACCAGGGGAAAAGAAGACCAGGATAAAAAGGAAATGAAAACAGAAGAGAGGGGTGTCATATTTCTTTTGGCATTTTAAACACTTCCAGATTACATCCTGAAAACTTGCTGGACCAAGAATTGCAAACTTCTCACAAACTCAAGGCCTTACCTTTGGCATCTATGGTGTTGCAATATCAAATGACAGGTCAACGTTAAGTTTTCTTCTTCAATGTGAATTAAAAGGTCAGGGGAAGAAGAGCTTGGTGGCGTTCCATTAAAGGAAAAATATCTGATCATCTTAAAGCAATAGGATCTTTTTTTTAATATAAAATTTTATTTTTTTTAATTTAAATTTATTTATTTTAATTGGAGGCTAATTACTTTACAATATTGTATTGGTTTTGCCATACATCAACATGAATCCGCCATGGAGGAAGGTGGGAGGGGGGTTCAGGATGGGAAGCAATATGATCTTAAAGGAGCCCATGTGAAAAAGGGCATCAAATAAAGGAATGTGGGCGGTCAGTGCTTACAACTCCCTTGGAAACTCACGTACCTGCCAGGAAGGGTAGGGTATTCATGGATGGAGTTATTGCTTCTCTCCAATGCTCTGTAGAAACAGCTGCAGTAGATGGTTACCCACATGGGTGAACAAATGACCTAGTATTCCTCTTTCCTTCCCTAAAATCAGTCAATTCAATCACTCAGTCGTGTCGGACTCTTTGCGACCCCATGGATGCCAGGCTTCCCTTCCATCACCAACTCCCAGAGCTTGCTTAAACTGATGTCCATCGAGTTGGTGATGCCATCCAATCATCTCACCCTCTGTTTTCCCTTTCTCCTCTGCCTTCAACCTTTCCCAGCATCAGGGTCTTTTTCAGTGAGTCAGTTCTTCACATCAGGTGGCCAAAATATTGGAGTTCTGCTTCAGCATCAGTCCTTCCAATGAATGTTCAGGACTGATTTCCTTTAGGATTGACTGGTTTGATCTCCTTGCAGTCCAAGGGACTCTCAGGAGTCTTCTCCAGCACCACAGTTCAAAAGCATCAATTCTTTGGCACTCAACATTCTTAATGGTCCAACTCTCACATCCATACATGACTACAAGAAAAACCATAGCTTTGGCCAGATGCACCTTTGTCAGCAAAGTAATGTCTCTGCTTTTTAATATGCTGTCTAGGATGGTCATAGCTTTTCTTCCAAGGAGCAAGCAGCTTTTAATTTCATGGCTGCAGTCACCATCTGCAGTGATTTTGGAACCCAAGAAAATAGTCTGTCACTCTTTCCATTGTTTCCCCATCTATTTGCCATAAAGTGATGGGACCAGATGCCATGATCTTAGTTTTATGAATGTTGAGTTTTAAGCCAGCTTTTTCACTCTCCTCTTTCACTTTCATCCAAAGGCTCTTTAGTTCCTCTTCACTTTCTGCCGTAAGGGTGGTGTCATCTGCATATCTGAGGTTATTTGATATTTCTCCTGACAATCTTGATTCCAGCTTGTGCTTCATCCAGTCCGGCATTTCCCATGATGTACTCTGCATTTAAGTTAAATAAGCAGGTGACAATATACAGTCTTGACATACTCCTTTCCCAATTTGGAATCAGTCTATTGTTCCACGTCTGGTTCTAACCTGTTGCTTGTTGACCTCCATACAGATTTCTCAGGAGGTAAGTAAGGTGATCTGGTATTCCCATCTCTGGAAGAATTTTCCAGTTTGTTGGATCTACACAGTCAAAGGCTTGAGCATAGTCAGTAAAGCAGAAGTAGATGTTTTTCTGGAACTCTCTTGCTTTTTCAATGATCCAATGCATATGTCATCTAAACTTGACCCTGTGAATGTGCACCATCTTCCACATCACCTGGGAAGCATGAAAAGAGACCCCTCCTAATCATACTCCTGTGTGTCCCAGATATCATCCTTAGATAATCTTTATCCAAAATGGCACTCGCCAGCATAGCAGTCCCCAGAGTGAATACCAGTTGCCTCTTTCTCAAGATCAGAAGTTATGTCTGACACAGGCTTTTTTCAACTTACTGCTTCTATGTGGGATCTTAGAGTGTGTGAGATTTTGTGTGCACTCTCTAAAAATGGAATCTGTTTCCTATGGCCCTCTGGCTCTCCCAAGAGAGCTGGCCTTCAGAGCAAACATCCTAGGGGGCTCATCTTCCCAGTGCAGGATCCACAGGTTGGCTCATCTTCCCAGTGCAGGATCCACAGGTTGGGGAGCCTGATGTGGGGTGTGGACCTCTTTACTCCTTGGGGAGAACCTCTGCAATTGTTATTATCCTCTTGTTTGTGGGTTACCTAGCTCAGGGTGTGGGTCTTGACTATCAGATCAGATCAGATCAGTCGCTCAGTCGTGTCCGATTCTTTGCGACCCCATGAATCGCAGCACACCAGGCCTCCCTGTCCATCACCAACTACTGGAGTTCACTGAGACTCACGTCCATCGAGTCAGTGATGCCATCCAGCCATATCATCCTCTGTCATCCCCTTCTCCTCTTGCCCCCAATCCCTCCCAGCATGAGAGTCTTCTCCAGTGAGTCAACTCTTCACATGAGGTGGCCAAAGTACTGGAGTTTCAGCTTTAGCATCATTCCTTTCAAAGAAATCCCAGGGCTGATCTCCTTCAGAATGGACTGGTTGGATCTCCTTGCAGTCCAAGGGACTCTCAAGAGTCTTCTCCAACACCACAGTTCAAAAGCATCTTGAGGTATGGCAAAAGCAATACAATATTGTAAAGTTAAGCAAAATAAAATTTAATTAAAAAATAAAACAGAAAATATTTCTTAAAAAAATTAAAAAATAAAATAAAATAAAAATTAAAAAAACAAAAGCATCAATTCTTTGGCGTTCAGCCTTCTTCACAGTCCAACTCTCACATCCATACCTGACCACTGGAAAAACCATAGCCTTGACTAGATGAATCTTTGTTGGCAAAGTAACGTCTCTGCTTTTGAATATGCTATCTAGGTTGGTCATAACTTTCCTTCCAAGGAGTAAGCGTCTTTTAATTTCATGGCTGCAGTCACCATCTGCAGTGATTTTGGAGCCCAGAAAAATAAAGTCTGACACTGTTTCCACTGTTTCCCCATCTATTTCCCATGATGTGATGGGACCGGATGCCATGATCTTCGTTTTCTGAATGTTGAGCTTTAAGCCAACTTTTTCACTCTCCACTTTCACTTTCATCAAGAGGCTTTTGAGTTCCTCTTCACTTTCTGCCATAAGGGTGGTGTCATCTGCATATCTGAGGTTACTGGTATTTCTCCCAGAAATCTTGATTCCAGCTTGTGCTTCTTCCAGCCCAGCGTTTCTCATGATGTACTCTGCATATAAGTTAAATAAACAGGGTGACAATATACAGCCTTGACATACTCCTTTTCCTATTTGGAAGCAGTCTGTTGTTCCATGTCCAGTTCTAACTTTTGCTTCCTGAACTGCATACAGATTTATCAAGAGGCAGGTCAGGTGGTCTGGTATTCCCATTTCTTTCTGAATTTTATACAGTTTATTGTGATCCACACAGTCAAAGGCTTTGGCATAGTCAATAAAGCAGAAATAGATGTTTTTCTGGAACTCTCTTGCTTGTTTGATAATCCAGCGGTTGTTGGCAATTTGATCTCTGGTTCCTCTGCCTTTTCAAAAACCAGCTTGAACATCTGGAAGTTCACGGTTCACGTATTGCTGAAGCCTGGCTTGGAGAATTTTGAGCATTACTTTACTAGCATGTGAGATGAGTGCAATTGTGCTGTAGTTTGAGCATTCTTTGGCATTGCTTTTCTTTGGGATTGAAATGAAAACTGACCTTTCCCAGTCCTATGGCCACTGCTGAGTTTTCCACATTTGCTGGCATATTGAGTGCAGCACTTTCATACCATCATCTTTTACGATTTGAAATAGGTCAACTGGAATTCCATCACTTCCACTAACTTTGTTCATAGTGATGCTTTCTAAGTCCCACTTGACTTCACATTCCAGGATGTCTGGCTCCAGGTGAGTGATCACACCATCGTGATTATCTGGGTCGTGAAGCTCTTTTTTGTACACTTCTTCTGTGTATTCTTGCCACCTCTTCTTAATATCTTCTGCTTCTGTTAGGTCCATGCCATTTCTGTCCTTTATCGAGCCCATCTTTGCATGAAATTTTTCCTTGGTATTTCTAATTTTCTTGAAGAAATCTCTAGTCTTTCCTTCTATTGTTTTCCTCTATTTTTCTCATTGATCACTGAGGGAGGCTTTCTTATCTCTCCTTGCTATTCTTTGGAACTCTGCATGCAGATGCTTATATCTCATCCAAAATTACTTGTCTAAAATTCTTCATTTGCCAAAGATGTGTCCATCACACCCTATGGTTATATCTGACCTTTCCTCGGTGCCCTCCATTGATAACTTCATGGCCAGTGATGCTACCAGCTAAATAATAGAGCTGCTTCCTTCACGGCTTGTACACATCAAGGCTATGGCATCCCATTTACTATGGAAGCAAAAGAGTTAGTCCACAACCTGTCCTGGAAGTAAGAAATACACTGCTATCTGGTGATACCAGAAACATTTGGGAAAGTGAGTGACAGAACAATGTCCTGACTAATCAAATCTACTGATACATCTTACAGCCGCTAGCTCCCATCTAGCTTTTTGCTCAGGTAGCTAGCAAGCATAAAGCCTGGTTTTCATGTAACTTTCTTTTGCCATAAACTGGAGCAGTCATGCTTTCAGGAACCTAAAGTTTGTTGTACATTAACAAGGGTAAAAATGATCAGTTGGAAAAGGCGGTTCTTGAAAGGCCTTTCATCCATCGTAGGTGTATCCTTACACAGAATTCAGCAAGCTGTAACCATCTCAGGGGTCACTGTCACTCAGTGGTGCTTGCAAACACTCTACCTGGCCTGGCCACCTCAGCCTGCTGGCTTCCAGGCTGTGTCAAGACCGGCTGCCAAGTGATGGCCTGACCGGGCTAAGGACGAGGAGGCTAGTGGCTGTTTTATATTCAATTCAGCTTTTAACCAAAAGTTGTGAAGATGCTCACAACTTTCAATTATGAAAGAAGAGTTGTGTGAGATAAACATTAGATACAAAAGTAGGGACCCTTCACTGGGACCCTTCAGTTAGTGCACAAGTTTGTACTTCACACACCAGCTAATCTAAAGCAGATATAGGATTTAATTGAGATCACTTTTTCCAAAAAAAAGGGTAAGACTCCCATATGCACAGAGGTTCCCTCATCCTCCAGATACTCCACAGCCAAAATAAATATGTTTTCATTTAGCCTGGAGATGCAGATGGTGTCCAAATGCTGATAGTCTATTTTGTTAATCACAGTCAGGCCAGCATGAGCCCCTCCCCACTGCTGCTCAGCCCTGAGCATGAGAACATGAGGTCTGGTCTCCCATCTAGAGTTGACCAGACCTTGCAAAGTGCATTAGGGGAGCGGGGATCAAGAAGAAGGGGCTCCCCACCCTCCAGCTCCGCTCCTCCTGCTCTCGGCCTGTCATGCGGTCCCCACCCTCTGTCAGAAGCGTAACTCATAGGGGCAGCAACATATATATGACCAGCTACACACGACCCAAGTCATAAATGTGCACATTTGAGAAGCTGGGACCTATGAAATATAAAGGGATGGTGGGAGGTTACTGGAATGACACCTGAGGTAAATTTTAAGGAGAGCAACGATTTGACAAGAGAGAGATGTAAGAGGTAGAAAACGCGGGATGGCTCAGAGGCAAAGAGGCGAGCTGTGTGCGAAGGAGAGAGCTGGTGTGTTTGGCGGAAACATGAAACACCCGCTGGCGGGCAGAGGCGGGCGTAGAAGGGCAGCACCTGACAGGGTCCGAGAATCAGACTTTTTATTTAATGCGAAAGACAATTGGCAGTCACCGTGGGAAATCAGAAAAGAGAACTGATGGCATAAAAATATAGTTACGTTAAAGAGCGGCCATCAGATGGAATATCACATGGTTTTTGTTTTTTTTTTTTTAACGCTTTTGAAGCATTTCTGATTACACAGGAAACGTTTCGTGGTATGATGAGAAATCAAAAGGATGAATGCAAGCTTTGTTTATGATACAATTTTAATTGCGTGACATAGTCTCAACGTGTATAGAAAAATGTCTGAAGGAAAGTACACCTAAATATAGTTATTATCTCTTGGTAGTCAGATTAAAGATTTTTCTTTTTTTTTTAAGTTTATTCCAAATATTCTATAAGGAACGTGTTATTTTAAAATCTGAAAAAAAGAAATCACATGTCCTGTGAAATATAAAGTCAGAGGAATTTGACTGAACTGTAGGTTAGAGTTGATGAGACAGGCGGCAGACTGGCCAGCAGAGGTCTGAACAGTGTTTGAGCTGTAAGTCAGAGGCCTCACACTGGGAGTGGGGTGTGGAAGTGATATAAAGGAGAGAAAATGGGAGAGCTTAGTTCAGAGGAATAAGGACAGAAGTGACACCATGAGGTTAGGTACTACATGTTCAAAGAGATGGAAATAGATGCCCAATGTCAGAGGAAGGATAAAGGTACAACCTAGTAATTAAGTTGAAAGTGGAGAGGGTTTTTAGGCAAAATTCAATTCAGTGTTGTCCTTTTTGTTTTGGGTGTCTATAGCATAGGAGACGGAGAAGGCAATGGCACCCCACTCCAGTACTCTTGCCTGGAAAATCCCATGGATGGAGGAGCCTGGTGGGCTGCAGTCCATGGGGTCGCTACAAATCGGACCCGACTGAGCAACTTCACTTTCATTTTTCATTTTTCACTTTCGTGCATTGGAGGAGGAAATGGCAACCCACTCCAGAATTCTTGCCTGGAGAATCCCAGGGATGGCAGAGCCTGGTGGGCTGCCATCTATGGGGTCTCACAGAGTCGGACACGACTGAAGCAACTTAGCAGCAGCAGCAGCAGCATAGGAGAAGGCGATGGCACCCCACTCCAGTACTCTTGCCTGGAAAATCCCACGGATGGAGGAGCCTGGTGGGCTGCAGTCCATGGAGTCGCTGGGAGTCGGACACAACTGAGTGACTTCGCTTTCACTTTTCACTTTCATGCATTGGAGAAGGAAATGGCAACCCACTCCAGTGTTCTTGCCTGGAGAATCCCGGGGACGGGGGAGCCTGGTGGGCTTCCGTCTATGGGGTCGCACAGAGTCGGATACGACTGAAGCGACTTAGCAGCAGCAGAAGCAGCATAGAAGAATTAGGCTAAGGGCTTTCTATTTGACACGTTAGCACAAGAACCCTTAATGGGATTTCTTACTCAGGGCTTTAGCTTGCTGGGTTTTCTTTCATTTCAAACATCTGATCTGTGCTGAAAAGGTAGTCTTGATCCCTCCAGTTCTATATCTGATCATTCAGCTCATGAATATTTACTGAATGCTTTCTCTGTAAAAGTTTTATAATCTAGTAACTGGAAAAAATAACATATATATATATATACATAACTGCTATAGAAAAGACAGAACATGACAAGGTCCATAAGACAGATACAGTTAAGTTACTCAGGGCTTCTCAGCTGAGGTATCCAGGGCACCCTCCATCTTCTGCCTCTACCCCATTTCTGCAAATTTATTACTACTCTTCAACATGTTCTTCTCCTCTATTAGACTGCCTGTTGTCTCTTTTCCCGCATGGAATGCTTTCAGGTGCAAGTTTTACTCTCTGTTAGTGTATAGACTTTTCATCTTCATATGAGTTGCCTCATGGCAACAAGTGGTCTGCTGTTGCTCCAGCCATCACATACTGTTCACATGCAAAGGAAGAAGAAAGAGAAGGGAATAGCGCTAGCAGATTCTTGACTTTTTCCCTTTATCAAGAAAGCAAAAGACTTCCCAGAAGGCCACTCCAAACGTGGTCATGCATTTTCTTTGATCAAAAACGTGTTACACAGCTACGCTAAGGTACTAGAAAGTCTGGAACATGGATGTATGGCTTTTCTAGCCTCTATAGCTGAACTGTCCAGTTTGGTAGCCACTAGCTACCTGTGATTATTAAGGACTTAAAATGAAGTTGGGCTTCCCTGTAGCTTGGACGGCAAAGAATCTGCCTGCAATGCAGGAGACCCAGTTTGATCCCTCGGTCGGGAAGATCCCCTGGAGAAAGGGAATGGCAACCCACTCCAGTATTCTTGCCTGGAGAATCCTATGGACAGAGGAACCTGGTGAGCTACAGTCCGTGGGTTTGCAAAGAGTCAGACACAGCTCAGTGACTAAGCACACACAGAATGAGGTTAGTGCCACTAATCTCTTAGAGCCACTAAGGCTCTGAATTTCTAATTTTATTTAACTCTAATTTCTCTATTATTAATTTATAATAATTTTATTTAATTCAAATATAAAAATGGAAGCAATAAAAAAAAAAAAAAAACCTATCTCCATTAGCTACAACTTTGTTGTTTTGGTAGGAGTACATGTCACTTTAATCTTATACTTTAATCATCGTGTGATACAAGATTTTAATATTGTAGTACGTGTCAATAGGCACATGCATTGTTTCTAGTACTAGACATAAACATTTAATTGACCAGTTCTGTCAGTATGGATGTGACTATCAATGGACAGTACTTTTTTAGCCCTCATTTTGGTTACTGGAAGGACTTCCCAGGTAGCTCAAATGGTAAAGAATCCACCAGCAATGCAGGAGACCCCAGTTTGATTCGTGGGTTGGGACAATCCCCTGGAGAAAGGATAGGCTACCCACTCCAGTATTTATAGGGTTCCCTGGTGGCTCAGACAGTAAGGAATCTGCCTGTAATGTGGGAGACCTGGGTTTTGTCCCTGTTTGGGAAGATCCCCTGGAGGAGGGCGTGGCAACCCACTCGAGTATTCTTGCCTGCAGAATCCCCATGGACAGAGAACATGGCAGGCTACTGGAAAACCTTTAAGGATATTTAGGAAAATTGTAAATTCTATGAAATATAAATATAGGTCATGTTTTCGATGTCTATTCAGTGTCTGAATTATGATGTACTATAAGCATAAAATAAGTTCAAAGATTTATCATAAAAAGCAAATGCAAATATCTTAATTTTATAAATATTGATTACATTTTGAAATTATAATATTTTGGATATATTGGGTTAAATAAAATATATTATTAAAATAAACTTTACCTCTTTCTTTTTACATTATTAATGTATCTACTAGAAAACTTAAAATTATGTATAAATGACTTGCAGTATATTTTTATTGAACAGTGGTTTTCTAGAGTGAGAGGAAGGCAAAGGTGAAGTGGATTAGGGCTGATTCTTAGATTAGCCAACCAACAGGGTTGGCCTCACTCATATCATCTGAGTCATCTGCCCATGAAGAATATACTTCTTTTCAACTATTAACTGGTACAGAGCAGTGTTCAATAAATCTTAAATATAATTTATTGCTGAGGTTATTCCTATTGCTATTAAGTTTGGCCTTAAGCAAGATCTAGCTCAGCTTTAAGCAAATTCTAGTCTAAAGCTGATGTCTTCCAAAAAATCTTCTTTGACAACCTGGTTTGGGACTTTTATTCATGCATGCATGCTCACTTTCAAATTAAAAAGCATTTTATACTGAAATGATTGTAAAAGAATGCATTAGGGAAGTTAATAATTCTACCCGGATGAGTTATGAAAGATTATCCAAGAAGAGGTAGCACTCGAACTGAAATTAGAAGAATGAATTGGAGCCGACCATGTGGCAAAGGGCGTTCCAAACCCAGGAGGCAGCATTGCAAAAGCATGAAAACATACAGTATATTTTGACGCTTGTGAAAATTTAACCCCAGAGTAAATTGCTGGGAATTGAAGGTGGAACTTGGGCTCTCTATAAGGGCAGAGTGGGAAGTAAGCAGGATATTTCTCTAAGCAGGGGAATGATAAGAACAGATGTGTTCTTCTAATGTACTTCTTTCTTGTAAGAGATTTATCCTGATGTTGTTTCTCTACCTTTTCACGATATATGCTTATTTCATTAACTTAAAGTCTTCTTTATTTTCTGATAGAATCCTGAAGCTATTAATTTGCTATTAATTACTGTTTTAGCTGCATTCCACAAGATTTGGTATGAAAACTTTAACATTGTGATAAATATTATCAAGGGCTTCCTAGATAGCACTCTTAGTAACGAACCCACTCATGCAGGAGATGTGAGGGACACGGGTTTGATTCCTGGGTCGGGAAGATCCCCTGAAGAAAGGAATGGCAGTCCACTCCAGTGCTCTTGCCTGGAGAATCCCATGGACAGAGGAGCCTGGTGGCCTACAGTCCACGGGGTCGCACAGAGTCAGACATGACTGACGTGAGTTAGCACACATGCAAATATTGTCTACTTTTCTTCTTGGATTTTCTTTGACTCATAAGTAATTTTGAGATGTTCTATAAATGATCAAACATATGGACTTTTTATTGCTAATTTTTAAGTTATTTGTTTATTTGGCTACGTTAAGTCTTAGTTGCGGCATGTGAGATGTTCACTGTGTCATGCAGGATCTTTTGATGTGGTGTGTTGACTCTCTAGCCGTGAAACTCAAGCTCCAGAGCATGTGGGCTCAGTAGCTGCCATGCTCGAGCTTAGTTGCTTCAAGGCGTGGGATCTTAGTTCCCCAACCAGGGATGAAACCCACATCCCCTGCATTACAAGGTGAATTTTTACCACTGGATCACCAAGGAATTCCCATGGGCTTTTTAAACATATCTTTTTGTTGTGTTTTTTTTTTTTTCATCTAATTTTATTGCACTGTCATCAGTGAACATGGTTTCTATGACTAAATCTTTGAACTTGTTGAGACCTGATTTGGGACCTAGTACATATTTGTTTTTTGTCAATGTTCCATGTATATTCAAAAAGAATGTATGTTTTCCCACTTGGGGATATAGGATTTTTGTGTGTTCTTTGGATTGACCTCACTAATCACATTATTTCAAGTTCTCAACAGTTTTACTCATTTAGTCTAGTTATCTTTCAATTATTGAGAAGGTATATTTAAAGGTTCCACTGTAATAATGGGTTTAGCCACTTTTTTGTAATTTATTTTCCCTGGTTCTGTCCATTTTGTTGCTGTACTATCAGTGATTTAAATTTATGAATTATTGTGTCTGCTTTATGATTTCTTTTTATCAACACATAGTGAGCCTATTGGCCCCTAACAATGAACTTGGCTTAAATTTTATTTTGCCTGATGGTAACTTTGCTACACTAGCTTCCCTTTGGTTAGTGTTTACATTCCTATTACTTTCAGTCTTTATTTTCAAAATTCAATCTGACAATCTTTATTATTTATAATACTGAATTTGATCTAGTTCCATTTATTGTGATTACTAATATCTTGGATTTCTAGTTTTATTTAATTTATCCTTTTCTATTCATTATAAATGGAGAAGGAAATGGCAACCCACTCCAGTGTTCTTGCCTGGAGAATCCCAGGGACTGGGGAGCCTGGTGGGCTGCCGTCTATGGGGTCGCACAGAGTCGGACACGACTGAAGCGACTTAGCAGCAGCAGCAGCATTCATTATAACTTGTCTTTCCTTCTATTTTTATTTCCTACTTTCAGTAGATTTATTGAAGGTTTTTCTCTTTTATTTTTATATTGACTTGGACATTTCATAGACTATTATTCTCAAATTTAACAATTTTTACTTTATGAAATAAAATCCTAGCTAATAGTTCTACCCCTTCCTAAACAAAAGAACTTAGAACATTTTAATTCTAAGCACTCTCTATCTTAAATATTGTAGGTGTTCAACATATTACCAGGTTTACTTTCATTCTTCTTTTATTCCAAATTAATAATAGTATTAGTATTGTTATATACAGGCACTACTTATTTAGATTTATCTTCCTAGTTTCTTTATTTGTTTAACTTTACTTGCCTTTACTAATTCTTCTTGCATCTTCCTTCTTTCTTTTACATTCAACATTTTCTTCATGAAGTAAAATACAAGAATAAATTGGAGCCTGCCATGTGGAAAAAGGCCTTCCAGACCAAGAAGGCAGCATCACAAAAGCCCAAAGTCATGAGAAGATAGAACGTATTTGGATACTGGTGGAAATTTTTGTGTAGCTGGGGTTTCTAAGGATGGAGAGGGAAGTAAGCATTCTGTTCCCCAGATTTGAATGTCAGTTTAGCTGAGAATAGAATTTTAGGTTGGTACATATTTTCTTTCAATACCTTAAAGCTACTATCTTACTGTCTTTTTCCCCATTGTTACAATCGGAAAGTTTCCTGTAAATCTAGTTGTCCTTCTTTAGTAAGTAATGTGCCTTTTAAAACCCCTGGCTACTTTTAAGATTTTTGTCTTTGGTGTTCTCAGTATCAATATTCTTAGGAATGAGTTTTGGTTTTATTTTTCCTGTCCAGGATTAATTGTGCTTCCTGAATACCAGGATTCACATATTTTTTATTTCTGGAAAATGCAAAGCCATTATCTCTTTTAATATTGACTCTCCTCAATTCTGTTTTCTTCTTTGGAAACTCCCACTAAACATCTGTTAGGTCTTATTGTTCTAGCGTCCACATTTCAGTCTCTCACATTTTGCATCTCTTTAGACATCTGTGCTGCATTTTGAGCAACTTCCTCAGATCAATCTTTTCTTTCTTTTGGTTTTGGAGTCTTTGTATCAAAGAATGCCAGAAACTAGCATTGCCTTTGCATTTTTCAGTTACCTGAACTAACACAATCCCTTTTTTAAGGTCATCTTAAATTTTGGCTTTCCATTATTTGCAACTCAAGAGTTCTAGTATACACTCACACAGTGTATGTCATCAGATTCCATCAGAAGCATTCACAGAATCCAACACCTCCACCCCACTGACCTCCTTGGTGTCAGCTGTGCCACTCAGATGGGCAAGCAGCATAGCTGAGAGTAGGAGAGATTTGCAGTGATCAGTCAGAGACACAGAAGGAGCATAAGGAGAGAACTATGTGGAGATGCTAGAGAGAAAAATTTTAATAATTAAAGAATATTTAAATATTGCAGAGAGACCAAGAGGTATGAGAATTGAAAATATGTTCTGGAATTCCCAATTAGGAGCAGATTGCTGACAGTTATGTTCTGCCTTTACTTTTTATGGCTTCTGCTGACTCTTCATCAGTTACTGTAATTAGCAGAATGCATAAAAGATGGATATTCCAAAAATATTGAGAATTGATTAGTGGATTTTTAGCCTGGGGAGTTGGGAACATACAAATATAGAGGTTTTTGGTATATGGTTTCTGTGGAAGGGATGAGAAATGATGTTTTCAAAAAACAAGAAAGGCTGTTTTAAATTGAAAATAATCTAGAAAAGATGTAAAATTTGTAAGTTAGACAACTTAACTCAGAGACAAGTTCCCCATGTAGCTTATGGAATCTTCCTACAGTGGTATGGGTATATAAGAGGCTATTTAAAGGGATTAATGAGAAATTTCAAGCCATTTTTTCAAAATACACACACACACACACAAATCCACTCTCTGGTCCCATTTCCCCTTATTGTGGTACTAGGAAGTGTTCATCATGCCCAAGGCATCAGAGAAGAAAAATCGTCTTTTCAGAGCAGTTACAACTCTTGCAACTGACAAAACTGATCATTTGAAATGATCATTTCAAATGTTTCCTCAGCTAAAGACTATTAACATAGCAGGTGTCCTCGGGAGAAGGCTCTGGAACAGAAGGCCCTGAAATTCTCCTTCCACCACAGACTCATCTCTAGATCACATTTATTCACTGTGGTTGCTGTGTCTGTAAGTCCATCTGTCTAAGTCACCAGGTTTGGGCAACTCAGAGGTGTCTCTCATCATGGACTCTTCAACAACGTTGTGGGTTAAATCCACCCAAAGAAAGATATTTCTTCCTTGACCTCAATTCCAGTAGGTCCAAGTGAGCTGGCAGGGGGCAGGGGAGAATGTCCAGGAATCACAGCGCTACAGGAATTGTATGCTGCTGGCTGAAAGAGATGCTTTTGCATCTGTTCTGAAACGAATTTTCCCGATCGTTGGCTTTCTGTGCCATTTTTACTGTTTATTTTGTTGCTTGGCTCGCACTGGGCCTGAGCTTGACTTGGGTCCATGCGTCTGGAAAGCACAGTGCAGCTCGCTCTCCTTCCACACGTCCTGCTCTCTTAATAAAATGGTTCCTTTTTTTAATATACAGAATGACTGATCCCAGCATTTGGTAACAGGGAAAGCACTGATAATTTGCTTAAAATGAGTCACTTTTGCACCAGACTGGGAGCCCCATGACTCATAATTACAAGTTCAAAGACTGACTGTTTGTAACAAGAGGAAGCCCAGTCAGGGGGGCTTTCAGCCCACTCACTCTTCGCATTTTTTTTTTTTTTTTTTTTGTCTCCAAAGAGCAAATTACTGCCCAAGGCAACCTAGAGCTCATTAGTGGACCCAGTGGCATGAAAGGTGGCTTCCTGGGCCTGGCCAGAAGGGACAGTCTTTCTCCCCAGCCACTGGACTGCAAACAGTTAACCAGGTCCAAGAGCATCTGCCAGGGAACATTTTTCACTGCAGATGAACGCCAACCCAAGACGCTTTTAGGCAAATCAAACTGCGATTCTTCTTCATCAGGCTACTTGACTTTTAGCACCCTTTCCCTCCCCCGCTTCTTCCTGCCTTTGCAGCAGATGGCAGCAGTCAGGGCCCCTTGCCCTTGGCGTTGTTTTCCACAATCTGGTTCTGCTTCTGGCTTAAAGAAAAGACAGGATGAAAAAAAAAAGAGGAAAGTGAGGGAAGAAGTCAGAGAAGAGCTGCCACTGCAAGTGCCGAGAAAAGCTGTTCACGTGCTGCTGCCACGTGTAGAGATGAGGCAAAGAGAGCGGAAGAGAAATACAAATGGGAACCACGAGGCCAGCAAGAGCTGGAGCCCATCCGTGGCCTCCCTTGGTTGCCTCCGGAGCCAGGACATCCTTGGAGTTTGGGAGAGGCGAGGATGGTACTGGCGGGCAGTTCTTGTCTTTTTCTCAACCCAGACAAATGCACAAGACCCAAGCAGGGTCCACCTGGTCCCCACCTTACAAACAGCCTCCAGTTGGATCAGAAAGGTATGATGGAGGAGAGAGAGATTACAGCAGGACCTGTGGCAGTGGAGGGACTTGGAGCCGAAGGGGGAAACACTGCTGGAAAGACCCAAAGGAAATATACGATTTGAGTTGCTTTCCAAATTATGTGGATCATTTTAGATAAGGAGAGCATTTATGTCTGAGGCTCTAATAGAGGCCTTTGATAACTTTACTTATCAGCCATCAGCCAAGGCCTTTGAAACTCCTTCCTTTGAAAAACTCTATCAATATTAGCAAATGTTGTCTTAGATGCGACAAAATGTTTCATTTTTAAATTGTGGTATCATTGCTTTACATTATTGAGTTAGTTTCTGCTGTACAACAACAAGAATCAGTTATAAGTATACATATATCCCCTCCCTCTTTGACCTCCCTCCCACCACCCCTCATTCCACCCCTCTAGGTCATCACAGAGCTCCAGGCTGAGCTCCCTGTGTTAAACTGCAGGTTCCTGCTGCTGCTGCTGCTAAGTCGCTTCAGTCGTGTCCAACTCTGTGTGACCCCATAGAAGGCAGCCCACCAGGCTCCCCCGTCCCTGGGATTCTCCAGGCAAGAACACTGGAGTGGGTTGCCATTTCCTTCTCCAATGCATGAAAGTGAAAAGTGAAAGTGAAGTCGCTCAGTCGTGTCCGACTCTTAGTGACCCCATGGACTGCAGCCTACCAGGCTCCTCTGTCCATGGGATTTTCCAGGTTCCTGCTAGCTATCTATTATACTCAAGGTAGTAAATATATGTCAATCCTAATCTCCCAATTCATCCACTCCTCTCCCCCCACCCCAGTTCCTCATGCCTGTTCTCTATGTCTGCATCTCTATTATTACTTCAGATCTCAGATCTCAAAAAGATACAACCCAAATGCTGGTGCATCGGCAAATAAACAATCCAGTTCTCGGCGCTGGGGTTTAAGCCCTCCCCTGCTAAATGCTTTAGACCACTGCCCCTTCTCTCACTGCCCCAGAACCTTTCCCACACACTCATACAAATTGAGGGAGAGAAACAAGCGTTTATCAAAAACCTTATGTGAACAAGTCACGGCATCATGCTCTTTCCAAATTTCAAGCCCGCTTAATCCCCCAAACAAGCCTATGAGCCAGGACACATTGCTTTTCCTATTTTATGATTGAGAAAACCAAGGACACCACCAATTTGCAGACTCACAAAGGAAAAAAGCCTTTCTTTGTAGTGTCTTCTTGAAGGTCATGAGCCACGGGGCATCACTACGTGACCAGTCATTTAAGACCTTCCCTTCTCAGCCTCCGACTGTCAGTCAGCTCTTCTCGAGAGGTTGAGTTCCTCTCCTTCAGATCACCTGATTCGTGCCAGACACAGTCCGTGTTCGTGCCATACCTTCCGGAACCTCTTTCAGTTATGCTTTCATCCGCTAGAGTGCCCCGCATACACTCAGCATCCTGATCTTTCACTTTTCACAGACTCGCGTTTGCTCCCTGAGCTCATTCTCTTGGGATGCAGACCCTTAACTTCCCTTCCATGTGGCCACTTGGCAGCCCTGCTGCCTCTGTCACACACACATCCACACACACACACACAGTACATAAACAGGTGCAATTATTTCCACTTCCCACAAGACAACTAAGGAACAGAGGAATTAAGTCACTTGCTCATTAAGATCATGCCCTAGCAGGGTGTCTTTCTACAGCTGGGTTTTTTTCCAGGCACTGCTGAGAACTTTAAACTGGCTCCCTAGAAAGCACGAACTTTAATTCAGAAGCTCCCTCTAGGAATCTAGCCTGCGGAAATAATCTAGAATGTCTTTGTGCAAATACTGTGTTCTCAGAGACGCTCCTCCAGTCCCCCTAAGGAAAATCAGCTCACCCGGCCACTCGTCGCCCTCTGCCCCCTTACTCTGCCTCACCTCTCTTCGCAGAGCTGATTAGCAGTGTGGATTAGTTTGATCCTCCTGGCCCTTCACCCTCAGGAGGATGAATGCTTTCCAAAGAAGTGGGAGTGTTCACCAGCTTTCAGTAACTGGGATATAGTGGGCACTCAGTAAATGCTAGTTATGTTAATTACATAATAATTCAATGTGGAGTAAAATTTATACACCAAGATGCTCCCTGTAGCATTTACAGAGCATATATATAAAATAATGTATAAGTCCAACATTAGGGAATGGGCTATAATGAAGAAATATTAAACAGCTATAAAAGGTAATAATATTCATGAAGAATTTAATGACTTAGAAAAAAGGATGGTGAGATAATTTTAAGTGAAATAAACAGGCTACAAAATTGTATATACATTATCATCTTAACCATGTGGTTAAACAAAGTATAGAAAAAACAAGGTGGAGGAATGGCAAGTGATTTTTTTTTTCTGCTTATTTGTACCATTTTTTTATTTCCTAAATTTGAAGCAATGGGCAAGTTATATCTTGATAATAAGGAAAATCAAATAATATCTTTTACATAGTCTTACCTCATTAGGCAAAGATATGAGTTTTAAATCTTTAGGACTTGCCTTCTGCATCAGCTATATTCCTCTCTGAATCCCTATGCTATGCTATGCTAAGTCACTTTAGTCTTATCTGACTCTGTGGGACCCCATAGATGGCAGCCCACCAGGCTCCCCTGTCCCTGGGATTCTCCAGGCAAGAACACTGGAGTGGGCTGCCATTTCTTTCTCCAATGCATGAAAGTGAAAAGTGAAAGTCAAGTCACTCAGTCATGTCCGACTCTTAGCAACCCCATGGATTGCAGCCTAACAGGCTCCTCTGTCAGGATAATGCATCTATGAAAGAAAAATTCTTCAGAAACTTCCCTGAATGGCATAATACAAATGGTTCATAATGGTAAATTTCCTTCTCCTTGTTGAGGATGTATGAATGTCAGGCACAGATGTTAACTTTGATAACCCTACAGCATCCTGAAATGATGCTGGGTAGACCCAGGGATGGGGCTTCTGTGGTGGCTCGGACGGTAAAGAATCCACCTGCAGTGTGGGAGACCTGGGTTCGATCCCTGGGTTGAGAAGATCCCCTGGAGGAGGGCATGGCAACCCACACCTGTATTCTTGCCTGATTCTTGCCTCCTGACAGAGGAGCCTGATGGGCTACAGTCCATGGGGTCCCAAAGAGTCAGACACGACTGAGCAGCTAAGCACAGCCCCAAAGATTCTCATTTCTCAGTCTTAAAAATGAAAGGTCTTGGACTTCCCTTGGGGTTCCATTGGTTTAGAATCCACCTGCCAATGCAGGAGACATGGGTTTGATCCCTGGTCTGGGAAGATCCCACTGCTTGAGGGCAACTAAGCCCGTGCACCGCAAGTACTGAGGCCGCGAGCCACAACTAAAGAGCTCACCACAACCAGAGAAGGCCCGCATGCAGCAGCGAAGACCCAGTGCAGCCAAAAATGAATAAGTGAATGAAAAGAAAAGGAACTTCTTGCCAGGGGAAGGAATGGGAGCTGTTCTCAAACACTTCCTGTGGAATGCAGGTTAGTTCCCCTTAGAAAGAAATTCGTTCTGGGTTCAGTATTCAGAAAATAAAAACAAAACAAACATCACCCAAGTGAAAACTCAGGGCGAGAGGAAGAGCAGCAGGGTGAGGAGATGGGGGTGCACAGGAGGTGGGCTAACAAAGGCCTGTGCAAGTCTGCCTGGGCAAGTCCCTGGGAGAGAAGAGTCATTTTAAAACTCTGTGGGTTCAGAGAGGAGGGACCGCAAACCCAGGAGTCTCCATAAAGGGCAGGTTGGGCTTGATGTGGAAGGCAGGATGAGGGCACAGATCTGGGACCTGTTAGGGGACCTCTTTCCAATAGAACTTGTACCCTGCTATTCCTTCCTCCAGTGCCTCCTTCCCGCCCTCCTGTCTCCCTTGATTCCTTCCTTCCTTCCCACCTTCTTCCCTTCTTTTCTTCCTTCCTTCCTTCTTTTTTTTTTTTTTTCCCCTTCCTTCCCAACACCAGAGAAAGAGTAGTGAAAACAGATCTATACCTAGGTGGAGTTTTCACTCTACATAATGCATGCATGTAGTTTCAGATGGTGACAAATGGTAGGAAGGTTATAAAATAAGAATAATAGGGTAGGAAACGATAGGGGTGGGTTAAAGACCAAAGGAGGTGACTGTGAGCTAAGAACCGAACAGGGAGTTGATAGTCATAATGATTCAGGGAGAGAACATTCCAGACAAAAGGGACAAACAGCACGTGTATAGACACAGAGGTAGGAATACTGTTGACATATTTGAGGAACTGAAAGATCAGTGAGCCCAGGAGAGACACGAGCAAAGGGGGTGTAAGTGGGAGATTGGTGGGGAAGACACGTAGGCAGAGACTAGATAATGGGAGGCCTGCCAGGCCGAGGAGTTCGGGGTTTGTAGAGCTTCCCTGATAGCTCAGTTGGTAAAGCCACCCGCAATTCGGGAGATCTGGGTTTGATCTCTAGGTTGGAAAGATCCCCTGGAGAAGGGAAAGGCTACCACTCCAGTATTCTGGCCTGGAGAATTCCATGGCTAGTCTGTGGGGTCGCAAAGAGTCGGACACGACTGAGCACCTTTCACGTTCACTTCCTTGGGGACCATGAGAAGCCACCAGAAAATTTAAAGCAGAGAAGTGACGTGAAATCACTCAGGTTGTTGTGGGGAGCAGAAAGATCACAGGAGAGCGAAATGGAAGCTTCCCAAAGCCATTAGGAGACAGTCCAGGTGAGCAGAGGAGGTGTCTTAGGGTGGGGGAGAAGAGAGACCAGGAGAAGCAAAGAGATGTAAAGCATAGTCATAAAGGATTGCTGGCCAAACATTCCGACAGAGCTGAGATGGAAACTGAGGAACTGTGGAAGAGTCCTAGGTTTTTGTTTTTTGTTTGATAGAGCAAGTGGTGCCATTGACTGATACGGAAATAATTAGGGGAAACAGCTTGGGGTGGAGTTTGGAATAAAGTATGAAACTTGGGGTTCTGCTTGGGGCATGTCAGGTCTGAGATGCCAATTAGAGATTCAGGTAGATTTCAAGCGGTCTGTTACACGTCCCAGACTGGCCCTCAATGGAGACGACGGAGCTAAAGATAGAACTTTGGGAGCCCTTGGTGTATAATGCATACTAAAACCGTGAGACTGGATGAAATGACATGTTGAAAGATAGGAGCACGCAGAGCTGAGTCCTGCTACACTGCAGCATCTAGAGGCTGGAAGAAGAGGCCAGCCTGACCGTTTAAACCACTCTCTCTCCCTTTGTTGCTAAACTATAATTTGCAGCCACCTTAAAAATTCTCCTAGTGTGTTAGAGTAGTTCCCGTGCTCTGAACAGCTCGCTGCGAGGAGATTCTTAGATGACTCATTATTACTTATGATGATAATAATAACTCATTTTTTACACTTTCACTTTTTATAGGGTATTCCATATTTATTCATTCACTCTGTCAGAGACTTAAATGATTCAGAGCTGCTGTATTCAGCTTTCTTTATTTTTATTGTAAAATATATACACAGAAAACTGCATTGGAGATATATATACAGTTTAACAAATAATGCTTTTAAGAAAAACAAGTTAACCAGAGATATTATCTCATCCTTGCTCACTCATTCAGTCGACAGACCTTGCTTGGAGCACCTACCGTGTTCCCGTCTCTGAGCTTGGAGCTGGGGCTACAAACGCAGAAGGCAAATTCACTTGCCTTTTGGAGCTAGTTGCCTGAGGGGTGGGGGTGATGGGCAGGTGAAATCACTGTGAAAATACATCATTACAAAAGGTATTCAGTAGGGTTTTTTTATTTATTTTTATTTATTTGGTGTGCCCTGTCTTAGTTGGGGTAGGCAGTATCTTTCATCTTCGTTGCAGTATGTAGACTCTAGTTCCCTGACCAGGGTTCGAACCCCAGGCCCCCCTGCAATGAAGAACATGGAGTCTTACTTAGCCACTGGAGTACCAGGGAAGTCCCAGGTATTCAGTAGCCTTGAAAGGGAGCTATGCACCAAGTGATGCCTCCTCTTATTAACCTTCACAGTAACATTAAGAGGTAGGAGTCCTGTTAGCTTCACTTGATAGAGGACAACGCTGAGACTTGGAACGGTGTAAATGGCAGAGACCCCAGGTCCCACAGCTGAAGAGAAGCCAACACTCAGATCCATGGCTTCTCACTCCAAATCCTATGGCCTTTTCCCAGCCCCTGGATGGGAGGAACACGGAGGGTACATGCTAAAGCATAATGCTCTTCCTCAGTCATTTGCATGGGGGGAGAGTTGCCTGAGGAGGCTGTAGAAAACCCCAGTGGCCTCTGCCTGGGGCTGCCCTGAGCAAGCAGTGGGAAGTGTGGTGTCCACCCCTAGAGGTCGTTTGGGCCCCAAGTCCCGCCATAGCCAGAGGAAACCCACACCCCCGGGTCCTCCCCGTCAGACTCTGTGCCAGGCCAAGCTCCTTTCTTCCCTCTCCTCCTCTTCATTCCTCTAAAACCTTCCCCAGAAGGAACACTCCTCCAAGAGCCCCTCTGCAGTCTGACCATGGCCCCCTGGTCCCCCACGAATACCCACACCACCTGCACCGCGCCACCATCCGCCCTCTGTCTCAGCGCTCTCGTGCTTCGTCACATAAGCTCTGACCTCCTGGTGTCCCACAGTGCTTTCCATCCTGAGGCCAAGGGCAACGGCTCCTCCATTTATCTGTCACTAGCCAGGGGAGAGAGAGCTGTCAATAGAGTAGACACTCGGTACTTGTTAACAGATGGTCCGCTTCACCCACTGACTCGCTGCCTAAGTGAACAAACAGATGTTCCATGTAAGCAATGAGATGCTTTCCAGAGACGCGCCAGTTAGGATGTGGAGAGGTCAAAGGGGAGATGACGGCCTCCTGGAGCCTTGTCACCTCCTTTCCCAACCGCTGCTGATTTGGGGCGGGAGCTTAGTATCTGAGGAGCCCACACTGAGAACTGGGACCCTGCCCCTTCTCTTTCCAGGAGCATCCTCCCCAGCTTCAGTCCAACGAGCCATCTTCACAAATCCTTTCATGGTGAAGACCCTTCTGTGCGCAAGCTCCGTCTAGATGAGGGAAAGATACCTACTTAGCTGGTCCTCCCATAGCAGGCTAACTCACACAGCCCTCATGGCAGAAGGACAAGGCTTCACTGCAGGTCGGCCAACCTGTCCTTCACCTCTGATCTCTACCCCACCCCGCAGGCCCCAGGTGAGGTGACTCCTCCCAGCCACCTGGTGCCCTCTGTTTCCCCTTCACAGAGATCTCCAGCTTTTCTGAGCTGCCACCATGCATTTCATGGTTTTCAGTCCACATTCTAACCCTCCCAAATCTGCCTTTTTCTTGTTGCCACCCCTGACTCCATCAATCTGACCACTGTGGTTAGCTGGTATTTGTGAGATTAATTCTACTTGGCAAATGATTTCCATCTCGCAATGCTATATGCACAGGGAAGTGTTTGGAGTCAGACAAACCTGGGATCGAGTTACGGCTTTGTTGTTTTACTAACTGTTGTGTTGGAGTCCCTTTTAATCTCCTTCAACCTCAGTTATCTTACCTGTAAAGTGGGCCCCACACTCCCTAGTTGAAAGAATTAAATGAGACGACATATATAATCCACGTAGTACAGAGTTCTCAGCCAGCACTAGCTCCCCACCACCACCAGTAGAGTTATTGTGAAGATTAGTTAAGTTAATATTTGTGAACTATGCCTGTCACATAGAAGACACACACACAAAATAATTTTCCCTCTTTTTTTCCCTGAAGGAATGAGCATCTAAACTCCATTTTGCCTTATATTTGTTTCCAAGCCAGGGAAACAGAATTTTATCTAAACCCACATGCATTGCAGGGGAAGAGCATTTTGCTACTAGGCTAAAATGTGATTCTTTAATTATCTTTTTAAAATGTATCAAATAAACTTGAGACTAGAGTGGAGTTCGTTCCTAATTTAGGCATACATAGACAATGTGCCTTGTTTTCAAACATCAGGACATGTGGATTCTGCTTTAACCACCACTGACCCCAGAGCACAGGCTGACATGAGAACCAAACTCATTGAGGTGGGATCCGAGCAACAGAACCCTGCTAACCCATGGCCTTTAGAAGTGATCAAGACACGTCAGACTCGCAGAATTTGGAGCCTGTCTCTAAACTGAAGAGAAATGCTACCTTTCTGTTCAGTGGGCCTCTCAGTCAACTGCCCTTTAACCCCCGAAGGGCTAGAGCACAGGTCGTTCCTCCTGGGTTGGTCCAAATATTGGGCGTGGAATGAGACACTTAGGCCCTTTGGCAGCCGTCACTTCTATGGACTGAAATGGATGGGAAAGACCCCATAGGCCCAGGTCAGCCTGGCAGCAGAAGCCACAGGATGCTGTCTTATTTCATGGAAACATGACTGGCCTCCAGATTCCTGAGTGAACTCCAAAACGCAGAAATGCCAACATGACCCAGGCTGCTCTCCAAACTCCAGGCCCACGTCTGCCCACAGGTCTCTGTAAGCAGCCCACACGGGCACTTTGTCCTGAATAAAAACACTCACAAAATAAAAAAACCACAGAGATCCTGGGTTAGGAAAATGACAGTTTTCTGCAGATGATCTTCAAGACCACTGTCTGAAGGGTTTATGTTACTGCTGGAAACGGGCAGCTCAAACAGCTGCCCTTCCTTCAGGGGCTCCAAGACCATCCACTGGGCTGGCACACGGGGCGTTCTCTCACCTGCTGAGGCCTACATCCAGGACACAGCTGCACCAGGAGGGTGGACCAGCCGCGGTTACCAAGACAAAAAGGAAACAGCCCGCATCACATGCTGCCCCTTCATCCCGTCCAGCTCACATGGCCTGTGCTGCCTGGCCCCGGTAGGGTTGTTGGTGGGATGTGTGACTTCTGGCACAAGAAGTCAGGAGCCCATTTGATTTATTTAGTTGCGGTGCCACCATTGGGTGGGTCTCCTAAGGTTTCAGTGGCTTTCTTTCCACTTCGAATCTTCCCTTCACTCCACTCCCTGCCAAGCCCGCTCCAAGCCACCCCTAAGAATCTACTAATTAAAGTTCTCCTTTAACATCTTTCATGTGGCAATTTAGGAAACTCCAGGGCAAGTCCTCATCTGAGGACTTTAGCCCAGGTGGTATTGTCTGGTTTGAATGTTAAGGTTTTTGACCCCAAAGCTTTAGGGGGCATCCACCCACTTCAGAATTGTCAATCAGAAAGGGGGAAGTAGGTTAAGCAAGTGTCCTTGGTCCCCCTCCAAAAGGTCTATCTACTCTTTGGGCTTCACATCTGCAGCCACTTGGGTCGTGGCTAAGTGGTTTTATCTTCCCCTCCTCCTCTTGACTCCATACCCTGCTCTACCCGCCCAGCAACCCCTCAAATTGTAGATGAGCTGCTCCTGGCCCTCAAAGTAAACAGAGCCATGGCATGGCTTCCTGTGGTGACCTCCATCACCCTGGCGGTGGGGAGCATCTCCTCCCAGACCGCCACTCTCAGGGATTCAGGGCTCGATGCTGCTCCCTGGCAAGGATTACCTTCATGTCAATCCCTAAGGTGATGGAAGAAGGTGACTCCTTTTCCCTAAAACCACAGGCATGATGAAAGCAATAGCAGATGTCATTTAATCAGCTAGTAACGTGAGGGCCCTATTACAGCAAGAGCTGTTACGCTAGGGATAACTGACTAGGAAGAGCTGCTGTGCCTCAGGTATTGCCTTCTAGGCCTGAAGAGCCCTACTGAAAACTCTAGAGCGACAGTTTCTGCAGCAAAGGATACTGTGATTGGTTAGCACCGTCTTCCATGGGTGTGAGAAAGGAAAGTGGGAACACAGGGGCTATGTTCGTGTCATCTCTGTCTTTCATGTAACTGCAGAAACCCTCCTCCTTCCTAGATGACAGCATCCGCCCCAAAGCAGGGGCAAGACAGTGAAAGCAGTATCTCAGATGTCCTTTCTAGGTTTTCCAGGAGGTGGTCCATTCTTGAGCACCTCCTGATCTCATGAGTTCATTTAGTCTAGCGTCAGAGGACCCTTTGCTGTCCATGCTTAAAGTTACTGATGTATCCTTTGCCCGAGTTTCTGGCTGAAGCCATCACTTCCTCTGGCCCTCGGGACATCCAAGTACCATCCCCAAGAATGCTGGACCGTGGACTTTTCCCTAGGTCCTCCTTATCCCAAAGGTCCTCCTGACCTTTATGCTTCACGCCATCTTGATAGATTAGCCCCTCCTTTTATCTCAATTCTTCATTCCTTTCCCTCCCATCGGTCTATTCATGCTAACTTCTCCACACACTAGAAGGTGGGATTCTCTTCTGATTATTTGTGTAAGGATATTTTTGTGTATATTGTGGATATTGTGTATGGGCTTTCCAGGTGTTGGCAGTGGTAAAGAATCCGCCTGCCAATGCAAGAGTCTCAGGAGACGCTGGTTCAATCCCTGGGTCAGGAAGATCCCCTGAAGGAGGAAATGGCAATCCACCCCAGTTTTCTTCCCTGGAAAATTCCATGGACAGAGGAGCCTGGCGTGGTTATAGTCCACGGGGTCACAAAAGAGTCAGACACGACTGAGCACACAGCACGCATGCACACACATTTTTGTTTATTTCACCTAAGTCAACACTTACTGAGAAATTTCAGTACATCTGGAACTTAGATACCAGAGAAACCACTCTTTCCCTACCTATTGTTTCTCATCGCCATGTGCACTTCCATGGTCTACGTACTGTAGGTGTTCATCACAGCACTGCGTCAAAGCCGTTCCCTTACCTTCAGCTTAGAACACTTCTGCGCCAAGCCACAAAGGGTGTAGTTATCCCACCGCTCATCCAGCTTCCTCCCTGCCTATACCCGCCTGTCCCCTCCCGGCTCTGAGTCTTCTTGTGTATCTAGTCTCCAGCGGTGGGCTTGAACCCCTCCCCTTGGAATCCTCCCCACTTTTCCTGATTCCCTGTTGATCTTCTTTTCTCCCCTTCCTTCTTCAGTCAGAAGAAAGTGAGGCACCACGTGAATACATGTCTTTCCCGAGGCAAATATATTTCTGGCTCAGACTAGCAAATCATTTTTCAGCATGAAGAACACAACGCTCTATCATTTTTCTCCTGTCAATTTTTAAGCAATAGCTGAAGCAGTAGTAGGTTGTTTGGGGGCAGCCAGGAAAATGAGCTCTGGCCCACAGGCCCCAGACTAAAGGAAATCAGACAGCAGGCCCAACAGCAGCAGCATAAACTCTCCATTTCCTATGTTTTTTCTTTCCATTTGGTTTCCATGGGAGGCTGGATTGGGGGCAGGGAGGGCTTCCAAAAATACTGATTTGCATTCTGTAGAAAAATAAGGAACAAAATTTCAGGCTGGCAAGAAAAAGGAAAAGAAGCATTCAGAACCCTGTAGGACACCAGTACCTACAAACTTTTCAGAAACCCAGCTCCAAGGCTAATTTTGAGGATACCTTGTTGACTGCCATCTCTACCCAAGTGCTCTTTAATGAGTATCAAAATTCAGAAGAGGTTGCACCTTCAGGACTTGGAAATATTTTCCATCCAACTCACAACCCAGAATTGCAATGTCCTATTTTGGGGACTGAGATTGAGAAACTCCTGTCCTTTGGGGTTTGAGGGGGATTTTGTTTCTTGCTTTGTTTTGTTTGAAATTTTATACTACCCCGTGATGTTTTGTTTGCTCTCCTTTAGGTTTTAAGTGGTTCTGTGATTCAGCAAGCCAGCAGGCTTCCCTAAGTCATTTATATTTTCTGGGACTCAGCACTGGGACCTCTGGTTGAAATCCACTAAGAGGAAACAAAACTGAGAGTTCTAGACGGCATGGCACGTCAGAGCTCCTGAGACCGAAACTGATAGACCTCTGCATCTGGCAGACTAAACAAAGCTGAGAAGAAGGCACAGGGCATCATCCCTTCTAAGCTCAGATCTCCCTCCCACCCCACAGCGATGCTGGCACCAGCCCGAGACACCATCTTATGTCTCATCTTTGTAGGACCTGTTAGCTACTTGTCAACAAATGATGGAGTTTTTCTTGGCTAACCCTAAAATAGATACCTTCAAGAGTATTTGCATTTTTAACAAAAGCTTCTTGGAGATGGAATTCATCTCTAAGGGTAAGATATAGTAGGGAGAAGATGGTGTTGAATTTCTAGAATCACACCATGCAGGCTTCCCAGATGGCTCAGTGGTAAAGAATCCACCTGCCAATGTAAAATCACACTGTTCAGTGGATGGACCCACTCCCCTGGCCTGATGGTGGAGAGGGCGACAGCAGTGGGTGCTTGCTTCTCCTCCGGCATCGCATCACAGCGTGCTGTTCCAAGAGGAACAGCGTAAAGCATCTAAAGCATTCATTCCTTCCTTCAAAAGATATTTAGGGACTTCCCTGGCAGTCCTGCAGTTAAGATTTCGCCTTCCAATGCAGAAGGTACAGGTTCCATCCCTGGTTGAGGAGCTAATATCCCGCATGCCTCTCATCCAAAAAAATAAAACAGAAGCAAAAAATTGTGACAAATTCCACAAAGACGTTTAAAATGATCCACATCAAAAAAAAATCTTAAAAAAAGAAGAAACAAGATATTTGATTGAGTTCCACTGATGTGCCAGGTACTATCCAGGTACTAGTAATATTGCAACAAACCAAACTGACAAAAATCCCCTCCCTCCTGGAGCTCACAATTCTAGAAATACCAATAGAACATATTAACATATGAAGCAAACTATGCAAAGAGTAAACAGAACTCATGGTTCTGTTTCTTCGATGATACTGTAAAAAAGAATTCAGAATTTTAGATAAGATGGGCACTAATAAGAGTATAATCTACAAGCTCGTGGGTAAATCTATTGCTACCAGGTCACTTAGAGCCCAGCACCCGCCTTCTCTATCAGGCGTACTTTTCCCTGGAAAAACTGACCTAACAGTAGATCTACCTTCCTCTATAAGCTGGGCAATTTTTTACCCCCTTTATAACTATTTCTTTGAGTGAGCCTCAGTTTCCTCCTCTGTAAAACAAAATTATGATCCGGGATCACACAGAAGTTTAACTGGGATAATCTTTAAGAAAGCACTTGGCACCATGATTAGCATCAGATATGCAAAAAATTAATTCCTACCAGGTGGCACTACCACAGATATTAATCCAGTTGCCCTTTAAAAAAAATGTATTGGAGAATAGTTGCTTTACTGTGTTGTGTTAGTGTATGCTGCACAGCAAATGAATCAGTTGTGTGTATCCCTACATCCCACTGTTTCGGATTTCCTTCCCATTTAGGTCCACCACAGAAAACTGAGTAGAGTTCTCTGTGCTATACAGTGGGTTCTCACTAGTTATCTATTTTATATATCACTCGCTCACTCAGTCGCTTCAGTCATGTCCTACTCTTTACGACCCTATGGGCTGTAGCCCACCAGGCTCCTCTGTCCATGGGATTCTCCAGGCAAGAATACTGGAGTGGGTTGCCATGCCCTCCTCCAAGGGATCTTCCTGACCCAGGGATCAAACCTGAGTCTCCTTCGTCTCCTGCACTGCAGGGGAATTCTTTACCCCTGAGCAACCGGGGAAGCCCCATTTTGTACACGGTAGCAATGGCACCCACCCCAGTACTCTTGCCTGGAAAATCCCATGGACGGAGGAGCCTGGTGGGCTGCAGTCCATGGGGTCGCTAGGAGTCGGACACGACTGAGCAACTTCACTTTCACTTTTCACTTTCATGCATTGGAGAAGGCAATGGCACCCCACTCCAGTACTCTTGCCTAGAGAATCCCAGGGATGGGAGAGCCTGGTGGGCTGCCATCTATGGGGTCGCACAGAGTCGGACACGACTGAGACGACTTAGCAGCTTAGCAGCTGGTGGCTCAGAGGTTAAAGCATCTGCATGCAATGCGGGGGACCTGTCAATCCCAATCTCCCAATTCATCCCACTCCGCGTTCCCCCCTTGGTGTCCATACATTTGTTCTCTGAGTCTGTGTCTCTATTTCTGCTTTGCAAATAGGTTGATTTGTACCATTTTCCTAGGTTCCACATATATGTGTTAATATACAATATTTATTTTTCTCTTTCTGACTTCCTTCACTCTGTATCACAGTCTGTAAGACATACAGATGGCCAAGAAGTAGGTGAAAAGATGCTCAACATCACTAATTATTAGAGAAGTGCAAATCAAAACTACAATGAGGTGTCACCTCACACCAATCAGAATGACCATCATCAAGAAACCTACAAATAATAAATGCTGGACAGAGTGTAGAGAAAAGGGAACCCTCTTACACTGTTGATAGGGATGTAAATTGATGGAGCTACTATAGAGAACAGTATGGAGGTTCCAGTTGCCCTTTTAATCTACAATTCTCTGGCCCCTTGCTTCCCTGGGATCTCTTCCACTTCTCCACCTGAGAAGTGCTCCATCTTCAGGAGCCTCCCCACTCCCCCTGACAGACCTGGCCTTCCTCCCTCCTTGTTTCCTGGACCTAAGCCTGCCTTACAGCAAGCAGCGATTTCTTTTATAATTATTTGTTCACCTTTCTCCCTTACTGAACTTTTAACTCTTTAAGGGCAAGGATCAATCGCTCTAATCTTCTTGTTCCACCTTATCTGTCTGTCACATGCCTGCTGCTGCTAAGTCACTTCAGTCGTGTCCGACTCTGTGTGACCCCATAGATGGCAGCCCACCAGGCTCCCCCGTCCCTGGGATTCTCCAGGCAAGAACACCGGAGTGGGTTGCCATTTCTTTCTCCATGTCACATGCCTAGCACACCACTAAGATGAATAAATAATTATTGAGAGAATAAATAAATCATTAGCGAGGTGAGAAGCTCCTGCTCTTTTCAGCGCTGAGAGGGGAGAGGTCACCAGACCAGAAGGAGCTGTTTTCTAAACCCTGAGAGGGAAGGAAGGTGGGGCTATCTCTTCTGTAAATAAAAAAGGTGCTTTTTTATTTTATTTTAACTTTGTGGCTGACCCCAAACTGGAGTGAGAGGTAGTCTTTTAGCACAATCCAAAAGGCTCTGAGCCGGCAGAGGTGGATGAGAGGAGGAGTGAAATGGATCCAGGATCACACACTGTGGCTGCCTGTGGGGTCTCTTCCACATGCCCCTCTCTGTGGACCCAGCCTCACCCTCCAGGTGAAGCCCCCAGAGGCTTCAGGCCTGTCCTTGCCTCTTGGTCTTCGGTCCATGGGCATCCTCGCCACCTTACCTTGACCTCCCGAGCTGTCAGCCCTCAGTCTCATGCCCATTCACCCGAGGTCATCACCATCAGAGAACTCCAGTCCCAGAATCTTCCTCCACCATAGCTGGAGGAAAATCAGTCCCCGGTGTTCCTGACAATAAGCCATGGTACTGCAGGACCCCAAGTGCCTTTTAAACCACCGAAAGTGTCAAATATTTCCAGCGGAACTATCCCATAATGTGGACTTTACTAAATTTCTAGTCTCTGAAAATTGATGATTTGTGTACAATATGTCATGGCACGAGCCCCAAATTTTCTTAACACGGCTTTCCAAATTCTCTGCAAAATGCTCCCAAACTACCCTCTGGGCTTATCGCCTCTGTGTGTCCCCTGTCCCTTCTGCTCCCTCCTGCCAGGACCCCCCACCCCACCCCTCAGAAAAGGCCCAGTGGGGTTTTCCACTGATCATAAGTTCTTCCGGGACCTACGACCATATCAGTGCTGCGGGCTCTGAGAAATCTCGCCGTGGTCTTTCCACCCAGCTGTCATCTTGGACTCTTGGCTCCAAAAGAGCGCAGAGCCTGGGAGAGAAAAGGCCATGAGCCCTTCTCCTCTACAGCTTTTTGGACAACCTGCACCCTGACCCTACATCCTCTGTCTCTGGCTGGTGGAGGCCCTCTCATCACCTCTTGGGTGGGAGGCAATCTCGGGGTCCCACAGGCAGACGGGTTCTAAGTGTGATCTTGGTGGAGTTTTCCTTTCCCCAAACCCGGTTGTCGTTCAGTCGCTCAGTCATGTCAGACTCTTTGCGACCCCCATGGACTGCAGCACACCAGGCTTCCCTGCCCTTCATCATCTCCCTGAGTTTGCTCAAACTCATGTCATTGAATCAGCGATGCCATCCAACCATCTCATCCTCTGTCGTCCCCCTTCTCCTTCTGCCCTCAGTCTTTCCCAGCATCAGAGTCTTTTCCAATGAGTAGTCCAGAGAGATTCAGTCCTCTACCCTCTGTGGTTAAAACAAATCCTACAGATGATAAATCATAAAAGTAACGCAGTAAAAGGGCATACACTGTCAGAGTTGGGCATGGACTAGGGTCGGGGGGAAAATGTGGAAGGAGTCCTTTGGCTCTTGACGGGCTCTGCTGGGCCAAAGCACCCTCTGGCTAATGTCCCTCACACATCAGGGCTCATCTTTCCGAGCATGGCTCAGACCCGTTCCCAGGCCCATCCGACTCAGGAGTGTACAACAGGACTGAGACGAGCCCATTTGCTTCTGATTGGAAAAGGGTGGGGTGTCTTGTGCCTCACCATTCAGACATTCTCTGTGGTGCTATTTTTATCAACAGTAATCATTAAATTGGTGTCAGATGGGCTGGTCCAGTACCTCACCCCAGGGCTGGGTGATGGAACACCACGGGTTTTTTCCAGGCAAAAGAAGATGTGGCATGTGGTCCATATGAATGCACCTCTCTCATACCCCAGGCGAGCCCCTCTAACCCTGGACCCGGTTCCCATGGCAATGAGAGCAAGGTTATGCATCACTCCTGGTTCATGCCTGACCTGATTCATTTAACAGACATATGTTGTGTACCTTCTAAATGCCAGACATTGAACAAGACACTGGGGACTCACGAAACATATTATCTCTACCTCCTGAGAGACGTGCGTTGCACGAGAAAGGCCTGTCATGTGAAGTGGCAGCGTCTGCTGGGCTGTGCAGGTCACAGACGCGTTGCTAGACACGGAGTGGAGGGAGGATTTGTTTAGTCTGGGGCTCACGGCAAGCTCCACAGAGGTGGCGGCACTCAGCCAGGGCCTCAAAGATAGAGCTAAGTGGATGACAGTACACCAAAGGGAACCACGGGCAGAGGCAGGAAAACAACTCCATAGATTCATCCAAAATCCAGCCGTGCAAGCAGCTCTCACCCTGGGGCCCCACACCTGCCTGGAGCCTCACCCTGAGAGGCTGCGAGGAAGAGGCCTCAGGGCAGGAATGCCATCTGCTCACCCCCAGGGCCCTGGCTATTCTGACTCTGTTTTCAGAGCCTGGCCCCACCGAGCAGGGCCCAGGCACCCTGCTCGGCCTGTAGTGGCTCCAGGGATCCAGGAGATTGAAGTTAGTTGTGAACTAGGAACCTCCACCGCCGTCCACTCCTGGGTCTTGTGATTGAGAACCTGACTTCTTTTAACTGGATGCCTGAAAATTCAGGGTAAAATCTAACAGAAAACCCAAATGGGGCATAACAGGAGAATGGGGAGAAACGTGGCCCCGAATGATGGCCAAAAGTGCTTTGGCAGATGTCCCCGGCCATCCAAGGCTTGGGGCTCTGGTTTTCATTTCCTCTGACCAGACATTCCAGACTCCGCCCCGCAAGAGTCACGAGGAGGCCCAGGCTCAGGCCCCACAGGTCACAGCGGGTGTCCCTGGAAGGGCCTCCTCCTTGGGTGGTAGTGGCCAGCTGGAAGGGCCTGGGGCCACCTGTCTGGTCAGGAACCTCTCTGCTGTGGGCCTCCGAAGCCAGGCTTGCCTCTGAGGTCTGACTAAAGAGACAACGGAATTAATGGGACCCCCATGCCGTCACTGAGGCCATTTCCCTGTGTCTCCAAACAGGGATGAGAGAGGAAATGTCGTTAGGACGCCAGGAGGCTTTTGAGATTTTCAAGAGGGATCATGCTGACAGTGTTACCATCGAAGACAACAAACAGATTCTGAAGCAGAGGTAAGGCCGCCGGGGAGAGCAGCTGGTCCTCCGAGGCTTCGCTGGGCCAGCCTCCAGACAACTTGCTGCTCTGCCCTCTCTCATCCGCCCAGTCCGGTTTCTGAGAGAAGGGCACGGGGTGTGTGCAGCTTCATGTTGGTTGAGTTGCGTCCAGCCTGGTACCCTTGTCTCCCACGTGTTAAGCCTCATTATCCCAGTACAGCTGGGTCACCAGCAATGTTAGAACAGGGGCTGTACACACCAGCACTTTGCATACAGTCCTCACATTTTACATTAATTCCCAGCAGCCTGGGGCTCTATCGCTATTTCAGTGCTGCAAAGGCAAGGGAAAAATAAAAATGTGCTTACAGTCCAAATAGAGAAGGAAATGGCAACCCACTCCAGTATTCTTGCCTGGAAAATCCCATGGACAGTGGAGCCTGGTGGGCTGTATAGTCCTTGGGGTCACAAAAGAGTCAGACATGACTTAGTGACTAAACAACACAGACGAAATGCCACGTCTTGGAACTCCAGGCCCTCCAACGGCTCTGCAGAGCTGCCCTGTACTTCTTGGTCACAGGACACGAATACACACGCATGTCCTATGACCCAGGCACCTCTGATGTATTCTCCCGGCCAGAAGCAGAGAAGGCAGCACCATTTGTTGACAGGTTGTCCAGCAAAGCCTGTGTTCCGGACCCTTTAGAAAAATCTTAGAGGTGCATCATTTGTTGCAGCTAATGCCTGAATTCAGCACATGTCCTCAAGCTGGTACAAATAGAAAACACTGCTGGACATGTGGGCCTAGGGTTTAAAGGAGAGGGTTCTAGACCACGAACTCTCAGATGTCATGTGTGACTCCACAACACAGTACACAGAATATTTTCAAAAAGTATTTGTTGAATTAAAATGAGCTCCAGGTTTGAGAATCATATGTTTATAAATGCTTCAAGGAAGCATGAGAAGGGGATAAGCTCTCTCAAGGAAATGGGCTGAAGTACAAGAGCCTGGAGGGTAAGAAACTTAGGGGAAGCTTTCAAGAAAGGAGGGGAGGGAGCTGAGAAGAGAGGAGAACCAGCAGGAAAAATCAGCCTAAAAGCCAAGAGGGGAGATGGCTCCCAGAAGCAAGTTGTCAGTGGTGTCAGATGCTACAAAGAAATAGGCAGGGGGAACTTCCCTGGTGGTCCAGTGGTTAAGACTCTGCTTTCCAATGCAGGGGTTGCAGGTTTGATCCCTAGTTGGGGCACTAAGATCCTATATGCCACAAGTTGCATCCAACTCTTTGCAGCCCTATGGACTGTAGCCTGCCAGGCTCCTCTGTCCGTGGGATTTCCCAGGCAAGAATACTAGAGTGGGTTGCTGTTCCTTTCTCCAGGGTATCTTCCCAATCCAGGGATTGAACCCAGGTGTCCTGCATTGCAGGCAGCTTCTTTATCATCTGAGCCACCAGAGAAGCCACAAGGTGCAGCCAAAATTGTTTTTAATTTATTTATTTTGTAATTGAAGAATAATTGCTTTACAGAGTCTTGTTTTCTGTCAAACCTCAACATGAATCAGCCATAGGTATACATATGTCCTCCCCTTCTTGAACCTCCTCCTATCTCCCTCCCCATCCTGCCCCTCTAGGTTAATACAGAGCCCCTCTTAGAGTTTCCTGAGCCGTACAGCAAATTCCCCCTGGCTATCAATTCCACACATGGTAATGCGAGTTTCCATGTTACTCTCTCCATACCTCCCACCCTCTCTTCCCCTCTTCCCATGTCAAGTCTGCTCTCTATGTCTGTTTCTCCATTGCTGCCCTGCAAATGAATTCTTCGGTACCAAAAATTCTAAAAAGAGGTCAAATAAATAAACCTTGTTTTCAAAAACTTAAAAAAGCAATAAGCTGGAGGCAGCAGAAAAAAGTGCCCGGGGAGTGAGCAGCTGAAAGGGCTCGAACTGGGTACAAGGAGTGAAGAAGCAGGTGAGAAGGGACTGGGCAAATGAGGGAGGGCCAGCAGTGTGTTCAGAGAGCTGTGAGAGGAGGAAGACTTCTGTGGTGGGAAAACGGGAAGTAGCCTGAGGAGATCAGAAGTTTGTTTCAGGATGGAGAACTGGTCAAGGTTGTAGGCAACAGGCAGAAGCAAGCTCCCGGGTGGGGAGCAAGCGGGGAGAAAGAGAAGGGGCGGAAAAGTAGGGAACAAAACAAGGGAACCGCTGGCCCAGCAAGGCTCCAGGGAGCCGGGCAGTGGGGACCGTCAGAGGGCGGGGAGCCTGGAAGGAAGCCGGAATGGAGAAACACAGCAAGGTGGGCTGACGCTGATACATTTGGAAGCAGAGGGGGCGCGTTAAAGATGGCCTCTGTTTTGTCTGTGAAGAAAGAAATTGAAGCAGGACAAGAGATTGAGGATGGTGATGAAGCTACCACAGGCAACAGGAAAGAAGGCAGAGCTGGGAAAAGGAAAAGGGAAGGCCGGTGGCCCTGAGGGCCCAGCCCAGCCGTTAGCCGATGGCGTTTACACTCGGGGGCGCAGATCCCAGATCACTGGAGGAATCCAGTGAAGGCCAGAGCAGCCCTCCTAACCAAGGAGGTGTCTGCATCCGCTGTGACCCAGCAATTCCCCTTCTGGGTTTACAGCCAGCGTGTCTCCACACCTGCAGGGATGAGTTTCAGAACTCCCCACAGATACCCAGGGCTTCCCCAGTGGCTCAGATGGTAACAAATCTGCCTGCTTGGCAGGAGACCCAGGTTCGATCCCTGGGTGGGGAAGATCCCCTGCAGAAGGGAATGGCAAGCCACTCCAGTATTCTTGCCTGGAGAATCCCATGGACAGAGGAGCCTGGCGGGCTACAGCCTATGGGGTCACAAAGAGTCAGACACGACCGAGCAACTAAGCATGCACGCACAGGTGCCAAAATTCACACGTGCTCAAGTCCCTTAGGTAAAATGAGTAGTACAGTCGGCCTCCAAACCCACAAGTTCCACCCATGGATCCAGAGGGCCGACTGCAGCTCCCAAGTTCTCACAGCCTCAGAAGGGGCCATAGATGAGGATGTTCACAGCAGCTCTGCTTGTGGCTGAGGAGGGCGGGAAAGCCAGTGGGTTTGTCTCACCCACCAGAGACCTCAGCTTTCACCAGAGTCACTTTATTTTCTCCCTGTGTGACTGCTAGTTGCCCAGTCGTGTCAGACTCTTTGCGAACCCCATGGACTGTAGCCCACCAGGTTCCTCTGTCTGTGGGATTCTCCAGGCAAGAAGACTAGAGTGGGTAGCCATTCCCTTTTCCAGGGGATCTTTCTGACTTGGAGATGGAACCCAGGTCTCCCACATTGCAGGCAGATTCTTTACCATCTGAGCCTCCAGGGAAGCCCACCTTCTCTGATCTGCGCCCCTGAGTGTAAACACCATCAGCTAACGGCTGGGCTGGGCCCTCAGGACCACCGGCCTTCCCTTTTCCTTTTCCCGGCTCTGCCTTCTTTCCTGTTGCCTGTGGCAGCTGTACATACTGAACCTTCATCACCACCCTCAATCTCTTGTCCTGCTTCAACTTATTTTGTCCGTCTGGCTGATTGCCCGTCCCTGGGGAAGTGGAGAGTAGAAGGCTGGGGACTCCGTGCAGGCCACAGTTGGGGGGTTGGGTGCGGCAGGCAACGGTGGATTACTGAGCACATGCCAACGAGGGCAGCACTACGTAAGACCACAGTTTATGTAAATTATAAATAGATGCACACAAACAAGCAAAGACAACAGAACAAAAAAGTATACTTCAGCCTACTTTTCCAGTAAGGATGGCTACCTCTGCAGGGAGCAGAACTGGAGCTCAAAGTGGCATGTGAGTAACAGATGGATAAAACAAGGAGTAGGGAGAAGATGGGCTTCCCTGACGGCTCAGATGGTAAAGAATCTGCCTGCAACACGGGAGACCTGGGTTCCATCTCTGGGTCAGAAAGATCCCCTGGAGAAGGGAATGGCTACCCATTCTAGTCTTCTTGCCTGGAGAATCCCATGGCAGAGGAACCTGGTGGGCTACAGTCCATGGGGTTCGCAAAGAGTCCGACAGGACTGAGCAACTAGCAGTCACACAGGGAGAAAATAAAGTGACTAGTGAAAGCTGAGGTCTCTATTTCCAGGAAACTGGAATATGCACACCCACGAAGACTTGAGCCTGTGAATCCAGGGAGTTTCACGTACCTTCCAAACCTCTCCCTGGGGCAGGCTGTGTGTTTTCAGCTGGACGTGTTGGAACAGGACACCTTGTTTGTCTGGAGACACGTGCATCAGGCTGGAGGACAGCTGCCTCGTCCAGTGACTTCACTAGAGCCCTCAGCTATGTCCACACCCAGGGCTTCAGGGCCCATGCCGGTGACCTCGTAGCCCTGGCTTCATAGTAAACTGACCCGTGGAGCTTGTACAAGCTGCCAGAGCCTGGGCCTGACTCCCTGGATATTCTCACTGAATTAGGTAGAGCCCGAGTATCCGCTTGTTTCAGAATTCCAACATGCCACCATGTTTGAAAACCACTGGCCAGACAGAGAGCTTGTCCAGAGACCTTGAGAAAGAACATAATATGTCATGTCTCTAGAATTGGTGTGGCTCCTGGATCAGGCTTGTACTCTTGAGCTTAGAGGTCTCTTTCCAGCAGGAGATGGGTTTGTGGAGGGGACGGTGGGCGGGGGAAGGTGGGGCGGTTGGAAAAGATGAGGCTATATGGGCTTCCAGTACAGAGTTCACTAACTCTAGAACAGCAGAGTTCTGACAGTCACATGACAGATGTGCTTTCGGGCTCACACACATGGAAATCGCGCAGGATGGGCTGGTTCAAATGGTGGTCCCATCTTCCTCAAGGCCCTAAAGCAAAGGAGTTAATGAAACTCACACAAAGCTCCCCTCTGAGAAGAGGTTTTCCCAGCAGTAAATCAGTCTTTTAAAATCAAATGAAAAGTCAGCAGACCAGCCCACATTTTTAAGATGTCTACATCTGTTCAGCGTTACCAATTATTAAAGGAGTATTTGGGACCGGGGAGTGTAAGCCAGGTCCTACTCTTTTCTCAGGATTGGAACCTTTGCATTCACAGAAAGTATTCAATTAGCAGGTATTACATGCTCATAACTCTTATGGCAGAGGACAAAGAGAGATGTTTTTATAGAAAACAAATAACTACAACCAGTGTTCCCATAGCAGACATTGAAATCAACTGTGAAAAACTTCCACACCTCCATCTCTTTAAGAACCAGTCTGCATTGACCCTGATCCCACCAACCCATCTGCTCCCAGTCCCTCTAGTGACCTAGAGCATCACATGGGCCATCTGTTGGAGGAATGATGGGTCCTAGGAATACAGACATGTGCCAGAGTGGTTGTCCCCAGGGTGGTTAAATTGCTATTCCCTGGGACTTCCCTGGCAGTCCTGTGGTTAAGACTCTGTGCTTCCAATGCAAGGGCCGAGGGTCCGATCCATGGTCAGGGAACTAAGATCCCACATGCTGCCCAGTACAGCCAAAAAATAATTGCTCTTCCCTAACTCTACTTCTAATAGACTTCCTCTTAGAAAGTCTTACCTTCCTGATTATCCTCAGCCAGCAGAAACCCGTGGGCCTGGGCTCTCCCGTTTTGTTCACTACTTCTCTTATCAAGTAACTCTGCCAACCCAGGGCCCTAGTGCTGCACCATGGTGCTAGAAAAGTCCAGAAAAGAAGGGCTGAGGACCACCACCACCCCCCAACAACACAAGCCTTGGTCCAGCTCAGCCTCGTTAGCCAATGGCAAGTAGCTTCTAAGCCCAAATACAGGGACTCTTGATGACTCGAATTCCCTCAGCTCCCTCAGAGTGTGGGAGTTGATGCTGAGTTGCAAGAGGGGACCATCCCTGGCTCAGACGTTAGGGTCACTTAGTAGGAGGGATTTCTACCCCTTCTTGCCAGCATATCTCAGCTCTGCCCCCAGCCTGGGGAAAGTTGTTCTGCCTGCCTGTGACAATAGAAATAAGATGTTGGCACATTAATAGGATATCTGCCCTCCAGTAAACTGGAGCACGTGAGCCAATTCTTAAGCCGGATTTTTCAGTAGGAGACAATTCAGATAGAAGTGCAGTTGAAAAATACTACATTTTCCAGGCATGACTCATCCTCACAGTATATAATAGCATGAAGAGAGGCTGGAAGCCCCATGCTTGGCTAACTCCAGTGCCCAGGCACCACCTGGCTGACTTTCTTTTGTGATAGGTCCCTCATACAAACTGAATCCTCTGTCACAGGGTCCCATTCAATAACAAAAGAGTAAATCAATGGGGAGGCCAGCCACAATTGGAAATGAAGGCGTTGATAATGTGAACGAAACCAAGAAAAGCACCCCCCTCACTCAGTTGAATCCTTTAGATAGAGATTAGAACAACAATATCACACCAACAGGAAAACTGGGCCAAGAGCATCCAAGAGCAAATCTAACACCATCATCTGGAAATAAAGTCCACCCCAAATAGGAGTTCCCTGGTTCCTATTAGAGTTCAGTTTTAACCTTTATTATTTTTCCATTTGTTTTTTGTATTTACACCTAGTCTCCTGAACTAGAATTATGAACTTGCGAGCAAAGATTAGATTAGAATCTTCTCAGTCTCCCCACAGTTTTTTTTTTTTTTTAAACAACGCTAGCCATAAAAATGGTATTCAAAAAGACTTTTTTTTTTTGGCTTGAAAGTGACAATTTGAAATTGACTTTGAGAAACCGTAGCAGCCCAGAAAGCTGCCTGAGAACTGCTTGCTAGAAGTAGGTGAATGTAGCAGTGGCTGACAAGAGGGCAGCCATCTTGATGGGGAAAGGGAACACGATAGAAAGGAATTTCAGTATTTTAAAAAGTGTAACAGAAATTAAAATTGGATCTTCATCACAATATAACAGAGGCAGCCAAAGTATCATATCAGGAATGAGTCAACAGAGAAAGGAAAGGACATAGACCCAGTCTTTATGATGGGGAAGCGAATTGGACGTTCACTCCATGAACGGTCAACACATTTTTTTCTTATGTTAATCACCGTAGACAAGAAGACAAAGACTGAAATGTGGGAAATAGCCCAAAGGCAGGCAACATACATGCAGGGAGCCGAGCAAGCAGCGATTGAAGTGGTGTAGGGGAGAGATGACAGTGCCCTCTCAGGGCGGGTGGCGCAGGGTGAAGCTCAGTGGGATGTCAGTGTAGGTACTGAGGACAGAGAGGGGCCAAGACTCCAGGACTGAGTGAAGGGGCTGATGGAGAGAAGGGCAAAGGCTGGGGTGGTGTGTAGGTTAGTGGCATGAGCCCCTGGGTGAGTGTGGGTGCCAGGCAGCGAGGGGAGAAAGGCAGGGAGGTCTTCAGGGAAGGTCCTCAGCCCTGCTCTGGATCCCATAGGTTTTAGTTATCTGCAGGGCATCAAACAGACAGAAAATAAAGCAGGACTGAGATCTGGGAGGTGTCCAAAGAGGTGGCCAATGAAGGCACTGGCCTGAGTGGAGTGCCTAGAGAGTGGGTGTTGTGAGGAGAGGGTCTAAGACTAAACCCTGACCACTGAAGAAAATGAAAGTGTTGGTCACTCATTCATTTCCACCTTTGCAACCCCATGGACTGTGGCCCACCAGGCTCCTCTGTCCGTGGAATTCTCCAAGCAAGCGTACTAGAGTGGGCAGCCATTCTCTTCTCAAGGGGATCTTCCCGACCCAGGGATTGAATGCAGGGATTGAACCCAGGGATCAAACCGAGGTCTCCTGCATTGCTGGCAGATTCTTTACCATCTGAGCCACCAGGGAAGCCCAAACCCTGACCATTACCAGCATCTAAGGAACAGATTGCAAAAGAAAAGCCTGAAAAAGAGCCTGAGAAGCAATGGTCAGGGGAACAGGGGGGAAAAAAACAGGGAGATACATGATGTAACGTGGAAGGCAATGGAAGAGAACTGTTTTCACTCTGTGGTTCTCTCACAGTAAATGAATTCTTTCGTCTAGAACTCAGGCTAGGGCAGGAAGAAGGCGAGGGGGTGGTTCCAAGGGAGCCCGGCTGGGGGCTGTGGAGATGCAGGAGGAACAAGACAGGAATGCAAAGCCATGTCTCATCACTGTTGACTCGCCTCCTTCTCCTTCAGGGCTGGGCTTCCTCAGGCTATAGTCTGTCTTGACAACACAGGAGCAGGGAAGCATGTGGGTGGGGTGGCCTGGGGTGGCAACAGCTGCAGAGAGAAGGGAAAACGGTCTCTCAGAGATGGCTCAGCCCTCAGCTCACACCTCTCCAGTGGGAAAGCCCTTTTTAGCTCGGTGCTGGGCTGCAGAAAGCCTGGAGCAACAGCCCACGGCTTCCCGGCTGTGTCTGCCAGCCTGGCATGGGGCGGCTCTTTGAAGACGGTTGACCACAGCACTCAGCAGCTCCTCGCCACGGGCCCCACACCCCGACAGATACGGGTGACCGCCGGGGAGTGGGGGGGCTCCCTTCCATGCCTGTGGGGGCTCCTCTGCGGAGATGAACCTCTCTGCCTTCAGGATCTTCCCTTCTCCAGCTCTGTCCTGGTTTCCTCCAGCTGCTGATATAAATCTCGGCAGCTTTGCAGCCTTGCTATAAGGAAACTATAAGATAGTTTCCTCATTCCCAAGAATCTCAAGCTTCCAGAACTCTGTAGAACAGGCCGTCAGAGGCGTCATTCACTGGGCTGTGAAGGACTATCAAACGCCATGAAACTGCAGGTGCTGAGGATGGACATGGCACCAACCAACAGTTAGAGCCCCCCCCCCCGCCCCCCACCACCTCCATATGGCAGAGCTTAAAGGATGAAGATAGTCCTCATTTGAGTAGCTCAGACAAAGCCTCAGTCTACCTGCCCAGGGGACAGAGGCCAGCCTGAGCCCCCAGAGCCCAGCACAGCGACCCACCCATGTTACGAATGTTTGCTGAGCTGAATTCAGTCTGCGTGGCATCCAGTGGGCTTGTACTCATCTCCAGAAGGCGACAAGCCCTAGCTGCAGAAGGGACATATGTCATCTGGGATGAACACCATTAATAAGGATCCAGGGTGGGGAGTCCCAAGAAACCTAACACTGAGAGAAAATGTAGTCCCCTTCCCTGGAAACTTCTGTCGGCGGTCTCCTGCCAAGCAGACACGGTCGGAAAATAGCAGTGACGTAATTCACGCCTCTTTCCCAGCCAGCCCAGAGCATTCTGGGCACTCAGCTTCACTTCTGGTATTCCCGTACCTAGGAGCCCTCTTCTCCCCTCATCCTCTAACAAAATCCCGCAGGATTTAAGTGCTTATGGATGAAGCAATAGCACATCTGGGATTTACTGGGATTCAGAAAGATTTGCGGATGGAGCAAGAACATTTCCTAAGGACCCACTGTGTGCAGGCCTAGACGGCATGGTTTTCGTAGAGGTCATTTCTGCACTTGTCCAGCCTAAGACTGGGCTCTCAGGGGGCTTCTCAAGAATACCTGGTGGAAAATAGAGAGGAGTCATTGAGGAAATGTCAACACAGCATCTAGGGGACTAGTAGGCAGCCATCTAAAGATAGTGAGAATGTTTCTAAGAACATAGGGAAGGACTTACAATGCTAAATGAAAAAAAAAAGCATAAAATCATATATATGTATATGATCTTAACTGTAACAACTGGCTAGAAAGAAGACTAGATCTCAGAATAGGTCTATTTCTGGGTAGGGAATAATGAGGGTTTTATTTTTTTTCTTGCTTTGATAGTTCCAAAATGTGGTTTAACATCATCTATAACAAAAGTAAACAAACTTTTCTCTGGAAAAAGCTAGATAGTAAATATTTTCAGCTCTCCAGGCTCCATAGTCTCCATCACAGCCGCTCAACTGCCTTTGCAGTGTGAGAACAGCCTTAGACAGTAAACAAAGGAATCCATGTGGCTGCATCCCATACGACTTGATTTATAGAAGCTGATGATGGTGTGAATCTGCCTCATGACCAGCCATAGTCTACCAGTCAGAAAAAAAGAGAGAAAAGATCAGAAAAAAAAATCAGAAAAAAAGTTCGTTAAGTATTCTTTGACTCTAAGATCTTGGTACTATGATTAATAGAACACCGCACATAAGGCGTAGAGCCCTGCTTTACTCTGGTTTCTTTGTATCATAAAACATTTGAAATCAAAAGTCATAAATTAGAGACTATGAGAAGGAAGATCTACACTGAAGAAAAGAGTAAAAATTCATGACACCAGTAATTAATACAAATTTTATCTCTGCTCTTAAGCCAAATATATTTCATTCATTTAAATTGTCTTTTTATGTCCCTTTCCATGAAGTTTTATAACAGAGACCTCTCAGAAATGTCTTATTTTTAAAACGTAATTTAGGGTGGACAGAAAAGGTTAAACTCTCATTTCATCTTTTTTTTTCGCCCCCTCCAGATTTGCTGAAGCTAAGGCCCTGGGAGAAAGCATAAATGAAGCTCGAAGTAAAATTGGTAAGCAGATGACACTCTGTGAGCCTCTTTCACAGGCCATTTTCCTGGTGAAATCAGGTCATGATGTGCTTCCAAACAGCCCTGAGGACCAGTTTCAAGAGGTCCCTGCCAAGGAAGCTGCTTTGAGAGCACCTCTCCTTGGAAGTTTGTCTCTCCCACCATTCATCAGGGAAATCACTTTCTTTTGTCTAGAACCTGAATTGTTCATCCTCATACAGGCCTGAGTTTGAGCATCCCAATGAGCAAGTTTTGTCTGTCCCTGGTGTTTTCCAGCAATAGCTCAACTGGTCATAACTGTACTATTGCAGCGACGGTTCACGTTTTTAAGGGACTGTGGAACACTTTCACACCTCCCAGAGCTTATACTTATCGTTTTTGGCCCAGATGTGCATTTTTAAGCACCACTTCCTCTCCTTCAGTAACTGGGAGAATGAGAGGCAAAAATGAGTCACTCTGCCCTCCCAGGACTTGGGCTGCCCAATGGAGCTCCCCCACTTAGGTGAGCATCCCTGGAAAAGTGAGGTTAAGGCAAGAGGCAACCTCGATAATACTGTGCCTCAGATCTTTGTCAAAGTGAGAGGAAGACACTTCTTTCACCCGAAGCTAGAAGACACACAGAGACCCATCTCCCACGCTGGGCAGCTTCACCAAGGGGGTCCCTTGTGGCTTCATCTCTGTGCTAGCTAAGACAGGAGTTATCTGGTTCAGCTGACTCCTGTGGCCCCTTTGTCCCGACCTCTCTGCTCTCATAAGTGAAGACAAGACAGAAGGCCACTATGAACATCCCTTTTGGCTTTTCCTACAAAATATGACAATGGCACCCCACTCCGGTACTCTTGCCTGGAAAATCCCATGGACGGAGGAGCCTGGTAAGCTGCAGTCCATGTGGTCGCTGAGAGTTGGACATGACTGAGCGACTTCACTTTCTCTTTTCACTTTCATGCATTGGAGAAGGAAATGGCAACCCACTCCAGTGTTCTTGCCTGGAGAATCCCAGGGACGGGGGAGCCTGGTGGGCTGCCGTCTATGGGGTCACACAGAGTCGGACACGACTGAAATGACTTAGCATAGCATAGCATAGCACAAAATATGGCAACTCACAATAGCCTAGGGTCGTTTCAGTTAGGGAACCAGGTAGCCCTGCATTCTCTACTGCAGCCTGAACAGAGAACTGAGGCCAACAAGCCCCAAGCCACGCCCAGCACCAGGACAAGGATATCTAGAGTCTCAGAGGTTCTTGACTTAAGGTCCAGCAACTTGGATGGAGGGAAAATGCACCTTTATTTTCATTAACCTCTAACTGCAGTTTAGCGCTCCGTCCAATGATGAATGTTAACAGCAGACCACAGTAGAAGTACCAGCACCTGTCACAGTGGAAATTATCGACATTTTCATTTCACAGCACAGTTGGCAGACATTGTAAAATATCTTTTATACTCATCAGTGCTTCAAAATTACAGTAGTTATTAGACTCACCAATAGACCTTGTTATTTAATACACTTATATAAAAGCACATATAGCTATTTCTGTATCACAAAACTTTTTAAAATCTTGGTAACTATTTCAATGTAATTGGTCTCTCTTAAAATCCTATGTAAAACTCCTTTCTTGGCTTGAATTCTCAAAACCCTTAAAACCATATGAAAAAAAAAAAAAAAAAACTGAGGGTCAGGAGCACTTTTCTGGAGATAACATTTATAGTTTATTGGTCAAGATCTCTATGAGATCCGTGACCCAAACCAATGACGAGGGAAGGGGAAACAGGCCTAAGTGGCAGACAGCAATGGCCCACTCTAATATTCTTAGTGTTTCAGAGTACAGTGAGTTGTTGTCACAAGTAATTTTAAATTCTCCATAATTTTGATGCAACAACACACATTGATGGATCCAATTTGCCATATTTCTTGAGATTAGGCAAATCAGAGGCTGCCCCACCGCTGCCCAGGCCAGGGATCTGAAGGCTGTAGTTGGTATTCCAGACAATATGTCTGTAATTTACACACAGAAGGTCCAGATGTACTAGAGAGAGCCCTGGGCAAATAAACCTTTGTGTTTGCTGGATAATAATAAGTAGAGTTCACAGCAGTGTTAAAACTCAAACATTTATTGCTAATGAGAAAGTGGCTGATAGTTCAGTGGTGCTAATAAAACCAATGTCACTCTTAAGTCATTTTATGCAAATAATAGGCTTAAGACCCACCTCCTGGCCACCCATCTTTCAGATGTGCTCTTGATACGAGGGGGGGCCAAGGCAAGTGGATAGTTGAGACTCAGCCCCCTTACGCAACAAGCCCCTGACAGTGCATGACCGCAGTGAGTAGCCCCCACCACCACGGCATCTCAGACACAGGGTTAAGACTAAGGAAGTACAAGGTGGAACTTGTACACATATTTAAAATTTCCGAGGCAACTTTGAAGGAAACTGGTTTCAAGAGATTTACAACATGACTGAGTGTATTTTTTCCTAGGGAGAAATTAAATCAAGTGGAATTTTCATCCCCCTACAAGTCCTTTAGTGAATCTAACAGCCTGGAGGTGGGAGCGTGGCACGGATGTGCCATGACATGTGTGGGGTGATGACTCAGCTCCGCTCCCAGGCTGGGCCACATCCTCTCTCCGGACCCTCGGGCTGGAGTGAGAAGCTGGGGGCAAACGTGCAACTGGCCTGCCTAGGGGAGAGGGAAGCTCTGTCTGTGATCTACACAGCTAGCCCACACGCTTAGACTGCAGGTTGCCACTGTCTTCTCGGGCAATTTGGTTTTTCTCTGATGTTGTGATCTAGAGCTGCCACTTGAATTTCATTCTTACATTATTTTTTCTAATTTTTGGCTGCGCCGGGTCTTCGTCACTGCACATGGGCTTTCTCGAGTTGTGGCAGGTGGTGGCTGCTCTCTAGCTGTGGTGCTCAGGCTTCTCCTTTCGGGGGCTTCTCTTGTTGCAGAGTGTGGGCTCTAGAGCACCCGGGCTTCAGGAGTTGCAGCTCCAGGGTTTAGTTGCTCTGCGGCATATGGCATCTTAGATCTTGGACCAAGGATCAAACGTGTGGCCCCTGCATTGGCAGGCAGATTCTCAACCATTAGGCTACCGGGAAAGTCCATGAATTTCATTCTTAAAAATCCCTAGAGGTTATTAGTTCAGGAGCAACCATATAATATCTAATTTTTACATGGCATAATCATTCAACCAAAATTTCCATGTTATTTTCCTTTCTTATAACAAACCAACCCAAACTGCGTCAATTAAACTCTTGCCACAAACTCCTTTCTTTGTCCTTCTCTGTACACCATTTACATCAGTCCTGATGCCGAAACAAGTTGAAGTCAGAAATGGAAGAAATGACTAATTTCTTCAGGATCTCCTCCCCGAATAACGAGGTCTTTGTTTCCGAAAGGAGAGCCGTTTTCATTGCATTTGCCTGCCCCATACACAACAGCATTTAGGCCCCTTCCCATCATAGGTTCCATCACACATCCATATACACCCTGCCTCCACTGATCATATCTCTAAAATGCCATTAAACCACAAGAAAAGAAATAGATGGCTTCCAAAGCAGAGGCACAATCCAGGCCGTTTTTCACTTACTAGAATCCTGGCGTTGGCTTCTCTACAGCAGCATGCTACCTCTGGCAGCATTGTCTTTGGCATCAGAGAACAATGAACGGCTGTTCCTTGGCATGAGGCCCACGCTCGCCCAGTCTGGGAACCAGCAGCTTCAGAGGCAGGTGAAATAGCCTGACTGACGCGTCTTGGCACCTCTTCACCCTCCACAGACCCCTCTAGGCCTAACTGAAAACATCCATCAGAGGATGTAGCACAGAAGGGTTTTCCCCAGGGAGTCAATCAGTGATCACGTCAGAAATCACAGGAAATGTAACAGAAGTAGATGTCAGTGAGCAGAGAAGAAGAAAACCTAAATGCTAGAAAAACCTGACAGAACATTCTGGAAGTTTTCCCTCTCTTGCTCCACCTTCAAACAAGGACCGCTAGCCCACCATTTGAACAGTACCCTTTTAAAAAGTGTTTCTGCTGCGTATCTGGGGTTTGGGTAAGTCATTGCTCAGATCTGGGTCTCCATCAGCAGAACTCGTGGGACTGTTTTTCCATTGTGTGTCTTCTGTACTTTCATCTTCTTCTGGGGTTTACTTCTGGACCTGCCTGTGCATGTTGGCTTCTAGTATCTCACCCTACATCCAGATTGTCTTGCAAGGCTGTGAAGGCCTCAGTCAAGTCTATTCTCTTGTTACTATTTGTCACCAGCTCCAAATAACTGCACCCACTGCAGCTTCACTGAGCACTGACGCTGGGCCGTGCCAAGATCTTAGCAAGCGCGTTATCTCATTTAATCTCCACAGAGAAGAACCGCAGTTGATACATGTGTCATAGATTCTAAAATACACAAGTTTTACAGTCTTAACACCTCTGAAGTCAGGAAACATTTAACAATCTATTGGCTGTCTTTTCATTTTAAAAACCTCTTTAATGAGACCAGATCTTACAGTTGATATAGCCTAGGTTCTCTGAAATATCGTTATGATTGTTATTTTGCAGATTTTTTTAAAGTGGAATTTCAGGGAGATGGCCTGCTAAGTGGCCAGTCTGGGATCAAATTCCATTTCTGTCCAACTCCAAAACTTTTAAATAAAGTATATTATCTCCATAAATTTAGATTTACCTGCCTCTGAAATTTTCTGAGTTTAATATTTCACTATTACTCAGTTTTCCTGAATCTTGTTGCCCTTCATTTGATGTGCCCAACAAAAGGCTCATACTAGACCCTAGCTCATGCATATGGAGCCCAAGAACATGAAAAGAGTCTCTGTAACATGGTTAATGATTGGTCTTTTACCCAGTGGAGCTCAGTTGCAAGGATGAGTGGGTTTGACACCCGGCCTGTCCTCGCTCGCCATCCCACATGCACTGGCCCACAGTTGCACTGACCCTTAGAGAGGGGTGCCTTTTTCTAATTTGCAGGAAGGTGTGCTGCAGACCTGCAGCAGCCCTGGAGGGTTCAGTGTCCCACATGGGTCTCAACTCTCATTTCCAGCGGTTTGCAAAATAAGATAGAGGTGTCGTATGTTCAGGCTCTATACAGTTCCAACTGAGTGCACTTACTGATGCTTCAGAAAACATGAGAGATTTCAAATCACAAACTTAGCTGAGGTTTAGTAGAAATGGGTGTAATGAAGTACTTATGCTTAGGTACCAAAACAAGCACCAATCAACTGGACCAGAGAAAACCTGGTTAAGGGCAGGCAAAGAAATCATCAAGGACCACAAAATAAAAATATGTCACCATAATGTGAAAAAAATGCATGTTCTCAAAATTAAGAAATGCAAAAAGTCAAGGTGACACCCTTTCCCTCTGCCCAGCATTTCCATGTGTGTGCACTGCATTTCCTGGGAATTCTGCCTCTTTACAGGAAAAAAGATGGTTCAGAGAAAAACAGCAAAGTCATGATGAAAATGTTACAAGGGGGACTTTTTGCTTTATTAAGTAATTCATCACATGAATTTTAAATAATAAGCTCTGTTTGCACATTAGTTTGATTTTTTAATTACTCTTATCAAACAAATTTAATTAATTTGTGTTCAATTTGTATTGGCCAGGATGTTTGGCTGTAAGCATGAGAGGAATTTTATTGTCTCATGAAAGCAGGAAATCCAAGGAATGCCTTTGGCTTCATGTGCACCCTCCTGCCCACCCTCCACTCCCTCCTCTCCCTCCCCCTCCCTCCTCTCCCTCCCCCTCCCTCTCCTCTCCTCTCCCCTCCTCCCAACTCGACTGGGTTCTCTGGGAGTCTCTCTCAATTTAGTGAGAAGGTGCTTCTCAAAGGTCTAAGCTAATGTGGCTATAGCAGGGACCATACAGCATGATCCCCGGAGCCATACAGCATGAGGTGAATGGTGGGCATGCAATCGAAGTTCCTTCTATATTTATAGCCACTCCCCATCCCTCACGTCGGAGAAGGCAATGGCACCCCACTCCAGTACTCTTGCCTGGAAAATCCCATGGATGGAGGAGCCTGGTGAGCTGCAGTCCATGGGGTCGCTAAGAGTCGGACACAACTGAGCGACTTCACTTTCACTTTTTCACTTTCATGCATTGGAGAAGGAAATGGCAACCCACTCCAGTTTTCTTGCCTGGAGAATCCCAGGGGCAGGAGAGCCTGGTGGGCTGACGTCTATGGGGTCACGCAGAGTCGGACACGACTGAAGTGACTTAGCAGCAGCAGCATCCCTCACATTACTTACTACCTGAGCTCTGCCTCCTGTCAGATCAGCAGTGGCATTAGATTCTCTAGGAGCACAAACCTTCTGTGAACTGCACACGCGAGGGATCTAGGTTGAGGGCTTCTTATAAGAATCATCCTGAAACTGCCCCCACCCCTACGCGATCTGTGGGAAAATTGTCTTCAACAAGACCAGTCCCTGGTGCCAAAAGGGCTAGGGACCTCTGGACGATAGATTCATAATCCCAGTAATCAGGATCTTTTCCAACATTGTTGGCAAAAACCCCCTAGAGGGGGAATGACCGGCCTGGCTTAGGTCACGCGTCCTTCTCTGAAGGAGACCCTGCATCCAGGGAGTGAAACGTTCTGATTCACTGGTGCTACATCCTATGTCCCCTCCTTAGGACTCAGCCCACCTGCTCCACAGAAGCTGAATACAGGTTTTAGGGAACTGAAGAAGTCTCTGTCTCCAAAGGAAGAAATGCTGGGCCGACTGCAATCATACTCACTACAAACCTCTAAGATATTGATCTGCGGCTTGAAACAGGATACGTCTGTAAAGAAATGGATAGTAGTTCCTATGAGGGACCAAAACGCTTAGAGTTATTTATCCTGGAAAAAGAGGAAGCTGTGAATGAGGGATTTAAAAACTGGCTTTACATACCGGTGCCTCTGCTGTAATGGAATAAATGCAGTCACATACTTAAAAAATAGCAGGGATTGTAGGAAGATTAAGACTGGAAAGACTTCTCAAAGCCCATGCAATTTTAAAACTAGTACTCTAATTCAATCAATTACAATCCTAATAAAAATAATGATATAAATAAAAAGACATGTTAAATTCCTAATGCATACTGAAACACTGTGCAAAACATCCATTTTTCTCCCAGAACAAGGCTATCATGATAGAAGAGCACATAGGAAGGTCTGAGGGCTGAGTTGTGGAGACGTGAACAACACATGCACAGACTGAAGGGCCCCACAACAAGAAAGAAGCACTTCCTTCTAAGAAAGAGCACTTGGCCACACTGGACTCAGAGGAGGCATGTGGGGAGAGGGGCTGGGTTCAGTCCTGACCATCCCCGCCACCCGCTGGGCTCAACTCTGCTAGCTTCCTTTGTATTTAACAACCTTTTCTTGACCTTTCTAGAAAAAACGCCCTATGTCAACAAATGAGCCTGTTGTATGCCACTGACTCCAGCTCCACCTAACCCATCCCGTGTGAGTGGTTCCTGTTAAACGTAATTGCTTGAGAACACACTGTATATCTCTTGATGTTGTGCAGAGGGATCAGTAAATTGTAGCTCATCTTTAAAGAGACTCAAAAAGGAAGAGGCGATTTTCAGTTGTATTGAACCTATAGCTGATCACGCGAAACAGACATTTTGTCAGAAAAGGTGATTAATAGAATATAGATTCTCAGAATCACTAAAAGCAGGATAGATTGGCACCTTTTGAGATGACTCGGTGTATCTAAAGATAAAAAGAGCAGAAGGAAGATTTCTTAAAGTCCTTCCCTTAACAATTTAGAATGTAGAAATTCCAAGACGTGCAGTTACCAGAGTGACAGCGCATAACCAGTATGACTGATATCTTCGTAGACTTGATTGAATGTTTGCTGTCTTAGTTTGGAGATCAGACAACAACAGCAAAATGATTTGAGCAAGCTGGAGGACTGTGGAGTGTATTAACTGACAAGAGGTAACACTAATAATTGTCACATATAAAGAAGGAAGCAGTGATTTGGTTGGAATGTCAGCCAAAAAAAAAAAAAAAAAAAATGATGGATGGCTGCCTCCCAAGAGTCCTGACAGAGTGATCCTACCTTAGTGAATGAAACAAGGTCCAGAATCTGGCCCATGCAGGGTGAACTCAGGAGGGCTGTCCCCTGTCAATCATACTCACTATAACCTAGAGAGGCAGTCTACTAATTTACCATGGAGGATGTTTTATAGACAGGAACTCTTAAACCGCTTCTATCCAAGGCCTCTTCTCCCAGGAACAAAATAGATTCGTTACTGGAAGTTTAGTAAATAAGCATCCCCAAGCACAAAGGGAGTCAAAGCAAAGAGAAGTGTTTTGAGAGCAAGTTTCTCACAGGCATGGTGAAGCCCTGCCAGGCATCCAGTGCCCAGGGGAGTACATATCCCCACAGAGATTCCAGACAGTCTCTACCCCAGCTACCTCTCTTCTGGGCACAATACACTTGTCTCCAGAAAAGACAACACCATATGCTAGGTTTCTACTTCAGTTCAGTTCAGTTCAGTTCAGTCGCTCAATCGTGTCAGACTATTTGCAACCCTAGGAATTGCAGCACCCCAGGCTTCCCTGTTCTTCACCATCTCCTGGAACTTACTCAAACTCATGTCCATTGAGCTAGTATGCTATCCAACCATCTCATTTTCTGTTTTCCCCTTCTCCTCCTGCCTTCAATCTTTCCCAGCATCAGGGTCTTTTCCAATGAGTCAGCTCTTCGAATCAGGGGGCCAAAGTATTGGAGCTTCAGCCTCAGCCTCAGTCCTTCCAATGAATATTCAGGCTTGATTTCCTGTAGGACTGACTATTTTGATCTCCTTTCTGGCCAAGGGGCTCTCAAGAGTCTTCTCCAGCACCACAGTTTGAAAGATAAATGCCAGTACAAAATAAAAAGTTTTTTTAAAAAAGAATTAGAAAACAACAGTTTCTCTACACTCTTAACTTATAATTTCAAAGTCAAGCTACATTATTTTCTTTAAAGTGAAATCTCAAAACATCCTGTCTATCCATGCTGTGTATCCATCCATGCTTAGTCCCTCTGCTGCTGCTGCTGCTAAGTCGCTCAGTCGTGTCCGACTCTGTGTGACCCCATAGACAGCAGCCCACCAGGCTCCTCCATCCCCAGGATTCTCCAGGCAAGAACACTGGAGTGGGGTGCCATGCCCTCCTCCAGGGGATCTTCCCAACCCAGGGATCTAACCTGGGTCTCCTGCATTGCAGGCAGATTCTTTACCAGCTGAGCTACAAAGGAAGTCCCTATGTATTCAAATATAAATACTCCAAATAGCCACAGATAAAGAAAATGCCTTGGATTGTTCATCTTTGAAGACTGTCACTCTGGTATTCTCTAAGTAGATGCTTTCAAAGCCTCCTGTCAATGACCTGCTCCCTCTGATATCTCCTATTATAATACACCCCAGCGTATACTCCCCACCCTCAGCCACAGACCTGCTCAGGGCAGTGGCTTCCTCTTGGATTTACCTATCGACTGACTCTTTGCATGACAGTGAACTTCTCTTTCAGATACATAAACCAATTCAAAGTCAAAAAATAGAAAGATTTCAGGGAGAAATATCAATAACCTCAGATACGCAGACATGCATAACAGTGACACCACTGTTATGGCAGAAAGCAAAGAGCATCTAAGGATCCTCTTGATGAAAGTGAAAGAGGAGAGTGAAAAAGCTGGCTTAAAACTCAACACTCAAAAAATGAAGATCATGGCATCTGGTCCCATGACTTCATGGCAAATATATGAGGAAACAATTGAAACAGTGACAGATTTTATTTTCTTGGGCTCCAAAATCACTGCAGATGGTGACTGCAGCCATGAAATTAAAAGATACTTGCTCCTTGGAAGAAAGCTATGACCAACCTAGACAGCATATTAAAAAGCAGAGACATTACTTTGCTGACAAAGGTCTGTCTAGTCAAAGCTATGGTTTTTCCAGTAGTCATGTATGGATGTAAGAGTTGGACCATAAAGAAAGCTGAGTGCTTAAGAATTGATGCTTTTGAACTATGGTGATGGAGAAGACTCTTGAGAGTCCCTTGGATTGCAAGGAGATCAAACCAGTCACTCCTAAAGGAAATCAACCCTGAATATTCATTGGAAGGACTGATCCTGAAGCTGAAGCTCCAATACTTTAGCCTGATGTGAAGAACTGATTCATTGGAAAAGACCTGATGTGAAGAACTGACTCACTGGAAAAGACCCTGATGCTGGAAAAGATTGAAGGCAGGAAGAGAAGAGGACAACAGAGGATGAGATGATTGGAAGGCATCCCTGACTTGATGGACATGAGTTTGAGCAAGCTCCAGGAGCTAGTGATGGAGCGGGAAGCCTGGCATGCTGCAGTCCGTGGGACAGCAAAATGTCAGACACAACTGAGTGATTCACCTGAACTGAACTGAACTGAGATACAGCAATGAGATCTGAGAGCCCAGCAAGCTGAATCAGGGGCCAGAGCCAGGTCCTGGGGTGGGAGTGGGGTGGGGGTGGGTGGGAATGACATCAGGAACCCGTGCAGCTCCAGAGCCGAGCACACTGCCTGTACCTCACTCAGGGCCTCTTGCTACCTCTGTGCACATCTGCTCTTGCAACCTGTTGACCCTGCTGACCATGGGTCGTGCTTGCTCATGGTTTTGGTCTGCTCTGGCCCCAGCTGTACCTGAAAGCATCCTTTAACTCTGTCCCCAAGGTAACAAGCTAAAGATTTGCTTGTTTCTTAGCTCAAAAGTTCCTTAGCTCAAAGGGCTTCTCTGGTGGTTCAGATGGTAACCAATTTGCCTGCAATGTGGGAGACCTGGGTTCGATCCCTGGGTCGGGAAGATCCCTGGAGAAGGAAATGGCACCCCACTCCAGTATTCTTACCTGGAGAATTCCATGAACAGAGGAGCCTGGCAAACTACAGGGAGAACTCCATGGACAGAGGAATCTGACGGGATATAGTCCATAGGGTCGCAAACTGATGCAGAGTCAGACAACGACTGAGCAACTAACTCTAGCTCAAAGTTATGAGAAAGAGAACTTGATTGGCCCAGTTTATCTTTTCCAGGCCTTCAGGACAGCCGCTGCTGGCAAGCTTAAGAATGTGCTATCTTTGGGTCAGAAACGCATGTCTGGTCCAGGCAGATGTTACCAGGGAGGAAGAGAGGTCTTGTATTTCAGAAAGTGTCCACCTAGGCAAAAGAAAGTGTGATGGGGAGGTTTCTGTTTTATAACCAGAACGTGTTGAGCAGGCACAATGATGGACATCTCGTGTCCTCTCTGCTCTATCTGACAGGTGTGAAGGTTTTGCCAATTGAGCACTTATAGTTCAGTTCAATTCAGTTGACCAGTCGTGTCCAACTCTTTGTGACCCCATGGACTGCAGCACGCCAGACTTCAATAATTATAAGGCGACATCAATTCTTTTATTTCTAGTTTCCCCAGGAAGCACTTTGCCCTTGTCTCTTCGTTTTACCAACAGTAATAGTGACCAATCTTTGTAAAGTACATTATAATATATAGGGATTTTATTTCTTTTCATCTAGTTAAATTCATTGGTCTTTTCTTTTACAACTTCCTCCAGTGCTTTTATACTTAGGAAGGGTCATTGTAATAGTAATAATGATGGATTGTTCATTGCCTGATATTTGTTTAATGCTTTCCTGAATTTTCTTCTAGTTTTTCTTATTGTTCTATTTTTCACACGCAACTCATTTGGAATTTATTGTGAAATGTGGTATAAGCTGAGGCTGTAAGTTGAATCTTTTTCAAAGAGCCAATTTTCCCAACACCTCTTTCATTTAATGAAATGCTTTAAAATAAAATTTCTTCTCCTCATAGCAGAGTAATTTCAGATTTTCAGAAGGCAGCTGATGCATTCTAATCTCATCATAGCAATAATGTGCATTCTTCACATGATCATTTTCATACAAGTATCTCAAAAATAACTTTGCCAGCAGATACTGTCATCTAGACATCAGAATAACCCTGCAGAAAAGTGCCAACTTCTTTTTAAGTTAATTTTTATTGGAGTGTAGTTGATTTGCAGTATTGTGTTAGTTTCTACTGTACAGCAAAGTGAATCAGTTATGCATATCCTTATATCCACTCTTTTAGATTCTTTCCCCATATAGGTCATTACAGAATATGGAGTAAAGTTCCCTGCGCTATACAGTAGGTCTTTATTACTTACCTATTTTATATATAATAGTGTGTATATGTCATTCCCAATCTCCCAGTTTGTCCCACCCCCTCCCTCTCTCTCGATAAGTTTGTTTTCTACATCTGTGACTCTGTCTGTAAACCAGGAAGCTCGTGCACAGGGAACAACAGGCACGTATCTGTGAGTGGTGGACCCCGCAGGCTGAGGGCTCTGTCAGTGAAGGAAGCCTTTCCCCACCGTTACTCCCAGGAAGATAATGAAGGAGGCAGAGAGGTTGGCGGGAGCTGAAGAAGGCTGAGTCAGTGACAGGACCCTTTCTAGTGTCTCTCTAGAGCTTAAAAATTATGGATTCTTTTCAGGGTTATCTTGGTAGCTTTTTAATTGCACAAGTGATTCATGGGTGCATTTTGCTCTGGAATGTTCAAACACTAAATTAATACACATATCAAAAGGTAAGAATCCTCTTCATTTCCTCTCCCTGGAACCAACCAAGACTCCTCCCCAGAGCAGAGAAACCACTTTCAACAACTTGATGCATGTCCTTCCATTCCCTTCTGTGCATTTGGGCATAGATAGATGATCTAAAGATAGGGAATAGGTAGGTAGATAGAGAATAGATAGATAGGTAGAGAGATAGACAGACAGAAGTAGACCTATTCAAAGATGGCTTATCTTGTTGGATAAGTAGGACCATAAAGTACATGTTATTCTGCACCTTGCTCTTGGCTCTTTACAGTGAGCATGGGTCTACTGCTCACCATTTTTAATGGGGCCACTTTTAAGTATAAGTGAACCATGATCTATTTAACTACTCCCTTGTGTGAGAAATTTCTTTTTTTTCCTCCAATTTTTCTGTCACAATGCATGTGTTTTTGTGTACAAACGTGAGTGTTTCTTTGAGGTGGATGCCAAGTAGAGCCGGGGGAGAACCATAATGGATATGTATTTTCAATTTTCTTGAGTACTCTCCAGTTGCCTTTGCAAAAAGGTTTCATTAGTTTATACTCCCATCAGTGTGTGACAGTACCCATTCCTCTGCATCCTTGCTTTTACATGATAATATCAGTCATTTTAGGCTTTGCCAGTTGGAGAGCAAAAAAAAAAAACAATGATATCTCTTTATTGTCTTAATTTGCATTTTGCTGACAGCTGGTGGAAGTGAGTGCCTCATCTCCTTTGCCCATTGGTTGTTGAATTTCTCTATTTGATTTGCAGGAGCACTTAGTACCGTCTGGATATTGGGCCTTTCTCTGTGGAACGTGGGGCAGATGTTTTCCTCCAGTCGTCACTTGTTTTAATTTTCTCTTAAGGTTTTTTGGAAGAACCCTAGGACAGTTGCCTCTCTCTAATTTTTAAAAATTGCCTTGGATAATAAGACTGATCTGTCCGTTTTTTTTTTCCCCCCAACTTTAAACTTTTTATTTTGTATTGGAGTATAGCCGGTTCACAATGTTGTGATTGTTTCAGCAAAGGAACTCAGCCATACATATACATGTATCCAGTCTCCCCTTGTTTTTTTGTTTTGTTTTGTTTTGTTTTTAAAGTTGTCAATGACTGAGAGCTATCAGGGCTTCCCTGGTTGGTCAGCAGTAAAGAATACGTCTGCCATGCAGGAGCCACAGAAGATATGGGTTTGATCCCTGGGTAGGAAAGATCTCCTTGAGGAGGGCATGGCAACTTACTCCAGTATTCTTGCCTGGAGGATTTCACAGACAGAGAAGCATAGCAGGCTACAGTCCATGGGGTCTCAAACGAATTGGACGTGACTGAAGCAACTTAGCATGCATGCACAAGTCCCCTTCCCAGCCCTACCTCACCAGAGCACTACCCCCAAAAACATCTAACATAAGCTTGGGCATAGTGCACAGGCCTCACTGAAACAGACATGGGTCAAAACTGAACATGATGATTGCACATCATGGTCCACATCATGGTCTCTTGGCCACTAGCCACTGCATGATCACATGATTCTTGCCTGCAAATGTTTAAACCTTTTAGCAGACCACAAGTCTGGCAATCTTACTGCTGAAAGCATAAGCTTTGTAATGAGGTAAAGACTGATTTTATTGACTTAATCTTTACTGAAGACATCTTTAAGGATGCCTGAATATTTTAAAAACTTAATTGTGTTTTGCAAAACAACTTATTAGCACATGTTTTGATGATGCTTTAGTCTAGACAACCTGCTAATAAATAATTGGAATGTGGCAAGTACCTATAACTCATTAGCAAATACTAGAGGTCTTGGGTACTCCCTTTGTTGGAAGACGAAAGCGAATAATTAAGGAATGAGTACAGAAATGGGTAATGTGCCAAGTAAACGTAATAGACAAGGGACATCAAAGACGTAAAGTTTATTAATTGCCTGCACCCGTAATCCAAAGCAAGGCCAGGTCTGTGTTTGAAGGTGGTGAAGCAACGTATTGCAGAGGTGTCTTATGAAAAGGAAGGCTGTGACATGAGAGGAGTCAGGAAGGGCTTAGCTTCACCTCACCGCCCCGCCCGCCCCCCGTGCGATAACTAGAACACTACCTTTATTAACTCCCATTCCAGAAGTGACGCCACGTGGAAAAAGAGGTCCAACACTTGGAAGGCGAGGCGGTGACTCCATAGTCCGCCCTCAGTGGGGCCCTAACCGTAGTACATTTCTGCTGTTGTTACTGGGAGCAGGAGATGAACAGCAGAGGAAGGAGGTCAGAGTCAGGGTTGACTCAAACTGCTGCCAAAAGCAAAGAGCTGTTCCACTGCTAAAGTAGAATCCAAGGACACTGACACCAAAAGAGAGAAATCCATTGGATAGAAGGGTCTAGCGGAGAGAGAGACAGCAGATTCGGCAGTAGTCTGCCTACAGGAAGTTGTTGTTGCTCAGTTGTATCTGACTCTTTGCGACCACATGAACTGCAGCATGCCTGGCTTCCCTGTTCTTCGCCATCTCCCAGAGCTTGCTCAAACTCATGTCCATTGAGTCAGTGGAGTTGGCCACCTTTAAATTAGAATTCTGGGTAATAGGTAGTAAGATTATATGCTAAAGATTAATATCTCCAAGCCATAGCACGCGGCAATCTCTCTCCTCCTCACTCCCACTCAGAAACCCGTGAAGCCTACCCATTGCCAAACAAAAATGCCCATGCCCCTTTGCTGCTGCTGCTGCTACTGCTGCTAAGTCGCTTCAGTCGTGTCCGACTCTGTGCGACCCCATAGACGGCAGCCCACCAGGCTCCTCTGTCCCGGGAATTCTCCAGGCAAGAATACTGGAGTGGGTTGCCATTTCCTTCTCCAATGCATGAGAGTGAAAAGTGAAAGTGCCCCCCTTTAGCTTTTCTAAATCCTTTATCCTTGTCAACATAATAATTATACTATGTCAACATTAATAATTATATTAAATTCATATTCTTATATGAAAGACTGAGTTGCTTGTCTTACCAAAAGAGACAAAAAGCATATTATGTACATTTCTCTAATCCTGCATTCTGAATTTCATATATATATATATATATGAATAGACATATAAAATCCCTCCAAATCAACTGCTGTGGCTATATATCTTCTAATTTTTATTTATTTATCTTTTTAATTTGGTTGTGCCAGGCCTTAGTTGTGACATGCACGATCTATTTCCCTGACCAGGGATCAAACCCAAGCCCCCTGCATTGTGAGCCCAGAGTCTTAACTACTGGGCTGCCAAGGAAGCCTCTCACTCCTTTTAAGGCTAAAGTGGCATGAGTATTTTTGTTTGGCAATGGGTAGGCTTCAGAACGGGGAAGGCAATGGCACCCCACCCCAGTACTTTTGCCTGGAAAATCCCATGGACGGAGGATCCTGGTAGGCTCTAGTCCACGGGGTCGCTAAGAGTCAGACATGACTGAGCGACTTCACTTTCACTTTTCACTTTCATGCATTGGAGAAGGAAATGGCAACCCACTCCAGTGTTCTTGCCTGGAGACTCCCAGGGACGGGGGAGCCTGGTGAGCTTCTGTCTATGGGGTTGCACAGAGTCAGACACGACTGAAGTGACTTAGCAGCAGCAGGCTTCAGAGATTTCTGAGTGGGAGTGAGGAAGAGAGACTGCCCCAAGGGTGGAGATATTAATCTTTAGGATGCAATCTTACTCTTTTTAATGCCAGCATAATATTCTATAGAAAGGTTGCCTCACCATATTTTTCTATCATTTTCCAGTCGACAGGCATTTTCTTTATTCCATTTTTCTGCCATACAAAATGTGCTGCAGTAGACACCCACGCATACATATCCTTATACACCAGTGCTTTTATTTCTATGGAAACTTTTTCTTTAAAGGACAAGATAGTAAATAGTTTAGGCTTTGTGGGCTTCCTGTGGTCTCTGTTGTATATTCTTCTTCTTCTTCTTTTTTTTACAACTCTATAAAAATGTAAAAACCATTCTTAGGTCGACAAAGTCCAAAGACAAACAAAAACAGACCGCAGAACAGATTGGCTTGCCAGCTCTGGTTTGCCAATCCTTGGAATAGAGTTCTAGGAGTAGGATTTCTTCCTAAGAGTATTATAATTTTTGCTGCTTTCTTGAATGGAATATTGTTCCATTTCCTGGGATAGAAAAAAAAATCTACTTAAAAAATAGATTTTTTTTTTCTTGTACCCAGTCATCTTACCAAATTCTCTTTTCAATTTTAGTGGGCTTTTTCATGCTATAGTCTCTTGCATTTTCTGGAAATGAAATCATATTCATCGCAAAAGAAAAATCTCTCTCCAGTGCTTGCACTTAGTATTTTCTTTTCTTGTCTTATTGCATTCATTAGAACCTCTGAATCACTATCAGCTAATAAGAGGAACAGCTTCTCCTTTCTTGTCCCCAAGTTTAATGAAAATGGCTTAAGATTACATAATTGAAAGTGACAAAAGACATTATATGAATATGGTAAGTATTGTCATACCTCATCCAAGTCCAGGCTGTTAGAGTTTCTATAGTATGAATTTGATGTGAGGCAGATCCACACTGCTCTAAACACAGGACCACAAGGCAGGTAATAGATTCAGTGTTTGGTGGGTCAGAGGATCAGGTAGTAACAAATGTCTGAGGTTTGATAAGAAGTTAAATATAGTATATCTATTATACAATCAGCTAATGAGCTGGGTAAAGGGAAGAAATGAGCCTGCTCTCATGACAACAAAAGAAAACGAGGACTTCCCTAGTGGTCCAAAGGTTAAGAATCCACCTGCCAATGCAGGGGACATGGGCTCAACCCCTGGTCCAGGAAGATTCCACGTGCCATGGGGCAACTAAGCCCAAGCACCACGACTACCGAGCCCATGCACCTAAAGCCCCGTGCTCCACAACAGGAGAAGCCACAGCAATGAAAAGTCCCCGCACCACAGCTTCAGAGTAGCCCCGACTCGCCACAACTAGAGAAAACCTGTATGCAGCAATGAATACCCAGCACAGCCACAAATAATTTATCAATTAAACTTTCAATAAAAGAAAGTGAAGAAAATATTATGGAAGAGAGTTTTCATCCCTAACAGTGAGAAGGACATATTCTTATAATAAAAAAAAGTCAAAAACATAGTGTGAGTTTCCAGTTCTGAACAAGGTAACCATACTCCATCCCATCTGTCCTACTGAAGGCAGCTATAAACCATGCACAGAACACATGGAGCAACTATCTGAGAATTCCAAAAAGTAAGTGGTAGCTCAGGGAAGGAGATAAGAATGTAAAGTGCCATCAAATTGGCACCCCCAGAAAATCCGGTACCAGTGACAGCAGCAGAAGCCAAACAGAAGCCTAAAGCTCTGATGGAGGAGACTTCCTCGTTCGGAACAGGGGAAACAGGGTACCAAAAACATGGGAAGGCTTCCCACTGCTCTTTCCTCTCTGTCCTCCCACTATTTGGTGCCGGATGCAGACGTAGTCATGGGGACTGCATGGCAGCATCAAGGGGCCTCAGGAAGTCATAATGTGTCAGGAAGATCACAGAGGAAAGGAAAGGAGATCAAGACAGTAATTTCATAAAGTTGTTTCGATTAACTACTGGGCTCACCTTCAAGTTGAGCATGTGCGGTTCTAAAGAGCATGACAAAGAGTTTGACAATCCTACTATAAGGTAGTAAAAGTGAAAGTCACTCAGTTGTGTCAGACTCTTTTTGACCCCATGGACTATAGAGTTCATGGAATTCTCCAGGCCAGAATACTGGAGTGGGTATCCTTTCCCTTCTCCAGGGGATCTTCCCCACCCAGGGATCGAACCCAGGTCTCTGGCCCTGCAGGCAGATTCTTTACCAGCTGAGCCACAAGGGAAGCCCGCTATAAGGTAGACCAACACCCAAGTCCCCTACTGGCCACTGAGGGGCACACACACGGGACGAATCTGAAAAGCACCGCAGAGCCTTTGAAAGCAGAGCCAACATTGGAGCCACAGTCTAAAGAAGACTTACTGGAATTTGCCGCCTGAACCTAACCAGACTGACTGCTGAAAGAGACAAACAAAAATCAGTAGCCTTAGGATTTAAATAAGACTCTGAAAATGCTCACGATGTGATCCAAAGTTACTTAGTTTAAGAAGAACCAAGAAAATCTCAACTCACAAGGGAAAAGATGACAGATAAAACCAGCCCTGTCTTGACACAATGTTCAAGTTATGGGGCAACTCCTAAATCCATGCTTCAAGAATGAAGGAGAAACCTCTTGAAACAAACCAAAGAAGATAAATGATGGCAAATGAACATATGCAAAGATGTGCAACATCATTAGCAGTTAGAGAAAGGTAAATTAAAATGATGATGAGATTGTCTTAATCTCTTAATGAGTACCTTCATTGAAATAGGCTTTTTAATTTTGTAAACTGATAGTATCAAGTGCCAACAAGGATGTGGAGCAATTGGAACTCATACTCTGCTAGTGAGAATGCAAAATGGTAAAGACACTTCAGAAAAGACTTGGCAGTTTCTTACGGAGTTACACAAGGATGTATTATACAACTCGGCTATTTAACCTAGAGAAATTAAAACTGACCTTCAGTCAAAAACTTGCATACAAACGTGAATAGCAGTCCTCCTCATAATTGATGAAAACCAGAAATAACCCAAATGTATTTTGATGAATGAATGTCTCAACTACATAAAATAAAATAAGCAGGAGCCTGCCAGGCTCCTCTGTCCATGGAATTTTCCCAGCAAGAATAGAGGAGTAGGTTGCCACTTCCTCTTCCAGGGGATCTTCCCGACTCAGAACGAACCCATGTCTGCTGCTTCTTCTGCATTGCAGTCAGATTCTTTACCAGTGAGCCTCCAAGGAAGTCTAGGATAGTCAGCAGGACCCAACCTAATTGCATCCAACCTAATTCCACTCATATGATATTCTGAAAAGGGTGAAAGTGTGGTGATAATGAGCAGGGGTGGAGGAGAGTGTGAATCCAGTAGGGCAAGATGAGGGACTTTAGTGAAGTCATAGAACTTTTGGGAGTCCTGATTGTGATGGTGGTTACACAAACCTGTGTATGTGTTAAATCTCATAGAATTGCTCATGAATGTTCACATGCATACAGCCAAGTCAATTTTACCATATCCTGATTTAATAAAATTTCAAATGAAACAGGATGGAATAAAGAACATGGGAGGGAATATTAAACAACATATCTCAGCTATGATTTTGAAATGAATCTTATGTAGAGGACAAATTTTTTTTTAATTTCTCTAGGAAGGGTGCTTTAGGCAATTGTGTATGGGTTAAGAGTATAAATTTGGTCAGTTATCTCAGGGTGAACACAGTAGGAGTCTTTACCACAGTTTTTCTACATTCTGGGCAGGGCTAGCAAGAGTGAGGGGAAGGCAATGGCACCCCACCCCAGTACTTTTGCCTGGAAAATCCCATGGACGGAGGAGCCTGGTAGGCTCCAGTCCATGGGGTCGCTGAGAGTCGGACCGGACTGAGCGACTTCACTTTCACTTTTCATTTTCATGCATTGGAGAAGGAAATGGCAACCCACTCCAGTGTTCTTGCCTGGAGAATCCCAGGGACAGGGGAGCCTGGTGAGCTTCTGTCTGTGGGGTCGCACAGAGTCGGACACGACTGAAGCGACTTAGCAGCAGCAGCAGCAAGAGTGAGAGAGTAGGAATATTGAGGGCTTCTATGAACAGGAATATTGGTGGAAACTCTAGGTTTTGTGATTTGTTCACTTGGTGATTTTTGTGCATCAATAAAATCCAGGATTGTGTGGGGGACACACAGATCTCTAGGTGAGAGTCCCAGCTTCCAGATACTTAAAAGCTAAGACAAAGACGACTCCTGGGGTCAGACCCTGTGGTTACTCTGTAGATCCTCGGATAAAACAAATAGTCAGGGCTTCTCAGCCAGGCTTTGTTGGTGGAGTAACAGGTCACCACAAATAAGTGTCCGTAAGAGATCTGATCAGAGATAATCATCTATAATTCAGTTTGCTCTTCTATGGTCAACTCAGAAAATCTAGGGGTTTCTGGAGACTTTCTGATTCCTGTCCCGCTTAAAGACAGTTTGCTTGTGTTTGTGTCTCTCTCCACATAACAGTATTTCATCAAGCTCCCCCAGCCAGGGGTGTCTGTCCCTGACTTCCTACTTTGCTGCAGGTCTCTGCCAGGCACGGCATAGAATGGGTAAAAGGAGAATGTGTTGTTCCTCTTGTCCTAGCTTCAGTCCTTGAAACAGCTGAAGTCCCTCGGGCTTCCACATGGTGTCCCCCACTGCCAGGGTTGGTCAAAGTAGCATTCACCATCATAGCAACCTGTCAGCACCTTTCCACAGTGCGAGACGAAAGTTGATCTCCATGAAGAAGCTCCTTAAGGAGCTTCTGATATCAAAGCTTCATTTCCAAGGTGTCACCCCAGAGAGGGAAACTGAGGCAGTGAGAGAGAGTAGCTCACTCCAGCATGAGGAATGTGAGCCAAGGTCCAGGAAATCTGCTTTCTATTAACACATGTTCAATAGAAAACTAGGGGCTGTTACACCAGAAAATAAACCTGACCTTCTCCCCTGCCCAGTACCAGCCAGACCTCTAAGAAATCAGGCAGCAGACTGGCCAGAATATTTCATTTCCTCTGCCTCTCTCTCTGCTGGCTTGGTTGCCAGAGAACTAGCTTTGTTTGTAAGAAACTGTGTTGACTGAGGGCAGTGGTAATCTCTTCCAGACCGGGAGGATGAGGAACAAGAAATAAAGGTGGAAGCAGATGCCGTCAGGGCTCCACCTGTACCCTCGATGCACGCTGTGTGTTCACCTAGCACGACCTCACCTCCCGGCACCTCCCAGTCCCCCTGAGAGCCTTCTCTGACCATCCAAGCAATGCAAGTGGGGCAGGCTAGTGCCAGGGAATTAATGCCCCTCCCCCAGGGGGCCTCCCCAGTGACTGCTAGAAGTGGGTGTATACATACTTATTTCCCCCACCCCCCTCACCCCCAGGAGGGACAGCTCAGAGAAATGTGTCCTGCACTGACCCCCCAGGGGTCCCCAGTGGGACTGAGCTGTGCTTGCCTCCAGTAGAACTGGCTTGCTAGTGCCCAGTTCACTGGCTACTTTATCAGTTTGTCCAGGGACCGCTTCCTAAATAAGTTGCTTGTACTAGGGTCTGCTTCTGGAAGACACCTCCCTAAGATAGGGGTCTCCTTAACTCAAGCAGTTAAGGGAAGATACGGAAAACTGGCGGAGAAGGCAATGGCACCCCACTCCAGTACTCTTGCCTGGAAAATCCCATGGACAGAAGAGGCTGGTAGGCTGCAGTCCATGGATCGCTCAGAGTCGGACACGACTGAGTGAATTCACTTTCACGCATTGGAGAAGGAAATGGCAACCCACTGCAGTGTTCTTGCCTAGAGAATCCCAGGGCCAGGGGATCCTGGTGGGCTGCCGTCTATGGGGTCGCACAGAGTCGGACACGACTGAAGTGACGTAGCAGTAGAGAAAACTGGAAGTGGGGTGATGCAGACTGGATCCGAGAGAATTCAAGTGAGTGGGGAAACCACAGACAGCCTCGGAGCCCTCGACAGCCTCCCAGAAGCCCAAACGTCAATTCTGGTAACGCCACGCTGTCAGGAGTCAGGGAGGCTCTGTTTGCCCTTCAGAAACTTAGTTGTTCTTTTCCTGCTGTACATTCATGACACAAGTCAGTGATTTCCTAAGTTCCAGGTGAAAACCACCGATCCCACCGAACGCCCCCTCGTGGCTAAAATAACAACCAGAAATGGTCATTGACTTCAGTCAGCTGACACGTAATCCATTAAAAACAGATTTCTGCAATTCTGTGGTTCAGAAAGTCATTACCTCAAGCATGTTGTCTCCAGCAGACAACAGCCTGCAGCTCAGAGCAAAGTCCCCACCAGAAACCCACATCTTCACTCTTCACCGGTACCCTGGACTATGAAGAGAAATGACAAATATTCATCCCCATGAAGGAGTCAGACCTGTTGCCAATGACAGGTCAGCATCCAAATCCTTTCACGTGAGCCCAAGTGAATTCAAAGCACTTCTCCCCACATCCCTGCTCCCTCCCCTTGTCACACGCCCACTCAGCTCCTGCAAAGCAAGAGCTATTTCAAGTGGAGGCCTTTCGGGAGGAGGAACAGTCCTCGGATTCCTCTCCTAATTCCTTGGCCGCTTCTTGGGCCTCCTAATGCTGACCAAATCTAGATCAGGTGTGTTTGCTTTGGACCCCACAAGGCCAGGCCCGCGTGGCCAGGATAAGAGCTGCCTGCAAAATATTAGCTTTTTGATATTTTTTAAGAAGAGTGAAAAAGAACAAATTTAACCAGATTTCGTTTCTTCAGCAGTTTGTGAGTTCAGATTGGCATCAATTAGGAACATAATCGGCTGGGCCATATTTGAGAGAAGGCCATCCTTTCCCAGTGTGTATGGCTCCTCACCTCTGTCTGCCCCTGTAAGCCACCATTCCCACTCCTGGCTTGGAGCTGGCGGGGGTGGTGGGTGGAGTTGGGGGTGGACAGCATTAGAGGAAACTTCTCCCCGGAGTCTCACATATCCCTGGCTAACTAGCCTGTGACAGCCAAACAGCCTACGCCTCTTTTTTATTTCCAAATCATCGTGGCCAGAGTCCCTGCTGGCTTCACTGCTGGAAATTCAGCTAGTCATCTCAAAACAAGTCCCCACACTGTTCCTGTGAGGGTCTCCAGGGGCTGCCTCCTGAAGGCTCTGGAGCGTGGGTCCGGGGCTCCTCCCCTGGCTTCGTCTTCCCGCAGGGGATGCCATCTGCTGAGCCCACCACCCTCCACTGTGGGCATCACCGGTGGCCACCGCTCCTGCCTCAGGAACCCTGCTCCGCTGGCTACCCTACAACACCAGGCCAGGCAGACTTCTAAAGAATTCACCGTACCTTGAGGCTAATGGAAATGCTCCCCGGAGAGTAGCTTTTCTAAGAGCGTAGCTTTTCTAAATCCTACGTCTGGCAGTGAGACCCTGGAGAGTCCTGACCCAGTGGCTCTGGAGCCTTGTTTTCCGAGGCCGCCATATCCCCTGAGTCAGGTGTTCCAGGGAACAACCTGCTTTAAACTCCAGGCCCAACCACATCTTCCCATATTTACTCTCTCCAGGTCACTGGATCATAGCCATGATAAATAGTTCATAGCAGTTTGTTTTCCCAAACCGAGCTGTTGTCTTCTTTTTTTTTTTTTTTAATAGTTATTGACGTCTAGTTGATTTATAATGTTGTATTAATCTCTACTGTACAGCCAAGACATCTCATTATACATAAATGTATTCTTTTTCATATTCTTTTCCATTATGGTTTATTACAGGCTATTGAACATAGTTCCCTGTGCTACAGAGTAGGACCTTGTCATCTACCTATTCTATATTTAGTAGTTTGCATCTGCTAATCTTGAGCTCCCGATACCTCGCTTCCCCTTCCCCCTTCCCCTTGTCAATCACAAGTCTGCACTCCATGTCCTTGAATATGTTTCTGGTTCGTAGATCTGGTCACTTGTGTCCTGTTAGGTTGGTGCTGAGGTAATTGCAGTTTTGCTTTGTTGAACTTTGCCATTCGATATTGGAGTACATTGTTAAATGTGATTATGCTATACATCATTTTAATGTTCATTTCTCTATTTTTTGCTAATGACTTATTACTTACTGTTTATTTTATATTTATTTTAGGCTATAGAAATGATGTTAGGCAAAAAGCAAATTTCGGTGATTTTTTTTTTTTAAATTCATGTTCAAAATGGGTCATAAAGCAGAAGAGACAACTTGTAACATCAACACCCATTTGGTCCAAGGACTGCTGATGAATGTATAGTGCAATGGTGTTTCAAGAAGTTTTGCAAAGGAGATGAGAGCCTTGAAGATGAGAAGCATAGTGGCTGGCCATCGGACGTTGACAACGACCAGCTGAGACAATCATCGAAGCTGATCCTCTTACAACTACATGAGAAGTTACCTAAGCACTTAACACTGATCATTCTACAGTCATTCAGTGTTTGAAGCAAACTATAAAGGTGAAGAAACTTGATATGTGGGTGCCTCATGAGCTGACCACAAATCAAAAAGATCCTCATTTTGAAGTGTCATCTTCTCTTATTCTATGCAACAACAATCAATCATTTCTCAATCAGATTGTGATGCATGATGAAAAGTGGATTTTATATGACAACTGACAATGACCAGCTCAGTAGTGACTGGACCGAGAAGAAGCTCCAAGGCATTTCCCAAAACCAAACTTGCACCCCAAAATGTCATGGTCACTGTTTGGTGGTCTACTGCTGGTCTGATCCACTACAGTTTTCTGAATCCTGGTGAAACCATTACATCAGAGAAGTTTGCTCAGCAGATTGATGAGATGCACCGAACTGCAATGCCTGCAGCCAGTATTGGTCAACAAAATCGGCCCAATTCTCCATAACAATGCCTGACTGCAAGTCACACAACCAATGTTTCAAAAGTTGAAAAAATTGTGTTACAAAGTTTTGCCTCATCTGCCATATTCACTTGACCTCTCACCAACTATCATTTCTTCAAGCATCTTGACCACTTTTTGCAGGGAAAAGACTTCCACAACCAGCAGGAGGCAGAAAATGCTTTCCAAGAGTTCACTGAATCCTGAAGCATGGATTTTTATGCTAAACAACCTTATTTCTCATTGGCAAAAATGTGTTGATTGTAATGGTTCCTATTTTGATTAATAAAGATGTGTTTAAGCCTACTTACAATGATATAAATTTCAGTCTGATAACACCATTACTCTTGTACTAACCTAAATATTTTACATTCTACATGAGTGATCAGATCAGATCAGTCACTCAGTCATGTCTGACTCTTTGTGACCCCATGAATCACAGCATGCCAGGCCTCCCTGTCCATCACCAACTCCCAGAGTTCACTGAGACTCACGTCCATAGAGTCAGTGATACCATCCAGCCATCTCATCCTCTGTCATCCCCTTCTCCTCTTGCCCCCAATCCCTCCCAGCATCAGAGTCTTTTCCAATGAGTCAACTCTTCACATGAGGTGGCTGAAGTACTGGAGTTTCAGCTTTAGCATCATTCCTTCCAAAGAAATCCCAGGGCTGATCTCCTTTAGGATGGACTGGTTGGATCTCCTTGCAGTCCAAGGGACTCTCAAGAGTCTTCTCCAACACCACAGTTCAAAAGCATCAATTCTTCAGCGCTCAGCCTTCTTCACAGTCCAACTCTCACATCCATACATGACCACTGGAAAAACCATAGCCTTGACTAGACGAACCTTTGTTGGTAAAGTAATGTCTCTGCTTTTGAATATGCTATCTAGGTTGGTCATAACTTTCCTTCCAAGGAGTAAGCGTCTTTTAATTTCATGGCTGCAGTCACCATCCACAGTGATTTTGGAGCCCCCAAAATAAATTCTGACACTGTTTCCACTGTTTCCCCATCTATTTCCCATGAAGTGATGGGACCAGATGCCATGATCTTCGTTTTCTGAATGTTGAGCTTTAAGCCAACTTTTTCACTCTCCACTTTCACTTTCATCAAGAGGCTTTTTAGTTCCTCTTCACTTTCTGCCATAAGGGTGATGTCATCTGCATATCTGAGGTTATTGAGACTTCTCCTGGCAATCTTGATTCCAGCTTGTACTTCTTTCAGACCAGCGTTTCTCATGATGTACTCTGCATAGAAGTTAAATAAACAGGGTGACAATATACAGCCTTGACATCTCCTTTTCCTACTTGGAACCAGTCTGTTGTTCCATGTCCAGTTCTAACTGTTGCTTCCTGACCTGCATACAGATTTCTCAAGAGGCAGATCAGGTGGTCTGGTATTCCCATCTCTTTCAGAATTTTCCACAGTTTATTGTGATCCACACAGTCAAAGGCTTTGGCATAGTCAATAAAGCAGAAATAGATGTTTTTCTGGAACTCTCTTGCTTTTTCCATGATCCAGCAGATGTTGGCAATTTGATCTCTGGTTCCTCTGCCTTTTCTAAAACCAGCTTGAACATCAGGAAGTTCACGGTTCACATATTGCTGAAGCCTGGCTTGGAGAATTTTGAGCATTACTTTACTAGCGAGTGAGATGAGTGCAATTGTGCGGTAGTTTGAGCATTCTTTGGCATTGCCTTTCTTTGGGATTGGAATGAAAACTGACCTTTTCCAGTCCTGTGGCCACTGCTGAGTTTTCCAAATTTGCTGGCATATTGAATGCAGCACTTTCACAGCATCATCTTCCAGGATTTGGAATAGCTCAACTGGAATTCTATCACCTCCACTAGCTTTGTTCATAGTGATGCTTTCTAAGGCCCACTTGACTTCATATTCCAGGAAGTCTGGCTCTAGGTCAGTGATTACACCATCGTGATTATCTGAGTCGTGAAGATCTTTTTTGTATAGTTCTTCTGTGTATTCTACATATGGTATTTGTCTTTCTCTTTCTGACTTGCTTCACTTAGTATGATAATTTCTAGATCCATCCATGTTGCTGCAAATGGTATTATTTCATTTTTTCATGGTTGGGTAATATTCCATTGTGTATATGTGTGTGTGTGTGTGTGTGTGTGTGTACATCACATCGTCTTTATTCATTCATCCATCAATGGACATTTAGGTTGCTTTCATGTCTATTATAAGTAGTGCTTCTGTGAACATAGGGATGCATGTATCTTTTCAAATTATAGTTTTGTCTGGGTATATGTCTAGGACTGTAATTGCTGAATCATATGGCGGCTCTATTTTTCATTTTTTGAGGAACCTACATACTATTTTCCATAGTGGGTGCACCAATTTATATTCCCAGCAACAGTGTAGGAGGGTTACTTTTTCTCCACACTGTCTCCAGCATTTACTCTTTGTGGAATTTTGATGATAGCCATTCCGACTGGTGTGATGCGATACCTCATTGTAGTTTTGATTTACATTTCTCTAATGATGAGCATCTTTTCACGTGCCTATTGGCCATCTGTATGTCTTATCTGGTAGTTGTTGTTCAGTCACTACTAAGTCATATCCAATTCTTTGTGACCCCATGGACTGTAGTATGACAGGCTTCCCTGTCCTTCACTATCTCCCAGAGTTTGCTCAAATTCATGCCCAGTGAGTTGGTGATTCTATCTAACCATCTCATCCTCTTCTGCCCTCTTCTTTTGCCTTCAATCTTTCCCAACATCAGGGTTTTTCCAATGAGTCGGCTCTTCACATCTGGTGGCCAAAGTATTGGAGCTTCAGCATTAGTCCTTCCAATGAATATTCAGGGTTGATTTCCTTTGGAATTTACTGGTTTGATCATGCTATCCAAGGGACTCTCAAGAGTCTTCTCCAGCATCACAATTTGAAAGCATCGATTCTTCGATGTTCCGTCTCCAATGGTCCAGCTCTTATATCCATACATGACTAGTGGAAAACCATAGCTTTGTCTATACGGACCTTTGTCAGCAAAGTGATGTCTCTGCTTTTTAACATGCTGTCTAGGTTTGTCATAACTTTTATTCCAAGGGGCAAGTGCCTTTTAATTTCATGGCTGCAGTCACTGTCTGCAGTGATTTTGGAGCCCAAGAAAAGAAAATCTGTCACTGCTTCTGCTTTTTCCCCTTCTATTTGCCATGAAGTGATGGGACCGGATGCCATGATCTTAAATTTTCTGAATGTTAAGTTTTAAGCCAGCTTTTTCACTCTCCTCTTTCACTCTCATCAAGAGGCTCTTTAGTTCCTCTTCACTTTCTGCCATTAGAGTGGTATTATCTGCATATCTGAGGTCTTCTTTGGAGAAATATCTATTTTGGTCTTCTGCCCATTTTTCAATTGGTTTGGGTTTTTATTGTTGTTGTTATTGAGCTGTATGAGCTATTTGTGTATTTTGGAAATTAAGTCCTTATGAGCCATATTTTTAAAAAATATGGAGGAGAGCCTGCATTCACCTACAAGATGAGGTCAAGATTATAGCCTGCATGTCCATCCTATGAGGGCTTCCCTGGTGCCTCAGCAGTAAAGAACCTGCCTGCAATGCAGGAACCACGGGAGATTCAGGTTCGATCCCTGGGTGGGGAAGATCCCTTGCAGGAAGGCATGGCAACCCACTCCAGCATTCTTGCCTGGAGAATCCCACGGACAGAGGAGCCTGGTGGGCTATAGTCCATAGGGTCGCAAAGAGTCGAACTTGACTGAGGCTACTAAGCACACACGCATGTCCATCCTATGATGCTCTGTCCTCTTCTCCCAAAGTGCTAGAGCAAGTGCTTAGACAAGTACACACACCCACATCACCTGTATTAGTCAAGGTTCTCCAAGAAAAAGAACCAGTAGGACATGTGTGTGTAGATAGGTAGATAGAGGAGTGCTCAGTCGCTCAGTCATGTCTGACACTTTTGGACCCCAGGGACTGTAGCCCACCAGCCTCCTCTGTCCGTGGTATTCTCCTGGCAAGAGTACTGGAGTGGGTTGCCATGCCCTACTCCAGGGGATCTTCCCGACCCAGGAATCAAATCTGTGTCTTCTGCACTGCAGATGGATTCTTTACCACTGAGCCACCAGGGAAGCTGGAGAGGAAAGTAGTTTGCTACTGAACTGAGGATTCTCAGCAGATGCCGAGCCCTGAGACACATGCTGTTGTGTGTTCTCATTTACTGAGTACAGCTGTCCATCCATCCCAGCTACCAGAGACCTGTATATCCTGCGATAGGAAAAGTCAGAATTAAGGACTGAGATTTTTTGTGAAAAACAGGACTCAGTTTGTGAGTAAACCCATGAAAGGTCCTGCAAATATTTTTATATTCATCAAAACACTAATGCCAGGACACTAAAGAATCCATTTCCATCACATCTGATTCATCTTCTGCTGTCACGATGGGTTCTGCGTGTCCGATTTCCCCTTACCATTCCTTATACACTGAAAAAAGAGTCAGGATCTCTCTCCCTTGAAGTTTCAGCATGCAGCTTGTAAATTATTTCTGTGTGTGTGTATGATGGCAGTCCCTTCTCTGTGTCTGTTTTCCTTCTCTCTCAGTGTGCACTGCCTTTCTGATGTTAGCATTTGGAGCTGTTGACTGCCCTGAGACGCAGCACCGGAGCCCGGGGCCATCAGCCCTACTTAGGCGTGTTCCAACCACCACCCCGCCCCTCGCCCTCCTGAGGAAGGAAGAAGTGTAATTCTCAGGCTGGGGGACTGCCCCTGTCGGCTCCCTTTCTCTCTCCCACAACTTCACCGCAAACGCCTCCCTCCTGGTTCTGTGATCTGCTCTGCTTCCTTTATCTAGTCCTAACCTCCTGGATTCCACTTATCCCCCAAATGACCAGCAGGACTGAAATCTGTACAGAAATGGAGCCATGTACGCGAGAATGTCATGAAGTTCAAGTTCAGGGAGGGGAACGGTGTTCTTCCTGAAGAGCATCCTCTACAACATGGCTGGCAAGCCCTGCCGCTCTCCCTGCCTCCCCTCCCCTCACTGGGGATACTTAGCCACCACAGAAACCTAGGGAGGAAGAGTTCTAGTGCTATTTTCTGGAAAATACAGCAAAATAAAAGAATGAGGGTAGGAATTATTTCAGGCTCTGAAAGCAGGGCCATTACCATCACCATTTCAAGCAAGCTTATTAAAAAGTCGCTACCTCCACTTACGGAGATCAATCATATTTGCCAATACCAAGGAACATGAAAGACCCCGTTACGATAGAAAGTGATGGTGAGTTTGAGGCTGAATAACCGATCCAAAGACAAAAGTTTAGTCCATGGGGTCTTACATTTGTAAAAATTTGGAGATGAACTCAAGGACAGCGGAAGCCCTGAGTTGGGACTGTTGCAAGGAAGGCCATTGCATCCCCTGGGCCCAAGGAAATGCGTTAATGTAGACTTTAGATGACTTTCAAGAAAGGATATAGGAGAAAATGCAGATGTCATATGTGAACATAATCATGGCTTTAAAACAGTTACAGTGGATTTGCTTTCTCCTGTCCTCTTTGTGGTTATTAATTGGTTTTTTGTTTCTTTGAAGTCTTTACTGAATTTGTTGCAATATTGCTGCTGTTTTATGCTTTGATTTTCTTGGTCACGAGGCATGTGGGATCTTAATTCCCCAACCCAAGATTGAACCCACAGACCCTGCACTGGAAGGTGAAGTCCTAGCCACTGGACACCAGAGAAGATCCAATATTACTTGTAATTCACTCCCCATAATAATTACTCTCACTATTACCACCACCATCGCTACCTCATTTTGTGCCCCTTCAATGTGCCAGGCACTGTGCTGGGTAGCTGATGTATTTGTTATTCAGTCACTCAGTCATGTCTGACTCTGTGTGACCCCATGGACTACAGCACACCAGGCTTCCCTGTCCTTCACCGTCTCCCAGAGCTTGCTCAAACTCATGTCCATTGAGTCAGTGATACCATCCGACCGTCTCATCCTCTGTCATCCCCTTCTCCTCCTACATTCAGTCTTTCCCAGCATCAGGGTCTATTCCAATGAGTTAGCTCTTCCCATCAGGTGACCAAAGTATTGAAGCTTCATTTTTAGCATCAGTCCTTCCAATGAATATCCAGGGTTGATTTCTTTTAGGATTGACTGATTTGATCTCCTTGTATATCTTGTCCAGTTCTTTCAGCAACCTCACTGCAATGGTGTTATCACCTGATTTTAGTGAAGAAAATGAAGCTGAAAGGGATGAAGTGGCCCAAGATGACTCACTGGAAGTTACTGGCAGTCCCAGCCCACCTGCTCCCAAATCCCTGTTGTTTCCCTTCTTCCAGGCCCAGGGTCCTGCTGCAATTAGGCCAGTTTCCATTGTCCTCCTCCCGAGTGAGCCCTCACCACTACTGGGTGATCTCAGAAGGCCAGCCACACTTTTCTGGCTTCTCACTTCCACCACGACTTCCCAGTCTTCCCACTGGCTCCTTCCCTTAGGCTCAGCCCCTCGTGGCTACCCTGGGTGATTCTCCTGAACTGTTCTCACAGATCCCAGCCCCCAGTAGGTGACTGCAGAGGCAGAGCCCTGCTGCTGCTACTGCTAAGTCGCTTCAGTCGTGCCCGTCTCTGTGCGACCCCATAGATGGCAGCCCACCAGGCTCCCCCGTCCCTGGGATTCTCCAGGCAAGAACACTGGAGTGGGTTGCCATTTCCTTCTCCAATGCATGAAAGTGAAAAGTGAAAGTGAAGTCGCTCAGTCGTGTCCGACTCTTAGCGACCCCATGGACTGGAGCCTACCAGGATCCTCCGTCCATGAGATTTTCCAGGCAAAAGTACTGGGGTGGGTGCCATTGCCCTCATTACACAAGAAAGAAGCAATGGGTATAATAGCACATTAAAAAGTGACTTTTGAACCTGGAAGCTGAAACCACTTCCGTTTGATTTTATCTGTTATTTACAAACCCACTGACACATTTCCGCTAATCTCCAGCCTCTTCTGAAGGAGAACAATTCCTGCATCAAGAAGCACTCTTTGTAAGGCAGTTATTTCACACACCAGCTGGCAGTTTGGCGGGCAGTGAGCCTTCACTGGGGCATATTTCTTTCCACTGACTTTTTTTAAGCACTAGCTGATTTAAAGCCAAGTGGATAGAACCAAGTCTTATCTTGGACTGCAAGAGTTTATTATCTGTACCAAAGAGCAATGTGAAACTATTTTCATGTTAGTCTACCTAAAAGCTATATACATTGCCAAATCAAACATCTTATTTTATATCCCTTAGGTGAACCCTGCCCTCTACCTCCCCAGTCAATGAGGGGTCCATACAAACTAGCCTCCCATATGAGTGGGGTATGTTGGGAACAGGTGTAATAGCCCCACCCACCCCCAGCCTGGAGCAGGGGAGTCTTGAATGCACTCTGGCACCTCTGAGAGCATCCTGTGCTACTTTGGGGCTGCAGGGATGGAGGTCAGAAGCCGTGATACCAGGGCCCTCCCCTCGCCCCAAATAGCATCCCTGGCAAACAGAGCCACATCTTCAAATGGAAAGAAAGATTATGATCTACATTTTTTCCTCCAGGGCAGGTCTTAGAAGCTGGGTATATTCCTCCCTTGCTGAAATAAGGACTTCCAGGCATCTAAAGTAACATCTTTTGAATGGATGCCAACACAATCATGAAGCCTCAGCTCCCTGAAAAGTTTAGTATTTAACAATTCATGCTGGTTACTCAGTGGAAAATTTTCCTTGTGCTTACCTAACCTGCACATTTGTTTGAGCTTTTCAACAAATGCACTCATTTACTTAGTTCTCTGAATATGTTCATGGAATATTATCACATACTGGAATAGTGATATCAATAAGCTCCTCAGCTTAATTAAGCATTACAACAGCCAAATGCCTAAGCTTCAGACAGAATGTGCTAATCTCATATAAATATTATGATTCTTTGGGTAGCCAGGATGAGTATCCCATAGGAAAGGAATCTGGTCTCTCAGACATAGTATAATTTGATCATTTTTTTTAAATAAATGAGTGTCTCGCCAAATATGATCACCAGGTACTATCCTAGTGATAAGAAAGGAGCCCAGGTCTGGTGTTTTCATCCCAAGCTGAAATGTTCATCAATTATGGGTCACATCCTCCTCTACAAGGGAGGGCCAGGTTGATGGAGTGCCCTGGAGAGAAGAAGACCCATAAGGGGAATCAAAGCAAATTACAATATGTTTTTCTTAAAATCACTGATAGTTTTTAGAATGAACTGCATTTTTTCTCTCTGTGACTTAATAATGTTACCAAATAGGATCTTAAATGAAAGAAGCATCTTGAAATTCCAGAAGACTGAATATCATTTTGGAATGAAAAGGCTTAAAAACACATGCCAAGCATTAAACCATTTCTGGTCTCCCACTCTGTGCTCCGTCCCTGGATCTTTGTGTCTAGGGAACCCAGGGAAGGACCCAACTTCTGCTCCAGGGGAGGGCTGCAGACTTTTCAGACGCCTTCCTCCAGCCCAGGCCAGTGGGATAGCGCTGGGGCCGTGCTCCTGCTCTGGGTTCCCCCTGACTCTCTGTCCTCCATCCTCCCCACTTCTCAGTCAGGTTCCGGAGCAATAACAGAGCCCTGATTAATAAGCCGAGACAGTCCCCACGGCCCCCAACCTATCACTGTGGCTCAGGCTGTGAATATTTTCAGTCCTCACGTGGCAGGTCCCTAGAATAGTTCTCAGCATGCTACAATAGCATCGCATCTGAAGCATACCGCAGTGGGTCTTTAAATTTTAATTTCTTTTTATAAACACACACACATACACTTTTACATAAACCATAAGACATACTCACTTATTGATGTGTGATTTTGTTTTCATCTTGCTTGGCTCTCACTTTCTCACCCAGTTCATCCTCCACCCATTTCCACCCCCAGGTAACCCATCAGAACAACTTTGTAGATTCCCATGCAGATCACCTCCACACTCACAAGTGCATGTTTATAGGTGTGTGCCCACTTTCACACACACACACACACATATATATGCACGATTATACACATATACATACATGTATGGGAGGTTCTTATCATTGTTTGACCAAACAGGGTTATTTATGCCTTTTTGCCCCCACTGTCTTCTTTGCTTCTTTTTTTCTCCTTTCCTGCTGTGTTGAATTGTTAAAATTGCAGCCTTCCCTCTCTGCAAGGCTCTGCCCTGCCTTTTTTCTGATTCTCTATTATTTGGCTGCTATGGCACATATTTTTATTCTTCTAGAGTTAAAAAGTTACTGAAACAAAGTCTTCAGTTACAAATCCACCCTCCTCCAGCCACAACCAGGGCTATAGCTTGTTTCAACTCCCCTTTGGACATCCTCTCACCTTAGCTCCAACGTTCTTGCTGCTTAAAATTTTAGTTTTTACACACACACACATACACACACAGGGTGTTTTTAGTAGCTACTAAATATTTTTACTTAAATACTCCACTTTTTATGTACATCTTTGTTTCTTTTATTTTCCCTATCTGTCTGAGTTTATTTTTCTTCTTGCTGATCGTCATAATAAGGCTTTATACTTGCCTTGTTGTTCAGTTGCTCAGTTGTGTCTGACTCTTTGAGACCCCATGGACTGCAGCACACCAGTCTTTTCTGTCCTTCACCATCTCCCAGAGCTTGCTCGAACTCAAGTCCATCGAGTCGGTGATGCCATCCAACTATCTCATCCTCTTTCATCATACACGACAAGAGGCCCTGAGGGAGGCACCGGGAGTGTGCTGGGCTCCTGAGCTGCACAGGTTCCTGATGTCATTCCCACCCACCCCCGCCCCACTCCCACCCCAGGACCTGGCTCTGGCCCCTGTTTCAGCTCGCTGGGCTCTCAGATCTCATTGCTGTATCTCAGTTCAGTTCAGTTCAGTTCAGTTCAGCTGAGTCACTCAGTTGTGTCTGACATTTTGCGACCCCATGGACTGCAGCACGCCAGGCTTCCCTCTCCATCACCAACTCCCGGAGTTTACTTAAACTCATGTCCATTGAGTCAGTGATGCCATCCAAATATCTCATCCTCTGCCGTCCCCTTTTCCTCCCTCCTTCAATCTTTCCCAGCATCAGGGTCTTTTCCAATGAGTCAATTCTTCACATCAGGTGCCAAAATATTGGAGCTTCAACTTCAGCATCAGTCCTTCCAATGAACATTTAGGACTTATTTCCTTTAGGATTTACTGATTTTATCTCCTTGTAGTCCAAGGGACTCTCAAGAGTCTTCTCCAACACCACAGTTCAAAAGCATCAATTCTTCAGCACTCAGCCTTCTTTATGGTCCAACTCTCACATCCATACATGACTACTGGAAAAACCAAAGCTTTGACTAGACGGACCTTTGGTGACAAAGTAATGTCTCTGCTTTTCAATATGCTGTCTAGGTTGGTCATAGCTTTTCTTCCAAGGAGCAAGTGTCTTTTAATTTCATGACTGCAGTCACTGTCTGCAGTGATTTTGGAACCCAAGGAAATAAAGTCTGCCACTGTTTCCATTGTTTCCCCATCTATGTGCCATGAACTACACTTGCATAGTTCTTTTTATATGCCAGACAATTTTCCAAGCACTTAACACACGTGACCTAGTTGAGTCCTCTCGACAGATACTGTCATTATCTCTATTTTGCAAATGAGAAAACTGAGGCACCCTGACATACCTACTTACCCGAAGTTCCCAGCAATTGACCTGGCTGGTCTGCAGATGAGGGAGCTTGGCTCCAGAGTCCATGCTCTCTTGTTTGGCTGCCTCTCAGTGAGTCCTGCTGGAGAGGGGGCTCTGTGCATAATGAAAGTTTAGTCCTCTTACGATGGAAAATTACTTTCTTGTGTCCTCACCTATGAATGATAGTTGGGCTGTGTATAAAATTCATTTTGACAATTATTTCCCTCCATTGTCTCCTGGGTCTGTTGCTGTCACTGAGGTAGGGGCTGTTGTCTGAGCAGTTCTTTGCAGGTTCCCTGGAGCCTGGTAATAGTGGGTCTTTTCCCCTGAAGTTCTGCAGTTGTACTAGAATATGAGCAGGGGTAGATTTATTTTTATTTATCCTGCTTAATGCTCAGAGTGCACTGTCAACCCAAGGGCTTATGTTCTCCTTCAATTCTGTAAAAATCTCCACTGCTATCTTTTCCAATATTGCTTCTTCACTATTGCCTCATTCGCTTCTCCTAGGACTCTTATCAGACTGATGATGAAGCCTCTCAGTCGCTTCTCTGTGACTCTTAACCGCTCTTGCCAGCTTTACCTCTTGCTTTCCGTGCTGTGTTTGGGATGGATTTTTCTATGCTATCTTCCAGTTCACTAATTCACCCTTAAAATATGTCCAGTCTGGGGTTTAGTCCCTTATCCCTTCTATTATTTTTGTTTGTTTGTTTCAATGATTCTAGTTTTCTTTTCAAAATTTCTTTCCTATCCACTTGCTCTTATTTCATTTATATTAGTTCCTATTTGCTGCATGATTTCTTGTTCCTTTTAAAGAAAACTTACACCTGCATTCACCTCTTTGAGTATTTTCAATATGCTTATTTTGAAGTCTGTCTTGGGAGTGTAGACTGGATCAGCCGTAATGAAGAATAGTGTTAATTCAAAACACCAATCTGCTGAGACCCAGCAAAGGAGATTTCTCACAGACTTACAAGACTCCATGATGAATGGCCATCACAGCGTTATTTCTGTTCACGGAAATGGGGGCAGTCTAGTTGTTCCAGCCTCTGGAAAGGGAAGTAAAGTTGGGGAGTCAGGGGTACTTACTATGAAATATATGTAGTAGTTACAAACTGAGAATTAGATGCACATATAGCAAAAGAGGTAGATGTCAAAAACAGTACTGATAAATAAGCAGGAAACAGAATGAAATCTGTAGCACAGTGTTATTTCTATAAGTTAAAAACTGCACAGAAAGCTTATAATGCTGATTGTAATATTACGTACAATACAAAGATGCACAACAAACAAATCCGTATGTGTGCCTGCTGGAGGAAGAGGAGGATAGGAATGGGGGTGGGGTGTAAGGCATGGGGATAAAAATGCACACACACACACACAGACATGCGCACACATACACACACGTGCGCACACACACACACACGTGCGCACACACACACAAACACACACACAGAGAAGGCTTTCTCCAGACTGAAGAGGATGGCATGCAATGAACAGAAGAGCAAGACTAATTCAACCCTCTGTGCTTCTGTATCAATAAATGTCTTCTTCTGCCTGTCCAGAAAACTACTTTTTCATCTCTCACAAATTCACGTCCCAACTATTGATTTTGCTATCTTTTCTTAGCATTAGATTTATTCATGTGTTTTGGCATTTGGGTGGACAGGTTCATTTTTAATGAAAACCACTTTCTTTCTTTCTCTTTCTCCCTGCCTCCTGTGCCCACCCCTCTCTGTCTGACAGCCCCTCCAGGCCCCCAGTCCAGAAGCAGCTCTAAGAAGGACAATCCGAAGCCACTGCTCCCAGTAGTACTGGGATGAGGCTGTTGCCGACCGGGTCAGAAGGTCAGTGGGCATCTCAGCTCAGCCAGCAGAGACTGAGTTTGCCCTTTCTTCCATCTTGGGCCTGCGTGCGGCATGAACTCAGCCCCAGTTGGCTCAGGAAGAACTGCTTTCCTTTGGTCCCCTTTCACTCATAGGCTGGGTGGCAGGGAGTCTCCCCTCGACCTGCGGCTTCAAACTGTGTCTTGCACGGCACACGCTTGGTCTTCTTCCTGCTTCTGGACCAGAGTCCTGAGACTGAAGGCTTAAGCTCTGCTTTCTACTGTGCATTTCTGTCCTACTTCTGGTCTTCAGAAATATGTCTTGTCACCTAACCCAGCAAAGCCTTCTCGATAGTCTGTTTTAATCTTACCCACCATTGCTGAGGTGGGAAGAGGTGATTCTTGACTCAATATGTTGTCAGATTTCACAAACATGTTTAGATAAAGCCTGATGAAATATTTATCAGCAAGGAGGAGATGAAGGTGCCTGATTTTAAGGCTTCAAATGATTTATGTACTCATTTATTGGAAATTCATCTAAGACTGTACACTTGCTTTATGCTAGGCCCATTCTTTTTACTAACAGTTTTACGAACCACTCAGGGAATGCAACCTGTGGTCATCACAGTCCTCTGTTTAGAACACAGAGAAACCAGCTTCCATGTCACAGTCGAAAGCCCAATGCTCCAAATTCAGAGCCACTAACTAGACCTTCCCTTTCAAAGAGGCCCCTTGCAGTAAACATTCTGTGTTCTCCACGCACCCCAGTCCTGCAACTGAAGTGTATTTTCATTTGATTTCCCTGGGCTACGATACAATAGCAGTGTAGTCAAAAAGAAGAAGAGATTTCCACCTGTGTCCAAAGCCCTTTGGAGTTACCTAGGACTCTAGTATTAGCCGACCTCCCCCATTCAACCCCTCCCTCAACCAGTGTACACCTGGCCTTCTCCACTCTCTGATGGCTCTCTGACTGGAATGGCTTTCCCAACCCCCTTTACCTCTTTGCTTTTCCTGGAACCCACTCAAATCTCACCTTTAGTAATGATGCCTTTCCCAACACCACTAGCCCACCTTTTCCTCCTCTCAACTTCCCTCTACCATTGGCCGATGGTGAGCCATCTGCCCTTCAGAGTCTGTCACCATATAAATACAGTTTCCTTCCAACATGTCTGAAAGTGCCTCGATGCCTAAAGCTGTGTTTTGATGCTGGTTTGTTATCTTCTGATCCCATCCAAGAGTCTTGAGATACAAGAAAGCAGATATTATCCCAGTTATATTATTATTCCCTATTTTTCAAGTGATAAAATTGAGGCTTAGAGATGTAAAGTAAGCTGCTATACTAGAAAGCAACAGAATTGGAATTTGAACTTGAATCAAAATCACTGCAGACAGTGATGGCAGTCATAAAATTAAAAGATGCTTGCTTCTTGGAATAAAAGCTATGACAAACCTAGACAGCGTAATAAAAAGTAGAGACATCACTTTGCCAACAAAGGTCCATATAGTCACAGCTATGATTTTTCCAGTAGTCATATATGGATGTGAGAGCTGGACCCTAAAGAAAACTGAGAGCCAAAGAATTGATGCTTTTGAACTGTGGTGTTGGAGAAGACTAGAGTCCCTTGCACGTCAAGGAGATCAAACCAGTCAATCCTAAAGGAAATCAACCCTGAATATTCACTGAAAGGACTGATGTTGAAGCTCCAATAGTTTGGTCACCTGATGTGAAGAGCTCACTCATTGGAAAAGACCCTGATGCTGGGAAAGATTGAAGGCAGGAGAAGGGGACAACAGAGGATGAGATGGTTGGATGGCATCACCGACTCGATGGACATGAGTTTGAGCAAACTCTTGGAGATGGTGCAGGACAGGGGAGCCTGGTGTGCTGTAATCCATGGGGCTGCAAAGAATCAGACATGACTTAATAGTAGTGTTGTCTTAGTCACTCAGTCGTGTCTGACTCTTTGCAACCCCATGGCCAGTAGCCCACCAGGCTCGTCTGTCCATAGGATTCTCCAGGCAAAGATACTGGAGTGGATTGACATTCCCTTCTCCAGAAGATCTTCCCGACTCAGGGATCAAACCCAGGTCTCCTGCATTGCAGGCAGATTCTTTGCCATCTGAGCTACAGGGAAGTCCTTAGCAACTGAACAGTAACGACTCTTGACCTACGCATTTGCAATCACTTTGTAGTATAATCAAAATGGCAAAGAGGTTTGCTTCATCTCAAGTCCAACTTCAACCGACTGGCTATCACTGCCCAAAGTGCTGGGTTGAAGAGCCAAAGTCAGGCTCAGCAGGAAGGCAAACCACCCACGACAGGGGAGCAAGGTCTGCTGTGGGTTCAGCGTTTTCAAGGAAGAGCACGTGGGCCACCTGTTTGCCGTCCACCACATCATACTAACGTTCCTGAGTTGGAACGGAGTCTTCTATTAGTCTAGTCTGTACGTTCCATAGCACTTAGAACATAGTGCTTAACACAGAGTGAAGGAGCAATAAACAGGTATTGCTTGACTGTAACATCAACATCCTCAATAAGGCACTGCATGGTGGAAGCTACATGAACAGCTTGCAACAACTATACTCAGAGAGTGTAAGTGAAGGGCTTTGGTCTGGACCAGCTAGGCAGCTTTCACTTGGTACATGATTTCAAACTAATATGTGTGCAAAATAGAGTATGAAGCTTCAGGAAAATTGTTTCACCCAGAAAACCGAGTATCAGTTTGAAAAATGAGTTTTGCTTCTGCATGATGGTTATACCTCTCATATGAGCTACCCCTTGGTACAGACAAACTGTATACAGGAAGTGCACCGCCTCCACGTACCCTCTACGCAGTTGTTTCTAAGGTCCTGCATCTCTTCTGGAGCTCTGAGCACTCCTGCACCCCTTGCTTCCACCCCCACTCTGTCAGTTAATGAATCTGAAAGGGAGAGAAGGTGTTTCTAGCATGTACCATTGTAAATTACCAGAGACCAAATTACTAATTACCACCATTCTCCTACAAGCAGAGCGCTCCTCCCCTCGGCGGCATCTCCTGCCTCGGGTTGAGAGTCCTGTTTCCGTTTCATCTCTTTTCCATACCTCGGGACAGGGACGTGTCCAGGAACCCAGGCCAAAAGCAGCAGATTTATCACCATGCTAATGACAGCGAGCTGCATGCAGAGTGATTTCTGCAATCCCCCTCAACTCCTTTTGCCAAGACCTGTGGAGCTGCAAGATCCAGCCGATTACAGAGACTGTTATCATCACATGAAGAATGGCTCTGTTGGAAAATGCAATTAGATATCAGCCATGAGGCTATCTTTAGAAGCTTGTTGGCGAAGATCTCAAAAACAAAAATCTCCCTGTGGCGGATTTGTAGATGTTGGCCAAATTGGCCAAAACTGAGAACCACTAAACGCGTTTTCAACCTACCTCTATCAATATGCCGCATTCTGACGACCCACCTCGTGTCCCCTAGGTACAGCTCACCGTTCAGAGAGTGGGTCTATGTTTGCAGAGTTTATAGAACTCTCAGTTCTGGTGGCAAAACCTCCCTCTCTATTTTCATGAGCACCATTTCCTAGCCTGGGACAGTAAGAATCTTTCACCCTATCATTCCAAAATAGCTTCCCCAGGGCTTGGAAATGGAGAAGAAAATGACAACCCACTCCAGTATTCTTGCCTGGGAAATCCAATGGACAGAGGAGCCTGGCGGGCTAATGTCCATAGGGTCACTAAGAGTCCGACACGACTAACTAACCTGCCACCAGGCTTGGGGAAATGGCCCTGTGGGAGGTACGTAGACGAGGAGGCACCTGGTCAGAGAGACGAGTTGTCAGGAAAGCCAGCTGTCAAGGATGTTCCTGGCAGGGAAGCTTGTTGTCATCGGGGAAATAGTTTCCAGAGGGGCGGGCAGCCCCATATGGCTCTAAAGGAGCAGGTCTTTGTCCAGTCTCATTAGGAGGGAGGCATCCAGGCACATGGGGCTTCCCTGGTAGCTCATATGGTAAAGAATCCGCCTGCAATGTAGGAGACCTAGGTTCAATTCCTGGGTCAGGAAGATCCCGTGGAGAAGGGATAGTCTACCCAGTCCAGTATTCTGGTGGCTCAGATGGTAAAAGAATCCACGTGCAATGTGGAAGACCTGGATTCAATCCCTAGGTCAGGAAGATTCCCTGGAGGAGGGCATGGCACCCCGCTCCAGTATTCTTGCCTGGAGAATCCCCATGGACAGAGGAGCCTGATGGGCTATAATCCATGAGTTGGACATGACTGAGCGACTAAGCACAGCACAGTACCCAGGCACATAAGAGGCTTGTGGTGCAAGGCACTGTGCAGATACCGAAGAAACCAGCCAGGAACCATGTAGCATCAGCACTTCCTACTGTGGACCTAAGAAAGCGCTTGATGACCTCTTCAAAATTAAGAGAGGGGTCTCAAGGGGTACTGCGCTTGCCACAGCACTATATCCTTTTATTTGAAGAGTGTGTATGCCGTGCTTCTTTAAAAATCAAGTCAGCAGTGTTGGAGGCTCAGCCCAGCACCACCTCTGTGCCCCCAACTTGTTGGCTCTGCTGGCACAAACGGTATGATCATGGGGGAAGAGACTGTTCCAGGTTTCAGGTCCTGATGGCTCCAGGCTCAGCCAGTACTCATCCTTGGGCCAGGTTCCCACCTCCCCACTCCCTTCTAATGCAGTCCCTATGTTCTCACTGGCCCCCACTTGGAATTGGGGTGTGATGATTACTCTGCCCAGTCGTTGGCTCCCTTTCTGTGCCTAGTCCTCTTCAATGAGGGGAGGGGGACACTGGAAGTCATGGCAGACTTGCACTGTGACATGCCAGGAGATGGTGGTCTCCAAGGTGAAGCTGAGGGACCTGGGGATGTTTAACATGGAGAAGACACGTCTAAGTGGAGAAACCATAGCATCCTCAGATGTATGAAGGGGTCTCACTGACCATGAGAGAGGATCCTTTTTCTATGCTGTTCCAGAGAACAGACCAAGTCCAGATGGGAAAATTACAAGAAGTCATGCATCAATACCACATCAGTAATTCCTTATGTATGGTTTAACCAGTGGAACAGCCCAGGTACATGCAAGTGAGAGGTGAAATAACCATTTCATTCTGTAGAAGGGACTCCTCAATTAGGTGGGGAAATTAAACTGAATGGCCTCTGCCATCCCTCCCAACCTTAATAGTCTAGGAATGCCCTAGAACTTTCAGGGAATGGCCAGGTCTCCTGTGACCACTTCACTGGAAACTCAGTTCAGGCGTAGCCTTTGACACATGTGCTGTGCTCAGTCGCTTCTGTAGGGTCTGACTCTGCGACACTAGAGACCGTAGCCCACCAAGCTCCTCCATGGGATTCTCCAGGGAAGAATAATGGAGTGGGTTGCCGTGCCCTCCTCCAGGGGATCTTTCTGACCCCGGGATCCAAACTACATCTCTAAAGTCTCCTGCATTTGCAGGCAGGCTCTGTACCACCAGCACCTGGGAAGCCATCTGAGACACAGAATGTACTTTATACAAGGAAAGGAGGCGGTGAAGTTCCCAGGCTCTCTCAGAATCCCCCAGTGACCTGATCTTGTATCCCAAATGGGATGTGCCGTACAGACAGCACTGACTGACATGTTAACAAGTGCGTGGAGCCCTGGGACATAAACAAACCCCAGGGCAGCTGCTGCAGCCAGGCCTCAAGCACGGCATCACGGAGCTTCAGAGATGGGAGAAGCCAGACGGTCATTCTGTCCCAGCTCCTACCCCAGGCAGGAATTCTCCATCCAACACCCCAACACATAGCTGCCCAGCTTCTGCTTAAGCGCCTTCAGGAGGGGACCCACTGCTTTGCCAGGAGGTTTAGTCCATTTTGAGACAACTTAATCCACATGGAGACAGTCCTCATGAGCCATTTCTTCCCCATACGGAGCCTCAAATCTGCCTTCGTTCAACTTGACTTTTACCCTCGGCAGTAGGACAGAAATAAATCCGTTCCCTCGGCTATATAACAGTGTTTAGATTTTTAAAGACAGCCATTGTCTCCAGAACTCCAAATATTTTTTTTTCCTGTCTAAACATCTCCAGTCACCTTAGCCATTTCTCACATGGTGTGGTTTCAGACCCCCTCACCAGCCTGGTTACCATCTTCTAAATATGTTCTGTTTTACGAATGTTCTTTACAAAAAGTAGCTCCTAGAACAAATAACCAACTGTATTCTGACCACTGCAGAGTACAGCGGTGCTCTCACCTCCCTGTTCCACTCACTGAAAAGTGAAAATGTTAGTCACTCAGTCGTATCCGACTCTCTGGGACCCCGTGGACTGTAGCCCGCTAGAATCCTCTGTCCATGGAATTCTCCAGGCAAGAATACTGGAGTGGGTTGCCGATTCCTCCAGGGGATCTTCCCGACCCAGGGATAAAACAAACTGCATTATAGATGCATTATAATGGATTATAGATGGATTCTTTACCGTCTGAGCCAGCAGGGAAGCCACTAGACCTGCATTAATGCAATATGGTATTAGATGTGTTTCCTACCAAATGACCAACTGTTGTGTTCAAATGAAGGTTATCGTCAACTAAAACCACAGTATTTTTTATTTGACACAGTTTCTTTATAGCTTAAAAGAAAGAAGTGGATTTCAAGTGGGCCCTGTAAAGTATTAGAAGATCAAATCCTACCTCCCCCTGCATTAATAATGGACACACAGAACTATTTTAGAGACTATAGCCCCAGCAAAGATTTTGAGGGACAGGCTAAGATAACTGAGCCCACGGATACTGACTCCAAAGGTGGAATGTGTGCTTGTACTGACGTTCCAGGGGCCCAGCCTCTGCAGCCTCTTCTTCCAGACATCCAGGGCATGAAGGGCTCTTCTTGGAAGCTGTACCCACCTTTTTAAAAATTTTATTTGTCTATTTTTCTGTGTCAGGTCTTATTTGCAGCGTGTGGGATCTTCAGTTGTGGCATGTGGGATCTAGTTTCCTGACCAGGGTTCGAACCCAGGACCCCTGCACTGGGAGCACAGTCTCCAGGGAGGAGAGGTCCCTGTGCCCACTTTTGCCTTTCTCACCCTGCCTGAGGTTTTTAACACACCACCTGCTTCCAAGGCCCCCCTTCCTCCAGCCCGCTGAGGACTCACCAGGGGTTTCCTTTGTGTCTTTGACAGGTCGCCTGAAGGAGGAAATCACCCAGCGGCACGTGCAGCAGGTGGCTCTAGGTGGGTACAGAGTGGAGCCTGCAGGCGGACGGTGAAGGTAACACAGACTGAGCTGGTCTGGGGAACCCACGCCTAGCTGGACCTCAGGAAGGTCAGGGGGTGGGGAGGACTGCTGTCAGGGCAGCTTCCTCTGGACGCCCCTCCTCTCTGGCGCCAGGCTCCCCCTCCAGGGTGCTTGCTTCCGTCGGTCAGCACCTGGCACCCACCCTCCCAGCAGCTGCCTCATCCTCTGACCTTCTCCACCCCTCATTCCAACCTGAACTAACCCCCTATCTCCCAGCTCCTCAGGGTCCTACTCGGAGCTTGACCAGCTAATCCCAGAAGGGACAATTGGTGGTGCAAACAGCTCCCGGGGGCTGAACTCTCTGTGCACTGTTTCATGTGCCCAACAGTCCTGAGGCCAGCGCCTTTTCTGGATGAAGGGGATTCAGGGTCTTGCCCAGGGTCACAGGCTAGCAACTGTCGGCACTAGGACTTGAACCAGGTCTCTGAGTCCACCCCAGGCGCCCTTGGTCCCCATGCTATTTACTGCCCACAGCAATGATGGGCCCATAACGCAAGCACTAAGCCATCAGAGTGATATTCTGAGAGGCCCTAGGCACATTTTAGGCAGTGGGCATCCACTGAAAATGCCCCCTTGTGATACACAACCCAAGAAAGTCACCCAGGGAGAGTGTTCAGCTCCCTGGAAAGCTGGTGGAACAGGGTTCCTGGGCAGGACCCCGTGTCCTCACCAGGGCCTAGCTAGGGATCAAGCCTTCTAGAGATTTGATTAAATAAGCTATTCTTGTTTTCCAAACAGAGGGGTTCCCCTTGAGAATGTCTGACCCCTGAAATCACCTATAGCTGGAGAAACCTTGCACCCAGGGTCTCTGGGGGCTATGGAGCTGAGCCCCAGCATCATGAGGGTAATCCATTTGACTCCAGTAACTTGGATTAAGGGGGAGGTTGGTTAGTCAGTTTCAGTCATAACAATGATCATATCAAATAACTAGCAATTACATCAGAAACATACAACAAGGAAGCCTAGGCCACACAGACAGAACCCAAGCTTTTCCCTGTTGGGCCTGGGACTGAAGGGTCAGGCAGACGTTTGAGGCCTGCTCTCCTCTTGCCAGAGGCCTGTGCAGGGGCCTGGAGCTGAGATTCTGTGCAGGGTCGGCAGAGCACCTTCCTCCAGATGCAGCCAGGGCTCCCAGGGTCCTCACTCGTAGGGCCAGGCTTGGGCAGGGCACAAGGATCTCCATTGGAAGCTGTGTCGAGATGCAGGTCACTGGATGGGGAGTTGTCCCGGGGGCTGCCCCCTGGGCCTCTTCTCCAGTGTCCATCATGCTTATTGAACAGAAACAATGATGTGGAAAATACCACTCAAATCTTTCCAAGGGCAGTTTCGCTCTGCGGCCTGGGGAGCCATTTCCATGGCCTACGGGGCAGGACGTGCTCCAGTCTTTCTGCCCCCCAGTCCCGACCCTGCCACGTGTCTTCAACAGCAGGCTCCTCCTTAATTCCTCCGCTCATCTCTCTGGAGCCTTCTTCCAAAGTATGGCCCGTGTCAGGTTCAGCAGGGCCCAGCTTCGCCCGAAGTAATCAGCAAACCTCAAATGAAAAACACTGTGGCTGAGTCTCCTTAAGAGCATTTGAAATGCCTAATTATCTTAAAAAACGACTATCCCAATTAAAGAGGAACTGGTACCATCTCCAGCTGCCATCTTGAGATCAAACACCATGTTGCTGTCCAGGCGCCTTGGGAGCTTGTCTGACAGGTCTGTGCACCCACCGGTGTGCTGTGTCCCAGGGGACCTCAGTTCAGAAACTTCTCCTTGAGAGAAAGGCTCGATGCAGCAGATCGCTTGCAGCGCCATTTCCTGCCTTAACCCTCGCCCTTCAGACTAGCGCTGGGGCTGAAGGCCAGGACCCACAGCTTCTGTAAGACTACAGACAGCTCACTCGGTGTATTTGTCTTCCTAACGTTCTGTAGTTTGAGCTTCAGTGGAGCGAGGAGGAGGTGACTACGCCCGCTCTTGCGCTCCCACTCTCGTGGGTTAGTTCGTATGGCGGTCCCTTCCCCATCTGTTCTGTTTCTTCGTCTGCTTCTTCTCCTCTCTACTTTCCCTCCATTTCTGATATTCCCTTTGGTAGTATTTCTTTCTTTTACATCCATGAGTGTGTAGCTGGGGGTTGGTTGGTTGGGTTTGGGATTTTGGGGGATGGCGGGGTTCAGGGGTAATGAGCGAGTCTGAGCAGGAGAGGTTTTCTCCTGTATTTTGCATAAGGATGTGTCTCTGTTTGTGGGAATAGACATATGCCCAAGAAAATTTGCAGAAAGGCAGTCTCGAAAAGCAGAAGTTTAATGGTGAGGTGAGAGGTGCTGTGGGGCTTTCCAGGTGGCGCTAGTGGTAAAGAACCCGCCTGCCAAAGCAGAAGACATTAGAGACCTGGGCTGGGGAGATCCCCTGGAGGAGGGCATGGCAACCCACTCCAGTATTGTTGCCTGGAGAATCCCCAAGGACAGAGGAGCCTGATGGGCTACAGTCCCTGGGGTCACAAAGGTTCGGACATGACTGAAGCAACAGCACGCACAATTGTTCTATCCACTATCCTCTGCCCACTGTAGCCCCAAACCAAGTCAACTTTGACCTTCCCCACAAAGCCTCGCCTGCCCCTTTCTCCCCAGTCTGCTTGTCCTCCAGCATCAGGCACCTCTGCTGGAGCACCACCCTTGTCCTGTAATTATTTATCTCCATATCTATTCTCCACATGAAAATATGAGCTCCTGGGAAGCTAGGTGCAGTCAAATTCATCTCTGTCCCTGCAGCAGCTGGAACAGGCAATAAACAGGCCAGAGTCAGCGCTTCCCCAGACAACTCTGAGACTCACGCATCTTATAGAAGTGTAATGAGACATTTGAACATAAAATAAGTCCATTTAAAGGAAGTATAAGGAATAAATGCCTTTGGACCCCACAGTTGAGCGGATTCCAACACACAGGCAGTAAATCCGACTCTGTCTTATCTAGCCATGGAGCAGAAAGAGGAGCACCAGAGTTCCCTAGTTTTCATTTTCTGACAACAGGAAGCATGCTAATTTATCTGCAGAAAGAATTTCTTCTGGAACTAAACACAAAGCAGAATTTATTGTGAGGACCTTTGTATAAAGGACTCTGAGTGACAGAGAATGACATCGTCAACTGCAGTTTTGCAAAGGTTACTGAAATGTTGTCCAACAAGATGGTTCTCCCATCGACCCTCTGTGGAAGCAAGAGGCCTGTCAGGAGCACGTGACTCGCTCTCTGGGAGCGGCAAGGTGATACGCCGGGTGCCCAGCCCTCTGATGGCCACACGGAGCGGGAACAGGACGGGGAGAAGCCGCCGCAGGACGCAGGCCTGTGCCCTCTCTCTCAAGTCTTTTCTGAGCAGTATTTGATCAGGGACTGGCTCTCCTTCAGCTCACTATCAGAACTCCACCAACTGCCTGTGAGTAAAATTTAAAAAGCACATGTGAAATGCGACAGGTGAGAGCGAGCGCCAGGCCCTCAGAGCTCCAGGAACTGGGGATGTCACCAAGGCTACGGGCCTGAGCCAAGCCTAGAAGAATGGGCAGGACTCAGAATTTCAGAGAGGAGCATGGGGAGAGGGGCTGGGGTGTGTGTGCATGTGTGTGTGTGTGCGTGCGTATGTGTGTGGTATATATGTATATGTATGTGGGGGGTATGTGTGTGTGGTCTGTGTGTGTATATGTGTATGGGGGGGTGTATGTGTGTTTGTAGAGTGTGTGTTCATGCATGTGGGGTGTATGTGTGTGGCATGTGTTTACTTTGTGTGTGGCGGAGGTGGGGGGAGGATGACTGTGGGCAGTTGATCTGAAATTGTCCAGAAAAAAATGCTAAAACGGTGAGGAGGGCCAGTTTATTGAGAGCCTTGAACCTGAGCATTTCGCTCACAGGCAGTTGAGCCACTGGACATTTCTGAGCAAGGAAGGAAGTCTTGGTAGGAGAGGCCTTTTAGGAAAAGACAGCCCCTGGCAGGAGCACGCGTTCCTCAGCATTCACTACTTAACTGACGAGTAAATAGTCTGCACCATACTGGGGACCCCCCCGCCTCATCCACCTAGCCACCCAAGCCTGCGCCCAGCCCCTGCACTGGGCGCCTCCTCTGGGTACACACACTCGCAGCCCGGCCCACACACTCGCAGCCCGGCCCAGGGGGGATGGTGCTCCTGCCGTCTCTGAGTAAACCTGCTGCAGACGCTGCCCAGCAAGATCTGGGGCCGCCTGGGAGCCCCACACTGGCCACTCACCCTGCAGAAGCAGCCCCTGACAGCAGCCCACAGTGGCTGCCGTGCCCTGTGGGCCCTCGAATGACCACCAGGCAGGGCCCACTAACCTGACCTGAAGACCCAGCAGTGAGAGTGCTGAATGCCAGCAGGGCCTCCAGGAGGGCCAGGAGCGGCCCTAACCCTGAAGGCTCTTCCCTGTTCCAGCTCCAAGTGCTCTGAGAAGCTTCTGTCTCCCAAACAGAATCCCTGCAGTGACCTCCTGTGGCACCCCTGCCAGGCTCCACACACAGGCCACTGCTATTGCCACCTTCTGCCATTCGGCGAAAAGTTGCTTAAGACTGAGTCTTGAAATGCTCTTTTGGAATTCTGAACCTGGGAACCACAAATCTTAGAGAAAACAAAAAGCCAGACTGTCATCAATTTATCCAGCAGATTTCACTGAGCACCTAGTATGATCCAGACCAGGAATTCCAGGGTATGGAGAGGAACCCCTAATGGAGACAACTGCATTGCATGGACCCTTTGGGATCAGGCAGCTCAGTGGTTTTCAGAATGGGCTCTGTGGGACCCCTACAAGGGTGAGAGAACCCAGGGTACAAATGGCAGCACCCCCAGATTTTCACATGGATCAACCAAAACAACTTCTATTTCTCTTCTTACCACTAAGCCTTTGTTTGAAAAAAAAAAAAAAGTTCTGTGGCTTTCAAGAAGCTTCCTCCCTCACAGCTGTGGAGGCTGGAAGCCAGAGATCACGGTCAGGTGCTGGTGAGGACCCTCTCCTGGGTACAGACTGCTGGCTTCTCACTGTGTCCTCCCATAGTGGAAAGATCAAGCTAGATCTCGGGTCTCTTCTCAGAAAGGCACTAATCTCATTCATGAAGGCCCCACCCTCATGACCGAATTACCTCCCAGAGGCCCCACCTGCAGACATCGTCAAGTTAGGGCTTCAATTTCAGCATGTGAACTTGGAGCGGGAGGGGGCGGGGAGGACACATTCCATTGGTAGCAACCAAACACAGAAGACGAAATTCTAACCCCTCAACCTCATGTGCTGAATTAAAATGTACCATGGCCATCTACTCCACCTGTCCTTGTGCCTGGCCAGTCTCAGCCAGGAAAAGTCTCAGGGTTTGGTAGGTCCTACTCTATGGCCAGTGTAGTGGAGCTGCTTGAGACCCTCCCACTTCCCCCAAAGAAACTGATGATGAATTTCTTTTTCACTCAGATACAAATGATGGGTGCTGTATGTTCCAAATAACCAAGAAGAAGCTCCAAGTGGTGCTTTGAAAATACTGGTGTTGGGCTTCCCTGATGGTTCAGTGGTTAAGAATCCACCTGCCAATGCAGGAGATGCTGGGTCCAATATGATGGATTTTAGGGATCTCTAAAACCCAGTTAGGGATGCCAAGCTTCCTGCTAATGTCTCTCTGAAAAGCCACCAAGATTGAGGCATGTGGTCACCACTGGTCAGTGAGGCTAAAGTGACAGTGAGTAGAACTGCCAAAGGACTCAGGCCCAGAGAGAAACCCTGAGTTCAGAACTGTGGGCACTTCTGAAGAGTGAGGCAGCCTCCGTGGACTGGATGCAGGAGGGAGCAGCCTCTGCACAGACCTGCCCCAGGCAGAGTGGGGGATGCCAGGAGCCTCAGAAAGAGGGTCATGGTGCCAGGCTCTGGGTGGTGCAACCAGAGAATGCTGAGGAGAAAGTGGAGGTACAGCTGGGGTCCCAGCAGGAAGGACTGTGGAGAGACAGAAGGAGGAGAGAGCTCCAGTTTGAGCAGAGGTGATCGTGATCGGGAAGTGAGTGAGGAGACCAGACACACCTTCCTGTGAACACAGGGTGCTTCTGGGGTCCCCCTTGTACTGCTTGTCATCCACACTGACCCTCTGTGCAGAAGAATGCAGTGAGGGGAGCAATGTGGGAGGAGAGAAGCCCCCATCCCGGCGGCCCTGACTGTGGCAGAGAGGCCCAAAGTGGACGCAGAGGTGGTGACTTGGGCAGGAAGGGATGTGGCCAGCCTTTAAGCACCGAGCCGGGTCTGTGCTTCAAACAGGCGAATGGAAGGAGCTTGACTGTACTATTGACCATAAGAAGGGAATGGCAACCTACTCCAGTTTTCTGGCCTGGAGAATCCCATGGACAGAGGAGCCTGACAGGCTACAGTCTCTGGGGTTTCAAAGAGTCAGACATGACTGAGTGACTGACACTTCACTCTCACTATGGCCATCTGTGCTCTTGGAAATCTCCCCATTCTCCCTGTGGGGAAGACGATGGTGATGAGTCGGGGCCAGAGAAATGATGCGCCACAGCCCTGGGTCTGCAGGGTATTCATCACACCCCTGAGTCTGAGCCAGCCACAGGGGGCAACGGCGTTATGCAAAATCAGCACCAAGACAGATGGCGGCACCAAGCGCCCAGCAGCCTGTGATCACTCCAGTTGGCGATTCACTTGAGCCATTGAACAGGAAATGGTCTGATGGGGAAGCCAGAGTCTTTGCCTCTGAGCTGCTGACCGTCGTGGTCATTGAGCCTACTGACAACATCCATCTTCAGGAGAATAGACACGCTGACTTCTGAAAGGGGATGGGGCTGGGCGACCTGGGCTCTGTGAGACAATCTAGCCCAAGGAGGCCCAGAATGGGTATTTGGGAAGCAGACCCTGAGTCAGATAGCTGAGGCCACCCGCCAGAATGCTTCCGTGGTTCTGATGTCTCGTCTGCCACGGGAGAGCCACGTAATTCACAGCCTCCTCCACACAGGGCCCTGGCCTTGCTCCCCAGAAGCCCACAGGGCCCCTTTTGGTTGTTCAGTTCAGTTCAGTTCAGTCGCTAGTCATGTCCAACTCTTTGCGACCCCATGGACTGTAGCATGCCAGGCCTCCCTCTCCATCACCAGCTCCAGGAGCTTACTCAAACTCATGTCCATCAAGTCAGTAATGCTATCCAACCATCTCATCCTCTGTTGTCCCCTTCTCTTCCCTCCTTCAATCTTTTCCAGCATTAGGGTCTTTTCAAATGAGCCAGCTCTTCGCATCAGGTGGCCAAAGTATTGGAGTGTCAGCTTCAGCATCAGTCCTTCCAGTGAATATTCAGGACTGATTTCCTTTAGGATGGACTGTTTGGATCTCCTTTCAGTCCAAGGGACTTTCTGCCTTCCTTGAGACTCCTAGCAGACAGTTAAGGAGATAAGCAGGCTGGCTCAGAGTATTCTGGGGGCTGATCTCAGGCGCCCCAGTGGGTAATTACTCAGTGGGTAATATGAATGAGACCATTCCTCACACCCAGCAGGTGAGCTGCAAATGCCAAGTGGAATCAGGGTGCAGGCAGTGAGTTTGGTTAGGAAAGGGCAGTCCACACAGACCAGCACACAGGGGAAAGACCGAGGCTTTCTCTCAGCCCCCGAGCCCCACATCAGAAAGGCATTCTCACAAAAGAGCATCGCTTGCAAATACCAAGCGCAAGTCAATACCGACTTCAGTGACCTGCCCTGTGGCAGCCTTCACTGTGCAGGTCATTTGCAGAGGAAGAAGCACCAGCTTTGAAGTCAGGCAGAGCAGGGTCCTGACTCTGGCTCCTTTTACCAGTGGTGCGAACCCAGGGAAGGTCACTACCCATGTCAGAACTCAGTTTCCCAGTCTGTGATGGGAGTTACTATAGAAGAGCCACAGAGAGCCACATGTTCAGATTTTATCCTCCATCTGTAAGGGCCAAGTGCAGGTGGCTCCAGCCCCACCGAGACCATGACTTCTTGCTGCAAGGCCCTGAGTCCTTTTGCCCCACAGTGGCTTTCAGAGATCTGGAAGGTGGACAGCGGGTAAAATGCTATTCGGGCCCCCGTAGAGCATCTTACCTAAACCCCCTGCAGGACTGGCATCCTCGGTGACTCCCACATGAAGTACTTGCATTGAAACTGAATGTAGAGCCTTGAGCGGTTTCTTTTTTTTTTTTTTTTAAGAATTTTTTAAGACTCTTTTGATGTGGACAGTTTTTAAAGTCTTTATTGAATTTGTTACAATACCGTTTCTGTTTTATGTTTTTGGCCACAAGGCATGTGGGGTCTTAGCTCCCTGATGAGGGATTGAACCCGCACGCCCGGGATTAGAAGGTGAAATCTTAACTGCTGGCCTGCCAGAGAAGTCCCTTGAGCAGTTTCTTAATAAAGGGTGAGCGTCGAATCACAGGGGCATCTGCCATCAAATCCTAACGCCATGTGTCTTGGGTTGGGCCCAGCGTCTCTTGCTTTTACAAGCTCCTTAGGTGATTCTCAGGTTCACCCCCGGTAAAGAGCCCATGAACAAAAGAAATGAGATTCACACATTTCAGACGTGGACTGACTGTAGGAGAGTTGTGGGGTGTGTGTGTGTGTGTCTGTGTGTGTGTGTGAGGGTGCAGGGAGGTGATGTTTCCAGTGCCCCCCAAATCACGCCAGGTGTAAGCAGACCCGAGGGAGGCTGGCCTTCCCCACCAGCGCCACTCTTGTCTTACTGCTGCTGATTCCCGAACACCTGACTCATCAGAGTAAGGGTCACCCCAGGATGGCGCGGGCCCCGCTTGAAGTTCCAGTTACTCTTTGAGGCTCGGGGGCTTCCTCCGTATGTGACATTCACACTCACAGCTGCTGGAATTAAGCCCTCCTTCTTCGCTTGTGTGTTGTTTGGGGGCCGGCTGCCCACAGTGTGACCTCCTGGGCCCCTCAGGGCTATGACCTCCTGTGCTCCCGTCCCAGCCAGGGGCCCACGCTTGAAAGGAGGTGACTGTCAGGTGACCGGAGGCCCTGTCGCTGGCCGCAGGCCCAGTGGGCACGGAGACCCACGAAGCCCAACTGCCCTTTACTTGCTCCCTCTGCCTCTGTTCCTGCTCAGCCGCTTTGTCTGGTTCCCATTGAGCTCCCAGCCCCTCTTTCTCTTGAGAGACGGCTGATAAGCCAAGCCTCAGGAAGCAGCAGAAGTAGCCAGGGGCCGTCTCCTGGTGGGGTTACAATGCATTTCACTCAGCAAACACCACTTTGGCAGAGAGGCCCCTTTGGTTGCCATGGCAACGCGGATGGCTTGTGTCTTGGGGGTACGCTGTGCCCTCATTCTGGCTGCCCGAGTCCCTGAGTCCCAGGTTTCTTTCCCAGATCCTTTCACCACCCTGGCGCCACCTCACATTAACTATTCTGTTTGCAGCAGCTTTGTCTTAACTGGCAAATCAACTGCTTGGCTTGGCCATCAAAGGAGCAGATCACACCATTCCCTCTCCTCAGCAGCCCCCAGCCTCCCAATTCCCACAAAGCCAATGTCCCCACCAGGCCCTTTGAGGTCCAGCAGGATCTGGCCTCAGGCGGCTCAGCTGGTGAAGAATCTACCTGCAATGTGGGAGACCTGGGTTCAACCCCTGGGTTTGGAAGATCCCCCTGGAGAAGGAAAATGCTACTCACTCCAGTATTCTGGCCTAGAGAATTCCATGGACTGTATAGTCCCTGGGGTCAAAAAGAGTTGGACGCAACCTAGTGACTTTCACTTTCACGCTTTCACTTCCCCCAGAGCAGGGTCTTCACTGCATCCCTCAGGGAGTTCCTTGGTCTGGATCAAAAAGTGTTAAAAGGAAGCAGAAGAGTCACAGAGTCTTTTTTTTTTTAACAGACTCAGAGATGCATGTGCCCATTGCTGAAACTGTTAAGAAAGGAAATATTCACATTTCATGTCCCATAGTTACCAGCTTGGCGTTGAGGTACTGCCTGACTTTTCCCAGAGAGGACAGGGCCCAGGAGCACTGTGGGCCGTGAGCACACCCTAGACATGGAGTCTGAACAAAGAGCAGAGGGGCCAGTCCCTGCCCTCGGGAACTTGCGCTGCCTGCGTCTAGGGGACCCACGGCGACGAGGACAGGCAGTCTGGATCATTAGGGACACTAAGATGCACCGGCTTGGGGGACAGCACAGACTTCCTCTGGGAGGTCTATGATGTCTATGGAGTGAGACGCTTGCTCAGCCAGTAACAAGTGACAGGTGACCCTTGAAACAAGGGAGAGAGAAACAGATGCCCGGCAGATAAAGAACAGAATCCCACTTCGCTTAGCATATTTGTCGGTGAGTTAGATAGCAACATAAAAAGCAACCAAAAGGGAAAGAATAGAGGCATGCCAGAATGAGGACCCCTCGGCAGGCTAAACCCCTGATGAATGGGAAATGTTGCATTTGGGATCCAAAGGACAGTCAAAGTGAAACAGAATGCATTTTGACAACCACTCATAAAAATAAGAACGTGTGTCAACCGACTACAAGATTAATAGAAGACAGTGACAAACTGACGTGACCATGAGAATGTCCATACTGCTGAAATACAAAAGCAGTGCTGGATGTTGCCTGGTATAAGCATTTAGCTCTTTAGAACCAGAGAAACTGGGTTTAAATCCCAGCTCTACCGCTTGTTAGCTGAGTGGCTTTGAGTTAGTTAATTATCTCTCTGAGCCTCAGACTCTCGACTTAAATGAGCTGGTAATTCCTCTCCTGCTGGGTTATTTTGAGAATTAGCAATAGTGAATAGAGCACCTAGCCCAGTGCCTAGTAGGACTTGGTAGGATCTGGAATAAAGGACATGCTCAGTAATGACCATTGCTTGTAATTCACCTCCCATAGAAATATCGAACATGAATTTTTCAAAGCTAGGAAAACTGTCCTCTACCCTGCCTCTCCTGGGCCTGTCTGGAATATGATGTTCAGATGCAGACTCCATACTTACGATCAGTTAGAAGGTCACCATGTCACTGAGCCCTAAGATGAGGGAATTGGGAGGAGTCAGCCTGAGAATAAAGCTCCAGACGGATGTGAGTTTGTTGTGGTGGTTGCTGTTAAAATATTTAAAGACTCTTCAGATTAAGGAGGACATACTGTGCTGCTCCAAAGGTCCAAAGTAGACGTGAAAGGAAGTTAGTGCAGCAGGTCTCAGCTCCAATTAAGAGGGAACAGAAAGGAAAAAAAAAAAAAGAGGAAACAGAGCTGCCCTCAATGAATTGTGCTCTCATGCAAAGCAGTGAGCCCAACGCCTGGCAATACGGCAGCAGAAAGCAGTTGACCATCCTCAAAAACGTCATCAAAGCAATTTTTGATTCCAAAGCCTTTGCAACTAAACAAACCCGGATTTAGATCCAAGCTCCTCTAGTTAGCTGTGTGGCCTTGGGCAGGTTGACCTCTTTGAACCTTCATGCCCTTATCTGTAAAGTGGGAGCAATTGTCTGAGCATGTCCATTAAGTGCCCAGCCCGTGGTAAAGTGTCCCCTCCAAGGAGCAGAAAGTGGGGCTGCATGACTTCTAAGATGTCTTTCTGAGTAAGACATGCCGTACAACCACCGAAAGCCTCCTGGGAGGATAGACAGATCCCAACCACCAGGCTGTAGAAAGACAGGCTCCAGACAAGCCCAGTAGCACCCGGAGCGGGCAACCTGGCAACCAGCAGCAGGGGCTGGAATGTCTGGGTCGCAGCCCTCACCTAGGACTTGCGAGGGTCCTGTCACGCTGCCCACAGGACAGGGCATCTGAGTGTGGTTCTCAGCCCAGGTGTGCGTTGGGTTAATCAGGCTTAGAAGCAGTGCTTTGCTGCTGCTGCTGCTAAGTCGCTTTAGTCGTGTCCGACTCTGTGCGACCCCAGAGACGGCAGCCCACCAGGCTCCCCCATCCCTGGGATTCTCCAGGCAAGAACACTGCAGTGGGTTGCCATTTCCTTCTCCAATGCATGAAAGTGAAAAGTGAAAGTGAAGTTGCTCAGTCGCTGACTCCTAGCGACCCCATGGACTGCAGCCTACCAGGCTTCTCTGTCCATGGGATTTTCCAGGCAAGAGTACTGGAGTGGGGTGCCATTGCCTTCTTCCAGAAGCAGTGCTTTAGAGGAAGTCGAAAGTGGGGCACATGGTTTGAGGCTGGAGAATTCGGCACCTTAGGTGGGGCGAAGTAAGATGTGAGCCATTTTAGTGATGCCTCCGTGGTTTACAAAGGGCTCTGTATCAAAAGAGGGGGGAATGCTCTTTTGCATCTTCACTGATGACTAAGAGGAATGAGGGAACCCCATGGGGAAAGGACTGATAGTGACATAAGGAAGAATTGCCTTCCAGTGACAGGCTTTGGACTGTGGGTTTATGTCCAAAGCATGATCATGGAAGCCTCCTTGGGGCCTTTCGGCTGAGCAGAGGCTGCCACCCAGAGGAGGCGGGTGAAGCAAGCTCCCATCCAGAGACCCTATGGGGACTCTCAGGGTCTCCTCCCACCTTGGAGGCACGATGACTCTGTCATCTGCTCTAAACATCACACTTTCCCTTTCTTCCTTGCTGGAGTGAGCTATCAGCATCTCCCTTCTCCAGGTATCTCAGAAAACATCCCCGTGCCTTCGATGCCAGACCAGCTGGAAGAGAAGCTGCGATCACAGCTGGAAGAAGAGAAGAGAAGGTGCCTTTTCCTTTCACTGCACACACCCTGATCCCTCCCCCCCAACCACCACCACCCCCACCCCTAGAGGACCCTCAGGACCACCTGCCCCCCAACCACCACCACCCCCCACCCTGCCAACCCAGGCCTGCAGCTCCTCTGAGAAGTGGGTCCTAAATTAGCTGGAGGAGGTGCCACCTTTAAGCAGGCAGTCGTGAGGTGCAGGAAGCCAGCCATGTCAGGGTGAGGCTGGAGTGGGAATGGAAGGCCCAGCCAGGCTCCAGAGCCAGGATCCCTGACTCGGGCATCTGCACACTCTGCAGCCTCTGCAGCCTGGGGCCCGGGCTGCAGCCCTGGAAGCAGCTAGTCTTGTCTGCTGCTGCCCTCTAGGGGAGCCTGGGAGTATGACCACGGAGGGCCTCCGCCTCGCTGCTCTTCTGAGGCTTGGTACCTGCAGGGTGACAGAGAACATCAGACCCTCCTGCAGCAATGAGGGCCCCAGAATGATTTAACCTGCAGAGCGAGGAGCCTCAAGCATAAACAGTCCTGTGGTCCTTACTGATACAAGCATCTCGGTTCATTTCTTCATTTAGGCATTCAACAGAGAGGTTGGCTATCTCCTCTGCCCTGGAGAGATTTGCTTGTAGGAAACCAAAGAAGAAACTTTCCTTGCTTGCAGGGGGCAATGATGTCATTGCCACCGGAGCCACCCACCCCTGAGCTGGCTAGGCATGTACCGCAAGTGGGTCACTTGTCACCCTGCCCTCATCCCCGGATGGCCTGGGTTCAAACCCTGACCCCTGTGTTATTAGCTCTGTGTAAAGGACTACGTTCCTTACTTAACCTCTCCATGTTTCAGGTTCCAGACCCGTGAAGGGGAGATGGTTATATAGCACCTTCCTCCTAGGGTGGTGAAGAGGATTGAATGAGTCTGTAGACAGCAAGCAGCCAGAGCAACGCCGGCCCCTCGGAGCCCAGTAATGATAGCCAGCCTTCTAGGGGAGCCCACGGCCCGCTGGACAGAAATGCCCGGCTCTGGGCTCACACACCAGCACAGTGCTCTGGCCTCAGTCACCACGGCCGTTCTGCCGGGCTTCTGAGTCTTGCCCTGATCTCTCGAACCCTCCCTCCCTCCCCCTTCTCTGATTCCACTGTAGATACAAAGCGATGTTCGCGCGCCTGAAGGCCCTGAAGGTGGAGATAGAGCATTTGCAGCTGCTCATGGAGAAAGCCAAGGTGAAGCTGCAGAAAGAGTTTGAAGCCTGGTGGGCCAAGGAGGCAACCAGCCTGCAGGTACCGGCCGCAGTGCCCCTCGCTGCCCTGGAGTCCGCCCTCCTCTTGCAGCCTGGGGACTGGCAGGCAGTCAGGGAGGGGCAGGACATGCAGCCCTCCCCTGGGGGGAGGGGGTGCAGGAGGAAAAGAATGGGGGGCCTTGACCCACACCGAACGCACTCTCAGCCCCTGCCTCCTGAAGTGAGTGCTCAGTACTAACAAGGAACGTGAGTGGTCTGGGGCTCACTGTCCCCTTGCTAGTGCCTGACCCAGGGAAAGGTGGGGGTGAGGTGTGCACAGCTCCCCAAAAGCCGAGGGATTTGCCACTGTTGCTTCCTGTGATGGAGTGACAACACTTGATTGTTCTTTATTACAGTTATATATATATATATTTTTATATATGTTATAAACATAGACGCAAGGTAAAATTACATAATCCCACCCCTTAAGGATAATCGATATAACATGTTGGATTATATTATTTTATACTTTTACACATATACATCCACATGCTTTTATAAAAATAGAATCATATTAGTCTTTTTTTAAGAAATCTTCCTTCTTTTTAAATATGAATGTATTTATTTGGCTGTGCCAGGTCTTAATTGTGACCCAAGGGGTCTTGGCTGCTGCGCACAGACTCTCTAGTGGTGCTGCACAGGTTCGGTAGCTGTAGCGCGTGGGTTTAGTTTCTCCACGGCACGTGGGTTCTTAGTTCCCCGGCCAGGGATCGAACCCACGTCCCCTGCACTGCAAGGTGGATTCTTAACCACTGGACCACCAGGGAAGTGCCCATAGTGGTCTCGGAGTATTACAAATGCCTTTGTTTTTACCTCATTGTCCAGCCTGCCACCTCTTCCATGTTATTATTCCATGACATCATTCCAAGGCCCTCGCTGTTCAAGCATATGGATCTGTTTTAATATATTTAATCTCCGATTGTTTGATGTTTAGGTTGTTTGGGGACTGGTTCCCTGGAAACGTATTTGAAGAAACGTTTTTGCATATTTCCTAGACAAATTCCTAGAAGTACTCTATGATATCATAAAGGCTAGAATAACCTGTTAAAAAAATGTTAGTACAAACCCCCAGTTCCCACGCCCTCCTGTGACCTCCCCTCAGGTGTGTACAACAAAGGAGGTGACAGACACATAATCCTGCCTCTCATGGGGCTGGCAGAACCCTTCGAGGCCATCTCACAGGCTGCTCACTTCATTTTAAGGATGAGGAAGCTGAGAGGCACAGAAGATATTTTCCCAAAGACACAACCAAGCCATAACCCATATGTTACTGCCACCTGTGACCAGGCAATGCAGAAGCCTATTTGGATAAAATTAAATACGCACAATGACAAATAAAACCAATGAGACGGAAGTACAGTTATCGCAATATTTTAGCAGCAAAGTTATGGTATAATAATATGTATAGTGTTTTACAAATGCACAAATTAATAAGGTCTGGGGAAGTGCTCCATACTTACCAAAATTTCAAAGTAGAACACAGATATTTCAAGATTTCTGCACCAACTGTAATGTGATCTGAAAATAACTATAATCTCTACTGGTTAGAGAGGCACTGGTGCCACCCGTACTCCTGTAGTTTGTTGTCGACATTTAATCACTGAGAGAAATGTTAAATTTCAGGTGGAAGTTAGGAAGGATACAGATGGCCCTGGTTCCCGGTCACACTCACAGCACCCCTTGGGTTCTGTCTGTTCTCCAGTTAGGAAGCCTCCCTCGTGAGGTCATCAGTGGGTGAGGCCGTTAGCCCCTGCTGGTGCCCACGGGCATCTGGCCGCGGGACAGTTGTGTAGGTCATTCTGTGTGACCCAGGAAGAGTCCCGTCGAGGCTGGTGGCTTCAGACCGTTTATTACTCACGTGGACAGTGAAAGCCAGGGTAGCCAACGTGCTACGTGGGCCTTCCACCCTGCAGGATGTCCCAGAAGCAGAAGGGACCAGGTGACCACAGCAGGGGCGATGGGTCACGTGTAGCTGGGGAGTCAGCTTCATGCAGCCATGACACCATTTCATAGCCTGGGGAGGAAGCCTGAGTGGGACGGGCAGAAAGCCATAAGCCTCATCAGAAGGCGGGAGGTGATGAGAAGCTGCCCCTTGACGGTCTCCGAGGGAGACAGCGAGGCATGGGGGGAGTGGCCTGGCAGCAGCTGCTCACCAGCCTCCCACACCCTCCTGTTCTGGGAGAATCGAGGGGGGTGTTCTGCTAAGACTCGGGTCAGCTGAGGTTTAATTGCTGCTCCGGAGACCTGTGTGGAGACGCACAAGATCTCTGGGACCCTGGCCAGGCTGCCCCCACATACAGTGCTGAGCGCGTCACCCCTGACTCTACCAGCATCTCTTTGGGACGAGGGAAGGCAAAGCCAAAAGGACTTCTGGAGCACTGTCAGATCACACTGTAGATACATCTTTTCTTAACTTCAGAAAGTAATACAGGCTCTGTGCTCCAGAGCCCAGAAGCCACAGCTCTTGAAGCCCTCCTGCCCTAGATAGAGCCTGTGCTCCGCAATAAGAGAAGCCACCGCAGTGAGAAGCCAGTGCCCCACAGCTAGAGAAAAAGCCCTGGCAGTAAAGAAGATCCCGCACAGCCAAAAATAAATAATTTTTTAATTGTATATTAAAAAAAAGTAATTCAGGCTCAATTTGGAGAACTCAGAAAAGAGAGAAAAGCACACAGAATGAATTAAACATCACCGCTTAGCCTGCTATCCAGAGAGCATGTTTCCACGCCCGTCAGCATGGTCCATGGCTACATCTCAATCTGTTTTTTTCCCCATACATGTTGTATATTCCAACTTTTATAGCTAGTCTTTCCCCTTGAGAAATACATCAAAGACAGTTTCCCACGTCATTGGATTCACACTTACGCTGTGAAACTTTCTCCTGGACCAGCAGGTAAACTCCCCAGCAGTGACTCCATCGAATCACGTGAAGCCCTTTCCCCAGATGTCAGAAGCCCAGCACGAAAGGTCCCAGCCTCTCTCTAACAAAAGGTAAGGGGAGAACCCTGCAACAGGTTGGGGTGCCCCACCTCTCTCGCCCAACCCAGTCTTGATGCTCTAAAAGTCTCTCTGTAGGCCGCATGATCCAGGAAAATGAGTGACTTGTACTGTTAGATTAGTTGAAGATGCTCAAGCCTGTGGCTCTCACTAAGGCTTCTGGGAGAACCTCCCCACCCCCAGCCCTGTCCCTCTGGCTCTGCAGCCAGGGGACCTGCTGCCACAGCGACAAGAAACAGACCGCGGACGTGGCCCCGCCCCGGGGTAGGAAGGAACGATTGGCAGCGGGGAGAAGGAGGGGTGACCTGGCGGGGAGGATGTTGGTGGAAGGCAGCGGGGAGTTGGCCTGCCAGGACCCAGGGAGCTCTGGCAGGTGACTGTGCCCTTGCCCAGGCTCAGGAGGGGGCGCAGAGCAGCTGGTGGAGCCAATGACACCTGCCTCGTGCAGCCTCCATCCCTCAGACAGGCTGGCTATCGTCGTGGCCAGGCCAGCAGGAGCAGGGCCTCGACTTCCGCCGCCAGGGCCTGATCCTTGACTGGGTCTGAACGGGAGCCGAGCTCGCGCTGGAATGTGAAATAGAGCTTTTTAAAGGGGGTAGGAATGGGGTTGCCAGACAGTGTCCTCTGTGTGATGCTGTGATGAGAAAGGCCCTTCGCCTCCTGGTCTTCTTTTCAAAAACCTGTAATGCCCATTGAATCATGAGGAAAAGGTCAGACAAGTCCCAGTTGAGGGGCATTCAACGAAATGCCCTGCCGAAGGGCATCAAAGGCAAGAAAATTCTGAGAAACCATCACAGACAAGAGGAGCCTGAGGAGATGTGATGGCCAAATGGAATGTGCTGTCCTGGATGGGACTGGATAAGAAAAACTCAGAAAATCCAAATAGCAAGAGGACTCTAGTTAATAACAGTGTATCAGCATTGCAACAAAATGTGCCTCCCTTGAATGTGAGATTATATAATAAGGGAAACGGGAAGTGGGGTACGTGGGAACTCTCTGTACTAGCTTTGCGACTTCTCTTTAAATCTAAACCTACGCTTGGGCTTGCCCTGGTCCAGTGGTTATAGAAGACACCAGGCTTCTATACTTCAGGGGTTATGGGTTCAATACTCCATGTTTAGGAAACTAAGGTACCACATGCTAAATGGTTTGGCCAAAAAATTTTTTAATTTTCAAATCTTTAAAAAATTTAAACCTGTTCTTAAAACAAAGCAGCCAAGCAGTGAGCCGTCCACCACCTCGCTGACATTTTCCCTGGACTTCTTCACACCCCCAAGCTGGTCCTCAGGGCCAGCACTTCGGCTTGTATTCCAGCTTTAGGAAACATGGGCCAATGTGAGTTCTTAGGCCCCAGGCTGATAGCCAGCAAGGTGTATCCTCCTTGGCTCCCCTGGTGTTTTAAAAGGCACATTAGATCCACAACAGAAAAAAAAAAAACAAAATTGAGAAGTTTGACCTTATAAATGTGAAAAAATGCTGCTCTATGAAAGACACTGTTAAGAGAATGAAAAGATAAAATACAGACTGGGAGAAAATGTTTGAAATATATATATGTCAGCAAAAGTTCTGAACAGCCACTCACCAAAGAAGATACACAGATGGCAAATAAGTGTACGACAGGATGCATCACAGATCATTGCTGATCACAATTAAAGCAACAACCAGATTTCACTGCACACCTATGGGAATGGCTAGAATAAAATGTATAAAACAGATACCACCAAGTGCCGGTGAGGATGTGGAGAAACGGCAGCATCATTCGTTGCTGTGATGCTGTGAATTCTGAGATTGAGAGGTGTGGCTAAAAAAGCAATGCAAAGAGCTGCAGTTCCAGCCCTACTCCAGGCTCCATGCTGAGCAGCACTTTGTCCTTCCCACTCCCCCCGCCTCCTCCCTCCTGCTCACTGCTTCCCTCCCTTCTTCCCCTTCCTTCCCTCCCTTTCTCGCTTTCCCTATGCTCCCCCATCCTACATTCTTTTTCTCCCTTTTCTCGTCTTCCTCCCAATGCTTCTCCCCCCTCCTCCCCTCTCCACCCAGGCAACTCTCTGTTGCTTGTCCATGTGTCCATCCACTGCCAGCTCCTCTAAGAGAGTGCCCACCCTGGACTGGGTCTAAGACCCGGCCACTGGGCAGACCTCCTAGGATCTCCTTGGGAAACACTGTTAGAACCCTCCCCCAACATCGGCCTTGTCTGAGAAGAATGGCCCATCTGGCCTTGGCCTTCCAGTATATTCCTTGGGTATCCCAAGTTTAGGGCTTTCCAGGTGGCACAAGTGGTAAAGAACCCACCTGCCAGTGCAGGAGAGGTAAGAGACAGAGGTTCGATCCCTGGGTGGGGAAGATCCCATGAAGGATGGCGTGGCAACCCACTCCAGTATTCTTGCCTGGAGAGTCCCATGGACAGAGGAGCCTGACAGAGTACAGTCCATGGGGTCGCAAGGAGTCAGACACTACTGAAGTGACATACCTATCCCAAGTTAAAGTGATCCCTGGGTGTGCTTACCATAGATCCTAAACCTTGAGGTTCAGAACCTTGGATCTCGAAGGTGCCCATCAGCTCACCATGGGTTACCTGCAAGGAGTCCCCTCAGTTTAAACTTTCACCCAGGGTGCTCTCCTGAGCTACGGGCCCTCGGGCAAGCCAGCATCCCCCTTTGGGATGCTCTTGTCTCATCTGTAAGTTGCGCCTGAGTCCCTCTGTCACTATCCTTCCACGAACAGACGAGTGTCCCAGCTATCAGTGTTGAAAGCTGAGGAGCGGGAGAGCGGGAGTCCAGCTGCTGGTCTCCTCTGAGCCCCAGAGAGGCCGCTCCTCCCGATGGACCCTCCGCAGCCCAGGGGCTGGTCCTCTGCTTCTCAGGCTCTGACAGAAGCCTGACTTCATCCCTTCCCCAGGGACGTTTAGGGCCTGTGGGCCAATCACACTAAATTCCCAGCACTCTGATGGGCAGCCCAGGAGGCCTAATCATTGTTAATAATACTAATTAATCCTTATGAAGAAAGAGATAATCAGTTCTGATGGCTGGCGCGCTGTCTCTCCAGGAAGGCATGTCTGCGTGAGAAATGAATTCACTGTCAAAGGCTGGAGGGTCAGGAGAGAGGACAAAGGTCACTGAGGTGTGACCCTGAGGGTTCAGAGGCTGTGGCATCCTGGGATGCTCCTGAAGCCTCGAGACTGGAGGAGTCCTTCCCCTCCGCCCACCCCCCAGCCCCCGCCCCCACCCTACAGCCTCCCACCCCCGTCCTGGAGCTACGGCCTCCACACTGCACCATCCTCCTGCATGAGCTGCTGGAGGTAACAGGCTGGGCGGTTGGGCGCCCACAGAGGGTACTAGATGCTCCCTCTGCCCTGGTGTGGTCACGCCCCCTGCCCTGCCAGCCCCAGCTCCGCTCTCTTCCTCCCACTCCCAACTCTCAGCTGCTGGCACCTGTGAGCAGTCTCCAGCGTCTCATCTGGGAAACCGTTGAGTTCCTGAGCCATTTGCGTGCCAATGGCTGGATCTTGCAAAACTTGCTACAGTCTCCAAACTGACCTCGGCCTGGTGTCATGGCAGCACCTGCAGGATGGAAAGCCTCCCTCCCGTGTTGAGGCTGTACCCCAGACACTGTTCAGAAGGAGCTCTGGAAGCCAGCCTCTTGTTCTCCAAAGAAAGGCGTGCAGAGCCTGCCACCTTGCGGCCACCTCTGGTCCTGCAGCAGCCCTGGCCAAACAGCACAGATGCCCCGCTCTCTCAGAGTCAGTGCAGAGTTTCTGAGATGTGGGGGGTGAAAAAAAATCCTAGGCTCTGTTTCCTTTCCTGTTTGTAGGACCCACAGTCCTGAGCCAGTAGAAGTAGGCCCAAGGTAAGAGACCCTGCCACCGGCTGAGACGGGAGAAGGGAGAAGGTTGGAGCTGGGGAGGAAGCAGTGCTCACTCCTGGAACAGCAGCTTTTCGGGCCCATGGAGAGCCTGGGGCAAAGCCAGAGCCCCTGTCTCTAACCCTATTGCCAATCCTCCTGCGAGTCCCCAGTGGGAAAAGGAGGACTCTGGCCAGGTGACTCTGCAGGCCTCGTTCTGCTCTGATTCTGGTCTAGGCAGGACGTTAAAGCAAGGGAGGGGATCTCTCACGTCACTGCCATTCCGGACAGCTTATCTCTTCACCTCTTTGGGGTGCTGCTGGTTTCCACTGTCTCCCAACTGGGGTCCAATGCAAGGAGCCCACATCCATTAAATGAGCAAAGCTGCATCTGCGGAGCTGCTGGCTCTGACCCCTGCCTCAGGGAGCACAGAGCCGCTGGTCAACCAGGGCCACCCCGGGTCGTCCACGTGGCCAGGAACAAGTCGTGTATCTCATGTGTGTCCTTAGAACGCCAGGGTCGAGTCTGGTTAATAAAGCACAAGTGGTTGGGACTCCACCTGCAAGCAGAAGACAGGTTTGATCCCTGGTCCGGGAAGATTCCCACCTGCTGTGGGGCAACTACGCCCGTGTGCTGCAACTACTGAGCCTGTAGTCTAGAGCCCAGGAACCAGGACTACTGACCGAGCCCTCCTGCCTAGAGCTGAGTGCTCCGTAGCAAAGAAGCCACTGCGATGAGAAGCCTGCGTACAACTGGAGGGGAGCCCCCACTCACCCCAGCTAGAGAAAGCCCACACACAGCAACCAAGGCCCAGCACAGCCAAAAATAAAAATAAAGCTCAAGTTCTGAAGCTTCACGGAGTTGTGATTAAATCCAGATACTGCCACTTAGCAGCTGGGTAACTTTTAGAATCTCTTTAACCTTCCTAAGCCTCAGCTTTTCTCAACTATGTAATGGGGATGAGGAGGCTATCAAGAGGATTAAGTGGGGTGATGTTTGCCGAGCACCCTCCCAGGACCTGTGTGAGGCCGGTGTCTGTAAGTGACAGCTGTGATCACTGTTGTCTTTGTTCAGCTTCCACAGCCGGTACATGCAATGCTCTAACAATGAGAATTAACGTGTAAATATCTGTTATAGACTGAATGTTCGTGCCTGCCCCCCGCAAATTCATATCGAACGCTAATCCCCAGTGAGATGGTATTAAGAGATGGGGCCTCTGGGAGGTAATTTGGTCATGAGGGTGAGGCCCTCAAAAACGGGATTATTCCTTGTAAGAGGAGTCCAGGGACTTCCCTGCTGGTCCAGTGCTTAGGACTTGGCCTTCCAATGCAGGCTGCGTGGGTTTGACCCCTCATCAGGGAGCTAGGATCCCAAATGCCTTGGGGCCCAGAAACCCAAGCATAAAGCAGAAACACTATTGTAACCAATAAAGACTTTTAAATTGGTCCACATCAAAAAAAAAAAAAAATCTTGAAAAAGGTTCAGAGAACTAGCCCTCTCTCTTTCTACCTCGTGAGAGCACAAGAAGAAGTCATCAGTCTGAAACCCAGAAGGCCCTCACCAGAACACAACCATGCCAGCACCTGACCTTGGACGCGCAGCCCCAGAGCCAAGAGAAATGATGAATTTCCACTGTTTATGAGCCATTCGGTCTATGGTACTATGCTATAGCAGCCCAAACTGACTCAGTCAGAAATTAGTACAAGACGTAGGGTGTTATCATAACAAATACCTAGAAATGTAGCAGCAGCTTTGGAAGCAAGTCATGAGTTGAAGCTTGGAAGAGTTTGGAAGCTTGTGCTCTAAGACACCAAGATCATCGTGAATGGACTTTTAAAGGCAGTTCCGGTGAGGGCTCAGAAAGGAAAGAGGAGGGACTTTGCTGGTGGCCCAGTGGTTAAGAATCTGCCTTCCAATGGAGGGGATGTGGGTTCGATCCCTGGTCTGGGAACTAAGATTCCCCATGCTGTGGGGCAACTAAGCCCGAACACCCAAATGAAGATGGAATGCAGCCAAGGAAAAAAAAATAGGAAGGAAGAAAGAAAGAAAGACAGGAAAGAGGAGAGCTGAGGAGAACATGTCCATCTTCTGAAAGAATAAAAAAATAACCATTTAGAGAATGTTAGAAATATGGATGGTAAAGACCATTCTGATGAGGTCTCAGAAACGAGGAGCATGCTACTGGACACTGAAGAAACGATGATCTTGTTCTAAAGTGGCAAAGAACTTGACCGAACTACGTTCATGTTCTGGCCTTTTGTAGAAGGAATAATTTGCAAGTGACAAAACCAGATGTTTAGCTGAGGAGATTTCTAAGCAAAGAGTTGCAGGAGAGGCCCTGGCCCTTCCTGACTGCTGAGATCAAAATTCAAGAAGAGAGAAATGATTTGAAGATGGAATTATTAAGCCAAAACGAACTAGAATGTAAAGATTTGGAAAATTCTCAGCCTATTCATATTGCAAAAACCGAGGAAATGTTTCAGAAGAGAACGCTGGGAGACTAGCGTGGGTGTGGATCGTGGGCTTCGTCAGCCTTCCTAGAGGGAAAACTGTGAGACTGAACTGAAGGGGAGGAGATGGGAGGAAAAAAGGAGGGCTGGTGGACCTCTCGGATCTCACAGGACGGGACTATAGAGCTAATCCGATGTGAATGGGCAGTAGCCTTTAGGTCAAGGCAAGAATGACTGCAGAGGCAATTCACAGATGATCACAACTGCCTCGTCTGTTTCAAAAGGCAGGGGGTGGGGGGTGGGGGGGGCGGGGCTCGCATAGCCTTGCTTTTGACAATCCAGACAGCCTCTGCCCAAAGATGTGGAGATGGGGCCGCTCAGCAGAACCATGAAGGACCTCTACCCATGGGTCCAGAAGACAGGACTGTCACCCCTAATGGGTCTGGAGGGTAGACCATCAAGCCAAAGAGGGTCCAGACCTTTCAAACCTTAAGATCCCATGAAGTTTGCATCCTAGGCTTTGGGTTTGCTTGGGATCTGTCACTCCCTTCCTCTCTCCTGTTTCTCCCTTTTGGAATGGAAAAGGTAAAATGGGTGGAAATGTCTATGTTATGCTTTGTCCCATCATTGCATTTTGGAAGCACATACTTTGTCAGGTCTCACAGGTTCGCAGCCAACAAGGGATTTTTGCCTTAGGATGAATCTTTCTTTGAGTCTCACCCATATCTGATTTAGATGATACCTCAGTGGATGAGATTTAGCGTTGATGCTGGCACAAGCCGGGGGCTGGTGGAGTGAAACGAATGTATTTTACATGAGAAGGACATAAATTCGGGGGAGTGGGGTCAAGGACAGAATGTTATAAATTGTGTGTATCCTCCAAAAATTCCTAAGTTGACATCTGACTTCCAAAGTGATAGTATTTGGAGACGAGTCTTTAGGTCATGAAGGCGGGGCCCTCAGGAACAGGATTTGTGCCCTGACAAAAAGAGGGCAGAGAGCTCACTCTCTCTACCATGTGAGGACACAAGAATTTGACAGTCTTGACCTGACCTTGCAGGCCCCTTGACCTCAGAACTCCAGCCTCCAGAACAGTGAGAAATAAATTCCTGTAGTTGAAGCCATCCCATTCATGGCATTCTGTTATAGCAGCTTGAACAAACTGATCATCATCCATAATGGAGGAGTCTTGGCTTCTGTCATAGTCAGGTTGGGCCGCCATAAGAGAAACCGTAGACTAAGCAGCTTAGACAACAGGAATTTATTTACTTCTCACAGTTCTGAAGGCTGGGAAGTCCCAGGTGACGGTCCAGAGGGATCAGCTCCTGGTGAGAACCTCCTTCGGTTTGCAGAGGGCTGTCTCCTCTGAGTCCTCACACAGCAGAGGGACAGCCCTGGTTTCTTTCTCTTCCTCTTCTTATAAGAGCACCAATCCTATGCTGGGGACTCCACACTCATGATCTCATCCAAACAAGTTACCTTACAGGGGCCCCACCCCCAGATACCATCACGCTGGGGAATCGATCCCCACATATGAGTTTTTGAGAGGCACAAACTCTCAATCAATCCATACAGCTCCTAACTATAAACTCTAGATTTCTCCTCTGCAAACCTCCTTCCACACATTTGTCTCCTGTTGATCTGTCTTTACAGTGATGTGTATGCCAGGAAGATCCTGCCCTCGCCTGGCCCCCTCCTGCATAGCCAGGAGCAGAGCAGCCCTGGTGCCCCCATGGAGGACGGGTACGTGGTCTCCTTCCCCCTCTGACTCCCGCAACAGCCCTGCCATGGGTGCAGCCGGCTGAAACCACCAGTCGGCTTCTCTCAGCCCCAGCAGACCCTCAGTGCAATGGCTTCACAGACGGAGCCCAGGGCAGGCCTCCACCCTGGCATCCCAGGAAATCCCTGGAATCTCTCTCAGATGCCAACTCCCAGAGCTGAGGAAGTGTCCCCAGAGTCACTGGGGCCCCATACAGGCAGAGTTGCTTCACGTGAGTGCATGCATGCTACGTCGCTTCAGTCATATCTGACTGTTTGCGACCCCATGGACTGTAGCCTGCCAGGCTCCTCTGTCCGTGGGATTCTCCAGGCAAGAATAACGGAGTGGATTGCCATGCCCTCCTCCAAGGGATCTTGCCCACACAGGGATGGAACCTGCGTCTCTTATGTCTCCTGCCCTGGCAGACAGCTTCTTTAGCACTAGCACCACCCAGGAAGCCCATGTGTCCTTGTAAATTGATGTACCTGGGGCCACTACAGGAACAGGAGCCAGCCCAGGGGCAGTTCCATATAACCCATCAGCCCCACACAGAGTCCCCAGGTGGGAAGGGATGGCGTTGATAGGCCTGGCCTCAGGCTGAGCAAAGCTGATGCGGCCCCTATCCCCAGTGCATGTCTCCAGTGCCCTCTGACTAGACTACCCTGCTTCACCCGGCAGGCCCTGCTCTTCTCCACAGGCTGCCCAGGGGTGAATTCCACCCACCACCACCCCCACTCCACCCTTACAGCCCCACTTTGGACAGAAGGCACAACTGCAGAGCTGCCCCCGCCTCCCTGCCCCAGCTCTGCTCTAGCTCTTCTTGCTGAGCTGCAGTCAGAACGCCAAATACTGCATGAGGTGATAAGCAACCCTCTGTTACATACAATCCTCCCCACCTCCTAAGGGAGTGGATACTGTCCATGCTGTGTGGAGTGACGGGTGTGAGGACAGATGCTTGCCAGAGCCAGGAGAGCATCTCGTTTGAATTTCTCAAGGAGGATTTTATGTCTAAGGGTTGGATGGAAAATGAGAAGGGAGAGGGGCCTTGCATCTCTCCCTTTGTAAAGGGGAAAAGAAATCTCACTTCTTCCAAATCTCATTGGCCACAATCCGGTCACCTGACCACACATAGCTGCAAAGAAGGCTGGGAAATGTAGTATTCTGAATGTGGCAACTTGCTGGGCTAAATAGTGCATGGTTCTGTTTTTAAGGAGAGAAGGGGCAAGAGTTACCTCTGTTTCAGGAGCAACTAGCTGTCTCAGGGGCTAGCTAAGCGGCTCCTCCAGGGTCAAGATCATGGTCAGCCCCAAGGCGGGGAGGCCAGGGGGCACCTGGAACGACAGGGAGCTGAGGAAGCAGGAAGCTTCTGCAGGTTCCCAAAGCCTCGGGCAGGGCCTTGCGCTCACCTCCGGTGGGGGTGGGGGTAAGGGTGGGGGTGCAGTGGGGTCATGTCCTAGAGGATACAATACCTAAGCCAGGGGCTGAGGAAGGCAGGCCCACCCTAGAATGGGCTTGGTTTGTGTCAGTTAGAGGTAGGGCAGAGAGAGGTGGGGGTGAGGGGATGGAGGAGGTGCTGAAAGCTCGTGCGGCTGTGTGAAGGTCTGGGGACAGAGCAGCCCAGAAGAAGGAGACAGCAAAGCGAAGGGCCAGAGGCCGGGAGGAGCCTGGTCTATCAGAGAAACGGGGTGGCTGGAGTGCAGTGAGCAGCCTAGATCACACAGGGACGAGTCCAAATTTCATCTCAAGGCTGATGAGAAGCCACGAAGGGTTTGAGCCAAAAGACCAGGCACCACGTGCCTCACGTGGGTGCAGGTGGCTTGCTGCGGGGGCTGCAGAGAGGCGGGGGTGAGAGCAGATCCAGCCATGAGCACAGAAAAGTGCCCTGGAAAGGTGAATCCCAGGGTTAAAGGTCAAGCTTGGTAAAGTGTGGTGTGTCATTGTCCCCAGCATCCCAGAGAGGCCAGTGTCGTCCGTCCCACTCACAGGGGACAGCCAGACAGACTCCAACATCCTGGCCTTCATCAAGGCCAGACAGAACATCCTGCAGAGGACAGGTAAGAGCCCCTTCCCCAGCAGCTCCTCCAGGGCCCAGGTCACGGTCAGGCCCTGGGTTGTGGGGTGGGTTGGGGGGCGCGGTGTGGGGAAAGCTGGAACACCAGGGAGCTGAGGAAATAGGAAGCTTCCGCAGGTTCCCAAAGCCTTGGGCAGGGCCTTGCGGTCACCTCCTACATTGCCCACCTCCTGGAGACAGCCCCAGAAGGCAGCCTCGGACACACCAAGACAGGCCAAGGGGGTGGCCGGCCCAGGGGCCCCTGCCTGCCCCTCTTGGCAAAGCGTCCCTCCGTCCCCAGTCTTTAGGATGATGTCTGGTCGCCTGTCCCCAGAGCCAGCGCCCCTCCGTCTGCCCGCTCCAAACAGGAAGGGCTGACCAACAGTTTGGAACTCGTTCAACCCCCAGCTCGAAATCTTACTCTCCTGTTGGAGCCTGGTTCTTGCCAGCGAGTCGTAGGTGTGAATACCACTTGGAGGCCCAGGCCCAAGGACATGGTAACAGTCAGAGAAGAAATATGCGGTGTGTCAGGAGCTGGAAGAGAAAGGGAGGGCCCAGCTTGGCCTCCGTCACTGGCCTCCCCTGCTTCCTCGTGGCCCCTGCCCTCTTGCGTGGACAGGACTTCTTCCCTTTCCCTGGAGACCCGTGGGACCAGCCTCCATCTGGGGCCCCTGACCCCAGCCCTGCTTTTAGTCTTAGCCTCATCTCAGTAATCCAAAGGCTACTCGTCTGGCTTAGCGTTGCTTTCACACGGTCACAAGGCACCAGACGGGTTAGGGTTAGGGTTAGGGTTAGAAAAGTTTGGATTCAGATTGAGTACTCTCCAAGCCACGTCCCCCTCCCCTCCAGTCATCCCCCAAATACTCTGATAATATGTGTCAGACACAGAGCAATACCGGACAGCCAGTCGGTAAATGAGCACTGTGTTTATTAGGCACCTTCTGTATGCTGGGCACTGTACCAGTGCTGGGGCCATATCAGTGAGCCAGACTGAAGCCCTCGACAGGCTGGAAGGAAGGAGAGAGACTGTGAACACATCCCAGAGACATAATATCATCCTCGGTGCCAACGAGAGCTCCAAAGTAGCTGGAATACGTGATGCATAGAGATCCCCAGAGAGATGCTTTTATCTGGGAGAGGGGAAGGGGGAGACTCAAAACTGAGGCCCAAGAGTGAGGATGACGCAGCCTTGTGGCTCTGGGGGCCAGGGTTCCACTCACTCGGGGAGGAGCAGCAAGGGCCAGCCTGGAGGGGAAGGACTCAGCATGGTCACAGAGTGGGACAGAGACTAGCATGGCTAGGGCGGGGGACCAAGCCAGGGAGGAGAGCAGGATCCCACAGGCCTCCTCGGCTCGGCTTCCACTCCAGGAGCGCGTGGTGGGAATTCCGGGAAGAACTGAAACCATAGCGTGATGTCATCTGACCAGCGGTTTGGAAAGCTCACTCCAGCCAGAGTGTCATGCAGACCACGGAGGACCAGGAGCCAGTGGTTCTCAGGGAAGTACCTTCCTGGGAAGGTCCGGATGGCTCGGACTTACTGCCGCCTGCACGGGACACGTGAGGGTCACGAAGATTTGTTTATACACTGAAAGGAACGGCCCAGGAAGGGGATAAAAAATGGAGGGGGTGGTTTGTGATGTGGGAAAGAGGACCAAAATGCAAGAGAAAATTCTTTGAGGAAGTTGATGGAATAATGTCCAGGACATAAGTGGAGGGAGCATTGTTCTTGGAGCTAGGAGACACCCCCACCCCCTGGAACAAATTCATAAAATTCAGCCGTCATTTGTCCCATCCAGAAGTCTACAAATAAGCAATATTTTAAAGTTCCATTTACTCAGCTTTTGTTTCACACGTTAGCGACGTGACCCTCCAGCCCGCTCCAAAGAGAAAAGGCAGACATCCAAGGTCTATGGCAGGATGGCATCTTCCCGCTGACACCAGGCCTGGCTGGTGCAGGAAACTGGGTCAAAGACTGGAGCACTCTCGTGGTTTTTTTTTAACTATTTATTTTTATGTATTTATTTGGCTGCACCAGGCCTTCGTTGCAGCACGCGGGATGGTCCATTTTCGTTGTGGCACATGGAATCTTAGTTGCTTACATGCATGATCCTAGTTCCCTGACCAGGGATCGAACCCGGGCCCCTGCATTGGGAGCAGCATGGAGTCTCAGCCACCAGACCACCAGGGAAATCCAGCTGGGGCGCTTTCATTATGATGTTTAGAGCAGGTTACAAGTTATATGTTTTCTTCATGAACATTATTCCATGTGGCGCCTTCAACACGCCTGTAAGGCGCACAGAACCACGAGTATGATCCCCTCTTTTGACAGGAGAGGAAGCTGAGGTACGCCCCCCACCACCCACCACCCCCCACTGCAATGGCAGAGCCAGGGGAACCCAGGCCTCCCACACTCCGCTGGGCCGAGCCGTCTGCAAAGCCAGCTTGCTGGTGGGTGTTATCCCTCAGCCCCCACCCTCCCTGCAGCTGGGGAGCTTGGTTCTCCAAACAAACGGCAGCCTGGAAGTAATTCATCAAAACAAACACAAGTTCGAGGGTTCAGTTTTTATTCCCCAAGGGGAGGAAAATAATCCCGGGTTCTTAGTGACCGCAGGGCCCCAGGGAAGCTGAAGTCAGGGTGACAAAGGGCCGCTCTCTGGCCAGGTCGGGGCTGCAGAGCAGCAGGTACGGTCTCCCCCCGCCCCCGACGCACGGCAGATGGCCCCGGTCCACCACGCCGCACTGTCTACACAGCCCACTTATCAGGCCTCCCTGTGGGCAAACACACGGGCTGGGCCCAGGCACCTTGCCCTCCCCTCCGCAGCCAAAGCAAACACTGCCCGTCCCTGCCCTGGGCCCCTCTGCTCTTAATTCAGTGGTGCTGTCTGGCGGGGCTCCTTCACAAGTGCTCATTATGGGGGATTTGTGACCGTCAGCCAAGGAACAAGAGCCCGGAAAGGGTGATTTAGCCGGCTCTTAGGCTTCACCAAGGGCCGGGATGAATCTGTTTGATTTAGGATTCCTGGGGAAGCTGTGGAGCATTTCAATCCCTGCCAGGGGCACATGTGGACAGGTATATCTCCCCCTGAAGGGGCATTACTCATCCATGGTGTCAAAGCTGCTGTTTCTAGCTCCCAACAGTGGCTTCGAGAGCAGAGAAAATGAGATTAACCCCTTTCTAGAATCTTCCTTAATCCCTGAGTTTGGAAGAATGTCTGTCTGGAACCTTGATATTTGCTGTGACCCCCTGTAACCAAAACGCCCTCTTCTCCAGCCAGGAGGAGAACCCCCAAAGCCCCCCAGTGCCCCTGGCCCCAGCACCTCCGCTCTGAGAAGCCCCTGGCTCTCTCCTTCCATCAGGAGCCCTCCCAGGGAAACGGAAACAGCACAGATCTGTGAAGGAAGAGACCAGGACGTAAGAGCTGTCCATCTCGGCCCTGGGCGACCCTGGGCCGCTCACCTCCTCCAGCCTCCCTGTCTCCCCGTCAGGTTCAGATTCCACCTTTGCCCCGGTGGGCAGCTCTCCTGAGACAAGGTCCACAAAGTTCCCTCGTAACCTGCTGAGCGCCAGGGAGCCATCAGCGGGGAAACTGGCCTGTGTGTTGAGACCTGATCCAACGCGGTGAGGTGCGGTGGTGGTTTCAATGGTGGAGCAGTGCCCTCCACCCTGGGAATCCACAGTCACCAGCACCGACTGGTGGCTCCATTACTTAAATGAGGTTCATAGAGAATAGAGGGGAACCAGGACATTTGTTGTGAGTGGAGGTCGATCTGTGCGAGAGGCTATGTCTTTGAATATCGTGCACTCTGAGCCCAGCACTGGGCCCTTTCTTCTTAGCCCCACCCTCACCCCCAGTCCTTACTGCAGGCAAGTGTCTGGGGCGGGGAAGCAGCGACAGCCCTAGTGGGGAGCTGGCTCCGACTCTGTGCTCCTTATCAGGAATCCTGGCCCAGGACGCTTCTCAGTGGTGCAGGAGAAGCCTCAGATCCGTGACCTGGTCCACAGCCACATGCGTCCCCAGTACCTGCCCTCGCCAACTCTTAGAACAGAGAGATGAAAGCAGTGGGTTTGGGCCTGGCCATTCGGCACCCCACTCCAGTACTCTTGCCTTGAAAATCCCACGGATGGAGGAGCCTGGTAGGCTGCAGTCCATGGGATCGCTAAGAGTCAGACATGACTGAGCGACTTCACTTTCACTTTTCACTTTCGTGCACTGGAGAAGGAAATGGCAACCCACTCCAGTGTTCTTGCCTGGAGAATCCCAGGGACGGGGCAGCCTGGTGGGCTGCCGTCTATGGGGTCGCACAGAGTCGGACACGACTGAAGCGACTTAGCATAGCATAGCATTCTTCAGAACAGCTGGGGCCCGGAAATTCTGACTTAATCCATCCTGAGAGTGGCCTGGGTATGAGGATTCCTAAGGGCACCCTAGAGAGAAGGCAATGGCACCCCACTCCAGTACTCTTGCCTGGCAAATCCCATGGACAGAGGAGCCTGGTAGGCTGCAGTCCATGGGGTCGCTAGGAGTCGGACACAACTGAGTGACTTCACTTTCACTTTCATGCATTGGAAAAGGAAATGGCAGCCCACTCCAGTGTTCTTGCCTGGAGAATCCCAGGGATGGGGGAGCCTGGTGGGCTGCCGTCTATGGGGTTGCACAGAGTCAGACACGACTGAAGTGACTTAGCAGCAGCAGCAGTAAGGGCACCCTAGACGTTTCCAACCTGCACCAGAGCTGGGGGAACCTTGGGTCCAGAGTGACTAGAACACATCACCTTCCCAGGCTCTGGTGTGTCTGACTTTCTTCCTTCCTGGTCTAGGAGTCAATTATGACAGCCAGGAATGTCTTAAAAATAAGGACTGGGCTTCCCTGGCGGCTCAGTGGTGAAGAAACTGCCTGCCAATGCAGGAGACATGGGTTCAATCCCTGATCCAGGATTACCCCACACGCCACAGAGCGGCTACGCCTGAGCACCACAGCTACGAGCCTGTGCCCTAGAGCCTGGGAGCAGCAACTACTGCACCCACGAACCCTAGAGCCTGTGCTCTGCAACAGGAGAAGCCCCTGCAGTGAGAAGCGCCGCGCTGCAACTAGAGAGGAGCCCCCGCAGAGAAGTCCGAGGAGCAATGACGACCCAGTGCAGCCAAAAATTCAATAATTTTTGTTTAAATAAATAAGGACAGTCCAGTGGCTAAGAATCCGCCTGTCAGTGCAGGGGACACAGGTTCTCTCCCTGGTCCGGGAAGATCCCTCATGCTGCAGAACAACTAAGCCCAGCGGGCCACAACTACTGAAGCCCACACTCCAGAGCCCGTGCTCTGAAACAAGAGAAGCCGCCATAATAAGAAGCCCACACACCACAAATACAGAGTAGCCCCCGCTCAGCACAACTAGAGGAAGCCCACACAGAGCAGTGAAGACCCAGCGCAGCCAAAAATAAAAGGTTTTCAATTAAAAAAAAATAATAATAAGGACCATCTCCATTGAATGAGACAGTGAAGTCCACGGAACTAGATCTTGCACACAGAATTAAATTTGGGGATCAAGCGTTCATAGCCTTGAATTGTTTTCAACATCTTCCTCCCTGTTACTTCCCACATTCTCTGTGTCACAGAGAATCACCGACTCCCCTCCGGAAGAGCGAGCCGGCCACGCCCACAATCCCCACCGCCAGGTACCCACGTCCACACCTGGATGCCGCAGCCGCCTCATCTCTCTGTCTGATGCACTTTTTTGTTTTTAAAAATACCGTGTTCTTTACCCAAGGATCTTCAGAAATTCTTATTATGGTAGCCAAACTTTAAGCAAATTAACTGCTGCTGCTGCTGCTGCTAAGTCCCTTCAGTCGTGTCCGACTCTGTGTGACCCCATAGACTGCAGCCCACCAGGCTCCCCCGTCCCTGGGATTCTCCAGGCAAGAACACTGGAGTGGGTTGCCATTTCCTTCTCCAATGCATGAAAGTGAAAAGTGAAAGTGAAGTCACTCAGTCGTATCTGACTCTTGGCACGTCCCCCATATTAGTTCTCATACTTTTCTGGGTCCAGTGAGTCTGAGTGGGGCCCAAGAGTCTACATCTCTTAACAAGCTCCCAAAGATGCCCGTGCCACAGGTCAGTGGGCCCCACTTTGCAAAGCAAGGAGCCACACTAGCTACTTGGCTTTTTCTAGGTACCTGGTCTACTCCAGCGATTTGGAAGTAAGAAAAGTGAGGCCCAGAGAACAAGCATGTTTGACCCAAGGTCACACCATGGGTTGGGGACCATCCTGGCTAGAACCCAAGGGTCTTTTGCTTCTTAGGCCAGAGAACGCTTTCTCCATGCCCCGCCATGGGAAGCTTCTAGATGGGGCCACATGGTCAGGAGGAAACGTCATGGAATATAATGAATACCTGGGGCAAAAAGCAAGGAGTGAATCTGCAGGAATGAAACAGGTGTGTCAGCGAAAACCGTGGAGCGGGAAAGTGAGTGTGGGTCCTGGCTCGGGGAGATGAAACTTTTGCAAAGAGCAAAGCAGGCAGGCGTTTCCTATAGTGTTTGGAGAGTAGGCACAGCCCCCAGGAGTAAGGCCCTGAGCGGTGCGGCACCTGATACCCACGGGGGGTGATCCGAGAGGTCTGTGACCCAAGCAGAGCCTAACCGAGACCACCCGTCTCCTTTCAGGTTTCCAGTAATCACCCCGGTGCATTGTGGCAGCAAGAACGAACTCTAGACGAAGGTCTCAGCTCCAGCAGTGATCTGTGGACTGCTGGAAGCAATTGGTGACCTGGATCCCAGTCGGGAGGCTGTGTTTCTTTAAGGATGGAGCCCTGGATGCTGCCAGCAGGGCTGGGGCCAGGCTTATGGTGCTGTCCTTGCTGTGGGTGCTAGAGCAGTGGGCAGCCAGGCAGTGCCGGGTTCTAGGGGTGGGACAAGTGCTTTAGCTCACCCTTGCTATGGTCTTACACACAGACGACTACACACCTTTAAGATCATGAAACAGTACCATCCTAGCACAGTGGCAGGGAGGCTCATACTGGTAGAAGGAGGCAGAAATGATAATGGGCTCTCTTTAGCTACGGGGTTGGCCAAAAAGTTCACATGGGTTTTTCTGTAACATCATACAGGAAAATTCCAAATGAACTTCTCGGCCAACCCAATATTTTCCCGCCACTCCTCTGCCCCAGCCCCTGGGTGAGACGCCCAGGAATGGGTGGGGCAGTCACACAGCAGGTCAGACCACAGACAAGGCAGTGGGGAGCAGCAGGCATCCGGATGGCCAGCCCTGCCCTCTCAGGCCAGACCCTGCACCATCACTCTCATGGTCCAGATGACCCACGGGCGACACCTGAATCAGCTGCGTCTCCAGGGAGCCACCCCTACAGCAGCACCCGGAGGGCAGTGGACGGCTCCCGGGAGCTCTGCTGAGAACCGAGAGAGGCGGTGTGGGCGCCTTGGGCCTCAGCTTCACCCCACGCCTCTGGACTCGGCAGGGTTTGGGCCAATTCTCCCCACTCCCACGGGGGATCATATCTCAGGGAGCCCTCTCAGCACTCCAGGCTCAGGGCCAGTGGAGGGTGGGCCACCCCTTAGAGGCCCCTGGGGGGACTGCCACTCACCTCAGGACGCTGGCAGTAGGTCCAAGCCAGCTGCAGTGGGGTGGACGGGGGGAAGGGAGGGACCCTGGACATTCAGCTAACCGAATAAAAGCGCTTGTCCACTGCCCTGTCACCTCTGGCCCATGAGTTGCCCTGGGGAGGGAGCAGAGACAGAGTACGGCATAGTCAGTTTCCCTACCCACCCTCCCAACCCTTTCAGGTCTGGGTAACAGGATCATGCAAGAGAAGCTAGGTGATTACATTTCAAAGCTAGACAGAGCTCCTCTGACCCACACCCTTGTTTATAACATTAGAAAACTGAAGTGGGGGGAGCTTCCCTGGTGGCTCCAATGCAGGAGACACAGGTTCCATCCCTGGTCCAGACAGATCCCACATGCCGAGGAGCCACTAAGCCCGGGAGCCACAGCTCTTGAGCCTGTGCTCTAGAGCCCAGAGCCACAGCTACTGAAGCCCCTGTGCCCCACGACAAGAGGAGCCACTGCAGTGAGGAGCCCCAGCACCCCAACTAGAGAGTAGCCCGGCTCCCTGCAACTAGAGAAAGCCCGTGTAGCAACAAAGAGCCAGCACAGCCAAAAATAAATGAATAAAATCATTTTTAAAAAAAAGAAAGAAAGAAAAATGAAGTGAAAGGGAGGTCCGCTTGTCACTGTGTCCCCAGCAATATGTCCTTAGTTCACGAGTGGCAGAGTCAGAGCCGCGCTCCTGCTTCTTGGGCCCCCGTGACCTCTCTTGGTCCCACTGGGCATTCTGGCCCCCATGTGGCATGTGGCAAATCCTTGGGAAAGTCCACGGAACCAGTGAGGGGGGCGCAAATTGCTCTCACAGCCTGATTCTAGAAGCCTCCCCAGGAGCCCATAGGGCACGTACACGCTCTTTCTCTCACTCTCTCTCTTAAGAGCCCCAAGGATGGCATGGAGAGGGCCAGGCTCCCTCAGAAACAGACCCAGAGTACCCGGCACACCTTAGTACCCAGCCCTCTGGAGCCGGTTCGTCTGTGGACCATAACACTCCTGCCCAGAAGTCACTTCCCAGACCCAAAGGCCTCGTTGACAGGGATGTGTGACATGGCCCCACACAGAGCGCAAACCCACCTCCTAGAACAGTCGCTGCGGCCGGAGAGGAAAAGACAAGAGGAACACACAGCCCCCGAAGTCGCCCCCTCCCCATAGAGGCCGGCCTCTGACGTGGACAGCCGCTCCCCCGGTGCAACTGCCCCTCAGCCCTGTGGGCCCTGCAAATGGGAGGAGCAGAGGAAACGTTCTAGAAAGACCCTCCAGCAGGGTCTTTCCTTGCTGGGTTCCGGAGAGCCATGAAGAGGTCCAGAGTATCTGAGTTCACTCCAGGCCGAAATGTGGAGTTTTCCCAAAACATCTTCCGGAAAGTGGCCTGGCCAGTGACTTCACCCAGGTCCTGCTGCTGCTGCTGCTGCGAAGTCACTTCAGTTGTGTCCAACTCTGTGCAACCCCATAGACGGCAGCCCACCAGGCTCCCCCGTCCCTGGGATTCTCCAGGCAAGAACACTGGAGTGGGTTGCCATTTCCTTCTCCAATGCATGAAAGTGAAAAGTGAAAGTAAAGTCGCTCAGTCATGTCTGACTCTTAGCGACCCCATGGACTTCAGCCCACCAGGCTCCTCCGTCCATGGGATTTTCCAGGCAAGAGTACTGGAGTGGGTTGCCATTGCCTTCTCCGATTAGGACCAAACTGGCTCTGCCAGTCCCGTGGCAGGAAGTGTTAGGAAGAGGGAGGCTTAGAATGTGGCTTTCTCGGATCTTGGAAAGGGCCGGGATTTGGGGTGGGGGGGAGCGGTGGTTAGAAAGCAGATAGAGAAGCTATGGTAGACTGAATGCTGCTGCTGCTGCTAAGTCACTTCAGTGGTGTCCGACTCTGTGCAACCCCAGAGATGGCCTCCTACCAGGCTCCTCTGTCCCTGGGATTCTCCAGGCAAGAACACTGGAGTGGGTTGCCATTTCCTTCTCCAGTGCATGAAAGTGAAAAGTGAAAGTGAAGTTACTCAGTTGTGTCTGACTCTTCATGACCCCATGGACTGCAGCCCACCAGGCTCCTCCATCCATGGGATTTTCCAGGCAAGAGTCCTGGAGTGGGTTGCCATTGCCTTCTCTGGGTAGACTGAATAACCCGCCTTAATTCTTCACCCCCTGTGTAACAGTAACAGGCATCCAAAGCACTGGCCATGGCCTCATCAGGGCAGAGTACGCCTCCTTGCCCCTTCAATCTGGGCTTGGCCCTGCGACTTGCTTTGGTTAGTGGGGACATTGGCAGTTACGGTATAAGCAGAGGCGTGAAATGTGCTGGCCTGGCTGGGCCCGCCTCTTGCCAGGCCGGTGGTCTCAGCTTGGCAAGAACATGCCCTGGGCAGGCGCTGCCCCCTTGAGCCCACACCCCAGAACACGCAGCAAGCAGACCCGGGCCCAGGCCACAGCCTGGAGTCGAGCCCCACAGCACTGGAGCCTGGATTCCCCATCAGGCGGCCCAGGTCTGCTGAGCTTTAGCTGACCTGAGGACCCATACTCCTGAGAATAATGCTGGCTGTCATTAGCCACTGAGACTTGACAGGGCCTGGGTGGGGTGGGAGGTGACTTGCTACGAAGCATTAACTGTAGCAAGAGCCACAGAAATTGAAACCCAGAGATCATCTGTGAACAGACCCAGAGTTTCTTCAGAGTTCGTTTCCTTCCTTCTGTGCTGCCTATCGAAAGGCACGCGAGGGTTTCCGTGCTGGTCCAGTGGTTAAGATAACGCCTGCCAACACAGCGGCCATGGGTTCGATCCCTGCTCTGGGAAGATCCCACATGCCACAGAGCAACTAAGTCCGTGCACCACAACTACCGAAGCCCGTGCCTAGAACCTGTGCTCTGCCACAAGAGTAGCCACCGCGACGAGAAGCTCGAGCACCATAAGGAAGAGTAGCCCCCCACTCACTGCAGCTGGAGAAAGCCCGCACACAGGGCAAAGGCCCAGCACAACGGAGAAATGAAATGTGCTAGGAGAAGTGAAAGTCACTCAGTCATGTCTGACTCTTTGCAGCTCCATGGACTGTAGCCCACCAGGTTCCTCTGTCCATGGGATTCTCCAGGCAAGAATACTGGAGTGGGTTGCCATTTCCTTCTCCAGGGGACCTTCCCAACACAGGATGGAACCCATGTCTCCTGCACTGCAGCAGATTCTTTACTGACTGAGCCAGGAGGGAAGCCGGCACGTGAGAGTAGGTTGTATGGAGCTGGCACTTTCGGCCACGATAGAGCAACAGAGACCTGATTCAGCCTCCTGCACTAAGCAACTGAAAACTAGACAAGACACATAAAACAAGAGTTTTCTGACATGTGACCCAGAGGCAATACCAGACCTGGAACCCCAAGAGAAGAGAAACTAGTGAGGTGAGCCCTCTAGTCGCCTATGTGCGGGCAGACTGGCAGTGCAGGAGTTAACCTCCCCTGTCAGCCCTCAGCTGGTAGGGACGGGAGTTGGGAGATAAGCACCCCACCCTCCTTCCACCCCGTGGGACAACTCTGAGTGAGCCCTACACAGGTGGTGCCCCCCAGAGCCCCCACAGGTGGACCCCCTGGGTGCCCACAGCGGCCACCTGCTCCATCACATGTGCTAGGCTGCCCACGTTCCTCCCCTGCCCCTCTTACCAGCTCTCTCGGAATCCCTTCCTGGGATCACTTCCCAGATAAACCATGCACACCCACATCTGGGCTCAGAGTCTGCTCCAAGGTCAATCCAACTCAGGCAAGGACATCTATTTGAGAGTCACGGCAGGGGGGGCTTTTGCATCAAGCTCTCTGGGCTGATGAGAATGGGAGTCCCCCCAACTTCAACTGGAGCCCCCTCTCAACCTCACTACACACCGGGGCTCAGGGAACGATCTCTCATGAGAAAGAAATCCCGCTGCCCCAATAACAGTGGAATCTTCTGAACGAGGTCAATAACAGGTGGGCTTGTCTGATTGTCCCTCTTCAGCCTCCTTCCCCTTGGCTTTCCCTACCCGCCAGGGGCCACACAGCCCAGCGGGACCTCCCCTGACTCTCTGGCCAGCAAGGCACTCACATCCACATGCCCTGCCTCCCACACAGGAGGCTCTCCCACACCCTTCACGGTGGGGACACTGCCAGGAGCCCAGACAACCACACACCGGGCTTGTGGCTCTGGCCCCATGCGCCACCGTGTAGGTGGGCACGGTTAGGGTGGCAGGACCTGAGACAGGAGCGTTCCACCTGCCCTTTCCCCTGCAGGGGACGCACCTGGGCCAGGTGGGCCTCAGCGCCTCCCCTGAGCTCTGGTCCGTGCCTTTCTCATTTGTGCAGATGCACGCCTATCCAGCAACTCCGTGAGCGAATACCGATGTTGGACGGCGGCTGAGTGAGCTGGCCTGCCCTGCCCTCCAGGCTCATTCAGGCAGAAAGAGGCCCACATCCAGCTGCTCTGTTTATCCTGCATCCTCTGGCCACTGTACATGAAATTGATCGGGGTGGGGGGGGGGGGTTGTTTTTCTTCTTTTTCCCTCCAATCTCCTTATTAGTTCAGCCTCAGAAGGTCCCTTATCACTGCCGGATGTCAGGCCACACTCTGCCAGCAGGCCTGGCCACGTTAGACTCTCCATTAATTGATTTTGCCCTCCCACCTTGGGGAAGCACAAATTGGTGCTGCCCATTAGGAGCACTAATTCCCTGAAAGGGATTATAAATCATGCCCTGTGTCCGTCCATCGCTCCCAGCAGAGTGGCGCCCACGTGGGGAGGTGTCATGCAGGCAGGGGCCATGTCTGATGGGCAGGGGAGGTCCCTGCAGGCCTGAAGTTTCCCTCCTAAACCTGGCCAGGCCAGGCCAGGACACAGCCAGGCAGGGGAGCAGCCAAGGTAGGTGCCAGCACACAGAGGGCACCCAGCTCACATATTCTATGAGTGAAGCGGAGGCGGGGCAGGCACTTGCCCTGGAGTGAGGAGCGCTTTGGGGACCGATCGAGCTGAGCTCCCGGCAAGTCCACCATGAAGGCTCCATCCTTTAGCTCTGTGGTCCCCTTAAGCCAGAAGAGCTCCTGGGAAAGGCTGTCTTAAACTCCAGCCAGGTGGCTCAGACAGTAAAGAAGCCGCCTGCAATGCAGGGGTCCGGGGTTCGATCCCTGGGTCGGGAAGATCCCCCAGAGAAGGCAATGGCTATCTGCTCCAGTATTCTTGCCTGGAGAATTCCAAGGACAGAGGATCTGACGGGGTACAGCACAGGGGGTCACAAAGAGTCAGACACGACTGAGCAACACACACACAATGCCCTGTGAGAGGAAACAGCAGCAGCAGGGAGAAAGGGACGAGGCCTTCAACAGAGGGTCCCCAAAGAGTGGGGGTCTTGGCCCACAGGGAGCCTGGCATCCTTTCTGTCCAGGCCATGAGGGAGCCCTGTGCCGCCTGCAACAGACGGTCCTCCCCACTATGCTCACCCGTCTCCCACTCCCTTTCCTTCCACCTGAGAACCACCACAATCACCTGCAGACTGTGCCCAGACTCAGCAAGGATATTCACAGAAGAGGTTGCTAAGACCCGCCCGAGTCCCCAGACAGAAGCACGTGAGCTTTCCAAATGGTAAAGGAGAACTCTTCACATACTGAGCTTCTTCCAGGCAATAAAATGGGATTTGATTATCACACGCATGGCAGGTGTGTAAGCATAACCCTAGCTTAGAGCTAGGACTGAGGGGGAGATGTGTGACCCAGATGCTTGCTTCTGCCCCAGGACCAGCCGGCCTCCCAGCATGATGCTGTCTGGGAAAGCTCTGGGTGTGAGGAGGGCCTTACATGAGACGGCTGTGGACCCCCAGGTGGCCTCAGGGACCCAGAGCCAGCACCTGCCATCCCCAGACAGGGCTCCGACTGAACCTTGAACTTATCTAACCATTGAGAAGTAACAATCCCTAACTGTGGCTTAAACAAATCAGGCTTATGTTTCAAACCCGTTTACGTCTAGAGGTAGGCGTGTGCAGGAATCAGCTGAGGATCTTTGTGATGCTTGTGACCTTTCCTGCAAGGACATGGGGTGGCTGAGCAGGGGCCAGCATCCGTGCGTTCAGGGCAGACCACCCTTGGCTCCGATGCAGCACCCTCAGCCCAATCCTCCGCAGCTGTCTCTGTTCACATCTAATTGGCCAGAACCAGGTCCCGGGGGGCGTGGGGGCGGGGGGGGGGGGGGGGGGGAACGGCCCTGCTGCAAGGAAGCTCCAAAAGTGGGTGCAGGGGGCAGGGGATTCCCTGATCCCCTCCCCTCTCTGGGCCCCTCTCCTCCGCTTTCACGTGTTTGCTGCTAATGGCCTGGCCGCACCTGGGGCTCCTCGGTGGACTGTCCACAGGCTCCTGGAGCCATTCTGCCTGCAGATGCAGAGCTAGAAATGCCAGAATGACTGCCTGGGTGGGGACGATGATAGCCCGGCCTCCCTGCTTCCAGGGGACTAACTGGGTGCACTGCACCCAACAGGGCTCCCCAGAAACCAGGGGAGGGCAGGTCTACGGTACTTTGTTTAACCCCCTATGGGTCTTCGCTTACTTCACTGCCCACACATAAAGGGCCCTCACAAGGCTGTTCCTGAGACAGTGAGGAGTGGAATTATCATGATGGGTGAGATCAGCCAGGCTCCACTGCCTGGGGCTGACATGTACAAATGTGGGGCTCTGTTCGTCGAGGAGGGAAAAGCTATCAGCGTGGCAACTCATGTCTGCAGGCGCAGCTCGTTACAGGAAACACCAGAGAACACAAGCAGATTATACTGACAACCCTCGCACACTGCTGGTGGAAGTGTAAAATGGCACAGCTACTTTGGAAAACAGTCTGGTGGCTCCTCAAATAATTAAACACAGAGTGATCATGTGGCCCTGCAATTCTACTCTTAAGGGCACAACAGGGGAGAAATGAAAAGTTACAATCTCCCTAAAAGAGACTCGTACGTGAACACTCATAGCAGTCAAATATCTACCAACTGATAAACAGGTATATAAATATACATAAAATGTTGGTACATATCCATGGAATTAAATATTATTCAGCCATAAAGAATGGAGTAATGACACTTGCTACATTTCAGATAATGAAAACATTATGCTAATTGAAGAAGCCAGACACAAAAGTCCACATATTGTGTGACTGCATTTAAACGAAATGCTGTCTAACAAGGCCCTATTGTATAGCACGGTGAACTACTGATATATTCGATATCCTGTGATTAAACTATAAAGGAAAAGAATATTTTTTCTGAAATGTATATATGTGTATAACTGAGTCACTTTGCTGTACAGCAGACATTGGTACAATGGTGTTAATCAACTATACTTCACTTTTAAAAAAATTTTTAAACATGTCCAGATTAGGGAAATCCTGAGACGGCAAGTTAACTGTTGGCCAGAAGCCAAGGGGGCACGCTGGATGGATGGGGGTGACAGCTAAAAGGTACAAGGTTCCACTCTGAGGTTTTAGAAACATTCTAAAATTGATCTTGGGATAGTTGCAGACCTCTGAATATAGTTGAACAGAGAAACCATGCAATTGTATACTTTAAAGTGTGTGAATAGTAGCATGTGAGTTATAAATAAAAAAAAAAGCTGCTGCAAATACACACACACACACGCAGAGAAAGACAGGAAAACACCCTCGATTCCACCCACCCAGAGTGAACTCCAGGCCGGGAGGTACTTTGTTTTAGCTTCTCTTTACTCACACTTATGTCTCACCGAGGAGGATTTTCAGCAAACACTCTGAAGCAAATGCATCCGGTTTATTAGGAACATCAACCCTCACACTTTTCCCGATCCAGACTGCCCCTTGTCTGTTTGCTTTCTCCTGATTTGTCACCCAGGTCTCTCATCCTTGGGTTCCCCCAAGAGGCAAGTCCATCCCTCCAGCCCATTTCATAGCCAAGGCAACTGAGTGCAAGTTTTATTCACACCCGTTCTGATTTCTTCCCAGCTCCTAAGCCTGGGGCTCCGAAGACATCATGGGTGAGAAGCTGGGAGCTGCCAAGGGAGCCAGGACAGAGTGAAGGGGAGCATCCGATTTGGTCCCCAAGCACCCATCCAACTTGGAGGCACAAAGTGGCACATGATGTGCTCAGGAGGACCGTTAGGTCTCTTTGAGGGGTCCCTGCTGCTGACCTGCTGCTCTCCATGGGGAAAAAAAGAAAAAGCCTGGGCGGGGGGTGGCAGGCCTGTTTGCACTCAGGGCACTTAGTGCAGCCAAGCTGAGCTGCACTGTTCAAACAGACTCCCCAGCCTCCGAACACCTGTGCCGCCAGGGAGGGTGAGGCAGGCAGGAGGCCAGACCAGGTCCCCGGGCGCTTCCCGCCTCTGTTTCCACAGCCACCCCCACGGCCCCGGCACAGTCCTGGGCCTGCCATGCCCCGCTCCGGGCTCTGCAGCCGCTGGGGCGGCCGGGTGCTGCCCCTGCTCCTGGCCTATGTCTGCTACCTGCTGCTCGGCGCCACCATCTTCCAGCTGCTGGAGAAGCAGGCAGAGTCTCAGTCCAGGGACCGGTTCCAGTTTGAGAAGCTGCGCTTCCTGGAGAACTACACCTGCCTGGACCAGCAGGCCGTGGAGCAGTTTGTGCAGGTGGAGGGGAGAGGCCGATGTGGAATGGGGGTTGTGGGGGGAGGGGTTGCAGAATGCAGGTGCGGAGCCATCACCGATGGCTGAGGCCCCATTTGGAAGCTGAGCGTGATGGGAACAGAGAGCCAGGGAGGACCTAAGGTCGGAGTCTGGCCCCGGGGTCTATAACTGGATTGCTGTGTGACATTGGGCAAGCCACTTAACCTCTCTGGTCCCCTTCTGCTGCTGCTGCTGCTGCTAAGTCGCTTCAGTCGTGTCCGACTCTGTGCGACCCCATAGACGGAAGCTCACCGGGCTCCCCCGTCCCTGGGATTCTCCAGGCAAGAACACTGGAGTGGGTTGCCATTTCCTTCTCCAATGCACTAAAGTGAAAAGTGAAAGTGAAGTCGCTCAGTCGTATCCGACTCTTAGCGACCCCATGGACTGCAGCCTACCAGGCTCCTCCGTCCATGGGATTTTCCAGGCAAAAGTACTGGGGTGGGGTGCCATTGCCTTCCCCGTGGTCCCCTTCTAGGTGAGGAGAATAGTCTTATATGTGCCGCAGACATTTGAGAGCTGATTGAAAGCTCTTTCTAGGCTGCCACTTGCTGCATAAATGTGAATCGTGTCAGGGCTACCCGCACGGTGCACACTTCCGCCCCCATACTCCTCGCTTCCCCTTCCCCGGCTCCAGGCAGCCTCTTCCTCTGCCCTCCCACTAGCTCACCTCCCCCCTCCCCGGGCTGCTGACCACACTGTGGGTGGGAGACACAGATAAAGGTCAGGAGCAGCCACCACGCCGGCCGCCGTGGACCTGGGCTTGATGAGCAACAGCCAGGGTGACTGAGCCCCACCCCTCTGGTGTCCACGGGGCGTCTCTGGTGACAGATGGGTCACCCCTGCTTGGATCTCTTCTGTAGAAACTCTGGGGCCCCAGTCCCCTCTCTCCCAGAAACCAGCCAAAACCAGGGTGTTGTGGGGGAGGGTGAGACCAGGGTGTCCGGTGGGGCACAACACCCACCGCAAAGGAGCAAGCCCCGTGCAGACTCATCACAATGACTGGTCTTTATTGAGTGTTTATAATGTGCCCCAAACAGCAGGGAGCAGGGCCATCACGAGGGGGTCAGACCAATACTGGTCCATCCCCTGGGGCCCAGTGTTTTCTATGTGTTTCCTCATAATTACCTATTGCCACCACTCTCTCAGATTTGCAGGTGGGGACTGGGCGACAGAGAGGTGGGGTATGTTGCCTGGAGCTGCGTAGTTAATGGCAGAGGCAGAACTCAAACCCAAGCCAGCTGCTCCTCACCACACAGCTTAACATAAGTGCAGGGGGCAGCTCTCAAAGGCTGGGCCCTGGCCTAGCAGCATCAGCCCTACGTGGACACTCCTTACACAGGTCACCCCTCAAGTCCCACCCCAGACCTCCTGAGTCAGGAACTCCAAGGGGCAGCCAGGGCAACAGGCTGTGTGTTAACAAGCCCTCAGGCCACATTGATGGACCCCCAAGACTGGAAGCAGGCCTTGAACATGAGAGGTGGGCTGGCTGGTCAGAGAACTTTCCAGAGCCATGAGAGGCCCTTTCTCCCAGGAAAAGGGGCTTCCGGCCTCAGGTTTCACTTCCTCGCTCCCCAGCAGCACAGGGCTGGGACCGTAGCACCCCAGTGAGTGAGAAGGGCTCAGGATGGGGAGTAAGGCAAAGGCCCTGGAACCCCTCCACCCTCAGCTCCTGGTTGGAAGCAATTCCTGGAGCTGCAGAAGGAGCAGGGGAGGGACTGGTAGCTGGTATGTAATTAAAGGCACAGGCTTGACTGCAATCCTGAGGGAGGTGCCACTGATGAAAGGCCCCCAGACCTCCCCGGGGGTCCTCAGCCTCCTTGGGAGGGACCCTCACTTGCCAGGGGGATGTCCAACTGAGACGCAGAAGAATGCCAGGTAAGATTCCCAAAGAACACACGTGACAGTCATCGCTCGGTGTCCGCACGGGATTGCTTCCAGGAACCCCAGCGATGTTCTCCGTATCCGCCGGTGTGAACCGCCGGTGTGAATCTCCTGGGTCGAGGGCCTGCTCTACTGTTGATGACAATAGCGGGAGCGGAGCTATAACAGTCACAAAAACAGTATTGAAGACCGGCACCATCAGGAAACTTGCCCGGGGGCAAGTCTGCCTTTCTCACCTGGGCACGGGGATTCTTAGAGAAGAATGGACAGTCCGCACTGGGAGCCCCACCCTCGGCACCCTCCGCATTGCGGCCCCTCCTCCGCCGGGTGGAGACCCCCGGACTGGACAGCCGGGTCTTAGGGCCACTGCTGCTCCCATGGGCTAGGGTCTCTGGGGAGCGGGGCGTGTTCTGGAATATTCGGTCTGGCCTCTCTGGATGTGTGGGAAAGAGAAAGAGGCCAAGGTTCACACGAGAAGAGGCCAATTCTGCCAAAGTGAGGAGAAGCAGACAGCCCCGGTCACGACATCCAGACTGGCCCGGCCCTCACAGGGGTCACCCCCAGCCCCTGCAGAGCTCGCTCACCCAGCTAGCGGGGAAACGGTTCCCACAGGCACTGGAGGCTGGAGCTTTCCCCTCCCCCCACCTCCCTCTGGCCTTTGGGGCTCTACCAGGTGGCCAGACTGCACAGCTACCCTGGGACAATTCATGGCTACAGGGGAGGGGGTTTGGGAGCAGATGGGGACAGGTGTCCCACCCACCTCCAAGAGGACTTGGCGGGGGACAGAGAGGCTTAGGCTTGAGTCTGCAGGGTTCAAGTTCTATAAACAACAGCATGCACACACGTGCAACATATGGCACCCATGCACACACCACATGTATACAACACACCACACATAGACACCACCAACACACACACACAGGAGACCTTTGCCCTGGCCTCTGATGGAATTTCTCCTATAGACCTGGGACTCACCAGGGGGCGGCAGAGAGCAAGCCTGCCCCCTCACCTGGAAGCTCAGAGAACTCAAAGTCCTCTGTCCACCATAGCCCCAAGAGAGGGCAGCCCCATGGCTTTCCTGTGGTCCCAAACCTCATGTTCGCAAGCACACCCTTCCAGGAACATCCAACCCGAAGTCTTCCCGTCCTGGCAACCCCTGGGGTCTCACTCTCTTGGCTATAGGCAACATGTCCCACCTGGATGACTCCATAAGTACTGTCTGTCCCCTTGGGGCCATCTCCCCTCCACTAGCCACACTTGAAGCCCACATCACACTCAGCCCTTGGCCAGTGAAGCAGGAAGTGAGCTTGGAATTCAGCGACCTTGGGCAAGTCAGCCACTTTGAGCCTTAGTTTCCTCTTCCACGAAATGGGAATGTGACTTAAGAACTTCATTAGGTAAAACAACAGGGCAACACTCAACGGGGAGGCTGGCCACCAGCCGGTGCTCTCAGCAACCTCTTACTCCCATCCCCTGCTGCTCCCCCTCCTCAACAGGTCATCATGGAAGCCTGGGTGAAGGGCGTGAACCCCAAAGGCAACTCCACCAACCCCAGCAACTGGGACTTCGGCAGCAGTTTCTTCTTTGCAGGCACGGTCGTCACCACCATAGGTAAAGCGTTGGGCTGGAGAAGGCCACCCCCAGTACCCCCGCTGAAGTTTGAGTTCCCCAAAAGCAGTGGCTGAGACAAGGATGTGGTTTATCTCGGAGACGATTCTGGGAAGCAGGAGAAGCGGGAGAGTGAAACAGAAAGAGGAGAAAGGGCAAAAGAGTTCGCAATCATGAGCAGGGAACTGGTTAGGGTCACTGGGTTCACCAGTGCTGGGGACCCTCTGAGAAGCCAAGGAGAGCCCAGCCAAGTGGGGAGGAAGCAGGCGTATTTCTCTGCCTACTCCTGCCCTGGCTGGTTGAGGACTGAGTCTGGATGTATGAATTCTCCAGCACTTCGGACCTGCCCCCAGACCAAACACGCTTCTGTGGCCAGAAGAACCCCTCGGGTAGACAGAGAGGCAGGGACTTGGGGTGGGGAGTCCCCTGCGTGTCCAAGAGCTGTCCACTCAGCTGCAGCTGATGTCCCAGTGTTCCCAGGGGACACAGCACCAACAGCATCTGCTCTACTCCCCGGCCAGAAAACCCACCCGCCTCCCACAAGGAACCCCTCCATCCCGCAAAGCCCAGTCTCCCCATTCATTCGATTAAGTTCAGTTCCACACACCGTCCTTGAATTCAAGTGACATTAAAGCAGTTGGAGTGGAGGTAGCAGAGTATGAACTTGGATCAGACCCAAGGATACAGTGGAGATAGCAGAGTATGACCTTGGATCAGACCCAAGCTTGGCTCTCAAGGAGCTTCTGATCCAATAACGAAGGATAAGATAAGCATGCTAAAAATAGGAGCACAGGGCAAACTAGATAGCTAGACAGGAATGACACAGAGCACTGTGGGGAATCACACCTCGTAAAGAGGAAGAGGCTGGCAGTCAGGAGGGCTTCCTAGAAGTGGTGTTTTTGGAGCTGAGCCTTCAAAGGATACTTACCAATCGAGATCATTCTAGAAGAGGCTGAGAAGAGTGTTCATGGGAACAGAGGAGCTTTCTCTTTGCCCCGCCCCACCCTCCCCCTTTGCACCTCTCCTCCCCGTGGTGGTGGAAAACCAGCCTCCGCTAGAGTCTGTCAGGGAGGCCATTCCAAACTCTCCCTTTCCCATATTTGCACCCTTTCCCTGCGCCTGCAGGATATGGGAACCTGGCACCCAGCACAGACGCAGGCCAGGTCTTCTGTGTCTTCTACGCCCTGGTGGGCATCCCACTCAACGTGGTCTTCCTCAACCACCTGGGCACAGGGCTGCGTGCCCACCTGACCATGTTGGAGAGGTGGGAGGACCAGCCCAGACGCTCCCAGGTAAGGTCCTCCCTCCGCACAGCCCCACTGGGACAGAGTCTGTGGTGCTCAAGTCTCCCAGAAGCTGACACGGAGACAGAGTTTGGCTAGCAGGGTGTTAGGGGTCGACACCCATGGACGAAAAGGACCAGGTGGACAGAGGAGCGAAATTGTGACGCAGGCTGGACAAAGCCTCTGCCCACCCCTCAAGGAGCTGGGCAGGTGCTGGTGGCACAAGCTGCCCCACAGTGGGCGCTGACGTGGCCAGGACTCTGCCCTGGCCTCAATCAGGCATGGCAAGGTGTGCCCTTGGGCCAGGCTGAAATACACCCTGAGGGAGAGAGATGGCTGGAGGCCACCTGCTGGCGGCTCGGCTAGGCCTTCTTCGAAGGGGAATCTATCTGGGCACACACCTCCATGGTCATCAGAGAACTCCAATAGCCATCTCCATGCCACCCTGAACACCCCCAGTGCCCACCTTGTCATCTGGGCTCTTGCAAAGCTATGCAAAGAGGCAGAGATGTAGAAGGATTGGGGACGGCTCAGTGACCATCTTCCAGCCCATATCTAAGTCCTCGGGGTCCCGCACACGTGGACACCAAGCTGAAAGGCATCTCCAACTTGACCCACCAACACAATCCTGCTGACCAGCTCTTCCCCTGGCCCGGACAAGATGTCACACACACAGAGATACAACCCCCACCCCACAGGGGTGCAGGCTAAGGACCTGACTATGGCCCAGCCCACTGCCTAGCTCACCCCAGACCCCCTCCCCTGCTTATAACCATGGGCCTTCCAAGTGGACTCAGAGACTCCTCCGCTTCCAGCTGCTGCAGACCCTGGGCCTGGCCCTCTTCTTGGCACTGGGGACGCTGCTCATTCTCATCTTGCCGCCCATGATCTTCAGCCACGTGGAGGGCTGGAGCTTCAGCGAGGGCTTCTACTTCGCCTTCATCACCCTCAGCACCATCGGCTTTGGGGACTATGTTGTCGGTGAGAAAGGGGCAGCCACAGATCACAGGGTGGGGGCCACTGGGATTCAGGGGAGGGGGAGATGTCAGCGGGGGGAGGTGGGTAATTCTTGAGGACCAGAGAGCCCCTGATTATTCAAGGGAGACAAACACTTCATGAGGCTGCTGCGAATTCTCACAACATCCTCAGAAGTCACTGGTTCGGGAACCCATCACCCAGGGGCCGGCCTCGCCTGCTGATCCTTATTAGGGGAGACTGGTGGGAACCCTTTTGAAACCTGGAGGGTGGCTGTCCCTCAGACCGCTGGCACTGATCGTGTCCTCCTTCCCTGCCAGGCACAGACCCCAGCAAGCATTACCTCTCGGTGTACCGGAGTCTGGCAGCCATCTGGATCCTCCTGGGCCTGGCGTGGCTGGCGCTGGTCCTCCCACTGGGCCCCCTGCTTCTGCACCGGTGCTCCCAGCTCTGGCTGCTTGGCAGAGGCCTCAGTCTCAAGGAAGGGGGAGCCCCTGAGACCAATGGGCTCCCTAGACCTCAGAAGATTCCCATCTCTGCATGAGCCCTGCCCCAAACCACGGCCGCAGAAGCCCCTCACAGCATCCTTTGTCCACCCCATAGGCCCCCTGGATTTCCTGCCACAGCTCCTCCTTGGCCACCCCACTCACTTCCCAGCCAGAGCTGGTCTCAGGAGCTCTCCAGAGAGAGAAAGGAGATAGGAGGGCCCAAGAAAGTGACAGAAAGGAGACAGAACGGGAGGCGGATGTGTGCGGAGCAAGATGTGTGCTGCGATCCTCGAGCCCCTCCCTCAAAAGTGACCTGTGGGGACGTCCCCTGGTGGTCCAGTGCTTAAGGCTCCACTCTTCCAATGCATGGGGTGTGGGTTCAATCCCTGGTCGGGGAACTAAGATCCCACAAGACCCACAATGCATGGGGTGTGGGTTCAATCCCTGGTCCGGGAACTAAGATCCCACAAAAAATTAAAAAAAAAAAATGACCCAAAAAAGTTGAATCCAGACATGGATCATTATGACCAAATCTCCATCGTGCTTTCTGAACTGCCCCCACCCCCCACCCCAGAAGATCTCATACAGGACAGCAAACAAAGGGCCGCTGTATCTGTGCCTCATCTGATACGTGTGCAGGGCGTCATCAGGACCCCAGTGTGCATCAGGTGCTGGGCCAGGCTCCAGGGCAGCAACAGTGACCCTCCTGTGCCCCAGGTGGAAGGACTAGACAAGCAGAGAGGCAACTCCGACCCAGTGACCAAAACCTCACAGCACGGGCAGACCAGGATATGACGTGCACCCATGGGACCGGCTGGCCCAGGCAGGGACTCTGGAGCCATCATCATGCAAAGAGGACGCCTGCCTTCAGGAGGCTCCCAGCTAGAGGGGTGGGCAGGCTGCCTCTAGGTCTGCCAGTTCCTCTTGCCTAGAGGTCTAGAGCTGTCCGTGAACAAGGCTTTAGCACTCCCGGGTGTCCCACCCACTTTCCTGAGTATGGCCTCTCTTGACTGCCTCATGGCACCCTTTGATCTCATTACCCTTTCTGGGCTCTTACAAGCCCTTCCAAACCCTCCCTGGGAAAACACCAGCCAGCTGATCCCAGGAGATTTCCAGGAAATGAGCTGTGAGGAGGCCCAGCCTCCGCAGGGAATATCTCATGCAGCCTGGCCTCTCTCCTGCCAGATTGCGACACCTCTGGCCAGAAGGAGAAGACAGATTTATACTAGTCCATCCCAAGCCCGGGTCTTCCCAGGTGGGCACACTAATGGTGAAGAACCCACCTGCCAATACAGGTAGATGTTAAGAGACACGGGTTCAGTCCCTCGGTCAGGAAGATCCCCTGGAGGAGGGCATGGCAACCCACTCCAGTATTCTTGCCTGGAGAATTCCAGGGACAGCGGAGCCTGGCAGGCTACATACAGTCCATAGGGTCGCAAAGAGTCGGACACGACTGAAGTGACCGAGCACACACACACATATCAAAAGGCCCAAGCTCACCAAGGACTGCAAACCTCTCTGAGCAAGACAGACCAGGGACCTCTGGACAGGACTGAGGTTAGACCGTGAAGCCGAGGAGACTCTGGGTGGGACACCCAGGGAAGGATCTACAGCAGCAAGAGACCCAGGCTACATCCAGGACTTCCTGGAATGGAGGAGAAGCCTGAGAAACTGGGAACCCCCAGGACTCTTTATATTGAATCCTTCCTCCATCCTGGGTGGAGGAGGGAATGGGGAAGGGGGCATCTTCAGAATCAGGGGATGGACAAGCCCACTGGCCGAGACTCCTCTTGCCTCCCAAGTTCACGGGCAATTGGCAATAGATTGCTGGGATCTCGAATTCTTGGGTATGTAAGGCAAGGATGGTGATGGGAGAGATCCAGAGAGGACTTGACACGCAGCGGGTCCTTGGTGATAATCCCAGGGCCCCAGGAAAATAAACTTGCCTGCTGCTTTCCTTTTCCCCTGAGTGCCGTCTGCAGGAGTTCCTCCCACCGTTTGCTACATACAGGGCTCGGGGAGGCCCTGGGCCGGTCTTTCGCAGCGCCTGCGGTCACCAACAGACCTCCCCTTCCTCCTGAGCTAGGCGTGCCTGGGGGTGGGCACTGCACACGCATTCGAGGCGGGGCCAGATGCCCACAGCTTGCCCTCTTTTTGTCCCGGGATTGGATCCCAGTGAGGGGTGGGGCAAGGCTGTCCCATTCCCCAGCACACACCTCCTCTGCTGAGAAAACGGGGCAGAGGCGGGCATTGGCCAGAGAAGGGACCAGCCGAGCTCCTCCCTAGCCCTTCCTTTGCGCCTTGGTCCGGGTCCATGGCTCCCGATTCCCACCTCTCCGCCTCTCCGGCTAAGTGCGGATGGAGAGCCTGGGATGCGAGCGAGCGCGGGGTCCCGAGCTGCGCGGTGCCGGTGCCGAGCACATTGCTCCTGCTGCTCACCTACCTGATTTACCTGGTCCTGGGCACCTGCGTGTTTTGGGTGCTGGAGAGCCCCGCAGCGCACGATTCCAGCAAGAGATTCCAGCGCGACAAGTGGGCGCTGCTGCGGAACTTCACGTGTCTGGATGGCCCGGCGCTGGACTCGCTGATCCGGGTGAGGAGCGAGTCTGGGCTGCCCGAACGCGGGGGCGCTGGCTCAGCGGACCGCACGGGCACGGGGAGAAAGGGCACGGCCCGGCTCCGGTCAGGGCACCGCCGGGAGCACTTCTCCGAAATAAAGTGGAAGGCACAGACGCGCAGACGACTGGGGACGCGAGTTGCACGGTGGAGACCAGAGTCCTGGGCTGGATGGACCCCGATGCAAAGACCCCGGCTCGGGCGAGAGAAATGCGCAGCACGGCGCCGTGAGCCAAGGGTTCGGGGCGAGAGGGCGTGACCCCCCCGGGCGGGACCCCCCCGCTGTCTGGAGAGTCGCGTGGCGCACGCATCCAAATCTCGGGATGAAGGCGATAGGGGGCGCACTGACGAGGTCCAGGGCTGGTGGGGCCCGACCGGGTCCGGGCAGCGTTAGGACAGAGCGCGCTGCCCAACTTTGGAGAAGGCGGGAGGGGTTCACCTGGGAATTCAGGGCGCTGTGTCGGATCGGACAGCGGGCGAAGGGCGAAGGGGCACCCATGGCCCCTTCCACAGGAGACCCACATGCGAATTTGAGACCTGGGGCCGGGGACAGCAGAGGGCGCTGGTCTGGTCTGATGATGAGCGAGCCGGCAGCAAAATTGTTGGAGGCTGGGAGGAAAGAGGGTGCAGAGCGCTCTTGTCCCCGCTGCCACACACACACACACACACACACACACACAACGCCCCAGGTTAAGTGGAATGGGGCCGAGGTGCAGGAGCCCAGGGGCCCAGGGATTTGAGGTGCGCAAAAAGAAAGTAGCAGACACAGGGACGTTCGATGGCTGAACCCGGGTTTCTCCGAGTCTAAGGGCACGCAAGGAGGGCCCAGAGGGTCTGCAGGGGTCTGCGGGTGGGAGGACGCAGAGGTCGTGGAAGGCAGAGACTGCTGAGGGGGTGGGGGAAGACTCAGCGGGGCGAGGCGAGGGGAGGCAGGCAGGGGACTGTTCTCAGGCCTCACGATGGATGGTCTCCTTCGACCCTGCACTGGACGGAGAGCTGCTCCGATCTGACGCAACTTCCATCTCCCGGTCCCTGGCTTGGTCCATGAGCGCAGACAGCTGCACCCCTAGCCAGACGTCCCCGCTCTGCAGTCCAGGTGCCTTTTCTGGCGAGGAAAGCAGGGCCTGTGTCCCAGAGTTGCCAGCCCAAAGCTGGTCCCCAGAAGGTGGCAGGGAAGTGTGTCTGGTGGCGAGGGACAAGGGCACTGGAGCGGAGGTGAAGTCCTGAGCCCTGGGACTGGGCCGATGTGTCAGGCCTGGAGCCCAGCAGAGGACTATCTCTGCTAAGAATCTCAGGTGACACCTCCACCTTATCTCTAAACTTATACAAATACAGACCGCCTAGTCCTGGAGGCTATGTGACACTCCCCTTGAAAAGGTGGTGAACTTCAATTACGAGCAGCCTGGCCCCCCAAAATGTGACAGTGAAGGCAATGGCTATGCGGCGCTTACTGCGAGTCAGGCGCTGTTCCTAGTGTGTGAGCTCGCTCCACCTCCACCTGTCTCACAGGTAGACGCCATTATTATCGTGCCCATTGTAGAGATGGAGAAACTGAGGCTCAGAGAGATTACATACAAAGGCACGGCTTCATAGTCAGGGCGCTAGGGCTCTCAACCACCATGAGGACTGCCTCAGTGCAGAGCTGCATACGGGAGTGCTTCCCAAGTTTCTTGGCCGAGCTCTCATCTCTTCCCCTCCACCCACCTCCGGCTGACCTCCACTTCACCTCCTTCCTCAGCCCCCTGTGGCTTCAACCATCCCCAGAAATACAGAAGTGGTGTCTCCAACCCAGACCTCCCCAGTGAGGGCAGACATGTTCATGTAACTTCCTGTTGTTGTTGTTCAGTCGCTAAGTTGTGTCCAACTCTTTGTGACCCCGTGGACTGGAGCATGCCAAGCCTCCCTGTCCCTCACCATCTCCCAGAGTTTACCCAAGTTCATGTCCGTTGAGCTGGTGATGCTATTCAACCATCTCATCCTCTCCTGCCCCCTTCTCCTCTTGCACCTTCCTAGCAGCCCTCAAATTCCACCCGGGTCAAGAGTAAGCAGCTCTGCTCTTCCCTGCTCTGAATCTCTGTCCCCGCACCCACATACCTTCAGAGTGCTCTTAGATGTGTCCCTCACTACCCACCAATAAGGGGCACGAAATAAGGCCAGAGCCCTGGGCTTCTGAGAACCTCCTCTCTGTGCCTCCGGGACACTCCGTGCCAGGATGCAGACCAGGCCCTCTCCATCACTCACCCCTGCAGGACTCTCTCCTCTCCGAATCTGCCAGCATCTTCTGTACTGCCAGCTGCCATGGAGCACACATACCTGAGCTTGCCTCCCCTTTCCTCAGTGACCTTGGGAGAGGCCTGCCAGTCCACCCCTAGTCTGGCAGAGCCAAGCACGGCCTGGCTGCCAACTACCTTTCACTCTCCCTAGTCTATATCCCAGACACAGTCCTCCCTTGCAGCCTTTGCTCCTGTGGTCCCATTTCCCTAAATGTCCTTCTACCAGGAACAATCCTAGCTAACCCTCTAGGAAGGCCCAACTAAAGCGTCACCCTCAGCTGCCCTCTCACATTTGTACAGAATGCTGGAGTTGATGACACACATTTAAAGTACGTATGGAGGCAAAATAAGCACCTTTCAGAAAATCAAGAATCATGGGGGAAAACACACATAATTCTTAATAAAACTGTATTTTGTACTTTGGTACGTTAAAGAAAAGCAATCACCCCCTCCATGAAGTCTTCTGCCCCTACTCCCATCATAATGAACACCCTTCCTATCCCGTATTTCTACAGCATTATATTCATAATAGTGATAATGATAGCAGTTGCTAACCTTAACCGTGTTCCAGGTACTCTTCTAAGCCTTTACACCTAATAACTCATTAAACCTCAACAACTCCATGAAGTGGGTGCTATTAGTATTCCCGTTTTACAGAGAAAGAGCCTGAGACACAGAGAAGTTGGCTATCTTGCCCAGAATCACGTAGCTGCACTGTCATGCCTAAAGCTTCATGGTCGACACTGTATCAAAGTTAGTTGAGTTTGGGGACTTCACTGGCAATCCAGTGCTTATGACTCCATTTCCAATTCAGGGGGACGATTCCTGATCCGGGAACTAAGATCCCACATGCCGATTGGCATGGCCAAAAATATAGATAGATAATTTAAAAATTAAAAGAAACAAAGTTAAGTTTGGCTTTGTCGCACTGAAAAGTGAGGTCATGTCTCTTTCATCTTCAGCTCCCCTGATACCTCACATGCAGATCCTCACCAGGGCTTGTTGCAAGAATGAGAGTGAACAGGAGAGAAAACAAATGGAGTTCTCCCAGCCAGTGCGATACCAGGGGCTGATCTGGGCTCCAGGGTAGACAGGGGAAGGAGCTGTCCCCACGCTCCCTTCCCTGGAGGAGGCCCTGGTTGGACAGGAAGAGCCTCCTTCCTCCAGACAGGCTGAGATAAGAGTGGTTACAAGGACGGCCATGTGTGTGTGTGTGTGTGTGTGTGTGTGTGTGTGTGTTTGGATGCAGGGGCCCCATTGCCCCAGAGAGCCCGGTGGTCACTATAGCCTCTCCCCCAGGGCATCATCGAAGCATACAAAAATGGGGACATCGTCCTTGGCAACACCACCAGCATGGGACGCTGGGAGTTCGTGGGCTCCTTCTTCTTCTCCGTGTCCACCATCACCACCATCGGTAAGAGAAGGATGGGGTCAGGGAGGGGTGCTGGGGAGGGTGGCCTTGCCTGAGAGACCGGGGACCAGCTACTTTCGGAGGCATTACTAGCACAGTCAGGCCGAGCAGCCTGGACACCGTGTGGGAGCAGAACCTTGGTCTTACTGAAGATGTGCTGAATCAGCTCCTGCCCTCCACTCAGGTTCCTGGGAGGTTTGTGAAGTCCTGCTGTGGGGATTTCTGCTAAACAACCTTTCAGGAAGCAGAGGGTCCCCTGTGTAGCGATAAAGACCCTCTGGGCACTGTAAGGGTCCTGGTCTGCTCAGTCAAGCTCACCTAATACTGAGCCTGAAAGGGCGACAGGAGGGGGTGCAGGAGAATAATGGGAACTTGGGAAGGAAGAAGGGACAGAACCCCCTGTATCAGCCTTGGGAGAGGTGGCCACTGCCAGAGGCCTCCCCCCAGGTCACTAAGGCACCTCCTCACCCCCATCACCATCCTCCCCAAACCCCTCTCCTCCCCCACACACAGGGACGCCTGAATAGTTCTCACTCCCGTTCCTCTGGCCCCATCCTCAGGACAGCAGGGGTGAAACTTGTCCTGGGAGGGTGCCTGGGGGCCTGGAGAATAAGAGTGGCCTAGACCCCTCCAACTCTACACCCAAGAAATAACTCCATGGGGCTGCCTGATCAACCAGCCCAGCCGCCCTGCCCCGGAGCCTGCATGACACCATCCTCACCACCCGGTGGCAGGCTGACCCCACTGGTGGCTACCGCTACCTCCTCCAGCCAGTATGCTGGCCCCAGAAAACCAGGATCCCAGCCACCCCCTACTCCCACCCCGCCCCACCCCACCCCCTGCCGCCCTTTCCTCCCCAGAGTGGAGCTAAGCAGATGCACCCAGAGGACTCTCTATCTGGCTTTAAATTAGACAATACTTCTTGGAAGCAGATCTCAGGCTACCCGGGGATTTGGGTAGTCCTCCACCGCGAAGCAAACATGCTCGGGAGGCCCCTTGACTCCATGGGCCCCAGAAGGATGAGTCAGGATGGTGTTTATTCATCCTTACACCCCAGGGGGCCAGCATAAGCCTGGCATACCGTGGGCACTCAACAAACGCTGACACGTTAATAAATTCCAAAACGCCCATTCCACCAGCCTTCCCTGAGCTCCAGAGCAGGAGGGGGTGCTGATGTAGTCGCTGTGGTCCAGGCCTCCTGAGTATGCAGGGCACTCTCATCTCTGAGCCCCACACCCCCACACTCCCTGCTCCAGGCCCACCTGATTCAGAGGTTCGCAGCCTCTCTGCCCAGCTCTACCATCCCCAACGTGGACTCTGTCCCTCTCCCTTCTCTCTGCTCGATGTAGCCCTTAAACTGTCTGGGCCAGCTCTGAGGGGGAGGAGGGCCCTAGGGGCTCCGTATCCTTCCATCCCCCTCCTGCGTCCCTCCGCCCTCTCAGGGAGGGAAGAAGCGAAGCAAGGACAAATGGGATTCTCACGTTTTATGGTGCAAACACTGTCCCTCCTAGAGCTTTGGTCTTCCAGTCTGCAGGACTGGGACATGACCTCCATGGGAAGGGAGGCTAAGGCTGGGCTGAGGGAGGGAGTGTGTCAGGCCCTGCGCGGTGCCCGGGAAAGGCACCCCAGCTGCCACATCCCATCTGTAGCAATGGTAGAACCGGGGCCCCTGAGGATGGAAAGGCTCCCTGAAGTGTCCCCTTGCTGCCCTCAGGCTACGGGAACCTGAGCCCCCGCACGATGGCCGCCCGGCTCTTCTGCATCTTCTTTGCTCTCGTGGGGATCCCGCTCAACCTCGTGGTGCTCAACCGCCTGGGGCACTGCATGCAACAGGGGGTACACCGCTGTGCCCGCAGGCTGGGGGGCGCCTGGAAGGTGAGGGGGCCGCAGGGGCCGCCACCGCCGCCTGGAGGGAGAGTCTCTGGTAGAAAAGGATGGATAGTGGCAGTCAAGGGGTGCCCCAGGGGGTGGGTCACTGGTGGAAGCGGAAGGTCTTTCTGGAAATCAGGGTTCCTGGTGGGAGTGTAGTGGGGTTGGGGGGGGTCACTGCCCAGAGTGAGGGGGTCTTCAGTAACAAAGGGGCATCAGTGGGGAGACATAGGAAAGGCACGAGGCAGCCAAGTCCTTTTCAGGAGCCCGGAGAACACGCACTGGTGGAGAAGCCCCGAGGGCACCTCCCTCTTACCCAGGGGAGTGCTAGCCCTGTCTGCAGCTCAGTACCCCCCAGGCTATCTGCCCGACCCCACCCCGCCATCCCATGGCTGCACACGCCGGGCAGTACTAGCCTCACGGGGGTTGGGCACCATGTGCACCCACAGGACCCGGACAAGGCCCGGTGGCTGGCGGGCTCCAGCGCCCTCCTGTCGGGCCTCCTGCTTTTCCTGCTCTTGCCCCCGCTGCTCTTCAACCACATGGAAGGCTGGACCTACGTGGAGGGCTTCTACTTCTCCTTCATCACCCTCAGCACCGTGGGCTTCGGCGACTACGTGATCGGTGAGACGCGAGGGGCACCCTGCATGCATCTGCTGCGTGCCCAGCCCCATAGGGTTTGGGGACCCAAATCCAGAGCACACAGGCTTAGTTTGGCTGGTTCAACCTGCCTTTGTGGTGTGATGGGGTTAAGGCCGCCCAGCTAAAAGTGACAGCTGGAGTTTGAGCCCAGCGCCTCGGGCTGTAAGCCACATTTCTAGTCATTCCGAGGAACCTGAGGATCCCACAGGGTCACCTATTATTTTTAAAGCTTATCAGAAAAAGGGGGGCTCTGAGTCCCCTCCACCATCCATCTTTGGCCAGGGCCTCTCTCATTCACCTCTCCCCCACTTCACCCTGCCCCACAAAATGCCAGCTTCTTACTGTCCCTGGGTTGAGGGCCACGTCGCCCCCATCACAGTGCAGGGGTGTCTGGCAGGAGAGCCTGGGAGAATCAGAAAACCCCAGCCTCTCCCAGCCCCCAGTCAGCCTCCAAACTCTTAAGAAAGGGCTGTGTGGTCCAGAGTGTCCAGGGTGGGGTTTATTCAATGGTCATCACCCATCGTGGGCCCAGGAGCAACTGTCCTCGCAGAGCAGAGCCAGATGGGTGCCCAGCAGAGGGCAGCAGAGAGGCGTTCTGTGGGCACAGGGGCAGCCTCATCCCGCTTCACTCTCCGCCCCTAAAGGGTCACCAAACGAGCAGTGCCCCCCTCCCCCCACCAGCGCCACCACACACAGGCCTCAGGCGGGCTTTGTGCCCCACCTCCCATTGCTGATCCTAAACCGGGGAGGAGTCCCCTCTCTCCTTCAGAGAAAGACAGAACCCAGCCTAGAATATGGAAATGAGGTCCCGGGACTTCCTTGGTGGCCCAGCGGCTAAACTCCACGCTCTCAATGCCAGGGACCCGGGTTCCATCTAGTTCTGGTCAGGGAACTAGATCCCGCGTGCCACAGCTGAGACCTGGTGCAGCCAAATAAGTAATGAATTTAATAAAAAAAAGAAATGAGGTCCTACCAAAGTAACAAACAGCTAGCCCATTAAGAGTAATGATTGTCACTGCATTTTACTGAGGAGGAAGATGACGCTTAGAGAGGCCAAGCCATTTGCCTGCAATCACACAGCTAGTAGGACACAAATTCTGATCTGTTTGCCTCCAAGAACTCTTACCCTTTCCAGACGGCCTCCCATAACCCCCGTCTGGGCCGCAGTGTTCCTGTCTGTAAAACGAGGGGCTGGGCCAAGTGATGGCTCGGCGCCTTCTGGCCTGGGCGCCGGGCCCGCTTCCCTGCACCTCTCCATCCCCAGGGTCCGGTGTCGGGGCCTCATGCTGCCCCTTCCCCGATGTCCCCCATCCTGGAAGGGATGCTGTTACTCTGGAAGGAAGTCTTTGGGATGGTTTCCTCCAAGTGAGTCATGCTTCCGCCCCAGAGGAGAAATGTGTCTGAGGAGAGGTGACGCCAGAGTCCCCAAGGCCTCATCTGCCCCCTAAACACACACACACACATACACACACACACACACGTGCAGCTCAGAGAATGAGTTCTGGATCTGTCCTCTCCTCTCTGTTCCCACTGCTGTTTCCCTAGTCTAGGCAGGGCTATTGCATATGGCTGGTTGCGCAGGTTGGACACCGCACAACCCTAAGTGGTTGCCATTCACACGGAGCACAATGAGAAGGGCACCCATGGACGGGCACAGCCTCTGTCCTTGTGCCCCTTGGGCTCTTATGACCTTTAAAAATTACAAGTTCTGGAACTTCCCTGGCTGTCCAGTGGTTAAGACTCTGCTTCCCATGCGGAGGCCTTAGTTCAATCCCCGCTTGGAGAACTAAGATCCCACATGCCATGGGGGCCAGCCAAAAAAAAAAAAAAAATTCATGTCACCTGCCAAGCTCCTCTGGAAACCTCAGGGCTTTTCTGTAGTCGTTCTGGCCCCCTCCCACCAACTCTCCCCCCTACTCCAGGGCTCAAAGGATGAAACTCAGGATTTGCCCCAGTTTTAAACCCACAAGTCCTTGTTCTCTGAGGGTGCCCAGAGCAAAAAGCGCGGAAGAGAAATGGGAATGGGACCCCCTAACTACAGTCTCTTGGTGCCCACTGACCACAAGGGCTCCAGAGCTCGGTCCTAGGTGGGAAGAGCTGACAATAGGCTCCTTAGACAAACCTCTGTGGGTTGTTAGGACACTCTGTGAGGATGCCCCCAGGCCCCACGTCCCCTGAGGGAAGGCGGGGCCAGGGAAGGGGGCAGGCGTCTCTAGACATGGCACCCTGGAAAGAGGAGACAAGGTCTCTGCCACCACTGGGGGAGCAGGGGCTTGGGAGGTGGGCTGAGGCCTCCACACAGCTGTCTCTGCAGGAGCGAGGGGGCTGATCAGAGGGTCTCTGCTACCCTGTGGGCCGCCCTGTGGGGACTGAAAGGGCAGGGAGGCTGGTGTGTGGGGTACAGGCCCCCCAGAGCCCCCCTTCCACCACATGCTCTGACTGAAAAGGCCTGGTATGAGCCCACGAGGGCCCTTTAAGTCCACAGGGGTGCCGGGCAGACCACGCCCACGGAGTGGCCACGGGCAGCTCTGTCCCTTGTACCACACGCTTTTCCTTCTGCAGCCGTCTCAGCGCCTCCTGACGAGTGACCACACGTACCCTCATTTGCCCTCTCCATGAGAACACACAGCTCTGGCTTGAGGCTACTGCAGCTGGACTGGTCAGAAGAGTATTTCCTGGGCACCCACGTCCAGTGGGGAAGCAGGGAGCTCAGAGTGGAGAGGGAGGCAGGGCCTGATCACATAGAGATCTCAGGCTGAGTCATGAATTTTGGACTCTGTCCTAAGACTACAAGAAAGTCCTGAAGGTTTTCAGAGGAGCTGGGTAGGTGACGTGATGCTGCCTGTAATTCTTAAAGGTCACAGAGCCTAGTGGAGACAAGGACAGAGGCCACACCAGGTCCACGAGCACATCTTCCTTGTGCTGGGTGTGAATGGCAACCCTCTAGGGTTGTGCGGTGCCCAGCCTGCACAACCAGCCCCCCGCTGCCTCATCGACAGCCCCAGAGAGGAGAAAGAAGTTGATGAAAGTCATAGTGCAAGCAAGCCAAGGACAGGTCTAGGACAGACTCCCAAGCTAGGGATCCTCATGTGCACGTGTTCTGGAATCTTCCATAGCTGAGAGGGGACAATCCACCTTCAGCTCTTCCCCATGTCTCTCAGCCCTCCTTGTCCTCTAGGGACAGGGTCAAACCCCTTTCTCGGATGGAAATGCTGAGGTCCACTACCTGGACTCTGGGCCTCCACTGTCCCATGTCAGCAGCCACAGAGGCGTTGTCTTCATAGCCGTTCCTCTTGCCCAAACGCCGCGGTCAGAGCAGCCCCCAGGTCCCAGCCGCTTGCCCCTCCTTGGCCCTGCAGCCAGCCCCCACGTCCCCCAATTGCATTTGCAACTCAGTTGAGCGCCTTGCCAGCTGCCAGGTCTCCTGCTGCTTACGATTTCAGCTAAAGAAAAAATGAAATCAGAAGGGAGAAGAACACCTCCTCCCCGCTCCATGGACAGGAGCAAGCCAAGCCAACAGGTCCCCGGGGGCAGAGAGCTGGCTCACAGCTGCTCTCATTTGGGACCGCCAGCGGAATCGTGGCCTCCTAACCCAATCAGCGTAATCCAATCCGGGCTGCTGCCAGGTGGTGATGTCAGCTCCAAGGCTGTGCGCTCATCCCCGAGCTGGGACCCAGGAGATCGGTCCAGGCTGGGGAAGACAGCGAGGAATGGTGGTGTTGGGGCCAGCAGGACAGAATGGGAAGTGGACAGAGAGGTGGGTAGTATAGAGATCAGAGACAGAAGAAGATGTCAGGGAAATAAAAGACCAGAGCTCTGCCCTTTAAACAATCTTGTTCTGATGAGGGAGGTAAGACAGACCCCCAGGACAGAAGGAAGAACTAAGTTATGAGCAGCCTCTTATATATATATAATTTTATTTATTTTTAAATTTATTTTTGGCTGTGCTGGGTCTTTGTTGCTGTGAGGCTACTCTCCAGTTGCCATGCGGGCTTCTCATTTTGGTGGCTCCTCTTGTTGCTGAGCACAGGCTCCAGGGCGCTTGGGCTTCAGTAGCTGCGGTTCCCAGACTCTAGAGCACAGGCTCAGTAATTGTGGTGCTTGGGCTTAGCTGCTCTGCAGCATGTGGCATCTTCCCAGACCCGGGAGCGAACCCTCATCTCCTGCTTTGGCAGGCGGATTCTTTACCGCTGAGCCAACAGAGGAGCCCTGGAGCAGACTCTTCACATGACCTACCTAAGCCTCACAGGGAGCTCCATCTGTTTTCTCCTTCAGTCATTCCTTATCCAGTCCCGATCCGTGGGGCTCCAAAGGTGAGAAAAAGAGTCACCTGACTACAGATCTTACATGCCAGGCACCATCCTGAGCACGTTACGATATGATCCACATGATAATCACAACCGTCCTAGAAGGTGGACCCTCTTATTGTCCCCGATTTATAGATGAGGAAGCTGAGGCCCAGAGAGAGTAAGTAACTTACCCGGTCAAAGCACAAGGGCTGTGAGAGAGGGTAACACAAGGGCTCAGTCTAGTCTCTGAGCTGGGATCTGAAGGGTGAGGAAATGAAGAGCATTCCGAACTGCAAGGACATCGAGCGCAAAGCCCTGGGGCAGGAAGGTTGATAGATGGAGAAATAGGGGAAGGACCAGAGTGACCGGAGCACAGCGCTCAAGGGGGAGAGACGTGCAAATCCAGTCTGGAGAAGCAGATGGTGGGCGCTGGGATGAGCATGTAGGACCTATCTAAAAGCCAAGGAGGAGAAATTATTGTCTCCATTTCACAGGCAAAGGACATTCAGGCAGATGACAGTCACACAGCTAGTGAGAACTGAGCCTGGACACAAACCCCAGCAGTTCCGTTCCTTCTTCCTAAAGCTGCTGGCAAGCTGCCTTTCCTTTGAGAAAACCAAACATAGAAACAGGCAAACCGCAGAGCAGGTATTACATACTCTTGGAGGATTTCCTATGATAGTTTCTGATTCAGTGATCTGGAATGGAATCCAGACCATTCACACTTCTTACAAACTCTCAGGTGATGCTGATGGTGCTGGTCCACAGGCCCCACTTTGAGAACCACTGGGACAGACCATAAGCAGAGTCCTTCAGAAAGACAAAGGGGAATTTTAGGGTCAAGACCCTAGGAGTTAATCCAGGGAGGCTTCCTAGAATCCTAGGGAGGTGATCCCAACCATCCCAGACCAGATTGGACCTCGAACGTTCTACTTATACACACAAAGCCATGTGTGTCTGTTTCTGTTTGAGGAACTTGGCCCTGACTTTCCCAGGTCTGCATCCTCTGACCTTGCTTCTCCCTCAGGAATGAACCCCTCCCGGAATTACCCGCTGTGGTACCAGAACACAGTATCACTATGGATCCTCTTTGGGATGGCGTGGCTGGCCTTGATCATCAAACTGATCCTCTCCTTACTGGAGGCTCCACGAGAATCATACTCCTGCTATCCTCAGAGTTCTAAGGGGAACTTCAAGGCTCGAAGCTGGAGGCAGGGCCTGGATGAGGAGGCAGGACCCCACTCCCCACAGTCAAGCTGCTCTCCAGAGGGGCAGCACCCAGAACCTTCTACTCAAGTCTCATGCTGCGGAAAGGACAGCTAGCTGTATTCCAGCATTCGTTCCACTTTCTTCTCCAGCAAGAAGATGATTGATTTTGAGTTCAGCATAAGACCACCCAGACTAAAGTTTACAGTTTTTGATCTTCCCTTGAAGCTAGGTGCAGCTATATGACTGAATTTTATCCAGTGGGATATGCAGAGAAGTAATCTGTGTGACTTACAGATGTGACTTACAGTGTGTGGAGGGTACTCTTCTTTACCACTCCCTTCTAGCTGGCTGCAATGGTGGCTGGAGCTCTGGCAGCCATGTTGCACCATGAGTTGGAGGCCATGTTTGAGATTGGTGACACAATGAAATAGAAGGAGCCTGGATTCTTGACGTTTGCAGAGCCACCATAACAAACCTGGACTGGATTCCACCAGACTTCATTTATATAAGAGAGAAATAAAAATTGAGCTTATTTAAAACCCTATGAGTTGAGTTTTTCTGTCACTCATAGCCAAATCTAATTCTAACTGCAGGTGACACATGTACCCAGAGGTAAAGGCAGCTTCTGAGACTGGAGGATATTAGAGAAATCACTCCGTCCCCATGTGGATTTGCCCCAGACAGGAGGAGGGAATGGATTGAGGGCTGCAGTGCAAGTTCCCCACAGCCCCAGAGACCTTCCAGGTAAATTCATTACACATTTGCTGATGCCTCTCAGGGCTCCTATAGGCAGCAGGCAGCTGGTCCCAGTTTGGCTCCTAATTCTTGCTCAATCACTCACTATACCACAGAAAAGCCCAGAACAGGCCAATGGGCTCCTCCTGACTCAACCTGACCCACTGCATTTGAAGGCTCCAACCACCATTTGTAAAGCCAGGTAGAGTTTTCAGAGGCCATTTCTGTTTGCAAAGCACGTTACCCTAAGCATTTCTATCTCTTACTCAGGGTTGCTATTAAGGCAGCACAGAGCTGTGTGGTCCCCACTCCACCCAGGAACCCAAGCCCAGCCAGGAGCCCCTGGCAGTCCCAACCAGCACCTGCAGGTCACCTGGGGCAGCTGGGTCCTTGGTGTCTGCGGGTACCTGCAGGTCTGCTCCCCTCCACCATCACAAGGACCTGGGGTTGCTCCATGTAGCTCCTCCCTGTGGGCAAACCCCTCAGCCTCAGAGCCCTGGCAGAACTGGGTCAGGGGCAGCCTCCTGGCAGAGAAAGAAGGAAGGGTTGTTACACCATCCAGCTTGCCCCATCTGGGCCAAAGTGGACCAAGGCCAGACTCAGGAGCAAACACCAGCGAGTAAACATCAGGGTCCATGCCCACTTCTTAAGGCCCACGGGCTGGGCAGAGGAAAGTCGAAGTGCAAGAGTTTGCTGAAGTTCTGGAAATAGCATTCCTTGTACTTAGCACACTCCAGAAGGAGGGCCTAGCAATTCAGAACTAGGAGAGAGGAACCCGGAGTGCTAGGTTGGCCTCTGTGGTTCCAATTCTGTCGTGCCTTGAACCTCTTTCTTCACATGCCTCTCTAGACAGTCCTTCTCTTTCCACCCAGCCCATCACCTCTTGCCTATCCCTGCTAAGAAGTCTGCCGCACAGGGAACTGACAACCCGTGATGCTGGGGGCGGGGCCGAAGAAAGCTTCTGACTGGCCAGTTCCCTACAGACGTCTGCCCCACAGCCAATAAGAAGAGACGCTGGGACTCTGAATACAAATCGGGAAGTGGGGACCGGTAGAGGAGAGAGAACACAGGTGAACAGCAAGAGTTGTAGAGTGGCAAGACAAATAATAAGAAATAGAAAGAGGTCGGGATCTGGGAAAGGGACGAGAACAGAAAAGCCGACCTCAGGACTGAAATCATAGAGCAAAATGGGCAGTGAGGTCTTTCCCACATAGTCAAGAGGGAGGGGAAGTGGAACCATGATACTGGGATAGTCGCAGCCAGAGAGGAATCCACAGTGTGCAGGCAAGGAACCAAGTCCTTCATTCACTCACACAACCTCGGCCACAAAATCCTGGAGGAGGAGGGGGAAAGGGGCCCTCAAAACTGTATACTGTAGTGGTGCCTGGCTCACCCTGGACCAGCTCCGTGATCCCCGACAAATCACTCGAAGTTTCTTTGCAGCAGTTTTCTCCGCGAGACGGAGATAAGAGCAGAGCTGATCTCCTGGGATTAAATGAGTGACTGTGCAAAGTACCAGAAGAGTGTGCGTCAGCCCAGAGGAAGTGTAATGTGGACGTCAGCTGCTGGCGGTCCGCAGCAGGCTGTGGGCTGAGGCAGGAGGCCGACGCTGTGCCGGCCAGCAGCCACGTGGCAGGCAGCGGCCTTTGCTGATCCTTCTGGGGCTGGGGCGGGGTTGAGGGTTGGGTTGGGGGGAGTGGGTGGCTGGCCAGGGAGACTGGGCTGAGCAAGTGGTGATGCAGGATTAAGCCCTGCCCTTGGGGGCTCCCAGGCTGATGCCGTGGTGCTGCTGGCCAGGAGGGGTCTGGACTCTCATGAGTCACAGGGGAACCTCCTAGCAGAGACCAGGAAGGGCAGACCGAGTAGGCAAATGCAAGCCAGGGGACCCTGATGCGGAGGGGCAGACAGAACCCTCACCCAAGACAGATGTCAGAGACGACTGAGCGACTTCACTTTCACTTTTCACTTTCATGCATTGGAGAAGGAAATGGCAACCCACTCCAGTATTCTTGCCTGGAGAATCCCAGGGACAGAGGAGCCTGGTGGGCTGCCGTCTGTGGGATCGCACAGAGTCGGACACGACTGAAGCGACTTAGCAGCAGCAGCAGCAAGACAGATGCTGTTTCCCCTTTCCCTCCTGGATGGGCGGCCCAGTTCTGTGGCTCCAGCACAGCCCAGGCAAGATCAGACTCAATGTCAAACGGCCATCACCTTTAAAACAGTGGCATCTTTTATGATCATCGCCGCGTCATCATTATCATGTCTGACATTTATTGGGTGCTTACTACGCATCAGACACTGTTCTAAGCTCTTGGTCATTTTCTTCTCCCATCAACTCTGTGAGAAAGGAGCTATTTATTTAATGCTATTTTAAAATGAGGGAATTGAGATTCTTGATGGATGTTAAGACGGGAGGTAGCCACTGATCCCCGTCAGTGGATAATCTTAATGATCTCTGCCAGTTCTCTGGAGGGGGCAGGAAGATTCCTTTTTTTAAGTCCTGTGAGATCTTAACCAGCTACTCCTCTTTCTGTGCCTCAGTTTCCTCACTTCTGAAAGAAGAGGCTGGCTTCAGGGAATCTGAGTCTTACTACTTCTACAATCTCAGTCTGGACTATTCTAATTCACCACGTCTCAGGGAGGGCAGTTCCTGGCCCCACCTGTCTCCTGGGGCTGTCTTAAGAGTTTGGATCCAACGGATCTCTGTCTTTTTCTTTCTCTCTGTCTCCCTCTCTCTCTCATACACACACACACAAGTTTCCCAGGCCCCTGCCCACTCCCTTGTGGCCTGTCTGATGCTGAAGGCCCAGCTTGGGGAAAGATGTCCATTAATTTTAGGAGCCAAGCCAGAGAAGGACTTGACTCAGTAGGAGCTGGAAGTATCCTCAGCCTGAGACAAGAGCGATGCTGAAACTTCCCTGTTCCCCATTCCCCTCAGCCCTTATCTCAACAGGTCCCCACCCCTGGGCTCCAGGCCTAGAGAACACTGCCCTGAAGTCGACCCCACGGATCACCCCCTCCACCCTCCCCAGACAACCCGCACTGCTGGCCCCAGGACCTCCCAGCTCACAAATCCACTCACCCACAGATCCACTCACCCACCGACCCACAGGGCTGGTCCCTGGCCTCCCGCCCCAGTCCATCCCACCCGCCATGTACACACAGTGGTGACTGGGCCTCTGACTCTCTCTGACCCTCCTTCCCCCTCCCCCCAATACAGTGCCGGACTTCCTTATCTCATGTTTCTCCTTTGCCCTTTGCTGGGCAAAATCATCTCAGTTGAAATTGTTTCTTGGCGCCAAGGAGACAGCCATCCTTCCCTCCACTCCCCCCCCCCCACCACCACAGGCCTTCTCATCTCATCCCTAGGGTCTTTGCCCAAGATTACCAGCCCCAACCTTCAGACAGAAAATCTCTCCCAAGCCCTCTGGGACCCATTGCAGCTCACAACCCACAGGTAGGAACAACAGCTGGAGCCAGACAAGGCGCCTGGGATGGTCCCCACAGCTTACCAGCATATTGTCCAGAAATATGAAAGAAAAATTGGCCAGCTCCTCTCCAGCCACCTACCCAGTCCCTTGCTCCCTGCCTGGCCCTGGGAATAGAATCCTATTTGACCTTTGCCCACATTCCAATCTTTTCATATCTTTTCAGACCAACATTTACCTCATTTACTCTCATCACTTGCTATGCAATATTTGAGAAGTCACAGAGCCTCTCTGAGCCTTAATCTTCCCATCCTTAAAATGGAAATTCTGATACCAACCTCAGGATTGTTTTGAGGAATGTGGGGGAATGAGTAACCAGTGAGAAAGCACCCATGTTGTATCTAGTGCAGTATAGGGCTCAGAAATATTTGTGTCCCTCACTTTCTCTTCTTCTTGGCCTGAAACATCTCCCCCTCCACCCTCTTTCATCAAGCAGTTCATGACATCCTGCTGTGCCCCTTCTTTCCAGACCTGGACCTGCCTGCCCTTTGGCCTCCAGTGGACTTGGGAGGGGCAGGAAGTAAGGAGGAGATGGAATAAATTCGCCAGAGTTCTGGGAAGCAAAGAGACAGACTGTAAAATGAGAATGTTATTGTGAATCTCAGAAAGGCAACTCCTGATCCATCCACCTAACAGGGCCTTCCCCTTGAGGGTGGGGTGGGGTAGGGGGTGGACAGCAGAGGAGAGAGCCTTCAGCAGCTCTCTGGTTGTTAATCTCTCTTGATTCCTCTCCCATCCACCCTCTGACTTTCTTTGAACTTCTGAACCTTCCAAGGTGGGGGACAGGGGCTGACACCCAAGGGCTGCATCACCAAGGCTCATTTGGTCTTTGGCTTCAGATTTGATTAGGCCTGAGAAGGAAAGTGAGGAGTGGGTGAGGTGGGGACAGAGGAGTCAGGGTGGTTGCTCCCCTCTCCCCCCAGGTCCTGGTTTTGGCAGTGCCTGTGTCCCTCGCCTAAAGGCACAGTGTCCAGTGGCCCTTCCCAGGGTAGCAGCATTGACTGGCTTCTCACAAGACTGCCCTTCCTTGCCCCCTCAGCCTAGGAGTGGTAATGACTCCCCGCCCTTTCTAGGCCCTGGGAACCGCACCATCGCCTGGACCCGCCCACACAGTGCATGCTTTCTTCGTGACATTCTTTGCCATGAACTCATGGAACGTGCCACCCACTCCCTGCAAGGGCTTGACTGAGCCAAGCACCCAGTTCAAGTTCATCAACCTCTCACCTACCTGAGCCAAACTTAAGCCAGGTGGTGGGGATGGAGGCTCAGAGCTTTGAATTAATGCTTGGAGGAAATCAATCCACCCACCCTGGTCCAGGAGAGGCTCCAGCTCATGCTCTTGGTGGCGAGAGTGGAGACCTAGATGGGGTGTCAGGCTGACCCTGTCACCCTTGCCTGGCTCTGCCTGGCTGGGGACAGCAGCGTGAGGGCAGGCAGGGAAAAGGCTCCCAGAAATGCTGCAGAGAAATCGGGGAGGCAGGGACAGCCCCTGCCCTCAACAGGAAACCCCTTCATCAGACTGGGGGCTCCGTGAGGTGAGAAACCAGGTCTCCCCCATCTGACTAGATGCTCCCTGAGTGCAGGGCTGCATCTCACCCGTATATTTTTATTTTTATTTATTTATTTAATATTTGGCTGCACTGGGCCTTTGTTGCTACATGTGTGGGCTTTCTCTAGTTTCGGAGACTGGGACCTTCTCGTGGAGGTGGCTTCTCCTGTTACAGAGCACAGGCTCTAGGCACACAGGCTTCAGTAGGTGCGGCACACAGACTCAGTAGTTATAGCACAAAGGCTTAGCTGTGCCAAGGCATGCGGAATCTTCCCAGACTAGGGGTTGAACCCATGTCCCCTGAATCAACAGGTGGATTCCTATTCACTGTATCACCAGGGAAGTCCTTGTTTGTTCCTTTGTTTGTGTCTATGATCCCCAATATCTAGCTCAATCACCAAGAAACATCTCCTCAGTGCAAAACTTAGAAAGGTACAAAACGTGAGCCCACCCTCTGGTGGGAAGCAGGCCCCTGTAAAAGCAGAGCAGATTGTGCTTGGGGGGATGTTCCAGAACGCCACCCTGGAGCACCTGCCTGGCTCCCAACCCAACTTCCCATTCGCTCTTGTGTGACCACCAGTCCTGATTTTCCTGAGACTGTCCTGGAAGAGTCTCACACCCAAGGAAATCCCTTAGTCCCCGGAAAAAAGAGATAGTTGTCCCCTCTACTCAAAGTCCCTGGGCCTCAGTTTCCTCATATGTGAATGGAAGGGATAAATAGCAAGATCTCCCTCGTGAAGAAGGCTACGGTATAGATGAAGTGAATTCAGGGACCTCCCTCGTGGTCCAGTGGTTAAGAATCTGCCTTGCAATGCAGGGGATGTGGGTTTGATCCCTGGTCAGGGAACTAAAGTCCCACTTGGCCTGGGGCAACTAAGCCCGCACATCTCAACTAGAAAGAAGACTGTGTATCACAGCTAAGACCGGATGCAGCCAAAAATAAGTTTTTTAAAAAGGAGTTGATGCAAATCCAGGACTTAGAATCTTCTATGTGATTCGGACAGAGTAAGTCCTATGTGATCTACCTTGTTTGCGTTCCCTACAAGCAGATCACGGGACAAGGTTTGGCTGCAAGTAGTTTACTTGGGAAGTGGCTCCAAGAAGCACTGGTAAGAAGTGAGGGAAGCAGAGGGAAGAAGAGAAAACCAAGGCAGAGAGTATTCACGAGCAGGTGACTGCTGTGGGCAGCTGGGGCTCCACTCCACACAAGAACCCTGGGAACCTGGGTGGCTTAGAGTTGCCCTCCTGAGGGGCAAGGGATCTGGGATATATAATCCTCAAATCTCTCTAAACCCAGAGGCACGTGGTGCAGAAGCCTGCAGAGTGCACAGGGATGTGAGTGGAGGGTGGACAGGGCACGGTCAGCGTCTGTGCCCGTGTACCTCCATCACACTTACGATGTGCAGGGGACATGGCAGCAGAGGTGGCCCTGCCCACCTGCGGGAAAGGGAGTCCAGACTGGAGGAGACAATTTCTGGGAGAGCTCTGAAGCATGAGGAGGAGTTTTCCAGGCAGAGGAGGAGGCAGGCCTTGTGCATGGTGGGTGCACAATAAATGTTTAAATGATGCCAAATAAGTGGAGAGTGATTCAAATGCTTAAACTTGTGGGATTAACTAGATGCTGGAGGGCTGTGGGCAGCCAGAGGAGGAGGTGATGCAGTCAGGTCTGTGGGCATCAGGAAAGGCTGGATCAAGGCTTGAGGCTCTGGGCTGATTTCTGGTCACCAGATGAAAAGGCGAGAGAATAGACCAGGTGGAATAACCTTGAGAGCTAAAGCAAAGAAGTGAGGATGATCAAGGGTAGAAAAGAGCATTAAAGAGAAGGATGGCAGTAGAAAGGAAGGGAGGGAAAGGGAAGAGAGAGGAAAGAGAGAGAAGGCAAGGAAAGGAAAAGGAAGGGAAAATAGCAGAGAGGAAGAAAGTGAAAGTCGCTCTGTCTGACGCTTTGCAACCCCATGGACTATACAGTCCCTGGAATTCTCTAGGCCAGAATACTGGAGTGGGTAGCCTTTCCCTTCTCCAGGGGATCTTCCCAACCCAGGGATCAAACCCAGGTCTCCTGCCTTGCAGACAGATTCTTTACCAGCTGAGTCACAAGGGAAGCCCAGAGGGGAAGAGGATAAGAGTCAAACTTGGGATTCAAGGAAAAGAAAAATAGAAACTTCAATCACAGGTGTCTAGGGAGAACCACAGAGGCTTGCATCACAAATGTCAATTCAATAGAGAGCACACAGTTCTGAAGAGTTGAGTCCCACCCAGAGTGAAGGCACAAGCCATCCCGGAGGACTTCCCAGAGGAGGTGAGTCCCTAAACCAGTTAGAAGCTGCTGTCAGCCTAAGAACATGGGTTCCACAGGAAGAAAGCTGCAGGGGCCCTGAGAGTGAGAGCAAGCTGAGGGTGAAGCACTGCCAGGAAGTCAGGAGGAAGAGTGGTTCTAGTGGTTATTACTGGAGCTGCACAAATATTGTTGTTTTGACTGGTAGTGAGAATTGGGTTTATTTTTTCACAGGAACCACAAGTGTGATGCGCAGGTTCCTTTTAGAACATGACACCATGGAAAGAGCAACAATCCCTGGCCTCGACATTCCCACTTTTCCTAGTGAGACACACACGTGCACAATGGGTCCTAAAAAATAACCCAAACCACAGATGTTTAATCCACCAACACCAAGGGTCTGCTAGAAATATCTCACTTTCTACAATGGTAAGAACATTGCACTTTTTAAAAATAAGTAAAGCACTTACAACAGTGCCTGGACCATTAAAAGAAAAAAACTCCTTGAATGTCTGTACTATTATTTGGAGGCTGAATAGCTCAGCAGCTATGAGCATGGACACAGCAGCCACGTCATCTGTGTTCAGAGGTCAGCTTCACTGCTTACTGGCTGTGAGACCGTGGGCAACATGCTTAACCTTTCTGTGCTTTCATTTCACCATCTAACACAGGGTTAATAATAGTACCTCTCTCACGGAATCCAGTACTCTTGCCTGGAAAATCCCATGGACGGAGGAGCCTGGTAGGCTGCAGTCCATGGGGTCGCTAAGAGTCGGACACAACTGAGCGACTTCCCTTTCACTTTCCACTTTCGCGCATTGGAGAAGGAAATGACAACCCACAGCAGTGTTCTTGCCTGGAGAATCCCAGGGATAGGGGAGCCTGGTGGGCTTCCATCTATGGGGTCGCCCAGAGTCGGACACGACTGAAGAGACTTAGCAGCACGGAATTGTGAAGATTAAATGAGTTCATGCACATGAAGAGATTAGAAAATGGCCTGGCTCAGAGTAAATGCTACAGATGAGATAGTCATAAAAACACCATCATCATCACCTTCTGCCCTGGAGGGAACCAGAAATGACCAAAGTCCCTGAAGCTTTCGATAGACTCCGATTCCCCTCCTCCCTGCTGAAAACCAGCCGGACCTTGGAGTGCCAGGAACTTAGAGGGAGAGACAGACAGAGAGACAGAGAGGACACTTGTGATCTCATTCATACAGGAGACATCAGATACCTAAAGACGACCCCAAGATGGTGTAAACTTCCCCTCTTCACCCCAAAACTTCATCCAGGGGCCAAGCCACAGCTACTTCCCTCTCCATCACCCCTATTATGAGTCTCCTGGGGAGAAGACAAAGCCATCTCCCCGCCCCAAGTTGACTCTGCCTGCACCAATTAAGTCAAGTTCCAGTCCTGTGGCTGGTAGGTGAACTGAAGCCTGGAGTTGGTCAGGGTTGAATCTCTCTTGGTGGTTGGGTTTGTCTGGAGAGGGAGGAGGTGAGGATCCTTGCACACCATTTTCAGGCTTGCCTTGGAGCAATCAGAAACCACTTGGAAAATTCTCAGCATTGAGTTTACATCCCTATTGCCAAGAAGGCTACACAGGTTGCTAGCTCCACCTCTTGAGTATGTGACTTCTAGGACCATTTGCTTTTCCAAGTTCTTAGGCTGAGGCTGCTGGTCCAGGAAGCACACTTTAAGAACCAAGCATCGGTTTAGGAGCTTGAGTCTAGACAGACATCTGTCTGAATCCTAGTTCCACTCCTAGGGCCTGTGTGACCTTGGCCAGGTTACAATTTCCTGGGCTGCAGTCTTCCCACTTCTAAAACTGGGACTGTAATGCCTAGTCTCAGGATGACTGTGAGGTTCCAAAAGGACTTGGATACAAAGCCACCAGCACAGCATCTGGCCCCACTAAGTGGACTGTGTGTTGACTATTATTATTCCTCCAGTGGGTGGGATGGGTGAGTCGCCTCCAGGATCTTCTCTTCCTCAAGGATGCACCTCCAGTCATTAACTAAGCACAGGGCTGCCCAGAATAAAAACCACATTTTCCAGGCTTCCTTGAAACAGAGTGGCTTTGTGATAAGTGTGTCTAATGGACTGTACATTAAAGGGATATTGGTTTGCTACCGAAACAAGAGATGCAAAATAGTGGTGAATAATGGAGGAATGTATTTATTTCTCGTATAAATACCTGGTATATGGTCTATGGGCTAGAGAATTAACTATATTGCTAGCCTCTGGAGAAGGAAATGACAACCCACTCCAGTATTCTTGCCGGGAGAATCCCATGGACAGAGGAGCCTGGTGGGCTACAGTCCATGGGGTTGCAAGAGTTGGACACAACTTAGCGAATAAAGCGAGAGGTGGTCTATGGCGCATCCATCTTATTATTCTATCATTCTCAATAGAAGACCTTCATCTCATCATATAGGATGGCTCCTGCCATCACATCCACATCCCAGTCAGGGGGAAGGGGAGAAAAGGGAAAGGGAGAGCAAACTTCTTTCCTTTAAGGTGACAGCTAGTGGGTGTATCATTTCTACTCACAGTCTATCGGCCAGAAGTTAGTCACAGGCGCACATCTACCTGCATGGGAGGCTGGGAAATGTTGTCTTCAGGGAAGCAGCTGAAGGATCCGTCAAAAATGCTATTACTATGTAAGGAGGAGAGAATGGCTTCTGTGTTTGCAACAAGATAGAGTCAGAAGTTGTGTGTACAACTGTCCTTGAAAAAGGGGAGTATTCCCTTTCTCAGCCTTCTTTCTTTCTGTTTTGGAAGGTAGCACTTTCAACAGCCCTTTTGGACTGTGAGGTGAAAAAGCTGCCTTAAGGTAGGAAATCCACTTTATAGGAAGGTGTTGACCAAAAAATACAGCCACAACCTGAAAATATTTTATTTCGTTTTAAAATTTTATTTTATTCTATTTTAATAAAAGAGCTATTTTATTTAGTGAGAATGTTTAATACCCTGAGCCCAGGAGACAGCTTCTCAGTAGCTCTGAGAAAACTGCTTCAAGCGGGCAGGAGGCGGGAGTCAGACTATGTATAAGTTTGCAACAAAGGGAGCAGGCAGTCTGAACACCAAAGATTATTGTGAGGTACGAGAAATCAGATATCAAGTTAAGGAATTTAGCATTCTATGTATGGGAAGATGCAAGTCTCTGGGCTCGCTGAATTCATTAATTTCATATGCACCTCAGCTCTCTGGGGTCAGATCTTGTTTACTTGTTCACCTTAAGGAGTGGTTTATGTGGCAGATGGCAGCTTCTTGCTGGACTGTAAGCACTCTGTTCCATTTTGGGAGCCCTCATTCACGTTTGGAGGCCAGAAATAGCTGATGGCTGTGACATTTCTTGTTTATTGACATGGTAGAAGATATTTCATTTCACAAGGTCATGTGTTCCTATCAATTGAGATGCTGCCATACCAGCCTTAATCTGCTTCCCGCTGGATTTTTTTCACATGAGAGAAGTATCTACCTCATTTAGCACACTGTTAACTTGGGATTTCTGTCACTGGCAAGCTGAACCTCCTCTTAACTGATAGTGTTCTTCCTGGCTAACTGACTTCTCTCCCTAGCTTTTGCCATATATCATGTTCAATTGCTCCATCGTGTCTGACTCTTTGTGACCCTACGGATTGTAGCCCGCCAGGCTCCTCTGTTCATGAAACTCTCCAGGCAAAAATACCAGAGTGGGTTGCCATTTTCTCCTCCAGGGGATCTGCCAGACCCAAGGATCAAAGCTGTGTCTCGTGGCTCTCCAGCATTGGCAGGTAGATTCTTTACCATTGGGCCATCTGGGAAACCCCCTAGCTCAGAGTCCCCCGGCTATCAGTTATCACATGGTTGGTGAAATGGGAGGGAAACGGGAACTCTGAAAAGTTGTAATGTTTTACAGAGCTTTTAGCTGTGTATCCCTGGCCCTGTGTTGCTTGCTGTCCAACCTAGAAAATACTCCAAACTCTTCAGTCCCTCCCTGTCATGTGACTTCACAGTGACTTCTATGGACCATGAGCAACATAATGGAGTTACTTATGTCACAGGCTTTGTTTTTTTCTTTTTCTTTAGTTGCGCAACCAGGGACTGAACCCACAGCCTTGGCAATGAAAGCCTAACCCTGGACTGCCAGAAAATTCCTTTACAGGGTCTGAAATGAAGCCAGGGCACCATTAAGAAAGTAGAACTTACACCTGTTCACTCTTGAATGCAAAATAAACTTTCAACCCAATAATCCTGAGACCACCTGGAACTTGTCTTCTTTACTGCCTAGAGAACGCAGTTCAGCAACGAATCTGCTACCCACAAGTGACCAGATGCCTGTAGGCACCAACCCTTAGTTCTGCAAAGATAACATATATAACTTTTCTGGAATGCCTTTGTGTATGACCCTTAGAAACCCCTGCCATGTCTATTTCCCTCAGAGCACATTTTAGTTGCTAGCCTCCCACATTCCTAAGACCCAAAATCAACTCTTTTTCTTCTTTGCCACTTTCTGCATCCATTTGTCCATAATTCTCATGACTATACAAGTTTGGTCATATGACTTTCTTTGGCCAATGGAATGTTAGCGAATGAGATACCAGTTCACTTCAGTTCAGTCACTCAGTTGTGTCTGACTCTTTCTGACTCCATGAATCACAGCTCGACAGGCCTCCCTGTCCATCACCAACTGCTAGAGTCTACCCAAACCTGTGTCCATTGAGCCGGTGATGCCATCCAACCATCTCATCCTCTATCGTCCCCTTCTCCTCTTTCCCTCAGTCTTTCCCAGCATCAGGGTCTTTTCAAATGAGTCAGCTCTTCGCATCAGGTGGCCAAATTATTGGACTTTCAGCTTCAACATCAGTCCTTCCAATGAACACCCAGGATTGATCTCCTTTAGCATGGACTGGTTGGATCTCCTTGCAGTCCAAGGGACTCTCAAGAGTCTTCTCCAACACCACAGTTCAAAAGCATCAATTCTTCGGCATTCAGCTTTCTTTATAGTCCAACTCTCACATCCATACATGACCACTGGAAAAACCATAGCCTTGCCAGACGGACCTTGGTGGACAAAGTAGTCTCTACTTTTGAATAGTCTAGTTAGTCATAGTCTAGTTAGTCATAACTTTCCTTCCAAGGAGTAAGCATCTTTTAATTTCGTGGCTGCAATCACCATCTGTGGTGATTTTGGAGCCCCCAAAATAAAGTCAGCCACTGTTTCTACTGTTTCCCCATCTATTTGCCATGAAGTGATGAGACCAGATGCCATGATCTTAGTTTTGTGAGTGTTGAGCTTTAAGCCAACTTTTTCACTCTCCTCTTTCACTTTCATCACGAGGCTCTTTAGCTCTTCTTCGCTTTCTGCCCTAATAGTGGTGTCATCTGCATATCTGAGATTATTGATATTTCTTCTGGAAATCTTGATTCCAGCTTGTGCTTCCTCCTTCCCAGCATTTCTCATGATGTACTCTGCATATAAGTTAAATAAGCAGGGTGACAATATACAGCCTTGATGTACTCCTTTTCCTATTTGGAACCAGTCTGTTGCTCCATGTCCAATTCTAACTGTTGCTTCCTGTCCTGTATACAGGTTTCTCAAGAGGCAGGTCAGGTGGTCTGTATTCCCATCTCCTTCAGAATTTTCCACTGACTAAGGCTCAAAAGTGCTTATGAGTTGACTTGTTCTCTCTCTCTCTCCCTCTCTCTTCCTCTCTCTCTCCCCTTCATGTTTTCCATGAGAACATTTTTGTGCTAACCTGCTGGAGGAAGAAGAGACACACACAGAGACAGGCATTTCATTTCAGAAACAATAACCAAGTTCAGAGACCATGAACTGCCCATGGGCACTCTTAGCAGAAAATGGGGAGGGACGTTCCTGGTGGTCCAGTTGTTAAGAATCTGCCTTGCAATGCAGGGGACACGGGCTCAACCCCTGATCAAAGAACTAAGATCCCATATACTGCAGGGCAACGAAGCCCATGGGCTGCAGCTAGAGAGCCCACACAAGGAAGAGAAAGATCCCACATGATGCAATGAAGATCTTGTGTGCCACAACTAAGACCTGACTCAGCCTAAATAAATATTTTTAGAAAAGAAAACAGGGAAAGAAATGAAACTGCAGCTTCCTCACCGTTCACTATGTGTTGATGTATTCATTCATCTTGTGTGGTGGTACTGCTGGGGCTAGGGTTCAAACCAGCCTTCAGCCTGACTTCTAGACCCTGGTGTTCACACCACCCCACACTGCCTCCAAAGACACACCCCGACCGAGCTTCCTCACTTGGCCACATCCTTCCCCCAATTCCAGTGAAGAATCAGACCCCGGAGTGTCTCTCTATGAGGACAGATGTCCATGTTATTAAGTCCAGGTATCTCTGGCATATATATATATATATTTTTTTTTTTTTTTTTAAATGCCATGGACTGGGTGACTTATAAATGACAGAAATTCATTTCTCACAATTCTGAAGGCTAGGAAGTCTGAGATCAGCTGTTAGTGTCTGGCGGGTGCCCACTTCATGGTTCCTATCTAGCCACCTTCTGTGTCCTCATAGGGTGGAAGGGGAGAGGGAGCATTCTTCCTGATAAGGACACTAATCCCATTCAGATGGGCTCCACCCACATGACTATGCCCCTCCCAAAACCCTCACCACCTAAGCCCATCACCTTGGGGATTAAGATTTCAACCCCCCTTCAATATAAGTTTTGAAGGGACCCAGACTTTTTCAGACCACGGCACCAGCTACACTGTCCCGTCTAATCTGACTTGCGCATCTCAGAGACTCGGCATTTGTGTCCCTGCACTTTCTCCTGGATGCCCACCTGGCTGCATCTTTCAGATGTAGCAGGATGGTCTGTCTGTCTTTATTTTTTTCCTTCTTTTATTCTTTCCTTCCTTCCTTCTTTTCTGAAATGGAGGACAACTGACCTTCTCTGTGAGACAAAGGGTCAGTTCTGAAGAACACTTAGTTACTCAAAAGTAGAACAGTTGGGTATCCATTGTTTTGGGTTTAAGGGAGCAGGTGGATTAATTTGTGTAAATTCTTAGAGATTTTCAGAAAGAGGAATGTGTTGCACCAGTTCACAGCAGTGGCCTGTGGCCATGAGATTTATGGGCAGATCAGACTAAAAGGCTACAGTTCTCTCCCAGGCAATGCTTTAGCCTCAGGACTTAGCCTACTGGGACCTAATAAACCTTCGAGAGTCTGGTTAATATGGGCATTTCAGAGGGAGATAATGGAGTTGCAATAGTAGAGCTGGTGGAGACTGAAGCCTTTAACCAGAGTCAGATCTGCCTCTCCATGACCATCTGTAAACCTGAAATTGTATACCCATGAAGCAAGGACTCTCTACCCTCTCCTCCCCCATAGCCCCTGGCAACCACCCTCCTACTTTCTATCTCCATGATTGGACTACTCTAGTGAAATTAGAAGGCAATGCACCCCACTCCAGTACTCTTGCCTAGAAAATCCCATGGACGGAGGAGCCTGGTAGGCTGCAGTCCATGGAGTTGCTAAGGGTCAGACACGACAGAGTGACTTCTCTTTCACTTTTTGTTTTCATGCATTGGAGAAGGAAATGGCAACCCACTCCAGTGTTCTTGCCTGGAGAATCCCAGGGATGGGGGAGCCTGGTGGGCTGCCATCTATGGGGTCGCACAGAGTCGGACACGATTGAAATGACTTAACAGCAGCAGTGAAATTATACAGTATTTGTCTTTTTGTGACTGGCTTATTTAAGTTAGCATAATGTCTTCAAGTTTCATCCATATAGTAGCAATATTGCAGAGTTTCCTTCCATCTGAAAGCTGAAAGACATTCCATGGTATGTACTTACTACATGTTGCTTATCCAGTCATACTTCCATGGACACTTGGGTCACTTCCACATTTTAGCTATTGTGAATAATGCTGTTATGAACACGGGCGTACAAACATCTCTTTGAGACCTTGCTTTCAATTATTTGGGGTATGTATCCAGAAGTGGAATTGCTAGATCACATGGCAATTTTATTTTTAATTTTTAAAGGGACCATCACAGTTTTTCACAATTACTGCATTTTATATTCCCACCAACAGGGCACAAGGGTTCCAATTTCTCCACGTCCTCATCAACTCTGTTGTTTCCTGGGGTTTAGACAGTAGTCATCCTAATGGGTGTGAGGTGATATCTCATTCTTGTTTTCATTTGCATTTCCCTAATGAGAAAGTCCCTTGGACTGCAAGGAGATCCAGCCAGTCCGTTCTAAAGGAGATCAGTCCTAGGTGTACTTTGGAAGGAATGATGCTAAAGCTGAAACTCCAATACTTTGGCCACCTCATGCGAAGAGTTGACTCATTGGAAAAGACTGATGCTAGGAGGGATTGGGGGTGGGAGGAGAAGGGGACGACAGAGGATGAGATGGCTGGATGACATCACTGACTCTATGGACATGAGTTTGAGTGAACTCTGGGAGTTGGTGATGGACAGGGAGGCCTGGTGTGCTGCAGTTCATGGAGTCACAAACAGTCGGACACAACTGAGCGACTAAACTGGAATGACAAGTAATGTTGTCCACCTTTTATTTGGGCCCTTTGCCAATTTTTCAATTGGGTTATTTGTCTCTTTGTTATTAAGTTGTATAAGTAGATCCTAAGATTTCTCATCACAAGGAAAAACACTCTTTCTTTTTTTGGAGGGGCGGGCAGTAGCTATGTAAGATGATGGATGTTACCTTATCTTGGTAATCATTTCACAATATATGTGAGTCATTGTGCTGTAAGCCTCAAACTTACTTCCCAGTGTTGTAGGGTAATTACATCTCAAAAAAGTGAAATGAATTTAAAAATTTGTTTTATTTATTTATATTTGTCTGCTCTGGATCTTCAGTGCTGTGCACGGGCTTTCTCTAGTTGTGGTAAGTGGAGGCTACTTTCTAGTTGTGATGCGTGGGCTTCTTGTCCCATGGCTTCTTTTGCTGTGGAGCATGGGCTCTGGGGGGCTTCCCAGGTGGTGCAAATGGTAAAGAACCCACCTGCCAATGCAGGAGATGTTAAGAGATGTGGGTTCAATCCCTGGGTCAGGAAGACCCCCTTGGACATAGGGGAGCAGGAAGCAGCAGCTCCCTGGCTCTCATAGCTCCTCCTCCTAGGGGTTTGCCGAGGTTCTGGCAGGCAGCACCCCCCATAGCATCTGCCAGGAGCTGCCATGTCCCATGTGCATTCCTATCAAGTGGCCAGGCCCAGGGGCGTGACAAGGCCTCCTGGGACTAGACATGGCAGACACCACCACTGTCCATGGATTCATCAACGTCTTTAGTCCAAGTGTGTGATCCTTCTTCAGTCTCTTCAGGGAGCAGAGCCAAGCCGCTCTCCAGGAGGAGGAACCGCAGTGCCCTGCATCCAGGGCAGCAGCTCCCTGACCCTTCCCCCACCCTGCCTGCACCCTCAGGGGGCCGAGAGACCCCTGACCTCCAACTGTGACACCTGGGTAGTGGAAGGCAGGAAGGAAGGAGCAGCTTCTTGCACAGCTGAGGCTGGGTGGTAAGTCTGCACTGGGACTAAGTCTGAGGCTGCCTGGGCCCCTGCACCCACTTGCTCTGGGCTCCCACGCCACTTGCTCTGGGCTCCCACTGCTGTCCTCAAGGGGCCCAGGGCTGCAAAGCCAAAGGAAAAATGGGCCCCCAAGTCTCCTGCAACATCCATTTGACTTCAAAGAACATGAGGAAGATAACAGACGTTTTGTATTAAAGACAGCTGTGATGGAATAGAATGTAACATTTACCTGTGGGTTTTAGATAGAAGACTTGAGATTCTACCAAGGCAATGAGGGGGCTATTTTGAGCCAAAGCCCTGGGGTGGAGGGGGAGATCTGGCCATTTGGGGTGTCATTTTGGCAGGAAAGTTTGAGAAGGATCAACGTTTTCTAACACCCACGACCCCGAGGACAGGCTCTGCCACCAGTAGCTGCTGGGGTCACCTGGGTGAGCTGCTGCCAGGGCCGACAACAGGGATAGTGGAAATGCTGGCTGATATTCGTCTCCCAGGGCCGGCCGGTGACCAGCAAACCATTCCCACTATGGACGTGGCACCAGCCATTTCTCTCTGATCTGAGGCTTCTACTGAGGACGGAGCCAGAGGCACCCAGAGTGCCTTCACTCAGCCGTCAGCAGGAGGGGTGAGAGGCAGACACCCAGTCCTCACCCCGTCAGCCTGGACTCTGGTTTCACCACGCTGCCCGAGTCTGCCACCTTTGCTCTCTGGTCAATGAATAGCAGAGTGGCTCTCGAATGGAACAGCAGACCAAAGGGCAGGATAGGGGTGGAAATGTTGTGGTCTGAGTGGGAAAGGAGGAAGGAACACAGGAGAGAGATGAGAGATTTCATGTCTGGGCATCTTCCTCTGATGTGAGAAGAATCCCGAGAGAGGACACCAAATACCTAGTCTGTTCCAAACAGTGGGTCCAACTATACCTCTGAGGGGGCAGCCAGTGACGTGACTCGCGGCTACAGGGGATTGGTATAGAAAATGAGAGTTGGACACTCTTCTCGGGAAGACCCTGATGGAAGGGGGAGATACGGCCTCAGGGAGCCCCAGTCTGAGGGGAGACACAGCCCTGCCTCAGGGAGCCCTCAGTCTGAGGGGAGATAGAACCTTGTCTCCAGGAAGCCAGAGTCTGACAGGGAGACCCTGACTGTGCCCTCGGAGAGCCCCAGTCCAAGATGGGTATCTCCTTAGGGCCCCTCGGAGGCCCTTGCCCACCTCACCACAGGTATGTCTGTGGCATCCCTGTGAATCCCTGTAAACAGAATTGGGAAATCCCAGAAACTACAACACGTTTAATCACCCTTGTTTATTGCTCTTCCCGGGGTGACTCAGCAGTAGGAAAATCACTGCAAAGTGAACCCGGAATGAAACCCGAAAGGGAGAGTGATGAGAGAGGCTGCCGGGGGCTCAGCTCCTGCAGCTCCCGCCTCCTCCACGCCGGGCCTGCTCTCAGCTGGTCCCCAGCAGCCCCTGAAGCTACCAACGGGGCCAACTGAGGGGCTGAGAGGAGGACAGCCAGCCCCTGGGGAGCCCCCACAGCAGAGCGGAGCCCTGGGTCAGGGCAGGGCCAAGTACACAAGCAGGGGCAGTCTGGGGGGTCTAGGGGAAGAGGTCACTTGCAGCCCAGGGCTTCTGACTTCTGCCATCTCAGACACACATCAAGTCCCCTCAGCTGGAATACTCACCCCTTCCCCTCGGGGTGCCACATCCTGCTCTCCTTCAGCCCCTCCTAGGCCCTCAGACCTCCCACAACACGCTCTGTCTGGGTATCCTTGCTGTCTGTCATCTGGCTGATATGGGGTAGGTGGGAGTTTGTGTCTTTTCTTTTTTTTTTAACCTTTTTTTTTTTTTTTTTTTGCTGTAGACCATTTTTGAAGTCTTTATTGAATCTGTTACAATATCCCCTCTGTTTTACATTTTGATTTTTTGGCCACGAGGCATGTGGGATCTTAGCTCTCTAAACAGGGATTGAAGCTGCACACGTTGCATTGGAGATGAAGTCTTCACCTCTGGACTGCCAGGGAAGTCCCCCTTTTCTTCTTATTTTAGATCCTCAAGCCTTGAGAATAGGTATTTTAACTGCAGCAGGATAGGCTCAGTCCTCTGGAAAACATGAACAAATGAATGAATGACAGAAACTAGAACTCAGACTATTTTCATGGCAGAGTAAGAGTGCCCAGTCCCCCTGCCTTTCCTTGGGAAGGGAGGAGGGAGACATCTCCCTGAACTGATGGGACCTTGGAAATTTCCTGAAACTGAGGTCCTGCAAGGGGAAGGGCACCAGGATCCACTGTCTCTCTCCCTCTGCCTGACTTTTCAGCCTTGTCCTGGTCCCGGGGCTCTGGGCCAGGCTGACACCCAGAGGGAGACACACTGTTCCGTTCTCATTCCAGTGGGTAGGGCAGTGTATCCATGGCAGTGGCTGGCAGGCTCCACCCAGGGTTGGTACATTTCATCACCTAGAAAGCCTGGCCAAGGCTTACAGTTTCTGAGGCCCAGAGAATGATTTACTTTGTACACACCAAGCCACTTGGTCCCCATCCCAAATTTTATGCAAGCGCCCAGAACATTCCAGCCCCAGCCAGCAGCAAGGGCAGGGCTGCCTGGGTGCTCCTCACCTGCCAAGGCAGCCTTTCGACTCACTCTAGGCTGGGGGTCCCGGTGCAGGCTCCTCTGAAGGACCCCTGCCCAAGTCTTTCCTCCTGACCCCCAAAGGCAACAGTGGAGATGATCATACAAATTGCTATTCTAATATTGAAGTAATGTTGGAGTTAACATAGTGATGCAGGTTGATTATATTTCAAAGTAAGCTCATAGAGAGAATTCTCTGGAGGTCCAGAGGTCAGGACTCCATGCTTTCACTGCAGGGGGCATGGGTTTGAGAACTAAGATCCTGCAAGCCCGTGGCAAAGCTAAAAAAAAAAACCTCATAGAAAACAAGATCCAGTGAAGGGAGGAGAAGTTGGCGGAGGGCAGTCAAAATTTACAGGCTTCCAGTTATAAGATAAATAAGTACATGTACGTAATGTGCAACATGATGAATATACTTAACACTCGTAGGAGGAGGAGTCACTCAGTCACGTCCCGCTCTTTGCAACCCCATGGATTGTAGCCCACTAGGCTCCTCTATCATTGCATGGAATTCTCCAGGCAAGAATACTGGAGTGGGTAGCTATTCCCATCTCCAGGGGATCTTTCCGACCCAGGGATCAAACCTGCGTCTCCTAAGTTGCAGACAGAGTCTTTACCATCTGAACCACCAAGGAAGCCCTATAATTGATGCTACTATATGTTATGTATGAAAGTTGTTAAGAGAGAAAATCCTAAGAGTTTTTTTCATCAGAATAAAAAAATTGTTTTCTATTTCTTTAATCTTATATCTGCATGAGGTGGATGTTCATTAAACACTCTGATAAGTACACCTTAAATGTAAATGATGCTGTCGTGTATGTCAATTATACCAGGAAGAAGTTCTCAATAAAACTGGAAGAAGAAAAAAAATTACTAGTCTAATTTACTCTGCCCATCCTGTGACATATATTTCCTCACCTAAGTCTCTTAGCAATTCAGTGAGGGGACTTCCCTGGTGGTCCAATGGCTGAGACTCCACATTCCCAGTGCAGGGGGCCTGGGTTTGATCTCTGGTCAGTGAACTAGATCCTACGTGTTGCCATGAAGATTGAAGATCCCACAAGCCACAGCTAAGACCCGGCCCAGCCAAATAAATTAATACATATTTTTTAAAAACTCAATGAGGTAGCAGTCGTATTATGTTATTACCTCTACTTTACAGGACAAGAACACTGGGGTTACAAGAGACACAGTTACATGTCCAGGTGGCATAGGTAGCTGGTAAGTGGTTGAGCTGGGAATGCCAGTTCCAAATACTTTCTTTTAAAATAATAATTTTATTTATTCTATTGATTTATTTTTGACCGTGCAGGGTCTTCATCGTTGCCAGGGCTTTTCTCTGGTTGCGGTGCTCAGGCTTGTCTTTGCAGTGGCTTCTTTTGTCTTAGAGCACAGGGTCTAGGGCACACAGGCTTCAGTAATTGGGGCACATGGGCTCAGTAGTCTCAGCTCCTAGGCTCCAGAGCACAGGCTCAATAGTTGTTGTGCCCAGGCCTAGTTGTTACACTTAGCATTTACTCTCTTAACAACTTTCATATATAACATATAGTAGCATCAATTATAGGGCTTCCCTTGTGGCTCAACTGGTAAAAAAATCTGCCTGCAATGCGGGAGACCAGGGTTCGATCCCTGGGTGGGGAAGATCCCTTGGAGAAGGGAAAGGCTACCGACTCCAGTATTCAGGCCTGGAGAATTCCATGGACTGTATAGTCCATGGGGTTGTGAAGAGTCAGACATGACTGGGAGACTTTTTTCTTTAGTTGTTACTCAATGTTTGGGATCTTCCGTGATCAGGGATCAAACGCTTGTGTCCTGTATTGGCAGGCAGATTCTTTACCACTGAGCCACCAGGGAAGCCCCACATTCTTGCTTTTTATCAGCATGCTGCCAGTGACCCAGCTTCTGCAGCACCCTTGCAAACCTCTCAAACTCCTCCCTAGGGGAAAGGCACCCAGAACCCTGAGAGAAGGAAATAGACTCTCTGGATAAATTACAAAGTGGCTGCAGGTGCTGGGGAAGTGTGTGTGTGGGGTGGGGGTGGGGGGAAGTAGCCCTCTGCCTTGCCATCAGAGAGGTGTGTGCTGTGTGTACTGGAAACCAATTTTCACTGTCTCCTTTGCCCACCTCCACCTGCTAAGAAGGTGGAAGCAGGAACAAGCCTTTGAGATCAGTGTAGTACCAGCCTTGGGTCAGGCACTTGTCAGATGATATTTGCAATACTTGTAAGGTGATAGTTGGCCCAGGGCAGTGCAGGTAAAATTCTTTGGTGTTTGAACCAACTGTACTTGTAGGACGGGTGCCCTGAGGATGACAGCCTCTATAGAAGGGGTCCAGGGCACTGCCCTTAGATCTTTCCTGCCTGGTACTGTCATTAGAGCCTGCCCACCACCCACCTGCTGAGTTTCTAAAGAGGGTCATGGAAGGGGGAGGCGGTAGTTGCTAATGAATATTGTGGAAAACAGAATTCAGAGGGCATTCTTGTTACCAGAAGCTTGGCTTCTCTGTACACTGGTGCCAAATCAAATCCTGGAGGCAGAGTTTCGGGGGAAGTAGAAAAGGATAGCTTTATTGTTTTGCCAGGTGAAGGGACACACACCAAGCTTCAAAAAACTGTGTCTCGACCCCAAAGGATCTGATGAGGGTTTTAATAAGAATGGGCTTCCCTGGTGGCTCAGATGGTAAAGAATCCACTTGCAATGCAGGAGACCTAGGTTTGATTCCAGGGTTGGGAAGATCTCCTGGAGATGGGAATGGCTACCCACTCCAGTATTCTTGCCTGGAGAATTCCATGGACAGAGGAGCCTGGTGGGCCACAGTCCATGGGGTCCCAAAGAGTTAGATACGACTGAACGACTAACATTTTCACTTTTATAACAGTGAGTCAAACGTGAGGTCTCTGACAAGATTAAAGTGTAAGCAGAGTTTGCAGTCGGAGAAGGCAATGGCACCCTACTCCAGTACTCTTGCCTGGAAAATCCCATGGATGGAGGAGCCTGGTAGGCTGCAGTCCATGGGGTCGCTAAGAGTCAAATACAACTGAGCAACTTCACTTTCACTTTTACCTTTCATGCACTGGAGATGGAAATGGCAACCCACTCCAGTGTTCTTGCCTGGAGAATCCCAGGGACGGGGGGAACCTGGTGGGCTGCCGTCTATGGGGGCACACAGAGTCGGATATGATTGAAGTGATTTAGCAGCAGCAGGGTTTGCAGTCCTTAGTCTCAGGTGGTCCAGTCTCCTAATCTTGATGAGTTTCTCTGGTCCCTTTAATCTTGCCTCAGGTGGTTAGTCGGAGAAGGCAATGGCACCCCACTCCAGTACTCTTGCCTGGAAAATCCCATGGACGGAGGAGCCTGGTGGGCTGCAGTCCACGGGGTCGCTAAGAGTCGGACACGACTGAGCGACTTCACTTTCACTTTTCACTTTCATGCATTGGAGGAGGAAATGGCAACCCACTCCAGAATTCTTGCCTGGAGAATCCCAGGGACAGGGGAGCCTGGTGGGCTGCCGTCTATGGGGGCGCACAGAGTCGGACATGACTGAGGCGACTTAGCAGCAGCAGCAGCAGCAGGTGGTTAGTAGTAATGAACAGATGTGAGAGTTGGACCATAAAGAAGTCTGAACACTGAAGAATTGATGCTTTTGAATCCTGGTTCTGGAGATGACTCTTGAAAGTCTCTTGGACCAAAAGGATATCAAACCAGTAAATCCTAAAGGAAATCAACCCTGAATATTCTTTGGAAGGACTGCTGCTGAAGCTGAAGCTCCAATACTTAGAGCACCTGATGCAAAGAGTCAACTCATGCTGCTGCTACTGCTGCTAAGTCGCTTCAGTCGGGTCCAACTCTGTGCAGCCCCATAGACGGCAGCTCAGTAGGCTCCTCTGTCCCTGGGATTCTCCAGGCAAGAATACTGGAGTGGGTTGCCATTTCCTTCTCCAATGCATGAAAGGGAAAAGTGAAAGTGAAGTCGTTCAGTCGTTCCCGACTCTTAGCGACCCCATGGACTACAGCCTACCAGGCTCCTCCATCAATGGGATTTTCCAGGCAAGAGTACTGGAGTGAGGTGCCACTGCCTTCTCCGAGTCAACTCATGGAAAAGACCCTAATGCTGGGAATGATTGAAGGTAGAAGAAGAAGGTAATGGTGACCTCCTTCAAAACATCCCATGCATACATTGTCATACTCAGTGCCCCCAACTCTGTAGCAGGCCTTTACCAACCCACACCTCTGCCAGAGACTCCTGGACACTCACAGACAAGTCTGGGTCAGTCTCTTGTGGGGTCACTGCTCCTTTCTCCTGGATTCCGGTGCACACAAGGTTTTGTTTTTGCCCTCTGGAGTCTGTTTCCCCAGTTCTGTGTAAGTTCTGTAATCAGATCCCACTGGCCTCCAAAGTCAAATTCCCTGGAAGTTCTTAGTCCCTTTGCCAGATCCCTAGGTTGGGAAATCTGTTGCAAGTCCTAGGACTTTCTTCACAGTGTGAGAATTTCTGTGGTCTAATTGTTCTGCAATTTGTAGGTCGTCTGCTCGGCAGCTCTATGGTGAGGTTAATGGTGACCTCCTCCAAGAGGGCTTATGCCACAGGCTGTGTGACCAGGTCTCCTGGCCACTGCTGACCCGTACTTCCTCAGGAGACACTCAAACACAGTTTTGGCTCAGTCTCTGTGGGGTCTCTGGGGCCTGATATGCACAAGATTTTGTTTGAACCCTTTGAGCATCTCTGGCATGGGGTTTGATTCTAAACACGATTTTGCCCCTCCTACCATCTTTCTGGGACTTCTCCTTTGCCCTTGGACTTGAGGTATCTTTTTTTGGTGGGATCCAACATTCTCCTGTTGATGGTTGTTCAGCAGTGATTGTAATTTTGGAGTTCTCACAGGAGAAGAGGAGCATACATCCTTCTACTCCACCATCTTGAGATCAAATATATGGCTGGATGGCACCACCAACTCTAAGGACATGAGTCTGAGTAAACTCCAGGAGTTGGTGATGGACAGAGAAGCCTGGTATGCTGCAGTCCATGGGGTCACAAAGAGTCAGACATGACTGAGTGACTGAAGTGAACTGAGAAGAAGGGGGCAGCAGAGGATGGATGGTTGGATAGCATCATGGACTCAATGGACATAAGTTTGAGCAAACTCAGGGAGATAGTGAAGGACAGGAAGCCTGGTGTGCTGCAGTGCATGGCGTCCCAAAGAGTCAGGCATAACTGAACAACAGCAGGTGTTTTCTTGGCTGCCCCACCCTTGATTAGCAGCTGTTGGAATCCACCCTTTGGAACACAGGGAAGGTCATGACAGAGGCTGGAGTCTTGCCTACAAGATATGGGGGAAAGAAAGACGTCCACATCTGGAATCCCCACAGGGCCCTGCTCAGTTTCAGTCTCCCCCGTGAATGATGACTTGGTGTCATTCAGTTTTCTAGAACAGCCACTAGTGACTGTGTGCAAAGCCCTAAGGAACCAAAGGCACAATGAGGGATCACTGCCCTTGGTGCAGGTAGGGGATTGAGTGGAGCAACAGGAACCAATGCCAGACTCAGAGGCTGCCCAGCCCCCCACTCCCATCTCCATGGAATGATTAGCCTGGGGGTGGGGTTGGGGAGAAGGGTTTTCTGGGGATGGGCTTATCTGAACTGAACTTTGAAAGGCAAATCAGAAAATAGGGCTTCCTGCCCAGATAGGATTAGTGTGACAATCAAAAGATATAATGGATGGGGAATAACCACAGGATTAGTGTGAAAATGAAACAAGACAATGGAGGGGGAAAGTACCTTGTGACCTGATTTTTAAAAAGACAGTTTCGAGGTCCTGTTATGACAAGTGAGGAAACAGGCTCCGGGAGGGCATGACTTGCTCATGGTGAGCCAATAATTCAAAAGCAAACACAAGACTTGAATCCAGATCTTCTGATTCTAGAATTAGGTTTTGGGTCTTCTACACCGACTTCTGCTTCACTGACTATGCTAAAGCCACAACAAATTGTGGGAAATTCTTAAAGAGACGGGAGTACCAGACTACCTTACCTGTCTCCTGAGAAACCTGTATGCAGGTCAAGAAGCAACTGTTAGAACCAGACATGGAACAACAGACCGGTTCAAATTTTGGAAAGGAGTATGACAAGGCTGTATATTGTTACCTTGCTTATTTAATTTCTATGCAGAGTACATCATGTGAAATGTTGGACTGAATGAAGCACAAGCTGGAATCAAGATTGCAGGAAGAAACAGCAACAACCTCAGATATGTAGATGATATCACTCTGATGGCAGAAAGTGAATAGGAACTAAACAGCCTCTTGATGAGAGTGAAAGAAGAGCATGAAAAAGCTGGCTTGAAACTCAACATTCAAAAACCTAAAACCATGGTATCCAGTCACATGACTTCATGGCAAATAGAAGGGGGAAAAGTTAGAAGCAGTGACAGATTTATCTTCTTGGGCTCCAAAAATCACTGTGGACAGTGATTGCAGCCATGAAGTTAAAAGACACTTGCTCCTTGGAAGGAAAGCTTCCTTTCAATGACAAACCTAGATAGCATATTAAAAAACAGAGACACCACTTTGCTGACAAAGTTCTGTATAGTCAAAGCTGTGGTTTTCCCAGTAGTCATGTACAGATGTGAGAGTTGGACCATAAGGAAGTCTGAGCACGGAAGAATTGATGCTTTTGAATCATGGTTCTGGAGATGACTCTTGAAAGTCTCTTGGACCAAAAGAATATCAAACCAGTAAATCCTAAAGGAAATCAAGCCTGTATATTCATTGGAAGGACTGAAGCTGAAGCTGAAGCTTCAATACTATGGCCATGATGCGAAGAGTCGACTCAGTGGAAAAGATTCTGATGCTGGGAAAGACTGAAGGCAAAAAGAGAAGGGGGCAGCAGAGGATGAGATAGTTAGATAGCATCACCAACTCAATGGGCATATTTGAGTAAACTCCAGGAGATAATGGAGGACAGAGGAGCCTGGCATGCTGCAGTCTATGGGGTTGCAAAGTCGGACACAACTTAGAGACTGTACAACAACAACATACTGACTTTTTCAGAGAATGAATTCCATTGTAAAACTGCTTTTCTTAGAATCTTGTTTTACGAAGAGTTAGTACAGAGTAGGAGTCTTTTACACTATAGTAAAAATTAGTGGTCAGCACACTTTGCAAAGAGATAGCAAAGAATAGGACAGTGAAGGAAATGTAAAAGTGGAGAGGGAGGTTGGGAATGAAAAGGGACAATTTGGGAATATGTAAGGCTTGGGTCCAGGAGGATTTTAAAGAGCCTAGACTGGGAGGGACAAGAAAGTGTGTCTAAAAGTAAAGAGATAACTCAGGAAAGAGAGTGAGAATGCCAAGCACAAACTCTGTCAGATTATCAAAGGGCTTGGTGCCCAGGCTCTTCCTCTTCAGAATGACAAGCTGAGCCTGATATTAGATTGTAGAGATCTCTCTCCATAGATCCTCTCTGAGCCTCTGACTCATCGCAGAGTTGCTCTAGGGACAATCAGGACCTCCGCTTCCACTTCCCTTCCTTGTGTTGAAGGGAAGAATAAATGAGAATCTGAGATGATCATTCAGGCTTCCTGGACCATCCTTACTCCCATCCCGAATGGGGTGTAAAGAGCTTCAGTGGATTTCTTTCACTTGTTTGCTACAAACTGTAAGCTGACAGTGGATTCTTGGTCATGCCATGAAAAGGCTGAGTCTAGAACTTCATCTTCAAGTTAAATAGATCCTGAGGATAATACATTTTTTAAAAACCCTTGTTGACTTCCACCCTCCAGTACCTGCACCCTCCATCTACCTACATCATTACCATCTGTGGATAACAAATTCAGAAGAAACCCAAAAGTATAAAAAAGAAAATTAAAATCACCCATGATCCCACTCCCTAAGTGAATAAACAATGGTTGACACTTATGTATTTCCTTGCAGTCTTTTTTAAAATTATTTATTTTTTAACTGAAGGATAATTGCTTTACAGAATCCTTTCAGTCTGTATTTCATATGTACATGTAGAGTATTCCACAGAGCCCCAGATCACATAAAGGCCTTCTTTATATGCAACCTCCTGCCTCCTAGGAGGAAAAGGCAACAGTCTCCTTTTCTTGTTGTTGTTCTTTTTTTTTTTTTTTTTTTTTTTTTAAGGTACCAACGTTCTTTTTTATTTTATTTTATGGTTTATTTTTTTGCCACAGACCCTGGCATGTGGGAACAGGCTCCTTTCTAAAAAGCCCTGGGCACCCACAGAAATGTAGATCTGTGGATCTTCCTGATGGATCCAGGTACCAAGTCATTTGTATGTATTGATCCTTCAGGCTGATGTACATGAGCATCCCTGGGACATTGACTAAACCCTAATCCTATAAATACAGAGGTTATTGCATCTCCCACACCCCATACCAAGCTCTGCCTTCAGCTGGAAACTTGAAGATTCCCACTGTACTTCACTCTTCCAGCTTGTCCCTGGCTCCCAAGGAGCTTGGCTCAGCTCATGTCCGTGTTTGCTGTGGCCTCAGAGTTTGAATGCTCTCTTATTCTCAAACGAATGGTCTCTGTCTCAACTTGGGCTTCCCACGTGGCACTAGTGGTAAAGAACCTGCCTGCCAAGGCAGATGTGGGTTCTATCCTCAAGTTGGGAAGATCCCCTGGAGGAGGGCAAGGCAACCCACTCTAGTATTCTTGCCCGGAGAATTCCACGGACAGAGAAGTCTATGGTCCATAGGGTCGCAGAGAATTGGACATGGCTGAAGTGACTTGGCACTGGCAATGTCTTGACTTGGTCCTTGCAAAGCAGTTAGGCCACTCACCACCTTGTGGCATCCATGCCTATCAACTCCATCTTTGAAAAGGCTTTGATGGGCAGGACTCCCCTGGCAGTCTAATAGTTAAGACTCTGCAATTCCACTGCAGGAAGCACTGGTTTTGATTCCTAGTCAGGAAACTAAGATCCCACACACTGAGTGGCATGGCCAAATAGTAAAAAGGAAAAAAAAAAAAAAGGTTTTGATGGGCATTAGTTGATGATAATAGTAGCTGCCACTCCATGCTGGGCTAAACACTGTGGTGGGCTCTTTATATTGTGATCTGATCTAATCTCCGCAGTCCCCATAACCAGACATTCCTAGATCCCACTTTACTGATGGGGAAACTGAATCTCAGAGAGGTAGGATGATTCGCCTGAGGATACCTTGTGTGACAGCCCAAAGCCATTGACCTTCCCACTGCTCTCCTCTGCTCCCATTATACCCAGTGAAAAACATGTTTATATACAGGTGCCAATGGGAATAATGCTTACCCAAGATAAGCCCATGTTGCCACACTGCTCTGATATCATTCCCACCAAAAGCAAAAAGTATGGGTCCTTTTGTGGACCTGAGTGGCCTTGTTTCCTCTAAAAGCATAGATTTCAGGAGAACATTTAAACCATTGAAACAGCTCTGCCGCCTTTATGACTACCTACAGGGGTGCCAAGGCCAGCATATCTAGTCACTGGACTCCCACCAGGTGTTCAGACCCTTGGGGATCGCCTCACCATTCAGTCAGTCCTTGTGATTTATGCCAGGCACTAGGTCCAAGACGGGGCATGAGTACTCCCAGGGGCAGCAGTGCTTTGCTTTGTAATCTGGATGCACCTGTTCATCAGGTCGGGTTCACCAGGAAGCAGCTGCTGAGATGAAGATAGGCATGGGAAAGGGTCCCTGGGGAGTCACTGCCGTGAAAGGAAACAGGATTGGGCTGATCTGACAATTCTCCACAAGCCTAATGTGCAACTCCCGAGCAAAGAAAGCCAGCCTACGGGAGGAGCCTGGCCTGAGCTGGGCAGAGATGACTGGGCCCTAGGACCAACCCTGTGCTCAGCCCCCTTTGGCCCTCAAGTGCCAGGATGAGAGAGAGGGGAGCCAGGTGCACAAAATAAAAGGAGGTGTTTGGATGACCCTGGGAGCCAGCTCTACCTCACATTGTGTGTGCTGGGTGCCTCACTCTCCTCAGCCTAGTCCCAGCCCTGGGGACCAGGGAGAGGCTAAGAACTGGACCCGTCAGCTCACCATACTCCTGGCAGCAGATAACAAGTCCTTTCTTGGAGGGAGGTCTGCAAACACACCTCCGTGTCTATTGTATTCTTCTTCTCAACAAATATTTACTGAGTGCCAGGCTTTGGGGCTGTTCAATGAGACCAGACTCTGCCTTGGAGCCCTTCCAGTCTAGCCTGTCTCTCTGCACAAACCTGAGTATGTACCCTGATATCTTGTATCAAGGTCAGGGTGACCACCTGCCCGCATCAGAGCATACCTACAACTTAGCGCCCAAGAGGTATAGGCTCCGATTCACAATCAAGGGGTTCCAGCAGGGTGGGGAAGATTTTCAAAGAAGCTGCAGCTTCAGGAGAAAGGTGAGGGAAGCCAAGAGGAAGGAAGGGGCTGCCAGGCAAGAGGCCTGACAGATGAGCAGAAAATCCTGGGTGGGAAAAAGGGAAATTGAGTCAAAAGCCAGGCCCCACGGCAGGACTTCCCTGGTGGCTCAGACAGTAAAGTGTCTGTCTACAATGCAGGAGACCCGGGTTCAATCCCTGGATTGGGAAGATCCCCTGGAGAAGGAAATGGCAATCTACTCCAGTAAGCGTCTGTCTACAATGCGGGAGACCTGGGTTCAATCCCTGGGTTGGGAAGATCCCCTGGAGAAGGATATGGCAATCCACTCCAGTATTATTGCCTGGAAAATCCCATGGACGGAGGAGCTTGGTAGGCTACGGTCCATGGGGTTGCAAAGAGTCGGACACGACTGAGAGACTTCACTTCTATGGCAGGTGGGGCATTTCCCTGCAGGAGTGAGTAAGGAGCAGGTGACTCGAAGAGGGACTCATGCAATCCTTGGCTGAAAGCTGGGCTCAGGGCCAGAAAGGAAAAATTTTGCTTCCTTAAGAGCTGGAGGGTGGAGGGAGGAGAAAGGAGCCTGAAAGATAGCCACAGACTAAGAACCAAGTCTGAGACCTTGGGACCCGGCAGAGCCTGGGGCCAGGCCACTTGCCATTTCTATCAGTCATCACTACAGAGGAGCCACAGGCAAACAGTGCATTTGAATAAGTGGAAGTAACACTTGTGTGTGTGTTGGTTGCTGTAGCCCACCAGACTCCTCTGCCCATGGAATTCTCCAGGCCAGAATACTGACATGAGTTGCCATTCCCTTCTCCAGGGGATCTTCCTGGGATTGAACCAGGTCACCTGCATTGCAAGCATATGCTTTTAGTCTGAGCCACCAGGCAAGCCCGGTGTAGCATTTACATAACACTTGTGTAGCATCTACATAATGTCCCTCTCCCCATATTGAGCCTGTTTTCCAGGCCAGAGATCTGGGAGTCATGCTATGCTCTTCTCTCTCCTTCACCCATCCCTGGTCCCCAAGACCAGTCTCCCTTTATTTATTTATTTGGTCATACCAACTAGCTTATGGGATCTTAGTTCCCTGACCAGGGACCAAACCCGTGTCCCCTGCAGTGGAAGACTAAGTCCTAACCACTGAATCGCCAGGGAAGCCCAGTCTCCCTTCAGAAGACTCTGTGAGTCCTGCTGTTTCCTGTCCCCATGGCCTCTGCCCTCGCCTAGACCACCCTCCGCTCCATCACTCGGTGTTAACAGTCTCTTACCTGCCTGGGTCCCCTCTCCCTACCCTCTCAGATCTGTTCCTTTTGCCACAAAATTTATCACAGCATTGTCCTGCCTGAACTCCACTGTCCTTAAAACAAAGCCCCACAGTCTTTTTTTTTTTTAACCGTTTATTTTATATTGTAATGCAGCCAATTAATAATGTTGTGATAGTTTCAGGTGAACAGCGAAGGGACTCAACCATACATATACTTGTGTCCATTCTCCCCCAAACTCCCCTCCCTTCCAGGCCGCCACATGACATTATGATATGAGCAGAGTTCCCTGTCAAAGCCACATATTCTTAATTTGGCCTTCAAGTATGATCCCTACTCTGCAGCCATCCCTGCTCCCCTTTTATAACTCTACCTCATAGCTCTGTCTTCTTCAAACTCACTCCTGCCCGCAAGCCATGCACATACATCTCCCCCCAACCCCAGCCAGGGCTCTCTTGCCTCTAGGCCTCTCCAGTGTGGTTTCCTCTGTCTGGAACATACCTGCCCTGACTAGCTCCTACCATGTACTGCTCACTCCAGGAAGCCTTCCTCCCCACCCACCCCAAAGTAAGGTGTTTTGGCCCCCGTCCCCTGCTGTGGCATTTGCCAAGATTTCTGGTTAACTATAATGATTCAAGACGGCCAATCCCCATCTTGCCTATGTTATATCACAGGTACAGCACGGTACCCTTGTCATCAACGCATCATCAATGCATATTTTTTGAGCATCTACCTAATGTCATGTACCAACCATGAACCCTGGGGAAATGATGGGGAATTAGCAAAGTTCTTATTTTTACGGAGCTCACACTCTCAGTTTTTGCATATTTCAGTTATTTTAGGTACTGGTTTTCTAAAGGCAGAAGAAAAAGTGAAAAAACAAAGGGAGGAGGGGAGAGAGGGAGGGAGAGGGTCAGGAAGGAAGGGATAAAAAGAAAGAAAGGAAGGAAGGAAGGAAGGGAAAGTTTGACTCCCAAGTGAGATAAACCAAGCTGGTCACAGTTCGGGGTCCTGTCCTGCCCGTTTCTTGCCTCACTTCCTTTCACTTCCCTGCATAAACTTTTTGCTCCAGAGAAATGCAGTTGCCCAAAGCTCATGGGATTTCCCAACCCTGATCCTCTGACTCTGCTGGCGCTCTGCTGGCCCTGGGGCTCCTGTTCCTTCTCCTGTGTCAGCTCCTCAGCCTGAGAGATGCCTCCTCCTCAGGGCTCCTGTGGCACGGGCCCACACCTCCCTCCCTGGTGGCTCTCACTGTGTTGCATTCAAGCTGTTCGTCCAGACGCCACATCTTCCTCCCACCAAACTGCGAGCCCCGTGAGAGCTGAGAGCAGGTCTCACTCCTCTCAGATCCTAGAGAACCAACCGAGGCTGTGTAAAAGGCTTTGGACTCAATTCCTGAATTTGATTCAGCAAGTACATTAGCCTTCCCAGCCCTGCTCCAGCCAACAGGCTGCTCAGGCCAGTGTGGGGGGCTGATCGTCCAGCTCACTAAGTCCCTGTGGGGCTCCCCATGCTTCTCATACATGATGACTTCCCTCTGCCGTGTTGTCCCTCATCCCCATTTTCATGTTGCTCTTCTACCTTGGGGCACCACAGGCCCTGGACAGGCCCGGGGGGATTCAGGATTCTGAGCCCAGGAGGACACAGACAACACTTCAGAACCCCCCATCACCGCTCTCGCTCCCTGCAATTGTCACCACAACCTGACACCAAGCATTGTAGATTCATGGTTGCTGCATTACATCTGTGCACAAGGAGTTCCGTATGCCCCTTGTGAATCTGGCTTTCTCAGCACATTCCTGGGACACACCCAGTCATGGGTTCATTTTCATCACGGTTTGCTAGCTCATTAGAGAGATATTTTGTAACTTATTTATCCATTCTGCCTTCCATGAGTTGTTGGATGTTTCCAATGGTTGACTCTTAGACCTGATGCTGTGAGGAACATGTTTGAACAATCTCATGGTGAGCAGACACGTGCATCTCTGTCAGAAAGAAACCTAGAAAAGAAACTGTTTGGTTATAGGATATGCCAGTGGTCAGTTTTTAAGATATCGTCAGACGGTTTTCAAAAGTGGTTGCACAATCTTTATTTTTTAAATACAAGAGAAAGTCTAAGCTCATATAACCAGCTGCATTCTCACCGCCACCATGTCATACATTGTGTGAGGTGGGAGGAAGGTGCTGGCAATAGTGTTTGAGGGGAAGGAGGGGAACTGGGTGTTTGGAGGACAGGGCTGAGGGAGACAGATGTCACTCAGCACACCTTACACCCAGTGGTAAAGAACTTGCCTGCCAATGCAGGAGATGTAAGAGGTGTGGGTTTGATCCCTGGGTCAGGAAGATCCTCTGGAGGAGGGCATGGCGACCCACTCCAGTATTCTTGCCTGGAGAATCCCATGCACAGAGGAGCCTGGCAGTCAGGGAAGGAGATGGGGGGCAGCTCCCCACAGTCCGCATATATTCACCACTGCCTCCCTCCATGTGCTTTTGGGTGGCACTTCCCTTCTTCCCTTCCCTCCTGTCAGCCTGCCCTTCCCACCCTTCCTAACTAACAAGTCTTTTTCACATCATCTCCAGGGAATCTGGGATGTGATTTAATCTGCGTTTGTTCCTTCACTCCTGTTCTGTCTCCTCTGATCCCTCCAAGGCTCTGTATTCCCTGCTCCCCATGTCGTGCTGGGGGCTCCTTCCTGTTGGGAATGGTGCCTCCCTCCTCAGACTAGGGGCTCTCTGCTCCCTGATAACTGTTGGCATTTAGGTAAAAGCTAAGAGCAGAGTGTTGTGTGGGGAGTGTCACTCTCAGACAGGAATCTAAGTTGAGTAGAAAGAAAGGGCTGTTAAAAAAAAAAACCCTGAGAAGGTGTCTGTAGAGCCCGTGGGCTTCCCACTTCTCTTTTAATGAAGAAGAGTGGTTCTCGGTTACACTTTACGTCGTGCTAGGCTGCTTCAGTTGTGTCCGACTCTTGGCGACCCCATGGACAGTAGGCCGCCAGGCTCCTCTGTCCATGGAATTCTCCAGGCAAGAATACTGGAGTGGGTTGCCATTCCCTTCTCCAGGGGAATCTTCCTGACCCAGGGATCAAACCCAGGTTTCCTGCATTGCAGGCAGATTCTTTACCATCTGAGCCACCAGGGAAGCCCATTGTATAGTAGATTATTTAAATCAGAACTATGTTTAGAGGGTCACTATATCACGCCCCCTTTAATATAAATAAGGGTCGTGGTCCCGACAGGGGTTGGAAAAGAATTTCCAGATGTAAGAGCCCTGCTTTTGGGGCGCCAGGCTCGCTGAGAGGTTGACGTTGTTCTGCAGAACTTGTGACTAAAGATGGTCCCCTGGCTCGATGTGATTTTAGACGTGGTGGGAAGATCCCCTCCCACAAGCGGGTCTTTCGCCTGAGCTGGCCTCAAACCTCACAGTTACTGAAGCTTAACTGTAGATCTGCAGTGGGTTGTGGGACCGGAAGCCCCAGTGTGGGAGAGAGCTCTCTCAAAAAGAGAATTCAAATGGCGATTTTTACAAAAATATGCGACCCTGGGGACACCACGCCGGGGTCCATCGCAGCCTGGGAAGGACCTCTTGTAAACCGAGGCAGATGCTGAAGCCGCAGCTTCTTGAGCTTTGCGGTAAACCCAGCTCACTGCTTCTTAGAAATGCAGAAATGAACGAAGGCGCTGATCCTCCAGATGAGGCTCTTAGGAAGGCAGGCCCTGGGCACTGAGGGACTGCTTCCTGACAGGTCAGGAGGGGCCCGGGAGGGGCGTGGCCTCGAGAAGACGGTAGGAAGGGGCGGTGCCTGAGGCTCCCGCCACACCTGGCTGACCTTCCCTCCTCCGCCCTCTCCCGCACCGCCACGGGCTCAGAGCTCAAAGAATCTGCCTCCGCACTTGTAGCTAGTGGCAGCCTCTCTTCCCCTTTCCCAGGAGAGTCAGGGAGGCGTGCTTTATGCAGAAATATGGCCCAGTTTGAGCTTACCCTCACCTGGGGGTGGCTTGAGAAGAGAAAGCAGTGCCCCCTGAGGGAAAGCGGGTGGGCCGGTTCCACACCAACCCTGACTGGACTTTTCCCTCTCTGGGTCTCAGCCTTCACGCTGATTCAATGAAGAGATTGGGATAAATCCGTTTGTACCAAGCAAAGGCTTGTGAGAGTCCAAGGTCTCCCAGAGTCTTCTTTGTTGTTGTCGTTCAGTGTTTTAGTCTTGTCCGACTCTTTGTGACCCCATGGACTGCAGCACAACCAGGCTTCCCTGTCCTTCATTATCTCCCAGAGTGACGTCTTCCTAGCCGGGGACTTTTAAAGAAGATGATGGTGTCTGCTGCTAAGTCGCATCAGTCGTGTCCGACTCTGTGCGACCCCATAGACGGCAGCCCACCAGGCTCCGCCGTCCCTGGGATTCTCCAGGCAAGAACACTGGAGTGGGTTGCCATTTCCTTCTCCAATGCATGAAAGTGAAAAGTGAAAGTGAAATCACTCAGTCGTGTCCGACTCTTAGCGACCCCGTGGACTGCAGCCTACCAGGCTCCTCCATCCATGGGATTTTCCAGGCAAGAGTACTGGAGTGGGGTGCCATTGCCTTCTCCAGATGATGGTGTCTAGTCCCATTCTATTTCATACAGTTTTACTAAATTAAATAATCATTTTCCTCACCCTTTCTAATTAGAAGGCCTTTCTAATTAGGACACAAACCCAGAAGTCATAAAAATAGAAGCTCGATAAATTCTACTCCAAAAAAGTATACATATATATTTCAAAATTTTCTGCATGACAGAAACTATGATAACAAAACTAAAGGATAAACAACAAACTTGAAAAAGTATTTGTGGTTAATGTCATAAACATACAGCTAATTTTCCCTCGTAAATAGTTGGTTGCTCAGTCGTGTCTGACTCTTTGTGATCCCATGGACTGTAGCCTGCCAGGCTCCTCCATCCATGGTATTTTCCAGGCAAGAATACTGAAGTGGGTTGCCATTTTCTTCTCCAGATCATAAATAAGGAGATCCTCCAAATCAGTTAAGAAAAAAAAAAAAAAAAAACCTACAATCCTCAATAGAAAAAAATGAACAAGGGATATCAACAGACAATCTGCAGGCAGAAAAAAATTCAAATGACTCAAACATTTGAAAAGATGCCAATCTCACCTGCAATAAGAGAACTGCATATTTAAACTAGCACTAACATACCACTTTTACCTATCAGATTGACCAAGATCAAACATTCATCAGTACCCTGAGTTGGCAAAGATGTGTAGAAACAGCACTCAGATCTTTCTGCTGAGCATGTAAATTGGAACAAACCCTCTGGAGAACAGTCTGGCAGCAGCTATTGAAATTATAAATGCATGTTGAATTCAACCCCGTAATTCCACTTTGCTGTTGTAGTTTTTACATTTAAAACCACCTAACCCTATTAACTGCTTAAAAATAAATTAGAACAAATTAAAAAGCTTCCCCCAGAGCAATGGGAGTACTTACGGAGTGAGCAAGTAGTTCTTGTGACTGGCCTCTCTAGGCACAGCTTCTTACTCAGCAGCACATGATAGTCGATGTGTATTTTTTGACCATTAAACAACTTTAAATAGTTTTTCAATACCGTCATTTATCATTTTATGTCTAACCACAATGGCTGGTTGGTTAGTAAGGAGAAAGAGAAAAAATATTGATGCTGAAGCATAGCAACTTCACGAGGAATCTTGCAATTTGCCTCAAAGTGTTCATCGCCAGGTTTATAATTTGCATTCATCTTTGATTGAAATTATTGGGTTGGCCAAAAAGGTTGTTCGGTTCTAAGTGAAAATACAAGACATATTTTTCATTTTCACCAAGAACTTTATTGAGCAACATGTTCACCAACCAAAAAGAACTTTTGGCCAACCCAGTATTTAACAAGACATCTTGGGTTCTTCCAAAAAAAAATTAAAGCAAATGCTGATTTCTTCCAATTTGGCTGTGCTTTTATTGGAAATGGAGACTGTATAGTGTTAAATATGGAGATATGCTTAGAAAAACCAGCCTGAAAGTTTCTCTCCCACTGAGTAGAAACCATGCTTAAAATGTATGGCAGGGAACCTGCTGATTATTCATGATGGAAAATGCAAGAATTCCATGCACCACATTCTGAAATTGTTGATGTTCTAACATATAAAATGGTATCAATCCACTTTTAAATACATTCAATCCCTACCTAAACATGAGATAACTTATCATTTTGAAGTTGTCCAACAGATCATGTTCTTGCTTAGACAGTAAGTGGCAGTTACGCTGGAAAAACTCAACATTAGTCTTTATACATTATGTGGCTCAAATGGTTAAGAATCTGCCTGCAATGTGGGAGACCTGGGTTTGATCCCAGGGTTGGGAAGATCCCCTGGAGAAGAGAATGGATACCCACTCCAGGATTCTTGCCTGGAAAATTCCATGGACAGAGGAGCCTGGTGGGCTACAACCCATGGGGTTCACAAAGAGTTGGACATGACAGAGTGACTAACACACACTTTAGTTAAAATGAACTCTACTATAAAACTTTAATAATACATGTCTAATATATACATATATATATATATATATATATTACTGAAAAACACTTAAATTTTAAAAAGTGCTGAAATGCCCTTTAAAACTTTTTTGGCAATTCTCAATACATATTAGTGTTGAAAATGTCAGAAACTTTTAAGTAAATAAGAAATGCTATCCAACTTATGACATTCTTGGCTTCTACGACTTCACAGCTGGACATATGATTCCTTAGCATTTGGTACCACAGCTACACAAATGCTGATAAAAGAAGTCAAGTGAGAGTTAAACTTTTTTTTCTCGTGGATCGTTTCTATTTTCAGCAGCTTAAAAATACTCATGATCTTGCTTCAGATTTGCAAAACATGCGTGTGTTAGTCGCTCCGTCGTATTAAGACAAACAAAAACTTCTAGTATCTATCTATCTAGGTTTTTGCACTTTATAGATGACAACACTGAGACCCAGAGAGATTGATATCACTTGCCTAAGATGTGGAAAGCCAGATCTCCAGCTCCTTGACCTGTCACTCAGACGTGACTGTGACTATAACAACCCAGCCTCCCCCACTCCCGGCCCCGGCCTTCTCCCATTCTCCTTGTAATCTGGAGACAAACCTGGTGCTTTCGTGATAAAGTAACTCGGAACAATGGTGCCAGGATCTGGGAGGTAGGCCAAGGCTGAAGGGCCGTCAAGTGGCAAAGGCCTTAGTGGGGACCTTTGTTGGGTGTGGGGGGCATTAATTCAGCGTCAGCAATTCTGCTCCGTAGACCACTCAGTGACGCTCAGAGCTCATCAGTGCCTGACGGGGCCAAAGCCCCTGGAAAACCGCCTGACCAGGCTTTGGTAAATGTTTAAGCACTGGGGGTGGGGTGGTGGTGGTAAGGAGTAAGACTTGGGACTGAGGGGGTAAAGGGAGGATGTTCAAGTGCAAGAAGCACAGAAGCAGAGACTGTACCCCCAGGGGTGGTTGCCCCCACCTCCATCCTGCTCCTCCGAGGCCAGGAAAGGCCAGGAAGGGGCGGCAGGGTCAGCTGGCAAGGCCCCAGCTCAGAAGTCCTGCTCTGAGCCGTTCCTAGCAAGGAACTCATTTTCCCACTCATGTCCCAATCAAGATCGGCTAAACTGGGACTGGGCACTGTATTAGAGTTTGGCTGATTCTTTTCTGGGGTCAGATTCTTTGCGGGTATGCAGCTATCTGGCCTCTCTACTCCCATCCCTTTGCCATCTCCTGACCGGGCCAGTTCATGGGCCTCTGCCTTCCCAGGACCTTAGGCTTCTCCCAGGCACAGAGCCACTGACCCATGAAAGTCCCCTGGCCCAGGCAAGTGGAAAATAGTAAGAGTTAGTGTAGCTGAGTCATAGAAGAGAGAATGGGAGCTGGACCGGTGAACAAGGCCTGCTCTCCTTTGGCAGAGGCCACTGGGCTTCCCCAGTGGACTTGCCGCCAGCCAGGAGCACTTGCCTTAAACAGCCAACTCTTCTCCTTCACCATCAGATTGGTCATCACCACCATTTGACGACTAGGCAGAATATTTATTGCACAACTGGAGTTTCATTCCACATATTGTGTCTGCCCTGGATTGGAACCAGTTCCTTTGGGGCCAGAAGATCACTTAGCCCTGTGTTGAGGCTGTTGGTTCCCATTTCTCCTAAATGATCCAGTGTTCCCCTAAATCGTCCATTTGGTGTTTGTAGTGACTTTATAAAACACAACCACTGCAAATAATGAAAAGTGGCTGTTTATACAAACATGTCCTAGCTCCTTCCTAAGGCCTAGAAGTAATGACACCCCAGTAACAGCAGCCCAGTAAGCCCCCAGATCATAGTTTCTACATACCACCCTCCACTAAAACAAACCAGGGCTCCTATAGCAATGGCTGATTCCAGGGCCAGAGCAGGGAAAGTACAAAGGAGCCTGGGACATTTGCTTGTGCCAGAATACAAAAAAATGCTCAGAGAATGATGTGTGTGTATGTGTGTGTGTGTGTGTGTGTAAGTCACTCAGTCATGTCTGACTCTTTACAACACCATGGACTATAACCCATCAGCCTCCTCTGTCCATGGAATTCTCCAGGCAAGAATACTGGAGTGGGTGGCCATTTCCTTCTCCAGGGGATTTTCCCGACCCAGGGATCGAACCTGGGTCTCCTGAATTGCAGGCGGATGCTTTACCGTCTGGGCTATTAAAGTCTGTGGTAAATACATGGTTAAACGAATAATGCTTTAATTGTTAATAAATTTTATTTATTTATTTATTTTTGGCTGTACTGGGTCTTCATTGCTGCAAGGGATTTTCTCTAGTTGTGGCAAGCAGGGGCTACTCTCTAGTACACGAGCTTCTCATTTTGGTGGCTTCTCTTGCAGAGTACAGGTTCTCAGGCACTCAGGCTTCAGTAGGTATGGCATGTCGGCTCAGTAGTTGCAGCTCACGGGCTCGAGACACAGAGTTCAGTAGGTACGGTGCACAGGCCCTGCAGTACGTGGAGTCTTCCAGGATCAGGGATCTAAACCGTGTCTCCTGCATTGGCAGGCAGATTCCTTACCAGTGAGCCAACAGGGAAGCCCTAATGGGTATTTATTAAAAGATGGGTGGGACTTCCCTGATGGTACGGGGGGGGGTGGGGTGGGGTGGGGGGGGGTGGGGGCGGGATTAAGAATCTGCTTTGCACAGCAGGAGACATGGGTTCGATCCCTGGTCAGGAAACTAAGATCCCACATGCAACAGAGCAATTGAGTTCTGCACACTGCAACTACTGAGCCGACAGGAAAAGATCTTACATGATGCAAATAAGACCTAGATGCAGCCAAATAAATAATTAAATTGAATATGTTAAAAAGAGAGAGAAGGTGACAAAGCAAATGTGGAGAAATGTTGAAGAATCTGGATAAAAGGGACAAGGGCGTTCTCAGCACTGTCCTTGCAGAGTTTCTGTAAAGTTGAAATGATCTTAAAATATTTAAGATATGTAAAAATGAAGAGTACCCAAATGCTTTGCAAACTGCAGGGAAGCTAAGGAGGGGACTGTTGTTATGTAACACGTTAGAATGTGTGATTATTCTCAGGAGATATGCTGTGCGTGTAAGAGGGTGGTGGCAGTGTTGCCAAGGAGTGTGTGCTTATTTATTTTACATCCCCCAGATTAACCCCTTCTTTTCTGGGGCAACAGGTGATGCAATCTGAGCTGTGGCAAGAGAAGGGCCACACCTGAGCAAACATGGAGCCCGGGCTCAGCTGGGATGAAGGTTGTACCAAAGTGTTTATGACTTTTCATCCCTTATCATCCCTTCCTGTCACAACGGAGTGTTTCCCTGCCATCTGTTTATACAGACATGTGTAAAACAACATGGCCTCCTGCCTTGCTTGCTCAGAACCTTGGGAATATCGATACAGTGATGCTGGCTCAAACAACTTGCTTCCTGCTTCCTGGGCTGAGTTTTCCCACCCCGTGTAGTCTTCTGTCTCGGATTGGAGAGGGGACCCAGAACAAGAAGTAGGGAATTTCCAACTTGAAGTCACCCAGCAAGGTCAGGCGGGGTGGGGTGGACTGCGATTCAATGCACTCGGTGTTTTGTGGTTGTTTGGTCACTAAGTTGTGTCTGAGTCTTTGTGACCCCCATGGACTGTATGTAGCCTGTCAGGCTCCTCTGTCCATGCAATTTCCCAGGCAAGAACACTGGAGTGGGTTGCCCTCCAGGGAATCTTCCCAACCCAGGGATCAAACCTGCATCTCCTGCATTGCCAGGTGGATTCTTTACCGCTGAGCCACCAGGGAAGCCCTGCTGTAGATGTTTACTCTGAGCCTAAAATGGACAAGGCCTAACATCAGGCAGTGAACAGGCATTTCTTTAAACTGTTCAATCAGGCAGAGAGAGGCACAAGGAAGGAAAGACACCATTACCACCACTACCGTCACCGTCACCATCCTCATCATTACTTTTATGGGTTGTGTCTTCTCCAAAAACGTTGAAACCCTGCTACTCAGAATGTGACCTTACTTGGAAATAGAGTCTTTACAGATGGTTGGAGAAGATGAGGTCATTAGGGTGGGCCCTCATCCAATGTGACTGGTGTCTTTATAAAAAGGGGGAGTTTGGACATAGACACACACACTAGGAGAACGCCATATGAAAGCAGAGATCAGGGTAATGGGTCTTCAGGTCAAAGAACACTTGCCATCCAGCGTAGGAGAGAGGCACAGAACAGATGTTCCCTCACACTCTCAGGAGGGACCAGTCTTGCCAACACCTTGACCTCAGACTTGGGTGTACTGTATGACAATAAAGAACAGCGAGACAGGGAATTGCCTGTAGGTCCAGTGGTTAGAACTCCAAGCTTCTTGCCATTCTGAGCACTTTACTTATCTAATCCTTACTACAACACTATGAGGTGGGTCCTATATTACTATCCCCACTTTCCAGAGAATATGCAACTGAAGCTCAGAGAGGTTAAATCATCTTCCCAAGGCCAAACAGCCAGAAGGCGTCTGTGCATTGGCCTCATCGTTCCTCCAGGACTACTCCTTTCCTCTTACTTGTACATATGGCACTCTGTGTGTGCTCAATTGTGTCCAACTCTGCGACCGCATGGGCTGTACCCACCCCCCCAGATCTCCATGGGATTTCCCCGGCAAGAATCCTGGAGCGGGTTGCCATTTCCTTCTCCAGAGGATCCTCCTCACTCAGGGATGGAACCTGCATCTCTTATGTCTCTTGCACTGGCTGGCGTGTTTTGTTGTTTTTTGTTTTTTTAACCAGCTGAGCCACCAGGGACAGCCATCTTTCTCCCCAGCTGTCAGCTGGGGTGTCTATGCTCCAAGCCCATCATCTCCTCCCAGAAGCCTGCTTTAATCAAGCAAATGCTTCAGCCTCATTCCCATGCTTCTCCAGAACCTAGGACACAGGAGCATGCAGGGATCATGTACTGGGGTGATGCGTTGTGTGGAGTCCTGGCCCCAGTCCTGGTCCATACTTTGCCCTTAGATTACCTGTGTCTCCACAGGCAAGGTTGTCCCAGCCCCGATGCCAGCAGCCATTGGCAGAGGTGTCAATCACCTTTGCATCCAGTATTCAAGTGGATTGTGATATGCTTTTATTGCTCTGGTTGATAACCAGGGCATTAGCCAGGTACACAGTAATCATGACTCAGAAGGAAACCAGGCTGTGTGCAGGTATTCCCAAGGACTATCAGAAAGGGCCCAGGGGGCGTCTGAATTTCCAAGATCAGTGAGAGCACATAGCTCTCCACATTTCTCACTGTACCTGGCACTGTTCTCAGCACATCCAAATGTTTGTTGAATTATGTGGACACATTTTCAACCCAACCAGAGCCCCTAACTGTTTTTTATCAAATTTACTTGCCCTTCTCCCATCCTTTCCCATCTTTATTCTATTAAGTATTTCCTGTTTAAAGGAATGATCAGTTTCAAAAGCTCTAGTAGCGTTTTCAGGTTTGGGCCTGTGATTGACACTTTTAGCCTATTGTCTAACTGTTTGCAGAACCTATAGCTGTTTGCAGAACCTGCAGGCACTTGTTGACTGCAGGTGTTCACAGAGCTTGTCTCGTTTTGCAAAGCCTGTAGCTCTTCACACATCTCACAGCTGGCATAGCAATTTTCGGCGCCTGCCTACCCCTATTTGCAGAGCCTCTGGTCTATACATTTTTCTCTTCTTTTTTTGTTTGTTTGTTTTGTTTGGTGGGGAGGGGCCTGCACTGGGTCATCACTGCTGCACATGGGCTTTCTCTAGTTGCAGTGAGTGGGGACTTCTCTCTGGTTACCATGCAAGGGCTTCTCATTACACTGGCTTCTCTTGTTGCAGAGCACAGGCTCTAGGCGCACAGGTCTCAGTAGTTGCAGCAGGTGGGCTCAGTAGTTGTGTTGCACACAGTTAGTTTTCTCAAGACATGTGGGATCTTCCCAGACTGGGGATTGAACCCATGTCCACTGCATTGGCAGGCAGATTCTTAACCATTGGACCACAAGGGAAATCCTGTTAAGTGTTTTTTAAATTTCAAATCACAGTTTCAAAGAGTAATTGCTTTGAAATATATAACTATATGCCGAACCTGAAGGTGTCTGCAGAGCCTAGAGACTGCAGCTGTTGGTGGAGCTCTTTCTTATATGCAGATGCTATGAAAAGTGAAAGTTAAGTTGCTCAGTTGTGTCTGACTCTTTGTGACCCTGTGGACTGTAGCCCACCAGGCTCCTCTGTCCATGGGATTCTCTCCAGGGGATCTTCCCCACCCAGGGATCAAACCCAGGTCTCCCGAATTAGAGGCAGACACTAACCTCTGAACCACCAGGGAATATAGGATGTTTGTTAAAGACATTATAAGCTTAGAGTGAATAGGTGTGTGCAAAATCTGTTGAAGTGATTACTGTACCTTCTGGATGCTTGGTTTCTGGCTGGGCTTTTCTCTTCCAGCTAACAATGGGCCCTTCTTAGGAAACAGAGACTGGTGTTCAAAGTTCAAAGATTCAAAGTTCACTGTCAGTATAAGGAAAGGTCACTGGAAGAAGAGGCTTTCTATAATGTTGAGGAAAAATCATGGACCATTCATGGACCACTCAAAACAACCCACAAAGGCACATGAAGGAGGTGAGCTACTTAGAGGATCAGCTCTACTGGAATAGCATAGCTGTACTTCCTGCAGACCCCTCCCTGCCTCATGCCCACAGCTTTCAAGCCACACCACCCAACCCTCTCCCACTCCATGCCTTACAACAAGTTGCACGACTACCTCTGTCCTTTCCTTCTCCCTCGTTAATATTCCTTTCTCTCAGAGTGCTGGTCCTAGCAACCCCTCCAGGAGAAAAGAGAACTGAGAAGTAAATTCGCAACAAGTTCTTAGCCTCTGGGATGTGCTACCCTAACGGGACATTTACATTTTGAAATAAGATCTGTGGGGGCTGTCATGCCTTCTCCCCAGTGGCATGACCCCGGATGGTGAGATTGGGGCATGGTGACAGACAGCAGGCCTGAACAGGGTACAAGGCAACCTGGCTGCCCAAGGGGAAGGCTTGTCCTGCAGGCACACCCCACTTTTTGGCCATAGCTGTAGTTGAATTGAATCTTGGTTAATCGAATCCTCTTTTCCCAGTGACTCATAGGCCCATTTCAGAGCAAGGACGTGCTAGGAATGAGAAGTGGTTCCCATCCAGGCATGAGCTGAAAGACGATTCAGTTGGTCTTAGGCAGTGGTTGTTACTGAGTAGAAAGAGCTGCCTCTCTATGTCCCTGTGTGCTTGTTTTCTTAAACTTCAGCTTGGACTCTGACCCAGTACATGTAATTGATGGCTGTTTTGGTTCTGGTCCTCAATTCAGAGGCTGAACCAGTTCTCCCCAGTTTCTGTCTTACCCCTGGGATCAGTTTGCATCCTCGTCTCAGTGAAGCTTCCTCTTCCTCTCCAAGAGCTCTGAAGCAAGCCACAGCTTCCAACATTTTGGCTTTCCAGCCCAAGAACAGGAGCAGGGCAGTTTGATCCACTGGGGAGAAGCCAGTTGCCAACAAACCCCATCTGGGTGCTGTGACCCCTGAATCTGGTTCTTCAGATTCCTGAACTCCTGGTCCTTCATCCTCACTGCTGTCTGGGCCTCTTCCAGGTGTGCCAAGAGCATCTGACCTGTAAAAAGCCCAAGGTGAGCTCATTATCTCTCCCCCTCCACTGGACTCTCTCTGCAATCCATGCAGTTGTCCAGGCTAAATGAATTCTTTCTTTCTCAGTCCTGAGAGTCCTACCTCTAAAAGGTCCCATATTCTCCAACTTCAGCCGACCATGCATCATTCCCCTCTCATCCTTATCCAGGCAAAACAACAGCCTCCTTCCTGCTGTCAGAGGCTCCTATCTCTAATCTAGACCTCAAGGATCAGCATTTGGTCAGTCAGTAATAATGATTGAGCGCCTGAAGGAAATGGCAACCCGCTCCAGGATTCTTGCCTGGAAAATCCCATGAGGAGCCTGGTGGACTACAGTCCATGTGGTTGCAAAGAGTTGGACATGACTGAAGTGACTAAACCACAACAACATGCCCATTGCAAAGGATATCACAGAGAACAAGACAGACACAGGCATGCTTCAAGGAGTTTGTAGACAATAGAGTTTTTCTTTTAGCACTTGTGTGGGAAGAATGTTTCTCTGCTGTTTGGTTTTTATATTTTTAAGACACAAGACACAGGTGGTCATTAAGATAGAATTTGAAAATGCATTTAAGTATAACCAGGAAACTAAAAATCACTCTTTTTGTTGAGACAGTTGACATATAACATTGACCAAGTCTAAGGTAAACAACAGTGACTCAGATAATCACGATGGTGTGATCACTGACCTAGAGCCAGACATCCCAGAATGTGAAGTCAAGTGGGCCTTAGGAAGCATCACTACGAACAAAGCTAGTGGAGGTGATGGAATTCCAGTTGAGCTATTTCAAATCCTGAAAGATGATGCTGTGAAAGTGCTGCACTCAATATGCCAGCACATTTGGAAAACTCAGCAGTGGCCACAGGACTGGAAAAGGTCAGTTTTCATTCCAATCCCAAAGGAAGGCAATGCCAAAGAATGCTCAAACTACCACACAATTGCACTCATCTCACATGCTAGTAAAGTCATGCTCAAAATTCTCCAAGCCAGGCTTCAGCAATACGTGAACCATGAACTTCCAGATGTTCAAGCTGGTTTTAGAAAAGGCAGAGGAACCAGAGATCAAATTGCCAACATCCACTGGATAATGGAAAAAGCAAGAGAGTTCCAGAAAAGCATCTATTTCTGCTTTATTGACTATGCCAAAGCCTTTGACTGTGTGGATCACAATAAACTGTGGAAAATTCTGAAAGAGATGGAAATACCAGACCACCTGATCTGCCTCTTGAGAAACCTAAGTGCAGGTCAGGAAGCAACAGTTAGAACTGAACATGGAACAACAGACTGGTTCCAAATAGAAAACGGAGTACGTCAAGGCTGTATATTGTCACCCTGTTTATTTAACTTCTATGCAGAGTACATCATGAGAAACGCTGGGCTGGAAGAAACACAAGTTGAAATCAAGATTGCTGGGAAAAATATCAATAACTTCAGATATGCAGATGACACCACCCTTATGGCAGAAAGTGAAGAGGAACTAAAAAGCCTCTTGATGAAAGTGAAAGTGGAGAGTGAAAAAGTTGGCTTAAAACTCAACATTCAGAAAACAAAGATCATGGCATCCGGTCCCATCACTTCATGGGAAATAGATGGGAAAACAGTGGAAACAGTGTTAGACTTTATTTTTCTGGGCTCCAAAATCACTGCAGATGGTGAGTGCAGCCATCAAATTAAAAGACGCTTACTCCTTGGAAGGAAAGTTATGACCAACCTAGATAGCATATTCAAAAGCAGAGACATTACTTTGCCAACAAAGGTTCGCCTAGTCAAGGCTATGGTTTTTCCTGTGGTCATGTATGGATGTGAGAGTTGGACTGTGAAGAAGGCTAAGCACCAAAGAATTGATGCTTTTGAACTGTGGTGTTGGAGAAGACTCTTGAGAGTCTCTTGGACTGCAAGGAGATCCAACCAACCCATTCTAAAGGAGATCAGCCCTGGGACTTCTTTGGAAGGAATGATGCTAAAGCTGAAACTCCGGTACTTTGGCCACCTCATGCAAAGAGTTGACTCCTTGGAAAAGACTCTGATGCTGGGAGGGATTGGGGGCAAGAGGAGAAGGGGACGACAGAGGATGAGATGGCTGGATGGCATCACCGACTCGATGGACGTGAGTCTGAGTGAACTCTGGGAGTTGTTGATGGACAGGGAGGCCTGGCGTGCTGCGATTCATAGAGTCGCAGAGTCGGACACGACTGAGCGACTGATCTGATCTGATCTGATCTGAAGGTAAACAACACATTGATTTAATACATTTGTATATTGCAATGTAATTACCACCATAGCATTAGCTAACAGCCTCCCTCAATCACATAATTATCATTACTTTTTTTGTGGTGAGGACATTTAGCTTAAGATCTAGTTTCTTAGCATCTTTGTAAAATTCACTCTTCAACTTACCACTCTTTCTAAACTCCTACCATCCTCCCCTAACCCCCTCCACACCCCCTAAAAATATGGTTAACCTTTTGGTGTATTTCTCTTCAGACATTTTTCTTTCTCTTATTTGACTGTTTTAAAACACCACTGATATCCCTTCCCACCTCAGATGTTTTTATCTACTCAGCAAATATTTATTACTAAGCATCCAACACAGGACTGGGTGCTAGGATCACAGAGACAGACAACCTAGTTGGGGAGACAACAAAGAACCACACGATTAGACTTCCCTGGTGGTCCAGCAGTTGAGAATTCACCTGACAATGCAGGGGACATGGATTCAATCCCTGGTCCAGGAAGATTCCACATACTGTGGGGCAACTCAGCCCTCACATCGCAATTACTGAGCCCTCGCTCTGGAGCCTGTGCTCCACAAGAAGGGAAGCCCCTGCGATGAAAAGCCGGCACACGGCAAACAAGAGTAACCCCTGCTCTCAGCAACTAGGAAAGCCTGTGAGCAGCAACAAAGACCCAGTGCAACCAAAAAATAAAGAAAATAAAAGAACAGCGCACATTAATACATGATTCTCTAACTGTGATGCTGCTCGTGAAGCCAGGGTGTAGGGAAGCAAGAGTACATGTGATGGGGTCATGAGCTCATCATGAGGACGTGGGGTGGTCAGAGAAGTCTTCTCCAAGGAAGAGTGAAAGTGAAAGTGAAGTCGCTCACTCGTCTCCGACTCTTTGCGACCCCGTGGACAGTAGCCTGCACCAGGCTCCTCTGTCCATCGGATTTTTCTAGGCAAGAGTACTGGAGTGGGTTGCCATTTTCTTCTCCAGGGAATCTTCCCGATCCAGGGATCGAACCCAGGTCTCCAGCATTGTAGACAGACGCTTAACCATCTGAGCCACCAGGAAAGTCCATGGAAGGCCACCAAGGAAGAGTAAGGCTCACCAAGATGGAAGTGGTAGGGGAAGCATGTTTGGGGAGGTAGAGACTGAATTCGTGAAAAGACTGATATCTCCATTAGCCATCATGGATATGCTGTCAGGGGCCCACCACACTGAAAGAAGCTCATGCAAATATTTTAATTTCTTTTAAAATCAAAAAAAAGAAATGGACTTTGGGTTAAAGAAAACGTTTTAAGTGTAAATATTCATGCGTTGTTCTTCATGTTAATGCATTTATAAAATTTGATGTATGGAAGAAGGGACCCCAACAAAGACAGAAGTGCCCTTGAAACTCACCATGTGGTCCTGGCATGAAGGCCACCATGGCTGAGTCAGAGAGAATGACCCCAGATGGTGGTGGGAGAGATGACTGGAGGGGCAGGCAGGGGTTGGATCCAGAGGTCATGGTAGGTATGCAGGACTTTATCCTTGAGCAACAGAAAAACAGAGAAGTGACAAGATTCTTTGAATGTTTGATTTAATCTCTAAAAAGAAAAATGTCTTATTTTCTCTTTTTTAAGGCCAAGCTGCATGTGGGATCTCAGTTCACAGACCAGGGATGGAACCCACCCCCCTGCAACAGAAGTGTGGAGTCTTTACCACTGGACTGCCAGGAAAGTCCGAGAATGTCTTTTTCTAAAACCACAATGCCAACAGTTCAGTTCGGTTCAGTCTCTCAGTCGTGTCCGACTCTTTTCGATCCCATGAATTGCAGCACGCCAGGCCTCCCTGTCCATCACTAGCTCCTGGAGTTCACTCAGACTCACGTCCATCAAGTCGGTGATGCCATCTAGCCATCTCATCCTCTGTCGTCCCCTTCTCTTCTTGCCCCCAATCCCTCCCAGCATCAGGGTCTTTTCCAAGGAGTCAACTCTTCGCATCAGGTGGCCAAAGTATTGGAGTTTCAGCTTTAGCATCATTCCTTCCAAAGAAATCCCAGGACTGGTCTCCTTTAGAGTGGACTGATTGGATCTCCTTGCAGTCCAAGAGACTCTCAAGAGTCTTCTCCAACACCACAGTTCAAAAGCATCAATTCTTTGGCACTCAGCCTTCTTCACAGTCCAACTCTCACATCCATACATGACTACTGGAAAAACCATAGCCTTGACTAGACAGACCTTTGTTGGCAAAGTAATGTCTCTGCTTTTGAATATGCTATCTAGGTTGGTCATAACTTTCCTTCCAAGAAGTAAGCGTCTTTTAATTTCATGGCTGCAGTCACCATCTGCAGTGATTTTGCTGCTGTGATTTTGCTGCTGCTACTGCTGCTAAGTCGCTTCAGTCGTGTCCGACTCTGTGCAACCCCAGAGACGGCAGCCCACCAAGCTCCCCCGTCCTTGGGATTCTCCAAGCAAGAACACTGGAGTGGGTTGCCATTTCCTTCTCCAATGCATGAAAGTGAAAAGTGAAAGTGAGGTCGTGTCCGACTCTTAGCAACCCCATGGACTGCAGCCCACCAGGCCCCTCTGTCCATGGGATTCTCCAGGCAAGAGTACTGGAATGGGGTGCCGTTGCCTTAAGTCTGACACTGTTTCCACTGTTTCCTAATCTGTTTGCCAGGAAGTGATGGGACCAGATGCCATGATCTTCGTTTTCTGAATGTTGAGCTTTAAGCCAACTTTTTCACTCTCCTTTTTCACTTTCATCAAGCGGCTTTTTAGTTCCTCTTCACTTTCTGCCATAAGGGTGGTGTCATCTGCATATCTGAAGTTATTGATATTTATCCTGGCAATCTTGATTCCACCTTGTGTTTCTTCCAGTCCAGCGTTTCTCATGATGTACTCTGCATAGAAGTTAAATAAACAGGGTAACAATATACAGCCTTGACGTACTCCTTTTCCTATTTGGAACCAGTCTGTTGTTCCATGTCCAGTTCTAACGTTGCTTCCTGACCTGCACTTAGGTTTCTCAAGAGGCAGATCAGGTGGTCTGGTATTTCCATCTCTTTCAGAATTTTCCACAGTTTATTGTGATCCACACAGTCAAAGGCTTTGGCATAGTCAATAAAGCAGAAATAGATGCTTTTCTGGAACTCTCTGGCTTTTTCCATTATCCAGTGGATGTTGGCAATTTGATCTCTGGTTCCTCTGCCTTTTCTAAAACCAGCTTGAACATCTGGAAGTTCATGGTTCACGTATTGCTGAAGCCTGGCTTGGAGAATTTTGAGCATGACTTTACTAGCGTGTGAGATGAGTGCAATTGTGTGGTAGTTTGAGCATTCTTTGGCATTGCCTTTCTTTGGGATTGGGATGAAAACTGACCTTTTCCAGTCCTGTGGCCACTGCTGAGTTTTCCAAATGTGCTGGCATATTGAGTGCAGCACTTTCACAGCATCATCTTTCAGGATTTGAAATAGCTCAACTGGAATTCCATTACCTCCACTAGCTTTGTTTGTAGTGATGCTATATCCAAGGCCCACTTGACTTCACGTTCCAGGATGTCTGGCTCCAGGTCAGTGATCACACCATCGTGATTATCTGGGTCATGAACATCTTTTTTGTACAGTTCTTCTGTGTATTCTTGCCACCTCTTCTTAATATCTTCTGCTTCTGTGAGGCCCATACCATTTTTGTCCTTTATCGAGCCCCCTTTGCATGAAATGTTCCCTTGGTATCTCTAATTTTCTTGAAGAGATCTCTAGTCTTTCCCATTCTGTTGTTTTCCTCTATTTCTTTGCATTAATCACTGAGGAAGGCTTTCTTATCTCTTCTTGCTATTCTTTGGAGCTCTGCATTCAGATGCTTATATCTTTCCTTTTCTCATTTGCTTTTCACTTCTCTTCTTTTCACAGCTATTTGTAAGGCCTCCCCTGACAGCCATTTTGCTTTTTTGCATTTCTTTTCCATGAGAATGTTGTTGATCCCTGTCTCCTGTACAATGTCACAAACCTCCTTCCACAGTTCATCAGGCACTCTATCTATCAGATCTAGTCCCTTAAATCTATTTCTCATTTCCACTGTATAATCATAAGGGATTAATAGGGTGATGGCCTAATAACATTGGGAATGTACTTAAGACCACTGAATTATAAGCTTAAATATGATTAAAGTAGTAAATTTTGTTACTATATTTTGTCACAATAAAAAAAATAGGTATCAGATAGCCAGTGGTCCAGCAAAAAATTAACCAAAATTCCTTAATATCATCAAATGTCCATTTGATGATGTTCACTTTCCCAATTGTCTCTTTAAAAAAAATTTTTTTTTAATTGAAGTATAGTTGATGTACAATATCATGTTAGTTACAGGTGTATGGTATAGTGATTCACAATTTTTATAGATTATACTGCACTTATAGTTGTTACAAACTTTTAGCTATATTTTCTGTGTTGTACAATACATCCTTGTAGCTTATTTTATACAGAATAGCTCTAATTATTTTTTAAATGTTAGAAATTGTTAAGCTCTTTTATTTTTATTACTGTTAGAATCAAGAACCAAATGAAGTCTCTAGATGTAATTGCTCTCTTTAAAGTCCCTTGAAATCCATAGATCTCTGCTGAATCTTTCTCCCTGCCTCTCTTCTGTTTTTCTTTTCTTTTTCCCCTGTGACTTATTTGTTAAAGAAACCAAGTCATTTGACTTGGATTTTATCAATTAAACCCCTGCGGTTTAGTTTAACATATTCCTCTGTCCCCTGTATTCCCTAGGAATGTAGTTGTAGCTAGAGACTTCATCAGATTCAAGTTCAGTTTAGGGCAAGTCTCCTTCAGGGTGGTGTTGGGTACTTCCCATGGGGGCACCACTTTGTCTCCCTTCTGGGGAGGCTGACAGCCACTGACACTCACTGCCTAGGACACTAGTCCTTCAGGAATGGCCCCCTGGCGTCAGGCAGGGAGGGGAGAGCAGGTTTGAGGCCGAGGCGGCCTGCAGTGTCTCCCTGTCCCTCTGGGAAGGGTTTGCCGGAAAGAAGGGGAAGCTGTGGTCCCTGGACATTTTTCTCTCCACTGCCTCTGAGCACCGATAATTTTCACCCTAAGTAGGGAAGCTTTCCTGTGTAGGTACCTCCTCTTGGCAAATGAAGACACCCTCAGCTGGGCTTTCCTTGTGCCTTAGGTGTTCAGCTTCAAAATCAGTAGCAGGGCCAGCCATGCTGTGCCCCAGTAGGTAAAAATCTGACTTTGCAGGGACATGGGACCGGACGCTGGAGGCACAAAACTCACTAGGGTCCCACCTTGTCTAAGTACTCAGAGGTCTCTGCCACCAGACCAACCTGGGTCCCCATCCTGGCTTCCCCACATACTGGACTGGGTGAGTTACTTCCCCTCCCTGAACCACAGTTTCCTCGCAGGTAAAAGGCAGATAATTACCAGGCTTACCTTAGAGGGCCTTTGCAAGGTTAGACGCAGTGACGTGTTTCAGTGCTGATTGCAGTGCCTGACATGTGAGAAGCACTTAGTGCCCTTGACTCCTATCACAGCATGGCTTAGACGTGTTCACCTTCAGTAAGGTTCCACCCAAAGGCTTATCCAGACCAGGTCAGCTTGGGTCGCTGACACAAGGATAGGAGAAGGTTTGGGTGGCTGGTTTGAGGACTGAGGTGCTTTGTGACCAGGGCAGAGATTCCAGTCCCTTATGATATTAAATGAATAGCCCCTTATGTGTTATGAATCTCATAATAAGGTGTGGGGCTCTGAGCCTCTGCAGCCCCAGTGCCTGGTGAGCCATCGCCCAGATACACATGTCTCAGGTCCCCAAGGTCAAAGTCCTGTGTGCGCCTAAGTTCTGGTTATTGCCCGGCTCACTCTTGGGTGTTGGCTCAGGAGGCAGAAATTCCAGGAATCCCAATTCCTCCTTCCCCTTGGCATCGTCCTCCTCCACCTCCTCCTTCCCTCCCCACCCCCTTCTCCACCAATCCCCAGGCACCTCTCCCATCTAGGGGACAAGTGGCCAATTGTCTCTGAGATCTTTATGTCTCTTGGGTACAGCTGTGGTGGGGCCAGATGGGGCTGTCGCAGGCATGAGACAGTAGGTTTGAAGGAAGGCTTCCGGGGTGGCTTAGAGCAGCCAGGGGGTGAGGGAGGCAGGGAAGAGGCTCCTGTGTGAGCCAAGGACTCGGGCAGTGGGGGATGGGAGACAGTATATCCTGGGTGCCAGACTCCAGAATGCTGGGGGTCTTGCCTACAACGGCATAAAGTGGAGGGGCTGTGAACATGGGGATGAGCCCCAGAGCTTCTTAACCTCTCCTGAGCTATCCCAGCCTCTCACTGCCCCTGCTTCTACTGTTCTTCCACTCCCCACTGTCTCCCCTCTGGACTGTGGCCATCCCCTCCTAAAGGACACGGCTGCCTGGGTGAGCTCTTGAATATACTACAGGGATCGGGATATTTGCTGCTTAAAGCACTCCCAGGCACAGTGCTTAAACTTATTTTTGTTTCATACACTCCTCTGGCTGTCTGGTGAAGCCTGTGGACTTCTTCCTAGTAAAATGTTTTTCAATGCCTAAAATAAAATGTGCCGTGTCCCAAAGGCAATCAATTATATCAAAACACCATTATCAAAATAGTTCTTAAAAATAAAGTTTGTGTATAGTAATATATGTGGTTTTGAAATAACATGTAGTATTAGAAGGCATATCAGTGGGGCTGATAACTGACATCTTTTTGTTTGTGACAATATTTCGAAATATCTGCCACCCTTTTCTTGTGATAGCCAAGGAACCATGCTGTCTGTGGGTGGCCAAGTCTCAGGGGCTGTTAGCACTACTGCAGTTTGCCCTTGAAGAGGATGCTAAAGTTCAGGTAGAGGTTAGTTCAAATAAAGGTATAAAATGTTTTTGCGTTCAAGTTCGTGGTGTCCAACTCGTGTCTTTGCCTTCTGCGTTCATGATTGATTTTTGTCCCCACCCAGTGTACCTGGTGAACTCTTACCTAGCGTCCAAAGTGAATGTCAAGGCCACCCTCCCTTTGAAGTTACTTGACTCTACCAGATAGAATTGACCCTCTCCTTTATGCTTCCTGCACCCAACCCTGGATGGACTTTAACTGCCGCCTTGTCTCCTGGTCATGCGAAGGCCCTCTGGGACAAGGGCAGTGCCATACTGTGCTATATTCCCCCTGCTGGGTACAGAGTCTGGCATGAAGTAGTTGCTCAAAAACAAAAAAAAAAAAATCAAAGGAATGAATGAGTGAATACATGAATGTATGAATATGAAGCGCTGCAAGCAGTCACCTGACCACTCTGGTAGGGTCAATATGGTACCATCATCCTACAGGCAATGAGCGATTCTTCCACTGACCATGCATTCTTCCTATCTCTAAAGCTCCTATCTGTGTTAAGTGTGACCCAAAAAGGGAGCAGGCTGGAAGGGACCAGCGTGGATAGGCCACCATCTCCAAAGACTCCAGGGGAAGTTGCTCACCGAAAGACAGAGACAACAGAGGCATCCCCACAGGGCCGCGAGGCCCTCCAGTCATTCTCGGTCAGCCCCACCGTGCATAGGCGACCTGAGCCAGCAGGGTGAGGATTCTCAGCCCAGAAGGAAAACCCAGGAGGCTGCAGGGAAGGTGGAGGAGGCCACGGGACAGCAGGTGGTGACAGCGCCTGCCCAGGTCGACCAGGAGAGCCACACCTGTGGGCTCAGACCACCCTGAGCAAGGAACCTGGGCCAAGGTACTTCACTTCCCTGAACCTCAGCGTCCCTCATGTGTAAGATGGGCTAATAATCCCCATGGTGTCACTGCAACCATCAAATGAGTAAATAATGACTAAATGCTTTATTGATCTGCATTATCTCATTGAGTGTTTATTGCATTTCTAGTACATAGTGAACACTTTAAAAGCACCTAATTGTTATTGCTACAGGAAAATTTAAACACACAAATTGGCTCCCTGGGCCCTCCATCCTCTCCACTCACCTTTTCTTCTTCTTTTTTTCACTTGCCAGTTTTATTCATTTACTTTTTCACTGGAGTATACTTGCTTTACAACGTTGTGTCAGCTTCTGCTGTACAGCAATGTGAACCAGCCATGTGTATACACATTTCCCTCTCTCTTAAACCTCCCTCCTAGCCCCATTCAGTCACCCCGGGGCTCCCTGCCTAAGGTGCTTACAGAGTCACCCAGCCAGGAACAACTTTGGTGGGCGGTCAGGGTGGGGTGATCCTGTGAACCATTAGAACTTGTAAAAAATTTTTCAGTTTTTGCATGAGTGCATTTTTTTTCTGAGAAAATGTCCATAAATACTCAAAGCAAACAGACAAAAAAAAAGGTTAAGATGCATAGAGTCTTAATGCCCTACTCCTTCCCTGAGTTTCAAAAGAGATCTTAGAGGGACGGACAATGTTTAACACAAAGGGATGACTCTCAAACGGTAGGATTTCAAGGGTCAATGATAGTTGGAGAGAAAAGTTTGCAGGTAGGTCCCATAACTCGCATCCTGCTGTGTTATTCTAAAAATGACCCCATCTAAGGAAAAGCTTCAGGTGATGTCTAAACTGGTTCGAGTGGGGGCCTCTCTTGTTACTGAGTTGTTTGGGGGGCAGTAGAAATTTCAGATGTTGCCACGCAGCAATGAAATTCTAATATTATCATGTTCCCTTTCAAAGGAAAAGACATTGGGAATTCCCTGGTGGTCCAGTGTTTAGGACTCTGCGCTTTCACTGCCAAGGCTCTGGGTTTAATCCCTGGTTGGGGAACTAAGATCCCACACGCCAAATATTGTAGCAATACATACAAACATACATACATACATAAAGGAAGAGACATTAAAAGGGCAATGGAGACCTATCAGAAATCTTCAAATATAAATAATTCAAAATCCATGCTCAAGCTCAACCCTTAATTTATGAGGACACGTTTCTCCATAGCTTAACTGGCTCTCAGAGCAAAGGACAAGTAGCTTTGGTGTTAAGAGTGATGGAAACCCTGATAAGGCAACACTTATGTGATTTTATTATGATTACTTAGCCATATCTCTTTTCTCAATGCCCAGCTAATTCTTGTCCCTTCAAAGAGCTAACACTGGATTTACAAGTCTAATTTTCACTACTTTTTTTAAAACTGTGTTTTTACCTTAAACTTTATTTATAACATAAAATTTTTCATCTTTGAGGTGGACAGCACAGTAGAGTTAATCATATGTATCTCAATAGACACCAGATCTCTAAACTTCTTTCTCTCACAAAACTGAAACTCTATATACTCAGTGAATAATTCTTTTCTCCCTCTCCTCAGCCCTGGAAATGACTGTTTCAATTTCTGTTCCCAAGAGTTTGACCAATTTGGATACCTCATGTAAGTGGAAGCCTGCAGTACCTGTCTTTTATGTAACTGGATTATTTCAGTTACAATTATGTCCTCAAGATTCATCCATGTAGCATATGACAGGTTTTCCTTCTCTTTTAAGGCCAAATAATATTCTATTATCTGTGTATACCATTTTCACTACTTTTTTTTATTGGTACAACTATATTGCTCTGAAATTTCATTTTGTGCTGTGATTTTATTTTGTGTTTCCTGGTATAAAACATAAAGGTAGTCTTATCACGTACCTTGAATTTACTGCTCAGAAACCTTTCTAATTGGATAAACAGAGGCTTTGTAGACGTGAAAATTTAACAGATACTTTCCCCAGGTTTCCAAATGATCCATTAGAAACAAAGCAAGTTTATAAATTAACCGATAAGTCTTTCACAGTGCAAGCTATTTTACAAGCATTTGTAACTGTCTCTCTTCCAAGCAATATGACAAGAACAAAAATAAAAATAAAACCTTTTGACTTGGGAGCTATAGTTTTTTGTTTGTTTGTTTAAGGATACAAGGTCTTTAGGTGATGTTGAACAACTTTTTATTCTTTCAATGGTTTTTTATATGCCTCTTTAGATAAGTCATGAATTTCAGAGGAGGATTATTCCCTCTGAAATTCCTAAACAAAAAGAAATAATCCTAAGCAGAAATAAAACAGTAAATATCTTAACATTATTAAAGGATCATCAAACCATTCATTCACCAAGAGGATAAACCCTTCATCTAATTGAACCGAGGAAGAAATGAAAAAGGTGAGTCAGGATCATTTTGCAGCCAGGGTTTGGGAGCATGGCCTTGGAGAAAACAACTGATCTGCTCTACCAGTTTCTGCTGGGACCCAGCTGACTCGAGTGAAGGTCTAGACTAGTACCAAAGTGAAATTCAATCATTCTCAAAGCTGATTGCCTTGCAAAGAATAGCACTCCAAAGCAATTACCACCCATAAGCATAATAATAAAGCCATTGGAATGTATTTTTATTAGCGGTATAAGAAAATACACCTCCTCCCCCATATACCTACATTTTCCTTTTCTGTCCCTGAGGCTCCAGCCGTCCAGACATTCACAGGTTTCAGTACAGTTTCTATTTCCCAAAGCCCCCACTGTCTGTTGTGCAGAGAATGGGCACAGCTCCTGATCTCCATCAGAAATTGCTGATCCAAATGTGTGGATGGGGCCAGGGAGAGGGCGGAGGAGGGGAGGAGAACGTTCAACGCAGGATGGAGCCAAAGGAAAAAGGGAGAGGCTGGAGCAGGGAGAACGGAGAGCTGGGTTAAGGGGGTTGGGAAAATGCAGGAAGGTAAGGAAGGAGGAGAGGGTGAGGAGAGAATGAATATGACATGGAGGGGGAGAAAGAAGAAGGGGTCGGGGAATGGAGAAATACCGTAGAAGATAGAAATGATTCGAAAAAACATCTTCGAATAAAAGCCAGTTCACCCCAAACTCTTCTGCAGTGTTTTTGTGAGACAGGGAGACTGAAATAGGAAGAGGCCCTTTATTTTCTTAGGAAAAGAACGCAGACCGGAGGTGGGAGAGGAATGGGAGAGAAATTTCCAAACAAAGAGAGAGCCTGTGGCCTCTCCAACTGCCCCGACCCCACGCTGGGTAAACCGTTCACCCTGCAGTCCCTAACATTATCCAGAGAGAGGGGTCTGCTCTCCCTCCAGGCTGAGCACTGGAGCATCGTTGTGCACGGTGAGAGTGGGGCAGGGGTTAAGAAAGAGGCGTCTGTCTGGAGTGGGTAAGGGGCTCTGGATGGAGAGTAGGTGGTCTCCAGAGGGGGCCACCCCAAGGCCTTTGTTGAGGGGACTCGCCTCCCGAAGCCTTCAAGAACACAGAACCTGGGGTTTCCCAGCTTCCTGTCTCAACCTGCAGGGGACACATACATGGTTCCACAAAGGAGAAACGGAAACATGCACAAACCCAGGGCATTCCTTCAAACCTGCATCCCTAGTCCCTGGGCTCCAGCCTGACTGGAAGATATCACCTGTATCATCTTCCAGCCCCCAAGGAAGAACTACCCTAACTTTTGGCCCTTTGAGCAAAGACCCCCTCTCCCCCAGTGTGAAGGAAAAAAAGGCTTTGGCCAGGGGTCAGTGTGCAGCCCACTGCAATGCCTGCCCCCATAGAGGGGCCAGGGTCACGGCCAGCTCTCTTACAGAGTGCTGGAGGGAGTGTGCCCCCTCCCTAACTTCTGACTTTGAACAAACTAACTGAAGTGAGGCTTCAGTTTCCTCACTGCAAAGTGGGTGTAATGACAGGCCCTGATGAAGATGCCTGGAAAGAATATAGTGCAGCCTGAGGCTTATCTTATTTATTATTAGGCTGTGCTCAGTCATGTCCAACTTTTTGTCACCCCATGGACTTCAGCCCTCCAGGCTCCTCTTTCCAGGGAATTCTCCAGGAAGAATACTGGAATGGGTTGCTGTTTCCTCCTCCAGGGATCTTCCTGACCCAGGGATCAAACCAGCATCTCCCGCATTTCCTGAATTGGCAGGTGGATTCTTAACCCCTAAGCCACCACTTGGTAAATATTAGCAAGCTGAATGAGAAAAAAACCTGGGTAAGTGTTTTTTGTTTTTGTTACTGTTGTTCTGTTTTGTCTGTTCTTTTAAAAAATAAATTTGGTTCATTAAAAAAATTCAGGGATAATTGAAATATAACATTAATTTCAGATGTATTATATTGCTGCAAAGATGGGCTTGATAAAGGACAGAAATGATATGGACCTAACAGAAACAGAAGATATTAAGAAGAGATGGCAAGAATACACAGAAGAACTGTACAAAAAAGATCTTCACGACCCAGATAATCACGATGGTGTGATCACTGACCTAGAGCCAGACATCCTGGAATGTGAAGTCAGCTGCACCTTAGAAATCAGCACTACGAACAAAGCTAGTGGAGATAATGGAATTCCAGTTGAGCTATTTCAAATCCTGAAAGATGATGCTGTGAAAGTGCTGAACTCAATATGCCAGCAAATGTGGAAAACTCAACAGTGGCCACAGGACTGGAAAAGGTCAGTTTTCATTCCAATCCCAAAGAAAGGCAATGCCAAAGAATGCTCAAACTACCACACAATTGCACTCATCTCACACGCTAGTAAAGTCATGCTCAAAATTCTCCAAGCCAGGCTTCAGCAATACGTGAACCGTGAACTTCCTGATGTTCAAGCTGGTTTTAGAAAAGGCAAAGGAACCAGAGATCAAATTGCCAACATCCGCTGGATCATGGAAAAAGCAAGAGAGTTCCAGAAAAACATCTATTTCTGCTTTACTGACTATGGCAAAGCCTTTGACTGTGTGGATCACAATAAACTGTGGAAAATTCTGAAAGAGATGGGAATACCAGACTACTTGATCTGCCTCTTGAGAAATCTGCATGCAGGTCAGGAAGCAACAGTTAGAACTGGTCATGGAACAACAGACTGGTTCCAAATAGGAAAAGGAGTTCGTCAAGGCTGTATATTGTCACCCTGTTTATTTAACTTCTATGCAGAGTACATCATGAGAAACACTGGACTGGAAGAAACACAAGCTGAAATCAAGATTGCCAGGAGAAATATCAATAACCTCAGATATGCAGATGACACCACCCTTATGGCAGAAAGTGAAGAGGAACTAAAAAGCCTCTTGATGAAAGTGAAAGTGGAGACTGAAAAAGTTGGCTTAAAGCTCAACATTCAGAAAACGAAGATCATGGTATCCGGTCCCATCACTTCATGGGAAATAGATGGGAAAACAGTGGAAACAGTGTCAGACTTTATTTTTCTGGGCTCCAAAATCACTGCAGATGGTGAGTGCAGCCATGAAATTAAAAGATGCTTACTCCTTGGAAGGAAAGTTATGACCAACCTAGATAGCATATTCAAAAGCAGAGACATTACTTTGCCAACAAAGGTTCATCTAGTCAAGGCTATGTTTTTTCCAGTAGTCATGTATGGATGTGAGAGTTGGATGGTGAAGAAGGCTGAGCGCCAAAGAATTGATGCTTTTGAATTGTGGTGTTGGAGAAGACTCTTGAGAGTCCCTTGGACTGCAAGGAGATTCAACCAGTCCATTCTGAAGGAGATCAGCCCTGGGATTTCTTTGGAAGGAATGATGCTAAAGCTGAAACTCCGGTACTTTGGCCACCTCATGCAAAGAGTTGACTCCTTGGAAAAGACTCTGATGCTGGGAGGGATTGGGGGCAGGAGGAGAAGGGGATGACAGAGGATGAGATGGCTGGATGGCATCACTGACTCGATGGACGTGAGTCTGGGTGTACTCTGGGAGTTGGTGATGGACAGGGAGGCCTGGCGTGCTGCGGTTCATGGGGTCGCAAAGAGTAGGATACAACTGAGGGACTGATCTGATCTGATCTGATATTTCTGCTAAGTCACTTCAGTTGTGTCTGACTCTGTGTGACCCCAGAGATGGCAGCCCACCAGGCTCCCCTGTCCCTGGGATTCTCCAGGCAAGAACACTGGAGTGGGTTGCCATTTCCTTCTCCAATGCATGAAAGTGAAAAGTGAAAGTGAAGTTGCTCAGTCGTGTCCGACTCCTAGCGACCCCATGGACTGCAGCCTACCAGGATCCTCCATCCTTGGGATTTTCCAGGCAAAAGTACTTGAGTGGGGTGCCATTGCCTTCTCCCATGTATTATATTAGGTTGTTGCAAAAGTAATTGCATTTTTTGCATTGTTGAAATTTGCCATTTGCTATTGGAATACATTCTTAAATAAATGTGTTTATACATCATTTTCCTGGAGGAGGGCATGGCAACTCACTCCAGTACTCTTGCCTGGAGAATCCCCGTGGACAGAGAAGCCTGGCAGGCTGTAGTCCATGGGGTCACAAAGAGTCATACACAACTGAGGGACTAAGTAAGTGCACATATACATCATTTTAACACACATTTCTCAATTTGTGATTTTTTGCTAATGTTGTTACATGCTGTTTATATTTATTTTAGACTATAGAAATGATGTTGGACAAAAAGCACATTAGATTGCTTTTTTAATTTGAGTTCAAAATGGGTTGTAAACTAGTAGAAATAACTATCAACATTAACAACACATTTGGCCCAGGAACTGCTAATGAATGTATAGTGTGGTGGTGGTTCAAGAAGTTTTGCAAAGGAGATGAGAGCCTTGAAGATGAGGAGTGCAGTGGCAAGCCACTAGAAGGTGACACCAACCAATTGAGAGCATCATCAAAGCTGACTCTACATGAGAAATTGCCCAAGAATTCAATGTTGACCACTCTATGGTTGTGTGGCATTTGAAGCAAGTTGGAAAGGTGAACAAGTCTGATAAGTGGGTGCCTCATAAGCTGACTGAATATCAAAAAGATCATTATTTTGAAGTGTCATCTTCTCTTACTGTACACAACAACAACAAACCATTTCTCGATCTGATCGTGACATGCGATGAAAAGTAGATTTTATATGACAGCCAGCAATGATCAGCTCAGTGGTTGGACCAAGATGAAGCTCCAAAGCACTTCTCACAGCCAAACTCACACCAAAAAAAAAAAGATCATGGTCACTGTTTGGTGGTCTGCTGCCCGTCTTATCCACTGCAGCTTTCTGAATCCTGGTGAAACCATTACATCTGAGAAGTATGCTCAGCAAATCGATGAGATGCATGGAAAACTGCAACGCCTGCAGCCAGCATTGGTCAACAGAAAGGGCCCAATCCTTCCGCATGACAATGCCTGACTGCACGTAACACAACCAGTGATTCAAAAGTTGAACAAATTGGGCTAAAAGTTTTGCCTCATCCACCATATTCACCTGACCTCTTGCCAACCCAACTAACACTTCTTCAAAAATCTCAACAGCTTTTTGCAGGGAAAATGCTTCCACAACAAACAGGAGGCAGAAAATGCTTTCCAAGAGTTTATTAAACCCCAAAGCATGGATTTTTGTGCTACAGGAATAAACAATCCTATTTCTCAGTGGCAAAAGTGTGTTGATTGTAATGTTTCCTATTTTGATTAATAAAGATGTGTTCGAACCTAGTTATAATGATTTAAAATTCATCTGAAACTGCAATTACCTTTTCACTAACCTAACACAATATAATGGAGAAGGCAATGGCACCCCACTCCAGAACTCTTGCCTGGAAAATCCCATGGATGGAGGAGCCTGGTAGGCTGCAGTCCATGGGGCTGCTAAGAGTCGGACACGACTGAGCAACTTCACTTTCACTTGTCACTTTCATGCATTGGAGAAGGAAATGGCAACCCACTCCAGTGTTCTTGCCTGGAGAAACCCAGGGACAGAGGAGCCTGGTGGGCTGCTGTCTGTGGGGTTGCACAGAGTCAGACACGACTGAAGTGACTTAGCAGCAGCAGCAACACAATATAATGATTTGATATTTGTATATGTTGCAAAATGATCACCACAGTAAGTCTAGTTAACATGTGTCATACACAGTTACAAAGAATTTTTTCCTTGTGATGAAGACTTTTAAGATTTACTCTCTTCAGTTCAGTTCAGTTCAGTCGCTCAGTCGTGTCTGACTCTTTGCAACCCCATGAATTGTAGCACGCCAGGCCTCCCTGTCCATCACCAACTCCCAGAGTTCACTCAGACTCACATCCATCGAGTCAGTGATGCCATCCAGCCATCTCATCCTCTGTCATCCCCTTCACCTCCTGCCCTCAATCCCTCCCAGCATCAGACTCTTTCCAAGGAGTCAACTCTTCGCATCAGGTGGCCAAAGTACTGGAGTTTCAGCTTTAGCATCATTCCTTCCAAAGAAATCCCAGGGCTGATCTCCTTCAGAATGGACTGGTTGAATCTCCTTGCAGTCCAAGGGACTCTCAAGAGTCTTCTCCAACACCACAATTCAAAAGCATCAATTCTTTGGCGCTCAGCCTTCTTCACCATCCAACTCTCACATCCATACATGACTACTGGAAAAAACATAGCCTTGACTAGATGAACCTTTGTTGGCAAAGTAATGTCTCTGCTTTTGAATATGCTATCTAGGTTGGTCATAACTTTCCTTCCAAGGAGTAAGCGTCTTTTAATTTCACGGCTGCAGTCACCATTTGCAGTGACTTTGGAGCCCAGAAAAATAAAGTCTGACACTGTTTCCACTGTTTTCCCATCTATTTCCCAAGAAGTGATGGGACCAGATGCCTTGATCTTCGTTTTCTGAATGTTGAGCTTTAAGCCAACATTTTCACTCTCCTCTTTCACTTTCATCAAGAGGCTTTTGAGTTCCTCTTCACTTTCTGCCATAAGGGTGGTGTCATCTGCATATCTGAGGTTATTGATATTTCTCCCGACAATCTTGATTCCAGCTTGTGTTTCTTCCAGTCCAGTGTTTCTCATGATGTACTCTGCATAGAAGTTAAATAAACAGGGTGACAATATACAGCCTTGACGAACTCCTTTTCCTATTTGGAACCAGTCTGTTGTTCCATGACCAGTTCTAACTGTTGCTTCCTGACCTGCATACAGATTTCTCAAGAGGCAGATCAGGTGGTCTGGTATTCCCATCTCTTTCAGAATTTTCCACAGTTTATTGTGATCCACACAGTCAAAGGCTTTGGCATAGTCAATACAGCAGAAATAGATGTTTTTCTGGAACTCTCTGGCTTTTTCCATGATTCAGTGGATGTTGGCAATTTGATCTTTTCTAAAGATCTGCCTTTTCTAAAACCAGCTTGAACATCAGGAAGTTCATGGTTCACGTATTGCTGAAGCCTGGCTTGGAGAATTTTGAGCATGACTTTACTAGCGTGTGAGATGAGTGCAATTGTGTGGTAGTTTGAGCATTCTTTGGCATTGCCTTTCTTTGGGATTGGAATGAAAACTGACCTTTTCCAGTCCTGTGGCCACTGTTGAGTTTTCCACATTTGCTGGCATATTGAGTTCAGCACTTTCACAGCATCATCTTTCAGGATTTGAAATAGCTCAACTGGAATTCCATTATCTCCACTAGCTTTGTTCGTAGTGATAGTTTCTAAGGCACACTTGACTTCACATTCCAGGATGTCTGGCTCTAGGTCAGTCATCACATCATCGTGATTATCTGCGTCGTGAAGATCTTTTTTTACTCTCTTAGCAACTTTCAAATATGCAATACAGTATTATTTAATTATAGTCACCATGCTGTCTGTACATTACATCCCCATATCTTATTTTATAGTTGTAAGTTTATACATTCTAACACTCTATACCCAACCTCCAACCTACCAATCTGTTCTCTGTATTTATGAAATTTATTATGTGTTTTTTGTTCCCCATATAAGTAAGATCATGCAGCATCTGTCTTCCATGTCTGACTCATTTCACTTAACATAATGCCCTTAAAGCTCATCCATATTGTTGCAAATAGCAAGGTTTCTTTCTTTTCTATGTATTTCTTTCTCATTTATGTATTCTTTTTCAGTACTGCAGTCAGTTCAATTCAGTCGCTCAGTCGTGTCTGACTCTTTGCAACCCCAGGGACTGCAGCACGCCAGGCTAATCAACTCCCATAGCTTGTTCAAACTTATGTCCATTGAGTCAGTGATGCCATCCAAGTGTTTTACCCTCTGTCGTCCCTTTCTCCTGCCTTCAATCTCCCAACATCAGGGTCTTTTCCAAGGAGTCAGTTCTTCACACCAGGTGGCCAAAGTATTGGAGTTTCAGCTTCAGCATCAGTCCTTCCAATGAATATTCAGGACCTATTTCCTTTAGAATTGACTGGTTTGATCCTGCAATCCAAGGGACTCTCAAGAGTTTTCTCCAATACCAGTTTAAAAGCACCAATTCTTCAGCGCTCAGCTTCCTTTATTGTCCAACTCTCACATCCATACATTATTACTGGAAAAGCCATAGCTTTGACTAGACAGACCTTTGTTGGCAGAGTAATGTCTCTGCTTTTTAATATGCTGTCTAGGTTGGTCATAGCTTTTCTTCCTAGGAACAAGCGTCTTTTAATTTCATGGCTCCAGTCACCATCTACAGTGATTTTGGAACCCCAAAAAATAAAGTCTCTCACTGTTTCCCTTGTTTCGTCATCTATTTGCCATGAAGTGATGAGACCAGATGCCATGATCTTCGTTTTTTGAATGTTGAGTTTTAAGCCAGCCTTTTCACTCTCCTCTTTCACCTTTATCCAGAGGCTCTTTAGTTTCTCTTTGCTTTCTGCCATAAGGGTGGTGTCATTTGCACATCTGAAGTTATTGATATTTCTCCTAGCAATCTTGATTCCAACTTGTGCTTCATCCAGGCCAGCATTTCACCTGATGTACTCTGCATATAAGTTGAATAAGCAAGGTGACAATATACAGCCGTAACGTACTCCTTTCCCAATTTGATATGCACCACAGTTTCTTTGTCCATTCATCCATCAGTGGACACTTCGGTTGTTTCCATGTCTTGGTTATTGTAAATAATACTGCAGTGAACATAGGGGTGCATGTAGCTTTTCAAGTTAGTGTTTTCATTTTCTTCGGGTAAATACTCAGAAGTGGAATTGCTAGATCATATGGTGGTTCTATTTTTAACTTTTTGAGGAACATTCATACTCTCTTCCATAGTGGCTACATCAATTTACATTCCTATGAACAGTGCTGGCAGGTAATGTGAACCCTTTTCTCCACATCCTGGCAAACACTTGTTATTCGTTGTCTTTCTGATGATAGCCATTCTGACAGGTGTGATGTGATGTCTCACTGTGGTTTTGATTTATATTTCTCTAATGATTTGTGATGTTGAACATCTTTTCATGTACCAGTTGGCCATTTGTATGTCTTCTTTAAACAATGTCTATTCAGATCTTCTGTCTACTTTTTAATTGAATTGTTTATTTTTGATAATACTGAGTTATATGGATTCTTTATATATTTGGGATATTAATTCCTTATCAGATACATGATTGGCAAATATTTCCACCTATTCAAAATGTTGCCTTTTCACTGTTGATAATCTTCTTTGCTGGGTAGAAATTTTAAGTCAATATATTCCCACTTGTTTATTTTTGCTTTTGCCATCTTGGCTTTTGGAGTCAGATCCAAAAAATTATGGCCTGATGTCAAGGAATTTACCACTTATGTTTTCTTCTTGGAGTTCTATGCTTTCAGGTCTTACATTCAAATCTTTAATCCATTTTGAGTTAATCTTTACAGGTGGTATAAGATAGTAGTCTAGTTTATTTTTTTGCATGTGACTGTCCTGTTTTCCCAACACCTTTATTTGAAGAGACTATCCTTTCCCCATTGTGTATTCTTGACTCCTTTGTTGTAAACTAATTGACCATATTGTGGGTTTATTTCCGGGTTATCCTCTCTGTCCATTGATCCATGAGTTGTTTTTAATGCCAATATCTTACTGTTTTGACTACTGTTGCTTTGGAATATAGGTTGAAATCAGGAAGTGTGTTGCCTCCAGTTATTTTCTTCTTTCTTAAGATTGTGTCAACTATTCTGGATCTTTTGTAATTACATACAAATTTTAGGATTGTTCTATTTCTGTGAAAAATGTCATTGCAATTTCAATGGGGATTGCATTGAATCTGGAGATTGCTTTGGTGACTATGGACATTTTAACAGTAGTAGTTCTTCCAATCCATGAGCACAGGATATCCCTCCATTCCATTTATTTGTGTCTTTTTTAATTTCTTTCACCAATGTCCTACAGTTTTCAGTGTACAGGTCCTTCACCCTCTTAGTTAAATTTATTCATAGATATTTTATTCTTTTTGATGCCATTATAAACAGAACTGTTTTTATTTCTCTTAGTGATAGCTCATTATTACTGTATGGAAACACAACATCTTTTTTATCCTGCAACCTTACAAAATTCATTGATTAGTTCTAGCAGTTTTTGTTATTATTATTATTTTTTTTTGGTAGAATCTATGGGGTTTTCGATGTATAACAACACATCATCTGAAAACACTGACAATTTCACTTTTTTTTTTTCCCAATTTGGATGCCTTTTTTTTAAAAAATTCAAGACCCATTTGTTCTCTAATTTTGCCAACATGGGAACATCCTTCCACGCAAGATCTTGCAGCTTCTCCAACCACCCGGCTGGAGGATTTTAGGATGAGGACCCCACGGGGTGCCTGCTGGGCTGGTGTCACTGTAGATAGGACTCCTGCTGCCACCACCACTGCCCCCTCCCCAATTCTGTCCTCTCCACTAGACTTTCCATCATCTTTAATTTCCCTGGAGTTTTTCAGATTCCAAATGGTCTTTGCTCATACTTCTGTACATGCCTGCTCCCTCAGCCCTGTTGATCCACACCAAAGGGGTAGAAGTGCAGGCGTGCATAGAACACACACAACTATTTTTCAGCACACCAACATTCCACACAAAACTATCTTATAAGCCTTCAGATTCTTCTTCATCAGAGGACATTCCCAAGGCCATGACTTTCCCAGCTCTGCACTGCCATTGTGGGCAGACTAGACATTTGTGGTCACCAGGCCATGTGAGTCGGGCAGCGCCCCAGATAACTGAGGATGGTACCCTGAAGCTCCTCAGCAGGATCCCCATCTTGAGTTGGAGGCCTTATGACAGCAGCACAGTTCTGGAATGTTCTGTCCTGAAGCGAGTCCTGGAGTGACCAGAGCCACACCTACAGGTCTTACTGTCGCTGACCAGCCGCACAGGACCAAGTTGGGCCAAAGGATCTTGATCTAGATCTGGATGCCTTTTATTTCTTTTTCTTGCCTAAGTGCTCTGGCTTTGGGTGTGTGCTTTCGACAAATTCATAAATTCATTCACTCCATTTCACAAATGTTTGAATGTTTGCTATATAACACACACTGGGCTTATGTCAGCAAACAGTCCAGACTCCACAGCTGTCATCATTTTAGTGTTTTATATCAGAAGGAATTTAGTGCCAGGAAGAAAATAAGACCAACAAGGGGGATAAGGAGTGTGTGAGTGTGAGTGTTTATGCGTCTGTGTGTATGTGGGAGGGGCTGTTGGCCATTTTAAATATGTTTGGGAGTATGAAACAGGTCAAGTGTTTCCTGTAGAGTCACAGCGTGTTTGTGGGGAGGGGTATGCACAAGGCTGCCATCTGACCGCTCTTTCCTTGGTATGGAGGGGTGGGGGTGGGTTGGAGGGCCGCTCTCACCAGGGCAGGTGAGACTGAAATGAGAGGGAGGAGCCCTGCACGCCTTATTGACTGGTTTAGTTCCTGATATCTTCCGACTCTCTACAGCCTCCCCAGTCCCGTTCTAATGGCCTTTCCCCTGTCTTACAGGAAGGTGTGTGAGACAGACAGAATCAGGTGTTCTTGGCAGAAACATGTGCTAGTGAAAACTGGCTTATAAGGAAAATAGCAATAGTAATAACTTCCTGACCCCAGTCATTTGGCACACACTCATTTTAGTTCATACACCAGCACTAGTAAGAAACGTGAGGCAATGAGACCACAACCTCTGCGGGCAGACGGGGCGCGCAGCGGACCGTGGCTGTGGCCCGGGGCTGGGGGAAAAGAGCGCACGGGGTCGGGAGCTGGTTCCAGCGCGCACCTAGCGGTGACTCTGGAGCCCGCCGCCCGCCCTGTGCGGGGCGGGGCCTGCACGGGGGCGGCCCCTCGGCGGCCCCTCCTCCTGGGCCCAGAGCTGCAGGCCCGAGTAAAAGAGGCTCCCGGAGGCGGGCGCGGAGCACAGTGCTGTGGCGCGCGGAGGAGTGGTGCACGTGGCTCCGGGAGCTCTTCCCCGGCTTCCCTCAGCTTTCCTTCCCGCGAGCCGGGACCCTCCCGCGGCCCCTTTTGTGTTCGCCTACCCCTGGCGCGCGTGAGAAGGGTCCGCACAGTTCCCCCGCGCTCAGTAGACCAACTTGGAGCCGCAACTTTGTTGGTGGAGCCGCGCCGGGTTTAACGGAGCACTGCGCATGCGGAGCTCCAAATTCAAACAGCTGTTTCCAGGGGCTGGAGGGCGGGTGGGACTGGGAGTCGCTAGGGCTAGGAGAGGCTTTCTCCAGGAGGCGGCCTCTCGGGAGCCATGGTGGACCGGGGCCCTCTACTTACCTCGGCCATTATCTTCTACCTGGCCATCGGGGCGGCGATCTTCGAGGTGCTAGAGGAGCCGCACTGGAAAGAGGCCAAGACAAACTACTATACCCAGAAAGTGCATCTGCTCAAGGAGTTCCCGTGCCTGGGCCAGGATGGTCTGGACAAGATCCTGCAGGTGAGCTGGAGGTTTAGGAGTGCTGAAGGGGACCCCGTCCCAGCTTTGGATGACCCTCACTCTCTGTGGGTGGTCCTGGGGGGTGATGGGTGATGATGTCTCACCGTGAGTCTGACCACTGGAATCCGTCGTTCACCCATGGACGCAGGAATCAACGCACGCGCGCGGAGACTCTTTGGAACCCAGTTTGTGCCGAGAGAGAATTTAGGCTTGACCCGCGGGTGAACCAGGCCCCGAGGTGGCTCGGTGTGGGTGCGCGGGTACCTCCCTGGTTGGAGGAGGCTGTGGGGCGGATAAGGGCGTTTATCTTCCCTTGGAGACGCTCCCAGAGTTCGGGCCGTCCGCCGGGTGCCACCCCCTCGCGTCTCCACCTCCCAGCTCCCGGGCCAGAGCGGCACCCCGCCGGCTCTTTTTCGTCCTTTCTTCACCAGCCCGGGGTAATGGCGCGAGGCTCCTTCGCCCCTGGCAGGGCTCGGGATGGGGGCGGGGGGGGGCGGTTGCGGTCCGAGGCTCTGTCGGGCCTGACCCCTCCGGGATGCGGGCTGGTGGCTGGAACGCTGGAGACTCGCGCAGGCTTCCGGGAAGGCTTATCTCGTGGAGACATCCCCGAAGGGCTTGGAGTTCAACTTTGTGAAAGTAACCAGTGAAACAAAAGGACAGCACCCGGGGCGTCCCTTTTCGAGGGTGGGGGAAGGGAGGAGAGGTTGTGCAGAATGGGAGGTGGTGGGAGAGTTTCTCCTCCGTGTTGGTAGATTCGTGTGTACTATAGTTGACATTAATCTCACTGCGATAAACTGCGGGGCTTGTTTGGGGACCGAAGGCCTGTACCTCAGTTTCTCGAAGGTTCTTAACTTTAGCCGTTCACCCTCCTTGGCCTACCGTGATGGCCTCCCTCCAGTGAATCCACCAGACCTGGGTAAGAGCTGATGAAGGCTCTAGGTGGTGAGGTGGAGTACAGATATTGTCCAAGGTGTGAAATTTCTCTTGGGGTAAAAGAGGTCAGAAAGGAACTTTGATGAGGAACAGTGTTTAATCTACTTTGCCTCCCCAGTCCTCTATGGCTGGTAATTGTCTCTCAAATTTTTCCCTGTGCAATGTCCCTGTATGTAAGATGGGAACAAACCCGTCTTCATCTGTCTTTCCTGCTCTGGTCTGTTGGAAGGTTGAAAGCATTAGAAAGCATGACAGTGTCTTGCCTGTGGATTCCCCTTTTTGTCCTCAAATCGATGGACACCTAAATACCCCTGGTGAGCTTATAGGTGCTTGCTGGCAGGTGGTCAAATACATTTGTCCTCTTAGGAGCCAGTGAAAGGTTTAGGTTAGAAGGTTGGGTGTTGGATTTTCGTGGAGAGTCTCCTGTCTGGGAGCAGCTTCCAGGGCTGGGGGCTGTTGGGAGATGAGTTTGGTGGGAGGATGCACTTCAGGAGGGAGCTGGGTGATGTCGCTCCTAAAAGCAGGAGATCTGGGTGGCTGCGCCTTCCTTGGAATGGGTGTCTGCCCTGTGTGTGCGTGTTGGGGAGGGGGGGGGGTCCTTTTATAATTTCCCTTGAGGAAACAATTCCTCTGGAGAAGAGTTGTTGTTTACTTTGCTCCAGGGCTTTGTTTAGAGGGGGAGGAAGGCAGGCGGGGATGATAAAGAATCGAGCTGCCCTCGAAGTGTTTCCCTCTCTGCTGCTCCTCCGCCACTGCAAGGGAAGGAAGGAAAGAATTCAAGGCTGAATGTGGGAAAATAAACTTCAAAACACGAGGAGTAGGGAAAGGGGGGGTGGTGGTCCATGTGAGGCACCCGGGTGCAGCTGGTGGTTATAGCTTTGGAGGTTAGACAGCTTTCTTAAGGTGTTGGAGCAAGCAAGAAGCCTGACATTTTTGAGGTCCTTTTAAACCCGCCAGGAATTAGCATCCCCCTATCCCCCTCCCCCAAATCCAGCAGGTAACTTTAGGAAAAAGATTTGGGCCTCAGGCTAGTTTGACTGGGACATGCTTATAGACAGGCCAGCCTCTCAAGCCATATCCAACATGGCGAGTCCCCTCCCTTCGTAGGAAAAACCCCAGAAATGAGAATGGACCAGTGGAAGCGTTAACCCAGCATTGCTTTCCATCCACAGAAACCTGCCTGGCATCGCTCTCTGATCTGTGACTTGGGGCACTGCTTCAGGTCTCAGGAAATTGCTTTAAGGAAAATGAAAACTCAAAAATCTTACCCATCTAGCTGCTCCGGCATTTTCCACCTGAGTTCTGTGTTTTTATCAAGTTCAGAATAATCACCTTTGTAATCCTAACAGAGTCCCTGGTTAAGAATTCCTGGGGTGGGGGCCAACCCCCTGCCCCAAGGGCTGTTGGAAGGGAGGGGGTGGTGCAACCTGGTTTGAGGTTTTTCTTAGAGTGGAAATTTTGTGTATTCTTTCAAAGACATAAAGGGAGTTAAGACCTCCTTCTTTAGATCTTTGGAAATAGTACCTGGGTTGTCAGTTGCTTCCTCCCTCTGCATGCTGTGGTTGAACTGAGGTGGAGGAGGCTGACTTTCAAACGCTCTGTGCCACACTGGCCCCAGGCCACGTGGTCGCCCTCCTTCCAGCCTTTGGAACCATCTTGAACCCTTGCTCTCAAGCCTGCTCCTCCAGCTACTGGGTGACCCGTTCCCCCAGCCTCTTCCTAAATTGCAGAGGCTCCCACAAGAGGAGTTGGCATTGGCTCAGCACCTGGCATGTTGGGCGTTGTGGGCGGCAATCAGCATTTTATGAGAGAGGCCCTAAGCTGGTTTTGCCATCTGGCTTGGCCATTTACCCATCAAACCATTTGACTTGGCCTCTCTTTCCTCATCTGCAAAGTGAGGTTTGAATAAGGTTTGAATCTGGCGAGGGTCTAGTAAGTGGAAGCATCAGGCATTGGGTGTGTCCAGGTGTAACTGGAAACACCGAGCCTTGCACCTCTGCACACACTGAGGACACGGTGACCAGGGCAACCTGCTAGGCCCCTTACCTGCCTTAGTCAGGTACTCTTTATAGCACCCTTATGTGTTCAGATCAGGAAGCTGAAGCTCAAGGGAATGACCGGGAGGGCACACACAGACTCGGCTAAGACCTGGACATCTGCCACCAGAGCCTGCTCCTTGTCCATACACCCTTGCACTCCCCCTTAGGCGTGTGAAGCTGTTGGTCTGTCGGTGAGCTTAATAAATTGGTTCTGCTGGACTCTGGTCGGCTGGGAAATTCTATTTTCTATTTCCCTTCGAACAGGCATGGGCACGCAGGCGTCTCCTGTGTTGTGCCTGGCTGAGTCGGCACCTCCTCCCTTACAGCAGCCATCCACCTCACCCCACTTCTCCTTGAGAAGCACAGAAAAACCAGAGGGTTGGGATGCCGGGCAGGAATGAACCTTTCTCAACCTTCACCTCTGCAGCGATCCTAAACAGGAAGGTTTTCCAGGGCTGACTGTGTGCCACGACTCTGAATAAGCACTTTACCTATGCTCTGATTTTAATCTAGTCTTCCCTTTTCAATCCAGATGAAGACTTGAAAAGATGATGTAATTTGCCCAGGTTCTTACAGTACAGGGTCAGGTTTCATACTGAAGTGAAACTGAAGTATATTGCAGAGTATATGGGAATTAGCCAACAAGTGTTTATTAAGCGCCTGCTGCGTGTGCGGCAGTGGGCAAAGCACTGGGAATGCAAGGATGAATTAGACACAGCCAGGCTCAGACTGGCCTGCTGGGGAGAAGGATGGAAAAATCCACCTTGACAAGACAGTGTGCCAGGGCCCCCAGGTCCAGCCTGACTTTAGGGTGCACTCTCAGGAGGAGATGCCCTCCAGCCAGAGTGGGATCTTGATTATTATATGGCTTTGTTTTCTGGCAGCGCCTTACCCCACATCCTGGAGTAGGAAATGGCAACCAACTCTGGTATTCTTGCCTGGAAAATCCCATGGACAGGGAAGCAGCCTGTGGGGTCCCAAAGAGTGGGACCCAGCTGAGTGACCGAGCACACCCCACGGCATGCAGGATCGTAGTTCCCCAACCAGGGATCGAACCCGTTCCCCCTGCAGTGGAAGCACAGAATCCTAACCCCTGGGCCACCAGGGAATTCCCAGGAGTGGGAACTGGGAATTTATGAGGGTGTCAGAGAAGAGGGCGTCAGGATGAGATTGGTGGACAGTATCACCGATGCAGTGAACATGAACCTGGGCAAACTTCAGGAGATGGTGAGGGACAGGGAGGCCTGGTGTGCTGCAGCCCATGGGGTCGCAGAGAGCCGGACACGACTGGGTGACTGAACGCCAACAACAAAGCAGGAGAAGAGCGGGAAGAGGATCCTAGCAGAGGGCCAGGAGGGAGACCACAGGCCTCACGATGTGGCTCTTGGGGATCCTTTGTTTCCTGGGGATGCAGGGGTCACCCCAGGCCCTGCCTTCTGCTGGGGCCCCATCCCTAACCAGGTTTTCTTGGACAGCTCAGAGCTGACCCATTCCTGGAAGCCTCTTGGATCCCACCGACCTCCTTACCTGCCTTGTCCTCTTCCGAGGTTTTCTGTCTGTGCCCAGTCGCTCTCCTTTTATCTTCTGGGCCCTTCACACTCCCCCACACATATTCTGGTCCATAGAGTATTCCAACATTGAGGTTCTGACACCAGTCCTCCTCCTAAAAGTTTAAAAAAATTTAACTACGGATCATGTAAAATTACATGTGACCAAATGCTCAGACTGGGCACATGACTTGAATTTGGTGGTGGGGGGCGGGGTGGGGGGGGGAACCTAGGGTTAACATGAAAGCCTCTTTTGTTTCAAGCCTTGCTGGAAATTGTAAAGCGCACTGGTCCACTTAACTGCCTTTGTAAGTAAAGAGTGCACAATCGATCTTTTGATTATCCAGGATCGCAGAAGCCTACGGGTCATTCATTCGAAACAACTCTCACCGTCTAGGAGTGCAGAAGTGGGCAGTGGAGAGGTTGGGTGTTTTGGACAGAAGAGGTTCCTTCCTAAAGGCTCTCGTTTTCTTATTTTTGTTCAGCTCAACGTCGAGGGCAGCCAAAACCAAAAAAAATTCTCAGATTGATAAATCTGCTTTCGTTAACTACTCTGGTTAGAATTTTAACAGTTAAGGTGAATTTTTATTGAATCGTTTTGAGAGTTTTACTAGAGCCCTTAGGATGACTACAGATGGCATAGTAATAGAAGCTTATTGAAGGCAGAGATTAGCAAGTGTTGAAAGGTTCTCGTGGGGGTTGGGGGAGTCCTATAGGAGAGAGGCACAAGGGAGGTGATGACTGGGGCTTCTAAGTGTTTTCCTGGGGTTTTGCCCTATTCATAGTCTGGCGTTTAAAAGAAACACAGTCCTCCGGTTTTGGAGGCTGTGCTTGGCTGGCTCTGACCTCAGGCCAAGAGCTTTCATCTTGAACTTGGTTGTTTGCTGTTAGATTGGCCTCAGCCTTTGAACTTGATGTGTGTGGTGAGGGGGTGGGGGAAGCAGGGGACAGGGAAGTACAAGGCTTTGGGGAACAGGGAAGCCAGGCTCCTGAGACGGAACCCCAAGGAGAGTCTTTGTACAAATTGAGATGCTAGAGCCGGAGAGAACGGAGTGGCCTCTGTCACTGGGGTGATAGAGAGAGGCGGTGTGAGGCCGGTGATTGTAGGGGAGCGTGAAATAGCATGTGAACACCTCCTGATGTTCCTTTGGGGGAGTGGAGAAGATAGAGGTGAATCCCCTTGGAGATTTTTGCTGAGAGTCCCTCCGGACCCCTGGAATAAGTGGAGGAGCCCTGACCTCCTCGTTCTCCCCAAGGGTGCGTTGACACGGATAAGAGGACCTGCTGCTCTCGGCAGGCGTCTTTGTCCACGTGCTACTTGGCTTATCGGTGTGGGCCCCTTACTGTTGCTGAAAGAGTCACCATCCAAGCTTTGTGTCTGTTGGTGACCGGTGGCCTCTGAATGCATGGCATTAGATCACCTTCGCAGGTTGCTTATTGGAAACAGTGCTTGACACACAGCAAGGCTCATTAAGTGTTAGCTGCCGCTGCCACTGAGCTTCTAAATGCCACTTCTACGCGATGCCCCTTCCGTACCCCACGGAGTCAGATCTTCCTAGAGCAGAACAAAGGGCAACTGACTTTCTTTTCTTTTAATTATAGTGAAAAACACATACCAAAGTATACACTTTTTACCTTTTTTTGGAGTGCTGTTCAGTAGTGTTATGTGTATTCATGTTACCGTGAAACAGATCTCCAGAATTTTTCATCTGGCAAAACTGAAACACTAGACCTGTTAAACAGCTCTCCTTCCCCCCACCCACCCAGGGCTGTGTGACTACCATTTTACTTTCTGTTTCTGTGAATTTGGCTCCTCTAGATACCTTACAAGCGGAATTGTATAGTGTTTGTATTTTGGTGTAAAATGGTGCAACCACTATGGGAGACAGTATAGAGATTCCTCAAAAAATTAAAAATAGACTGCCAGGTATGTGTCTGTGTTCCTTGCTCAGTCGTGTCTATTTCTTTGCAACTCAGTGGACCAAAGCTTTCCAGGTTCGCCCAGGCAAGAATACTGGAGTGGGTTGTCGTAACTTCTTCCAGGGGATTTCCAGACCCAGGGATCGAACCTGGGTTTCCTGCATTGCAGGCAAATTCTTTACCGTCTGAGCCACCAGGGAAGCTCACATGATCCAGCAATTCCACTTCTGGGTGAACCACCTTTGTATTTATTTATTTATTTGAAGATTTTTTTGGGGCGGGGGATGTGGACCATTCATCCTTATTGACTTTGTTCCAATATTGCTTCTGTTTTATGTTTGTTTTTTGGGGTTTTTTTGGCTAGGAGGCCTGTAGGGTCTTAGCTCCCCAACTAGGGATTGAACTCGCTCTCCCTGCGTTGGAAGTCGAAGTCTTAACCGCTGGACGGCCAGGGAAGTCCCTCTGCCACCCATGTAAAAAAGCTAGAGAGAGGGTAGGATGGAGGATCCATTTTCATTGCAGCCCTCCTCGGGGAGGTGTGAAACTGCCTGATGGTTCTGGACTGCAGCCGCGGGACAGAGGGGTGAGGGTCAGATGACCAGGCTCTCTGGGTTGAGCCAAAGAATTTGAACTCACCAAATTTTTGCAATTTTCCAGTAAGGGAGTAAACAGCATTTCAGAAAGATTCCTCTTCCTTCAACAGCTGTTTGCCACTTAAAAGAAGTGGAGCATTCTATTCTAAACTAACGTTTCTGTGGGCTGATCCTTTTACCCCCCTGTTGTTCTGATAAAGATGTCTCCTCCCTCTCTGCTGATGTGAGGGAGTGTGGTTTTTTCTACCAAAGCCCGCAGAGCTCACAGCCCCATAAAAGAGCCCACACGCACTCCCTTACACCCAGCTTGCAGTTAGGGTACCTCTCTCCCTTCCTTGTTGGTCCAGGTCTGGGTCCCCTCCATTGATGACGTTCCCAGATGATGCTTTAGTTGCTTCTTTAGGTTATCATGGGGGGTGGGGTGCTCCAGCTCTGTATAGCTGCCTGAGGTTTCTCGCCTTTTTGTGAGCAATTCATCTGACACCCCAAACCTCAGAGACCTGGGCAGAGTTTGGGGATCTCAGGGGGACCCATGCCTGCCAGCTGTCACTTTGGTGTGATAGAAACCTAACTTCGAAGCCCCAGAAACCAGATGGGGGCTTGGCCCTCTGGAGCTCCGTCTAGCTGGGGAGAGAAACAGGGCTGTGGTGGTGAAATGAGGGGAAATATAGTCCTGGTGCCAAGTGATGGGTTGCAGATGGTGAGGCTGGAAAGATGGACAAGGGTCAGGCGGCCTCGGAGGAGTCAGTTCCTGTTTCCTGAGGGCTGCCTGTAGAGCCCTGTGGCCTGTGGTGGGGAGGGATCTGGCTCTGAGCAAAACATTGCGCCTGCCCTCAGGGAGCCCCTACTCTAGAGAAAGACAGGTAAAGAGCTTGTTACCTGAGGTGTTCATAGGTGCAGCTGGAGGTTCCAGGCATGTACTGTTGAGACGTGAATTTCTGCTCTTGAACTTAAAGTGGTGGGGGGAGCATTGAGGTGGGCAGAAGCGATGAGTGGAGTGGGCTGCAGCCCCCTTGAACTTTCTGCCAAATACCTCCCAGATGCCAGGCTGGTTCTTACCTTATCTCATTGAACCTGTCCTATGGGTTAGGTGTTAATGCTCTGCTGAGGTCAGGGGATTTGCCCAGGGTGGCATGGTTAGCTAGAGGTTGGGAGTCACCCTGCCTTGCTGATTTCAGAGCCTTGGATCTGAAGGGAGGTAGAGTCAGGAGGTGGAAGTGATGGGAGTGAGCAGGGATTGGGGACCTGGGGTGCAGTTACTGAGCACTTGCTTCACCACTGGCAGTGGCAATGGTTTGTGTGCATCATCTCATAGTCCTGGGGCAACCCTCCGGCAAGAGCAGCAGTGTGGCTCCTACAACTTCACTCTTTTGCCGGAGGCTGTACAGCTAGGAGGTGGAAGAATGTGGATTTGAACCCAGAGCCCACACTACGAAACATACAAAAACAAGGAGCAAAGGCCCGGAGGTGGGAAAGTACAGGGTGTGTGTGGTGGCTGCAGAACCCTAGGGTGCATCAGGAGGTTCTCTGTGTAATTGGCTGAATACTTAGCCGTGTGACTTTGAGCAAGTCAGTTTCCTAATCTGTGAAATGGGACTACAGTATAGCATTGCCCTCATTGCTGCAGAATCCATGTAAACATATTTGAGCAGCCCAAGCAACTGGTGATTTCCTCTGTTAGCTGCTGCTCTTGTTACCCAGAGCTCGGCCTCTCTGTACGCCAGTCTTGAATCAAATCCCAGAGACAGTTTTGGCTGAAGTAGAAAAGTATAGCTTTATTATGTTTTGCCAGGCAAAGGGAAACACACTGAGCTTCTGCCTGGAGAAAAATAGGTGTCTCTCATCAAAGAACTTGATGAGGGTTTAGAATAGTGAGTCAAAGTGGAGTCTATTTGATGGGATTAGGGTGTGCAGAGTTTCGGGTGGTCAACTCCTCATATTGATAAGTTTCTCTGATCCCTTTAATCTTGCCTCAGGTGGTTTCCCTGATTAGCCGTTGTTCCAAATCCGCCCTTTGGAACTCGGGGAAGGTCATGGAGGCTGGAGTCTTGCCTACAAGAAATGGGGGACAGAAGGCGTCCAAGCCTGGGAGCCCCACAGGGCCGTACTCGGTTTCACTCTGGCACCTCCATCTCTGGGCCCTGGGGCTGTTCCCGATGCCTACTTAGGTCTCGCCATGTCCTGAGCTCCCAATCTGGAGATGGAGACACGGATGGTAAAGCCCACCAGAACTCCTGGTGGAGTCACCCACCATTTTTCATTTCCTGCAGGCTCACCCACCTCCCAGGAGAAAAGGAAGGTGTATCGCCTCTTGCCTTCCAGCAGAGCCCTGCCTTCTCCTCTGGAGAAAGGGCACGAGTCCTGGCTTATCCCAGGCCTGGGTTAAACCTCTTCCCTTCCGGAGGATCCTGGGTCCAGATGACCTCACACGTGACTTCCCTGGAGGGTTGGTCACACCGGATGTGGGATCTAAGTTGTGCCCTCCTTGGGGTCAGACACCACCCACCTCCCCTCTCCATGGGTCCTTGATAGCCAGGTCCCGTTGATTGGCTTTGAAGTGCACATTCTGTTTTTCTCCTTCTCTCTAAATATTTGGGTTTCCTGCTGAAATATTTAGGCAGGATTGTGTACTTCTGGCTGTTGTCACCTCCCATGGCACTCCGTAATCAGGCTGCCTAGCTGGCCCCTCCTGTTAGGAAAAGGCTTGCCCCCAAGCTCTGTGAGAAGTGGCGGGGAGGGGGTGACCTGGGGGCAGGGTCAGCCTGGCTCTTCCTGTAGCCTAGTGGCTGGTCCTGTGGGTTGCCTGGGGACTGGTAGGCCACAGCAGCTGGCAAGGACTCAGTGGAGCCTTCCTCTGCATGTGTGCCCAGTGCTTGGGGCCAGAGCTGGGGCTGGGAAGCCCTTGTCTGAACCACTGTGAAGGGAATAGCTGGTTCTAACTCGAGTTCTGATTGTCCCTGCAGTACTGGTTTGTGCTTTGTGACCCTGGTCAGATTTCACCTCTCTGGACTCCACTTCCCTGGACTCTGTGTGTGTGTTAGTCACTTAGTTGTGTCCAACTCTTTGCGACCCCATGGACTACAGCCTGCCAGGCTCCTCTGTCCGTGGGATTCTCCAGACAAGAATACTGGAGTGGGTGGCCATTTTCCTTCTCCAAGGGATCTTATTGATCCAGGGATGGAACCTGGGTCTCCTGCATTTGCAGGCAGATTCTTTACTATCTGGGCTATAGGGAAGTCCCACTTCCTTGGAGTAAGTTCATCCATTCATTCAAGAAGGCTTAGCAGGCCTCTTAAATTAGGCCTAGCCAGACTGCACACTTCTTTGCTAGACTGCACACTTCCCTGGTGGCTCAGACAGTAAGGAATTTGCCTGCAGTGCAGGAGACCCGGGTTCGATCCCCATGAAGTCACAATGAGTTGGACACAGATGAGTGACTGGCACACACATACCCAGCATAGACCACAGGAGCTCCGTGTGTGCATGCCCCACACACTGAAACAGGAGCTTCCCTACCTGGGTTCTAGCCCGGTCAGCGACTTGCTTGGAATCTGTTTGTGGGACTCCTGGGTGGCCAAGCAATGTACCTGGCTCTGGTTGGGAGGCAGACAGCTATGTGGGCCTTTGGGTTGGAAGTCTAGTCACAAGGGACCCAACCTCCTACAAACTCAATGGCCATGAGTTTGAGCAAACTCTATGGCCATGAGTTTGAACAAACTGGCAGATAGTGAAGGTCAGGGAAGCCTGGTGTGCTTCAAGTGCATAGAGTCGCAAAGAGTTGGATATGACTTAGCCATTGAACAACAGCAAGCCTCCTGCAAGGTCAAGGTGGTTACCTGGGTAAACTGAGCCAGGACAGGCTCTGGCCCCAGAGAGCAGAAGGGAGGCGGCTTTATCAAAATTAAGCTGCATGAGGGCCACATTGCCTGGTGGTCAAGCATAGGCTTATAAGTCACACAGCCTTCGAAAGCTGGACCCCGAGCCTCTGGCTTCATCAGAAAGTGATGGTTCCCATCTCACTGGGCACAGAGACCACCCAAGGACTCTTGTGGAAGGTGCACTCTGATCTTTTTTCCTTTGAGGGACTTTACAAGACCAACAGCTCTGCCTCTCTGGGTCTCTTTATCTCCAGGAGTCCCCTTACTCCTTTCCCCTGGGATTAGCAAGACCCCCTCATAGTGAGCAGGCCTGGCAGCCTCTTCTCCCCACGGGAGGTGATTTCTGCTTTCAAGGAACTTGAGACAGAGCGGAGACCCATTCCTTCGTCCGTGCGGATGTTTACCCAGTGTGTGTGCAGGCCTGGTGGAAACCTGCCGCAAAGAGGATGAGCAGGTCCTCCTGCCTGTCGGGGAATGTCCCCAGACCACATGCCGTGGAAACCACGGGGGCACGTGGACGTGCAGGGGGGTGGGGGGAGAGGCAGGGAGGAGGGAGGAAGGCAGGGCTGTTGCTGGCCCTTTGGCATAACTGCAGCCTGCCCTGGGCCTTTTCTACCCACTGCTCGGGGCCTAGCTGACTGGATGTCGGCCCCAGGGGATGAGCAGGACTGTTGCACAATGTTGCCTGCAGCACCTGGGTGAACTCTAGGGTTTGAAGCCTCCCCCCCCCCCCCCCCCCCTCCCACAGCTCCCCCCCCCCACCCTGCACCCTCCCTTCCCCTGGTTCCCACCCTTGGCCTCACTACGGGCTTCTGCACAGCCACTGCTCTGAGGTGCCTTCCTGTGATCTCTCTGAGGTCAACTGGGAAATGTCATCCCATTTGCTTGATGGGAAAACTGAGGCCTGGTGAGAAGCGTTTATTCACTTATTTATTTTGGCTGTGGTGGGTTTTCTTTGCCGCATGCAGGCTTTCTGTAGTTGTGATGAGTGGGGTCTCCTCTTCATTGTGGTGCCTGGGTTTCTCATTTCCATGGCGTCTCGTTGTGCAGCTCAGGTTCTAGGCTCACAGGCTTCAGTAATTGCAGCGTGTGGGCTCAGTAGGTGTGGTGCACGGGCTTAATTGCTCCACGGCATCTGAGATCTTCCCTGACCAGGGATTGAACCTGTGACCCCTGCATTGCAAGGCACATTCTAAACCACTGGTCCACCAGCCTTTAAATCAAAGCCCTGAACAGCCTTTAAATCAAAAATCTTCATGTGTGTTGGGTTGCAGAGCCTTTATTTCACTTACACTAACCTGGCCTGATTTCCTAACCTGCCCCACCCCAGCACACCCTTTCCTGGAGTACCAGTTTCCCTACCCACTAGTGAGTTTTTCTGGAATAAGAGGCAGAGGTTGAAATTGTGGTCAACCCCCTCACCGCACAGGGTTTGGGGGGCCATCCAGAGCCTGGGGCAGAAATGACCTGATGCCTCGCTGGTCCTTCACAGGACCCTGCTCCCTAAGGGTTTGAGCCTAAGGAGGTGTTGTTGGCTGGTTTCTTGGAGGCTGGCGGGGATGGGGGAGGAGGAGGGTCTGGCTCTGGGTGCTCCTCCTGGCAGCAAGTCATAAAATATGAAGCTGTAGGGAGCTTAGTGGTTATCTAACTAGCCTCCCTTTACAGTCCTGGAGCCAAGGCCTTGGGAGGTTATGTAATTTTTCCAAGGTTACTGTGCTTTCCAGGGTGGGGCAGGTACAATAAAGGAGTAGGTATTGCTAAGTGGGGCAGTTGGGGAAGGCTTCTTGGAGGCAGTGGCCTCAGGAAGTGGGAGGTGGTCACTGCTGTAGCAGTCAGGGATTCTGATAGAGTTGCATCAGGACCACCGACTCAGAAAACCTGTCATGGTTTCCCCCGCAGACCACACGGGGGGAGCAGAGTCCAGAGCGCATGGGCCACTGCAGAGACCTAGGCTCTGAGTCCGATCCTTGCCAAGAGCCAGGGTCCTTGCAGCAGCCCCAAAAGATCTAGACTCTGCTCCCCGTGGGGTCTTGCCTCTGTCTGGATCCCTACCCTTGATCCCTGCTGCAGACTGGAGGCTATGCCCCTAGGGTGAGGGGGCTGTCTAAAACCCTGCACCCTCACAGCATGTCTCAGCCTTTACCAGGAACTCAGGTCTGTGTCTGCTGATAACGTAAGTCACCTTGCAGGTGGTGGCAGAGAGAGGCATTCCAGCCGTCACTCAACAGCAGGGACCGCAGCTGGCACCTGGTGAAGGAAGGGCAGGTGGGAGCCGTCCCACACTGCAGGGACTCCCGACAGGGGGACCATAGGTGCTGTGCAAATTCGTGTGCAGATAAGACAACTGAGGCAGAGGATTAAGTAAGTCTTTCCGGGTCACGCAAAAGCTAGTTAGTCGGCCTGAACCCAAGCCTCTGGGTTCAGAGCCCCGCAGGGTTGCCCCATTTAGACTCCATGTGTCCTAAATCAGGGCGTCTTTTACCAGCTGTGCTGGGCCACCAGCCCCTCCTAGAGACTGGCTTTCTCCTTGGACCCTGTTGGCTCTAGCCGCCCCCTCCGCCCCGAAGCACACCGGGCCTGCTCACTGGCCCTTTGCTGGGCACCGCTCTCTTCAGCCTTTGTGGGTCCTGACATCGCTGTTTCCTGACCTGGTTTAGGTTTGTTCACCATTTGCAGTGTGAAAGGTTTGAAAGCAGGAAAAACCTGGGTTAGGTAAGTAGGTGCCACAGTTCAGGGCAGGTGCCGTCAGCTCCATCCCTGGCCCCAAGCCCGATCCCCTGGCATCCTTATGGACCTGTTAGGCCCTGACCCTTCACTGAAGGATTTGTGGGTCAGGGTACCCAGAGCCAAGCTCTAAAGAAAAAAAAATGAAAGACCTGGAAGGGGGAAGTACAGCTTGCCTCTTGGCCATGGGGTTCCTGTCTGAATCTCTCCAGCAGCTACAGCCACACTTGTGACCCATCCCCTACTTGGCTTCCCCAGGGCTAACCCCTCATGGGACTCTGGTCTCCCCCTGGGGAGGGGAGAGCTCTTGCCTTGCCTTTCCCACCACCTGCTCAGATCTGCCGGCACGACTGAGGTCAGGCTGGCTATTTTACGGTGAGCAGAGGACCCCTGGGGTGGGTGAGCCCTTCATGGACGTGAGTGTTGATTTTGGCTTGGGTGCCCCTTGTGTCTCATTCAAGGTTCTTGCTCCCCCCATGCCTTTGGGTGCAGGACGGCACCTGTTCAGACTCTCCAGAGGAGAAAGAACAGCAGCCCCGTGCCCTCCCCGTAGCTCCTGTTCAAATAAAACTCTCTGCCTGCCTCCCGGGTCGAGGAATGCATCCTGACGGTGTTAGCTTTGGATGTGTGCCCTGCACCGCCCCCCCACCCCCACCCCCGCCCCCAGCATCCCGCCCCCTTTGGAGCAGCGGGTGGAAGGGCTGCCTCTGGCCGAGGGAGAGTGCTGAGTGGGCTGAGCTTGCTGGTGCAGTAATGTCTTGTCAGCACCCCCCGGGGAGCAGGAAAAGGGAGGGTGTCCTGGTTATCAGCTTTTCAACACCCTACCTCCCCAGCCCCCGGGGACACGAAGACAGAGCCAGGTCCTGGGCCTGGCTGAGCGGACTTGCTGTGTGACTAGGCAGGGTCCCCACCTCTCTCTGAGCCAAAGGATTTCTTCACTAAGGCCAATTAGAGTCTCACTGAGCGCCAGCACTTTGCCCAGTGCTGGTTCAAGGTTTGTGGGAATTAAGAGCCATATATAGACATTAGCCTTGCCTTTGAGGTTGGGCCAGGCCTGGTGGCTCAGTTGGTAGAATCTGCTTACAGTGTGGTAGACTCAGCTTCAGTCCTTGGGTCGGGAAGATCCCCTGGAGAAGGAAATGGCAACCCACTCCAGTATGCGTGCCTGGAGAATTCCATGGACAGAGGAGTCTGGTGGGCTACAGTCCATGAGGTCACAAGAGCTGTACATGACTTACCTACCTACCTACCTAAGGCCCTGCGATGTATATGAAGGATTATGCAGGTGCAGCAGGTTGTAGGAGCCTTTCCAAGGTAGAAATGTTGCCGTAGGTGGGGGTTGGGGGGAGATGCCGGGGAGGGCTCCCCTGACCTTGACAGTTGCCTTCTATTGAGCCCCCTCATTTTCTGAACACATCCCTTGCCCCCACATTAGAGCACATTGCTCTGGGGTTGTGCCTTGTCTGCACCCCTTACCCCCTCCTATCAGGCTGTACCCCACTGGATCTGAACTCTCCCGCTGTGTGAGAGGGTAATGATTAATGGACATCCGAGCCATGATGCCATATCTCCCTCTCCTTTGGCATCTGTCTCCCAGTCCCCACATCCTAAAGGTAGGACCATCAGAGCCCACCTCCAATCTGGAAAACTCCTGTCCTTCCAGTGGGGGCCGTGCCTGGCCAGATTCTACCCCGACCCCGCAAGAGCTCTGGGATAGACCCCCACCCCCAGCCCAGCCTGCTGCTGTGCACAGGGCACCTGAGTGGGGCACTCTGTCCTCTGTTGGGTTAGGTCCATAGGTTGCCTGGAGAAGTGCGTCAGTCCCCCTCCCCCACGCCCTGCCCCCTCCGCACCTCAGGTGTGCGTGTCTGGACCCAGAGCTGGCTCCCCAGGCCCGCACCAGTGCAACTTCCAAGTCATGTAGGGGGCTGGGGGGGCACTTTTGAGTCCTGCTCTAGACAGTGCCCGCCTCCACCAAGCCAGGGGTTCAGAGTTCGCAGGTTTCAGTGCACAGGCACGCCTGCTCTTTTTGGAATGCCTCAGAGCCTAGAGCTGCCTGATCCCCTGTCTCTCCTACTTGCTCTGTGTTGGAATCATTGTGTACAAGTCTGAAAATTTTCCCTCCCCGAAGCTGGTTTCTATCTGTGCGCACACTCTCCATTCCCCACCCCCAGCACCCCGCCACGCTTCCCTGCCCCACCCCACTGCTCTGCTTATAGTCGGACCCCTGCTTATTGAGCGACCCGGTGGGCTCTGACCTGGGGAGTGGGAGACCCTCAGACAGACCAGCAGGGGCACCTGCTGGGGGCCTGTCTTGGGGGGGGGTTTTTCCAGGGCTTCGATTTGGTGTTCTCGGTGGGGCTGAGCCATGAGGCAGACTGGCAGTGAGACAGAAACGAGATGGGGGGTGAGGGCAGCCCAGACTCTTCAGAGTTGGTGCTGAGTTAGGGTTGAAACACTGAAACTCGATGTGAAATCAGTAGGCGAGCAGCGCTGAATTGGAGGCAGGGTTATTGATGCCTTTTCTTTCTCTGCCTCCCTAATTTTCTGAAATGCTGTTGTATTGTAATTGAACTGTGAGAAATTGGATTTTCTGAAAGGGTAAGATGCACGCACAGAGCATCAGCCACTTCTACCCTGGCTGTTTTTAATGCGTGAGGTACACAAAGCACAAATAAACATGGGTTTAACCAGGGCGCACACTCTGAAAACCAGCATCACTTCTGAAACTGCTAAACAATGTGTGATTGTTTTTCAATATAGCTGCCAGAGGGCTGACTTCCTGGGCAGCAGGGCTGTTGACCACTTTGAAGAGAAGGGTCTCAAAGACTGGGGAAACCAGGCGGGCTTTCAGTGTGCAGACCAAGAAGTCTGAGATTGGACACAGCCTGGTAGTCACCAAGAAGAGAGTATGGTTCCCCAGGAGAAGGCTTGCAGAGCTGGGGGAGTCCTAGGGGCTGTCCCCTGTGTTGGGGTCAGTGTCTCCTACAAGGAAAGGGGTGCTCCAGAGACCAAGGCCCCAGTGTGTATTCAGCTCTTACAATTCCCACTGGGGCCCAGGAAGACTTTGCCTCCTTGCCTTTTGGGATGGACCACCCACCACCCCCCCGACCAAAAAAAAAAATATATACCGCAGGCAAAGATTTGGGACAGCCCATGACCATGCATGTCATTCAGAGTCAAGTTCAGAGTCAAGAGTACGCTACAGACCGTGACCCAAAGCTTGGGTGAGCCCTGGGGGTCCGGGGGAAAGCAGGCCCTCCCTGCCTAAGTAGATGTGCTGTGTCTGACTGCATCAGCATGGTAATCACCACTCACAGGCCACGAATCAGTTTTAACATGATGTTACTAACTATTGTACCTGTTTAGTTTTAAATTAAAATTAATAAAATTTAGGGACTTCCCTGGCAGCTAAGACTGTGTGCTTCCAGTGCAGGATGGGGTGTGGGTTCGATCCCTGGTCAGGGAGCTAAGATTCCACATGCCGCACAGCATGGCCCCAAAATTTAAAAAAAAATAGAATTAATAAAATTTGAACTTAGTTCCTCCATCACACTGCCCACAGCCCGAGGGCTCAGTAGCCACAGGGTTCCCTCAGCACAGAGTCCTACTGGGCAATGCTAGAATGCTAGTGGAATCTGTTGAGGTTCCTAAGGGCACATTGGCTTCTCTTGGTGTCTCGTTAGATTCTGTCCTGCTCTGGGGTGGGTGAGGGCAGAGCTGGCTGGCAGCCTTGGAGTGGGGAGGGTGATGTGCCGAGATCCCATAGATGGAGCAGGTTGCCCCATCCCCATCAGCAGGATACTTGCAAGCTCCTCGGAGGTGAGCATCCCCCAGACTGGTTGACGGAAAGCGTGGGTTTACCAGGGTCTGTTGATTGTCCTGCCCGCTCTGTCCCTCCAGACTCAGATGAGTGTGTGTTTGGTAGGGACTGTCCCGGCCTCGCCTTGGCTTGCCTGCTGCTTCCTCCTGCCGTCTTCCCATGTCATGTAACGCCTCCCATCTGCCTGTCTGTCCTTAGATGCGAGGTCCGACTGGGAAGGGCCTGTGTATTGTCTCTTTTGTGCTCAGCAAGTACTTAAGGAGTCATTGACCTGAGCTGCGTAGTGCGAGGAAAGATTGCCTGGGACTCTGGTCGCATTCTTCCTTGGGTTAGCTTAGGTTGGGTGGTTGGTTCTGTACAGGCATTAGAGGCTGGTGTCTGGTCAGCTGTGGCGTGTGTACTGGGCATGTGTGAAGGACAGGGAAGCCTGGCGTGCTGTAGTCTGTAGGGTCGAGAAGAGTCGGATGCAACTTAGTGACTGAACCACAACGTAGGGGCGGGAACAACTCCAGAAAGGGGAATGGTTCAGGGCCTCCTAGTGGGAGGAAGGGTGAAAGGAGCCCCATTCCATCTGGTCCTCACGTCACCCTGCAGTTTCAGGGAGGTGACCCACTGGGGCAGAGGGCAGGCTGTGTCTTGGAAGCCCACTGCTAGGTCTCTAGTTTAGACCTAAGCGGCCCAGATGAGACTGCCATCTTCAACAGACCTGGGGGTAAATGGACCTCCCTGGACGGACCTGAGAAGTCACCAGGCCAGCTGCCACTCAAAGTATTTCATGAGAAACTCAGTTCTGCAGGGGGGCAGGATGTAGCCACTTGAGGAGCAGGTCTCGCTCCCCCGCTGACCCTTGCGTGACTTGGAAATCTGCTGGCATTTGCCTTCCTGTCTTTGAGCCTCCCCTGGCCACACACAATGCACCAGGAGGCTGGGAGAAAGCCTTACCACCGACAGCAGAAGGCATTTAGAAACTAGAAGTTCCAAGTCGGGGGCGTCTTCAGCTCTCTTGGCGCACCTGCTTCATGCTCATCACGTTCGTGTCTGTTGAGCCTTTAGACCCATAACCCTGTGAACTGATGGGGGGAGACGAGAGGGGGCAGCACTGTCTTCCATTGATCAGTCAAGAAACTGAAGTCATGACGAGGAGGGCCAGGAAACAGCTGATGTTGTGCAGGCCTGGGTGTCAAAAGTTCCTGCACGATCCTAGGAAGGTCAAGGGCTGCCAGAGCCTGGGTGGGTGTTAGGGGGGTTAAGCAGGCTTGGGAAAGGCCCTTGCTTAAAATCACAGCCCTGGTGAAGGAGAACGAGACAACGTGCAGCCTGGTCTTGGTCCTTCCTGCCTCCCGGCGTCTCACCATGGGGCTGTCTCAGAGTCTGGGTTCTCCCACTGCACCACTGGGGGAGTTTCCATTTCCTGCGTCCTCGCCTATCCCTGATCCTGGGCCCCAGATCAGGACGGGAGGTTTTCCTAACCCCCACCGCAACCCCTCCCCTCAGCTCAGCCTCTAGAGGTGTGAAGAGGGTTGGCTGTACTTTTCCATACCTTCGTGCAAAACAGCTCTGTGTTGCTTTACCCTGGTCATGCCCCAGTCAGTCCACGATGGGGCGGCAGAAGTGGGGCGGCGTTCTGTCCCCCCAGGGTGGAAAAAGCAGAGGTAGCTGCGCCTTTGTGCTTTATGCTGGGCAGCAAAGGCAAGGGTGGTGGAGTGGCCTGGGTCGGGGGCACGGGTTGCGTGTATCAGGCTCTGTTCCTTTCCCCCTATTTGGGGGTCTCTTTCATTTCTCATCCCTGTGGTCTCCATATAGGGGTCTTGGTGGCTGGAGCCCTGATTCACCTGGTGTGGTGCCATATCTGTCTGGCCGCCTGGCCGGGGGCTTGAGGAGTCTGCACCTCAGGGCATCCAGCCCCCCTTGCATCCGGCCCAGGGATGCTCACAGTTGTCAGCAGCATGGTCTTGGCCCTGGTCTCTCATTGTGTCTTCTGGCGGTGAGAGCCATCGAGGCAGAAGGCTCCCCACCCTGCAAAGAGTACCACTCATCCCAAAACGCTTGTGCCAGCGCGCTGGTGGTTCCTTGTGCGGTTTATTCCAGAGACGATGGAGACCAGCTGTTGTCCGTCTCCAGCTGGAGACTGAACCAAAGGAAATGGGCTTGGACTGCAGCCGGTGTGGGGATTTAGGTTGGAGGCAGACAATAAGGAAGGGTTTTGTGGCAGGTGGCTGGCTCTTGGGGCTCCTGCAGGGGGCTTTGTGGAGAGGGAAGAGGGTCAGGTCGGGTCACGCGTGGAGGCAGCAGGGCCAGGCTGGGGCGGACAGGGGTGGTTTGTAATAAACGGACGGGGAGGGTGACCTCATAGGTATGGAGAGGCTCCGCTGCCACTCCTCGTGCAGGGCTAATACCACCGCCTAGTATCTTTCTGGCTTTTTCTTGTTTTCATTAGTGAAGAGGTTTACAGTTTAACCACCTGGTCATCTTAAACAAATGATGATAAATGAGTAGACTTAATAATCCCTTATCGTCAGAACCCTAAACTTCAAGGATGGGCAGTTACTTATTACCCGGAGCTGCGGCCACAGCGAAGGGACCGGGAAAGGAAGAGAGGCAGATGTAGAGGCCACTCTCAGGGCCCCTGGGTGGGGACAGTTTGCCGGGGGTCTGGGGTACGGTCCTCTGAGGGCCAGAGGTGAGGGTGTCAGCCACATCCTTCTCCCAAGGGCACGGGCATACCCGGGTGGCATGAATGTGGGATTGGTGGGGGCAGCCTTCATCTCCTGGAGAGGGGGATCCGGGGGTATCGGTTATGGGGGAGCCTTGTCCTCAGGATCTCAGGAGGAACAGAGCTTCATTTTCTTCCCCTCCCCTGCCTCCAGGCCCCCACCCTTCGTCACCCATCAGCCTCTTCCCTCCGCAATCCTGATGGTTCCAAAGTCTGCTGTGCAGCTGAGTCACCAGGGCTGGGACCTCTGGGGGCTCCGGACTTGCAGACAGGTGGGGTGGGGTGGGGTGACAGGCACACTGGGCAGAGAAACACAAAGCCATCACCCCGGGCCGGCCACCTCTGCCAGGATTGCCCATCTCATCCAGCCAGAACCTGTGTTAAATAACATTATCAGCACCCACCTCCGTGCCCTGGAAGGCGTACATCTCGGAGACTGAGTCCCTCGTTTGGCCAATACTGAGTACCTGCCAGTGCCAGGCTCTGGAAATGAGGAATGAGCGAAAACCTCTTTCTCTGAAAGCCTTCAGAGCTCGTGGTCTTCCAACCAGACAGCAGATCCTAATAGAATGTTCTGGGGCGTGGGGCGATAAGTGCTGTCCCAAGCTCTGATCTTCCTTCCAGGTAGTGGTCGCCAAGAAGGGGGCGTTCCTGGTGACCCCTGCCCAGCTCTGAGTCTACAGCTCCGGAGGCCCTGTGCCCTGGGCTCAAACCCTAAGAATGGAGAGGACCTCACCAGCCCCCTGTTCTTCCCAGTTTACTTTTCTGCCCAGCACATACCCTGTATGCCCAGCACCACACTACACATCATTTCATGTAATCTGCATCCCAACCCAAGAGAGTCTTGGTGCCCCCCGCTTTCCAGAGGTGCAAGGGGAAGCTCAGATTGGTGAGAGGGCATGCCCCAGGTGACCCGCTGGTGGGCCATGGAGCCAGGGGTTGAAGCCATGTGTGTCTGCGCCAAAGCCCAGTCTTAGCTCCTCTGCCCCGGGGCTGCCTGCAGAGGGTCCCGACTTGACGGGTGTGGTTTCCCAGTGGGTCAGCTGTCTCAGCGTGTGTTGTCCAGGCTGCTGCGAAGACGGGGGAGGCAAGCTGGCACGGGGAGGGGCTGCTGATGAGCCCGATCTCCGTCAGGTCGTTGGTCCAGGACCGGGAGACGGCGGATCAGCAATTCCTGTGACCTCCTTTGTGGCCTGCTTGAGCGCTGTTTTTAGAAAACTCGAGGGGCTGGTGACTTCCCTTGCTTGCTCCATCCATTCCGCTGCCAGGCTGGAGTAAACCAAAGGCGTCTCTGAGTGGGGAGGGGGAGTGGGGGAACACAAGCAAACACTCATCTGATAGAATCGCAGGATTAAACTGCACACCCTTTTATAGCTCTCCATCACCCGTGTCTGCCCCTCTCCTATCACTCACCTTCCTTGCTCCACTTTGGTTGGCATTTCTGAGCCTGACCCCAGGTCGGGGGCGAGAAGGATAGTCTACTTGTTTGGTGGAGAGGGCCCTCCACTGAGAGTCAGGGGGCTTTCGGCTGGTTCTGCTCTGTCGTTTGTTGTGAGCTTGCTGTGTGATCTCTTCTGTGTCACTAGCCCTCTCTGATCAGTTTCCTCAGCTACAAAATGGAAATACAATATCCATGTTGCTTGCCTAGCCTACAGGGTCTTGAGTCTCGAATGAAATTAGGGCCAGAGGGGTTGCTGGTAGGAAAGATACCTGATGAATGAGGTTTTGGCCAGAAGGAGGGAGATGCTGGCTCTGCCTCCAGAGCCTTGTTACAAAGGAGCTGAATGGGGCCCAGAAAGGTTTGTCAGCTTGCCTGAAAAGAATAAGCCAGGAACCAAATCCGCCCGCAGGGACCTCTCGCTCCCTGGTGACCCATACCCTTGCGGGGAAGGAGGGCCTCTGGAGGGGTCCTGGCTGACTAATTTCCTGCCTTTGAGTTATTGGCCCAGAAGTTGGGAGATGTCTCTTGGTATCCATCAAAGTAGAAACACATCCACACCCCTAGGATCTGGATTCTGGGGGTAGGGAAGGGGCCTGGTCATGAATCCAGGCCAAGCATCCCAGACAGGGCAGAGATGCCAGCATAAGGCCATGAGCCAGGTCACAGCCACCCCAGAGCACAGCAGTGGTTGTGATTTGGGGATCAGGAAGCTGCAGGTGGGTGAAGGGTGTCCTTCTTGTCACTTAAGCCTCACTGGACATGCCACCTACCCCGAGTCCTTCAGAAAATGAGGCAGGAAGTGGAGTCTGAGAACATGGCTCTGCGGGTCATCTGGGGGTCTCTGTTTGGGTGGGAGGGGGTTCTTTCCTACTCCCCAGGGTCAGGGAGTCTTTCCTACTCTTGGGCAGCACAGCTGTGGGACCAGGACTGGCCCTGGAGGTCCCCTGTGTCCGCTCACACCGGGATTTCCAGTGTCACTCATCAGCTCAGCCCTCCAGGTGCCTGAAAACACTTGCTGACATCCCATCCTGAGCTCCGGCCCCTCCAGCCCTAGTCTGTTTGCTTTAGCCAAACCCACAGCCCTCCATGGGGCAGCCGATCCCTGCAGGGCTCTGCCCTGGCCTCCGCTCTCATGGAGAGGCGCCCAGCTGCCCTAGGGGAGGAGGAGGCGTGTTACCGACCCAGCCTGAGAACAATGGGGGCAGGGTCACCTGCCTTGTTTTCATTGTCCCTCCTGAGAGCAGGCGGGCTCCCGGGCCTGAGAAAGTCGGAAACCCAGGTTTCTGCTGAAAATGTGCTTACCTCTGGCCCGGGCTTTCCCCACGACCATGAGACCTCGCAGTGCCTCTGAGCTCTGCAAGCTGCTGAGAGATGGCCTGGAAGGGGAAACCCAAAGGCAGAAGGGAGGACAGCCATCCATCCCTGGCTGCCGTGCTGACCCCTGGGACGGGCTGGACTGGGCCTTCCCCGTAACTAGAAGAGAGGATGGTTTGGGTCTAGGACAGTGGTTTTGAAATGGGCTGCATATGATGTTAGTTATCTGGGACAGCTTTTCAGCAACTTGGTTCCCAGTCCACACCCCAGACCATTTCTGTCTGAATCTCCCAGGGTAGCACCCAGGCAGGAGTATTTCCCCAAGCTGCCCCCAACCCCTGGTGGTCTCCACGTGCAGCCTGGTTAAGAAGCAGTACTGGTGCCCCCTCCTCTTGGGAGATGCGTTGTGGGTGGGGTGGGGTGGGGTGCCTCTTTCCACCTTGCCTGATGAGGATGTGTGGGTTTCTGGGGTCGGGGAGGGATTGTATTTTGTACCCTAGGGCATCCTCCAGTTGCTGTTTCCTCCCTGGGCTGAGGGAGGGCAGCCTGGCTGGCACCAGGCACGGTCCTTTAGGGACCAAGGCGCAGTGAGGCGCCTTCCTCATCCTGCAGTGGGATCTGGGGGGATCGAGGAAGGAAGTGGGGTGAAGAATAAGACTCACTTCTGACTCAAGCAGCCTGGCTTGCTGGGGCCTCGGGAAGAGCTGGAGCTGGCGGCCAGTAGGCTGACTCCTGAGAATGAAAATGTATTTTCTCAAATGGGCTGTGGACTTTTTGGGGGGCACGGCAGGGGGAGTGGAGCTTGGAAGGTTCTGAACTAGGCTCAGAAGTTATGGTTCTAGACAAAGGAAAATATAAATTATACAAAAGTGTCACCTGCTCAGACAGGGGGACCCTGTGGTCCTAGGCCAACCTTGGTTCCTGGAGAATCTCAGTAAGTGACCTGAACTGAACCAAGGTCTCCAGACCTTACATTAAGTTCCTAGTGTACCAACCAAGTCTCCAGCAATTTGTCTTTCCTTCTTGGCTTCCCTGGTGGCTCAGATGGCAGAGAATCTGCCTGCTATGCCAGGGACCTGGGTTTGATCCCCAAGTCATGAAGATCCCCTGGACAAGGGAATGGCTTCCCACTCCTATATTTCTTACCTGGAGAATTTCATGGGCAGAGGAGCCTGACAGGCTACAGTCCATGGGGTCACAGAGAGTCAGACATGACTGAGCAACTAACTCTTTCTACTAAAAACATGATAGGTATTCGGGTAGACACTGGAGCGGGCTTCCCTGGTGACTCAGTGGTACAGAATCTGCCTTCCAATGCAGGAGACTCGGGCTCAACCCCTGGTCTGGGAAGATCCCCCGGAGTAGGAAATGGCAAGCCACTCCAGTATTCTTGCCTGGGAAATCCCATGGACGGAGGAGCCTGGCAGGCTGCCGTCGATGGGGTCGCAAGGAGTCAGACACGCCTGAGCAACTAAACAACAGGTGTCCAAGCAAAACTGAAAAAGCAGATAAGCAGGCTTGGAGCAAAAGTGAAAATGCAGATGAGCAAAACACAAGTCCACAAAGTCCACGTTGCAAGGGCCCAGGTCAAGTCCTAACAGAGATATGATGGGGCCCTGCCCCCACGTCCCTGCACCTGCCCCACAGACACCTGCTCGCCGCCCGGGAGCATCAGGGCCGGGGTGAGCCAGGCCCACAGCTGGGAGGCAGGTGTCAGGGTGGCGCCGTTGGGCCCCTGCCAGCGCCCAGCTCCTAAACCGATCCGGCCCTCCGAGCCGCACCTGGTCACCTGGGCTGCAGAGAGGGGGCGGGGGAATACTGAGGATCCTGCGCGTCTTGCCTCCTGGCTGGGGAGCTGGGAGGCTGAGCCCCGCACCCACGTCACCCCCACTTAGCAGATGAGGGGACGAATCACCTGTGAAGCTTGTTAACTGCTTGCTGGGCACCTAGGTCAACTGCAAGGAATACCTGTGAGTGAGGCCCAGGTGTTGTGTTTATTTAAACTCCCAGGTGGTTCCACTGGATGGGGGAGAGCCCCTGCCCCAGAGGCTGGGTGGCATCCACTGTCCCTGAAGACTAGCCCAGGGCCCCTCCCACACCCCATTGGGGAAGATGCTTTTGAACCACTGTGTTGAAGGAGACTCTTGAGAGTCCCTTGGACTCCAAGGAGATCCAACCAGTCCATCCTAAAGGAGATCAGTCCTGGGTGTTAATTGGAAGGACTGATGCCGAAGCTGAAACTCCAATACTTTGGTCACCTGATGCAAAGAACTGACTCACTGGAAAAGAGCCTGATGCTGGGAGGGATTGAAGGCAGGAGGAGAAGGGGACGACAGAGGAGGAGATTGTTGGATGGCATCACCGACTCAATGGAGATGAATTTGAGTAAACTCCGGGAGTTGGCAATGGACAGGGAGGCCTGGCATGCTGCAGTCCATGGGGTTGCAAAGAGTCGGACACGACTGGGTGACTGAACTGAACTGAGGAGCTGAGTCAGCCTGAGCCTGGACGAGTGAGAGGAGTGGAGATAATGGAGGGTCTCAGATAATCGTCTTCACGCCTCTGATTTGTCCTGGGAATAAGAGGTTAATAGGTGCTCACCTTCTCGCCAAGATACTGATAGTGTAGGTCTGCCAGCAGTCCCCGAAAGACCTCAGAGGGAGGGCTGGCCACACAGCTGGACGGCGAGCTCTACCCACTGCGCCCCTGCCAACCCCGGCCTCTCCCCCTCTTCACGCTGCCGCAGGGAGTCCCAGTGCCTGGGCTCCAGGATCCTCCCCTGCTCTCCTCTATCTGCTCACCAGTCTTCAGTGTTAAAGAACGTGAGCAGCATTGTTCTGAACAAGCCCAAGTTGTTCAGCATCTATTTGCCTGAGAAGTGCCTATGATGGGTTTACTTATCCCCACTTCTGTCTGTTCTGTTAAGGCTCTTCCGCACCGATTCACTGCTGCAAACTCCCTGTGGGGTCGTGACCCCACCCCAGCGCCCTTCCCTGAGGATGGACGTACAGACAGACGTGGACATACAGGAAGAGCCCAGCCCAGAGAACAGGCGGTGGATGGGCATTGGGCTGACAGTGAAGCCAGGGGATGTCTTAACTGGAGCTTTAAGACTAGGGTTCAGAGAAGCCCTCATGCCTGGCCTCCACCCCACCTTAGCGGGCACAGGGTGGGGGATCAGCGTGTGTCCTTGCTCCGCTGTGCAGGCAGCTGGCCAGGGTGGCTGGGAGCCCCTAGAGGGCAGAGATCGGGAGAGATGGGCTGTCTGAGGGCTGTGGTGGTGCATCCTGGGTGTGCCTCTGTTTCCCTGCCTCTGCTGCCTGGGGGGAGCCTGGACACACACCCGACCCTCAGGCCTCCTGACTCCAGCGGCCCCTACCTGCTGATCTCATTCAGGCCTGGCCTCCAGGTGCAGAGACGTAAATTCCACGCCCTTTGGTTTATCTTTGTGGGCCCGCAGTCTCCCCCGACGGGGTGTCAGGTCACTGCTGGGGCTGGTTTCCTGAAGGCCACGTGTACCGTGTGGTCGCAACCCTGACTGTGACCTTTCTTCAGGGCTTCCGGGATGTGTTCAAGAGTGGGTGCCGTTTTTGACCAATGGAGAAACTAAGTCTGATAGTGTGTGGTTTACACAGGAACTTGGTGCCAGCACTTGAGAGAGGACCTCCTGCCCACCAAGTAACCCCCAGGTCCGCCCCACATGTCCATGATCCTCTGCCCAGGGTGGGGTCACGGATCTGTTTGGAGAACCCTATCTCCCTCTTTTATAGCCCTCTTCCTGCTCTCCGCACACCCACTGCCCCCCAGAAGAGTTTCGGAGGGGGCAGGCCCCCTCTTCCGGCAGGAAGGACGGTCCCTCTAGTCACTCCAGGGACTCTCCTGGCCCCACTGCCACTCGCTCTGCCATCTTGGGCAAGGGGGCTTTTGTTTGCCCCCCTCACCTGACCCCTTTCCCAACCCCTGACCTCCAGGGTCTGCCCTCTGTTCTCGCAACCTGGTGACCACCCCCATCCCTCCACCCCTGGATGCTGGTGGTCCCAGCAGCCCTGCGTCCCTTCCCCGACCCTGCCAGCCCCACTCGTACTGGGGTTTGACTCTGCTTCCCACCCTCTTGCCAGATAAAGCTGTGCGCCTTGTTGCTGATGAACAATATGGTTTATGAGATCCTCCTGCAGAGTAACCCTGAGAAGGAGTTGAAGGAAGGATGTGGGAGAGGGAGTCAGTCGAGGTCAGGGAAGATGCCCTCATTCACTCACTCACTCACTTACTTAATGAATCTATGCACCGCAGTCCTGCCCTCACGGAGCTTACCTTCTAGGGGGAGTCAGTCTCTGCATTCCTGTGGCCATTCCCCTTGCATTTGCCTGACTGTGTTCTAGACACCTGGGTTCACTCCCGTAGCCGAGAAGCCTGTACCCGACACCCCCGTCTGTGGACAGAAGAGGGGTTGAGAGCCAGACGGCCTGGGTCCACGCTCCGGCTCCACCACTGCCTCGCAGGTTACTCAGCCTCTGTGCCTTGTTTGCCTCAGCTGTAAATGGAGGGAAGAGAATCTCCTTTACAAGGTTATAAACACTCAATGAGCTGATTTAAAATGCTTTGATTGGTGCTTGTCATAAAACAAGTGCTCAAATATCAGCTACTATTCAAATATGAATTATCATAATCTATGAAATAAGGAGTAATAAACCATGCCCTACCTACCTCCCAAGGTGGTTGGGGGGATGCCAGGAGGGCCGGTGAGAGACAGTAAATGTTCTTCCTACTCTTCCTCGCACTGTGCACACATGACCATTGTCCTCGTCCTCTTTGCAGGCCAGAGGGACCGAGTGAGCAGAGGTGGACTGGGTTAGGGACAGATGCAGCCAGGGATGGTGAGGGACGACCACTTGAGTGCCTCCGACATGTGGGTCCAGCGGAGGTGGCATCCTTGGGGCTGACTCTATGTGGCCAGGAAGGGGCTCTGTGCTCCCAGTGTGAGGCCTGACACGGAGCTGGAGGCAGGGTGGGAAGCGGCCCTGTGGGTGCCCCATAGCCACCATCCACAGGCTGGCTGCCACCCGAAAGTGTTCTCTTATGGCCTGATGAAGGGAAGGCTGGACCTCAACCCTGCTGCCTGTGTCCGCAGGTGGGCAGGATGGGCCCTTTCTGGAACTCTGCAGAGTGCATCTCCCGGATGGGGGTGCCTGGTGGCTACCTCTGCACAGGAAACTCTGGATCTCTGAGGGATGAGGTACCGTAGGGAACCCAGACTTCATGGACAGTGAGATTCTGGGAGGGTGGAGTCAGGGCAGCATGTTGCTTGAAGCCTAGGCAGAGGCGTGAATGTCTCGTCCCTGAGAGCTCTGTCTGAGTGGATGGGCTGGTTTTAGGGCACTGTTTTTCCAGGTGGTGTGAAGGGGTGGAGGTATGCACCGGCCTCCTTCCTGCAGCCAGAACCCAGATCCCGGCTGGCTCCCCCGCCCACCCCGCTTCCTCAATTTTAGCATCCCTTGGGCAATGGTACCCTACTCCAGTACTGTTGCCTGGAGAATCCCAGGGACAGTGGAGCCTGGTGGGCTGCCGTCTATGGGGTCGCATAGAGTTGGACACGACTAAACGACTTAGCAGCAGCAGGTTACTTACTTAGCCTCTCAGCCTCAGGTCCTCGTTTGCAAAATGAAAAAAATTACGGTGACTTCCCAGCAGGATTCTTTGCTCATTAAATGAGCTAGAGGCACATAAAGTGCTCAGCACAACATTTAGTGCATGGTAACCACCAACTCCTCACCAATAAATCACAGCCAGTTCTTTGCAAGGATGACAGGTGCGGGAGGGGTTGGAGCTCCATTCCGTCCTCAAACCAGACTCGGGCCCAGGCTGTCTGCAGGATCCCCCTCTCCCATCGTTCTCTAGGGTGATGTAGAAAATGAAAATATTGTCTTGTGTGAATCTGGAAGCCAAGTTAAATCATCTTGTGCGTGAACAAGGTCCATCTTCTCCCGAGAAAGCAGCCTCCCTAACCCTGGGGTACCAGACGATGTGTCTAATGGCTCCCCTCACCCAGGGATGACCTCAATTCTGGGTAAGCCTCTCTGTTCTGGGAGAGAGTGTCCAACCAGCCCTGCCCCTGACCCTTAATCAGTGAGATGTTCCGACTGGAGCCACAGTGACCCGTGGTGGGAACAGAGAGCAGGCTGCCCAAGTTCACTTCCGGACCTCTGCTCCCTGAGCCTCGCTTTCCTCACCTGTCAGATGATGCCTGGCAGATTCGGGGAAGAGCCAGTCAGGGAATAAAAGCCCCAGCAAGAGGCGTCTGACACACAGCAGCACTGAAACCCTGCTCTCTCTCCCAGCATGGGGATGGAGCCAAGCTGATCCCCAGGCCAGCTGTTTGGAAACCCTGGGCAGAGAAGCTTGGGGCGTCCAGGAGCAGGGAGAACAGGGAAGGGAGGGAGGTGAGGAGCCCAGCTGACTTGCAAGAGAAAGTCTAGAACCTGGCCCAGTTCTGCCAGTTAAGCTCTAAGCCTCTGTCTCCTGACCTGACCTGTGGACGTAACTACTGCCATTGGACTGTTGTAAGGGCGAGTGGCGCTTCTGGCCCTGGGTGGCTTAGGGCTCTTTGGAATGCCCCCATTTGTCCACCCCCTCTCTGGGTGACCACGGAGAGATAATGGGGGTGAAGAGGACAGTGCATAGGGCTGTGACTCCCTGATAACTCAGGATGGAGGCCCCAAAGGACACCATCGGTGGGGTGAAGGGCAAGAAGCCAGCTTTTCTGCTGCAAAGCTCCCAACAATAATGCCTTCTTCGGTTACCCTGTTTTGCCAGCTCTTACATGTGATGTTTCCTTGTTATTGTTGTTTAGTCGCTCAGTCGTGTCCAGCTCTTTTGCAACTCCATGGACTATAGCCCACCAGGCTCCTCTGTCCATGGGATTTCCCAGACAAGAATACTGGAGTGGGTTGCCATTTCCTTCTCCAGGGGAATCTTCCCGACCCAGGGATCGAATCTGTGTCTCCTGCAGGCGAATTCTTTACCACTGAGTCACCAGCACTTAACTAAATGGTTCCGGAGTCACATGTGGGCATGGCGGGCAGGCTGTCCTGAGTATCGCAGGCTGTCTCACCTCTCTGGTCCCTGCCCACTTCATGCTAGCGGCATGGAATGGATGGAGATGCTGTCCTCTCTTGAAGCTCTCCCCCTGGTGCCCAAACAGTGAGTGCCCAGCACATAGGAGGCTCCCACTCAGGCAGCACTGGCAAACATTCCCAGAGGATGCTGCCTCCCCACCTGAGAACCCCTGTTGCAGTCACACTTTCAGTATCCCTGAAGTGTACTGGTCTTCCTGGGCCTAAGCTTCCCATGATCAAAAACGGATGCCTAACCAAGGGCAGTCCATTCTGGCGGAACTCATTATCCAACACATGCACATCTGTCCCCTCCAGGACCTTGGCCCCTAGGTTAGCATATCATGAAGTCTGACAGCCGAGAGTGGAGCAGAGTCCAGAGGAACTGACCTGCAGAGGACAGTGGGCTGGTTGCCTCCCAGCCCTGAAGAGATAAGGTGTTGACACTGCCCGAGATTGTATTTACCTCTCTTTGTTTTGGCAGCCACCCTGGTGTTTGTTGGTTTGTGGTCGGCTAAAACTCAAGGCCTCTTCCCTTTAACCCTTTGGATCAGTCTCTTCTAACCCAAAGTATAAGACATGAAAAATTTAAAAGACAGCCGTATCTTGTTAGTTTGGGCCCATTTTTTTTGTTTAAAGCTAGATCTCAACTCAAAAAAAAATTGATTATTTATTTATTTTGGCTGTGCTGGACCTTCTGTCACTGTGCGGGCTTGTCTTGAGTTCCGGTGAGCAAGGGCGACTCTCTAGATGGCGGTGCACAGGCTTCTCCTTGCGGTGACTTCTCTTGTTGAGGAGCGTGGGCTCTAGAGCTCTTGGGCTTCAGTAGCTGGGGCACGTGGGCTCAGTAGTTGGGGGTCCCGGGCTCTCGATCACAGGCTCAGTAGTTGTGGTACAAGGGCTTCATTGATCCGTGACACGTGGGATCATCCCAGACCAGGGACTGAACCCGTGTCTCCTGCGTTGGTAGGTGGATTCTTCACCACTGAGCCGGCAGAGGAGCCCTGGGCCCATTTTTCCAGTCCAGGTGGTGCCATTGCAGTGTCAGCTGTCTTCCCACCCCAGCCTTGTTCCCAAGTTTCATCCTTTGCAGATTAAACTGGTCAGCCATCTATGTTCTTGCTGTGCTGTGGATTAAAAGATTCAAGGGGCCTGGCCTTTGGCATGATGATGGAGACTTCGATCCAGACTGATAATGATCTCTTGGAGTTGTTTATCTGCCTTTATGTGGACCCGGATTAATCCCAGTCCCTCCTCGCAATTTCTCTGGCTTCTCCACACGAATATCTTTGCACCCATCTGTTCAGCTGCCTGGCTGCTATCTGGATTGACTGCATTCCACCAAACTTCAAGGCTTTGCAGTCTCTTTGGAGTGGGAGATGCACTTAGCTGAGCATGACTTGCTCTGGTGAACCTACGCTAGCAGCTTCCAGTGCCCACCGCTTCCTCTTTGAATCCGCCAAGTGCTCTGCTGTCTCCAGAGAGGAGTCAGCGAGAGTTCAGTTTGGAGTTTCTAGAGTCCACCCTTTCCTTTTGTGTGAGAAGGAGGTGGGGAGGCAACTTCTGACATCTCTCCTGTTCCTCCGAGACTCCACGGGGTTGACCAGGGGTGGGGTTCCAAGGCTGTGATTTCCCGGTCAGTGTCCACCGTCTCCGGCTGTGCTTCCTGAGGACGGTGCTGCTCTCATCACGTCCCACCCCCATAAGACGGGTGTCTCAGCAAAGACTGCAGCCAAAGGCAGCTGAGTGGTCCTGCGTTCCTTGCCATCTGTTTATACCCCGGGCCCTGGGACATTTCATCCTCCTGCTTAGAACATAGATGTCATGGCTTAGGAAACCTTTTGAGTTGACATACAACCGGATGGACCAGTTGGCCTCTTTCCTCTCCGAACGTCCTGGTGTAAAGCGCCTGGCCAGCTCTGTGGCACCCTCTTTCTACTTTTGCAGAGAAATGAGCAGGAAATAGCAGGGTGGGTGGGGAGGGGGGTAGGCAGGGCAGTGAGCCGTGTGGTTTGACAGCCTGTCAGATGAGCATGTCATCATGGAAAATTCTTGACAAAGTCTGCAGATCCACTTACACACTGGCCTTCTGCCGCTGCAAACGGCACACTCCTTCAGGACAACCCAGCCTTCCCTCTTTTCTCATGCCGTGGGTAGAGCTCCAGTTTTTCTGTCTCCTTCCTACTCCCATGCTTGTCTCTGTCTTTCCTCGGTCCTAGGTTTGATTTCTAGGGGGAATTCTCTCATTCCTGGTTTTTGGGCTGGATGGTCCATCCTGGGCCTCTCCCTGGGGGCAGGGCCAGGACCCCAGATCTTGGCACTTCCTTGGAGCCGCCTTGTGAGGTCCCGGCCCCCGCTGATGGTGGGTGGAGTGAATGGAGGCAACCCTCAAGGATGGGGTGGAGGCCGGGTGGACAGGTTTGGCAGCTGTCTGTGTTCCTGGAATAGATAATAAAGGCCTCTCCCTGGGCCTCCCAGTGGACCTCCCCAGGTGACCTCTCACCTGCTTTCCAAAGTGGCCAGAAGCTTCTTGGGAACTGATATGATGGTTTTGAGTCAGCCTGAAAAGTACACACCACCTTGATGACCAGGCCAGCTGATGGATCCTCCCCCGGAAGATGGGTCCGCAAGCTTCTGAGCTGACCTTAGCCAGTGCCCTGACAATGGGGGGTGGGGTGTGAAGGGCCAATCCCAAAGTAGCACACTTCTCTGGAGGTCCTTCTGTCTTTTCTATATCATGTCTGCCTTCTTTCAGAGGCATAAAGTCTGGAACGGTTCTCAAAGTGTGGTCCTGGGGCCATAACGTCAGCATCACCTGGAAACTTGTTAGAAAGGCACATTCTTTGACATCTTCCAGATCTACTGAATTCAGTTTACCGGGATTCATAGTCTTCCCAGCTGTGTGTCCTTGGGCAAATCACTTGACCTCTCTGATCCTCTATAAAATATTTCATCTCCTGTAAATTGAAGACAATAATTGCCACTTTCTTATTGTGATGATTTAATAAGAGTACTTATAAGGAGGTTCATAAAGTGCTGACCTCCTCTCTGATCTTCACTGTATATCTCCTTTTAGATAGTATCTGATGCTGCAGGACAGGGCGTGGCCATCACAGGGAACCAGACCTTCAACAACTGGAACTGGCCTAACGCAATGATTTTTGCAGCCACAGTCATCACCACCATCGGTAAGCCTTCTGAGATCTTCAGGATACCCTCTTCCATGCCCCAGGTCTGGTCACATGACCTCGTCGGGGTTAAAATTGGGCCAGTTGCACGCTGTCCTTTTGACACGACCCTGGAGATTCAGTAAGTGCTTGGTGACTGGCCATGCGTGGGAGACTGTTTTCTTCCAGAAGTCCTGACCTGGGCTCTTGGAGTAGAAACAACACAGCAGAGCCAGAGCCATGTGGGAGGTCAAGCAGGTTTGGTCACTGCGTAAGCCCCAGCCCTTGCTTCCTCACCAATCTGGGTGTTTGCTCTGGTTACCTATGACTGATAAGCAACCATCCCAGAAGTTAAGGGTTTAGAATACAACTTATTCCATGCTGGCTCAGACAGTAAAGCGTCTGCCTGCAATGCTGGAAACCTGGGTTTGATCCCTGGGTTGGGATCCCTGGAGAAGGGAACGGGACGGCTCCCCACTCCAGTATTCTGGCCTGGAGAAATCTGTGGACAGAGAAGCTGGGCAGGCTACAGTCCATGCAGTCACAGAGAGTCGGACACGACTGAGTCACTATCACTTTCACTTTCTTGCAATGGTTCAATCCCTGGTCAGGGAAGATCCCACATGCCCCGGGGCAACTAAGCCCATGCACCACAACTGCTGAGTCTGTGCTCCACAAAAAGAGAAACCATCGCAGCGAGAAGTCTGCGCACCACACCTAGAGAGTAGTCCCTGCTCTCTGCAACTAGAGAAAGCCCGTGCACAGCAACAAAGACCCAGCACAGTCAAAAATAAATAATTTTTTTTAAAGAAAAGAAATGAATGACCATCTTCGGAGACCACCTACTACAGTGCTTCTGGAGTGTCTACCCAGGGAAGCTATTGACTTACGCCTTCTAATTTGCACAAGGGTCCCATGCAGACTAGGACAGGACTTACTAACGGTGGAGGCTTAGTCCACCTTCAGGGAGCTCCCAGGTTGATGGAGAAGGCGTAGCTCATACCATCATTTGCTGTGAATGATCAAGATCATAGCATGGTCAAGGAAAATTTCATTTCTTTGGTATTGATATTAGATCAGTGTCAAGTGATCTTCGAGAATGGGCTTTCCTCCAGCTGTCGGGGGCGGGGTGGAGGTGGAGGCCACCGTGAGTCTGGGTCTGTTGTCCCCCTCCCCGTGGCCCTGTTGGCCTCACTCTCTTCTTCTTCCTCAGGTTACGGCAATGTGGCCCCCAAGACCCCCGCCGGGCGCCTCTTCTGTGTCTTCTATGGCCTCTTTGGGGTGCCGCTCTGTCTGACGTGGATCAGTGCCCTGGGCAAGTTCTTTGGGGGACGTGCCAAGAGGTTGGGCCAGTTCCTCACCAAGAGAGGCGTGAGCCTGGTATGTCCCCATCCCTGGGTCCTGGGCAGAGATGGGGAGGACCCTGGCAAGTGACTGTGGTTGGGGTGGGAAGGATCCCTGGGTCCCGATACGGAAGTGTCGGGACAGATGGCAAGCGAGCCATTTCAGAGCCCCTTGCCCTCCCAGGTGAGGCTGGGAATGCCGCTAACCCCCTCCTTCCCTGGGCAGTGAGCCTCCTTGCAGGCCCAGCTCCCAGCTGGCCTCCCCTCTGGCTACCTCCCCACACGCTCTGGGTGCTCTGCTCGGTTCCCCTGGTCTCCCCGCTGCACGTTGTCTGACTTGGTCTCCCTGCCCATCCCTTAGCGCAAGGCGCAGATCACGTGCACAGCCATCTTCATCCTGTGGGGAGTGCTGGTCCACCTAGTGATCCCGCCCTTCGTGTTCATGGTGACGGAGGAGTGGGACTACATCGAGGGCCTCTACTACTCCTTCATCACCATCTCCACCATCGGCTTCGGCGACTTCGTGGCCGGTGAGTCCTGCCCCTTGCCTCTGCCTCCCTGCCCTCTCTTCCTCTGCTTCTCCTCCAGTTTCAGCTCAGCTGACCTTGACGGGGGGCCCCGGTAGGCATCCAGTGTCCTGGGTCTCCATCCAGTGGGGTCCTGACCCGGCCCTGCGGCTTAGAGGAAGAAACCAAGACAGAGAGTCTTTGCAGGCATTTTCCCTTTTCCTTTCTTGCATGTGTGCTGAGTTGCTTCAGTCTTGTCTGACTGTGTGACCCCGTGGACTGTAGCCTGCCTGGTTCCCTCTGTCCATGGGATTCTCCAGGCAAGAATACTGGAGTGGGTTGCCATGCCCTCCTCCAGGGGATCTTCCCGATGTCTCCTGTCTCCTGCACTGGCAGGTGGGTTCTTTACCACTAGCGCCACCTGGAAAGGCCTTTTCCTTTCTTAGAAGGTGGCTTTTCTCTCCTTCTCTGCTCGTGTTTTGTGTCTGGTCTCTTCCTCTCTTCTCCCCCGTTGTCTGAGCTTAGAGGTTTAGGTGCACTATGGGCTAGAGACAGGACCTGTGGGGGCTGAGTCAGGGGCTGCTCCGCATCACAGCTGCCTCCTTCCATCGCTCACAGGTGATGAGGGTGCTGTGTTGGACACTTGACTCAAGAGGCCAGAAACTTGGCTCTTGCCACGGGCAGCTTAAAAGACAAGAAAAGCCTGCTCCCAAGCTGCCCCACTCCCTCTGGCCCTCTGACTCTCCCTCCCACCCCCTCCCCTCCTTAATCCAGGCGGCGATAAGATTCTTTAGCCCCTTTGTCAGCCACTTATATCCCTGTGCCTGTGGGCTGCACAACATCTTGATTCTTAATCTTCCTGAAAAAGCCTTTACTGAGCCCGTGCTTGCTTGCCCTTGCTTGCCCGGTGCCTGCTGCCCTGACCGCTGACCCCTACCTCTGCCCCAGGACCTCTGATCTCTCCCCGCCCCCTTGCTTGGAAGCAGGGACAGGTCACGGCCCTCCCGCCCCATTGTAAATGGAGACTTGGAATGCTGGGACTGGGCGGCTGAGTGGGTGAGAGAAGAGCAAGGGAGGCCTGCATGCTGCACTGTTACTGGCAGATCTGAGCCTGCTGCCCTGGGAGATAAATTTAGACGGAGGCACAATCCTGTCTTTGTCTGGCTGATACAGCCCAGAGCAGGCTAAGGAGAAGCCTTTGCATTAGGGAAGCACAGAAAAATGTTTTAATTATACTTTCTTAGCTCCAGCAAGATGCCAGACCCCTGCCTCAGTTTCCCCATCTGTAAAATTGGTTAAAAAAAAAAAAAAAAAAAAAATAGCGCCCACCAATCACAGGGTGTTAATCAGATGAGTTGCTCTGCATGTGTGCAGAGGGTAGGGCCCTGGTTATCATCATAACCTGCTTATGACCAGAGCCCTAAGCAAGAACAACAGCACCTCCTGTCTGCTGGGGAGATAACCCCTTGCCTTCAGACCCCCTGCAGTCTGATGAGGGGTTTATAGTCCTTGCCCTAAGGGAGCCCCACTCTAGAAATGGCCCCCTTCCTACAGTTTCTTGTACAAGTTATTCCCAGTCTCAGGGCAGAAAGGGGGACATAGGATAGATAATAATACGGATCAGCATGCCTGGAAATGTAAGGTGAGATCTCCACGATCCTGGAAGGTAGGGGAGCGGCCAGAGCTGTGCGGGGTAACCCGGGAGGGCTCCCTGGGGCAGGTGTCTGGAGCCTGGCCTCGAAGGAGAGGGCACGGAGAGGGCAGAGCCCTACAGGCCATTGGGGACCCAGGAGGAGGAGGGTAGAAACAGGAAGCCAGGAGGCCAGCCAGACATCAGCGGAAGGAGAATCAAGACTGTCTAGAATGTTCTCACCAGGACCTGTGCTCTTGGACATCCCAGGCCGCTCTGCCAGCCTCACTTATGCTAAATGAGTGAGTTCATGCCCAGCAGGAGGATGCCAGCTGCCCTCTCACTTAATTCCTATCTAGGTTTTAATGGAACTGTAACACATACACCCAAAGAGTACACAAAACGGTGTTGTGAATCAGTGTGTTGGCGAATCATTGCAAGGCCAAGGTTCATGGCTTAGTTCCTGAGCTGGGTGCTGGCTCGTCTCCACCCCTCCCCCCCAAGCCCCTCCCCCTCGAGCCTCCCGCACCCCAGGGAGCCACTCTCCTGACTCCGGTTCCGGGACAGGCACACGGTGGCCAGGTCCTTCGGGGTGACGGGGTGTCGGCGTCCCGCACAGGCATCCTTTCTTTATCCTGGTGTGTCCCCATCTCTGCTGTGTGTTCTCAAGCCACGTCCGCTCTCAGGTGACATGGCTTTGGCCCCCTGTGTGTCTCCGGCTCCCTGTTGGCCCTCTCCTGATCTTCTGGGCTTCCTGACCCGCCTGCAGGTGTGAACCCCAGCGCCAACTATCACGCCCTGTACCGCTACTTTGTGGAGCTCTGGATCTACCTGGGACTGGCCTGGCTGTCGCTGTTTGTCAACTGGAAGGTGAGCATGTTCGTGGAGGTGCACAAGGCCATTAAGAAGCGGCGCCGGCGGCGAAAAGAGTCCTTCGAGAGCTCCCCACACTCCAGGAAGGCCCTGCAGGTGGCGAGCGGTGCGGCATCCAAGGACGTCAACATCTTCAGCTTTCTGTCCAAAAAGGAGGAGACTTACAATGACCTCATCAAACAGATCGGGAAGAAGGCCATGAAGACAGGCGGCAGTGGGGAGCGGAGCCTGGGGCCGGGGCCCCCCAGGGGTGGGCTGCCAGCCCTGCCCGCCTCCCTGACCCCCTTGGTGGTCTACTCCAAGAGCCAATTGCCCAGCTTGGAAGAGGTGTCCCAGACGCTGCGGAGCAAAGGACATGTGTCTCGGCCCAGTGGAGAGGAGGCTGGGGCCGGACCCCCTGAGGAGGGCTCCCCCACCTCCGAGGTGTTCATTAACCAGCTGGACCGCATCAGTGAGGAGGGTGAGCCTTGGGATGCCCAGGACTACCACCCACTGATCTTCCAGAACGCCGACATCACTTTTGGGAATGAGGAGGCTGGCCTGTTGGACGAGGACACCTCCAAGTCCTCGCTGGAGGACAACCTGGCCGGCGAGCAGAGGCCCCAGGAGGGGACCACAGCCGAGGCGCCCCTGAACCTGGGCGAGTTCCCCTCTTCGGACGAGTCCACCTTCACCAGCACAGAGTCGGAGCTCTCCGTGCCTTATGAACAGCTGATGAACGAATACAATAAAGCAAAGTGCCCCCAAGGCACATGAGGTGGGGCCGGCTCCCCACCCCGCTTCCAAGGCTTCTATTCTCAACCTGGGGCATCCTGCCATGGCTGGGACCCTGGCCCCTGGTGGGGGGGCGCAGCCCTGGAACTGGGAGTGGGGGCCAGGGGCCGCCCTCACCTTCATCCCCTGCAGCTAGATGCCATAGGTCAGACACGGCACCCAGGACAGGCCTCTGTTCCCCAGCAGAATGGGTGCCCTAGTAGCGGGAGGCATCTGTCCCGAGCATGGCTGGCGTATCTGATGGTTCACGGACATGTGGGCTGGCAGGGCCGCTCCCGGCAAGGCCTGCGTCCTTGGGGGTCGCTGTCCTGTCGTTCGGTTAAGACTGTCACACGGGTCTCTTAGGTCGGGGGCCTTGGCCATGTGAATCACCAGTATTAACGGGCTCCTGTGTGCCTGGCACCGAGACAGGCATTTCGGAGAGAGAGTGAGAGTGGTGTGAGAACCTGGGGTGGGGGGCTGGGCACTTTAGCACCTCAGGGCCCTGCCTGGGGTTCGTGTTTAACCGTCCCCCAGTCCCACCTCGTCCGCCTGGCTGGCACCCCCTGCTGCAAACCTTAGGAGGGAAGAGTCTTTCTAGGGGAAGGGGTGGGAGCTAACAAGGCTAATGCTGAAACACTCCTGTTAATAGGGCAAGTCCCAAGCATGGCCCACGGTCCCACTTGTGGACTTAGTGAGACGGAGCCCAGCCCAGCGCCCCGTTCCCTCAGTCACCCTTCGGCCAAGCAACAGCAGGCAGCCAAAAGCAGTGAAAGAGAGGCTGGGGCTCCAGGAGCTGCAGGGAGTGGGCTTATTCTGCCCTGGCTCCTGCCCACCCCCCGGCTCCTCATTCCCTGTTCCCTGAGAAAAAGGGCCTCGCCTCTCCCCGGATCGCTCTTTGCTCGCAAGTGGGGAATGGCTAGATATGTGAATCCAGCTCCTCCCTCCTGCTGCTGTGTGTGTATGCGTGCATGTGCGTGCATGCGTATGTGTGAGAAAGAAAAGGATTTGCGATGGGGGGAGCAAAAAGATAATGTGAAACTGTACACAGACTGTTTCTGGCAAGGGACTGGCAGCATTCTTGGGTTCTCCGAGATACGCACCCTAGAGCCGGCCGCCTCTGCCCTGCATGTTTCATTTTGTTCTTTTGTTAAGTGAACTGCTGTTTTTTAATACCTGACATCTCTTGCTGGCTTCAGAGCCAGAGGGGGAAGGAAAGGTGAAAGAGTGGGGTCCCATGGATCGGGATGTCTGGTGTTCGCTCTCCTACCCCTCAACCCAATCGGACCTTTCTCGGTGACCTCAGCCAAGGTCATGGTGTCAGAATAGGGGGAGGGCATCGGTCGCAGGCGACTGCATGCTGGGTGTCACCCGAACAACCCCCCTGCCCCTCAAGCCCCTCTCCAGTGGTGTGGGGCCAGAGAGGGCCGGAACCCTGCCCACCCGCAGCAGTGGAGGTGATGGGCGTGGGTATCCACACCCAACTCGACCCCTCGCCCAGGGGTGTGCTGGCCTGGCATTGGGGTGGGAAGGAGCGGCCTTCTGTCTTTCTGTGAAATGTTTTAACGAGTTCGTCTTAGTGTCCAGACCCCACTTGGCTGGGGTGTCACTGGCTGTCCTGGAATCACACACACTGTAAGTACATACTGGAAATGATGTAAAATGTAATTTATTTTAACATTTTTACAATAAAATGTGAGATGGACAAGCCAGCCTGGTGTGTGCTGTGGGGACAAGGTTGGGGGCAGTCCAGGAGGGATCGGGACGGGGGGGACTAAGGGCAGCCTGGAGGTCAAGGGGAGAACTGGAGTAGTCAGGAAAGGAGCAAACTAATCAAAGAGGTGGGGAGGTGGAGTAGGGGCAGGCTACTTAAGATGTGGTCAGGGCAGGCCTCGTGGAGGAGATGACAGCTGACAGGTCCAAATGAGGACAGGGAAGAGCCTCTCAGAAGGGGTCCAAGAACCAGGAAGGAGTCAGGAACCAGGGGAGAGGAACAGGGGGGACTGTGGCTGGCTGGTGTCACTGGTCTGCCAGGCCCTGTTCTACACAATTTACACAACAGTCCAGTGAGGTAGGGATTACATCCCCATTTTGCAGGCAAGGAAATGGGCCCAAGAGGTGACTTAGGCAAATCTGCATAGATGGTGAGCCTGGGTTCAAACCCATGCAGCCCCCAGGACCAGAAGAGAGCAATCACCTGCTTTGTCATTGCTTTTCTGGTGTCCCCTGAAAGGGTGTCCAGGTAGGGGAGCTCAGGAAGGACCCTGGAGACCAGGCCTTCTGAGCTCAGGAGGACAGGCTCATCTGGGCCCATCTGCATCCTTTAAGACAGGAGTCCCCACCCTCCGGAATCTGATGTCTGATGACCTGAGTTGATGTAAGAATAATAATAGAAATAAAGTGCACAATATATGTAATACACTTGAATCATCCCTAAACCATCCCCCCACCCCCGGGTCCATGGAAAAATTGTCTCCCATGGTCATGGTGTCAACAAGGTTAAAGACCGCTGCTTTAAGGAGGAGAATTTGCAGACTTTGTGGTCCCAGTGGTTTTGAGACCGGTCCCCTTCCCACACTGCACAGGACATTCATTAGAAGTTTGAATCTGTTGGGAAAAATGGAAAGTTCTGTGATTTCAGGAGTGAAGTGCATTTTTCATGAGGGTGTGGCTGTGTTTATAGAGGATCATATGTCTTTAAAATATCAACGGGTTCTGCAATGACTTGATACCATCCATCCCTTTGCCAAAGCATCTCTCCACCTCCCTCCCTCCCTCCCTCCCCCCCCCCCCTCCTCTCTCTCTCTCACACACACACACACACACACCCAAACTTATCTGGTTTGCTATAGGCCCTTACAGCCTCAACATATTGGAAAAACCCAAGCGAACTTTCTGGCCAACCCAATAACAATTTTATTTACTACCTTAACACACAAAGCTCCCCCACCCGCAACCCAAGTGGCTCTAAGCACTCCCATTGCACAGGGCTTTTAGCCCCTTTGCGGTGAAGGACACAAAGGCTCTCAGAGTATGACTTGACCCGTCACAGTTTTGTAGAGTTGCTCACAGATGATAGAAGGAGCGGAGTTGTGGTCTTGGGCCACTTTGACTAGTCGAGATGATTCGAGCTTTCTGAGTGGAGCTTTCTAGCAACAGGAAGTGGGGGACAGCAGCTGGAGCCGAGGGTGGGGTCCAGGAGGCATCAAGGGCCGAGGAGGGGTACTCTGGAGGAGGGGTGAGCCCGCACATCTGCCATTGTGCCCATGAACTCCTGGGGGATAGCAGGTGGAGGACGTGGTTTAGAAGCTGAGAGGATCCTGGCAGGGAAATCCCCCTCTGAACACTGCATCCATAACCTGAGCAGGATTATGGGGGTGCATTGTCAAACCCTCAGAGTTTTATGAGTTCTGGAGCAGACATGCCCACTCCCAGCAGCCCTCCAGGACTGGATCTTCCCCTACCCACTCCCAAAAGCCTTCCCACCCCAGTTCTGAGCCAGCACCCCACTGTCCACCAGCAACACCTGGACTCTCTGTTCATTCCATTAGAAGGAATTCTATTCATTCCTCCAACTAGTGCTCACTGAACACCCATCCTGGACCAGGCTGTGTCCTGGGCACCTGGAAAACTACAGCGTGTAACATGAACAAAAATCCCATTCATGGAGCCTACTGTCGAGTTCCCCTTGCTCTCATTTCTGGTTGTTTCTCATGGTCTGTGCTTGGTATTTCTGTCCTCTCCATACCCCCAAGATTCTTAAAATCTTGTCTCTTTTATCATATATCTTTCAATCCTCACAATAAGTAGTATTATCATTAACCTCATTTTACAAATGAGACTGAGGCAAATACAGGATTTTTCACAAATTCAAGAACTACTGTGCATGTGTGTACTAAGTCGCTTCAGTCGTGGTCGATTCTTTGCAACTCAATGGACCATAGCCCACCAGGCTCCCTCTGTCCATGGGATTTTCCAGGCAAGAATATTGGAGTGGGTTGCCATTTCCTCCTCCAGGGGATCTCTTCTACCCAGGGATCGAACCCACATCTCCTGCATTGGCAGGCAGATTCTTTACCACTAGCACCACCTGGGAAGCCCCAAATAACTATTAAATGGCAGCAAAACAGCTTCCCTGACTTGTGTTTCCATTCTTCATTCTACCCTTCAGAAAGTTTAGGGGAGACATCTCTAGAAAACAGAGTTGAACGGAGAAAACAGTTCCTGCTCTCAAAGACCCTGCAACCTTAGTGGGAGAGGCGCTCAGAAATAGGAAACAAGCACAAACTCTGGATCCCAGCTGGGCCTCTGACTCCTGTGTGACCCTGGAGGAGTCACTTAGCTCTGTGCCAGCACCGAGGAAAAGAAATCGGGATGTTTGGGTTTCACCCACTTACTGGAAAGGTTATCCTCAGCCTCGATTGCATGGAAGCTTTCTGGAGCTTGGGGCAGAGGCAGGGGGAGGAAGGAGGCAGGCTGGGCTGGGCCACTCCGGGTGGGTCTCCAGTTGCCTCTCTCCGGGGACTCCTGAGGCTTGGGCTCATCCCTGCCTATCAGTTGTCCATCCTGAAAATAACAGGTCCCCAGTTTTCAGATTCACACAGTTGGTCGAGGATTCAGATGCCAGCTTGTATCTATATAATGCAGTGAGAGAGCCTCCCAAAATCTTTGCCCCTTCGCTCCATCCTGGCCACCATCTAGGCCACTACAGCACCTCAACTGAACCTCCTCAGCAGCATGAGGCCTGACCCCTGGCTGAGCACAACAGAGCCCTTGTCAAATGAATGAATGAGCCCCCTTATCTGGTCTCTGCCGGGCCATTCGGAGAAGGCAATGGCACCCCACTCCAGCACTCTTGCCTGGAAAATCCCATGAATGGAGGAGCCTGGTAGGCTGCAGTCCATGGGGTCGCTAAGAGTCAGACATGACTGAGCGACTTCACTTTTACTTTTCACTTTCATGCATTGGAGAAGGAAATGGCAACCCACTCCAGAGTTCTTGCCTGGAGAATCCCAAGGATGGGGGAGCCCGTTGGTCTTCCGTCTCTGGGGTCGCACAGAGTCGGACACGACTGAAGCGACTTAGCAGCAGCCGGGCCATTGCTGCAACCAGCAGGCGGGAGCCAGACTCAAATCCGACCCCTTGTAGCTCCTGCTTCATTTTTTTCCTTTTTTTTTTTTTTTTTGGACACACCACACAGCATGTGGGATCTTAGTTCCCTGACCCAGAACCGAACCCGTGCCCCCTGCATTGGAAGCCAAGCCTGGAGTCTTAACCACTGGCCCAGCAGGAAAGTCCCTATCTCCAGCTTTAAACCCCTCGGGGCTCCCATTGCCCTTCCTGGCACCGCCTCCCTCTCCAGTTTCATCTGTCCCCTTCCACGTCTCTGGGCCTCAGACAGTGAAATTTCTCAAAGGAGCCAGGCCACCCTGTTTAATCCTGCCACATCTTCGGTGTTAGTCATTCAGTTCTGTCTGACTTTTTGCAACCCCGTCGTAGCCCCCCAGCCTCCTCTGTCCGTGGCATTCTCCAGGCGTGGCAACCCACTCCAGTATTCTTGCCTGGAGGATCCCATGGACAGAGAAGCCTGGCGGGCTACAGTCCACATGGCATACAGAGTCAGACACAACTGAAACGACTTAGCACTAACACAGTCCTCTGGAGTGCCCTTCATCTCTCAGGGATGCATTCTAAGACTTATGGGATTAAAGGTAGATCTCAGCTACTCCCAGAAGAGTTCCACTGTTACTGGCCCCTACCCCTGCCTCCTCTGCTCTTGGATCCTGGGTCAGATGTCCCTCCCCTGAGCCCAGGGCCCCTCCTCCAGCAAGCTGGCTGCTTCAATGCTGTTCAAACCGCCTGTCTCCTGTTCTGCAGACTCCGAGAGATGAGGGAGTGGCTTGTTCACGTTGGATCCAAACCACAAGCTGACCCGCATGGAAAAGGGCTCAGCTTTTGGGTGTTTACTGAGTGGAGGGTGAGGGAACCAGAATCCTGGACCCTCCCGTTGCAACAGTCCCTCTTTTCCCCCGCCAGAGGCCAAATCAGGAGGTGAGGCTGATTCCATGAGGGCGAGTCCCTGCAAAGCTGGGTGGATGAACCTGAGGGACCTTGTCACAAGCTCTGTTGGTCTGGTGAGTCACCTAATTGTGCCGAGTCACCTGAATCTGGTAGGCAGGCCAGGGATGCACTCCGTACTTCTTCACACTCCAGGAAGCCCCTCTGTCTACACCCCCTCTCCCATCCCCCCACACCGCTCTGTCCTCACCTCTCATCACCTCCAAGGCGGTAGTGCCCCTTCTGCTCAGCACTCCCTGAAGACGGGGCCTGGGCAGCCCAGCCAGCAGCCCCCAAGTCCCCGTGCTTGCCTTGGGAATACCTCTGCTCACACTGACCCTTCACCTTGGTTTCAGGGCTGCCTAGTTGACAAAGCCCTTTCACTTCCATTCCTTTGGGATTACTCAACAGCCCAGGAGCCAGGTGTACTATTTTATAGCTCAATTTAAGGTGTTTTTTTTTTTTCACATGAGGAAATTTATTGTTTGGATTTGGTTGTCCAGGAGAGCAAGGCATAAGAACAGAACTGGAAGATGGTTGGAAGAAGTAGCAGAGGGGGAGAGGGAGATAAAGATGGGAAGGGGCACAGGGCAGGCCTTCCGTGGTGGTCCTGGGAGTTCACCTGCCAGTGCAGCAGGGGACGCAGATTCACCGCCTGCTCTGAGAAGATCCCACGTGCCTCTGGGCAACTAAGCCCATGCACCCAAACTACTAAACCTGTGCACCCTCGAACCTCCACAACAAGAGAAGCCACTGCAATGAAAAGGCCGCGTACCACACCAGAAGTAGGCTGTGTGCCGCAGCAAAGACCCAGCGCACCCAAAACTAAATTTAAAGAAAAAAAAACCTTTTTTTAAAGAGCACAAGATAAGGGGGCATTGTTGAGGTAGTCCCACTGCAGGCAGTTGGCACTGGATCCTGCTGGAACCCCCCTGAAGAGCTTGTCCTATACACCTCAGAATTGTCCCTCTAAAGGACCAGAGACCTGTGTTTATTCACCAGTTCCCAACCTTGTTGGTTAGGAATGGCCCCAAGGACCTAAGTGAACATAAAAGCTTTTGCAGGACGAAGGAAACTATCAGATCAGATCAGTTCAGTTCAGTCGCTCAGTCGTGTCCGACTCTTTGTGACCCCATGAATCGCAGCACACCAGGCCTCCCTGTCCATCACCAACTCCCGGAGGTCACTCAGACTCACATCCATCGAGTCAGTGATGCCATCCAGCCATCTCATCCTCTGTCGTCCCCTTTTCCTCCTGCCCCTAATCCCTCCCGGCATCAGAGTCTTCTCCAATGAGTCAACATTTCACATGAGGTGGCCAAAGTACTGGAGTTTCAGCTTTAGCATCATTCCTTCCAAAGAAATCCCAGGGCTGATCTCCTTCAGAATGGACTGGTTGGATCTCCTTGCAGTCCAAGGGACTCTCAAGAGTCTTCTCCAACACCACAGTTCAAAAGCATCAATTCTTCGGTGCTCAGCCTTCTTCACAGTCCAGCTCTCACATCCATACATGACCACAGGAAAGACCATAGCCTTGACTAGATGAACCTTTGTTGGCAAAGTAACATCTCTGCTTTTGAATATGCTATCTAGGTTGGTCATAACTTTCCTTCCAAGGAGTAAGCGTCTTTTAATTTCATGGCTGCAGTCACCATCTGCAGTGATTTTGGAGCCCAGAAAAATAAAGTCTGACACTGTTTCCACTGTTTCTCCATCTATTTCCCATGACGTGATGGGACCAAATGCCATGATCTTCGTTTTCTGAATGTTGAGCTTTAAGCCAACTTTTTCACTCTCCAATTTCACCTTCATCAAAAGGCTTTTTAGTTCCTCTTCACTTTCTGCCATAAGGGTGGTGTCATCTGCATATCTGAGGTTATTGATATTTCTCCCTGCAATCTTGATTGCAGCTTGTACTTCTTTCAGTCCAGCGTTTCTCATGATGTAGTCTTCATATAAGTTAAATAAACAGGGTGACAATATACAGCCTTGACGTACTCCTTTTCCTATTTGGAACCAGTCTGTTGTTCCATGTCCAGTTCTAACTGTTGCTTCTTGACCTGCATACAGATTTCTCAAGAGGCAGATCAGGTGGTCTGGTATTCCCATCTCTTTCAGAATTTTCCACAGTTTATTGTGATCCACACAGTCAAAGGCTTTGGCATAGTCAATAAAGCAGAAACAGATGTTTTTCTGGAACTCTCTTGCTTTTTCCATGATCCAGCGGATGTTGGCAATTTGATCTCTGGTTCCTCTGCCTTTTCTAAAACCAGCTTGAACATCAGGAAGTTCACGGTTCACATATTGCTGAAGCCTGGCTTGGAGAATTTTGAGCATGACTTCACTAGCGTGTGAGATGAGTGCAATTGTGCGGTAGTTTGAGCATTCTTTGGCATTGCCTTTCTTTGGGATTGGGATGAAAACTGACCTTTTCCAGTCCTGTGGCCACTGCTGAGTTTTCCACATTTGCTGGCATATTGAGTGCAGCACTTTCACAGCATCATCTTTCAGGATTTGGAATAGCTCCACTGGAATTCCATCACCTCCACTAGCTTTGTTTGTAGTGATGCTTTCTAGGGCCCACTTGACTTCACATTCTAGGATGTCTGGCTCTAGGTCAGTGATCACACCATCGTGATTATCTGGGTGGTAAAGATCTTTTTGTACAGTTCCTCTGTGTATTCGTGCCATCTCTTTTTAATATCTTCTACTTCTGTTAGGTCCACACCATTTCTGTCCTTTCTGGAACCCATCGTTGGATGAAATGTTCCTTTGGTATCTCTGATTTTGTTGAAGAGATCTCTAGAAGGAAACTATAAGCAAGGTGAAAAGAGAACCCTCAGAATGGGAGGAAATAATAGCAAACAAAACAACTTGACACAGAATTAATCTCCAAAATATACAAGCAGCTCATGCAACTCAATACCAGAAAAACAAACAGCCCAACTGAAAAGTGGGCAGAAGACCTGAACAGACATTTCTCCAAAGAAGATATATCAGATCAGATCAGGCACTCAGTCATGTCCGACTCTTTGCAACCCCATGAATCGCAGCACGCCAGGCCTCCCTGTCCATCACCAACTCTTGGAGGTCACTCAGACTCACATCCATCGAGTCAGTGATGCCATCCAACCATCTCATCCTCTGTTGTCCCCTTCTCCTCCTGCCCCCAATCCCTCCCAGCATCAGAGTCTCAATGAGTCAACTCTTCACATGAGGTGGCCAAAATACTGGAGTTTCAGCTTTAGCATCATTCCTTCCAAAGGAATCCCAGGGCCGATCTCCTTCAGAATGGACTGGTTGGATCTCCTTGCAGTCCAAGGGACTCTCAAGAGTCTCCTCCAACACCACAGTTCAAAAGCATCAATTCTTCGGTGCTCAGCCTTCTTCACAGTCCAGCTCTCACATCCATACATGACCACAGGAAAGACCATAGCCTTGACTAGATGAAACTTTGTTGGCAAAGTAACATCTCTGCTTTTGAATATGCTATCTAGGTTGGTCATAACTTTCCTTCCAAGGAGTAAGCGTCTTTTAATTTCATGGCTGCAGTCACCATCTGCAGTGATTTTGGAGCCCAGAAAAATAAAGTCTGACACTGTTTCCACTGTTTCCCCATTTATTTCCCATGAAGTGATGGGACCAGATGCCATGATCTTTGTTTTCTGAATGTTGAGCTTTAAGCCAACTTTTTCACTCTCCACTTTCACTTTCATCAAGAGGCTTTTAGTTCCTCTTCACTTTCTGCCATAAGGGTGGTGTCATCTGCATATCTGAGGTTATTGATATTTCTCCCGGCAATCTTGATTCCAACTTGTACTTCTTCCAGTCCAGCGTTTCTCATGATGTACTCTTCATATAAGATAAATAAACAGGGTAACAATATACAGCCTTGACGTACTCCTTTTCCTATTTGGAACCAGTCTGTTGTTCCATGTCCAGTTCTAACTGTTGCTTCGGTTCTAACCTGCATACAAATTTCTCAAGAGGCAGATCAGGTGGTCTGGTATTCCCATCTCTTTCAGAATTTTCCACAGTTTATTGTGATCCACACAGTCAAAGGCTTTGGCATAGTCAATAAAGCAGAAATAGATGTTTTTCTGGAACTCTCTGGCTTTTTCCATGATCCAGCGGATGTTGGCAATTTGATCTCTGGTTCCTCTGCCTTTTCTAAAACCAGCTTGAACATTAGGAAGTTCACGGTTCACATACTGCTGAAGCCTGGCTTGGAGAATTTTGAGCATGACTTTACTAGCGTGTGAGATGAGTGCAATTGTTCGGTAGTTTGAGCATTCTTTGGCATTGCCTTTCTTTGAGATTGGGATGAAAACTGACCTTTTCCAATCTTTTGGCCACTGCTGAGTTTTCCAAATTTGCTGGCATATTGAGTGTAGCACTTTCACAGCATCATCTTTCAGGACTTGGAATAGCTCCACTGGAATTCCATCACCTCCACTAGCTTTGTTTGTAGTGATGCTTTCTAGGGCCCACTTGACTTCACATTCTAGGATGTCTGGCTTTAGGTCAGTGATCACACCATTGTGATTATCTAGGTTGTGAAGATCTTTTTTGTACAGTTCTTCTCTGTATTCTTGCCACCTCTTCTTAATATCTTCTGCTTCCGTTAGGTCCATACCATTTCTGTCCTTTATCGAGCCCATCGTTGCATGAAATGTTCCTTTGGTATCTCTGATTTTCTTGAAGAGATCCCTAGTCTTTCCCATTCTGTTGTTTTCCTCTATTTCTTTGCATTGATCACTGAAGAAGGCTTTCTTATCTCTTCTTGCTATTCTTTGGAACTCTGCATTCAGATGTTTATATCTTTCCTTTTCTCCTTTGCTTTTCGCTTCTCTTCTTTTCACAGCTATTTGTAAGGCCTCCCCAGACAGCCATTTTGCTTTTTTGCATTTCTTTTCCATGGGGATGGTCTTGATCCCTGTCTCCTATACAATGTCAAGAACCTCATTCCATAGTTCATCAGGCACTCTATCTATCAGATCTAGGCCCTTAAATTTATTTCTCACTTCCACTATATAATCTGCGACTGGCGCACTAAGAGCGCCTCAGCGGCTGCGACTGGCACACTAAGCACGGCCAAGAGGAGCTACCCCAGGACCGAGGTCAGGAAGGGCGGCGGTGAGGAGAATACCCCTCCTCCAAGGTCAGGAAGGGCGTCAGTGAGGAGAGACCCCTCATCCAAGGTAAGGTGCGATGGCTGTGCTTTGCTGGAGCAGCCGGAAAGAGATACCCCACGCCCAAGGTAAGAGAAACCCAAGTAACACGGTAGGTGTTGCAAGAGGGCATCAGAGGGCAAACACACTGAAACCATATTCACAGAAAACTAGTCAATCTAATCACAGTAGGACCACAACCTTGTCTAACTCAGTGAAACTAAGCCATGCCCGTGGGGCAACCCAGGATGGGCGGGTCATGGTGGAGAGATCTGACAGGGTGTGGTCCACTGGAGAAGGGAATGGCAAACCACTTCAGTATTCTTGCCTTGAGAACCCCATGAACAGTATGAAAAGGCAAAATGATAGGATACTGAAAGAGAAACTCCCCAGGTCAGTAGGGGCCCAATATGCTACTGGAGATCAGTGGAGAAATAACTCCAGAAAGAATGAAGGGATGGAGCCAAAGCAAAAACAATACCCAGCTGTGGATGTGACTGGTGATAGAAGCAAAGTCCGATGCTGTAAAGAGCAATATTGCATAGGAACCTGGAATGTCAGGTCTATGAATCAAGGCAAATTGGAAGTGGTCAAACAAGAGATGGCAAGAGTGAATGTCGACATTCTAGGAATTAGCGAACTCAAATAGACTGGAATGGGTGAATTTAACTCAGATGACCATTATATCTACTACTGCGGGCAGGAATCCCTCAGAAGAAATGAAGTGGCCATCATGGTCAACAAAAGAGTCCGAAATGCAGTACTTGGATGCAATCTCAAAAACGACAGAATGATCTCTGTTCATTTCCAAGGCAAAACATTCAATATCACAGTAATCCAAGTCTATGCCCCAACCAGTAACGCTGAAGAAGCTGAAGTTGAACGGTTCTATGAAGACCTACAAGACCTTTTAGAACTAACACCCAAAAAAGATGTCCTTTTCATTATAGGGGACTGGAATGCAAAAGTAGGCAGTCAAGAAACACCTGGAGTAACAGGCAAATTTGGCCTTGGAATCCGGAATGAAGCAGGGCAAAGACTAATAGAGTTTTGCCAAGAAAATGCACTGGTCATAGCAAATACCCTCTTCCAACAACACAAGAGAAGACTCTATACATGGACATCACCAGATGGTCAACACCGAAATCAGATCGATTATATTCTTTGCAGCCAAAGATGGAGAAGCTCTATACAATCAGCAAAAACAAGACCAGGAGCTGACTGTGGCTCAGACCATGAACTCCTTATTGCCAAATTCAGACTGAAATTGAAGAAAGTAGGGAAAACCACTAGACCATTCAGGTATGACCTAAGAAGATATATAGATGGCTAATAAACAATGAAAAGATGCTCAACAAGGCTCATTATGAGAGAAATGCAAGTCAAAACTACAAGGAGGTATTGTCTCACACCCATCAGCATGGCTATCCTTAAAAAGTCCACAAACAGGAAATGCTGGAGAGGGTATGGGTAAAAAGGAATACTCTTACACTGTCGGTGGGAATGCAGACTGATACAACCACCATGCAGAGTCTTTAAAAAAACTAGGAGTAAAACTGCCATACGATCTAGCAAGCCTACTACTGGGCATACACCCCGGGCAAACCACAACTGAAAAAGACACGTGCACCCCAACGTTCACTGAAGCACCGTTTACAATAGCTAGGACACGGAAGCAACCTAGATGTCCATCATAGATGAATGGATAAAGCAGTTATGGTACGTACACACAATGCATTGTTACTCAGCCATAAAAAGGAACACATGTGAGTCAGTTCTTATGAGGTGGATGAACCTAGAGCCTTATACAGAGTGAAGTGAGTCAGGAAAAGAAAGACAAATATCATATATTAGTGCATATATATGGAATCTAGAAAGATAGTACCAACAACCCTATGTACAGGGCAGCAAAGAGACACAGACATAAAGAACAGACTTTTGGACACAGTGGAAGAAGGAGAGGGTGGGGTGATTTGAGAAAACAGCTTTGAAAGGTATACATTACCATATGTAAAATAGTGTGGGAGTTTGATGTATGACACAGGGACCCCTCAAAGTGGCAACCTGCAGGGATCGGGTGGGGAGGGAGGTGAGAAGGGGTTTCAGGAGGGAGGGCTCACATGTATGCCTATGGCCAATTCCTGTTGATGTATAGGAATATTGTACTTTACAATATTGTAAAGTAATTATCCTCTAATTAAAATAAATTAATTAATTTAAAAAGGAGTATGGCCGGAGGAACATCAATCTCCACTTCCCTCCCATACAGGCTGGATGTGGCCCACCATACCGTCCAATGACACTACCATCTCACACTGTCCTCGGCAGACTGACCTTGCCACTCCCCAAACAAAAGGTGGGGTCCATTGGTGTACTTGCATGCGTTCTGGCCCTGGACTGTTTTGATTGATAGAATACCTCAAGGTGATCTTCTGTGTTAAGAGGCCTGGCAGCTTCTCCTTTCATGCTTTCAAGGAAGCCAGCTGCAAGGTAAGAAGTCCAAGTTCCTGGAGACCCAGGCCCTGGAGGGGATCTGCCCAGCAGAGGAGCTATCTGGGACATTCCGGCCCCAGTTGAGGCTGCAGGAAGAGACTGGCCATTCTCCAAATCAAAAAATCATGAGCAAATACAAGATTGGTATTGTTTTAAACCTCTACGTTTGGGGTTGGTTGGTTATGCAGTGGTAGCTGATGAGAACACAGGCTGGGCTTGCCCCAGAGCTAAGAGACCTCCTGCCAGGTTTTGGAGAAAGTCCTAGAGTGGGAACGCAGAGAGCCACCTAAGTACCCTGGGAAGGGGTTCTGGCAGCAGGTACAGACTATCCAATATAGCCGCACTGACATTCACAGTGAGCTGAGGAAGTGGGACATTGGCACAAACAGCACCTACTGCCCTGACACTCAATCTTTCCTTACCAGGAGGTCCCTTCCTTAAACAGGATCAAAGCTTTTTACCATCAAGATATTGAAGTCTCTTGTACTTTGGGGTCTCCTGTCCTCTCTGCTATGTCTGAACCATACTGGGAGGCCTGGGATCTGCTAACATCTAGCCTTGCATCCTAAATAGACCACCTCGACCATTTACAGGATGCTTACTTGCCTGTGACCTCAGAACACATTTAATCCCTGCCACACTGAGAGGTCAGGATTATCATCCCTCTTTGGAAGCAGAGTCACAGAGTAGGTATATAACTTGCCCAAAGTCACACAGCTAGAAGCAGAGCCTGGGTTCAAACCTGAGACCCCACAAGGGTTCAGGGGATCCAGAGAGGGTGCCCTGGCTGCAGCTCCCAGCTACCCGTCCTCTGCAGGACCATTGAGAACCAATGAGCACATCCCAGCCCTGTCGTGACTACCCAGCAGTCACAGGGGATTTCTGGACTCTGTCTCAAGAGCTTCTGGAGACTGCCCTGGTAGTCCAGCGGTTAAGCATCCACCTTGCAATGCAGGGGATGCAGGTTCAATCCTTGGTCAGGGAACTAAAACCTGACGTTGTTCAGTTGCTCAATCAGACTCTTTGTGACCCCATGGACTGCAGCACACCAGGCTTGATGTCTCCCAGAGTTTGCCCAAGCTCATGTCCTTTGAATCAATGATGTCATCCAACCGTCTCATTCTCTGTTGCTCCCTTCTCTTTCTGCCCTCATTCTTTCCCAGCATCAGGGTCTTTTCCAATGAGTCAGCTCTTTCATCAGTTGGTCAAAATATTGGAGTTTCAGCGTTAGCATCCGTCCTTTCAATGAACATTCAGGGTTGACTTCCTTTAGGACTGACTTGTTTGATCTTGCTGCTGTCCAAGGGACGCTCAAGAGTCTTCTCCAGCCCCATAGTTCAAAGGCATCAATTCTACATGCTGCGGGGCAACTAAACCCTCCCACTGCAACTAGAAAAAGCCCTCGAGCCACAGTGAAGATCCCATATGCCTCAACTAAGACCTGATGCGGCCAAATGAATGAATTCAGTTCAGTTCAGTCGCCCAGTCGTGTCCGACTCTTTGTGACCCCATGAATCGCAGCACACCAGGCATCCCTGTCCATCACCAGCTCCCGGAGGTCACTGAGACTCACGTCCATCGAGTCAGTGATGCCATCCAGCCATCTCATCCTCTGTCGTCCCCTTCTCCTCCTGCCCCCAATCCCTCCCAGCATCAGAGTCTTTTCCTATGAGTCAGCTCTTCACTTGAGGTGGTCAAAGTACTGGAGTTTCAGCTGTAGCATCATTCCTTCCAAAGAAATCCCAGGGCTGATCTCCTTCAGTATGGACTGGTTGGATCTCCTTGCAGTCCAAGGGACTCTCAAGAGTCTTCTCCAACACCACAGTTCAAAAGCATCAATTCTTCGGCACTCAGCCTTCTTCACAGTCCAGCTCTCACATCCATAAATGACCACAGGAAAGACCATAGCCTTGACTAGATGAACCTTTGTTGGCAAAGTAATGTCTCTGCTTTTGAATATGCTATCTAGGTTGGTCATAACTTTCCTTCCAAGGAGTAAGTGCCTTTTAATTTCATGGCTGCAGTCACCATCTGCAGTGATTTTGGAGCCCAGAAAAACAAAGTCTGACACTGTTTCCACTGTTTCCCCATCTATTTCCCATGCAGTGATGGGACCAGATGCCATGATCTTCGTTTTCTGAATGTTGAGCTTTAAGCCAACCTTTTCACTCTCCACTTTCACTTTCATCAAGAGGCTTTTTAGCCCCTCTTCACTTTCTGCCATAAGAGTGGTGTCATCTGCATATCTGAGGTTATTGATATTTCTCCCGGCAATCTTGATTCCAACTTGTCTTTCTTCCAGTCCAGCATTTCTCATGATGTACTCTGCATAGAAGTTAAATAAACATGGTGACAATATGCAGCCTTGACGTACTCCTTTTCCTATTTGGAACCAGTCTGTTGTTCCATGTCCAGTTCTAACTGTTACTTCCTAACCTGCGTACAAATTTCTCAAGAGGAAGATCAGGTGGTCTGGTATTCCCATCTCTTTTAGAATTCTCCACAGTTTATTGTGATCCACACAGAGGCTTTGGCATAGTCAGTAAAGCAGAAATAGATGTTTTTCTGGAACTCTCTGGCTTTTTCCATGATCCAGCGGATGTTGGCAATTTGATCTCTGGTCCCTCTGCCATTTCTAAAACCAGCTTGAACATCAGGAAGTTCACGGTTCACATATTGCTGAAGCCTGGCTTGGAGAATTTTGAGCATTACTTTACTAGCGTGTCGGAGAAGGCAATGGCACCCCACTCCAGTAATCTTGCCTGGAAAATCCCACAGACGGAGGAGCTTGGTAGGCTGCAGTCCATGGGGTCGCTAAGAGTCGGACATGACTGAGCGACTTCACTTTCTCTTTTCACTTTCATGCATTGGAGAAGGAAATGGCAACGCACTTCAGTGTTCTTGCCTGGAGAATCCCAGGGACGGGGAAACCAGGCAGGCTGCTGTCTTTAGGGTCGCACAGAGTCGGACACGACTGAAGTGACTTAGCATCAGATCAGATCAGATCAGTCGCTCAGTCGTGTCCGACTCTTTGCGACCCCATGAACTGCAGCACACCAGGCCTCCCTGTCCATCACCAACTCCCAGAGGTCACTCAGACTCACATCCATCGAGTCAGTGATGCCATCCAGCCATCTCATCCTCTGTCGTCCCCTTCTCCTCCTGCCCTCAATCCCTCCCAGCATCAGAGTCTTCTCCAATGAGTCAACTCTTCGCATCAGGTGGCCAAAGTACTGGAGTTTCAGCTTTAGCATCATTCCTTCCAAAGAAATCCCAGGGCTGATCTCCTTCAGAATGGACTGGTTGAATCTCCTTGCAGTCCAAGGGACTCTCAAGAGTCTTCTCCAACACCACAGTTCAAAAGCATCAATTCTTCGGCGCTGAGCCTTCTTCACAGTCCAACTCTCACATCCATACATGACCACAGGAAAGACCATAGCCTTGACTAGGCGAACCTTTGTTGGCAAAGTAATGTCTCTGCTTTTGAATATGCTATCTAGGTTGGTCATAACTTTCCTTCCAAGGAGTAAGCGCCTTTTAATTTCATGGCTGCAGTCACCATCTGCAGTGATTTTGGAGCCCAGAAAAATAAAGTCTGACACTGTTTCTCCATCTATTTCCCATGACGTGATGGGATCGGATGCCATGATCTTCATTTTCTGAATGTTGAGCTTTAAGCCAACCTTTTCACTCTCCACTTTCACTTTCATCAAGAGGCTTCTCAGCCCCTCTTCACTTTCTGCCATAAGGGTGGTGTCATCTGCATATCTGAGGTTATTGATATTTCTCCCGGCAATCTTGATTCCAACTTGTCTTTCTTCCAGTCCAGCATTTCTCATGATGTACTCTGCATAGAAGTTAAATAAACATGGTGACAATATACAGCCTTGACGTACTCCTTTTCCTATTTGGAACCAGTCTATTGTTCCATGTCCAGTTCTAACTGTTGCTTCCTGACCTGCATACAGATTTCTCAAGAGGCAGATCAGGTGGTCTGGTATTCCCATCTCTTTCAGAATTTTCCACAGTTTATTGTGATCTACACAGTCAAAGGCTTTGGCATAGTCAATACAGCAGAAATAGATGTTTTTCTGGAACTCTCTGGCTTTTTCCATGATCCAGCGGATGTTGGCAATTTGATCTCTGGTTCCTCTGCCTTTTCTAAAACCAGCTTGAACATCAGGAAGTTCACGGTTCACATATTGCTGAAGCCTGGCTTGGAGAATTTTGAGCATGACTTTACTAGCGTGTGAGATGAGTGCAATTGTTCGGTAGTTTGAGCATTCTTTGGCATTGCCTTTCTTTGGGATTGGGATGAAAACCGACCTTTTCCAATCCTGTGGCCACTGCTGAGTTTTCCAAATGTGCTGGCATATTGAGTGCAGCACTTTCACAGCATCATCTTTCAGGATTTGGAATAGCTCCACTGGAATTCCATCACCTCCACTAGCTTTGTTTGTAGTGATGCTTTCTAAGGCCCACTTGACTTCACATTCCAGGATGTCTGGCTCTAGGTCAGTGATCACACCATCATGATTATTTGGGTCATGAAGATCTTTTTTGTACAGTTCTTCTGTGTTCTTGCCATCTCTTTTTAATATCTTCTGTTTCTGTGAGGTCCATACCATCTCTGTACTTTATTGAGCCCATCTTTGCATGAAATGTTCCCTTGGTATCTCTAATTTTCTTGAAGAGATCTCTAGTCTTTCCCATTCTGTTGTTTTCCTCTATTTCTTTGCATCGATTGCTGAAGAAGGCTTTCTTATCTCTCCTTGCTATTCTTTGGAGCTCTGCTTTCAGATGCTTATTATCTTTCCTTTTTTCCTTTGCTTTTCACTTCTCTTCTTTTCACTGCTATTTGTAAGGCCTCCTCAGACAGCCATTTTGCTTTTTTGCATTTCATTTCCATGGGGATGGTCTTGATCCCTGTCTCCTGTACATTGTCAAGAACCTCATTCCATAGTTCATTGGGCACTCTATCAGATCTAGGCCCTTAAATCTATTTCTCACTTCCACTGTATAATCATAAGGGATTTGATTTAGGTCATACCTGAATGGTCTAGTGGTTTTCCCTACTTTCTTCAATTTCAGTCTGAATTTGGCAATAAGGAATTCTTGATCTGAGCCACAGTCAGCTCCTGGTCTTGTTTTTGCTGACTGTATAGAGCTTCTCCATATTTGGCTGCAAAGAATATAATCGATCTGATTTCGGTGTTGACCATCTGGTTATGTCCATGTATAGAGTCTTCTCTTGTGTTGTTGGAAGAGGGTGTTTGTTATGACCAGTGCATTTTCTTGGCAAAACTCTATTAGTCTTTGCCCTGCTTCATTCCGGATTCCAAGGCCAAATTTGCCTGTTACTCCAGGTGTTTCTTGACTTCCTACTTTTGCATTCCAGTCCCCTATAATGAAAAGGACATCTTTTTTGGGTGTTAGTTCTAAAAGGTCTTGTAGGTCTTCATAGAACCATTCAACTTCAGCTTCTTCAGCGTTACTGGTTGGGGCATAGACTTGGATTACTGTGATATTGAATGTTTTGCCTTGGAAATGAACAGAGATCATTCTGTCGTTTTTGAGATTGCATCCAAGTACTGCATTTCGGACTCTTTTGTTGACCATGATGGCCACTCCATTTCTTCTGAGGGATTCCTGCCTGCAGTAGTAGATATAATGGTCATCTGAGTTAAATTCACCCATTCCAGTCTATTTGAGTTCGCTAATTCCTAGAATGTCGACATTCACTCTTGCCATCTCTTGTTTGACCACTTCCAATTTGCCTTGATTCATAGACCTGACATTCCAGGTTCCTATGCAATATTGCTCTTTACAGCATCGGACTTTGCTTCTATCACCAGACACATCCACAGCTGGGTATTCTTTTTGCTTTGGCTCCATCCTTTCATTCTTTCTGGAGTTATTTCTCCACTGATCTCCAGTAGCATATTGGGCCCCTACTGACCTGGGGGAGTTTCTCTTTCAGTATCCTATCATTTTGCCTTTTCATACTGTTCATGGGGTTCTCAAGGCAAGAATACTGAAGTGGTTTGCCATTCCCTTCTCCAGTGGACCACACCCTGTCAGATCTCTCCACCATGACCCGCCCATCCTGGGTTGCCCACGGGCATGGCTTAGTTTCATTGAGTTAGACAAGGCTGTGGTCCTAGTGTGATTAGATTAACTAGTTTTCTGTGAGTATGGTTTCAGTGTGTCTGCCCTCTGATGCCCTCTTGCAACACCTACCGTGTTACTTGGGTTTCTCTTACCTTGGGCTTGGGGTATCTCTTCACAGCTGCTTCAGCAAAGCACAGCCGCTGCTCCCTACCTTGAACGAGTGTTATCTCCTCACCGCTGCCCTTCCTGACATTCTAGCTCCTCTAGGCCCTCCTGGGCCCACTCAGCCAATAAATAAATATTAAAAAAAGGTTCTGACCCTGCAGATGTGAAGTAAAATTCAGAAACACTCAGGTTCTGGAAATGCCAGGCTGATGATCTCAGAGGGCAGGTTTGCTCTGTGTTTCTGGCATCTTCTGCCAATCCCTCCCTGCCTGTGTTTATATTCTGCATTGAAATCTGTGTTTACTTCCAGTTAGCTAACACTTCCTCCTCCTTAGATTCCTTCACCTGCAGCTCTGGCCAGCTGAGCTGTTCATCTGGAGTGTTGACATCACACTGTATTCAATTCAAAGGACAGGTACCTGTTGAGTTCCTCGTGGGCTGCCTGGAACACGTAGTGCTGATGACTGAGGGGGAAGAGAAATGAGGAGTAGACAGTAACCCACTGGATGGTCACCCCATGTATATGTGTGTGTGTGTGTGTGATGGTATTAAAAAGTAAATTATATAATCAAACTGTGTGCGTCTCCTATATTGGCAGGCAGATTCTTTACCACTAGCGCCACCTGGGAAGCCCTCAAATTGTATACAGAGGAAAGGTAAAAGGACTCCACAGGCATCATTTCCTAATTACTTTACCTGTTAGTGTTCTCCAGGCTTTTGAGGTTACTGACATCCCCTGGAGGTGCCCAGTGGACACATTACATAATGGTATACTACTGGTTCTCTTGTCAACTTTATTTTTACAACATCATGTTATAGCTTAAAATAGCCATAATGGAAGTATTTACACCTCGGAAATGAGCAAACACTTTAATTAGGGCTCTCCTCTCTGTAGAGAGCCAGATGTTAAATATTTACCAGCCTGTCATGGCCCTATCTTCTGGATGGGTTGTGTGCCTGGATGGGAGAGACTGCAGTGAGGTTTTTGCCTGCTTTGGGAAGGAACAAGCAATGTTAGGATTTCAGGGAGAACATACTTGATGAAATGCCCCTTACAATCCTGTGGGCCTCTGAGACCATTGCTGAGAGGGGGTGAGGATTCAAGGCCAGGGGTGCTGATTGTGAGGGTAGTGGGTGGGTGGCACAGGTACCTGCCCCATGTATGTACACGGAGGGTTCAGCCAAGGGTCACACTCCAAATTAGAGGAAGAAAGGGGAAGACAGGCCTTCTGTAGAATGCCTATCTGCCTTCAGCTGGAATTCTCCAGCTGCCCAAAATCTAGTCCAGGACATGCTTTATACTCTCCCAGTTGCACTGTGGTTTCAGCAAAGTCCTCATCCCCTGGGTGTCCTTGTAATTAAAGGAGAGACCCTGTTGGCAAACACTAGGTATGATAACTGAACCTGGACTATTGGCGGGGGTCGGGGGTGGTGTTGGGAACCTCACTAAGGCTGCAAGGATCATATCATCAAGCAAGAACACCATTGATGCACACAGTGCTATGCCTGATTTAAGCCAACACAGGAAGGACTCTAAGGCCTTCCAGAAATTCCCCACCCCCAGTGCAGGGGAAGAGGTGACTTCACAGAGGATGTCCAGGGTCCTAGCTAGAAGTGGATTGCTGTAGAGGTCCAGCGCCCCCGGCCCCACCCCAGAATCCTCCCAGAAGGTCACTCCCTCCTCAGTGAGCCAGTTGCGGTCCAACCACGCTGTGAGCTGCACAGCAGGAGCTAGGGGCTGTCCCTCTAACAACCGCCATTCTTTAGTGACCACTTGCTTTGGGACAGGCTCTGTGCGGGACTTGACAAGGGGCCCCAGGGAAAAAGCTCCTCTTCTTTTGTTTGAGTCCACTTCCATCCTCGGTGTGTGTATTGGTGACAGGAATGGAAGGAGAGTCAGTAGGGTTGAAGCCGGTGGGTCCATCATGACCCACATGGAACTGCTGTGTGTTGGTCCAGGTTCTTCAAGAGGTGGGTGCTGGGTTAAGCCAGAAAGGACCATGTTAGGGGAAACATCTATGAGAGGCTGGTGGCACCATCAGACCAAATGCAAGTCCCATCCTGGGTGAGGCAAGTTTGAGTGAAGCAAGCTAGACTGCCCTGATTGCTTTGGGGGTTAGGCTAGGATCTGGTGAGGCCTCAGGTCTCCAGGGAACGGGCCCACCGTGGTACCCTGTTCTGCTCAGTGGCTGTCTGGAGCAGTCTATGGTCTGGGCACAAATATGGTGATGGATTTCAGAGGCAGCAACAGGGGTCATTGACCTACCTACCTATGGTTGGAGGTTTGTGGGCACTCTATCATAGCTGCCATCACAATAAAGAAGGCAGAATGCCGAAGAATTGATGCTTTTGAACTGTGGGGCTGGAGAAGACTTTTGAGAGTCCCTTGGAAAACAAGGAGATCAAACCAGTCAATCTTCAAGGAAATCACCCTGAGTACTCTTTGAAAGGACTGATACTGAAGCTCTAATATTTTGGCCACCTAATGGGAAGAGCTGACTCATTGGAAAAGACTCTGATGTTGGGAGAGATTAAAGGCAGGAGGAGAAGAGAGCAACAGAGGATGAGATGGTTGGATGGTATCACTGATTCAATGGACAAGAACTTGAGCAAACTCCGGAGATGGTGAGGGACAGGGAAGTCTGGCGTGCTGCAGTCCATGGGGTCACAAAGAGCTGGACATGACTTGGTGACCCAACAACAGCAATAGCAGAAAGTGTGCTCACATAGAAGTCAAACAGTGGAGAGAGTAGGATGGAGCAGGCAGGGGCACAGACAAAGGCAGAGGGGCATGAATGTGGGATGTAGAGTGTGTGTGTGTGTGTCTGTGTGTGGTGTATACATGCATAGCATGAGGTCAGACAGAGACAGAGAAAAGGGGGCTGAGGGAGATAGAAACATAAAGACACAGACAGCAAGAGAGACAAATGAACAATACAGAGAAGACAGCTTTCTAGCCCCCAGCTCCAAACTCTCTATAAGGAATTGCTTATAGGTCCCACAAATGGCAATCTACTCCAGTACTCTTGCCTGGAAAATTCCATAGGTAGAGGAACCTCATATGCTACAGTCCATGGGGTTGCAAAGAGTCGGACATGACTGATCGACTTCACTTCCCATTTCTGGATCCCCTGAGATCACCTGCGGAATCCTAACCACAAGTTTTCTCTCTGTGACTAGCTAAAGTGGTCTCTGGTCCTTACCAGGTAACCCCAGGAGAAGCAGCTCAAGACAGTAATGGGACATCATTTCTTCATGCTCCTCAACCACAGGCTGGCGTGACTGTACACTAACCTAGAATTTCTCAGCAGTCCCTGCCTCTCCCAGGTTTTCTATTATACTCTTCTCCACTTTGCAGGTAACTTTCACATTTGTGGCTGCTGGCTTTTTTTCTATCAATAGATGTCTCACAGGTATCTGTCCCATCTTGGGCTGCCTTAAATGTCAGGTTCAGCCCTCTCCTAGCCGCCTGTCCTCAGGCAAGTCACTTAACCTGTCTGTTGTTGTTCAGTCACTCAGTCATGTCCAGCTCTGTTCGATCCTATGAGCTGCAGCATGCCAGGCTTCCCTGTCCTTCACCAGCTTCTGGAGCTTGCTCAAAGTCGTCTCCATTGAGTTGGTGATGCCATTCAACAATCTCCTCCTCTGTTGTCCCCTTCTGCTTCTGCCTTCAATCTTTCCCAGCATCAAGGTCTTTTCCAATGAGTCAGTTCTTTGCATCAGGTGGCCAGAGTATTGGAGCTTCAGCATCAGCCCTTCCAATATATATTCAAGACTGATTTCCTTTAAGATTGACTGGTTTGATCTCCTTGCAGTCCAAGGGACTTTCAAGAGTCTTCTCCAGCACCACAGTTCAAAAGCATCAATTCTTCGGTGCTCAGCCTTCTTTATGGTCCAACTCTCGCATCCATACATGACTACTGGAAAAACCATAGCTTTGACTATATGGTCTTGAAAGAGGGCATCAGAGGGCAAATACACTAAAACCATTCTCACAGAAAACTAGTCAATCTAATCACACAAGGACCACACCCTTGTCTAACTCAATGAAATTAAGCCATGCCTGAGGGGCAACCTGGGATGGGCGGGTCATGGTGGAGAGATATGACAGGGTGTGGTCCACTGGAGAAGGGAATGGCAAACCACTTCAGTATTCTTGCCTTGAGAAGCCCATGAACAGTATGAAAAGACAAAATGATAGGATACTGAAAGAGAAACTCCCCAGGTCAGTAGGGACCCAATATGCTACTGGAGATCAGTGGAGAAATAACTCCAGAAAGAATGAAGGGATGGAGCCAAAGCAAAAAGAATACCCAGCTGTGGATGTGTCTGGTGATAGAAGCAAAGTCCGATGCTGTAAAGAGCAATATTGCATAGGAACCTGGAATGTCAGGTCCATGAATCAAGGCAAATTGGAAGTGGTCAAACAAGAGATGGCAAGAGTGAATGTCGACATTCTAGGAATCAGCGAAGTGGACTGAAATGGACTGCAATGGGTGAATTTAACTCAGATGACCATTATATCTACTACTGCGGGCAGGAATCCCTCAGAAGAAATGGAGTGGCCATCATGGTCAACAAAAGAGTCCGAACTGCAGTACTTGGATGCAATCTCAAAAATAACAGAATGATCTCTGTTCATTTCCAAGGCAAACCATTCAATGTCACAGTAATCCAAATCTACGCCCCAACCAGTAACGCTGAAGAAGCTGAAGTTGAACGGTTCTATGAAGACCTACAAGACCTTTTAGAACTAACACCCAAAAAAGATGTCCTTTTCATTATAGGGGACTGGAATGCAAAAGTAGGAAGTCAAGAAACACCTGGAGTAACAGGCAAATTTGGCCTTGGAATCCGGAATGAAGCAGGGCAAAGACTAATAGAGTTTTGCCAAGAAAATGCACTGGTCATAGCAAATACCCTCTTCCAACAACACAAGAGAAGACTCTATACATGGACATCACCAGATGGTCAACACCGAAATCAGATCGATTATATTCTTTGCAGCCAAATATGGAGAAGCTCTATACAATCAGCAAAAACAAGACCAGGAGCTGACTGTGGCTCAGACCATGAACTCCTTATTGCCAAATTCAGACTGAAATTGAAGAAAGTAGGGAAAACTACTAGACCATTCAGGTATGACCTAAATCAAATCCCTTATGATTATACAGTGGAAGTGAGAAATAGATTTAAGGGCCTAGATCTGATAGATACAGTGCCTGATGAACTATGGAATGAGGTTCTTGACATTGTACAGGAGACAGGGATCAAGACCATCCCCATGGAAAAGAAATGCAAAAAAGCAAAATGGCTGTCTGGGGAGGCCTTACAAATAGCTGTGAAAAGAAGAGAAGCGAAAAGCAAAGGAGAAAAGGAAAGATATAAACATCTAAATGCAGAGTTCCAAAGAATAGCAAGAAGAGATAAGAAAGCCTTCTTCAGTGATCAATGCAAAGAAATAGAGGAAAACAACAGAATGGGAAAGACTAGGGATCTCTTCAAGAAAATCAGAGATACCAAAGGAACATTTCATGCAAAGGGGGGCTCGATAAAGGACAGAGATGGTGTGGACCTAACAGAAGCAGAAGATATTAAGAAGAGGTGGCAAGAATACACAGAAGAACTGTACAAAAAAGAGCTTCAAAACCCAGGTAATCATGATGATGTGATCACTGACCTAGAGCCAGACATCCTGGAATGTGAAGTCAAATGGGCCTTAGAAAGCATCACTACAAACAAAGCTAGTGGAGGTGATGGAATTCCAGTGGAGCTATTCCAAATCCTGAAAGATGATGCTGTGAAAGTGCTGCACTCAATATGCCAGCACATTTGGAAAACTCAGCAGTGGCCACAAGATTGGAAAAGGTCAGTTTTCATCCCAATCCCAAAGAAAGGCAATGCCAAAGAATGCTCAAACTACCACACAATTGCACTCATCTCACACGCTAGTAAAGTCATGCTCAAAATTCTCCAAGCCAGGCTTCAGCAATACGTGAACCGTGAACTTCCTGATGTTCAAGCTGGTTTTAGAAAAGGCAGAGGAACCAGAGATCAAATTGCCAACATCCGCTGGATCATGGAAAAAGCCAGAGAGTTCCAGAAAAACATCTATTTCTGCTTTATTGACTATGCCAAAGCCTTTGACTGTGTAGATCACAATAAACTATAGAAAATTCTGTAAGAGATGGGAATACCAGACCACCTGATCTGCCTCTTAAGAAATCTGTATGCAGGTCAGGAAGCAACAGTTAGAACTGGACATGGAACAACAGACTGGTTCCAAATAGGAAAAGGAGTACGTCAAGGCTGCATATTGTCACCATGTTTATTTAACTTCTATGCAGAGTACATCATGAGAAACGCTGGACTGGAAGAAGTACAAGTTGGAATCAAGATTGCCGGGAGAAATATCAATAACCTCAGATATGCAGATGATACCACTCTTATGGCAGAAAGTGAAGAGGGGCTAAAAAGCCTCTTGATGAAAGTGAAAGTGGAGAGTGAAAAGGTTGGCTTAAAGCTCAACATTCAGAAAACGAAGATCATGGCATCTGGTCCCATCACTACATGGGAAATAGATGGAGAAACAGTGGAAACAGTGTCAGACTTTGTTTTTCTGGGCTCCAAAATCACTGCAGATGGTGACTGCAGCCATGAAATTAAAAGGCGCTTACTCCTTGGAAGGAAAGTTATGACCAACCTAGATAGCATATTCAAAAGCAGAGACATCACTTTACCAACAAAGGTTCATCTAGTCAAGGCTATGGTCTTTCCTGTGGTCATGTATGGATGTGAGAGCTGGACTGTGAAGAAGGCTGAGCGCCGAAGAATTGATGCTTTTGAACTGTGGTGTTGGAGAAGACTCTTGAGAGGCCCTTGGACTGCAAGAAGATCCAACCAGTCCATTCTGAAGGAGATCAATCCTGGAATTTCTTTGGAAGGAATGATGCTAAAGCTGAAACTCCAGTATTTTGGCCACCTCATGCGAAGAGTTGACTCATTGGAGAAGACTCTGATGCTGGGAGGGATTGAGGGCAGGAGGAGAAGGAGACGACAGAGGATGAGATGGCTGGATGGCATCACTGACTTGATGGGTGTGAGTCTGGGTGACCTCCGGGAGCTGGTGATGGACAGGGAGGCCTGGCGTGCTGCGGTTCATGGGGTCGCAAAGAGTCAGACATGACTGAGCGACTGATCTGATCTGATCTTGACTATATGGACCTGTGTCGGCAGAGTAATGTCTCTGCTTTTTAATATGCTGTCGTGCTTTTCTTCCAAGGAGCAAGCATCTTTTAATTTCGTGGCTGCAGTCATCATCTGCAGTGATTTTGGAGTCGAGAAAATAAAGTCTGTCACTGTTTTCATTGTTTCCCCTTCTATATGCTATGAAATGTTGGGACCAGATGCCATGATCGTCATTTTTTGAATGTTGAATTTTAAGCCTGCTTTTTCACTTTCCTCTTTCACTTTCATCAAGAGGCTCTTTAGTTGCTCTTTGCTTTCTGCCCTAAGGGTGCTGTCCTCTGCGTATCTGAGGTTACTGATATTTCTCCCTGCAATCTTGATTCCAGCTTGTGCTTTACCTAGCCCAGCATTTCACATGATGTACTCTGCATGAAAGTTAAATAAGTAGGGGGACAGTATACAGCCTTGATGTACTCCTTTCCCAATTTTGAACCCATCTGGGCCTCTGTTAAATAACCAATCTGGGCCTGTTATTTCTCAGGAAAACTGGGAACTATAATCTGCCTCAAAGATTAGCATGTGGGGCCCAGGGCCACAAGGATGGTGGGTACATTACGGTCCTTCCACTCACTCTAGGTAACGCTTGACAATAACTCACTGAAGTTCCAGTGAGAACTTTGGACAGCTGTCATTTTCCAGGTCAGAACCTGACCATCTAGTGCCCCCTGTCCACAGCTGCCTCCAAGAGATGGGAGGCAATGATAATGTGAGCTTTACCTGAGGCCTCATTTGAATAACTGTTTGCATTCCAATCCTTTGTCTCTCTTAATCTTCTCATCAGCCTAATGAAGGAGAACTCAAATTCCTGTTTTGCATGGATAATCTTGTGGTCCATTGACTTGCCTGAAGTCACAGAGCTGGGCTGCCCTTCAAATCTCCAAGACCTCATCCCTACCATGGGGGCAGCCCTCCACCCTCTGGGCCTCCAGGTCAGCAGTAGGTACCATGTGAGTCAGAGTATCCAGCTTGGCCTGTCTCCAAAGGACCACTCTTGAGATTCCTCCCTAACTGGTGGTGACCCTCCTTCCAGTGTCTTTCTGTCCCTGGTTCTGAGCAAACTCTTTAACTGAGTTCCACTGGAGCATCCCAGAACACCTAAATCTACCTACCTCTCAACTCAGCACAGAATGTTACAGCTGAAGAGAATTCATTCCTTTAGGGAGAATCTATTGAGCACCCATGGTAAGCCAAGTAGCATTTTAGCCATTGAATATTAGTGATGATCTAATGATTAGATTCTGATCCAATAGCTCTAAACCCTGGCTGTGTATTAGAATCACAGGGGCCCTTTCAAAGTATGTTACCCAGATCTCACTCTAACAATGAAATCAGAATCTTTGCAGAGGAAAGGAGGTGAGACCAGCTATCAGAATTTAATTTAAAAACTTTCTAGATGGGGACTTCCCTGGCGATCCAGGGGTTGAGAACCCGCCTTTCAAAGCAAGGGACTCAGGGTTAATCTCTGATGGGGGAAGTAAGATCCCACATGTTGCAGGACAACTAAGCCTGAGCAAGACAACTAGAGAGCCCGCCCGAACTCCACTAAAGAGAAGCCTGCACACAGTGCGACTAGAGGAATTCCAGGCACCACGATGAAGACTCAGCATGGCCAAAAATGAAAAGTTTTAAAAATTAAAAAAACCTCCCTAGATGATTTTAATGTTTTCCCAGGATTGAGAACCTCTAACTTAGTTGAAACAGAGACCCCCCCCCCCCCCCCCCCGCCCCCCCCACCCCGTCATGTTACAGAAGAAGGAACTGCAACCCAGAGATAGGCATTGCTTTGCCCAGAGTCACAAATCTGAGTCTGGTTCCTCCACCTTCAACCCCCCATCCCCCCAGTGCTTTTTATTAAGTTAATTGGTAAGAATTCACTAAAGGCATCCTTACATGAACGTGGGGTAGGGCAGAAAGAAAGGTGCTGAGTGTGGTGGATACATTTGAGACGCTTTTCCTACCCATTATTCTTCCGGAAGATGGACAACCTAAGTAGCGGTCTTGGAACCACGTGACTCACCTTGGTAAACCGGATTGGACTAGGAGAGGAAACCTGAACCAGGATGAGCCATTGAGATGGGCTGGCTAGGCATTTGAAATTAGGATGACTCAGTTGGTAAAGAGTCTGCCTGCAGTGCAGGAGACCTGGGTTTGATCCCGAAGTCAGGAAGATCCCCTGAAGAAGGGAATGGCAACCCACTCCAGTACTCTTGCCTGGAGAATTCCATGGACAGAGGAACCAGGCAGGCTGCAGTCCATGGGATCACAAAGAGTCAGACACGACTATGGGACTAACTTTCACTTCACTTTGAATTTATTAAAGGACGAAGACAGTGAGCTGTGGGAACCTAAACCTGAAGTCATGGAGGTTTGGGAGCAGTGGCAGGTATTGGGGTCATGTGTAAGCCAGAGAGTGGGGAGAAGAAGGAGTTATGCAGAGAGGAGAAGGAGAATAGAGCAGATCTCTGGTGAGAGAGGTGGAGACATGACTGGGCAGTTTCTGTTTCCCCTGATAGCTGTATCCTTTCATTGAACCTCACCTTTTGTAACTGCTATGTTCTTTGACACTCAAAGGGCTTTGACCAATTTAAGTATGGGAAACAGTTCATGCAAAAGCCTATAGGCACCAAAGACCCTTGCTGCTGCTGCTGCTGCTGCTAAGTCGCTTCAGTCGTGTCCAACTCTGTGCGACCCCATAGATGGCAGCCCACCAGGCTCCTCTGTCCCTGGGATTCTCCAGGCAAGAATACTATAGTGGGTTACCATTTCCTGCTCCAATGCATGAAAGTGAAAAGTGAAAGTGAAGTCACTCAGTCGTGTCCCGACTCTTAGGGATCCCATGGACTGCAGTCTACCAGGCTCCTCTGTCCATGGGATTTTCCAGGTAAGAGTACTGGAGTGGGTTGCCATTGCCTTCTCCCAAAGACCCTTAGGTGCCCCTTACCTTGTCCCCAACTCTTAACAGAGTCCCTCTGAAGCATGAGTTCCCTGTCATTCAAAGTATTCATGTCTTCCTCTTGGAGATGTCAGCAAGTTGATCTCACATGCCCTACTCAACCACATGATTCTGAGTTTCCAAAATGAGTGGGCAGAGAGGTATTTTAAGATTGTTTTTTCTTTTTCTTGGCATCCAGTGCCCCTCGCCTGACACCTGGTCCCTGGCAAGGAAGCCTGTACCCCTGGGGATGGGAGTGGGGCGCACAGTAAACAAAGAGCACGAGAAAGTTCCTTGATCCCCACCCCCAGCATCAATGCACACGTCCCCACGGCAGGAGAGTGGCAGGGGTGTGAAAACAATGGGAGCCTATGAGTCATGGGGGTAGGCAGGATAACATTTCCCCAAAAAGGTTCCCTTTAGCCATGTCCGGAGTCACTGACGTAGGCCGCTGCCAGGCAGTGACACCTGGAAAGACCTTCAGTTCTGGGCAGTCACTTGCCCTTCCCTGGATGACCTGGATTTTCTTTTTTTATCTTTTAATTCAACTTTTATTTTTAGCAAAGTGATATATGTATATAAATACTTTTGAAAAGTCAAAGAATACTACACAGAGTATCGGAAGACAGCAATTGCCTGCCTCACCCTTCCCCACCTCCAATCCCCAGAGGCAACTTCTTTCAGACTTTCCAGCCAATTCTTCCTATTTTTTCTTTTACTTCTTTAATAACATATAGCTATTTTTGAAAATTCATTATTTTTTCAATTTATTTTATTTATGTGGTTGCCCTGGGTCTTAGTTGTGGCACAAGGGGATTTGTAGTTGTGACATGTGGGATCTAATTCCATGACCCGTTTTCAAACCTGAGCCCTCTACACTGGGAGCTCAGAGTCTTAGCCGTTGGACCACTAGAGAAGTCCCTCCCATTATTATTTTTGTGATCCTACCATGAAAGTGAAAATTGTTAGTCTCCCAGTGATGTCCGTCTCTTAGTGACCCCATAGACTGTAGCCGGCCAGGCTCAGCTGTCCATGGAATTCTCCAGGCAAAAATAATGGAGTGGGTTGCCAGTCCCTTCTCCAGGGGATTTTCCCAACCCAGAGATCAAACCAAGCCTCCCACATTGCAGGTAGATTCTTTACCGTCTGAGCCATCAAGGAAGATTACTTTAGTTAATACTATATATTATCTTCCTATCACAAAAAAGAGAAATTAGCTCCATTCTATCCCCAACACACATATTTTTTTCTCTGTCACCCAAAATAGTCCTCAACTCAATGTCAACACTATTATAACTATGTAAATATTTTTAATGTACTTGAGTACACTTATTTTTTCTTGCATGATTTTTTTTTAAGTTTTTTGTTTGCTTAACTGGGTGTGTTCCTGTTACTAATTAACTCTCAAACTCCCTGCTATATTTGTAGAACTTCCCTCAGAATGATAAACTACCAGTCCCAGTTTTTTTTTTTTTTTCTTGGTATATTAAAAGACCCGCTTTCAGAACCAAATATTTCCTGCTCCTGCCTGGCTGGATGGTTACTGTCTAGGACAGCTCGCATCCTGAAATGTCTCTTCACCATTAACTGGGAATTCCCTTTGCCTTCTTCCTACATCAGACTCCCTATTTTCTTTTCTTTTTAAAAATAAATATTTATTTATTTATTCTTGGCTGCATTGGGTCTTAGTTGAAGCACACAGGCTTTGTTGCCTTAAGATGGGGTCTTATTTCCCCAACCAGGGATTGAACCCACATCCCCTACATTGGAAGGTGGATTCTTAACCACTGGACCACCAGAGAAGTCTCCCCTGTTTTCTGAAAACAATCCTTTCTGTGTTTCTTTGTTTACTCTCTTGGTTGATGGAGCATACCCTTCAGTAGGCTTTTGAGAAATGGTGCAAGGGTGCTAAAAATTGTTAGACTGTCTATGTCTTCAAATATTTTTTTCTACTTTCATCTTGACTGATAGCATGGTTGGGTGTCTAATTCTAGGTTGGAAATTTTTTCCTTCAGAATTTTGAGAGTTTTTCCTCTTTGTCTTCTAGCTTCCTGGATGGTTGTGGAGAAGTTTAATGGTCTTCTAATTCCTTGGTCTTTTTATATGACCTGTATTCTTTTTTTTTTTTTCCTCTTTCTCTCTCTCAGAAAACTTTTTGGAATCTCTTCATTCCCCAGTATGTTGGTTGGTGTATTTTCTCATTCACAGTGCTGAGTCCACAGGCTCCTGTTTATCTAGAAGCTCATTCCTTTCGGTTCCTTTCTGTGCTTGTTATTATGTTCTATCTTTTTGAATTAGACCCCTTTGATTGGCTCTCTGACTTTCTGATCTTTACTTTTTGTCATCTTATCCTACTTTCCAAATGATTTTTTATTTTTATTTTTTTTTCATGTTAAAATGTGAATTTTTAATCATAAAAACTGTTTTCTGTAAATATAGTTATATCAACCTCTCTGCATACAGCTTGGTTCACCAAATGATTTTTTAAATTTTATATCCACCTTGCTATTGGTTAAAAAAGAAAGTCTCTATTTTTATTTTATTTCTTTTTCTTCCTAACTTTTTATTTTAAAAAGCTGCTAATACAGAGAAAAGTTGAAAAAAGAAGTATACTTAGCTTTCTTTTCCCTGCCATCTAAGTTAGCACAGTTCGATAGAAATAAAATGTGAGCCACATATGTAATTTTAATTTTTTTTAATTTTAAACTTTATAGTAGCCACATTAAACTGGTGAAATAGGTAAACTGAGAAATAGGTAAATTTAATATTTTACTTATTTCAAAATGTCAATTCTACATACAATCAAAACAAAAATTATGAATGAGGTGTTTTTCATTCTTTTTTATTGTGCTAAGTCTTTGAAATTCAGTATGTATTTTATACTGATCAGATCAGATCAGATCAGTCGCTCAGTCGTGTCCGACTCTTTGCGACCCCATGAACCGCAGCACGCCAGGCCTCCCTGTCCATCACCAGCTCCCAGAGGTCACCCAGACTCACACCCATCAAGTCAGTGATGCCATCCAGCCATCTCATCCTCTGTCGTCCCCTTCTCCTCCTGCCCTCAATCCCTCCCAGCATCAGAGTCTTCTCCACTGAGTCAACTCTTCGCATGAGGTGGCCAAAATACTGGAGTTTCAGCTTTAGCATCATTCCTTCCAAAGAAATTCCAGGATTGATCTCCTTCAGAATGGACTGGTTGGATCTTCTTGCAGTCCAAGGGCCTCTCAAGAGTCTTCTCCAACACCACAGTTCAAAAGCATCAATTCTTCGGCGCTCAGCCTTCTTCACAGTCCAGCTCTCACATCCATACATGACCACAGGAAAGACCATAGCCTTGACTAGGCGAACCTTTGTTGGTAAAGTAATGTCTCTGCTTTTGAATATGCTATCTAGGTTGGTCATAACTTTCCTTCCAAGGAGTAAGCGTCTTTTAATTTCATGGCTACGGTTACCATCTGCAGTGATTTTGGAGCCCAGAAAAATAAATTCTGACTCTGTTTCCACTGTTTCTTCATCTATTTCCCATGTGGTGATGGGACCAGATGCCATGATCTTCGTTTTCTGAATGCTGAACTTTAAGCCAACCTTTTCACTCTCCACTTTCACTTTCATCAAGAGGCTTTTTAGTCCCTCTTCACTTTCTGCCATAAGAGTGGTGTCATCTGCATATCTGAGGTTATTGATATTTCCCCCGGCAATCTTGATTCCAACTTGTCTTTCTTCCAGTCCAGCATTTCTCATGATGTACTCTGCATAGAAGTTAAATAAACATGGTGACAATATGCAGCCTTGACGTACTCCTTTTCCTATTTGGAACCAGTCTGTTGTTCCATGACCAGTTCTAACTGTTGCTTCCTGACCTGCATACAGATTTCTCAAGAGGCAGATCAGGTGGTCTGGTATTCCCATCTCTTTCAGAATTTTCCATATGCTACTGGAGATCAGTGGAGAAATAACTCCAGAAAGAATGAAGGGATGGAGCCAAAGCAAAAAGAATACCCAGCTGTGGATGTGTCTGGTGATAGAAGCAAAGTCCGATGCTGTAAAGAGCAATACTGCATAGGAACCTGGAATGTCAGGTCCATGAATCAAGGCAAATTGGAAGTGGTCAAACAAGAGATGGCAAGAGTGAATGTCGACATTCTAGGAATTAGCGAACTAAAATGGACTGGAATGGGTGAATTTAACTCAGATGACCATTATATCTACTACTGTGGGCAGGAATCCCTCAGAAGAAATGGAGTGGCCATCATGGTCAACAAAAGAGTCCGAACTGCAGTACTTGGATGCAATCTCAAAAATGACAGAATGATCTCTGTTCGTTTCCAAGGCAAACCATTCAATGTCACAGTAATCCAAATCTATGCCCCAACCGGTAACGCCGAAGAAGCTGAAGTTGAACGGTTCTATGAAGACCTACAAGACCTTTTAGACCTTTTAGAACTAACACCCAAAAAAGATGTCCTTTTCATTATAGGGGACTGGAATGCAAAAGTAGGAAGTCAAGAAACACCTGGAGTAACAGGCAAATTTTATACTGATAGTGGATCTCAATTCAGCTGATGTCAACACAGCTTCTATGTCAAGTGCATAGAAGCCACATGTGAAAAGTAACTACTGTGTTAGATAGTGTAGGACTAGATTGAATAATTGATAATGACATATGTATCTATGAACTTCCTATATATTTTGGCAGAATTATTAGAAAGAAATTTGCAGACCATACTATACATGATTTTTAAATACTTTAGATTGCAGATTCTAAAATTAAGGACATTAAGTTACATAATCACACTTAGGAAAATTAACAATCAGTTCAGTTCAGTTCAGTTGCTCAGTCGTGTCTTTGTGACTCCATGAATCGCAGCACGCCAGGCCTCCCTGTCCATCACCAACTCCCGGAGTTCACTGAGACTCACGGCCATCGAGTCAGTGATGCCATCCAGCCATCTCATCCTCTGTCGTCCCCTTCTCCTCCTGCCCCCAATCCCTCCCAGCATCAGAGTCTTCTCCAAAGAGTCAACTCTTCGCATGAGGTGGCCAAAGTACTGGAGTTTCCGCTTCAGCATCATTCCTTCCAAAGAAATCCCAGGCTCATCTCCTTCAGAATGGACTGGTTGGATCTCCTTGCAGTCCAAGGGACTCTCAAGAGTCTTCTCCAACACCACAGTTCAAAAGCATCAATTCTTCAGCGCTCAGCCTTCTTCACAGTCCAACTCTCATATCCATACATGACCACAGGAAAGACCATAGCCTTGACTAGGCGAACCTTTGTTGGCAAAGTAATGTCTCTGCTTTTGAATATGCTATCTAGGTAATAAACCACTAATATCTTTAATATCCTAGCCATATTCACGATTTCCCCAATTGTGTCCGACTTTTCTTTTATAGCTGATCTATTTGAACTAGGATCCTATCTTAACTTTCTTTGGTCGGTAGGTCTCGTTAGTTTTCTTTTTTTTTTTGATCATCTTGTGCAGCTTGCCGGATCTTAGTTCCCTGACCACAGATTGAATCTGGGTCCTCGGCAGTGAAAATGCTGAGTCCAATGCACTGCCAAGGAATTCAAGGAATTGCATCTATAATAGTTTTATCTTTTTGTTTCTACAACATTGACATTTTAAGGATCTAGACAAGTTGTCTTGTAGAAGCCCCTCATTCTGTATTTGTCTGATTCTTTCCTCATGATGTCATTTAATTTTATCCCTCTTCCCCTAACTGCTGTATTTACTGCAGACTGGAAGTTAGATTATGGTAAAATCCAGGTGAAATATTTTTTGCAAGGATGTTACATAGATTGTTATCATATTTTTATTTTCAAGAGCTATTTCTTGTTCTGTGAATGTTACTTTCTTTAGCATCCTAGTCTTGTTGCAAAGGTTGCAGTATTTTTATTATATCTGAGAACATTAATTAGCTCAAAGAGGCAAAAAAAAGATATTCTGCTTTCTACATTTTCTCATGAGTTGTTTTTTTCTTATTTGCTTTTTCTGGCTTCTCTTTTTCATAGTGACACTTCTCTTGCAATGCCCTGTGGTCGTTGGCTGTCTATTTATATTAATATTTAAAACTAAGGTGCTGAAAAGATTTAGTGACAAACTTTTTCCTTTTTTGGTGACTTTTTCATTGAGAAACTTTTATTTTATTGATTCATTAACTTATGTATGTATTTACTTCTGGCTGTGCTGGGTCTTCTTACTGCTTGTAGCCTTTCTCTAGCAAACAGGGGCTACTCACCATTGTGGAGCACAGGCTCTAGAGTTCCTGGGCTTCAGTAGTTGTGGTACATGCATGCCAAGTTGCTTCAGTCGTATCCGACTCTTTGTGACCACATGGACTGTAGCCTGCCAGGCTCCTCTGTCTATGGGATTCTCTAGGCAAGAATAATGGAGCAGGTTGCCATGCCCTCCTCCAGGGAATCTTCCTGACCCAGGGGTCAAACCCGTGTCTCTTATGTCTCCTGCATTGGCAGGCAGGTTCTTTACCACTAGTGCCACCATGGGCTTAGATGCCCAACATGCGGGATCAAACCCATGTCCCCTGCATTGGGAGGTTGATTCTTTACCCCTGGGCCACCAGGGAAGTCCCTGAGAAATCTTTAAATGCCTGTATCTGTAGGACTCTTCTCTTGGGACAGTTTCCCTAGAGAGAATCCCTGGAATTTGCTGGGGGCAATAAACCTGTTTCCAATGTTCTGATGCTGAATGGGGAAGGGCTCATGGAAACTTACCGTTTGGTGTTCAGATTTGCACTTAATCCTCTGCCTCAGCTGTGTAATCGTCTCTGTTGGTAAGCCAGCCCATTTTCTGCCAGAGTGGGGAAAGCAGTGTCCAGCTGTACAAGAAGCGGGAGGGGATCTGGGGTTTTCACGGTCCCTTAACCCACTTCCAAGCAATCCTCTTCAGCCCCACCTCCAGCAACCTCCCTTTTAGACGGATCTGGCATTTCCAAGTGCAAGGTGCCCTGAAGCAGCACCTTCGTAGTGTATTCTGCCCATCCTCCCACCCCCGCCTCCCCACCCATGCAGTTAAGGCACAGCTTCTGCCAGGCTAAGTAACTGTTTATCTCTTTTTGGCTCCTGGAATCTTGCTGACTACTGCACACCTTCACTCTTCTTGTCCCTGGGGGCTGTGCCTCATTGTGATCATCTTGGTGGTATAGGAGACCACAGAGATAAAAAGTGGTCAGTCCTTTGTGCTTTCTCATCAGCAATGACCTATTCTCTGGAGGTAAAAAAGTGAGACTTAGAGAAACTTTAAGGAGATCCCATATCCAATTTCCAACTCTATTAAGAGAGCAGCATGGCCAGAGACCTGGGAGAAGCTTGAAGCTTAAATTCTCTGCTCTGTGGTTTGGCTCCTAGGGACCAGGGAAGCCAGGACCTTGACTTTGATGCTAACATGGTCCCTTTACCCAGTTACATCTCCAGACTCCAACACAGCACTCCTGCCTGTCTGCTTGTTCTGTCTGTCTTCCAGGGCCTGGCCCCCCTCTATCTCTAAACTTCCCCTCTTTTGCTACTTTTCTTTCTTTTCTATTTTTTATCGCATTTCCTTATTCTCAGTGTCTCTTCTTTTTCCTTCCCTCTCACCCTGTTTTTGTGTTTCTGTCTTTTCATTTTCCCCCCATTCTTTGCCTCTCCATCACTCCCTTTATCAATCCCTGTCTTCTTCCTTTGGTAAATCAGAACCTTTTTGATCTACACTAGTGATTCTCGATGGATGTGAGTCTGAGTGACCTCCGAGAGCTGGTGATGGACAGGGAGGCCTGGCGTGCTGCAGTTCACGGGGTCGCAAAGAGTTGGACACGACTGAGCGACTGATCTGATCTTATCTGATCTGATCTGAGTGATTCTCAGCCAGGACTGAGTTTTCCGTGCTCTCTAAGGAAACACCTGGAGGTGAGGGCGGGTGGGTGTTGGTGCCACCAACAGCTAGTGGAGAGAGGCCAGGGATGCTGAGAAACATTCTATGATGTTAAGTGAAAGTGAAGTCGCTCAGTCGTGTCTAACTCTTTGCGATCCCGTGAACTGTAGCCCACCAGGCTCCTCCATTCATGGGATTCTCCAGGCAAGAATACTGGAGTGGGTTGCCATTTCCTTCTCCAGGCTATGATGTTAAGCCCTACAACAAAGAATCACCCAGCCCAAATGTCAGTAGTGCCGAGGCTGAGAAACGTGGGTTCCCTATAACCCCTGCTTCACACATCATCTCTAGTTAGTCCCTCTCAAAGAAGACAAGAGTGGAGAGCAGAGGTCCAGAAGAGGGGCCACTGCCAGCAGTGGCTGTGCTGTGTAGCTCAGGCAGTGGATGGGATGCAGCTTTGGGAGTCTGCTGGTGTCGGTTTTGGTCTTGAAAGTGAAACTGCTAGCCGCTTGGTTGTATCCAACTCTTTGCCATCCCATGGACCACCAGGCTCTTCTGTCCATGGGATTTCCCAGGCAAGAATACTGGAGCAGGTTGCTGTTTCTTTCTCTAAGGGATCTTCCTGACCCAGGAATCAGACTTGGGTCTCCTGCACTACAGGCAGATTCTTTACCATCTGAGCCATCAGGTAAGGTCTGACACCTTCTTAGGGTCAGACAATCTGGTGGGAAAGCTCTCCTTAAGCTGCTCTGGCTGCTGCTGCCAGCTGGTTACTTGGCTGTGAAACTGTCCCCAGTCCTGGCTCAGGAGCACAGCCGGCCCACCACCCACACTACGCTGGCCTCTCTGGCTGTTGTGAGGGTGGGAGGAGTAGTCTCCTATGTGTGTGAGCAGTGGAAACCGACCTCTTCTTGAGCCCAGCCTGCCAGAAGCCCCCCTAGAATCAGGATGTGGTGTGATGGGGAGCCAGCCCACCTTCCATTCCTGTAACCCTATACTATCAAAGCCTCCATGGACCGCATGGATTTCTTCAAATTGGTCAAGATAGGGGAGGATTGTGGGGCAGAATGGGCTCTGGCCTTGATGAACTCAGTGAAGGAGACCAAGAGGAGATCCTGGAGAGACCAGGCAGGGTTCCCTGGCTCCAATTCTATCTTTAGATTCTGGTCATCCTCTATGGTCTCTCAATGTTCCTTCTCCCATTCTTACATAGTTATGGAATCTTTACCTGGACACATGGCTGCCCAGCCAAAGACTACATTTCCCAGATGCTCTTGCAGCTATGTGTGGCTTCATGAATAATTTCTAGCCAATGAGATATGAGCAGAAGTGCCAGGTGCAACATCTGGATTACTTCTTTAAAAGAAGGCATCAAATGTGATGTGGCAGGAGCTGATCAGATCAGATCAGATCAGTCGCTCAGTCGTGTCCAACTCTCTGCGACCCCATGAACTGCAGCACGCCAGGCCTCCCTATCCATCACCAGCTCTCAGAGGTCACCCAGACTCACATTCATCGAGTCAGTGATGCCATCCAGCCATCTCATCCTCTGTCGTCCCCTTCTCCTCCTGCCCTCAATCCCTCCCAGCATCAGAGTCTTCTCCAATGAGTCAACTCCTCGCATGAGGTGGCCAAAGTACCGGAGTTTCAGCTTTAGCATCATTCCTTCCAAAGAAATCCCAGGGCTGATCTCCTTCAGAATGGACTGGTTGGATCTCCTTGCAGTCCAAGGGACTCTCAAGAGTCTTCTCCAACACCACAGTTCAAAAGCATCAATTCTTCCGCGCTCAGCCTTCTTCACAGTCCAGCTCTCACATCCATAAATGACCACAGGAAAGACCATAGCCTTGACTAGGCGAACCTTTGTTGGCAAAGTGATGTCTCTGCTTTTGAATATGCTATCTAGGTTGGCCATAACCTTCCTTCCAAGGAGTAAGCGTCTTTTAATTTCATGGCTGCAGTCACCATCTGCAGTGATTTTGGAGCCCAGAAAAATAAAGTCTGACACTGTTTCCACTGTTTCTCCATCTATTTCCCATGTAGTGATGGGACCAGATGCCATGATCTTCGTTTTCTGAATGTTGAGCTTTAAGCCAACCTTTTCACTCTCCACTTTCACTTTCATCAAGAGGCTTTTTAGCCCCTCTTCACTTTCTGCCATAAGGGTGGTATCATCTGCATATCTGAGGTTATTGATATTTCTCCCAGCAATCTTGATTCCAGCTTGTGTTTCTTCCAGTCCAGCATTTCTCATGATGTACTCTGCATAGAAGTTAAATAAACATGGTGACAATATGCAGCCTTGACGTACTCCGTTTCCTATTTGGAACCAGTCTGTTGTTCCATGACCAGTTCTAACTGTTGCTTCCTGACCTGCATACAGATTTCTTAAGAGGCAGATCAGGTGGTCTGGTATTCCCATCTCTTTCAGAATTTTCCATAGTTTATTGTGATCTACACAGTCAAAGGCTTTGGCATAGTCAATAAAGCAGAAATAGATGTTTTTCTGGAACTCTCTGGCTTTTTCCATGATCCAGCGGATGTTGGCAATTTGATCTCTGGTTCCTCTGCCTTTTCTAAATCCAGCTTGAACATCAGGAAGTTCACGGTTCACATATTGCTGAAGCCTGGCTTGGAGAATTTTGAGCATGACTTTACTAGCGTGTGAGATGAGTGCAATTGTGCGGTAGTTTGAGCACTCTTTGGCATTGCCTTTCTTTGGGATTGGGATGAAAACTGACCTTTTCCAATCTTGTGGCCACTGCTGAGTTTTCCAAATGTGCTGGCATATTGAGTGCAGCACTTTTACAGCATCATCTTTCAGGATTTGGAACAGCTCCACTGGAATTCCGTCACCTCCACTAGCTTTGTTCCTAGTGATGCTTTCTAAGGCCCACTTGACTTCACATTCCAGGATGTCTGGCTCTAGGTCAGTGATCACACCATCATGATTATCTGGGTCTTGAAGCTCTTTTTTGTACAGTTCTTCTGTGTATTCTTGCCACCTCTTCTTAATATCTTCTGCTTCCGTTAGGTCCACACCATTTCTGTCCTTTATCGAGCCCATCTTTGCATGAAATGTTCCTTTGGTATCTCTGATTTTCTTGAATAGATCCCTAGTCTTTCTGAAGCATCTATTTTGGGCCATATGAAGCTATGAGTTGATGGTGATAGAGTGCCAAGGTACAAGATACCTAACTTTGCACCATCACTGAGCTGCCATATTAACTCCATACCACCTCAGACTTTTACATGAGAGAGAAATGAGATTGTTTCTTGTTTAAGCTACTATATTTTGGGGTCTATTTTTTAGTAGCAACCTAGTATGTGTTCTTAACTAACTCCTTAGAAAAGTCTTACATGAGCTACTTCAAGTCTCAGTTCAGTTCAGTTCAGTCTCTCAGTCATGTCCGACTCTTTGTGACCCCATGAATCGCAGCACACCAGGCCTCCCTGTTCATCACCAACTCCCGGAGGTCACCAGACTCACATCCATCAAGTCAGTGATGCCATCCAGCCATCTCATCCTCTGTCGTCCCCTTCTTCTCTTGCCCCCAATCCTTCCCAGCATCAGAGTCTTTTCCAATGAGTCAACACTTCACATGAGGTGGCCAAAGTATTGGAGCTTCGGCTTCAGCATCAGTCCCTCCAATGAACACTCAGGACTGATCTCCTTTAGAATGGACTGGTTGGATCTCCTTGCAGTCCAAGGGACTCTCAAGAGTCTTCTCCAACACCACAGTTCAAAAGCATCAATTCTTTGGCGCTCAGCTTTCTTCACAGTCCAAATCTCACATCCATACATGACCACTGGGAAAACCATAGCCTTGACTAGACGGACCTTTGTTGGCAAAGTAATGTCTCTGCTTTTGAATATGCTATCTAGGTTGGTCATAACTTTCCTTCACATCCCCAGAACTTTTCAGATGACAAACCCACGATCCAAGATCACATTTATAGTTAATTTATGACATACCTGAGGCTTGAAGCCAGATTCAAGCATTGGCCTGGCTGAAGCCCAAGGTTCTTTCCATTTCTGACATTCTAGGATTCTCTGAAACCATCAAGGGGTATGGCTAGCACCAGGGAACTCTGGCTTACTGGAGACTTTTACACCCAGCCTCATTCAACACAGTGATCTTTCTCACCCTCTGCCCTCTCCAGCCAAGTTCCATCTTAATTCAGGACGATTTTTTTTCTTTTCTTTTTTTTTTTTTTTTTTTTAAGTTGTAGCATACAGGATCTTCAGTTGCATCATATGAACCCTTAGCTGTAGCATGTGGGATCTAGTTCTCTAACCAGGGATTGAACCTGGGCCCCTGTATTGGAAATGCAGAGTCTTAGCACCAGGGAAGTCCCTAACTTAGGGCCTTTTCTTATGCTGTTCCCTCTGCCTGCAACAGGTTTCTCTCTCCTTCAAATCTCTAATGACGCTTCTTCAGGAAAACCATATCTATGAGTCCCACAAACCTGAAAACTTCAAGAGGGGAGGAACAATGTCTGTTTTTTTCTTATTTTCATTATCTCAATGGTATCTCATTATCATGGTGCCACAGGAAACAACCGTGAAATCAATGGATAAATCCCTCTGGGAGCATAGCCATGCCTGTAGTCTGGAAGATGGCTGGGCTGACCTCACTGGGTCCTTGCAGGCCCAGGAGTGGAATCTGTTAAGAGGGATGCTGTCATCCATGCCGTGTCCACAAGGAAACAACCCTCCAGGGTCCAGGAAGTGCCTAGACAAAGTCCTTCAGAACTTGACCTGCCTCTGACTCAGTAGGTCCGGGTAGAATACAAGATTCTGCATTTCTAAGAAGCCCCCATGTTCATTGATCACACTTCGAGTGGCAAGCCCTGGGGGGCCTCAGACTCCTTCTAGGAGTCCACTTGTCCCCTCTCCTGTTCTGTGTGCATGGGGCCCCAGAGCCTGGCTCCTCAGTCCAGGGAGGCAGGTCCTTTGTCCTTGCAACTTCCCAGGACAGCAACCAAGATCATGGCCCAGTCTGTTCACCCCAGAGGTGCCACGTGGCAAACCTGGCAACCCTGCAGCCCTGTCCCTGCTGCCAGCCACCACTTCCTTCCATCTCTAGGCCGATTCTCCACCTTGGCATTGGCAACTGCTGTGACGCCCTTGGACTAGAGCCATCTCTGTAACTCTGTGTTTTGCCAGGGTTAATTGACTTTAAAACACAAAAGCTGTGTCTCTGTGTGTGTGTTTAGGAAGGTTGTATCAGAAAAGTGAACACCACCTTGTTCACGGGGCCCCCCTGTTGTATGGTGTTTGCATGTGTGTGTCTGTCTATCCGTCCTCGGGTCCTGGGCCTCTGACTCCAGTGCAGGACTCTGCATTGGTGAAATCTGAAGAGGAAGGCAGGAAGGAAAGACTGGGGCACCAGCAGCTTCATCCCTGGGCCTCCTCTTTCTCCTCCACTGAATAAACATCTTGTTTGTCCACCAGACAGTAGCCCCGGGGCTCACACTCCTCCTCCTGCCCTCTGCAGGGCTCAGGACTGGCTAGACCTGCACAGGAAGTCTGACTGAACCATAATCCGGCCTGGAAAGTGCCAAGGAGGAAGGCGCCATGCCAGGCCTGTTGACGGACCCGGCAGTGGGAGGCCAGATGTACCCTCATCATACGGGCTCAGAACGCCGCCTCCTCTTCCCCACACCACTCCCACCTCCCCGGCGCCACTGGGAGCACAATGGGGCCATTTCAGAGCAAACCCTCATCCGTGAAATCCGTGCTCCCAGGAGGAGTTCCCAGACGCAGCCAGGAAGGCTCTGGGGCTCCAGAGTGTAAAGTGAAACTCAGCTTTTGTCGACCCATCTCCTTCTCCGCCGGGGTCTGCTGTGACCAGGTGGAGGGCGGGGGACCCAGCACCCTCACAGCCCAGATCCCCTCCTACCAGAGGCACCTAGCAGAGGCAAGGGCAAAGAGAGAATGAGCTCCTTGTCTCTGGAGATGTGCCCTGCCGCTGGGAGGCCGGAGATCTTGCCACTTTGAGCGGCTAGGGTTATAGATGTCAAATTCTTCATACCTCTGCCTCCGGGGCTGACCAACTGAAAAGAAATACACTAGTCCTGAATTCAAAGAGTCCTAGAAAAGTCACCTTCACAGCTTCTCTGCACCGCTAGAAGACTTTCTCTCCTCCATCTCTCATTTGGACAATATTAATTCCCCGTCAGAGCCTCTAGTTTCCAGGTTTACAAATGAATTGGAGGTAGTTTGTTTCTTGGGACAGAAGATGACTAAGGTCATGAAAGTGGAGGAGGGTGTTTTACAAATATGACTGGAATTGCACCCTATACGGGGTCTCTTCCTGCCCACCTCTTGGCCCTCCTTCACATGGAGGCCCAAACAAGGGCCATGGGACACATCCCTGGAAAAGGTGGGCTCTGGGAGCCAAGGCGGGTGTATATTGGGGGCTTCTTGGCCTGGTCTCCTGTGGGGAGCTTGGACAGCTTGCAATCAGCCCCCCTTCTCCCTTTCTACCCAGAGCCTCTGCTGTCTCTTGTCCCTTTATGGGCTCCTAGGCCTCCCACATCCTGCTTCCTCAGCAGCCAGACCATGTATCTGGGCTTGTGAGGCTGGAAATGAACAGCATCAAGGGTGTGGGGGTCACTCTTGCCCTGGTCACCATGGAGGATGCCTCCCCGGTGTGGCTGCCACACAAAGAGCCTCAGAGTGTGCAGTGGAACCCAAGGCCCCTGAGTTCCTGTGAGGTCTGGAGCCTCAGCCCCAACAGCACGGCCCCAAGATCTTCCCCAGCTCATCACTGAGTGAGTTTCCACAGTCCTTGGTGTTGGGACCCGGTACTTGCATTGATTGAGATTTGGTCTTGACTGTTTTAAGACTTCTCCCAAATGCATGTGAGTGTGTGCATGTGTTTCTGTCTGTGCAGACACACGCTAGAGATGAAAAAATGCAGGGTGGGAGAGAAAGGAATAGAGGCAGCAAGACAGTGGCAGGGAGACAGGGGAATGACCCAGCAGAGACTGACGGAGACTAGAAACTGTGCGTCTCCTCTCAGATTCTCTCTCTCCCCTCAGCAGGGCTGTGTCTCCCCTCAGACTGGGGCTCCCTGAGGCGGGGCTGTATCTCCCCTCAGACCGGGGCTCCCTGAGGCGGGGCTGTGTCTCCCCTCAGACTGGGGCTCCCTGAGGCGGGGCTGTGTCTCCCCTCAGACTGGGGCTCCCTGAGGCGGGGCTGTGTCTCCCCTCAGACTGGGGCTCCCTGAGGCAGGGTTGTGTCTCCCCTCAGACTAGGGCTCCCTGAGGGCAGGGCTGTGTCTCCCCTCAGACTGGGGCTCCCTGAGGCAGGGCTGTGTCTCCCCTCAGACTGGGGCTCCCTGAGGGCAGGGCTGTGTCTCCCCTCAGACTGGGGCTCCCTGAGGCGGGGCTGTGTCTCCCCTCAGACTGGGGCTCCCTGAGGCAGGGTTGTGTCTCCCCTCAGACTGGGGCTCCCTGAGGTTAGGCTGTATCTCCCCTCAGACTGGTGCTCCCTGAGGCGGGGCTGTGTCTCCCCTCAGACTGGCACTCCCTGAGGCAGGGCTGTGTCTCGCCTCAGACTGGGGGTCCCTGAGAAGCTGACCTGCCTGGGAATGAGGAGCCACATGTCCTCCCAGTGTGTACACCAAGAGTGTGTGATGAGCCTCCTTTCCCTGTCTTCAGAGGCTTCTGTAGACGTTCCCTGGGAATTCCTTGTTTCTGGGCTGGAGGTTAGAGAGAAACCCCAGCCCGGGGGTCCTCATGAACAGAGACAATGTGGATGGACTAGTACGTCCGGGACTCCCCACAGGGCTGCCTGACCACCACCGCTGACCCCTGCTCCCCACCCCACGCCTCGTTCCTTCACTCTGCCCCCTGCCTGCTGTGGGCTGAGAGGCTTGGAGTCTGAGATCGGCCACCCAAGGCAGCCTTGACAGAGCAGTCCTACTGCTGATATTTAGTCCCTTAGCCGTGTCCAACTCTGTGACCCTGCGGACTGTAGCCTGCCAGGCTCCTCTGTCCATGGGATTCTCTCTCTGGGGATCTTCCTGATCCAGGGACTAAATCTACATCTTCTGCATTGGCAGGCCGATTCTTCACCCCTGAACCACCCGGAAAGCCCGCAGTCCTAATGGGGGGTCAGCAAACCCAGCTCACAGGCACCAGTGATGGGCTGAGGGACAGTCTGTCCAGGCTTGGCACAGCCAAACCTCCAGCTTCCTCCCGCCCTGCCTGGCCAGCCTCGTGACCAGGCCTCTCTGCTCATCCCTTGGGCCTGTGTGGATGCAGAAGGGCAGGCCCTTTCTTCCTGTCATGATGCTTCTTTGGAGGAGGAGGACGGATCCAGGAACCAGGAAAGACTAGGAAGAGAAAGACAAGGAGGACAAAGGAAACAGAGGATAAACCGTGACGAGAGTGGTGTGTAGGCACGGCAACTATGAAATTGGATGAGGTGGTGATGTGTTTTTAATCATCTGTCTTACCATTTTTGCTCTGTCACTGGACAAACAGAACTCCCACTAGAATTTAAGCTTCTTCAAGGCCGGGGTCTTCTTTTTGTTGACCATTGCACCCCATGGATCTAGATGCCCAGCACATAGTAGGTGCTCAATTAATATGTGTTGGCTGAGTGACAGATTCTCAGCTGGTGTGGTTTCATGGAACTTGGCCTCTTGTATTGTGCTTCTTTCTTTCTTTTTTTTAAAATTATTTTTTATTGAAGGATACTTGCTTTGCAGAATTTTGCTGTTTTTTTTTTTTTTTTTCCGTTTTATTTATTTAATTTACTTGGCTGGGCTGGGTCTTTGTCACTGCATGGGCTTTACTCATTGTGGCTCTCTAGTTGCGGTGCCCAGGCTTCTCATTGCAGTGGCTTCTCTTGTTGCAGAGCACGGGTTCTAGGGCACTTGGGCTTCAGAAGCTGAAGCACTGTGGGCTCAGTAGTTTGGCTTCCGGGCTGTAGAACACAGACTCAGTAGTCATGATGCACCAGCATGTGGGCTCTTTCTGGATCAGGGATCAAACTAGGGAAGCCAGGAAGGAAGTCCCTCTTGTATCCTAAACTCTGAGACAAGAGTTTCCTGTTCCCTATCTCCACACACTCACAGTCCAGGCACATGTGGGGCTGTGTGGGGTGGGCCTGGCAGCGGGGAGACCAGGCTTCCTGCATGGACTCTGCTCCTCTCAAGGTGTGTGATCAGGCAAGTGTCTGCCCCAGGTCTCGGGTTTTTTCATCTGTGAAATGAGGAGAACTGATTAGTTTAGTAGAGGGGAAGCCAGTGCGGGTTTCATCATAACTCGGTCCCCAGGGAGGCCGCAGTGAGGGGCTCTAGTGATGCTGAGTTGGGGCTGAATATGGGCGTTTGTGGTGGGAGATGCGGTTTCTCCAGCATCAAGCCCAGTTACTGCTCAGAAAACCCTGCATGTGCGCATGCCCTGTAGCTTCAGTCATGTCTGACTCTGCGACTATGGACGGTAGCCCTCCAGGCTCCTCTGTTCATGGGGTATCCCAGGTAAGAATACTGGAGTGGGCTGCCATGCCCTCCTCCAGGGGATCTTCCCGACCTAGGGATTGGACCTATGTCTCCTGTGGCTCCTGCGTTGCAGGTGAATTATTTACTTCTGAGCCGCTGGGGAAGCCCCGGGAAACCCTGGAAAGACCTATTTGAGTCAAAATCACGTACCCTGAAATTTGATGAGCCTCTCAGTGGAGGAGGGAATCTAGGAAGGGCCCTGGCAGCTCTGAGAAGTTGGGGTGAGTAGGGCAGGAGGGAGCAGAGCCCCTCCTTACCTCTGCAGACCTCAAGTGCCAACCTGCCAGCTGAGCATCACGCGGGCGCCACTGCCCCCTTGTGGTCACACCCACAGTGCAGCTGAGGAGTCCGTCCCTGGAGACGCTCTAAGTACCAGGGGATGAAGATCTCTGTAAAACCAAATGCTCTCCCGCTGGTGTCAAGCCTGGGGAACTTAGGGTATCTGTGCCTCTGGCTTCCCTTTCTCTTTCAGGCCCAGCCTCCCGGAACAGGAAACACTAGAAACCAAAGCCCCATGGTGTGGTGTACCCAGTCGGAGCTGGGAGATGAGATAGGGGTCTTTAAGCCGCCTCCAACATGCTGTGTGTCCTGGGGAAGTCAGATAACCTCTACGAGCCTCGGCATCCTGGTTTATAAAAGGAGAATAACAGTTTCTGTCCTGCCAGCCTCAGTTGTGAGGGCTTGTGAAACACCCTTTGCATAAACCCCTGGGCAGGTACAAAAGGTTCAAGAGACAACCATGAAAAGGAAAGCCTGAGGAGGAACTCAACCAGGGGTCCCCAGAGGCAGGCCCCCAGGACGCCCTGTCCCTTTGCCTTTAAGAAACTAATCTCATCTGCAGAGCCCCCCAGGAGCCGCAGAGTGTCCCTCCAGCCCTCTCCTGGGAGCCTCACCCTGACCCCAGAGTGAAACACCGTCATGGGACCTCAGCACCCTCACGTTTGCTGGACAATTGATGCCCAGGGACCTTGGTGCTTACCCTTCCCAGCCCCGAGGTACACAGAACAATAACCGCCTTTTCTCCAGTTCCTAGTGCCGTGTTCTTCACTCTGTCTGGCACCTCATCATGAACGTTCGTATTTCTAGCAATAGACTCTTTCACGGCTATTTAGGCTTTCTTTTTTAAAATCACGTTCCTTCAAACTCTTCAAGCCTCGATCCATTCGCTATCCTATTCTGAAGCCACATCCACATTTTTGGGCACTTGTTCCAGCAGCACCCCAGAAGTGAGGAAAGAGACACAATGAGGTTCTCCCTCAGCCCTCAGCCCCACTCACACCTGCTCTGATTCTTGGCTTCCAGAACTGTGAGACAATACATTTCTGTTGTTTTAAGCCAGCAGTTCATAGTTGCTGTGTTACCGAAGCCCTAGCAAGACTTCCCTGGCATTCCAGTGGTTAAGACTCTGTGCTCCCAGAGTCTGTGCAGGGGGCACAGGTTTGATCCCTGGTCAAGGAACTAAGATCCCACATGCTGCACAGTGTAGCCAATTTTTTTTTTTTTAACTAAAAAATAAAAAGATGCAAAAGCCCTAGCAAATGAACACACACCATTTCATTCTCTCCCTGGTTCTGCTCCAGCCCCAGAATGCCCCTCCTTGAAGGCTCCATCCCCACCCTCCTCTCCTTGCTCTCCAGTTGCCCCATCCGCTCCCCTGACTGCCATCCCTGCATCTCTGCAGTGGTCCTAAATAGATTCACAGTCCCCACAAAGCTCCATGAGTCAGGTCCCGATTGGCCTCTTGGCAATAATTGTCTCCTTGTTAACATTTCCTGCCCTTATCACGTGCCAGGCTTGGGGTTAGATTTTTCACTTGCACTCTCTCCCTGAATCCTTGTTTGAGGAGAATGCCAACTTTATTCAAGTTCCCCAGGGGAGACTGAGGCAAGACTGTCTTTTTGATCACAGCCATTCTAACAGGTGTGAGGTGATATCTCACGGAGGTTTTGATTTGCATTTCCCTTATGATTAGTGATGCTGAGCACGTTTTCATGTATCTGTTGGCCATCTGTCTTCTTTGGAATCATGTCTATTCCAATTCTCTGCTCACTTTTAATTGATTATTGCTTTGTGGGTTTTTTTGCTAGAGTTATATAAGTTCTTTATGTATTTTTGAATATTAACACCTTGTAAGATAAAACATTTGCAAGCGTCTTCTTCCCTTCAGTAGGATGCCTTTTCATTTTTTATTAATGGTTTCCTTTGCTGTACAGAAGCTTTTTATTTTTAACATTTTAACTTAATTTAATTAATTTTTTGATCCCACTGCACAGCATGCAGAACCTTAATTCCCTGACCAAAGATAGAACCTGTGTCTCCTGCAATTGGGAGCACAGAACCATAATGATTGGACTGCCAGAGAATTCCCATGGAAGCTCTTTAGTTTGATGCAGTCCCACTTATTTATTTTTGCTTTTCTTGCTTTAGCTTTTGGTGTCAAATCCAAAAAATCATTATATCAACGTCAAGGAGCTTACCACCTACAGTTTTTGTGAAGTCCTATCTGAAGGCCATGGGCTTTCCAGGTGACTCAGTGGTAGAGAACCCGTCTGCAATGCTGGGGATGAGGGTTCAGTCCTCGGGTCAGGAAGATTCCCCTGGAGATGGAAGTGACAACCCACTCCAGTATTCTTGGTGGAGAATCCCATGGACAGAGTAGCCTAGCAGGCTGCAGTCCATGCGGTCGCAAAAGGTCAGACACTACTTGACTAAACAACAGCAAATCCCAAGGCCACAGATTCGAGACGATGCACCAAGGCCACAGAAGTGGAGCCCAGAAACAAGGTCATCTCTGGAACCGACTGAGCCCCTTTGTAACCTTTGCCAATCCCTACCCAGCATCACCAGCAGGCTTCCTGACCCCATCTTAAGCAAAAATGCCCTTCCCAGTGCTCACCCCATAGCTCCCTAACCAATCACCTAATGCCAACCTTCCAGCAGGAATTTTCTCTGTCGTGAGGCTATAAAAATTGGCTACTAAACCATGAAAAGTGTCAGCTCTCCCATGAGCCAGCTGTCTGTTCTAACAGTGTCTCACGATTGTCACTGCTCCTTGCCCTTAATAAACTCACTACTTTCTGAGATAGTCTGTGTCTGGAGACTCTTTTCAAACCCACGTTCAGACTGCCATGACAGTTTTCTTTATGATTTCAGGTCTGACCATTCCAGTCTATAACCCAGAGGATCCTCCCACCTCCCCGTTTTCTCTCTTCCTCTACCTTTGTGACACCTTCCTAGTCACATTGGAAGGAGTCACCCTCTCCTGTGAGAACCTGCCTGGGGTCCTTGTGCACGCTCAGCATGCCTCCTCCACCCCAATTCTCCTCTGACCATTCATATCCTGCTGAATGGTATGTCCAACCTATGTTACTTTGTGACCATTCTACTGAAGATGCGCTGGCAGATGGAAATACATCCTGAAGGACATGTATGTACATAGGACCTGAAATGCGAGGTGATTTATGATATATGCCAGGTCATAAGGACTTGGGAATTCAGAAAAGGAAAGATAAATACTCTGAGAGATAATCAAAGTTTCCTTCAAGACCAAAATGCCAGTCATAGCCCAAAAAGATTTCATGAAATTAAAGAGAATGATTGTGTGTGTGTGTGTGTGTGTGTGTGTGTGTGTGTGTGTGTGTGTGTGTGTGTAGAGGTGGGTGGGCAGGGGGCATCTAGGAACACCACCTTTGGGTCATGAAGAGAGCTTAGTGAACCCCTTGGTGAGTAGTAATGCTTCTTCATCTGTGTCATAGTTGGGTGGCTTAATAAATGAGTCTTATTTTGTTATTCAGATAAAAGAGACTACACCATCTGAACTCAACATCTCCACAGACACAGACCCAGCTGCCAGCAACCTAAAGAATGACTGTGTGAATGAACTCATCTACAGAGCAGATACAGACTCGAAAACAAGAGAACAGACTTGGGACTTCGAAGGGGGGGGGGGGGGGAGGATTGGGAGTTGGGGATTAGTGGATGCAAACTGTTATACAGAGAATAGATAAGCAACAGGCCCTACTGTATAGTGCAGGGAACTATATTCAATATCCTGTAATAAACCATAATGGAAAAGAATGTGAAAATGAATGTATATTGTATATAACCTGAATCACTGCTGAATAGCAAAAATTAACACAACATTGTAAATCAGCTATACTTCAATAATGGAGTAGGAAATGGCAACCCACTTCTGTATTCTTGAATGGAAAATTCCATGGACAGAGGAGCCTGGCAGGCTACAGTCCATTGGGTCGCAAAGACTTGGACATGACTGAGCACACATTCACACACACATACTTCAATAAAATAAAATTGTTTTAAAAAGAGAATGTGTGCGAGTGTGTGTGTGTACGTGTGTTAGAGGTGGGTGGGCAGGGGGCATCTAGGAACACCACTTTTGGGTCATGAAGAGAGCTTAGTGAACTCCTTGATGTGACTAGTAATGCTTCTTTCTTTACCTGTGTAATAGTTAGCTGGCTCAGTAAATAATTCTTGTTTTGTTATTCAGATAAAAGAGACTATACTGTCTCAGAGTTTAAGAAACTCAGGGAGAAAAAATGCCAGGCATAAATACAGAAGATTTTGTGAAATTAAAGGGAAAGGTAATATATTCAGTTCAGTTCAGTCACTCAGTCGTGTCCGACTCTTTGTAACCCCATGAACTGCAGCACGCCAGGCCTTCCTGTCCATCACCAACTCCTAGAGTCTACCCAAACTCATGTCCATTCAGTTGGTGATGCCATCTAACCATCTCATCCTCTGTCATCCCCTTCTCCTCCTGCCTTCAATCTTTCCCAACATTAGGGTCTTTTCAAATGAGTCAGCTCTTTGCATCAGGTGGCCAAAATATTGGAGTTTCAGCTTCAACATCAGTCCTTCCAGTGAACATCCAGGACTGATTTCCTTTAGGATTCTCCTTGCAGTCCAAGAGTCTTCTCCAACACCACAGTTCAAAAGCATCAATTCTGTGCTCAGCTTTCTTTATAGTCCAACTCTCACATCCATACATGACTACTAGAAAAACCATATAAGTAATCGCTAATTGACTCTGAAAGGAAAAATGGTCAAAAGAGTTTCCGGAATGAAAATCTAGCCCCAGAATAGTCAGTTTTGCTGCAGGAAGTAAGAGTAAAAGGTAAAGACACTAATGTGTCTTCTTTGTCTTTGTACCACCAATACCCAGAACAGCAGTAGGCACTTGAGAAGTGAGCGTTTGACTCTCTGTATTTGTTCTTGGGTTATCAAAAAGTTGAATGGAAAATTATTGATTTCATTTTGGAACCCAGAACTATGTACACCCAAGCTGACTGGAAGAAGAGCCATATGGCTGCTGCACTACCACCTTATGGCAATAGTTATAAATTACAGGCTAAACTTTGGCCACCTTATGCGAAGAGTTGACTCTTTGGAGAAGACTCTGATGCTGGGAGGGCTTGAGGGCAAGAGGAGAAGGGAACGACAGAGGATGAGATGGCTGGATGGCATCACTGACTTGATGCATGTGAGTCTCAGTGACCTCCGGGAGTTGGTGATGGACAGGGAGGCCTGGCGTGCTGTGATTCATAGGGTCGCAAAGAGTCGAACACGACTGAGCGATTGATCAGATCTGATCTGACAGGCTAAACTTCCACAAAGATGTACCTTCTTGAATGCCAAAACATCCTTACAAAGATGGTGCAAGCGCTTCCCTGCCCGTATCTCCCCTTCTCCTCAAGGTCTCAGCTAGCAGGGCTCCCACTAAAACTTCCAAGATAGGCCATTACCAAGCTGTTCCTCATAATGCAATGGAGGTCTGCAAACTCATTAAAATGCAAAACGGACAGCAGTAGTCTCTATCATTTAAGTGTTTAGGGTTCTGTCTAAGGTGACTTCCCTTCCAAGCTCTAAAACAGGTGTTTTAAACTTGGGATCCAAGTTGGGGCTTCAGAGGATGCGTAAATCCTTTGAAATTGTTTGACAAGGGTATAAGTACATGCGTACATGTGTCTTTTCTGAAGAGGGGATCCATATCGTTTGACCAGATTTTCAGCAAGATCTGTGACTCCAGAAAGATTACAAAACCCATTCTCTGGGGTGACATAGGCCAAGGCGACCTCTCTATGTATTTTTAATTTTATATATTTATTTATTATTTTCAGCTGCACTGGGTCCTTGTTGCTGCGAGCAGGCTTTCTCCAGTTGTGGCGAGCTGGGGCTGCTCTTTGTTGCAGTGCAGAGGCTTCTCGTTGTAGTGGCTTCTCCTGCTGCTGTGGAGCACAGGCTCCAGGGTGAGAGGGCTCAGTAGCTGAGGTGCCCAGGCTTAGCTGCACGTGGAATCTTCCCAGACCAGGGATTGAACTCATGTTGCCTGCATTGGCAGGCAGAGTCTTAACCACTAGACCACCAGGGTAGTCTCTAAGATGATCTTAAAAGGAGGACAGGGACTTGTCTAGATAAATGAAACAGAGAAACAAGATGCTATTGAACTGCTCAGCATAAAGATTTGATCCCACCCCTCTTCTCCAACTCTCTGCTCTTGACCCTCCCACCCCACCCCCTCCTTTCAACCACCCACGGTGGAGAGTAAGGAGGGGTTCAAATTTCCAGGTTTATAGAAGAAAGGAAGAATTTTATAGCAGTGGGGGCGGGGGGGGGGTGGAGGGAGGGGATAGATTAACCTGAATTAGCTTGAGGCAAAGGAATCAGGCTATTCAAGATAACAACAATTTTTTTTTTTTTCCAATCACCTTATTTGTCTCCAGATCAGGTGCCTGAGGTCTGCACAGGAAGTTGATAAATGATTTAGTTATGCTTTCCGCTTGGGGAAAGCGCCTGCTTTATCTCTGTGATTGCTTCTTTATTTGGCAACTCACAAACTTATCTGTTTTCCCTAATAAAATTGCCTGGCCCCTCTCCATAATGTCAGCAGGTCTCTCTGCTTTTCTCTGGACTTTAATATTATTTAAACTTCAAACTAATTGGATTCTTTCACTTTGCTTTGTTTTCCCATGCTAGACCCAGCCATTGGCAGTTTGGATTTTAATTGTTTTGCTCCTTCACGAAGTTTCACGTGTGAGGCTCCCAAGGATATCTGTATTGTGCCTTTTTCCCCCACCCCTTCTTTCCTTATGTAAAGATCTCTCTTCCTCCCATCCTGGGACAGGCACAGCTCTGGATGAGGCAGGACTGATTTCCGGAGGTAAATAAGGCTCAGGCGGTGTCCTCAGGGACCAGCTTTGCACTTCCTTAGCCAGAGTCGCCAGTGAGAATCATGAACCCGGACAAGGGTGCCCAGCCCAGGAGCCAGTGGGGCTGAACTCCATCTGCCACCCTGCTTTGCCAAGCCATGCACCCTGGAGCAGAGCTTGTTGACCACCGGGAGGAAATGCAAAAGGGTACCATATGGGCCAGAAGCAGCCCTTCCCCTAGTGTATAGTTGCTGCTTGCTGGCATGAAGTATATTACCATCCTGGACACCTACTTAGAAGTCTAGAAACTCGGATTTGGTCTCTGTCTCTGAGTTTCAAATTCTTTATCTGTATAAGGAGCGTGTTGGACTCAAGGATCTGTGAGGGCCTTTTTGCTTTGAGCACTAATACTAGTACTTGTCAAATTTAACTAAAGTGGCTCCATCCATTCATCCACCCATCTATCCACTCCATCTATTTTAAGAATATGAGCATCCAGGGGGAGGGATGGGGTTAAGGCATTGCAGGACAGAGATGTGACCTGGTGAGACCTTTTCCACAGTGTACCCTCTTGATCTCGAGGGTACACTTCGCCTGCCTTTGACGATGGTCCTTTCCCTCCCACTGCCAGCCAAGGTATTTATTAATCCATGTCCCACTCCAGTGAGCAACCATCATGGCATTATAGATGCAGTCAATACGGTCAGCACCTGCAGTCAGCCACGCAGCGTGGAGAGGCTGGAGTGTGCGTGGGTTGATTCACTTGCTGCATTCACATAAAATACTACTGCAGCCATGAAAGCTAATGAACTTCTCTATCCCAGCCCCTGACCCTATAAGGGGTGGTGGGTGGTTACAATCAAAGAACCAGCAGCCTGAATGAGAGACAACAAACAATGATAAGTATTGAATCAAATTGACTTTGGGTGCCTGGAGAGAGCACAGAGCCCCAGCCAAGCAGGAGGGTGCAGGTGGGATGCAGAGACGTGAAGTGAGAGATTTCTCATAGGGGAGGGGTCATCCTTCTGGAGGCCCCATCTTGGGTACTAAAGCAGGCTGGCCAGGGGTTTTCTGCTCTGTTGGAACCTCTTGCTTCCATCTGACTCATTAATTTTCTCTTTTAAACCCAGCCCTCTGCCAAAGAGGATTTGCAATGGCTAGCAATAAAAGCACTGTTAGTCAATCAGTCATGTTCCACTTTTTACGATCCCATGGACTGTAGCCCACCCCGCTCCTCTGTCCATGGGATTCTCCAGGCAAGAAGACTGGACTGGGTTGCCATTCCCTTTTCCAGGGGATCTTCCTGACTCCAGGAATGAATCTCGGTCTCCCATATTGCAGGCAGATTCTTTACCATCTGAGTCACCAGGGAATAAACTTAAAATGAACCAGAAAGCTGTAAAGCCCCACAGTAGGGAGTCCTCATTCATTCAGTGCTCTACTCGCTGAAATTAACAATTCTCTACATCACACCCAGCTGTGTGCTGGATACTCAGGGTTTTTTGGTTGGTGGTTTTTGTTTTATTTTTCTTTCTTTATTTTTCCTTGCGCTGGGTCTGTTGCTGTGTGCAGGCTTTCTCTAGTTGTGGCATGTGGGCTTCTCACTGCAGTGGCTTCCCTTGCTGCAGAGCACAGGCTCTAGAGCATGTGGGCTCAGTAGTTGTGATGCACGGGCTTAACAGCTCTGTGCCGCGTGGGATCTTCCTGGACCAGGACCAGGGGGTGGACCTATGTCCCCTGCATTGGCAGACAGACTCTTAGCCACTGGACCCCCAGCAAAGTCCTGGATATTCGGTTTGATCCATGTAGTCCTTGTCATGTAGGATTTTACAAGGTGAATGAGGTTCAAGATGTATATTGAGAAATTGAGTCCCAGACATCAGATGTGGGGACATAGAATGGGCTAAGAGAGAAAACAAGCCCTGGTGACTCAGACAGTAGAGAATCCACTTGCAATGCAGGAGATCGGGGTTCAGTCCCTGGGTCAGGAAGAGCTACTGCAGTCAGGAATGGCTACCCACTCCAGTACTCTTGCCTGGAGAATTCCAAGGACAGTGGAGGCTGGCGGGCTACAGGGCATGGGATCGTAGAGTCTGATACGACTGAGGGATTAACACGTAACATAGTGACAAGAGAGAAAAGATCCAGGTTTTACTTCTCATTCCACTGTTTCTGACTTAGGCAACCTCAGGGCCTCAATGTTCTCAGCTGTAAAATGGGTAGCTGGGCTAGGTCAGTGGTTTCTAGGGAACTTGTTAAAGCTGCAGATGCCTGAGATCCACAGAGATTCTGCTTTCAAATATCTGCAGAGGAGGCCAGAGTCTGTACTTTAAATGCTCTTGGACCTCTGTCCTGGGGGTTTCTGATGTTGTGGTCTCTGGACATATTTTTTTTTAAACTCTAGGCCAAATATCTGAACTTTTAAAATTTTTCTGTTTTTTTTTTTTTTTGCCTGTGTCTTGAAGCTTGTGGGATGTTAGTTCTCCAAACAGGGATTAAACCCAGGCGCTCAGCTGTGAGAACATGGAGTTCTAACCACTGGACCACCAGGGAATTCTTCTGATATTTTAAATAACAGGTATTCTCTAGATGGAAACCTTTCATAGTCCAATGGTAGGCAGAGGGTAATCAGATTGAAAAATAAAAGTGCCAAAGAAGATCACAGAAGGGTGATTTTGGTGTGTGTGGGATCCTAAGAGATGCTTAGGCTCAAACCACTCGTTTCAAGATGTGTGAGGCTTGGCTGTTGCCGTGGTTCTGTCTTCCTCCCATGCCCACGGGGAGAAGAGGTGCTTTTAAAGCTACTGATGCCACCTTGGAGGGACTTCTCAGGTGGCTCAGCGGCTTAAGAATCTGCCTGCAATGCAGAAGAGGCAGGTTCAATTCCCAGGTTGGAAAGGTCCCCTGGAGGAGGACCTGACAATCCACTCCAGTATTCGTGCCTAGAGAATCCCGTGGACAGAGGAGCCTGGCAGGCTATAGTCCATAGTGTTGCAAAGAGTTGGACACGACTGAAGCGCCTGAGCATGCACTCACGCCAACTTGGAGGGCAGGTACAGAGAGAACAGTGGACAGAAGTATGGGGATTATTATTTGGATTCACCAGTAGAGTCATCTTTTACTGTTAGGATGGGACCAGTTTTGTTTGTTTGTTTGTTTGTTTTGGAAAAGTATTTAAGCATATTATATTTTCATAACATTTTAAAACATTTAGTGAGTACTCAAACTGCAGGAACTAAAACTAAAACAGATATGTAGCAGGATAACACTTAAGAGGTGATCTTTAGTTGAATAAATACAGTTTATTTTTTTCCCCCCAGCCACAAAACTCAGGGTTGACTTGTTTGGTCAGGTGAAGGCAGAAAAGAAAAAAGTTTTCAAAATGGGAAACACAAGTCCAGTCTTCAGAGTAAATGCATAGTCCATTTTGAAGCATAAGAAATGTTCATCAAATTCCATTCCAGTGACTCAAGCTGGAATTCCAAGTGCAGCCCCTGGATTGTCCTGGGCATGACACGGAAAGCAAGTGTGTGAGCACTCGAGGCTGTGCTTGTGGGAACATGGATGCCACTCACTGCACAGCAGTGGGAACCTGCGTGGTAGCTGAACACCAGAAGGAATGCATGATTTTATGCCAAGAAACTAAGGATCTAGAAGATGGACATCTGTGAACTCCTTGAAGAATCTTTATTCTTGGTGACAGTCTAGGAAATCCTCTCCTGGTCTGGAATCTGACAAAGAAAACAGGTGCAGACCCCTGTGGTGACTGGCCACAGGTTAGAGGGTGGTTCATTCACCCAGAGTGGTGGCATCCTCTTATTAGTGAGATCCTGTTGGCACTCCTCGGGGAAGGCAATGGCACCCCACCCCAGTACTTTTGTCTGGAAAATCCCATGGACGGAGGATCCTGGTAGGCTCCAGTCCATGGGGTCGCTAAGAGTCGGACACGACTTCACTTTCACTTTCACTTTTCACTTTCATGCATTGGAGAAGGAAATGGCAACCCACTCCAGTGTTCTTGCCTGGAGAATCCCAGGGACGGGGGAGCCTGGTGGGCTGCCGTCCATGGGGTCACACAGAGTCGGACACGACTGACGTGACTTAGCAGCAGCAGTTGGCACTCCTGGGACAGCATCACCTGTCATCCATCATGGTTTAAGGAGTGAGGCTTCTAGAACTGGGTCGGGGCTGACAGACAGTCACAAGCTCCCTTCTGGATTCAGATCTTAGTGAAAGAAGGATTCACTGAGGAAGCAAATCATGATTTGGAAGACAGAGTCCGGGCTGGCTTTGCGGGCAGGGAAGTTGTGCAGTTGCACAGAACCTGATGTGCAGAGAGGCCCCAGGCTTGGTTTAAAGTGCTGCTGTTTCCATCTCGAAATTCTTAACCCTTTCCTCTTTAAACTTGTGTTCTGGCTTCATGAGCACAGAATCCCACTGGACCCATGATGCATGGAAGTGGAGTGAGACAAGACAGGAAGCAAGTTCGAGGTAAGCAGTAGGGCGGCAGGCAGCCTGGAGAAGCCACGCTTCCCATGAGAACCAGAGCTTGCTTCGGACACAGAAAGCAGGCGACGATGTCCTGAGAACTATGAATGAGCAAGGAACTCCCTCAAGCTCTATTCACTCATGCCTCGTGCTGCCTCCCTGTATTCCCAGTCACGTACACTGCCATAGAATGAAGGAGAAGAGAGGGCAACTCAATAGCTTTTTTCCCCTCAGCACTTTCTTACTTATTTGTAAGTCAAAGGCAGAGAGTGTTGGTAGAATGTCAATGAATCAAGAAGCAAACAGTTTAGGGACTTCCCTGGTGGCCCAGTGGTTAAGACTCTTCACTCCCAATGAGGGGACCTGGGTTAGATCCCTGTCAGGAAACTAGATCCCACATGCCATAACCAAGAGCCCACATATCAACCTACTGTGAGGCATGCTCAGTTATGTCAGACTCTTTGCAATCCCATGGACTGTAGCCCACCAGGCTCCTCTGTCCATGGAATTCTCTAGGAAAAAATACTGGAGTGGATTGCCTTTTCCTACTTCTAGGGGATCTTCCTGACTCATGGATTGAACCCATGTCTCTTGTGTCTCCTTCACTGGCAGGCGGATTCTTTACCACTGGGCCACCTGGGAATCCCCAAGAGCCCACGTGTCACAATTAAAAAAGCAAAAATCCTGCATGCTGCAAGGAAGATCTCAGTGCCACAACCAAGACCTGGCGCAGCCAAATAAATTTTTTAAAAAGGAAAAAGAAGCAAGCAATTTAAAGTATATGGTTAGTTTTGTGGGGTCATTTCCACTGTTCTACTATGAACTATATACACATACATTCAGGAGCTACAAAATGAGAATTGAGTAATTTTTGCGATTCTACATATGAGATAAGTGTTCTTATGTTTGCTTTTAAAACTGCCATTGGATAATGTAAAGATAAATAGTTAAATTTATGCTAATAGTGAACATTTTAAATTTTTCTTTGCTTAGATTGACATTAAGTAACAAGTAAAAGACACCATGGCAAGTCAAGAGACCCCAGAAGAAAGGAAAGAGGTATATATTTTAGAACTTTCAAGGACATTTTTTCCTGCTTTTTGACCAAAGGAGCTGTATTTTCATTTTGCACTGAATCTAGCAAATTATGTCATCGTCTCTGGGTAGATGACACCTCCAGTTCTGGAAGGTGGGCCAGAAGAGCAGCTGGGCTCAGAGGACCTCTCTGTAGTAAGATTTGATGAGCGTGTCTTCCTGGAGTTATGGTCACTAATGTGTGAAGCACTGGTGTCTCAGTTCTACTTATATTCATTTCTGTCCTCAGCTGGCAGCTTGCCTCTTCTCCCCAACAAGAGCTCTTTCTGCAGCATCAGTGGTGTACATGCTGTCACAGACCTTCTGATCAAAAAAGGAGCAAATCTGGTTTTATTACATCTTGTTCCCCCGACCCACCTCCATAATTCATGTTCTTAAACTCTCTGCCTATAAGCTCTCACGTCCTCTGCAACCAAGGGTCCTCACTCTCCCTCCCCTTATTCGTCCTCCTGGAGAGCCGGGCCTCTCTGCCTGTGCAAGTCATCAAGGACTTGGGCTTCCACAGCAAGGCTGGGCATCCATTTTCAAGGTGCACTTTGATGGGACACTGTGTCCAGAGGTTAGTGCCCAACTTCTTGGTGCTTCCAGCTTAGGCCTAGCTGACATGTCATCGCTCAGTTTGGATTGAAAGTGGACTCTGCGTTTGCCGGCCATTCTTCATACCATGTGAGACGTAGCTGTCGTCTGTCCTCTCTGAATTTTTACTATCGCGCCTTGGTCATCACTCCAGGACAATTATTTAAAACGAGAGTCTCATCTGCTTTGTGCACTAGAGAGTCTTCTTAGGGCTTCCTGAGATTTGTGATAGTATTTGATTCAATTACTGAGCTCAGTATTTCATACATTCCCATCTTCTCCTGCTCAAGCAATAACAGTTCCCCGGCCAGCTGAAGCCTGGAAGTCTCTTTTCTAGGACATAATTGGGAACAGGCACCATCTTCACTTTATTTAAATTATCTTTATTAGAGAGTCTTCCCTGCCTCTGGAGGTTTTGTAAAATTAGTAGTCAGAATGTGTGACCTTTCCGGAGAGTTCCAGCTTTCCAATGAATTCATCACAGTCCGCTCTTTCTCACTTCCCCAAACAGCAAGTACGTTTCCTGTGTATATGAATTATTTCTTGAAGTCATCTCATTGTATCTTTAAGGACAGATACTTCCCTAGGAAAGTGTTGTTTTTCTTTCTGAGAGGGGGAGGTCTGATTTCTCTAAATGATAGTCTTTTCTGTTTTGATGTTCTGTTCCTAACTGGATAATTTTTATTTTGGAAACTTCACACCTACAGAAAAATTGAGAGATTAGTGTACTGAACATCCTATGTACTCCTCAGCAAGAAACACTAATTGTTAACATTTTGCCACATTTTATTTTTCTTTGTGTGTGATACATACTTTTTTGGCTCAATAATTTGGAAGCAAATTACAGATGTGACATACCATCCCTAAATATTTCAGCATCTGTCTCCTGTAAATAAAAGTATTTTCTGACATTAACTATAATACCATGCTCACATCTCATAAAATTAACAAGTCCAAAATTTAAAATATAACTTAACATTAAGTTCTCCATATTTCACCCCAAAGTGAATCTGATAACTTAAAATCATTTCATTCTACCAAGATCATTTGAAACTACTGTGCAATCTGTTATTCAATCGCTTGACACCTTCTACTCTTCATGGGAAGGAGTGTTCCTCCCAAAAGAAACTGTCAAACACACCACTCCCAAGCAGGCAGTAAAAATTCTATGTTCCCAGGGCACATTACAAAAATCCAGCTTGGGACTTTCTTGGTGGTCCGGTGGTTGGGAATCTGCCTGCCAATGAGGAGACGTGGGTTCATCCCTGGTCTGGGAACATCCCACATGCCACATGGTAACTAGGCTCATGTGCCATAACCACTGAGCTTGTGCTCGAGAGCTGGCCAGCCGCAACTGCTGAGCCCATGTGCCGAGAGCCTACACTCTGCACCCAGAGAAATCACCACAGTGAGAGGCCCACGCACTGCAACTAGAGAGAAGCCCCCCACTCGCTGCAACTAGAGAAAAGCCAGTGCAAAGAAATGAAGACCCAGTATAGCCAATAAAAAATAGTTTTTTAAAAAACTATTAAGAAAATCCAACTTGGCCAGAGTTCCTCAAGCACAGTGGCCAGTAGCATCTTGCCATAGCAACTTAGAAATTCTTCACTGCTGTGAGACACCAGCTGCTTTTCCGAATTTATTTCTTGATCGCATTCTAAAGAACCAACGCTTCCAAACTCAAGTCTGGGAAATTCAACACATGTGCATCCTTTTTAGGCATTTCTATTCTAACCATAGACTCAATTTCTCTATCAGATGATGTTCCTCATGTAATTTCTCTCTCTCTCTTTTTTCCATTTTGAGTATCATTTGGGTTTATCTTATGAACTTCGAGAGGAGTTCATAAGAATAATCTTCTCCAAATTCTGCAAGTCCAAAAAGGTTTGATTTTCCATTTTTCAAATATAAAAGTGAAGTGAAAATCACTTAGTGGTGTCCAACTCTATACAACACCATAGACTATACAGTCTATAGAATTCTCCAGGCCAAAATACTGGAGTGGGTAGCCTACCCCTTCTCCAGTGGATCTTCCCTACCCAGAAATCGAACCAGGGTCTCCTGCATTGCAGGTGGATTCTTTACCAACTGAGTTATCAGGGAAGCCCTTTCAAATAGAAAGCTAGGTGTAGCAATTTTAGATCACACATTAAGGATTTGTTCCACTGTCTCCTAGCATTGAATGTTAGTTTAAAGAGTCTGAAGTCAGTGTGGCTTATTTTGGTCTTTTTTGCTGAACTGCCTCAAATAATCTTTATCTACGGGGAAGGCATGGCACCCCACCCCAGTACTTTTGCCTGGAAAATCCCATGGACGGAGGATCCTGGTAGGCTCCAGTCCATGGGGTCGCTAAGAGTCGGACACGACTGAGCGACTTCACTTTCACACATTGGAGAAGGAAATGGCAACCCACTCCAGTGTTCTTGCCTGGAGAATCCCAGGGACGGGGGAGCCTGGTGGGCTTCCGTCTATGGGGTCGCACAGAGTCGGACACGACTGCAGCGACTTAGCAGCAGCAGCAGCATGAAGTCCAGCAATTTTGCTAGGCTATGTCTTAGTGGTGAGAACCCTTATTAATTTTTCCTGGAATCAGCTGCCCCCTTTTAATAGCTAGATTCAAATTGTCTTTGATTTCTGAAGTTTTGATGAATTGTGTCTTAAAATATTTGTTCAATTAATTGTTCAATTTGCTCAAAATTAAAAATTTGTTCAATATCCTTGGCTTTTCTTGTCTTTTATTTTTTGATAGTATTCTTGTATTTTTTAATTGAGGTATAATTATGTACTAGAAACCACACAGATTTAAGTATATGATTTGATGGATAAGTTTGAATATATCTATATACCCATGAAACCATTGCCACAGTCAAAGAGTGAACATATTCATCACCCCCAAATCTTCTCTGTACCATTTATTTTAAAATACTTATTTGGCTGCACAGGATCTTCAGTCTTCAATGTGCCATGCATGATCATTAGTTGTGGCATGTGAACCCTTGGTTGCAGCTTGTGGGATCTAGTTCCCTGACCAGGGATTGAACCTGGGCCCTCCGAATTGGGAGCATGGTGTCTGAGCCACTAGACTACCACAACATCCCCTTGTACCCTTTATAATCCATCCGTATGTCCTTTCTCACTGTTCTTATCATCGCCATGTGCCATTGATCTGCTTTCTATCACTTTAGATTAGTGTGCATTTTCTAAAATTTTATGTAAGTGGTATCATACACTATGTACTCTTTTGAGGGGGGTCTGGTTTTTATAATTATTGCAATTCACCTATGCTGTGGCATGGATTGGTAGAAGTGGGGCAAACAGACATCCTTGCCTGAACTTCAGTGGGAATTTTTCCTTGAATCCTTCAGGTAATTCTTTCTCGCTCTCACACCCTCTCCCTTGGCCTCCACGGGTAACTTCTTCACACACATGCTCTTTTCATTCAGCTGAAGACTCAAGAGAATCCTGCCACATCCCTAGCGCCCTTCCCTCTCTCTCTGTAGCTTGCTTCCCTCTGAAAACTTTCTCTGAAAAATCTAGACCCCTTAGCCTCTTAAGTCTTGCAGCTCCTTCTACTGAACTGAGAGACCACCAGGCTATGACTGGGTAACCCCCTACCCAACCCGTGAAAATATCTAAAAACCCTCTCTCAGAGTAATCTGGGACAACTGTAGGGCTGGCCCATTTATTTCTTCTCAGGGACCACTGAACATTACTGAAAGATATCCAACTTCTGTTAAATGTTAATTTATTTATTTGATCGAGCCAGGTCTTAGTCACCACACACTACGATCGAACCTGGACTTCCTACATTGGAAGGAAGGATCGAACCTGGACTTCTCTGCAGGATTGAACCTGGACTTCCTGCATTGGGAGCATGGATTTGTAGCCACTGGACCACCAGAGAAGTTCCAAAATGCTTTGTCTGCTTCTTCAGGTTTTGTTTTTTTTTTCTTCAGATAGATGGTAAATCTGGTCCTTTATTATCCTATCTTGTTCAGAAATGGAAGTCACCATTATTTACAATTTTGATGAATAAACTTTGAGTGAGGAGTGTTTTTTATTCACACTTGCAAGAGCTTACGCAGTAAGTTAGGTTCCAAGACAGCAAGTATTTCCCTTATCACTCAGGAATGTGAGTCTTTCCTTCTCTGTGGACAATTGACACAGACTGCCAAGTTCTGGTCCTAAGGCAAAACTTCTCCGCTCCTCATTTTCACACAGAGAGTTCCCTGCAACACAACTCGACTGTGGGACTCCTCACATCACCCCTGCTCCTTCCTCCCTCAGGACCAAACTAGACCCAGGGAAGCTCCAGTTCCTGGGCTGGGCACCCAACTCTCACTCTTCTAAGTGCTGGATTTAGGTTTTAAATCTTAAGATTTGCCCCTCACCTTGCATAAATGTACTTTGCAGGACTTGCCTGGCAGTCCAGTAGTTAAGACTCCACACTTCCACTGCAGTGGACGCAGGCTCAATATCTGATTGGGGAGCTACGATTCCACATGCTACACAGTGTGACCAAAAAGTAAAAAATATATACAATTTTTTAAAAAGTGTACTTTGTAAACTCTCTGAGATCTTCCTCTCCATTCTTTCCTCTTCCCTCCCTTGCTCCCAATCAATTTCTACATCTTTTGACATCTTTCCACCTATTTAGTTTCGACCATCTTGTAATTTTGACAAAGTTAGGGTTTATCTGGTGGCTCAGATGGTAAAGAATCTGCCTGCAATGCAGAAGACTGGGGTTCAATCCCTGGGTTGGGAAGATCCCCTGGAGAAGGGAATGGCAACCCACTCCAGTATTCTGGCCTGGAGAATCCCATGGACAGAGGAGCCTGGTGAGCTACAGTGCCTAGGGTTGCAAAAGAGTCGGACATGACCGAGCGACTAACGCACAGAGTTGAATTTCTGTTTCTTGTTCTTTTAGGTGATTTCCAGGAGAAGAACAGGGAAGCATGAACTTGAGGCCACCATCTTCAAAGTGGAAGGTAGGGATTCTTCAGTTGCTGTGGCTGTTTTGAATATAATTTTTGCATCCTCGTTAAGCCTGACAAAGTCTCTGATCTCTCACACTCTATAAAGGTATAAAGCATGACTACTAAATACAGCAATGCCCCATAACCTGGGTCTACGGATTGAGGCAGACTATGGCTTCCTTTCCACCTGGGATGCATGGAGATCTTTCCTCTACTGAGTCTGGGGCTTCTCACACATTGATAGAGCTGATGAAGTTCCAAGTCCATGAGGCTGTCTGAAGTCTGTCTTCCAACCTGAGCTTGAAGTTCAGCTACAACATTTACTGTTTGTTGGACCTTGTCTTCACCAGCATTCTCCAGAGAAGTAGAACCCAGGGGATGGACCTAGTGAGACAAATAGATAAGATATAGATTCTATACGGTGGTGATTTAGTTGCTAAGTTGTGTCCGACCCTTACAACCCCATGGACTGTAGCCCACCAGGCTCCTCTGTCCATGGGACTTCCCAGGCAAGAATACTGGAGTGTATTGCCATGCCCTTCTCCAGGGGATCTTCCCAACCCAGGGATCAAACCCATGTCTCCTGCATTGCCGATGGATTCTTTACCCCTGAGCCACCGGTAAAGACCGTAGATACTAGATATAGATAGATACAGAGATACAGAGAGAGGATGGAGGTAGATAAGATATAGATGTTATTTATCTATCCAACTATATCAATTTTATATCTGTGTTATTTATCATTAGGAAGCGGAGTTTAAGGAATTGGGTCTTGTGATTGTGGAGGCTGGCAAGTCCAAAATCTTTGGGGCAGGCTGGAAATTCAGGCATGAACCGATGTCACAGTCTTGACCTTGAAGGAAGCTGAAAAGCAGAATCCTTCCTGGAGGTGATAAGAGGGAGGGAGATGGACCTCAGTCTTTTCTCTTAGGCCTTATCTGATTGGATGAAGTTAAACTAGTTTGAGCTTTACTCAACTGATTTAAATACTATTCACATCTTTTAAAAATACCTTCAAGGCTACATCTAGATTGGTGTTTGACCAAACGACTGGGCAGCACAGCCTAGCCAACTTGATATATGAAATTAACCAGCACAGACCTCGAGTAACTTATTCAATCATGTTGAGTCTCAGTTTTCTCATCTGTGAGATGGGAATATTTTTATATCTTTCTTGGAAGACCATTATGAAAATAAGACTGAATATGTAGACCACCTAACATAGCATCTGGCAAATTGTGGACACTCAATAAATGAAAGCTATTCTTGTTGTGCCTAGATGATACACCCAATATGGTCTCCTGGAATCTAGTCCACTCTTTCCCATGTCCTTCCACCTCCTTCTGTATCTCGCAGCTAGAGTTTAGGCTGAGATACACTCAGGAAAGATTTGGAAGGAGGAAGCAAGCGAAATGTGCCAGCCGCTGCTAGATGCCAAGTTCCAGGTACTGGTCACCAGTTTCATGGGTTTAGACATGGTGACAGCCATATCAATGACTGCAGTTGCCTGACCTCGGCCTGCAGCTGTGGAGGTGTGACTTCGAACTGTTAGTGACCCCCGACTCCTGTTCCTCCTACAAGCATCTAATTGATTATATATACATGCTGCTGCTGCTGCTGCTCAGTCACCCCAGTCGTGTCCGACTCTGTGCGACCCCATAGACGGCAGCCCATCAGGCTCCCCCCATCCCTGGGATTCTCTAGGCAAGAACACTGGAGTGGGTTGCCATTTCCTTCTCCAATGCATGAAAGCAAAAAGTGAAAGTGAGGTCACTCAGTCGTGTCCAACTCCTAGCGACCCCATGGATTGCAGCCCACCAGGCCCCTCTGTCCATGGGATTCTCCAGGCAAGAATACTGGAGTGGTATATATATATATATATATATATATATATATATATATATATATATATATATATATAATATTTATTCAGTTTAAGCTGCAATCGGTCTTTATTACTGTCAGGGCCTTTCTCTCTCTTTTCATAGTTGTGGTGAGTGAGGACTACTCCCCAGCTGTGGTGGGTGGGCTTCTCATTGCCACGGCTCCTCTTGTTGTGGAGCACAGGATCAGAGCACGTGGGCTTTGGTGGTTGTGGCTGGTGGGCTCAGCATTTGCAGTTCTGGGCTCTAGAGCACAAGCTCAGTAGTTGTGACACATGGGCTTAGTTGCTCTGAGGCATGTGGGATCTTCCTGGACCAGGGATCAAACCCACATCCCCTGCACTGGCAGGGAGATGCTTTACCACTGAGCCACCAGGGAAGCCCCCTAATTGCTTATATTAGGTTGAACTGCTTTGGGCTTGAAACACCTAGAGTGGTTTCTGTTTCTGCCCTGAGTCCTGGCTGCTGCAGAAGACTCCACCAAAGGTCACTTCACCATGTCCTCCTCTCTGCATCTGGGAGGCTCTGCAGGCTGGCACTCTACCCACCAGATCTGGGAAGGTTCTCTTGTGCATCCTCAGCGGGTCTTGTCAGAGAGGGACAAGGCCCTGTAATCAGAGCTGTCTGATGACATGGGAATCGGAGAAAGCAACAGCCAGCCCAACCCAGGGCATTTGATTGGCTTCACTGGTCCCTTCACTTTGCATTGAGATTTCAGTGTAGACAGAGAGTTCCACTAACTGGAATCTTCCATTAAGAGGATGTTCTTCTTCTGGAGGTCACTCAGCCCAGAGCTGGGCATCTGTGCTCAGTAGCCAGATTTTATTGCACTGTAGTATTTATAGCTATAAACGCCTGGGCATATTTAAAGAAACATCTTCAAAAATAAAAATAAGAGAACCCCACCCATGTTGCCCGAATGAGGACACAGCCCACAGACCCTTCATTATGGGTAGTAAAAGTGGTCTCTTGACCTCCCCCACCATCCTCCCCACTGCAGCCTAGTTTGGAGGGTGATATAAAAGAGTGAATCACAGAACAACCCTTAGCGTGCTGGTTGAGAACCACAGACACCCTGTGGGTTGCTGGGTGCCGACTTCATAATGAGCCCAAAGTTGAGGGTTAAGAAAACAGGGAGAGACAGAGGACCAGGGAACATGAAGACAGACAGGTTGTGACTGCTGAAGGCAGGAAGGGCTTACGGAGGGGAGATGCTCAAGGTTTTTAATAAAAATAGCTTTTGCCTTCATCAGGTGCCTACTGTGTACCTTCCATTTATGATATTTAATCCTCACAAGCCTATGAACTAGGATTATTAGTCCCATTTTACTTATGAAGAAACTGAGGTTTAGAGAGATTAAGCGATGTCCTCCAACACCTCGGTGGAAGCACAATTAGTGTCTGAGCCTAGAGCAAGGCTTATAAACACTGTGCTACGTCTTTGACCCTGAGGATGCTCGGAGGTGTTATACCAAAGAAGGGGATCAAACCCCATTAGGAAAATAACAAGTTGAGAAAACTCTCAGTTAATTGAAACAAAATAGGCTGGATGCTTTGTCTGTTCTCGTTGCAGGGCTTATCAGAGCCTTTAACACGCTATTGAAACTGACGGAGAGATAGACCCCTGAGAGATGGCCAGGAAGGAAGAAGAAAAAGTCTTGTTTTCACACACAGTTCATAGAGAGAGCAATGCAATTGCAATTACCTAAGAAAACATTCTACATCCAATCCCAGACAAAATACCAAGCAACAGAAATGGAGAGAAATTTGTGTGTCCAGCAGTGGACAGCTTTTCAGTGCAGGCAAGAATAAATCCATTCACACAGTGAGGAGACCACACGCTGGGGAGAGACATCTTGACTAAACTGTTACCATTAGGTGAGGTATGCCAATGTGCTTGTAATTTGTGTTTATTTTTATTTTCTGTCCTTATGATAGAAACATCTGCTGTTTTTATACTGCTTCAGACAGAGCTGGCTGGCTACATAAGCAAAATGAGAATGCAGGGCTTCTTCAAAAAGCAGGGAGAAAAATGCCAGTTAATGTACAAAAATAGTGAGCTTTTTTTTCTTTTTTTCTGTGGTTTCTCAGCTAATTGTGGTGGGGTTTATGTGCTTTTTAAAGTCCTTCTAGGTAAAGAAAAATGAAGGTTTTAAACTTTGAGCATGAATTTTTACTGTTCTTTATATTGTGCAATGCCTTAAATGTAGCCTCTGAAATCAAGAGCAGGGCTTCTCTGAGCATAGGACTCTGTGCGCCTGTCCAGATCGTGTGCCCATGAAGCCACCCTCGTCTGGTGAACAAGAAGAAACACTTTTGTTTTACAATTTTAGAGCCACTGATTTTATGCACCTCAGCCAGTACTCTTGGATTTCTGACATTTACGGCATTTCTCCTGTGGGGAGTTATGGCACATTTTTGACCGACAGTATCCACCTTTGAAAGACGATAATGGCCACTTCATTAGAGAGAGAGGAGTCAGCAAGAAAAATGTTTCCCTTGCACTTTTCCAAGCTGTAAATGTCACTGCTCATTGCGAGGAAATGTTTCCAGGGCCAGAGCTGATAAGCCCGTCAGGCAGCCTCAGGTGAAGAAGGCATTTCATAAACATGTTTGAAACTTGCTGGGCGGCCTCAAGGCTGAATGGACTACAGGAGAGGCTGAGAAATGGTTTCTTTGGGGAAGAACAAACGGGTGGAGGCAGGGGAACTGGACATCCCCTGGGAGAGCCTGGTGTCTCTAGAGGCTGCCCTGGGCCGAGTTAAGGCTGCTTGTCCATCACTTCTTGGAGTCATGGGAGGCAGGCCTGTGTTTACTGATCCTGTGGGTTGCAGCCTCTCAAACCAGCTCCACTCTCTCATCAGCTGGGGGCACCACGCTGACTAACCTCCATACCTGAGCACCATGGAGGGTGCTGTGGGTCCTGGGTGGCAGGAGTTGTTTCTTCCGGCTTGATGTTCTCTGCTGGCCACTCTTTCTGCCGCCTCCACTCAGACCTGTTTTTGGTGTGAAGGTCCCAGGTGCCACTTGGGGCTGTGGGCTGTCTGTTTTCCCAAGATCTTTCATTTTTTTCTGGCTGCCTCTGTGGTGGGGATGGTTGTGCCAAAGGCCCTCTATCTGGTAAAGGATCTCCTGCCGTTTCTGTCTGTCTGCATCCCTCTGTGGTTGATGACCCAAAGCCCTCTGATGACAGTATTCTTAAAAAAATAATAATAACAAAAATATCGTGGGTTTCACCCCCTCCCCCAACCAGGTGCTTCCCTGGAGGTCTAGTGGTTAAGAATTGGCCTGCCAATGCAGGGAACATGGGTTTGATCCCTGGTCAGGAAAGTTTCCACATGCCCAGGGCAACTAGACTGTGTACCGCCAACTACAGAGCCCGTGTGCCCTAGAGCCTGGCTCTGCAACAGGAGGAGCCACTGCGATGAGAAGCCCGGACACTGCAATTGGAGAGTAGCCCCCTGCCCCCATCACAACCAGAGAGAAAGACCACGTGAAGCAATGAAGGCCCAGCACAGCCAAATAATTAATTTGTGAAAAGCTCCCGTGGAACCAGAGGGCCCCAGAAGGGCTCATATGGCTAAAAGCCCCATGTGAGCAGCCGGTCTTTGGCTGTTCTTTTGTTTGAGTTTCCCTAAGGGCCTCTGCAGAAACCTCCAGATGTTGTTCTGTATGTCTGCGGCACGTCGTTCACCCAGTGGTCTGCCATGGGCTTTCGTGTTATATTCTCGGTCAGCTGTTGAGCACGATCTGGAAAGGCTATCCATCAGGCTATCACCGAGAGGGCTGCGCTCTGTGGCCTGGTCCTCAGGCATCACCTGGTCCATCACACCCACCTGGAGGACCTCACTGGTGGCTAGAGCAGCCCCACTTCCCCTGCCATGCCAGCTTTGGTGCAAGTATGTTGATGTCTTAGGCCTTAAACAGAATGAGTGTTCCCGTCCACTTTGCTTGTCCACAAAACGAGTACTCATGATTCTCATGACATCTTGTCAATGAAAAAAAATAATCAGTATTTAATCTAAGAGAGAGATGGAAAATTTTGTTCAAACCAACCTGAGGATTGTAACCACAGTCTTTCAGAGAGTTCTGGGCACTGTTCTGCCTGTTAGAGGTCAAGGCACAGGTCTATGAGTTTCTGAGACAGAGGGTCATACATCAAAGTAATATATTGAGTTTATACTGTCAACGAGGTGAGTTATAGGCCATCATGACATCATGATCCTTTACAGGATTGAGAAAGAGTGTTATTGCCTAAGGAGTTACCTTGCTGACGCCAGGAGAAAACTGCTTTTTTTGTTTTTTTGGTGAGCACACATTCCTGTTTCTTCTAAGAGGATTTAGTTAACGTATAACATAGATGCACAATCCACACTAAAGGGGAGCCAGAGTGGCTCCAACGGCAGAGTGGCTCCAAATTTATGTTAAATTTTTCTGCTTTAAAAGTATTGGGTTGGCCAAAAAGTTTATTCAGGTTTTTCCAACAATCTTATGGAAAAGACTTTTTGGTCAGCTTGATAATTTTACTTCATCAATCTTTTCTTGGTTGTTTTCTAAGACTTTTAAAAATTTTATTTATTTTAGTTAGAGGCTAATTACTTTACAATATTGTAGTGGTTTTTGCCATCCATTGACAAGAATCAGCCACGGGTGTACATGTGTTCCCCATCCTGAACCCCCTCCCACCTTCCTCCCCCTCCCATCCCTCAGGGTCATCCCAGTGCACCGGGCCTGAGCACCCTGTCTCATGCATGGAACCTGGACTAGTGATCTGTCTCATATATGGAAATATATATGTTTCAATGCTATTTTCTCAAATCATCCCACCCTCGCCTTCTCCCATAGGGTCCAAAAGTCTGTTCTTTATCTCTGTCTCTTTTGCTATCTTGCATATAGGGTCATCGTTACCATCTTTTTAAATTCCATATATATGCATTAATATACTTTATTAGTGTTTTTCTTTCTGATTTACTTCACTCTGTATAATATGCTCCAGTTTCATCCACCTCATTAGAACTGATTCAAACACATTCTTTTTAATAGCTGAGTAATATTCCACTGCGTATATGTACCCCAGCTTTCTTATCCATTTGTCTGCCGATAGACATCTAGGTTGCCTTGATGTCCTAACTATTGTAAACAGTGCTGTGGTGAACATTGGGGTACATGTGTCTCTTTCAATTCTGTTTTCCTAAGACTTTTAAAAAAATGTATTTCCATTTTTAAAAACATCTTTATTGAATCTGTTACAATATTGCTTGTTTTATGTTTTGGGTTTTTGGCCATAAGGGATGTGGGATCTTATATCCCCCCGATCAAGGATTGAACCAGCAGCCCCTGCATTAGAAGGTGAAGTCTTAACTACTGCACTGCCAGGGAAGTCCCACTATATGAACCTTTACAAGGCTTCTGTGACTTTCCATATTTCTGGTGAATACATTTGAAAAGATGATGTGGTGGACACAGGTCACTCAGCAAGAGTGGGCTTCCCTGAGCTTGGAGGCCAGGCCTGGCTGGCTTCAGTGTTTCCTTGCTTCTGGCTGTCGTTCTGAGCTCTGACTTTCTGAAACCAGGTCCTGGTCAAGCACCACAATGTTGGCTGTAGTTCTATCTGCTGGTTTCCCAAGGGTTGAGGGTTTTACTAACTAGCAAATGTACACACACACACGTTCATATACACACAGTGACGGTGAAAGTCACTCAGTCGTGTCAGACCCTGCAACCCCATGGACTGTAGTCCATGGAATTCTCCAGGCCAGAATACTGGAGTCAGAAGCCTTTCCCTTCTCCAGGGGATCTTCCCAACCCAGGGATTGAACCCATGTCTTCTGCAATGCAGGCAGATTCTTTACCAGCTGAGCCATGAGAGAAGCCCTCATATACACACATAGAAGCACAAAATTTAGTTTAAAGAAAAATCTTTAGGATCTGAGCACAACTCTTTGACGGGGAAGGCAGTGGCACCCCACCCCAGTACTTTTGCCTGGATAATCCTATGGACGGAGGATCCTGGTAGGCTCCAGTCCATGGGGTCGCTGGGAGTCGGACACGACTGAGCGACTTCACTTTCATTTTTCCCTTTCATGCATTGGAGAAGGAAATGGCAACCCACTCCAGTATTCTTGCCTGGAGAATCCCAGGGACAGGGGAGCCTGGTGGGCTTCTGTCTGTGGGGTCGCACAGAGTCGGACACGACTGAAGCGACTTAGCAGCAGCAGCAGCACAACTCTTTGAATATCCTTCATGGTAGTGACTCTTTACCTCTGAAAGTATATTTGATTTTTGGAAATGGACGAAGATCATTTGGAGTCTGTGATACGTATTGTGATTCATGATAAGAAATAAATACTTGGTCTCGTCCCCAGTCCCTGACACAAGGCTCCTAAAGTCCTTCTAAGGTCCTTGGTGGTAAGAGCACTGAGAACATCTTTTGTTCTAATGAGGCGATTCTGGGTGGGCTCCTGAGCAGGGGCCAATCACCAGAAAGACCAAGCCGTGATTCGAAGCTTGGAAATTTCAGAGCCCCTCCCACTTCTCTAGAGAGGGAAGAGGGGCTAGAAATGGAGTTAATAATGATCATGCTTTACGTGAGGAAACTGCCATAAAATCTTGATAGTATGGGGTTAGGAGAGCTTCCTAACTCCATAGGAAGGGTTGGCTGCAGTCCATGGGGTCGTGAAGAGTTGGACATGACTGAGCGACTTTACTTTCACTTTTCACTTTCATGCACTGGAGAAGGAAATGGCAACCCACACCAGTGTTCTTGCCTGGAGAATCCCAGGGACGGGGGAGCCTTGCGGGCTACTGTCTATTGGGTTGCACAGAGTCGGACACGACTGAAATGACTTAGCAGCAGCAGGAGAGCTTCCAGGCACATGAATGCATCTGCATGCTGGGAGGGTGACACATCCCAAGTCCATGGGAGCAGAAGACTCCTGCACCCAGGACTCTCCCGGACGTTGGTTGCCCTATGTATCTCTGGTTGTTCACCTATATCCTTTATCATGTACTTTACTGAATTGGTAAATGTGAGAAAATGTTTCCCTGAGCTCTGTAAGCTGCTCTAGCAAGTCAATTGAACACAAGTAGGGGTCACAGGAAAACCTCTGAAATGTAGCCAATCTGGATAGAATCTGTAGAGAGCCTGGGGCCCTACTACTTATGAGTGGCATCTGAACTGTGGGGTAATCTTGTAGGACTAACCCTTTAACCTGTGAGATCTAAAGCAATTTCCAGGCAGACAGTATCAGAATTGAGTTATACTGATAGAACTCCCAGCTGGTGTCAGAGACTTCTTGGTGAACAGAAAAAAACACACATTTGGTGACCAGAAGTGTCAGAAATAAGGTAGCCTGTGCAAAAGTAAAGGGGAAAAACACAGCAAGAGAAAGCCTCAGATTTTTCCAACATAGAGCATGCTAGTTTAGTGGGCTGTGAATTTACGTGGTAGATAAACTGGTAAAATGGGCAATCATGGTGGGGGAGGAATGACAGAATGAAGACACGCATATGTAGATGTATTAATACATGCTACTGCCACGCTGAGCCCAGCATTCTGCCTGGTACTGCAGTCGTGATCCTTTGCTCACGTGTGTGCAAAGCTCGTGCGTCCTTTGGCCACACTACGGGTGGATACTATCATCACCATTTTCCAGGGGAGGAAACCAAGGTCAGAAGAGATAAAAAAAAAAAAAATATCCTCCATGACTTAGTGGTAAAATTGAAACTGGAATCTAATGAGAGCTTTCTGAAGTTAAAGTTTGAAAGAAACAGAAAGAAGAACATCATGGTTACAAAGCAATGGGATGATTTTCTAATTTGGCTCCATGAACTGGCTCTGCAGATTATTTTAAACCAATGAATCTGAAAATGTTTTCAGAGACGGCAGCCGCATCGTAATAAAACTAAAGTTCCCAAGGAAACCAGTGTGATGGCAACAAATACCTCCCTAGTTTGTTTGAAGTCAGAGGATTTCTTAGTCCCACCTCAGATACAGGTCTTTAGAACCCGGGATCTTGGCACCAGAACAAGCCCGGGAGACATGTATCAGCATCCTCATTCTAGGTAAGTGAAGTTCGGCTCCAGAAACGGAGTTAGCTGCTCAGGCTCACTGTGTGAACTGACTCCGGTGTGCTTGACAGCTGGCAGAGCTATCTCCCCACTGCAGGCTGCTTCCTCCCAGCTGTGCCCACCCCCACTGATACAGATGGTGACTGCAGCCATGAAATTAAAAGACGCTTACTCCTTGGAAGAAAAATTATGACCAACCTAGATAGCATATTCAAAAGTAGAGACATTACTTTGCCAACAAAGGTCTGTCTAGTCAAGGCTATGGTTTTTCCTGTGGTCATGTATGGATGTGAGAGTTAGACCATGAAGAAGGCTGAGCGCCGAAAAATTGATGCTTTTGAACTGTGGTGTTGGAGAAGACTCCTGAGAGTCCCTTGGACTGCAAGGAGATCCAACCAGTCCATTCTGAAGGAGATCAGCCCTGGGATTTCTTTGGAAGGACTGATGCTAGAGCTGAAACTCCAGTACTTTGGCCACCTCATGTGAAGAGTTGACTCATTGGAAAAGACCTTGATGCTGGGAGGGATTGGGGGCAGGAGGAGAAGGGGACGACAGAGGATGAGATGGCTGGATGGCATCACCGACTCGATGGACACGGGTTTGGGTGAACTCTGGGAGTTGGCGATGGACAGGGAGGCCTGGAGTGCTGTGATTCATGGGGTCGGAAAGAGTTGGACACGACTGAAATGAACTGAATTGAATAACAACAGTTAACTTAAAAACAAAAACAAAACTCTGTGTCAGACACGAAAAAGTGCATTATCTTATCAAGCCTTCAAGGAAACATTATGGGTGAGAAGTGTCATTCCCATTTCGCAGACAGTAAAACCAAGGTCCCGAGAAATCTAATGATAGGATCAGGAAATTGAGACTCTAGGATTTGAACTCAGGTCTGCGCGTCCCCAGGTCCCAAGCATTTAACCACACTGCCTCGTTTTGCCCCAGATTCTTCTCTAAGCCTCTTCTTGTGTCCCTGAGGAACCCCGGGGGAAATAAGGCACATTCTACTTCAAGTCACTCTCTCTCCTGCCAGTCACTTCCCCTCGGCACGTTTGTTTTGCTGGAGGTCTGCTTTCTTCCCTGGGAACCCGGAGGAACAATGAGCGGTGGCCACGCCCCCGGGGCCCCGCCCCCATCCTGGACCGCTTCCTCAGCTTCCCCTTGCTCACGCTTGACCCCGGAGGAGACTGCGTTGGAGGCCCCTCCAGGTCGCCTACCAAGTGCGTCAATCACTTGTTTACTTGCTTTTCCTGCCTGGCTCTGGGGGTTCCGCTGGCTATTTCTTCCCTCTGGAGGTTCTCCTGAGGTGAGCTTTGATCTTCAGATTGGAAGGGGCAACAGGAAGATGGTGAGAGATGCGAGGAGTCTTGTCAGCATCTGACTCATTCTGTGAAGAAGGAAAAAAAAAAATCCTCTCTTAAAGCAACTTGAGGATGCTGGTGAGAACTGTGGATCCCTGCCAGTGCCAGGATGGACGTCTTCCCTTTCTCTGGGACAAAGCTGGAAAAGGGATTAAAATTTCCACAAGTCCGAAGCAAATTCCCCCAAGCCTTTCTAAATTTAGGCACCCGTGTAATTGACTGAATAATAAACTAGTGCGCCGCCTTTCCACACACAGCCACGACTGCAGACCCCCTTTCCCACCACTGGGGGGAGATGTTTTTAGGCGTGTGTCTTCTCTTGGACAAGACTGCTTATAAAAACCACGAGCGGCTGGGTCTGATTTGAGAGGTGGCATGGGAACTCCTCTGGGATATTGCCTGAAATCCAACCCATCAGACAGCTATATTTTTTAAAATTTATTTATTTGGCTGCATCAGGTCTTAGTTGCAGTATGTGAAATCTTCGTTGTGGCATGTGGAATCTCTCTAGTATGTAGTCTCCAGGGCACTTGGGCTCAATAGTTGAAGTGTTTAGGTTTAGTTGCCCTGTGGCCTGTGGGGTCTTAGTTCCCAGACCAGGGATTGAACTCGAGTCCCCTGCATTGGAAGGTGGATTCTTAACCCCTCGACCAGCAGGAAAGTCCCTGCTGCTGCTGCTAAGTCGCTTCAGTCGTGTCCGACTCTGTGCGACCCCATAGACAGAAGCCCACCAGGCTCCCCCGTCCCTGGGACTCTCCAGGCAAGAACACTGGAGTGGGTTGCCATTTCCTTCTCCAATGCATGAAGGTGAAAAGTGAAAGTGAAGTCGCTCAGTCGTGTCCGACTCTTTGCGACCCCATGGACTGCAGCCTACCAGGCTCCTCCATCCATGGGATTTTCCAGGCAAGAGTACTGGAGTAGGGTGCCATTGCCTTCCCTAGACAACTACTTATTTGGGCTTGGGAGAGCTTTCTGGTCCTCAAAATCCATATTAACATGAAAATGTACTACTAGGTAGGGACGTCTAGACATTAAAATGTCAGTTAGGGGTCCCAGCACAGAAGGGACACTCACAAAGTTTTATCTGAAGGTTACCAGTTAACTGAAGGTATATGATTTCATTACTTTGCAGGGTGCTTTGATTCTTATGTAAATGTATACTATTAAGTAAATTATATGTATAGGACTGTATTTTAAATATATGTAGAGTTGAAAATATAGTACATTTAACTCCTATGTACTCACCACAAAAACTGAGAAATCAAACACTAATTGGTATCTTACAAGTTCTGCAAATGCTCCTTTCTAAATAAAACCTCCAAACTCTTCTTTGGAAGTAATTGCCATGTTGACCTTGGTGCTAATCATTCTCTTGATTTTCATTATAGTTTTTACTAACTAGGTATATTTTCCTAAACAATGTTTGTTGAGTAGAAGCACAAATCTAGCTCAGGATGGCAGGGCAGTGTTGTGTGTGTCTCTCTCTCTTTTTTTTTTTTTTAAATATAATTGTTTATTTTGACTGCATTGCTGCACACAGGCTTTTCTCTAGTTATGACAAGTGGAGGCTACTCTCTTTGGTTGAGGCCCATGGGCATCTCACTGTGGATTCTCTTGTTGCAGAGCACAGGCTCTAGAGCACGTGGGCTTCAGTAGTTGTGGCACATGGACTTAGTTACCCCGTGGCATGTGGAATCTCCTGGAACAGGGATTATACCTATGTCCCCTGCATTTGCAGATAAATTATTAACCATTGGACCACCAAGGAAGTCTGCCCCTGTTTGATGAAGATGTTCAGGAGAGAGAGAGAAACTAAACAGAGTCTCTGGGTCAGTCTGGTTTCAGTTTCTTCAAGAGGTTACAAGAGCCCCTTCTGGGGAAATAGGTGGACAAGGTCATGAGTGGATCTTGGGAAACCAGAGCTGGACATCTGCAGTCATCTTCTAGGGCTGCTGTGGGGGTCAAGTATTCAGTATCCAGAAGAAATATAGTCTAAAGCATGGGCTGCTCTGGGTTTTCTGCTTCCCTAGTGCTCCTTAAGTAGATCAAAGTAGAGCACTTCTTTGGGGGTGAAATGAGCATCCTTAGCTGATCCAGAAAATGGGCTATGCTGCAGGAAAAGCATCAACCTCATTAGAAATGACTCAGGCAAGTCAAGAACAAATAATCTCAGCTACACTCACCCAGGAATTCTCTCCTCAAGTTAAAAACAAAAGAGTCAACAGCAGTAGGGATCTTGGTGATGATGCATGCATGCTAAGTTGCTTCAGTCATGTCTAATTCTTTGCAACTCTGTCAAGTGTAACCCACCAGGCTCCTCTGTCCATGGGATTCTCCAGGCAAGAATACTGGAGTGGGTTGCCATTTCCTCCTCCAGGAGATCTTGCCAGTCAAGGGATCAAACCCAAGTCTCTCATGTCTCCTGCACTGGCAGGCAGGTTCTTTACCACTAACACCACCTGGGAAGCCCCCTTGGTGATGATAACTCTCTATCTACCCTCTGAGGCATTCTGTTCTAATCTGGACTGGTTGTCTTGGATGCCTTATACACAACTGGCCATCTGAGATCACTGTTTACCATCCTTTTGGGTGTTTCTTAATCCTTCTTAAAAGTGCTGGAGCTCATGTTTCCTGTCAGATCAGATCAGATCAGTCGCTCAGTCGTGTCCGACTCTTTGCGACCCCATGAACCGCAGCACGCCAGGCCTCCCTGTCCATCACCAGCTCCCGGAGGTCACTCAGACTCGCATCCATCGAGTCAGTGATGCCATCCAGCCATCTCATCCTCTGTCGTCCCCTTCTCCTCCTGCCCTCAATCCCTCCCAGCATCAGAGTCTTCTCCAATGAGTCAACTCTTCGCATGAGGTGGCCAAAATACTGGAGTTTCAGCTTTAGCATCATTCCTTCTAAAGAAATTCCAGGATTGATCTCCTTCAAAATGGACTGGTTGGATCTCCTTGCAGTCCAAGGGACTCTCAAGAGTCTTCTCCAACACCACAGTTCAAAAGCATCAATTCTTCGGCGCTCAGCCTTCTTCACAGTCCAGCTCTCACATCCATACATGACCACAGGAAAGACCATAGCCTTGACTAGGCGAACCTTTGTTGGTAAAGTAATGTCTCTGCTTTTGAATATGCTATCTAGGTTGGTCATAACTTTGCCTTTCTCTTTCTTAGCTTACTTTTTTTTTTTTGGTGGTGCATGCACTCTAGTAATTTCTAGTAACCTGAGAAAGTATGCATCAGGAGAGAAATTTGTTGAGACTATACAGGTCTGGAAATGTTTTTATTCTATATATCTTGATTTGTAGTTGAGTTACTGCTGCTACTGCTAAGTCACTTCAGTCGTGTCCGATTCCGTGCGACCCCGTAGATGGCAGCCCACCAGGCTCCCCCGTCCCTGGGATTCTCCAGGCAAGAACACTAGAGTGGGTTGCCATTTCCTTCTCCAATGATTGAAAGTGAAAAGTGAAAGTGAAGTCACTCAGTCGTGTCCGACCCTCAGTGACCCCATGGACTGCAGCCCTCCAGGCTCCTCCGTCTATGGGATTTTCTAGGCAAGAGTACTGGAGTGGGTTGCCATTGCTAGGTATAGAATTTTAGATGAGGGATAATTGTTCCTATTTTGAAGGGCATTTCTCCATTGTCTTCTTCCTTCACATATTACTTTTGAGAATTCTAAAGCCATTCTGACTCCAGATCTTTGGTAATAAGGGGAATTATTGAAAAAAGGTTTATCCATTTTCCCCCCATTTACCTCATTTTGAGTAAACAATGACTGTGCTGTGCGTGCTAAGTCACTTCAGTCATGTCTGACTCTTTGAGACCCCATGGACTGGAGTCTTCCAGGCTCCTCTGTTCATGGGAATTCACCAGCAAGAATACTGGAGTGGATTGCCATGCCCTCGTCCATGGTATCTTCCTGACCCAGGTATTGAACCTGTATCTCTTATGTCTTCTGCATGGATTGGTGAGTTCTTTAGCACCTGGGAAGCCCTCTGAGGATTAAGTTACCTGACCTGATGTCAGACAGCTATTAAGTGGCCGAGTTAGGATTCATACCCCAGTCCTATGATTCCAAAATCTTTTATTCCAAGATCTTTTATTAAATGTTTTTCAGAGTAAATAAATACATGTTGTCATAGATATATTAGAAAACATAAAATTCCAAATAAATTAAAAAAAATTAAGTCAGCAAGACTATTGGGACTCACCATGATTTATAATAATAATTTATCATTTATTTGTGTCTCTAATTTGAACTGTTTGGGTTGGTAAAGCTATTCGCTTTACACTATATGGCATCAGCCAAGGGCAGCAGGAATGGCCAAGAGTCAGGGCCTGGAAGGAGAGAGAAGGGTTCTAAGAAGGTCCTTAGGTTGAGAGTTGCTTCAGATTGATATGGTTCAGTACCCTGGAGAGCTCCGTAGCAGTAACATCTATGGGAGACTCTGCAGAACAATGGCTAGGAGTTCTTTATAGTTTTGAATTCCTTTCCAATAATGGGATGTTAAAAGAGACTATACAGACCTGGAATGGAGGAGGAAGCTGGTCTCTTTGTCTGATTCATTCTCACATCTCTCTAGTTTAATGAGTTTTGTGAGAGTAGGTCATAATTTTTACTACTATGCATTTTCTCACGCTGTCTACCCAGCTGGGGATGCCTGGCTCATTTCTACTTATCCTTTAATGTTCCATTTAATCATTAATTTATCCAAAAAGTTTTCTGAGCCCCCTCTGCCTTCCCCCCTCAGAAAATATCCCCCCTTTCTTTTTCTGCATCTCTCTTGGTCATTACATATGCTACAATAGATTATAATTGTCTGTCCTCCTAGCTTGACTATGAGTTCCTTGAGGACAGGGACTGTATCTCAGTTATTGTTGGTTTTAGTAAAAACTCAACAAATAGTATTAAATATTTAATAAATGAGTGAATTGTCTGTTGGCAGTTGGGAGCTATTGAAGGTGGTTCTCAATGACTTTGTGCCACCCCCACCCCCCACCCCACCGCCAAAAGACATTTGGCAATGTTTGGAAATTTTTGTTGTTGCAACTCAGGGTGGGTGGTGCTAGTGATACAGTAGGTAGAGACCACAGATGCTTCCCAACATCCTAGCAAACACAGGACAGCCTCCACAATAAAGATTAATCTGGCCCCAAATGTTATTCGTGCTGAGGTTGGGAAACCCTTTTAGAATAATGAAATGGACTTAATCTAACTCTTCTTTAATCAGTTTATGAGTCTTCAGAGAGCAGTGAGTCCAACTAGGTCATTTTACAGATGAAAAACTGAGTTAATTGGTTGTAGGGTAGGGCAAGAACTTGTACCATGGCACCTTTTCCACATAGTTGTACCTGGCTAATGTTACTTTTTAACCATCCAGGACTCTGACTGGTGAAGGGACAGAATGTTTTTTTCATACGTGTGTGTGTGTGTGTGTGTGTATATATGTATATATGTGTGTGTATATATATATATATATATATATATATATATATATATGAGAGAGACAGGCTTCCCAGGTGACACAGTGGTAAAGAATCTGCCTGCCAGTGCAAGAGACACAAGAGACACAGGTTTGATCCCTGGGTCAGCAAGCTCTCCCCGAGTAGGAAATGGCAACCCACTCCCATATTCTTGCCTGGAACATTCCATGGACAGAGGAGTCTGGCAGGCTATAGTCCATGGGGTCACAAAGAGTCAGACATGACTGAGCATACACGTGCACGCACACACACACACACACGTTTATTTTATTCTGACTGTGCTAGGTCTTCATTGCTGTGTGGGCTTTTCTTTAGTTGTGGCAAGCAGAGGCTACTCTCTAGTTGCAGTGCATGAGCTTCTTATTGCAGTGGCTTCCCTTGTTGTGGAGCATGGCTCTAGATGCATGGGCTTCAACAGCTGCAGCACATGGGCTCAGTAGTTGCGGAGCATGGGCTTAGTTGCTCTGTGGCATGTGGGAGCTTCCCAGGCCAAGGACTGAACCCACGTTTCCTGCATTGGCAGTCATATTCTTTACCACTGAGTGACCAGTGAAGTCCTAGAATGGTTTTCTTAATGCACATTATCTGGGGCTCATCAATTAGGTTTGGGGAACAAGGATGAGAATGTAAAGACTGGATAAAAATGTTTGGCATCACAGAACAGACCCAGACAGCCTCTTCCCACCCCATCCTCAAATCAGCCTATTTTTTTTTCTTTTTAGAAAGATGTGCCACAAATCTAGGGCTGAATGAGAAGAGTTTTCTCAATGGCTCATTTCTGAACAATTAAATCTGCTCTGGGAAATAAGAGATTAGCCTTTGGAAAAGTAAATTATTTTAAGCCACTCTACATTAGAACCAATTAGAGCTCTGGAGGTCCCAGCCTGCCACAGGAGAATTTACCCTAATTGCTACAAACCAAGGTCCAGTATAATTTTCCTCCCATCAGCAAATAGCAGCATTTGGGCAGAGAAACTCAATCTCCATGGGAAACTTTGAACCAAATGTGATGGCTATCTCCCTCTTCAAGTACCTCAGATTTAGAATGCTTTTGATCCCAAAGAGTGCCCCAACCATAACTCTCATGAGGCAAATCTGCCATTTCCCCAGCAGCAATCACAATACTCGGATTTCTCCCATTCAGCTCTGTTGACTTAGAAAAGCCAATTGATCCAGACACAATACACAGTGAATCAGCAGAGGAAAGAAATGTACAAAAGAAGAATCCATGTATCCTCTTGAATAAAAGTACCTTCCAATAAATTTGGTGAATTGTCTTCATGGGAATCAGCTGAATGTGTTAATCATTTATCGTATAGCATAACTGTCTGGTGCATATGTGATTAGCTGGAAATGATATTTGTGGGCCCACTGAGGCTATGAAATGATGCAGAAGGATGGCTTGTTGGCATGGGAACAGCTCAACTTTCTTTGCTAAAGTTTGCCTTGGAGCACCAGAGGCTGTTCCTGAGTTGGTTGCTACTGGCATGAGAATATGGGGACAGAAAAGGACAATAGACAGCAGGTCCTAGTAAGAAGAAGTTGTCTTTCCACCTCTATTCCTTGTTCTCTCCCTCTCTCCTGCCCCCCACCATACATGAACACCACGAGGAGGAATAGTTTAATAACTCAGAATTGAGACTCAAATAGATCTAGGTTTGAATTCAGTTATACCTTTTTCTGAGCCTTAGATTCTTCACCTATAAATTGGAACTAATAGACCCCATGAACTGTAGCCTGCCAGGCACCTCTGTCCATGGGGATTTTCCAGGCAAGAATGCTGGAGTGGGTTGCCATGCCTTCCTTCAAGGGATCTTCCCAACTCAGGGATCTAACTCAGGTCTCCCACATTACAAGTGGATTCTTTAGCATGTGAGCCACCAAGGAAGCCCAAGAATACTGCAGTGGGTAGCCTATCCCTTCTCCAGGGGATCTTCCTGACCCAGGAATTGAACTGGGGTCTCCTGCAATTGCAGGAGGATTCTCTACCAGCTGAGCTACCATAATGGGATATGGATGGTCAAATGTAAGGGGAAAAAAAAAAAAAAAAAACTCTGTTAGGTGGTCACTGGAAGTTCTGAGGTCTAATGATTTTCTAAACCTCTTCACAAGATGTAAAATGGTTGGGTTTGTGGTTAACCAAATTGTGGGTTTTTAAAAATATTTATTATTTTATTTCTAGGGGCTTCCCTGGTGGCTCAGTGATAAAGAATCTGCCTGCCAATGCAGGAGACGTGGGTTCCATCCCTGGGTCAGGAAGATCCCCTAGAGGAGGAAATGGCAACACACTCCAGTATTCTTGCCTGGGAAATTCCATGGACAGAGGAGCCTGGTGAGCTACAGCCCATGGGGTCACAAAGACTTAGTGACTAAACAATAAGAAAATTTTATTTCTAGTTTATCATTAATTTCAACTAACCAAACAATTGCTCAGTTCTGTTTTTAGGTTTCTAATGAATAGGTTTGGCACTGAGCCAGCTTGGAGAAAGTTCAAAACCATTTGGACAGTGTAATAACCTAGAGTTTAGAGAGAATGTCAAATGAGAATCACCTTTCCATCGGTCCTAAGTGAGACTACTTTTCTGGTGGCTCATCTGGTAAAGAATCCGCCTGCGATGTGGGAGACCTGGGTTTGATCCCTGGGTGGGGAAGATCCCCTGGAGAAGGGAAAGGCTACCCACTCCAGTATGCTGGCCTGGCGAATTCCATGGACTGTATAGTCCATGGGTTTGCAAAGAGTTGGACATGACTGAGCGACTTTCACTAATTCAGTAAAGACAGATCAATGCTTCTGCCATGAAAGAAAAAGGGGGTCAGTTGGTAGGTTGAAGTTAACATAAATATAGGGTGGTGATGGGTCTCTTAAGTGCAAAGGTACCCATAGCAGCTTGTCATCAGAATAATTGGAAAACTATTACAAAAATAGACAGATTCCTGAACCCACCCTGGAGAGTCAATGGCCATGGAGCAGCTCAGGATTCTGCTTCTTTTCAATTAAAGTGCCAAAGTGATTCTGATGATCAGTCAACTTTGGAAACAGCTCAGAAGGTGGATGATTCAGGCTATTTCTTTACAACTGGCTCATTGAGTATTAGCATCTCTATTCCATTTACCTTTGCAAAGATCTGACCCATGTCTCTTCAACATACTGTGAGAAAGGTTTAGGAGAGTCTTAAGAGGCACTTGGAGCTGATTCCATTTCAGAGGCAGTGGTTGTGGACTATGTGCCTGAGAAATGACACTCTCTGATGACTATCATCAGATATATTTTCAACATTCAAATCTAGCATACCGTAAGACCTCAACTTTAGGATATAAACTTCCATCAATCCCCACCAGGCACTCAGTGTCTTCCAGTATACCTTGAACTTTTCTCACTTGTTCATATCTTCCTCCTCCATCAGCAATGAGCTCAGCTCCACTAATAGAAGCAGTATGACCTGGTGCTTAAGAGGCTGGCTTTGAAATAACGCATGCTGGAGTTCTAGCATGGTTGTAAGCCAACTTGCACTATGCTGGTCAACATCCTAGGGAGGCTGAGAAATAATATGGAAAGTGCCTGAGCACTCTCAAGTTTTGCCTAGAAGGAAAACATAAACTTCTATCTTGTTCAAGTCACTATTATTTTTGGTCATTGCTCAAGAATCTGAAACTACATCCTAACAACTAGTAAACCAGCCACTGCAATATAGATGAGAAGGGTTGCTAGAGGAGATGCACTTGGTGCTTCAAGAGCATACCTGCGGGGACCAATCCTACCTGGAAGGCAAAGCCTAAGAGGCTTCCTAGCCAAGGTGATATTTTAGTCAAGTATATAAGATGAGTGATGCTTAGGTAGGTGAGGACGAGAGGAAAGGATGCCCCAGATAAAGAGAAAAAGTGTAAGCAAAGTTACAGAGGCAGGAAACAACATGGGATGTTTGGGAAATTGTCATTTAGCATAGCAAAGAGCTGAGTTTGAATGGGCAGTGGGAAGTAATGAGGCTGGGGCTTGGGAGTGGATATTGCACGGCAAAAGAAGATGATGTGGTAGCATGATAAAAACTCCTAAGAATCTGAGAATCTCTGAGAATTCCTCACCATGGAATCTCTCTGTGTCCTTAGCAGCTCCTGGTGAGAAAGGAGACCGAAAGCCAAAGATAAGTATCATGTGGTTTCCCCTATTAACTTCCTAATGGAGATCCCAGATTCACAGAGGGTTCAGTCCATTGTTCCTACCAGTTGGATTCTTGTGAGGCAGACAGGAATCCCCAGTGCCTTCTACAAACCACTGAGGACTGTGGGAGGCTGGCTGATTGATAGGCCAGTCAATGCCACCTGAAAGCAACCTCAAAGTGAGGTCAATGGCTGAGTAAATTTAATTCAAGCCTCTCAAGGTAAGGGCCTTCCCTGGTGGCTCAGGTGATAAAGAATCTGCCTGCAATGCAGGAGACCTGGGTTTGATCCCTGGGTCAGGAATATCCCCTGGAAAAGGGTAATGGCAACCCACTCCAGTATTTTCGCCTGGGAAATCCCAGAGTTGGACATGACTGAATAACTAACACTTTGACTTTTATCAAGGTAATGGGAGAAAGGGATTTATTTTGGTTCAAACAAGCTCTGGAGAGTGACAGGAATCTGGAAGAAGACAGAAGCAAAAGTTCTATGTCAGTTTTTTATGGGAACAATTTCAATTTAACCATCTCAGATGAATAGTGTCTTCCTTAGTCTAAGAACCTACCAACGTACCAATTCTCCCTATGCATTCCAATTTGTCTGGGTTAGAAAGATCTTTTCTTTCCTCTGTTCTGCCCAGGTCTTCGGTTACCCACCAAGTATGGACCATGCTGGCTTCATAATCTCAGTTGCCCGTGTTGACTAAGGGTCTACAATGGGCCAGGTACTGGTAGGTACTTCCTAGCTGTCCACCTCATCTTGATTATCTGCCTGTGAGATACTATCCCCATTTACAAATGAAGAAATAGAGGGACAAGAGCCTTTCCTAAGGCAAAATAAAAATTAGAAGCTAGGGGGTTTTGTTTTGCTTCTGCAGCTCAATGGATTATCACAGCAATTACTCAGGGAGCTGCCGTGAAGTCAGGAGAGAAGTTTGTCAACATCCTTTCCCTCTCTAATCACTACTGCCTCCCTCCCTACTGCTCTGAGACCTCTTCTGCTTCCAAACTTCAGCTTTATCCCTAACTACATACCACCTCCTTTAGCCTCATGGAGCAATTAAAAACTCAGGGACCTTCCTATGACTGCACATATGTCAGAGCTGGGACCTGAACCCATGTGTTTGAAGTCCTGTATAGCTTGATTTATTTCTTCCTTTCTGCTTACCTAAGTCCTTTCCATCTTTCAAGGCCGATCAAATCCATGCTTCTTCATGCAGCCTGTTAGAACCCCCCTGTTCCCATTAATCTTTTCCTCTACCTGGTGAGTTCCTTACTGCCTGCTTCACTGACAGGACACTTAGATGCAGATACTGTCTGGCATTATTTAGCATTTCACATTCTTGTTTCATCTTCCCTATGAGTGTAAGCATTTTTGTAAGCATTTTTGGAGGTCACTTGACATCTGTTTATATATATAGACACTTGAAAGTGGTCTGCACAGAGGAGGAGGCAGAAGAAGTGGATTCCTGGGCTCTGAGGTCAGACTCAGGTTTAAATCCTGGTCTCACTAGTGGCTTGCTGTGTGACAGTGAATTACTTAATCTCTGTCTAAATGCTTTCTTGAAGGGTTGTTGAGAAAATTAATTCAGGGGGTAGCATCATAGTGCCCGGCACACATTAATCATTCTGCAAAGGTCAACTATTATTGGAATTCGACAAATATTTATTGTTGGTTGATAGTGAGTTACTCAACCGATTCTCAAGGTTAAAAAAATTATTTTTAAAGAAAGGACTAAGATAGAAAATCTCTTTTCCATAGGATACAGGTCGAGAAAAACAACACGCATGTTGGAAGGAGACCAGATATGGATAGGCATAGCCTCACTTCCCCTCCATCATGTTCACCTTGCTAAAGAAGCAGTAATGGCTCCCCAGTGTGCAGAGCACGGAAAAGACTAACAGCTGAGAAGGTGACAACCAAGCGGAGCAGGGCCTGGCTGTGTTCCCACTGCTAAGTCATGCAGAAGAGGCCATCTTTACCTCCTCCGAGCCTCCACAGCAGTTAATGCTATTAGGATAAAAGATGGGTCCATTTGGGCCCTAAACTTTGATGTTCAGGTACTCTACAAGGTCAGTGACTGGAGAGAAAATGCAAGAGCTGAAGCAGGAGTTTCCAGAGAAGAGGCTGAGCAGCTGTCAAGAATCAAGAAATACACCACTCTGGGTATGTGTGCATATTTTAACCAAACAGTCCATTTCTTCAAAGGACTGCAAAGGGCAAAACCTTGCCTTCCTTCTAACTTTATTCCCACACATCACAGGAGCAAGCTTGTCTGAAACATAGCACCTATTGCTTTCTTTATTCTCAACTTGCAAAGAGATTCTTCCCCAGATACTTTCAGAAAAAATTAAGGAGAGTTTGAGGATGGGATTTGCATACAGAGTATCTTTCCTGTAATTCTGTAGGCTTTGTCTGATCATCTGTCCTGCAAGTTGTAGGAGGCATTTCTCAGAGCATCAATGCTAAGCAAAATAGAACTCAAAACAGAACAATGTGAGGCATATCTGGTGGGTGGAAAACTGTCATAACCTGAGATTTTGGAAATAACAGGGAGTTAAGGAGATGCAGAAGAGGGTAACGAGGATGCTTTAGATAATGGGATCAGACAGGACTGACGCTGGGCTCTTCTGGACCACAAGATCCCTATAGTTGGGTTGGGATTGGGGGACACAAAAAGGCAAAACTCAAACCAGCAGTAGCTATTAAACCAAAGCAAGTTCTGACCATTAAGCCAAGAGCAGGGGGAGCAGCAGGAGCAGGGAGGGGCTCATGTGCCAAGATTTTCTAATGCAAATGCAAAATGGACTATCATCAGAAATATTTATTGTCAACAGCCATGCCCAGGAATTATATAACCTCATCAATTTTAAATATGGCCAGTTTCCCCATATTTAAATCTGAAGTCATACTACTCCCTAGTCTGAATTGGTGACCCCCTCTGCTCCCTCAGACCTCCATGTGTAATTTTCTATTAATGTGTCTGCCTCTCCAACTAGACCATAAACTCCTATGGGATGGGACTGTATTTTATTCCTGTGTCCTCAAAGCCTGGCACAGAGCATGGCTTGTAGCAGGTGTTCAATCAACATTTACTGACTGAATGGTCTCCAAAGTCCCAGGAGGACAGAATCATAGAATGACTAGATTCTGTCCTCCACAGAGTTCACATGAAGTGTTGGTCAAGTTGCTTCCCTAGGAGCTGTCCAGATCAGACTACTTCAGTTGAAACACTGTGGCCTCCCTTCCCCTTCCTTTCTTTTCAGTTCAGTTCAGCCGCTGAGTTTTGTCTGACTCTGTGACCCCATGAATCGCAGCACGCCAAGCCTCCCTGTCCATCACCAACTCCCGGAGTTTACCCAAACTCATGTGCATCAAGTTCGTGATGCCATCCAGCCATCTCATCCTCTGTTGTCCCTTTCTCCTCCTGCCCCCAAACCCTCCCAGCATCAGGGTCTTTTCCAATGAGTCAGCTCTTCACATGAAGTGGCCAAAGTGTTGGAGTTTCAGCTTTAGCATCAGTCCTTCCAATGAACACCCAGGACTGATCTCCTTTAGGATGGACTAATTGGATCTTCCTGCAGTCCAGGGGACTCTCAAGAGCCTTCTCCAATATCACAGTTCAAAAGCATCAATTCTTCGGCACTCAGCTTTCTTCACAGTCCAACACTCACATCCATACATGACCACTGGACAAACCATAGCTTTGACTAGATGAACCTTTGTTGGCAAAGCAATGTCTCTGCTTTTTAATATGCTGTCTAGGTTGGTCATAACTTTCCTTCCAAGGAGTAAGTGTCTTTAAATTTCATGGCTGCAATCACCATCTGCAGTAATTTTGGAGCCGAGAAAAATAAAGTCTGACACTGTTTCCACTGATTCCCCATCTATTTGCCATTAAGTGATGGGACCAGACCCCATGATCTTAGTTTTCTGAATGTTGAGCTTTAAACCAACATTTTCACTCTCTTCTTTCACTTTCCTGAAGAGGCTTTTTAGTTCCTCTTCTTTCTGCCATAAGAGTGGTGTCATCTGCATATCTGAGGTTATTGATATTTCTCCCAGCAATCTTGATTCCAGCTTGCACTTCCTCCAGCCGAGCATTTCTCATGATGTACTCTGCATGTAAGTAAAACAAGCAGGATGACAATATATGGCCTTGTTGTACTCCTTTTCCTATTTGGAACCAGTCTGTTGTTCCATGTCCAGTTTTGTTGCCTCCTGACCTGTATATAGGTTTCTTTCTTTTTTTTTTTTTCTTTCTTACACCTTCGTCTGATTTATAATGTTTTTTTTTTTTTTTACCTTTTATTTATTTATTTTATTTATTTTATTTTTTGCAGGGGAAAATGGACAAAGGAAAGGATCAATGAGGGTGGGAGGGAAATGGGAAGAAAGAAGGGGAGTGATGGTGGGGAGGAGTATATGTAATTTCTTAACCAATGGCTTTCTGTTTTTAATCACAAAGAACACTTAAAAAAAATCATGTTGAATTCATCCTATATTAGGAGGTTTGATCTTGAAATGAAAAGTTCAGGAAACAAAAAGTCCAGTTTGGGTGTCCTCATCTTAGGCACATCTTGGTATTTTGTATTGGTAGGTCTATCTTTACCACAATATATTATTTAGGACAGGATCACATTTGTCACCTCTTCCTCCCTACTACCCAAAGTGGTACCAAACCCATAAAATAGTCAATAAACCTTTACAGAGTGAACAAATAAGTCTTTTTTTTTTTTTTTTAACTCTCCTGAGTGAACTGAATTTTTTGAGGCTCATAAGTGAATATGTTTTGCTCTTTACTTTGTCTATTACAGCCAGATTATATGAGTGGGGTATTAAAGTCTCCCACTATTATTGTATTGCTGCATATTTCTTCTATCATATTAATTAATGTTTGTCTTAGATATATCAGTGCTCCAATGATGGGTGCATATATATTTATAATTGTTATAACTTCTTTTTGGATTGTTCCTTTAAGTCGTTATGTGTAACCTTCATTGTCTCCTTTTCAGGATCTTTAAAGTCAATTTTATCTGATATAAGTATTGCTACTCCTGTTTTCTTATGGTCCATATTTGCATAGAAAATCTTTTTCCAGCCCTTCATTTTCAGTCTGTATATATCCCGCATTTTAAGGTGGTTCTCTTGTAGACAACATATATAGGGGTCTAGTTTTTGTATCCATTTGACCCATTTTAGTCTTTTGGTTGTCTCTTGTAGACAAGGTATGTAGGGGTCTTGTTTTTGTATCGATTCGGCCAGTCTTTGTCTGTTGATTAGGGCATTCAGCCCATAAACGTTTAAAGCAATTATTGATAAATAAGATTTACTTTATTGTTTTGGGTTTGAATTTATACACCCTTTTAGTGATTCCTATCTAGAGAATGTCCTTTAGTTTTTTTTGGAGAAATGGTTTAGTGGTGCAAAATTCTCTCAACTTTTGCTTATCTGTGAAGCTTTTGATTTCTCTTTCATATTTGAATGAGATCCTTGCTGGATACAATAATCTAGGCTGTAAGTTATTTTCTTTCGTCACTTTAATTACGTCTTGCCATTACCTCCTGGCTTGGAGAGTTTCTATTGAAAGATCAGCTGTTATCCTTATGGGAATTCCCTTGTGAGTTATTTGATGTTTTTCCCTAGCTGCTTTTAATATTTGTTCTTTATATTTAATCTTTGTTAATTTGATTAATGTGTGTCTTGGGGTGTTTCGTCTTGGGTTTATCCTGTTAGGGACTCTCTGGATTTCTTGAACTTGAGTGGTAATTTCCTTCTCCATTTTAGGGAAGTTTTCAACTATTATCTCCTCAAGTATTTCCTCATGATCTTTCTTTTTATCTTCTTCTTCTGGAACTCCTATGATTCGAATGTTGTAGCGTTTAATGTTATCCTGGAGGTTTCTGAAATTGTCCTCATTTCTTTTGATGCGTTTTTCTTTTTTTCTCGTCTGATTCATTTATCTCTAGGATTCTATTGTCACCATGTTTATTTAACTTATATGCAGAGTACATCATGAGAAATGCTGGACTGGAAGAAACACAAGCTGGAATCAAGATTGCCGGGAGAAATATCAATAACCTCAGATATGCAGATGATACCACCCTTATGGCAGAAAGTGAAGAGGAACTAAAAAGCCTCTTGATGAAAGTGAAAGTGGAGAGTGAAAAGGTTGGCTTAAAGCTCAACATTCAGAAAACGAAGATCATGGCATCTGGTCCCATCACTTCATGGGAAATAGATGGAGAAACAGTGGAAACAGTGTTAGACTTTATTTTTCTGGGCTCCAAAATCACTGCAGATGGTGACTGCAGCCATGAAATTAAAAGACGCTTACTCCTTGGAAGGAAAGTTATGACCAACCTAGATAGCATATTCAAAAGCAGAGACATTACTTTGCCAACAAAGGTTCGCTTAGTCAAGGCTATGGTCTTTCCTGTGGTCATGTATGGATGTGAGAGCTGGACTGTGAAGAAGGCTGAGCGCCGAAGAATTGATGCTTTTGAACTGTGGTGTTGGAGAAGACTCTTGAGAGTCCCTTGGACTGCAAGGAGATCCAACCAGTCCATTCTGAAGGAGATCAGCCCTGGGATTTCTTTGGAAGGAATGATGCTAAAGCTGAAACTCCAGTATTTTGGCCACCTCATGCGAAGAGTTGATTCATTGGAGAAGACTCTGATGCTGGGAGGGATTGGGGGCAGGAGGAGAAGGGGACGACAGAGGATGAGATGGCTGGATGGCATCACTGACTCAATGGATGTGAGTCTGAGTGACCTCCGAGAGCTGGTGATGGACAGGGAGGCCTGGCGTGTTGTAGTTCATGGGGTCGCAAAGAGTCGGACACGACTAAGCGACTTATCTGATCTGATCTGATCTTCTAATTCACTAATCCTATCTTCTGCCTCTGTTATTCTACTATTTGTTGCCTCCAGGGTGTTTTGGATCTCATTTATTACATTATTCATTATGTGTTGACTCTTTTTTATTTCTTCTAGGTCCTTGTTAAACCTTTCTTGCATCTTCTCAATCCTTGTCTCCAGACTCTTTAACTGTGATTCCATTTTGATTTCGAGATTTTGGATTAATTTCACTATCATTATTCAGAATTCTTTATCAGGTAGATTCCCTGTCTCTTCCTCTTTGGTTTGGTTTGGTGGGCATCTATCCTGTTCCTTTAGCTGCTGGGTATTGTCTCTTCATTTTGTTAAAATTGCCAAGTTTAGAGTGTCCTTACTATATTCTGGTAGTTTGTTGAATTCTCTTTATTGAGGTAGTTTACAGGTCTTTTCAATATCTGATTCTCTGCCCTGTTACAGAGGGAGCGGAGATGAACACCCAAATCTAAACTGGCCAGGTTCAGGCACTCTGATAATCCTCAGAAGCACAGACTTGGTTGAGTGTGCGTTTTATGCCCTTCCCAGATCCGAGTAGCGCAGGTGATGAAATGTCCAGCGAGCACAGCTGCTGCGACTTATCGCCTCCCCGCCGCTCAGTTTTCTGGGTATACAAACAGCGCACTTTCTCAGGCAGATGTTGACCATCCAGAGCCCCAAGAAGCGTGAGTTAGCACAGAAACCTACTCACAGTTCCGTAGACAGTGTCTCTCTAGGGCTGTAATTGCCCACCTCTGGCCCTGGCTGCCTGTCACCGGAGTGGGACGGCCAGCAGCCGGCCAACTCTGTGCAGCCCTTTGTTCCGTAGGTAGTCCTGGTGGTGTCTTAAGTTAGGGCTGGCTTTTGATGTAGTAGATAACCGACAGTCTGGTTATTTCGCTCAGATAGCGCCCGAGATAGCCAGGCCAAATCCTTTCTCAAAGCAATGTAGGCCTCACCGCTCCTCCTAGCCCAGCCCCCGCTTGCCAATAGCAAATGCTGGTGTCCGCGCCACTTCTCCGCAAAAGGAGTTACCGCAGGGCTCGTTTTCTCGTTTTGAAGACAATGAGTTGTCTTTCTAAGTGCCTGATGTCCTCTGTCGGCATTCAGAAGTTGTTTTATAGAATTTACTCTGCATTCAAATGTTATTTTAATGGATTTGTGGAGGAGAAAGTATTCTCCCTGGTCTTACTCGTCCGCCATCTTAGCTCCTCCTATGCATATAGGTTTCTTAAGAGGCAGGTCAGGTGGTCTGGTACTCCCATCTCTTTCAGAATTTTCCACAGTTTACTGTGATCCACACAGTCAAAGGGTTTGGCATAGTCAATGAAGCAGAAATAGATGTTTTTCTGGAACTCTCTTGCTTTTTTGATGCTCCAGTGGATGTTGGCAATTTGACCTCTGGTTCCTCTGCCTTTTCTAAAACCAGCTTGAACATCTGGAAATTCATGGTTCATGTATTGTTGAAGCATGGCTTGGAAGAATTTTGAGCATGACTTTACTAGAGTGTGAGATGAGTGCAACTGTGCAGTAGTTCAAGCATTCTTTGGCATTGCCTTTCTTTGGGATTGGAATGAAAACTGACCTTTTCCAGTCCTGTGGCCACTGCTGAGTTTTCCAGATTTGCTGGCATATTGAGTGCAGCACTTTCACAGCATCATCTTTCAGGATTTGAAATAGCTCAACTGGAATTCCATCATCTCTGCTAGCTTTGTTTGTAGTGATGCTTTCTAAGGCCCACTTGACTTCACATTTCAGGATGTCTGGCTCTAGGTCAGTGATCACACCATCATGATTATCTGGTTCATGAAGATCTTTTTCATGAAGGGGCTTCCCTGATAGCTCAGCTGGTAAAGAATCTGCCTGCAATGCGGGAGACCTGGGTTCGATCCTTGGGTTCGGAAGATCTCCTGGAGAAGGGAAAGGCTACCCACTCCCGTATCCTGGCCTGGAGAATTCCATGGACTGTATAGTCTATGGATCCGCAAAGAGTCGGACATGACTGACTGACTTTCACTCACTCACTCATCCTTTCTTTGAGTTAAACTTTTAATTTTGTATTGGAGTATAGCTGATTATTATTGTCCATAATTTTCCCCAACTGCACATATGCAGTTATTTTTAGTCCTTTATAGTTTCTCTGTATTTTGTTGCTCAGGAAAGTTATGCCCGGGCGCAAGTACTGGAGCAAAGGGTCCCGGGTCCCAGCTTGTCTAATGCCCACTGAATGGGTCTAGAAATGCCCAGGGGACCAGGATTCTCAATCCAATGATCTACCTGTGATGGGATAGCTGCCTCCCAAGTGAACATCCCACCTTGCAATTGATGGGAGTCTTCTTGAGGGTCAAAATTGAACATTGACCTGTCCTCACTGGCATGGGCAGTGCTCAGTGCTCTGGTCCTTAGGCTCCCAGAACTTGTCTCCAGGGCCTGTGTTCCTACCAACCCAGGAAGTTTGATTTCCAGTTACTGTTTGCTTATCTGCCAAGTTTCTCAATTTCAGTCGTCAGCAGCAGGCCCTCGGTATACAGGTTGTCTTTCAGATTCGAGCAGAATCTGCCAAAGCCCCAGCTCAGAGGCAACTGGTAAATTAAATGCCAATGAGCAAGGACATTCCTACACCTTTCCTCTGCATGTACAGAGCAGCTTCAGGGCCCACATCCTGGCAGAGGGGACGAGGATCTCACCTAAAAGATGATGCTGTGAAAGTGCTGCACTCAATATGCCAGCACATTTGGAAAACTCAGCACTGGCCACAGGACTGGAAAAGGTCAGTTTTCATTCCAATCTCAAAGAAAGGCAATGCCAAAGAATGCTCAAACTATCGCACAATTGCACTCATCTCACACGCTAGCAAAGTAATGCTCAAAATTCTCCAAGCCAGGCTTCAATAGTACGTGAACCATGAACTTCCAGATGTTCAAGCTGGATTTAGAAAAGGCAGAGAAACCAGAGATCAAATTGCCAACATCCGTTGGATCATTGAAAAATCGAGAGAGTTCTAGAAAAACATCTACTTCTGTTTTATTGACTATGCCAAAGCCTTTGACTGTGTGGATCATAAACAACTGTAGAAAATTCTTCAAGAGATGGGAATACCAGACCACCTGACCTGCCTCCTGAGAAATCTGTATGCAGGTAGGAAGCAAAAGTTAGAACTGGACATGGATTCAACAGACTGGTTCCAAATCAGGAAACGAGTATGTGAAGGCTGTATATTGTCACCCTGCTTATTTAACTTATATGCAGAGTACATCATGAGAAATGCTGGACTGGATGAAGCACAAGATGGAATCAAGATTGCTGGGAGAAATATCGATAACCACAGATATGCAGATGACACAACCCTTATGGCAGAAAGCAAAGAAGAACTAAAGAGCCTCTTGATGACAGTGAAAGAGGAGAGTGAAGAAGTTGGCTTAAAACTCAACATTCAGCAAACGAAGATCATGGCATCTGGTCCCATCACTTCATGGCAAATAGATTGGGAAACAATGGAAACAGCTACAGACTTTATTTTTTTAGGCTCCAAAATCATTGCAAATGGTGACTGCAGTCATGAAATTAAAAGACTCTCGTCCTTTGAAAGAAAAGTTATGACCAACCTAGACAGCATATTAAAAAGCAGAGACATTGCTTTGCCAACAAAGGTCCATTTAGTCAAAGCTATGGTTTTTCCAGTAGTCATGTATGGACGTGAGAGCTGGAGTATAAAGAAAGCTGAGCGCCGAAGAATTGATGCTTTTGAGCTGTGGTGTTGGAGAAGACTCTTGAGAGTCCCTTGGACTGCAAGGAGATCCAACCAGTCCATCCTAAAGGAGATCAGTCCTGGGTGTTCATTGGAAGGACTGATGCTAAAGCTGAAACTCCAATACTCTGGCCACCTGATGTGAAGAAGTGACTCACTAGAAAAGACCCTGAGGCTGGGAAAGATTGAAGGCAGGAGGAGAAGGGGACAACAAGGGATGAGATGGTTGGATGGCATCACCAACTCAATGGATATGACTTTGAGCAAGCTCTGGCAGTTGGTGATGGACAGGGAAGCCTGGTGTGCTGCAGTCCACGGGGTCTCAAGGTCAGACACGACTGAGTGACTGAACTGAACTGATAGCCAATTAACAATGTTGTGATAGTTTCAGGGGACAGCGAAGGGACTCAGTTGTATGAATACATGTATCCATTACCCCCCAAACCCCCCTTCCTTTCTGTTTTCCTAACTTCTTTATTCCCATCTCCTTGGACTGTGCCACTCTAAAACCATTCTTCTTGCTTCAGACTTCAAGACTAAGCATCTCATACATGTGAAATATCGACCAGCCCTCTCATCACTTCCCTTTCTGTAATCAAGTCCATAGACCATGCTTCAGATCAGATCAGATCAGATCACTCAGTCGTGTCTGACTCTTTGCGAGCCCATGAACCGCAGCACGCCAGGCCTCCCTGTCCATCACCAACTCCCAGAGGTCACTCAGACTCACATCCATCAAGTCAGTGATGCCATCCAGCCATCTCATCCTCTGTCGTCCCCTTTTCCTCCTGCCCCCAATCCCTCCCAGCATCAGAGTCTTCTCCAATGAGTCAACTCTTCGCATCAGGTGGCCAAAGTACTGGAGTTTCAGCTTTAGCATCATTCCTTCCAAAGAATGATCCCAGGGCTGATGTCCTTCAGAATGGACTGGTTGGATCTCCTTGCAGTCCAAGGGACTCTCAAGAGTCTTCTCCAACACCACAGTTCAAAAGCATCAATTCTTTGGCGCTCAGCCTTCTTCACAGTCCAACTCTCACATCCATACATGACCACAGGAAAAACCATAGCCTTGACTAGATGAACCTTTGTTGGCAAAGTAATGTCTCTGCTTTTGAATATGCTATCTAGGTTGGCCATAACTTTCCTTCCAAGGAGTAAGCATCTTTTAATTTCATGGCTGTAGTCACCAATCTGTAGTGATTTTGGAGCCCAGAAAAATAAAGTCTGACACTGTTTCCACTGTTTCCCCATCTATTTCCCATGAAGTGATGGGACCAGATGCCATGATCTTCGTTTTCTGAATGTTGAGCTTTAAGCCAACTTTTTCACTGTCCACTCTCACTTTCATCAAGAGGCTTTTTAGTTCCTCTTCACTTTCTGCCATAAGGGTGGTGTCATCTGCATATCTGAGGTTATTGATATTTCTCCCAGCAATCTTGATTCCAGCTTGTACTTCTTCCAGTCCAGCGTTTCTCATGATGTACTCTGCATATAAGTTAAATAAACATGGTGACAATATACAGCCTTGACGTACTCCTTTTCCTATTTGGAACCAGTCTGTTGTTCCATGTCCAGTTCTAACTGTTGCTTCCTGACCTGCATACAGATTTCTCAAGAAGCAGATCAGGTGGTCTGGTATTCCCATCTCTTTCAGAATTTTCCACAGTTTATTGTGATCCACACAGTCAAAGGCTTTGGCATAGTCAATAAAGCAGAAATAGATGTTTTTCTGGAACTCTCTTGCTTTTTCCATGATCCAGCAGATGTTGGCAATTTGATCTCTGGTTCCTCTGCCTTTTCTAAAACCAGCTTGAACATCAGGAAGTTCACGGTTCACATATTGCTGAAGCCTGGCTTGGAGAATTTTGAGCATGACTTGACTAGCGTGCGAGATGAGTGCAATTGTGCAGTAGTTTGAGCATTCTTTGGCATTGCCTTTCTTTGGGATTGGGATGAAAACTGACCTTTTCCAGTCCTGTGGCCAGTGCTGAGTTTTCCAAATGTGCTGGCATATTGAGTGCAGCACTTTCACAGCATCATCTTTCAGGATTTGGAATAGCTCCACTGGAATTCCATCACCTCCACTAGCTTTGTTTGTAGTGATGCTTTCTAAGGTCCACTTGACTTCACATTCCAGGATGTCTGGCTCTAGGTCAGTGATCACACCATCGTGATTATCTGGGTCATGATCTTTTTTGTACAGTTCTTCTGCGTATTCTTGCCACCTCTTCTTAATATCTTCTGCTTCTGTTAGGTCCATACCATTTCTGTCCTTTATCGAGCCCATCTTTGCATGAGATGCACATAGGTACAAAATTCTTTAAAGATTACCAAACTGGACCTAGCTTTGAATTGTATATGTTATAAAGTGGCTAAGTTTTGTTTATTCCAGGAATATAGGATGGTTTGATAGAAAGTCTATTAATGTAACTCACTACATTAATAGATTAAAGAGGTGGGTAGGAGTCAGGAACGGACCACAGGTACAGAGAAGAACATTCTTTTTTTTTTTTTTTTTAAGTAGCTTTTTCTGTGTAACCAAACCCACATAATTTCTGTGATATAAAACAAACATTTATTTTTCATACATCTTGGGTAAGCTGGGGGCAGCTATTTTGGGCTGGGCTTAGCTGGTCAGTGAGTCAGCCATATCCACAGAACTCTCATTATTTTTGGAGAGCTGGCTAGTTGTGGCAAATCTATTTCATGGCAGTGCAGAAAATTAAAAGGGCACATTCAACAGGACAGACACACATCAAGCCCCTCTAACTGCATAATGCCTGCCATCATCCATTTGGCAAAAACAACTTGGATGTTTGAGTTCAAAGTCAAAGAATGGGGAATTATACTCTTCATAGCATGGATATCCTAGGAGGACATGTGGGTATTTTATTACTTATAATTTACAAATATGACATACCAAGGCTATGGTTTTTCCTGTGGTCATGTATGGATGTGAGAGTTGGACTGTGAAGAAGGCTGAGCACCAAAGAATTGATGCTTTTGAACTGTGGTGTTGGAGAAGACTCTTGAGAGTCCCTTGGACTGCAAGGAGATCCAAGCAGTCCATTCTGAAGGAGATCAGCCCTGGGATTTCTTTGGAAGGAATGCTAAAGCTGAAACTCCAGTACTTTGGCCACCTGATGCGAAGAGTTGACTCACTGGAAAAGACTCTGTTGCTGGGAGGGGTTGGGGGCAAGAGGAGAAGGGGACGACAGAGGATGAGATGGCTGGATGGCATCACTGACTCGATGGACGTGAGTTTGAGGGAACTCCGGGAGTTGGTGATGGACAGGGAAGCCTGGCGTGCTGCGATTCATGGGGTCGAAAAGAGTCAGACACGACTGAGACACTGATCTGATCTGATTATGTGCCAATTTATATACACATGAAATATGGTATGTGCAAATAAAACTTAAATGCACACATTAAGTACACTTTGGGATCCTTCTTATTTACTAGGCTCACAATCTTATCCGAAAAGGAAATGGAGTTAGTTTGGCAGAAGGTGTTCTTCATGATCATCTCTTTCATCTTTACTTTTTCCCATTCTTTCAACCTCTTCCAAAAAGAATTTAAAGAGGTTTACAAAGCACCAAGACAAAATAAATTTATAAGCAGAAAACAAAGGGAAAATAAGGTTACCAAAGCAAGATGGAGCTAGAAATGCCAGTACTTGGCTGGATATTCTGTTTGCTCCTCTTATCCTCTTCCCACCCTTCTCCACCAGTTTAACAGCTCCTGCATCTTGGGCTTCTCCTCTAGCTACAGGATTCACTGAGTTCTGATGACCACTCTGTCTTGCTGCCTGAGGCCAGAGGCTGGTAACACACACTTCCTATGAACTGCCTTGCTGCCTCCCTTAATCTTGTCACATCTTTGTAACATGAAATTCTCCTTAACCTTTTCAAAACTGCCATGTCTCCTGCCAGAGACCCTGACTGCAATAGCCCACAAATTGTATGCCTGAAGTCTAAATGCCTGCTAGAAGTAGATGACAAATGCAGTTCTAAGGTCTCAGTGTGATTGTCAACTAAAAAAAAATGCACAATGTGAGAGTTGTGAGTTAAGTTTTATTTTGAGCAATGTGAGGACTGCAGCCCAGGAGACAGCACCTCAGATAGCTCTGAGAATCCGTTTCAAAGAGGTAGGAGGAAAGGACAGTATGTATGTGATTTTGGTAAAGGGGGAATACATGCAGTTAAGCACTTTTTTGGTGTGTGTGGAATTTCTTCTGGTCTTGTGAAGCTTCTGCTAGTCACAAGAAACAATTGTCGCCATGCAGGATTTTAGTGCTTTTCTAGTTACAAGGAGATACAAGAATTGGCTCCTAAAATCAGTTCTAAGAATAACTATCTGAAGACCTATCCTGCCAGCTTTCCCAGAGCACAGAGTGCCTCATTTCTGCTCTCCACCCTGAGCTCCATCAGGGGGTGTTGAAGGTCAGCAGCTGCAGAAGCACATGATTTAATCCTTGTAGAGGCAGAAGGCGAGCATCTATGTCAAGTAACTTACAACTGACATGATCAAGTGGGAAATACAATCAATGAAAGAATCTCCAGTCCCTCCAGAGAAACAGATCTACTCTGGATGGGTAAAAACTTACCCATCATTCTACCAAGATGGGTAAGAAACTTTCTGTGACTTCTCAATGGCAACTCTTTGTGGTTTATAACATCCCCATTCTTTTTTGTGTCACAGATCATCTCCAACTAGTCATGGCTCAGTCCTCATATACCTTCTCTTCTTATCCACACTCACTCCCTAGTTGATTTCACCTAGTTGCATGGCTTTGATTATCACACACATGCTCATGACTCCCAATATGTGTCTCCAGTCTTTTCTTTGAATTCCAGTTTTCACTGTTGAACTGCCTCCACTGTTTATCCAATGGGCACCTCAAACTCTTGGCATGTCCAAAACAAGACTTGCCAGTCTTCCTCTATCTCAGTAAAGAACCTATAATTTTTTTAAACTTGGTTTCTAAGGTGTGTGGATTGGTGACAGAGGGGCTGGTGGAAATATGTCATCCTTGATTCCTTTTTTCTCATACTCCACATCCAGTGCAGCTGCACATTATGTTGGCTCAGATATTCAAAACTATATTCAGAATCTGACCAATTCTCACCAACTCCATCACTCCCACTCTAGCCCCCAAAGGCCCAGTCTCTCTTATACCACTGTATTTTCTAACTGGCTTTCTTCCTTCTGTCCTTGCACCCCAACAGTACCCCTCCTCCAGCAGCAAGTGTGATTTTTAAAAATACGTCAGATCATGTCATCTTGTACTCGAAATCCTCCTGTCACTTACCATCACACTCATAACACAGGGTAAAGTTTCGACTATGGCCTGTAAGGCCTAATATGAACCAAGCACTGATGTTCTGTGAGCAGGTCAAACAAAGTACTTGAGCTCTCAGGACTTTTGTACTTGCTGTTTCCTCTAACAGAAATGCTCATCTCCAGGTATCTACATGCCTCCACCACTCACTTCATTTAGGTCTCTGCTTAAATGGCAACTCCTCAGAGAAGACTTCCCTGGTCACTGGCTCAAAACAGCCCCACCATCCCTATTTCTTACTTTACTTTTCTTCACAGCAGTAACCAGTACCTGTTGTTGTTTAGTTGCTAAGTTGTGTCTGACCTTTTTGCGACCATATGGACTATACCTTGCCAGGCTCCTCTGTCCAGATTTCCCAGGCAAGAATACTGGAGTGGGTTGCCATTTCCTTCTCCAGGATATCTTCCTGACCCAGAGATCAAACTTGAGTCTCCTGCATTGCAGGCAGAGTCTTTACTACTGAGCCACCTGGGAAGCCCATGTTCAGTACCTGAAAGTGCAAGTGAAGTCGTTCAGTCTCATCCCCTCTTTGCAACCGCATGAACTATACAGTCCATGGAATTCTCCAGGCCAGGATACTGGAGTGGGTAGCCTTTCCCTTCTCCAGGGGATCTTCCTAACCCCAGGATCGAACCCAGGTCTCCTTCATTGCAGGCAGATTCTTTATCAGCTGAGCCAACAGCGAAGCCCAAGAATACTGGAGTGGGCAGCCTATCCTTTCTCCAGGAGATCTTCCTGACCCAGGAATTGAACCAGGGTCTCCTGCATTTCAGGCGGATTCTTTACCAACTGAGCTATCATGGGAGCCCTTGATATATATAGAGGGTTCTTGATAAACATTTGCTAAGAGTATGAAAGACTCCAATTCTAGTTCATCTAGTTCCTTGACTCACACTCAACAAGACCCAAAAAATATTTGAGTTCTCAATTATGTGAGTGTCACTTAGCTAGATGCTTCAGTCCAGTTGTCACTCGTCCTATCTGACTCTTTGTGACTCCATGGGCTGCAGCACGCTAGGCCTCCCTGTCCACTGCCAACTCCCAGAATTTACTCAAACTCATGTCCATTGAGTCAGTGATGCCATCCAACTATCTCCTCCTCTTGTCTTCCCCTCTCCTCCCGCCTTCAATCCTTCCCAGCATCAGGGTCTTTTCCAATGAGTCAGGTGGCCAAAGTATTGGAGTTTCAGCTTCAGCATCAGTCCTTCCAATGAACATTCGGGACTGCTTTCCTTTAGGATGAACTGGTTGGCTCTCCTTGCAGTCCAGTCCTCAAGTCTTCTCCAACACCAAAGTTCAAAAGCATCAAAGCTAGATGCTTAGAGCTTTAAAAATCTAAACAGTCCCTGACCGGAACTGTGACCTTTTGGGTTGGTAGTGATCGGGCGAAGTCTGTACAACCTGCCTGCCAGTGAGAAGTGCTAGCCCTCCAAAGTGCTAAGACTGGCAAACTGCTGAAAAGGAAAAGGGCAGGCTGTATCCTGCCTTCCTTCTGACATGAAAAGTCCCACAGATCATGGGCCTTTTTCAATGTCCCGGGACCGCCTTCTCAATCTGGTGCTAACCTGTGGAGATGTTCCACCTGTTAGGGAGCTGATCCCTGACACGAGAGAGAATTGCGGCGCTTAGCCTAGGGCAAAAGCTGGAAACAAGGAGACAACCTTTATGTTTAGGTTCTTAACCTCGTAGCTCGAGGATGTAAACACTGCTCTTACAAGTTTAGAGTGAACAATTAACTGTGAACTGCCCACTGAACGTCACAAAGCCACCGCACGCCCCACCCGCTCTCAGTGCCGCTAGCGCGCACGCGCAGCTGACAGGGCCGCCACGCAGGCGCACTGCAGCCCGGAACCCCGCAAAGTCGGGACTGGTTCCCCGCGGGCGGGCGCGCGCGCGCCTTTTGGGCGCGCGAAGGGGGCGCGCGCGCCATGGAGCAGCGGCTAGCTGAATTCCGGGCGGCCCGGAAGCGAGCCGGGCTGGTGGCTGAACCCAGCACTTCAAGCCAGAGTACACAAACCTCGGGAGAGAAGGCAGAAGCAGCTACGACTCCGAAAGCACCCTCAGGCTGGCTAAAACGGTTCCTGGTGTGGAAACCGAGGCCACCGAGTGCCCAGGCCCAGCCCAGCCTCGCTCAGGTGAGAGGAGGGAGGCCTTACCCCTAAGGCACCTGGCTTCTGAAACGCCGACGTGGCCTCTGAGGCGACTCCGCCGAGGCTCCGCCCCGGCACCACGTGGTGGCCTGCAGGCCCCGTCCCCAGGTCGTGGAATGGCCCGGCCCAGGCCACGCCCCCCCGGGGCTGGAGAAGCCAGTGGGCAGCGGAGGACAGGTTATGGGCTCACGGAGGAGAATCAGACACGATTGAGGGACTAACACTCTTTTCGCTAGCAGAGAGGGGCTCCTGGCGCCACCCGCCGGCTCGGCGGCGGGGCCTCGCGTCTCCTGCCCCCTCCTGTTCTGCCCTGGAGTGACTTTGACATTTTCTTTCTAGCCAGGGACCCACGCAGCTTCGACTCCAGGCGGGAAGTTGAGGGTCTAGGGTCCCAGAAGAAATCACCTCTGCCCTTGCGTTATTCACAGCGAGTTGAGTGATCGTTGTGCCCTCGATGGCTTTGGGAAACATCTCCACAACCGTAGGGGGCCACAGCCCTCTGCTAATGGAAGGGGAAAGGTCTAATTGGATGCCGATGAGAAGTGGCAGTAATTAAAGCTTGATTTGATTTTGCATCTGGGCCACGTGCGGCCAGTCGCCCACATAGCCTGCGCTTTAGAAATGGTGTTTGAATACAGAACTCGCAGAAGTGTGCTGACTGCCTGTGGTGGCAATGTGTTGTGTATTACTGTTGAAGTAGCGAAGCCTACTCAAGATTAACAATTAATGTTTAAGGCGAAAACAAGAGATTAGCATGATAGCTTTTACGCCCTATTGTGAGTGTGTTAGCGGTTCAGTCCTGCCGACTCCTTGCGATCCCATGGGCTGTAGCCTGTCAGTCTCCTCTGTTCATGGGATTCTCCATGCAAGAATACTGGAGTGGGTAGCCATTATCTTCTTCAAGGGATCTTCCTGACCCAGGGATCCCACACAGGTCTCCTGCATTGCAGGCAGATTCTTTACTGTCTGAGCCACCAGGGAAGCCTCGTTAGCTTTTGGTAATCTCTCATTCCTCTCTCTGTATCTTGGTTTTCACTCATGAGTAAAGTGGCAAGGTGACTTGAGTGTGAGGTTGGAGCATGCATGTGGGAACACAGGACAAAACATCAAGAGGAAATCTGTGAGCTGATCTTTGTACCTCCTAAGTGCAATAAGTGCCAGAAATTCCTTTTGGAAAGTAAAATGTACCTTCAGATCAGATCAGTCGCTCAGTTGTGTCCGACTCTTTGCGACCCCATGAACCGCAGCACGCCAGGCCTCCCTGTCCATCACCAGCTCCCGGAGGTCACTCAGACTCGCATCCATCGAGTCAGTGATGCCATCCAGCCATCTCATCCTCTGTCGTCCCCTTCTCCTCCTGCCCTCAATCCCTCCCAGCATCAGAGTCTTCTCCAATGAGTCAACTCTTCGCATGAGGTGGCCAAAATACTGGAGTTTCAGCTTTAGCATCATTCCTTCTAAAGAAATTCCAGGATTGATCTCCTTCAGAATGGACTGGTTGGATCTTCTTGCAGTCCAAGGGACTCTCAAGAGTCTTCTCCAACACCACAGTTCAAAAGCATCAATTCTTCGGCGCTCAGCCTTCTTCACAGTCCAGCTCTCACATCCATACATGACCACAGGAAAGACCATAGCCTTGACTAGGCGAACCTTTGTTGGTAAAGTAATGTCTCTGCTTTTGAATATGCTATCTAGGTTGGTCATAACTTTCCTTCCAAGGAGTAAGCGTCTTTTAATTTCATGGCTGCAGTCACCATCTGCAGTGATTTTGGAGCCCAGAAAAACAAAGTCTGACACTGTTTCCACTGTTTCCCCATCTATTTCCCATGAAGTGATGGGACCAGATGCCATGATCTTCGTTTTCTGAATGTTGAGCTTTAAGCCAACCTTTTCACTCTCCACTTTCACTTTCATCAAGAGGCTTTTTAGCCCCTCTTCACTTTCTGCCGTAAGAGTGGTGTCATCTGCATATCTGAGGTTATTGATATTTCTCCCGGCAATCTTGATTCCAACTTGTGTTTCTTCCAGTCCAGCATTTCTCATGATGTACTCTGCATAGAAGTTAAATAAACATGGTGACAATATGCAGCCTTGACGTACTCCTTTTCCTATTTGGAACCAGTCTGTTGTTCCATGACCAGTTCTAACTGTTGCTTCCTGACTCCTCTTAAAATTTTTTAAGTTCATCTATCATTGAACCACATCTGGTTATATGGATTTTTTTTTTATTTTTTTGTAATCAAGGAGAACTTATTGTTACTTAGTTTGAATTAGATATTAGTCTCCATGACACACAGGGTTCCTACTGACTTGCAGAAAGATGTGCAGGGTTCAAACAATCCATTTTCTTGCATACAGTTTGTTTCAGGATGACTTTATTGTGGATTAGAACTCACAGAGCACAATTGCTTAGGATTTTAGAATCCATTTCCTCTACCCCTCTTCCTCCCCACAGTTACAAAACATCTAGCCTACACAATGAGTTTTTGACTTTATGTCTCATTTCCAAAGGAATATGAGATCACTCGAGGAGCTGACCTTGGAGAAAATTTCCATTATTAAAAACCCCAAAACTAATTGATGGCCTGACAAAGGGATGAGAGACAATGCTGGACCTCCTATGCTTATCAGTTACTCTGTTTTTATAAGGGACTTTGTCTAAAACTCATTTTCATTTACTCAGTTATCATTCCTGAGTTTGCTCTGATGTGAAATTATCACTAAATTGCTCCCCACCCCCCCACCCCTGCCAATTTCTGATCTATCTCTACCTAATAATTTTGGTGGCACATAGTGGCTTGTCTGAGATTTCTTTATCCTTCTATTTGTAATTGCTTCTTTTTGCTGGCCATTGATATGGAGGCGTCCACCTCCTCCTTCCCTCACTCTCGAATTTAGCTTGGGGAAAAGCATTTCCCCCAAATAAAATATTTCCTTCTGCAGCAAGCTTCTACCACAGTGGGACAAAAATGCCCATAACTTTTTTTTTTTTTAATCCTGCCAAGCCCCCACCCCACCCCCATCTCCCTCCCCAGGCCCCCAGGGCACCATCTAGCCCCAGGGTCTATTGACCACACTCATCCTGCAACTCCTCTCCTCCAGGCCTTGGCTCAGGCTGGCCCACTGTTCAAATGCCTTCTTTCTTTGGCATGACCTAGCCAGGCACGGAGAAGGCGATGACACCCCACTCCAGTGTTCTTGCCTGGAAAATCCCATGGACGGAGGAGCCTAGTAGGCTGCAGTTCATGGGGTTGGGAAGAGTCGGACATGACTGAATGACTTCACTTTCACTTTTCACTTTCATGCATTGGAGAAGGAAATGGCAACCCGTTCCAGTGTTCTTGCCTGGAGAATCCCAAGGACAGGGGAGCCTGATGGGCTGCCGTCTGTGGGGTCGCACAGAGTCGGACACGACTGAAGCGGCTTAGCAACAGCAGCAGCAGCATCCAGGCACAGGCTTTGCATCACCCCTTCAGATCCAGGAGTCATTTCTTAAGTTCTCCCTTTTTCCCACCAGCATTCATTCACTCAGTCACGTGCCCACTATGTTCCAGCTACTGTCCTGAGTCCCAGGAGACCATGCGATAAAGACAAGGCCCTGTTCACACAGAACTTGCTTTTGAGTTGAAAGAACAGAATGATGAATGCTACAAAAGGGAGGAAAATCCAGCGTGCTGTGATAGTGAATTGGGGGTGAGGGATGCAGAGTGTTACTTTAAATTAGGTGGGCAGGAGGACCTCATAGAGGAAGTGACCTCACCATTTTTCATAAGAAGGAGCCACTCTTGAGAAACCTGGGACAAGGACAAAGGCCCACACGGTGACATTTTTCCTGAGCTTTGTAGAAGAGGGAGCCAGCCAGGTGGTGTGAGGGGAAAGGGCTTGCTTCTCAGAGGGAACCACAAGTGCAAAGGCTCTGAGGTGGGAAGCACTTTGGTATTCTGGGAATGGAAGTCCCTTCCCTAAACTGCACCACAGGTACTGTGGTGCCTGTGGTGGCCACAAACACTTTCACACACAGCTTTTACAGTAGGAGGTGCACTGGTTGGAGGCATCTCTGGAGCCCCCCTCTCCTTTGTTCCCTTTGCCAGTTTAACACCCCTACCCCTACCTTAACTCCTTCTAGCTCTCTAACCCTTCCCCTTTGCATCTCCCATGAAGGCCCCTAGTTAAGTAAAAAGGGCTTTGAAGGGAGAACATCCTAGGATCCTGGACCAACCTCATCTCTGCCTGTCACCAGCCATGTGACTTTAGGGGAGTTCCTTACATCTCAGTGTCTCCTTATCAGTAAATTGGGACTAATAAGGCCTGCCTTCTGGGTTACAGGAGATCAGGCATCTAGAAGGTACACAGTAAATGTTGGCCATAGCATTATTCTTATTAGTGTTCCTTTAATAAAATAAATTCAATTTACTGTGAATTTCAAGTTGTGCACGTTCAAGATGTGTTCTATATCCATCAGTCCATCATTTCTCTCTGATCTCCTTGTCACCAGCCTCATCTCTGCCTGCTCCTCTCTTATTGGGCCTCCTGCATGAGCTATTAACAATTTCCTTTCTTCTCTTGCAGCCCATTCTCTGCCTGGCACCAAGAGTAGTCTTAAATACTAATCAGATTGTATGCGTTCCCTGCTAAGACCATCAGTGATTTCCCTATTGTGCACACTGGTTGAATCTGAAAGGGACATTTATTTATTTAATGTATGTGGAGGGGGTGAGGAGTGTAGCTGATTATATGTCAAAGACCTTTCCAGTCTAATTGGAAAGGTGATAATTGCAACGCATGCTAAGTCACTTCAGTCGTGTCTGACTTTTTTCGACCCTACGAATTGTAGCCCTCCAGGCACCTCTGTCCATGGGATTCTCCAGGCAAGAATGCTGGAGTGGGTTGCCATTTTCTTCTCCAGGGGATCTTCCCGACCTAGGGTTGATACTAAAAAAAAAAAAAAACCAATAACAACCAAAGGTCTAACAATATAGAATTGCTAAAGAATCAGATGACCTATATATTTTTTGGAGATCAGATAACAGTTTTGGTCCCTTTTAAGTTGCCACGTGAAGAATACAGGATATAATTGAATAAATGAATTAAGTCTGCTCTGTACAGAGAACTATGTGTGCAGTGCTGTTTGGCACTGGAGACACCAAAAGATAATCAGCAATAGTATGGTGACCTCATGCAACAACTAGGGACACGTGATCTATATTAAAAGAGAGACACTTGAATGACAAACAGTTTGGTACTCAGTGAGAAAGAGAGTCAATTAGCGCTCTGGGAGGCAGAGGGGTACCCTGCTTGATGGCCCCAGATGTCAGGATATACATGTTCACCAGCTGTGCTTGCCTGGAGAGAGCAAGTTCCCGAGGAATGGAGGGGAATATTCCCGGCCACGGATGGGCAATGTCTTTGGGTTGTAAGACCAGAGGATTCATTTCTAGACCAGTAGATTGTGAATCATGTTGTTCAGGAAACTTTTTACAACATTATTTTACAAACTGCAAATCATGACTCATTCATGGGTAGTGAAAAAAATTTTAAAGGTCTTATCCTAAATTAACTAAATGTAGTTAAAAAAATAGAATAGAAAACCAAAGCTTCATATGTAATCAAAGTGTTGATATGTGAAGACTTTTTTCCTGATACACACACATATATATATATATACACCATATATAAATATTTTTTGCAAGGGAGGGGTTTGCAGTACAAAATGTATTTTTTATTGTGGGTCACACCCAAAAAAGTTTAGAAAATACTGGACTGGAGACCAAGCTCGCAGAAGCTCCTTAAATACCTCTGTGTCCCATCAAAGCCAGCATAGGGGCCTGTGTTCTGGCACTTCTGTCTTTTGAGTGAATGCAAGGCCTTGGATTCCAGCACAAGGAGTTTAAAATTTAACTGGTAGGCATTAAAAACGTGTCAAAGGTTTGTGAGCAGAAGGTTGATGGATGTTGTGGCAGATTTATTTAGCAGCTGTACATGGTGTGGGGAGAGAAGGGTTAGAAGGAGGGGAGTCCAGTTAGGAGACCCTGGGGATGGTCACGGGATGGAAAGGTTGTGGCTCTAATTGTGATTTTTTTTTTTTTTAACATGTAGAATAGTTCTCATTTTAGAATCATGCCACTCAACAACATTTTAGCTCGTCTAATCCAATCAACAAACATATATTGATTCTGTGTGGGAAGCGTGTGCCCAGCTGCTGCCTTATCAATTACAGGGAGTTACTGGAGGGGCTACATTCGCTCCTGTTAGCAGCAGACTAATCTGATGAAATGTCTGCCTCAGATGGGAATCCACCTGAACACTGTAAGGTTTTCCTCAAGTCACATCTCACTGATGGGTTTTGATTCAGAGCAGGATGCATGCGAGCTCTTGGGAGATAGTTGTCTTAGAGAGCAGGGCAAGAAAAACAGACACCAGTGAGGGGACGCCTTTGCACGCAGGGACAGCTGCCTCTCCAGATGGGTTTTGGTCCTCTCGGCCCCAGTGCCCTTCATTCTTTCTTTGGTTTGTTTGTGTGTCCTAGGGAGCAGCCGGGCCTGGGGGCCTCGAGTCACAGCTACCACGGAATCCAGCCGAAGCCCCGCCACAGCCTCGGCTGCCGCCGCCGCAGCCCCTGACCCCGCGGAACCAGTCTCTCCTGTCCAGCATCACCCTGTTGAAGGTGCTCCTCTGGCTGGTCCTGCTGGGACTGTTTGTGGAACTGGAATTTGGCCTGGCCTATTTTGTCCTGTCCCTGTTCTACTGGATGTATGTGGGGATGCGAGGCCCCGAGGAGAAGATGCAGGGAGAGAAAAGTGCCTACTCGGTGTTCAACCCGGGCTGCGAGGCAATCCAGGGAAGCCTGACCGTGGAGCAGCTGGAACGTGAGCTGCACCTGAGGCCTCTACCGCGGAGATAGGACCAGACAGGCGGTGGGCCCCCCGGGCCCTCGCACCCCCTGGCTTTGAGAACATCTTGTGGGTCAGGTCTGTGACCCCACAATTCCACACTTCCCCTGACCTCCTGCTACAGTTTTATCTCAGAATTTCTTTTTCATTTTGGTGAAACTCCTGGAAAGACACTCACTGTGGGTCTGATGCAATTTATAAAAATTACACACTCAAGACAGGAGACCTGTTTGTCTCTTTATTTGAGAGAGGCGATTCTTAGAACACTAGGAGGGCTTTGGGGAGATAACTCTTGAAAATATTGAGCTATTTGAAGTAATGGTTTGGTACATCAGAGCTATGTGTTAAAAGTAAATATTCTCTTTAAGTCTTTTCTTTAGAATTAGTTACAGTAAGTCCCCTGCATACATACATGACTTCTGTTCCAAGAGTGCATTTGTAAGTCCAGTTTGTTCCAAGTCTAACACAGTTAGCCTAGGTACCCAACTAACCCAATTGACTATATAGTACTGTACTTTAATAGGTTTATAATACTTTTCACACAAATAATACATAAAAAGTAAAACATTTTTAATCTTACAGTACAGTAAGAAAAAGTACAATAAGTACAGTGAGAAAGTACTTGAAAAGTACAGTAGTATGGCACAACAGCTGGTATACAGGGGCTGGCATCAAGTGAATGGGCAAGAAGCGTCACTGGAGGAGAGAGACGTGGGAGACGGTAGAGCTGAAGGATCATCAGCAAGAGGAGATGGAGGGCAAGCTGCAGTGTCACTCACGCCTGACGTTGACATCACAGGTCTGGTTCTTTGCTGGATTCAATTCCATCTGTCCTCTTGAAAACACAGTCTTCGTGGTGTCTGAGTAGTAGCTCTTTTTTCCTTGCCATTATGACATGGTAGCACTGGATTGCATTCTGAACGGCTGCTGCAAACTTTGTGAACTATTCTACATTCAGGTCCGGAGCCTCAAAAACTTAACAGGGCCTCTTACAGAAAAACCCTTTACTATCTCCTGCATCATGAAGCTCTTCGGTTCTTCAGTTACTGCTTCCTCGTGTCTATCTTCGTGCTTTCTCTGGGCCTCCAACTCCTTCAGGTCTTCATTAGTAAATTCTTCATGTTGCACAGCAAGGAGTTCAGTGCAGTTGTCCTCTTGCAGATCTAGCTTGAAATAAAGAAACTATCAGATGAGATCAGATCAGTCACTCAGTCATGTCCGACTCTGCAGCCCCATGAATTGCAGCATGCCAGGCCTCCCTGTCCATCACTAACTCCTGGAGTTCACTGAGACTTATGTCCATTGAGTCAGTGATGCCATCCAGCCATCTCATCCTCTGTCGTCCCCTTCTCCTCTTGCCCCCAGTCCCTCCCAGCATCAGAGTCTTCTCCAATGAGTCAACTCTTCGCATGAGGTGGCCAAAATACTGGAGTTTCAGCTTTAGCATCATTCCTTCCAAAGAAATCCCTGGGCTGATCTCCTTCAGAATGGACTGGTTGGATCTCCTTGCAGTCCAAGGGACTCTCAAGAGTCTTCTCCAACACCACAGTTCAAAAGCATCAATTCTTTGGTGCTCAGCCTTCTTCACAGTCCAGCTCTCACATCCATAGATGACCACTGGAAAAGCCATAGCCTTGACTAGGCGAACTTTTGTTGGCAAAGTAATGTCTCTACTTTTGAATATGCTATCTAGGTTGGTCATAACTTTCCTTCCAAGGAGTAAGCGTCTTTTAATTTCATGGCTGCAGTCACCATCTGCAGTGATTTTGGAGCCCAAAAAGATGAAGTCTGACACTGTTTCCACTGTTTCCCCATCTATTTGCCATGAAGTGATGGGACCAGATGCCATGATCTTTGTTTTCTGAATGTTGAGCTTTAAGCCAACTTTTTCACTCTCCTCTTTCACTTTCATCAAGAGGCTTTTTAGCCCCTCTTCACTTTCTGCCATAAGAGTGGTGTCATCTGCATATCTGAGGTTATTGATATTTCTCCCAGCAATCTTGATTCCAGCTTGTGCTTCTTCCAGCCCAGCGTGTCTCATGACGTACTCTGCATAGAAGTTAAATAAGCAGGGTGACAATATACAGCCTTGACGTACTCCTTTTCCTATTTGGAACCAGTCTGTTGTTCCATGTCCAGTTCTAACTGTTGCTTCCTGACCTGCATACAAATTTCTCAAGAGGCAGGTCAGGTGGTCTGGTATTCCCGTCTCTTTCAGAATTGTCCACAGTTGATTGTGATCCACACAGTCAAAGGCTTTGGCATAGTCAATAAAGCAGAAATAGATGTTTTTCTGGAACTCTCTTGCTTTTTCGATGATCCAGTGGATGTTGGCAATTTGATCTCTGGTTCCTCTGCCTTTTCTAAAACCAGCTTGAACATCTGAAGTTCACGGTTCATGTATTGCTGAAGCCTGGCTTGGAGAATTTTGAGCATTACTTACTAGCGTGTGACATGAGTGCAATTGTGTGGTAGTTTGAGCATTCTGTGGCATTGCCTTTCTTTGGGATTGGAATGAAAACTGACCTTTTCCAGTCCTGTGGCCACTGCTGAGTTTTCCAAATTTGCTGGCATATTGAGTTCAGCACTTTCACAGCATCATCTTTCAGGATTTGAAATAGCTCAACTGGAACTACATCACCTCCACTAGCTTTTCCATTCATCTCCTTAGGTAGGTGTATTCTGAGGTATTTTGTTCTCTTTGATATGATGATAAGTAGGATTGTTGCCTTCATTTCTCTTTCTGATCTTTCACTGTCAGAGAATAGGAATGCAAGAGCTTTCTGTGTATAATTTTTGTTTCCTGAATCTTTACCAGATTCATTGATGAGCACGAGTAGTTTTCTGGTAGCATCTTTAGGATTTTCTATGTAGAGTATCATGTCATCTGCAAACAGTAATTATTTCCTTTTCGATTTGGATTCCTTTTATCTCTTTTCTTCTCTGTTTGCCCTCTCTTCCTGCTGTGTTGGTTGCTTGGCCTGAGATGTTTCAGCACTGGAGTCTACAGGCTGTTGGTTGGGGCCAAGTCTTGGTGCCAAAATGGTGGCCTCCAGGAGAGCTCATGCCAATGAATATTCCCTGGTACCTCCACCACCAGAGTCCCTGTACCCACAGTAAGCCACAGCTGCCCCATCCTCCCGCCTTCTCAGGAGACCCTCCAAGACCAACAGGTGGCTCTGGCCCAGGCTCCTCTGACGTCACTGCCTTCACCCTGGGCTCTAGCATGAGATACTGGGTGCACTCTCCAAGAGCAGAGTCCCTGTTTCACCCAGTCCTGTGGACTCCTACAACAAGCCCCACTGGCCTTCAAAGCCAGATGGTCTGGGGGCTCCTCTTCATGGTTCTTGACCTTTAAACTGGGGAGCCTGGCTTGGGACTCAGAGCTTTCACTCCTGTGGGAGCACTTCTGTGATATAATTATTCTCCAGTTTGCAGGTTGCCCACTTGGGGGGTTTGGGATTTGATTATATTGCAAATGCACCCCTTCTACCATCTCATGGTTTCTTCCTTGTATCTTTGGATGTAGAAAATCTTTTTATTTTTTTTGTAGATTCCAGTCTTCCTTTTTTGGGGGGGGGGGGATGATGCTTCCCTGATAGCTCAGTTGGTAAAGAATCCGCCTGCAATGTGGGAGACCTGGGTTTGATTCCTGGGTTGAGAAGATCCCTGGAGAAGGGAAAGGCTACCCACTCCAGTATTCTGGCCTGGAGAATCCCATGGATTGTATAGATGGGGTCGCAGAGAGTCAGACACAACCGAGCAACTTTCACTTTCAGTCTTTTATTGATAATTGTTCAGCACTTTTGAGTTTGGTGTACTCGTGAGAGGAGGTGAGCTCAAGGCCTTCCTACTCTGCCGTTGTGTCTCTAAGTCCTTTCATGGCATTTTTATAGCATTTTTTCCTCTGGAAAGTTGAAGTTGGAAGTTTGGGGATTTTTCTTGTTTTGGGTTTCCCTGCCCCTCCCCTTTCTGCTGTCTGTCTTGCCTTTTTGGTTATTAATGCTGTTGAAACATCTGCTTCTCAGAAACAGATTCCCATTTGCCCATCACTATTTTTTATACTCCTCAGTTATTCTACCTCCACGCAGTGAAGGAACATTAAAGACAGCGTTCTAAATGACAGGTGTGGGGAGAGACTTCACAAAATCAAAAATACTGGTAGATTTGATAAATGGCTATTAATGATGAATCCAGCAAGAAAAAATTCTTGAGTACGTACAAAGGGAAGCTCTGGAAGTGGAACTCCTGACTTACTGGCTGCTTGGGTTGTTTCTTATATTCTAAAGACTTGAGAGTGACTGATGACTTTGGCTGTGGGCCTCTGGTTGGAAATTATGTAAATCGTAGTAATCAGCCATACTCCATGTTCTGGCCTTTTCCAGGGTGAACTTACAGCCGGAGCTCATTAAAATTGGGCAAAGCAAACCATTGAATACCATTGAAAAATGTGTGTTTTTTTTTTAAACACAAATCATACTGATTAGTAAGAGGACTCAAACTTCAGATTTTAAGAAATTAATGTCTCCTTGGTAGGTTTCCAACTTCAGAATTTAGTTATTCTTATATTGGGAAAGTTACTTTATCTAGATGTTACTAATCTAGATGTTACTAAATAATGGAGGTCTATTTTCTTTGTGGGATCTTAGGGCCCCAACCAGGGGTCAAACCCACACCCTCTGCATTGGAAGGATAATTAAACACTCAACTGCCAGGGAAGTCCTGTAGGTCTGTTTTCTTTTTTTTAATTCTTGCCTGATTTACTTATAGCAAAATCCTAACTTAAATTCAACTTTTATTCATTGAATGCCAACACTCTACTAGGTACCTGCGATAAAATAATGAAAAAAGCAGGCATTTTCCCAGTTCTTGGAGCATTCAGTCTAACTGGAAATGGGGTGGTAGTCAAAATAAAACAAGCAAGGCCAATAATCAAGTGAAGTAAGTTTTAGGTGTAGGAGTGTGGAGCAGATATTCTCATGAATCACACTTAGTAGACAATTAACCCCATGTGTTATATTCAGGTCCTTTTTGATGATCTATTTGATATATATTTGGCTTTCCAGGTGGCTTAGTGATAAGGAATCTGCCTGCCAATGCAGGAGACCTGAGTTCGATCCCAGATTGGGAAACGGCAAACCCTGCCTGGGAAATCCCATGGACAGAGGAGCCTGCTGGGCTAGTCTGTGGGACTGCAAAGTTGGACACGACTTAGCAACTAAACAACAACAAACCCCATGTGTTATATTTAGTAGGTCCTTTTTGATTATCTATTTGATACATATTAGTGTGTATATTTTGGAGAAGGAAATGGCAACCCAATCCAGTACTCTTGCCTGGAAAGTCCCATGGACGGAGGAGCCTGGTAGGCTGCAGTCCATGGGGTCACTAGGAGTTGGACGCGACTGAGCGACTTCACTTTCAGTTTTCACTTTCATGCATTGGAGAAGGAAATGGCAACCCACTCAAGTGTTCTTGCCTGGAGAATCCCAGGGACGCGGGAGCCTGGTGGGCTGCCATCTTTGGGGTCACACAGAGTCGGACACGACTGAAGCGACTTAGCAGCAGCAGCAGCAGCAGCAGTGTGTATATTTAGCCCTCCTTGAATATTTACTTGCATTGCTCCTCTCCAGCCCCTTCCTGATTGGGAATTTGTCCTTCAGAGTTATCCCTTGAGCAGAAGGTTCCCTTAGCTCATCAAGAAGTCTTGAGACGTCCCTGGTGGTCCAGTGGTTAAGACTTTGCCTTCCAATGCAGGGGGTGCAGGGTCGATCCCTAGTCAGGAAGCTAAGATCCCTCATGCATTGTGACCAAAAATCCAAAACATAAAACAGAAACAATATTGTAATAAATTCAATAAAGACTTTAAAAATAAGCCACATCCAAAAAAAAAAATCTTAAAAAATATTTTTTTTAAGTCTTTTATTCTGTGACTCCTGTCTGAACTGGACCTGTAGAATGTATGGGAAGCAGATGAATTCCTATTAAACATGCAAGTTTCTATTAAGATACATGATTTTGTCTTCTGATTTATTTTCTTAAGGCTTTCCTCATCTTGATATTTTACTTGGGCTTTTCAATTTCATAACACCCAAATACCAAGAAGAAATATCTTTCCCTGATCAAAGGTTTGCTGCAAAGCCCAGGGCAATAAGTATTATTCTAGGAAAGAATTAATTTGTATTTTTTTAAATGTATAATTCAGACTTTCACCTAAAACAAAATGCCTGTAACTCTGAATTAAGAATGTTTGGTTCAATTAGTCATCCTAGCAAACCAAAGAGTTCTCTGAAACACAGCACAGAAGAGACTCAATTTAAGAGCTGACTTCACTAGCGTCCTTTGAAAATGTAGCCATTTATAATGAGGTGGGCCCTGGATTGCCTTAAACCCACCTTTCATGGGATTTTCTGTGAGTGATTTGTCAACTCTCCTTGTTCATCTCTTCCTAAAGATTGCATGTAACAGGCAGCATTGACTTCTAGGAAAGGTAGACCAATTAAATGCCTGGCAGGGAAAAGATGAAAGGATGGGGGTATGTATTTGCTGTTTTTATCAGCCCATTAAGCTTCAGTTTCAGTCTTTGATTTCCTGAATTTAGAAAGGTCTGTTGATCTTAGAATTTCCACTTAGGGCCTGACCATTAGCCCAGCAAGCAGCTTCCATTAAAGGCTGCTTCTGCCATCAGGGAACTTGAAATCCCAGAGATGTGTTCAGTCCCTGTGATAGCTGTGTGCACAGATGAGGTCCTCTCCATCCAAGTCTTATGAGTAATGTGAATAAAAGAATGCTTTTATTCACATTATCCCATCCCACCTATTCACAGGAATTGCTACATGAGCCTCTAACTTGTACGGCTGGAAGAACCCCCAAAATGGCCTCGAATGCATTCCCTACCCCTGCCTGCCCTGATAGCTCAGTTGGTAAAGAATCCACCTGCAATGCAGGAGACCCTGGTTTGATTCCTGGGTTGGGAAGGTCCCCTGGAGAAGGAATAGGCCACCCACTCCGGTATTCTGGCCTGGAGAACTCTATGGACTGTATGGGGTTGCAGAGTCGGACACGACTGAGCGACTTTCACCCCTGCCTTGGTGAGGGCTGCGTTTTATTCCTAACTAAACATTTTCTTTCCTAGTGATCCCTAAAGAAGATGAATCCAGGTACAAGTTCAGGCACTAGTTAGGAAGTTCTTTCCTGAAAGAGCTTGAGCAGCCCCCGGTTATGTCTTCTTCTTCTAATCTCAGTGGGCACAGAGCACCCTCCCAATTGGTAAGCCATTACTTAGTCCTCTTAGTCATCTCTTGTCTTTGGGCTGAATCATCAGATTGTACCTCTGGGATAACCATTTTCGAGCTATCCCTGACCCATTCTGCAGGTGCAGGGTCTGGAAGACACGAATGTCTCAGTTGGTGGGTGCAGTGACGTTTCTCAGAATCTCTGGCATTTTACTAGCGATGATTTAGGCATGTGTATCTTGTGCTATTAGGATCGTACTTTGAGTCCAGAAAGTTTTCCGCATTTGCCTTTTGACTGATTTATGCGTTAAAATTAAACTTACAAACTCTGCCAAAAAAAAAGAAAGAAAAAAACCTAGGAAGAGTTACACAGTTGGCAGAATCAGTTAGGCAGAAAGTAAAATTTTAACTATGTGTTTTTATTTCCTGCCACTCACACTGTTGACCTATTTGCCAGCAAATATTTGCAGCTGCTCTGAGTGTGGTGCTGCTGGGGACACATAAATGAGCCTCTCCAGTCTGTGTCCACCGTGAGGGACAGGAGGCAGGGTGGGCCCGGGGTGCCATGGAGCATCTTGCCACTAGGAGGTAGCATAGAGCTGCAGCTCTTAAGTCGTGGGTCCCTTAGCCTCACACTTAATTTATGAAATTTCATAGAAAACCCACTGGAATGTTGTCTGAACCACTTGTACTGCTTTTTCAGACTTTCTCTTCACTTTAAGATTCACAGAGGAAAGAACTCATCAGAGGTCCTGGGAAAGGCCAAGAAAGCTACCAGAGTGATTTATACACAGACTTTAAAATAAAATCTTCTCTCTAGACTTAGCAGGCAGTATTGCAATTGAGGGCATCAGCACTGTGCTTGTCCATGTCTGAGCTTTGTTGGGGGGAGAAAAGACAAAGAACTAACCCAGCTTGCAGAAAAACTTGATCCCTAAGCCAAAGGAAGTCAAATTTGAACTGTCTGCTTTGGTTTTTGCCACACATACTTTTATTTCACCACACTGGAGCATTGTGAGTTGGTGGAGAGAAGCCTTTGAACCCAAATTTGTCAATGACATCTGCAATCCTCACCCTTGGAGATGTCTTTTGTTTGGTAGATGGGTTTATCTTACCAGGCCCTAAGTGATCTGGCCCCTGCCTGTCTTTCCCAGTTATATTTACCTCTTTCATATTCATTCTACACAGAAGTTTGGAATACTCAAAAATAAAAAGCCAGACAGTAAATAGTCTTGACTACTCAACTTCACCATTGTGGAGCAAAAGCAGCCATAGAACAAATGTGAACAAATGAGTGTGTCAATAAAACTTTATTTATAAAACCAGTGGTGGGCCATAGTTTGCTAGCTCCTTCTCTCTTAACACACCAAATAGACTTCTGCCTTGGGCTGTTTGCTTAGAACTCACTTCCCCAGATGATCCTAGGACTTGTTCCCTTACTCCGTTTAGGTCTCTCAGATGTCATGTCATCAGATTGGCTTTCCCAATCTAAAATAGAGCTCTGGGGCTTCCCTGGTGGTCTACTGGTTAAGAGTCCACCGCCAATGCAGGGGTCACGGTTCCATCCTTGGTTTGGGAAGATCCCACCTGCCACAGGGCAACTGACTAGTCACCACAACTACTGAAGCCCACATGCTTCACAACAAGAGAAGCCATCACAGTGAGAAGCCTGCACTCACAACTAGCACACAGCAACGAAGACCTGCTGCTGCTGCTGCTGCTAAGTCGCTTCAGTCGTGTCCGACTCTGTGCGACCCCATAGACGGCAGCCCACCAGGCTCCCCCATCCCTGGGATTCTCCAGGCAAGAACATCAGAGTGGGTAATTAAGACCTAACACAACCAAAAATGAAGACCTAACACAACCAAAAATGAATGAATGGTTGAATGAATGAATTAAAAAAAAAATAGAACTCTGGTCCCATATCTCCATTTCCCCGCCTCCTCTCTCCTGTGATAAATACTTCATGGACTTGCTTTACTAATAATATTGATCACATTTTGGTAACTCCTAGGGAAAAGCATGTGTGTTTATAGCCAGAAAAATGTATTTTTTCCAGAGTATCTTTTACATGTGTTGCAGTCCATTTGCAGTGGACAATCTCTGTGAACAGAAATAGCTTTGCTATGCGGAGTTTGTTTTCATTGCATTCCTCCAATGACTTTTCCCCTGAGATTTAGGCTGAGTTTCGCAGTGCCAAACATATGGTGACCTGGCACAGGGCGATGTGAAAGAATTGCTTTTTCTAGATCCTCATTCATGTTTTTGGCTCTTCCTATAGATTGTAAGTTCTGCCCCATATGTAATTTTCACAGAACTATTTATGGAAAGAGGAGAAGTCCCTAGAAAATTTGCATGTTTCCCAGAAGCAGAGGAAGCTACAAGGCTGGTCAATACAAAGTGAACAGGGAAACTGGGAGGTGATCAGAGAGGAAATTCATGTCAGGAGCTGATAACGTTGGAGGACACGGCCCCAGGGAGGAGAGAGACGTCAGATCCTAGAGTCCGCTCTGGGGTCCGTGATCTTCCTGCTGAAGCCTTAGGAAATCTATGTTAGTGCACCACTTTGAGTGCAGCTGTGCGAAGTCTCTCCATATGCGTGGCTGATGCAGAGTGTGTGCGCCACTTCATGGAGATGACACCAATACTGGAATTCAGGTGACTTGACATATTCTCAAGGGATCTACACCACGGGTGCAAAGTATCTTAAGAGCTGTTGCGTTTCTAATGTAAAGAATGACACCAGGATTAATCCAGTGAAGGGACCTGAAAGGCAAGGGACCCATCCTGCTAGAGAAGAGGCTGTATCTGAAAAGCAGGAAGAGTTCAAGGCAGGAGAATGTGAGAGAACTGTGGTTGCAAGTGATGCTAAGACTCCATGGACATGGCATCTTTTCTGAGCTTGTGGTCCCATCATACTTCGATTGGCAGTCTTCATGATCTTTACTAGGTTCTAAAAGAAGGTGTATTTGTAAATGTCTTATGTAAAGTATGGTGTTGTGGTTGTTTTTCTTGATTGCTAAGAAATTATGCTCAAGAACTATACTGCATTCTGAAGGCGACATGATTCTATGATATGAAAGCACATACGATGCCTTTTCATCTGTACTGTTAACTGTATCTTTCCAAAGGATGCTATTGGAGACGTTAATTTAGTATAACCAGAGTGAGATATCTTTACTTGGGTATATGTTCTCTACTCTCTGCTTCCCGTACCAGGATTCAAAAGATGAGAGACCTTGCACGTAGTCTCATTGTATGTTGTTGTTTAGTTGCTCGGTTGTGTCTGACTTTGTGACCCCAGGGACTACAGCCTGCCAGGCTCCTCTGTCCATGGGATTTCCTGGCAAGAACACTGGAGTGGGTTGCCATTTCCCCCTCCAGGGCATCTTCCCGACCCAGGAATCAAACCTACTTCTCCTGCAAGTCTCTTACATTGCAGGCAGAATCTTTACTGCAGAGCCATTGGGGAAGCCAGCTTCGTTGTAAGTTCAGTTCAGTCACTCACTTGTGTCCAACTCTCTGCTACCCCATGAATCGCAGCACGCCAGGCCTCCCTGTCCATCACCAACTCCTGGAATTCACTCAAACTCATGTCCATCGAGTCAGGGATACCATCCAGCCATCTCATCCTCTGTCATCCCCTTCTCCTCCTTCCCCCAATCCCTCCCAGCATCAGAGTCTTTTCCAATGAGGCAACTCTTCACATGAGGTGGCCAAAATATTGGAGTTTCAGCTTTAGCATCAGTCTTTCCAATGAACACCCAGGACTGATCTTTAGGATGCACTGGTTGGATCTCCTTGCAGTCCAAGGGACTCCCAAAAGTTCTTCTTCATTGTAAAGTGGCATCTAATTAGCAGGTACCCGGGGTGGTGGTGGTGGGGCATTCAATAAAAACAGTAAATTCAGTCTCCTGGGAATTCTGAAGGTTCTGAAATTTCTGGGGGACAAAATACATGGCAATAAAACACTAGTCTTTTAAGCCAGAAATGTACACAGATGGTTATAGATTGTTGAAGAATGGACCTAAAAGGCAGGATAACCATGGCCTTTTCGTTGTAGCTATTAAACTTGCATTCCCAAGTCTTGAACTGTGTTTCTAACTGCACCTTAGGTCTTTGGAACTGAAAGCCTTCTGTAAACATTATTTAAGTCCTTGTTCTTTCATCCTAGAGATAGCGAAAGTTTAAAAAGAAAGAAAGAAAGAAAAAACTCCTTGCAATCTCTCCAGGTGTTACCAGCCTGCTTCAGCCCGAGAACTCCCATCCTTTGGCATAGGACTGCTCGGTGTTTATAATTCTCAGCTATTGATTTTATTCTTGGAGGTTGTAACACCGATAAATTCTGAGGTCTATTATAGGTCTTACATGAGGAAGAGCCACAGTAATTCATTCTCACACTGGAGCCCTGGATCAGTAGGGGGAATTTTTTTTTTTTTTGCATTTGCTCTAGGCTGTGGGTCTTTTTCTAAAATCATTATGTTAGTTAAAATGAGCCTTTGTACCAAAGAAAATAATCTATCACATCTTGGGATTACAGAACTCTCCAGGGGAAGAGCTCAGATTTATGGAAAAAGGAGTTAATGACATTGACTAGATGGCCCCCGACTTGGCCCACTGGAGCTCACCACTTGTAATCCTTATTGTTTTTTGTACCTCTGCAATTTCCTCTCCTCTTTACTATGGCTCTTCTTCACATGTAAGCAGCCTGCTGTTTTTCGTTATTCACTTTGCTCACGTTCCATCTCTTCATTGTCTCTTTCCCGCCTGTCCTTTCCACCCTTGGGGATACTCAATTTCTTCTCTTTCCTTGTCCCTGTATGGAATCTATTTTTCCCTATTCTCCAGTTCCTTGGCTACATCTGTCATCTATTCCGGTTTGTATTGCGGTCCCCCCACACCCCCCACACCCCCCGCCCCCAACTGTTTCTGGCAAGGGAGACCTGTTTTCAGTATTTCTCTTTAGAGAAATGTGTGTGTAAGAGCAAGAAAGAGGGAAGGAAGAAAGGTGGGGAGAGGTTGAAAAATACTGAACAGCATGCTTACAGCATAGTCTTTTGAGAGGATAGTAACGGAAGACTCTGGGTTGGGGCAGGGGGATTCCTACTCCTTGGGGAATGTCAGCACTCTTGGCAGATGAATGAGATCCTTCACAAATTCTGTGATGGAACTCACTTATCCCCACCGGTGGGGATCCATCCCTGGAATGTGGCTTCATATCACATGTGAACACAGATGGGTCTGGGGGCCAGAATTCTCACTTATTTCCTCCAGGGCTGGCCCTCAGCAGAGTGGGCAGCTCTGCTTGCACTTTCTTTAGGCTGGAGCTAAGCCCAGTTAAGCCACTCTGCACCCTTTTCCTGCATCATTGTGTCATGTCACACAAATGTGGTGGTCATTACTGGTTTGGGCAGGCGTTTTCCTGGGGGTGGGCAAGGGAGAGGAACCCTTCTGGCTCCATCTTGCTCCTGCTGAGTGGCAGAGCAAAGACCCAGAAAGATGAGACTGCCAACAGAGGAGTGAGAGAGGCTGAAAGCAGCATTGTACAGACAACTCAAACACAGATGTTTTGCCTGCATGTCTCAGGAGCTGGCTGGATTTGTAGTTTGCTCTCAGACTCAGATTTAGGACTATTATGCCTGAAAGGGACAATTCCCACAGCTTGTCTAAAAGAGAGCTGTGTTTAAGGAGACATTTGGATAAGTGTAGTGATCTTTAAGCGGTGGGTGACTGAAATGGTGGAGGGCTTAGGGAGAATCTGCAATTCCCCTGCTCTTCTGTGAAAGTGAGTCATAAATTAGGGGAAAAGTTCATTTTTCCAAAGATGAATCTCTTAACGGGCAGCTCTATTCAAATTCTGTGGCCGCTTCGCAAACACGGTTTGTGCTTTTTTTAAAAGATGGATTTAATGGACTGAGTTCATTTAGACAGGAGATCAAATGAATGAGCAGAATTAGAATACACATCCATTTGGCTGCCAGTCATTGTGTAAGCCACTCGACCACCCGACTTCTCTAATTAAATGACATTGCAGTCCCTGCACAAAGGCTGCGATGGATAAATTAGTACTTGGTAAGTGCTTTGAAGATGAAAATCACGATATGAGTAATGAGCCAGAATTCTTCCTCCTCTGGGGCTGGAAATGGCATCTTTTGTGTTTTCCTGCTACACTGGGAGTCACCTGGGTCAACACTGCAGGAAGCCTCCCCCCAAGGAAGAGCAGGAGAGACACAGTAAGGACAGGTTTTTATTTGACTTACAAGGCAGACTAGGAAAGAGTGTGAATCCATTTGCATCTGTACACAAATTACATGCTGCACACATATGCTACCTGTATATTTTACATGAGTTTATATATTAAGAAATCGGGTCATATTTTACATGAGTTTATATATTAAGAAATCGCATGAAGATTACCTTGTTTAAACATTCATGAAGTACAACATGCCCCAAGAGAACTGAAGACAGAAATTCCCTTTTGTCCCTCCCGAGAGCTTCACTCGGCTTCCTCTTAGTGCCTCTCAGCTCTGCATCCACCACCCCCTGCTCCAAAACATTCAGGTTTATCTGCTCTGAGGGTATGATGATTATTTTTAGTGAGAGAAGCTTAGAGGAAAGGCAGATTTGGAAGTAACGCATGAACCATTTGGCAAGGTCGAGCCCTGTCTGTCAGCTATGAATCTTGCCCCTTCCTGACTACTCTCAATGGCTCCCCTTGCAGGGAAGCCTCAACACCTAATTTGTTGTATGTTCCAAACTTGGCTGAGAGCTCCCTTCACTGCCCCCGCCAAATCCAAATATTCTCATTTATATATATATATATATATATATTTTTTTTTTTTTTTTCTCCCGGATTGCACTGACACGGAGATAATCAGTCACACTAGATTGTCTGGGCTGTGATAGCTTTGACAGGCCCCATCAGGAAAGCTTGCTTAATCCCAATGTAAGTTAGGATCCATGCTCCTGGCTGCAGCCCTCCTTACTGCACTAGAGTGCAGGATGTGGTATGTGACTTTAGCCCTGACTGCACCCCACTCCTAGCTGTACCCCAAAATTGGTCACAGTCGAGAGCATGGCACTCCTAGCACAGCTGGCGGGCTCATCTCTTACTGATGCAGCCAGGGAGAAGCGTGGGAAGCCCACTGCAGGGACGGGAGATGAGAGAGGGTAAATGTTGCGCTGGGGAAGAGGTTGGATGCTTTAAGGGGAGAATGTTCCCTTGCTGGATGAGATCCCAAAAAACCGGCTAGAATGGCAGAAGGAGAACAGGGAAAACTCATTCCTCAGATAGACTCAGATACAGGCCAAGTCCAAAAGACTTTGAAAGTTAATTGGAAAACAATTATACTTATCTGCTTCCTGCCAATCTGTATCCACAGACAGAGCAGAAGTAATTATAGATACCATGGATACACTGTGGCATTAAGTGTTTCAAATTATACTGCTTAACAACGCTTCCTTGATAGGGCCCTCAGTGTGGGGGGCCGGGGAGCTGCTTTGAGTCAGCAGATAACACCACAGGGGCATGGTGATGCTATGTGCAGAAGTTTCTTACATTGGGTCATGTTTTTCCCCAAGAAAACTTGCTGCAGCCATGAAAAGGAAAAAAAAAAAAAAAGAATTGATACTAATTTGGTTTAGCATGTCATTCACATAGCTGTCTTAGTGGAGGGGGCCAACATGTCTTTTATAGCTTTTGGCTCCTCGGAGGAGCCAAAAGCAGGGTCAGCACTGTGGATTAGAATCAATTCAGTGGAGGGAAAATAAACCTTCGGAGTGTATCTTGCCTTCCCTGAGCACGTCGCAGGCATTAGCAGTAATGGGAGCTCTGTCTGTGCATGGAGAGAAAGCATCTAGCTCAGGCTCCCACCATTCTCGCCCCCCTGCTGTGCAGTCCCCTGACCTTCACAGTGGGGAGGGGGAATGATTCTGGATTCATCTCTAACTTTATACTGCTATGCACAGGAAAAAATACACACACACACACACAATCTTCTTCTAGAAGAAACAGAGGAAGAAGTAGGGACAGGAGCTGCTGAAACATGGTCCACACAGATAAGGTGACCAAGCCTTAGGGGACCTGGATGTGAACCGACTCTATCTGCCCTGGGTGGTGGCTGTGCCACCTTTTCCAGGCTTGCTAGTCTTCTCCAAATTCAGGGAGTACTAGAGAGGCAATGCTGAGGGTCAGGTTGTTAGGTCCTTCTTTAGGTTATTTTAGTCCACTCCACAGGGCTATCAGAACACACAATTTCTCAAACGAGCACAGGTGCATCAGGAAAACACTAAGCCAACCTATTAGAAGAGCGCTGGATTTGCTATCCGGAATGGCTCCTCGCTGTTTCTGTGTACACTTGAGCTCTAATGCATTTCTTAATTTGAAGACAAGGATGAATGAGGTACGTGGGATGACAGCAAAGCATGCCCTCCCCTCTTCTCAGTGGCATAAATCACTGAAATGGCACCTGTGCCAACTGACTTGTCTCTCTTTGCTGCTGTGTTTTCTCTTTAACAGAAACTCCACACAACACTGCCAACTTTCACTGAGAGTGTCCTGAATGGCCATTTCTATTTTTCATCTATCCTTTCCAGAGGCTTCACTGGACTGGGAGGCAGAAGTTGGCCTGGGTCCTCTCCCAGTTCAGCCACCATCTAACCCTGTGACCTTGGGCAGATCACCTCTGTGTGCTTCCCTCCTCGATTCTCCAGATCAGAGCAGTGAGATGTCCGGGATCTTTCCCTGATGAGTCTCTGAGAACTCCACTGCTGTACTCTCTGGCATAAAAGTGCATTGAGGCGACTGCAAATCACACCTGCAAATCAGGAAAGCGGCTCTAAAGGGAAGGCAACCTTGCAACGAAAGTGGTTTGTCTCAGGTCTGTGGTTTAGCTGCTCCAAAGATTCGGATGAAAAAGATAAGTTGACGTGGTTGAGGTCCCTCACAAGGTCAGTGGGGAGCTGGCCAGAGTGCTGAACTCGGCTTCTATTCATGACAGTCATCAGACCTGGCTGCACTGCTCACACACACAGCACCTTACCCTGCCCCAGGACAGAGGCAAGCAAGAGTCTTCTCGGCAAGCTCCAGACTTTGGGCACCAGGCATGTAAACAGCCAGAGGAATTTCTGAGCACACTGCATTCAATCGTTCCCAGATCTGTTAGAGAGCTATATTTAGTCTGGGAATAGCTTAGGAGAGAGTGCACTGCCACTCAAGTAAATATTAATAGTGCGGGTCTTAGAGCAAAAAAAATATTTCTTCAGTTCAGCATCTGGTATGTATCTGACAAGGAAAACGTTGCTTGGTGTTAAAAGGCTTGGGGCAATTGGGGTTTGATGAGCACTCTGCAACTAGGAATCCGTACCCGTTGGGAAAAGAACTTAGAGCGTAAAACCAAATTGTCTGAGCTTCCCTCCCAAGTGCCTAACTAAACACTTTCTCCCTACAATTTTTCCCCTCAAAAATTTTTTTCTTGAAAATAATATTAATCTGTCTCTTCGTTGTTGTACAGTTTATTAATGATTCTCAAAAATCTTCCAGTTTACCCAAAATGGAAATACTCGCACCAGAGCTGGACCCCACCCAATCAAACCCACCAGCACTCTCCTCACCCTAGCCCCCACTCCAAAGAGAAAACCAATGCCTGTGGGGCTGTCTGCCCTCCTGACTGGGGAGGAGGGCATGTCCCCACCCCCAGATCTCCACATTTTCTCAAACAGGCAGCCTGCACAAATCCTTTCTTTAGCCTGAGGTTCAACTCCCCTATTAACATAGACACAACACTCCACTGGAGCTGAAGTATAAGAGGTTTTCTGCTTGAGGTGTTTTATGTCCCATTATTATTTTCCCTGCACATCATGTGCCTCTCTGAGGGGCAGAGGAGAGTGTGTCTGGCATAAGGCTTTGCGGGAGAGTTCCCGCCACTCAAAAAAAAGGAGGGAAAGATCAATTCCCTTAGGAATTCATCCGAAGACTCTCCCTCTGCCCTCCCAGAAGATGTGAACTCCCAAGGGTTCTCTTCTGCTCTGCATTCTATACCTATGAACTCAGTTGCCAGCCTCCGTGGCATGGCTGTTCCCCTTCTGTCTGGGTCTCTGCAGTGGTGCTACATGTCTGCTTGTCCTCCGTGGCTAGATTGAAAGGTTTTGCCTGTCTAAGCTTCCCTGAGGCTCATTATTTATGGGATGAGATTGGAGGCAGAGCAAACATTAAGTAGCTCAAAGCATGGATGAGTCAAATTAATAACTATGGTACAACCCCAAACAACATCAAAACCACCACTGTGATTTACTGCTTGTTTCCACCAGTTGGGAAAATTCAGAATTTCACGTTTGTACAGACAGAAACTATTCACAGCAAAGACAGAGAAATGAGCAAAGTATATACAAGCTCCCACGTTGGGGGAATTTCACAGGGAAGTGACCAAAGGGAGGGGGAAGCCCACCCCCATGGTCATGGTGAGGACTGGTAGAATTCCTGGAAGAGTCTCTTTTTGGTCACATCCACTAAAGTTAAGACAGCGCATTCAAACACCCATGCAAGATAGGTAATCCGGTCACAGGTAAAAAGTATTTCCATGGAGAGGGGTAGGCTGTCTCGCTCTCGGCGCCTGTGGATTCCCAGCAGTAATCTACACGCCCAGCAGGGACATTCCTAAAGTCCCCTAAAGCCCCACAGGATTCTTAGCATCTCTAGAATAGGAGTCAGAGCTCACACCCAGGACCGGATATCTCCACAGTGAACCTGCCCTGGGAGCAGGCGCCAAAGCAACTCAAACACCCAAGGGAGAAGTGGGAGCCAGAAAGGGGAAACTGTGAGGCACCTTCTTGATGTTCATTCTCAACACCACCCTCATGACCACTTCTAGAAATTGCTGCTGGAGGGTGGACAGTGAGACGAGGGGCCAGAGGAGGGACAACAAGCCTGTGCCCAGCGTCCCTTAAAGAGGAGGCAGGCGGGGGTGGTGATGCCAACCGGAGGCAGGTGGAGTCGGCTGGCGTTACCCGAGCTCCGTGTTTAGCTGAGGTCGTATCCGCCTCTTGCAGAACCATGTCCTCTTACAAGGCCACTAATAAGCCATTGACCTTGAGTTTGAGTCTGGGGCTGATGTTCTTCTCTGGGGGAACCCCAGGGGCCTTGTGGCTTAACAAGAAGAAATCCTCCTCGTTTTAGCAGCAATTGCTTTTTCCTCTCCACCCGCCACAGTGATCAAATTAACAGGTTGCTTCTCCTCGGAATAAAATGTGTCCTCAGGTCCCAGGAGGCACTGCCCATTTGCCTGTCTGATGGGCTCGGGACGGGAACTCAGGGAAGTAGTGTGTGTGCCTCTGGTGCTCCCCCAGCCCCCTGCCTCCCAGTCCCTGGGAGGGTCTCTCCCACCTGGGGTGGTCACCCAGGCCGGCAGTGAGACCACAGGGAGGGAGGCACCCGAGTCTCAGCTGCAGGAGGTCTGGCAGGAGGCTGCATACACGCTGCTGCCTGCTGTGGCCCCGCAGCTCAGGCTGCTGGTGGGACACTTGAAGGGCTTCATGCTGTTCTCCCTCTGGACGTGCAGGTGCTCCAGCCGCCAGCGCTCCCAGCTCTTCCGGAACTCCATCTGGACCTTCCACGGGGAAAGGAGGAAAGCGGAGGCCATCAGACAAACCAACTGCCCACGAAATGGCCCCATGATTACATTAGAAGGGAAGGGAAAAAAAAATCCAGCACATTATATTAAGAGACACAAGTCAAGGGCTTCGGGCACCTAAATTAATATCCTCATAAAATTGTTTCTTGTCGTCTCCTATTTTCTGGCTCTTCTCGGGAGGGAGACAGGCTTTGCTGATCTAATTGGTCTCTTGCATCTCTAAACTCTTGTGACTCAGCTAAGTACCTTTCACAATCCATCACAGTATCAGTTAGCGGAAGAGAAGGGAGTGACAGAGATGTGGGGAGAAGGGAGGTGGAGAGAGAAGAAAAGGAGAAGAGTCTGACTTCAGAGCCCTCTTGGATGACTGAGAAGAGGGACAGCCCACCCTGCCCCTCACGGTGTCAATACCAGACCCCTCAAGACTCCCCCAAGGGCTTTCATCCTGGCTCCAGGATGGAAGGGCAGAGGAACTGCGGAGAATGAGGCTGGGACTAGTAGCAGCCTGAAAGAGCAGGCTGTGGACAAAGACTCCTCAGCCTGGATTTGAACTAATCCCAGCCAGGAACTGGACTCAACCCACAGAGGGGGCAGCCCAGGTAAGCACAGCCAAGCAGAACTGCTGCCATGCTCAACTCAGCAGAATTCAGCCCTCCCCATCAGCAAGAGCCTTCTCGAAAGGGCGGAAGCTTGGAGGCCCCGTGGTTAGAGTAGAAAGATACAATCCAAGTAACACTGCAGAGCCCCAGTCCCTTGAGGGCTGTCGTGATGCTGCGGCTGGCTCCTGTGATTCCAGCCCCCCAGAGAGGCTGCTGGAAGCTGTACAGCCAGCCCAGGGCATCCAGAGAGCTCAGCCAGCAGACACGCCTCTACGTCTGCTTTCCAGAGCTTCTCTGATGTGCGCCACATGTGCCACCAGAACTCCCCACACCAGAGTGTCTGGGGCCCAGGCCTGCCCTCTCGGGCTCCATCCAGCAGGGTGGCCAGCTGCCAGCAGCTGTGGGTACGTGGCTCACTGCCAACATCCCACGGGTCCCTGTGCAAACACCCCCCTTCTCTTCCCACAGGGCTGCCATCCATCTCACTAAGCCCAGCAAGGTGCTTGGCATGGCCACATGCTTATCCCTTAAAAGAACTTTATCTGCACTGAGTGAAGCTGAGATGGCCCAGAGCCTGCCTGCCAGGATGGTCCCTGGGTCCCAGGCAGCACCTCCGAGCCTGGGCTGGGGTAAGGGAGAGAGGCTGAGCAGACACCACCCACTAACCGTGGCTCTTTGCCAGCTCACTGCCCGGGTGAGTGAGTGTGATGCGTGTATTGATAGCTGGCATGATGATGCCTGAGTCCTGCAGTGGCCTCTGCTTGTGCGGCCGCAGGAAGGCCAGTCTTGTGGCTCAGCCCTTCACTGGGGAGATGAGAAGAGAGATGGCCAACTGAGGCACATCCCTGGGAAGCCAACTCAGGGACTAGAGAGGCCTCACAGAAACAGGGAATTGGACAGGATTGGGACTGTGTCCCCCTCTGCCTCCCTCTCCCTCAGCCCTTTGCATGAACCTCTGCTGTGCTCCCCACCCCAATGACAATTGTCATTAGAAACCATCATTTACAGGGCACTTACTATATCCCCAGTGTTCACCATAGACTGTTAACTTTCACAGCAACCCTGTGAGGCAGCTCCTGTTAGTCCTTAAAGGTGAGGGAGGGCTTCCCTGGTAGCTCAGACAGTAAAGAATCTGCCTGCAATGGAGGAGACCTGGGTTCCGTCCCTGGGTTGGGAAGATTCCCCAGAGAAGGGAATGGCAGCCCACTCCAGTATTCTTGCCTGGCGAATCCCATGGAGAGAGGGGCCTGGTGGGCTACAGTCCATGGGGTCGCAAAGAGTTGGACACGACTGAGCAACAAACACTTTCACCAAGGTGAGGAAACTGAGGGGCAGAGATTAAGTATTTCTCCCAGTCTCAGCCAGGATCTGACCCTAGATCTGGGCTGACTCTAAAGCCAGGCTCCTAACCCTCTGTCTCCTGCCACTTGGACTATTTAGGCCACGCTTGTTTCTGGCCGTGTCTCCCCCATCTCGGTAGGTACCCCAGGAGAACTGGGACCACATCCTCCTCTCAAAGCTTGCACAGTGCCCGGCATAGAGCAGGTACTCCATACGTGTTCTCTCAATGAGCCAAATGAGTAAATGAGTAAACGAGCACCGAACAACGGGTTCCCTCTTTTACTGAGCTCTCAGGATCCAGCAACAAAGACGACAACACACACCCTGGACTCCCGTCCTGGCGCTCCCGCCAGCACGCTTCCTCACTCTCAGGTGGCCCCCATCCCTGCCTCCCAGGTCCCTGGGCCGGGCACCACGCCAGACTCTGGGGTTTGGGATGAGTTGAGGGGGTCACACAGCTGGGCAGGAGCAGAACCGGGACCAGCACTCGGGCTCCTGAGTCATCAGAGCCACAGCAAAGCCACCCCCGGGCCTCCTCCCCTGTGCCCATGCCCTGCCCACTGGCAGCTGGTGCAGGCCTTGGTGGCCACACAGGCCCAATGCCAGGGTCACAAGTATCCGGTATTGCTATGGCAACCCTGGGTCTGGAGAACAGCTCTTATGGACAGAGGGCTCAGCCCAGGAACCACAAGTGCTTGGCGACATGTCTGTCCGTGTGTCCGGGGGAACTGGGCCCTAGACGTCTGGGGATGGTTGAAAGGAACCAGGCGGTGTGCCTGAGCAAGGCAGGTGCTCTGGGCCCTCCGGGCAGGGTCTCTTGAACCCCACAGCACCAGCCTGAGGGGAGAGGTCAGTGGGGATCTGGGCAGCAAGACCCCCGTACTCCCACCCCAGCCACCAGGAATCCACCAGAGGAGCAGACCCCCTTTCCCGTGGTGGGTGGGGCTCTGGCCTGTACATATTGAAGGTGCTGTCTCCCTCCAGGAAGAATTCATCCCAATCCCGACTCTGCACTATTTCTAGGCCAGACCTGGAGTGTGTCTCTGACCGTCTCTGATCAGCGTTCTCATGTGAGAGAAATGAGAATCTCAAAACCATAATTTCAGCAGGAAAGCTTTTGGGGGGAGGCAGAGACAAGCAAATGAGACAGTGGTTTTTAAGGCGCCAAGAATGTGACTTGTAACAGTCACCACCCTTTACATCACATGGAATTTTCCCTGCCCAGCCCTATTTGTTCCCTCAGCACCTTAATTGTTGAGATCTGTGATCTACTTGTGTGTGCACATGTGCGTAAGTGCACACCCATGGGCCCACATAAGACATCTGAGGAGTGGGGGCCAGTTTCTTATATTTCTGCACCTCCCTGATATTCACACCCCACCTGCCCCACTCCCACCCCCAGCGTCAAGAGCCCCTTTACATGAGGCTGTGTCTTCCCCAAGCTCATGTGTGTGGTTAGGGCATCCTGTCCACGCACATGTGTGTGTATGTTGGGTGGGGGAAGAGAGAGAGAGGGTGATGGAACAACACAGAGACAAAACACCTCCTGAGTGCCGCTGCCTCAGTGGGGTGAGTAGTGATTTCAGCTGAGAAGCCTAGACAACCCCACTGGACAACTCCAGGACGGACAGTGTAGCAGCCCCACCAGGAGTCCACATCCCTCCACAGGCCTTACCTCATTGTTGACAAAGCAGTACAGGATGGCCACCATCAGCCCCTGGAAACAAGAGTCTTGTCAGCAGGAGGAGGAGGAGGGAGACGCCCTGCAGGCAGGCCTGGTCTGAAGCTCCCGGGGGCCCCAGCCTCAGCATCTCCCTCCTGAGACTGGGCAGCCAAGGCAGGCCCAGGAATGGGGGTCGTAGGTTCCTTCTCCTTTCATTTCCAGAGGAATGAGAAGGCCCCTTGCTCAGAAATTGCAGAATTTCTTCAACCAACCTCTCCTGGAAGAGGCCCAACCTGAGAAAATACACTTAACACATGGACTTTTCCCTGCTCAGCACTATTCATTCACTCAGGAGCCCCAGTGCTCCAGATCCGTGATCTATTTGTGTGTGTGCGTACATGTGCATACGTGCACACACATGGGCCCACACAGACATCTGAGGGGTTGGGCCAGTTTCTTACATTTCTGCACCCCCGTTGATATTCAACTCCCCACCCCCAGCAACAGCTAGTACTAGTGGAGAGGCTCAGTTCTCAGCTTTGGAAACTATGTGACCTGGAAATCTTGTTTTAACATTGCCAAGCCTCAGTTTCCTCCTCTGTAAAACAGGAGACTCCTGCATACCTCCTGGGATTCTGGGAGGATGAACTGCACAATGTCTGTAAAGCACCCGCCACCAAAGACCAGCCCAGGGGATGGCAGGTGCTATGCCAGGCTAGGTGCCCAAGGTAACATCCAGGAAGGCTTCTTATCCAGTGCGCTCACAGAGAAGACTGGCCTAGGTGTCAGGGTACCTGGGACTCTGGCTCTGCTCCAACCACATCCCCTGGGGAAGAGCCGCTTTCAGCCCAGGCCCCGGGCTGCCCCTCAGTGGTACAGGCTGGTCTCGCCCCCTCCCCCCACCCTGGGACTTCTGGACTGGGGCCCCCGCCGCGAGGTTACCTGGAAGGAGGTGAAGGAGAGCTCCGTGAACAGCTTGACGAAGCGCAGCACTCCCCGGGCATGCTCGTCCATCACGAAGGCGAAGATGACCTCATGGGTGCCCAGCAGGGGGATGAGTGTCAGCGTGGACTTGGCGAGCCTGAGGGGTGGGGCAGGGACATCATTCTGGACCTCTCTCATGGACTCTGCTCCCCCTTCAGTGCTCCCAGGACTCACCAAGGCCTGGCATCTGGGTCACAGAACCCTCCCCCACCAAATACCCTGGGACGGGCTGCCTGGAGGGGAGGAAGTAGAGGTGGAGACCCCAGAAGCCCAGGAGCTGCCCAGGTACAGGGGTGAGACAAGACTTGGGGGCTCAGGCCAGGTCTGGGTGGAGGAAGAAAGGTCACATAGGGATCAGCACCCAGGATCTCCCTCTCTGCCCGGAGGAAGGGCTCAGCGTGCCCGACAAGGGCGACTCCGCTGCATCACCTGCACTTGACGTCTGTCTTACACATGAGGTTGGCCTGCAGTTTGGACACCACAATGCAGATGACCCGGACAAAGATGAGGAAGTTCACCTGCAGGGCAGAGGGGAGGGCGACTAGAGGCCCTCTCAAAACACCCTCGCCACCCCGTCCTCCCTTAGTGCCCGGGCCCACTGCAGCTCCCACTGCCTGCCCACAGCATCACTCACCCCAATTGCGAAGAGGATGGGCAGCCGGATTATGAGCCAGTAATTCATGTTGGAGTTCCTGGTCCAACAGCTGGAGCGGAGAGAGACACACAGGCCCCGGCTCGGGCACACAGAGCCCCCAGCTCCCAGTGCAGGCACCGGGCAGCCCCAAACAAGGGCATGCAAAGTGACACACACACACACACACAGCCACACAAACCCTGCCACCAGGAGTCACCCGACAACCAGTCCCAGGACACACACACTCACACTCACACACACACACACACACACACACACAGCCACACAAACACTGCCACCAGGAGTCACCCAACAACCAGTCCCAGGACACACACACTCACACTCACACACACACACACACACACACACACAGCCACACAAACCCTGCCACCAGGAGTCACCCGACAACCAGTCCCAGGACACACACACTCACACTCACACACACACACACACACAGCCACACAAACCCTGCCACCAGGAGTCACCCGACAACCATCTCCCAGGACACCCACACTCACACTCACACACATACACAGCCACACAAACCCTGCCACCAGGAGTCACCCGACAACCAGTCCCAGGACACACACACTCACACTCACACACACACACACACACACACAGCCACACAAACACTGCCACCAGGAGTCACCCGACAACCAGTCCCAGGACACCCACACTCACACTCACACACACACACACACACACAGCCACACAAACCCTGCCACCAGGAGTCACCCGACAACCATCTCCCAGGACACCCACACTCACACTCACACACACACACACACACACACAGCCACACAAACCCTGCCACCAGGAGTCACCCGACAACCAGTCCCAGGACACCCACACTCACACTCACACACACACACACACACACACAGCCACACAAACACTGCCACCAGGAGTCACCCGACAACCAGTCCCAGGACACCCACACTCACACTCACACTCACACACACACACAGCCACACAAACCCTGCCACCAGGAGTCACCCGACAACCAGTACCAGGACACCCACACTCACACTCACACTCACACACACACAGCCACACAAACTCTGCCACCAGGGGTCACCGGACAACCAGTCCCAGGACACCCACACTCACACTCACACTCACACACACACACACACACACACACACAGCCACACAAACCCTGCCACCAGGAGTCACCCGACAACCAGTCCCAGGACACCCACACTCACACTCACACTCACACACAGCCACACAAACACTGCCACCAGGAGTCACCCGACAACCAGTCCCAGGACACACACACACACACAGAGTCCTAAACACACAGAGATACGCACAGCCCCTTCATGAACCTACAATCACAGTCACATGTGTCCTCACCTTCACACACAAATAACAGGAACATTTCACTCACAGTTGTTACAGGAAAGCCTAGGGGGACATCACCTACCCCCAGAGACCAGCACCCTTGTCATCATAAAATCCAGGGAGGGGGAGGGTGGGGCATTGCAGAACTAAATTCATAAATTTAGCTCTTGGTGCCTCAGTTTACCCTCCTAAGAGGCAGTAACTGCACACCCCAGGGGCCAAGGAATCCCATGAGGTTTGAGGACAGTGACCTCAGCATATCCCTCAGCCCCTCGCAGCAGGACACTCACCCCTCGTCCTCATAGAGGTACTTGACGATGCCCCAGGGGATGACAAACAGCAGGGGGACTCCTAAGAGGATGGGAGAGAGAGAGGGCAGAGGGGCTGGCAGGCCGGAGCTCTGCCCGACACACCCAGAGGCCCCCGTCCAGGCTCTCCCACCTCCAGCCCCGCTCCTTGCCCAGCCCCGGCCACGTTTTCTAACAGGTACGGAATTAGGCTGGCATGGGTGCTTCACAGAAGTGGCAGCAAGAGCCACCCTCCCCAACTCCCCACACTCCTCCCTAGAGAGCGGTCCCTACCACATGGGCGCCATGAATGTCCTCACAGTCCACCCCCTCCCGTGGGCCAGCGGCCAACTCTTTGATGCCACCCACCCCTGCCTGGGCCCACACACTCATTTCAGCCAACTCCTGTAGCACTGAAAGCCCCTCCAGGTACCCACCCCAATCCCCATGCAGCTGCCCGTGCATGGGTGGAAGCCTGGAGCAGACACAGGAGCCCTGTCCTTGACACCAACAGCCCAACTGGCCATGCACAGGGGCCACAGTAACACCAGCTACCACAACACTCCCCACATGGATGAGGCAGGAGAGTGTGGCAGACAGCCACTAGGATGATCCCCAGTCACCCCACCCCTGGTATTCACACCTGGGTGTGGTCCACACTGGATCCAGATTGGTCTGGGTGACCAACATACAGCAAGTGATGGCATGCCATTTCTGAGATTAGGCTATAAAAGGTCTTCAAGATTGTAAAAGGCAGGTCTTGGGCTCTTTCTCTCTTAATCTGGTCACTTGCCCTGGGGGACACCAGCTGCTGGGTCATGTGGGCACTCAGAGAGCCCACGGTGGTGAGGAACAGAGGCTTCCAGCCAGCAAATAGCAAAGACCTGAGCTTCCTGCCAACAACCTCGAGAGTGAGCTTGGAAGTGGATCCTCCGATCCATTAAGCCTTGAGATGATAGCTTCCCTGGCCAACAGCTCCATGACACCTCTCTTGGGGATCCTAAGCCTGAGGCAGGTAACTCAGTTGAACCTGGAATTCTGACCATAGAAACTACAAGATATAGTTGGTGTTTTAAATATCTAAGTGAGAGGTCCTTTGTTACACAGTCATAGGTAACTAATACACTGGCCACTAGTTCCTTAAGGACAGAACCTAATTCATCTGCAGGGCTTCAGTGAGCATCTCACTCTGGAGTTCAGTATATGTTCACTGACTTACGACTGGATTGTCAGACTTTGCTGTTGGTCCAGTGATTAAGAATCTGCCTGCCAATGCAGGGGACACGGGTTTGATCCCCAGTCTGGGAAGATTCCACATGTTGCGGGGCAACTAAGCCCGTGGGCCACAACTACCGAGCCTGCACACGTACAGCCTGTGCTCTGCAACAAGAGAAGACACCGCAATGAGAAGCCCATGCCCCACCACTAGAGTAGACCCCGCTCGCCACAACTAGAGAAAGCTGCTGCTACTGCTAAGTCACTTCAGTCGTGTCCTACTCTGTGCAACCCCATGGACTGCAGCCCACCAGGCTTCTCCATCCACGGGATTCTCCAGGCAAGAACACTGGAGTGGGTTGCCATTTCCTTCTCCAATGCACGAAAGTGGAAAGTGAAAGTGAAGTCGCTCAGTCGTGTCCGACTCTTAGCGACCCCATGGACTGCAGCCTACCAGGCTCCTCCATCCATGGGGTTTTCCAGGCAACAGTACTGGAGTGGGGTGCCATGGCCTTCTCCCAGAGAAAGCTGGTCTGTAGCAATGAAGAAATTTTTTTCAAAAAATTGGATGGTCCATCCTCATGTGACCGACGAGGAGTTGCATCAGCAGCTAAACAGGCCACAGGTGGGACTAGAACACAGGACTGCAATCCCACCGCCTGGTGGCTCTCAGCATCAACTCTGTCTAAGCCTGTCTCTGTAGGTGCCGCTCAGGGATGGAGATGTGGGTGTCCGAGAGGAATAAGAGTGTGCGTCTAAAGGTGCGTGGACAGGATGTGTGTGAGGTGGTAGCGGGGAGTCCATGTGTATGCATGTGTGGCTTTGGGAAGTGCATTTCTAGGGCAGAACCCACTTCATCACCTTTCCTGCTGCCATCACCCACATCCTCAACACATGGATGTCCACTCAACAGCAGCTACTGAGCAGCTTGCACTCCCGGAGCAACTGTACTTGACTGTGCGGATGGTCAAGCATGGAGGAAGCGATGTGGCTCACGGCTGACCAGCATGGTCATCAGACAGCCTTCTCCTTAGCTATTTATTTTTACATAACCCCGACCTCCCAGCATCTGTGTTGCTTCAGTAACAGGCCTTCATGAGACTGGACAAGAGGCAGATAGCTTCCCAAGGCTCCAGCACATAGCACAGAGCCTGTCACATAGAAGATGCCCCGTGAGAAGGGAATGAATGAAGTGAGTCAGTGTATCATTGAGACAAGGGAAGCTGTCCAGGCAAGAACAGGCCAATGCCCTGTGGCACACACACATCTGGACACCTCTGTCTTCAACATCCCCAGTCCCCCTGCTGGCCTTTTGCTGAGACCTACCCCACGACAGGGGAGCTCACTCATGTTAAAAATCAGACCTGGTGAACTTCATTCATGCATCAGCATCTCCTTAATGAAGTCTTAAAAAAATGCACACACAGCTCTGCTGCTTGCAAACATTACACACTCCCTGCTGGCTTCATCTTTCTCCAGTTTAGAAAATCAACAAGACAGGCTGGAGAAAAAGGCTTGAATGAAGACACACAGTCTGGCTCCGAGAAGTGATGATTTCCTCGTGTGTCACATGCCTCCCCCTGAGAGGCCTCTTTCTGGTGGGTTATGGGAGTGTCCAGCCACCCGTGGACAATAGCAGAGGCTGACATGCCTTTTGGGGGTTCCCCTGTTGTATCAGCATCCTAATTTTAATTCCTGCATCTGCATATGAAACTAAAAGGTGTTTCCCAAGCATCCCACTTGCGCTGAGAGCCTCCTAGCATCACAGCAGAGTTCTGGGTTCTCAGTGACTCTGTCTGTCCTTCTGTCTTTGCTCCTCTGTCTCTCTGTATCTCCCCATCCCAATTCCTCAAGAAAAGGATGATCTGAGTGGGAAGACGGGGTCCCCTTGGGTCCTACCCTCTGCTCCCTCAGACTCTGGGTCCCAAGCTGGGGCTTGAGGTGATGGGAAAAGACTGGAACCCCTCCCTCATTGCCCCCTCCCCCATTGCCCACTCAGAGACACACAGGAACACTGTGTGTCCCAGCCCCCAAAGTCTCCACCCATCACCCATGCGCCTCTGTACACATCACACCGTTCCTTCCACTGCTTCCGCCCTCAGGTCACCATGGTGACAGCACTCCAGCGCTGATGCTATTTCCCAGAATGGACAGAAACAGTCCCCCACTCTGAGGACCGCCTTCCCGGAGCTCCCCTTCATGGACTAACTCCACCCACCCCTCCAGTTGGTTGCAGGGCTCTTCAGCTCTGCCCACTGCCAGTCTGATGCCCCTGCAGAATGAAGAGGCCTGGGAGGGGAGGAAGCCAAGCAGGGAAGGGCTGGGCTCTGGTGGAAGAGGGGAGGAAGGGTAGGAGGGAAGAGCTGTGGGGACCTGAGTTTGCTCGGCCTGGCCCTCAGGGGCTAAAGAAAACCTGGCGTGAGGGGCAATGGGGCCCAGGGCCTGGGAGTCAGAAGGCCTGGGCCCAGTGCCTGCTCTCTACCGCCTCGCCCTCAGGACACTGATCAAAGACCCTTTCCAGATGCTCTTCTGCAGCAGAGCGTATGGAACAAAGTAGCCAAAGAGCATCATCAACAAGGGATGAAGTCTGAGGATGGGTCAGGGCGGCTGAGGGGAACCAGACAGAGCCCAGAGCCAGGGGCCAGGAACCCAGGGCACTTCCCAAGGAGGCGAGCAGGACCAGGCACAGCCTGGCAGGGGCTCAGGGGAAAGAGCCAGTATGGGAAAGGGGGCAATTAAGAGGGGAGCATGGAAATGGGAAGAGAGTGGGTCCCATTCTGGTGTGAGAGGCCCAGAGACTGCCCGCTCCTGGCTCCATCCCAGGTGGGTGCCCGAGGGCCCCTCCAGAGGAAGTGTTGTTGCATCTGTTTCTGGGGTAGAGGGTGGAGGTCAGGGGTGGAGGCTGGTAGGGGGTGCTGCTAGGATGGGTGCCTCAGCCCTGCTCCACCCCAGGTCATTCTCACTGGAATCCCATGTGGAGAGAGGCAGAAGCACAACCAGAAATGTTCCAGCAAAAAAAAAAGACACAGTGGTTCTCAGCAAACTTTTTGGCTAGAACATTTCCAGCTGGGCTCCAGGCACTTCCGGGGTCTACCCTTTTCTCAGATGGCTTCCAGCTGACCCTCTCCCACTCTCTCACTCAGCTCAAAGCTCTCCTCTTCTTCGTCAGGTGACAGAGCCACGCCCCTCAGCCCCATACCCTGGGACCCCCACCATGAGACCCAGGACTGTCCATTTCCCTCAGGGCTGGGGTGCCCAGGACTGGGTGTGGGGTTCTGTCCCCCAAGGGTCTTAGGGGCCTGGATCGTGGAGACTGGTACCACAACGGCCAATGGTGTGTGTATTTGGCCAGAGAGGCGAAGGCCTCTGCTTCCATTAAGGGGGGAGAGTCACGTAAAGGCAGAGAGGCTGGACGATGACTTGACAGTCCCATTGGCAGCGAGTCCTGTGCCCAGCAGGGGGTTCTCCAAGGGGGCCCCACCCCTTGGCCCAGCCATATGTTCTGAGTACCAGGTTGGCCCCCTGGGTAGCCTGAAGGCAGCGGCTCCAAGAGGGATCAGAGTCTCCCACCTGCTGCGCTCAGTCGGAGTAGGGGTGAGATGAAGGGTGGCGGGCCTTACCCCAGCCAATGCTTAGGTAGAGCCTGAAGACGCGCTGCTCGGAGAAGACGGACAGGGCCAGCAGCGAGTACAGGTACACCCCCTCCACCAGAAGCCAGTAGTAGTTGGCCGCCACGCAGTACTGCATGAGCAGGAACACCAGGCGACAGCCCAGAGACTCCTGGAGGCAGAGGAAGGGTCCTCAGGGGACAACAGCTCTGCCCCTGCCTCTCTTGACCCTTCTCCTGGTCCCGCCCCAGCTGCTATTCTGCCAGAGCGAATGCAGGATGACACAGCTGACACCTTCCTGCCCGGGCCAGTGCTAAGACCCTGACCTGCTCTATCTAGCTCATGGGGTCCTCACTATCCTGGAGGAAGGAAACTAATCCCCATACAGGTGAGAAAACGGAAGTTCAGAGAAGTAAATAACTTATGCCTGCAAATGAGTAAGTGGTAGAACTGGAATTCAAACCCAGGTCTGTCTCCAAAAACCACTCCCCAGAGTCAAACAGTACCCTCTCTATGGGCAGGGCAGTCTCTTCCTCCTCAGACTGGAAGCTCCCCAGGGTGCACTGCCTCTCCCATCAGACTGGACTGGGGGATTCTGCAGAGTGGACAGCCTCTCCCGTCAGACTGGGGCTTCTCAGGATGGACAGCCTCTCCTATCAGACTAGGGGCTCCCCAGAGTGGACCGCCTCTCTCATCAGACTGAGGGCTTCCTGACGACCAGGTCAGAGCAGCTCTTGTCTTCCTTTGTGCCAGGCCTGGGTGGGGTAGGGAAGCCAGACCATCCACCCTCCCCAAGTCCTCCCTGGACACACCACACACCTGGTAGGAGAGGAGCCCGTCCCACTGATGCTGCTGGGCGGCCGTGCTGTACATCCACTTGAGGACCGTGTCCTTGATGAAGACGGACAATGCTCGGAGAATGAAGGATGCAAAGAGGTTCAGATGGATATAGTTCCGGGTACAGTGCAGGTGTCTGCAGGAGAAAGCAGGGTCTTCCCTGGCACTATGACCGACAATTCTGCTCCATGAGCCCTGGTTCTCAGGCATGTGTCCGTCCCTGGGACTATGCTCCTGTTTCTCTTCCTCCAAGATGCCCTCATTTCCCATAATCTCGAAAATCCTTTGGATTTCATGTCCCACCTATCCATGAAGCCTTCAGCTGTGTGGTGACTGCCACCTAACCCTCATCTACATTCTATCCTTTTCTCTGCAGCATTTTTCCTTCTACAAAGTCACGTGTAACCCAAGTGATTTGTAGGAAGACCACTTTTCCCACTGGGGACTTGCTTGGCTTCCTGATGACAGCCCTTGTCTAACATGCCTCCAGGCTGCCTTACAGTGACAGATTGGGGTTAAGCACGTGGCAGGAATTCAAAAAGTACTGGATACAACTTCAACATCCTTTCATGTAAAAACAAAAGGAAAATATGAGGACGTTTCTTTACCCAATAAGGGTTGTCCAGCCAAACAAGGAGCCAACCTCATTCTTAACTGAGACATTTTAAAAAGATTCCCTTTAAATCAGGAACAAAATAAGGATTATCTAGCTGTAAGATCTACATATATCACACCTACTCAACTTTGTACTACAAATCCTAGCCACTGTAAGAAGGCAAGGGGAAAAATGGATAAGAACTGGAGATAAAGACACAAAATGGTCATTGTTTGTAGATGATCTTCACAGGAAATCCAAGAGAATCAACACACCAAGTATTAGAACTAGTCAGAGTTCATTCAATAAGGTTGCTGATATGTATGTTTACGTACATCAGCAATAAACAATTAAAAAGTAAATTTAAAAATTCATTTGCACTATTTTTAATTAGTACCTGGAAATAAGTCTAACAGAAGATGGCACAATTTCTATGGAGCATACAGGTAAAGCCTGCTTAAAATAATTAAAGAAGACTCAAATTAATGGAAGAGTCACCAGATTCATGGATAGAGACACTATCTTGAAAGTGTTGATTCTCTTCACATTAACCAATAAATTCAATTCACTCTAATAAAAATCCCAACCGTGTTGGTTTTTCTTTTGATGGAATTTTTAAAAAACTTATAAAGAAGAACAAAGTGATTCAGCTATGCACTTCATGTATCTGTTCTTTTTCAAATTCTTTTCCCAATTAAGCTGTTATAGAATATTGAACAGAGTTCCATGTGTTACACAGTAGGCCCTTGTTGGGTATCCATTTTGTTTATTTTTATTTTTCTGGCCATGATGTGCAGTATGTAGGATCTTAATTCCCCAACCAGGGATCACACCAGGGCCCCTGCATCAGAAGAACAGAGTCTTAACCACCGGACCACCAGGGAAGTCCCAGTTATCCATTTAAAATACAGCAGTGTGTACAGGTCAATCCCAAAGTCCCTAACTATCCCACTCTTCCTCCCTGCTAACCATAAGTGCTCTAAGTCTGTAAGCCTGTTTCTCTTTTGTAAATAAGTTCTGTTAATCAATTATGCTCCAATATAAAATGAAAAGTTAAAAAAAAAAAAAAAACTTCTAAAGAGAGTCAAGGGGACTTCCCTGACAGTCCAGTGATTAAGACTCTGTGGTTCAAATGCAGGGGACATGAGTCCAATCCCTGGTTGGGGACACTAAGATCCCACACGGTATGCAGTCTGGTAAAAATAAATTAATTAATTTTTTTTAAAAAGAAGAGCCAAGGGCCAAGACTAGTACAGACTCTCCTAAAGAATCACAGTGTAGGGGCCCCTGCTGTAAGAAAACCAAGATTTTCTGATGAATCTAAGTAGTTATGGCACCGTGGTTATCAAAGGGACAGGTAAATAGACCAACGGAAGACAATCCAGATGACAGAGACCCACCCAGGTGTAGATAAGGCTCACCACACAGCAGAAACCAGGGGTGGAAAGGGGGCTATCCGTAAGTGGTCCTGATGCAATTAACTATATGCATATGTGGAAAAATGAAATCAAATCTCTTATTTTCACTATGGACAAAAATAAATTCTAGGTTCACCAAAGAGCTATAAGGGATGTGTAAAGCTTATGATGCTAGGATAAGGAAAGATTTCTTAAGACCATAAAGAAATTTGGCCTTTGGGGGAAAAATTGATAAATTTTTTTATCAATTGGAAAAATGAATTTTTATTAATTGATAACACTTACTGATGAATTATGTTTATCAACAGATTCAGATACTTGATATATTTTATTCTGTTAAAATTAAGACTTTTGTTTATCAATAGAATCAGATACATTGATATATTCCATTCCATTACAATTATTAAGGCACCATACAGTAAGTGAAAAAATAAACCACAGACTGAGATGATATATCCTGGATTACTATCCAGAATATATAAGGAACGCCTAAGATCAAAAGAAAAAGCCAAATCAGCCAATAAAAAAGTAAGCCAAGGATATGAACAAGCAATTCACAGAATGAAACATAAAAAGTCTGCTAGATCTCTCTAGGAATCAGTGATATGCAAATTAAAATCATAATGAGATACTTCACACACTTCAGATTAGCAACAATTAAGTCTGAAAATAGGAAATATTGGTGAGGATGTTAAGCCAAGGGAACTCTCATATATTACCACTAAGAGGGCAAACGGGCCTGACCACTTTGGAAAACAACTTCACAGCACCTAATACATTTGCAGCAGCACGTCGCATTCAGACCAGGCACTTCTACTCAGAGGCATGTGCCCCTGGAGCCACGCACAGGGGGTCATGGGTAAGCATGTTCATCTTAGCAATGTTTATAATTGAGAAAAGAAGAAGAAAGAGAGAAATGCCTCAAATGTCCAGTAAAAGGACAACAAATAAACTGCAATGGAGTGATGGTTCAAATGAGTGAATCAGAACCACCTGTATCATTTGTGAATGAACCTCACAAAAATACAACATCAGGCCAAAAATAACACTGCTGAAAAGTATGCCCAACATGCCATTAAAGATTCGCAAGATCCATGCTATATGGTTTTATAGATACTTAGAAATGCAATAAAAGTATAGAGAGAGGCATCAGAATTATAAGCAGCCCCAGAGGAGTTCCCTCTGGTGGGGAGGAAGGGTGATCCTGAGAAACTTAACCTTGCCACTGGGCTCTAGTTCCTGGGCTTCGGGGTGTGTGTGCACAGGTGATTACAGTCCCAGACACTGTATTTTCAGATCTCTAAACGTTTCCTAATAAAAGGGGAGACTATTCTCGAGTGGATGTATTTATGGAGCACTGACTGTGTGCCCAGCCCTGACTGTGCCAGAAGCCATGGGGACACAGGAGGAATGTTGCCTCTCCTGCTCCTGCTGGCTGGTGTCCTGAGTTCCCAGCCCTCGGAATTCCTCCTGCCCTTGAACCTGGCCCTCCTGGCCCACCACCATCAGTGCAGAGGGCGTGGGAAGGGCCTGGTACTCTGAAAGGAATGGGTAGACCTGGGGAAGAAATTTTCCACGGGAGCAGACAAACTCCAAAGAGAGCAGAATCACTAACCCGGTGAGGTCTCCTAAAATCATACTGAACTCCCCATCACTTGAGACATAGGCTCACAGGAAAGGACCTCCTCTCCTCCCATCATCCACCGGGAAGGCGTGCGGCATGTGCGCATGTGTCTGCTTTTCCTTTTCTGCGGTATTACATGCACACATGTACACGGTACAGATTAGCCTAAGTACACAGCGCTGTGGGCTGTGTTTTCAGCCTCAGAGTCTACGGTGTGGCCTTGCTGGACATCTCTTAGGAGAGGACTCTGCTATTCTGTCGCTTTAGTTTGGTGCCCCCTCCTCTATATGGGGACAGAGTGATGGGTCAGGTGGAAGCAGCCCCCTTACCTGAAGCCCAGGAGGATGGCCGAGGCGACGACCAGCGCGGAGAAGGAGAGCGCGTAGCCCACGGTGTAGATGACGTAAAGAGACAGGAGCTGCCGCTCCGGGGAGCTCTGTGTGCACACCGGGGACACGGCGTACAGTGGGCACCCAAGACCCTCCTCTCCCACAGCCTGCTTACCCAGGGGACGGGGAGACTCAGCCCCACTGGGATCCCAGAACTGAGGAATCACCTATGGTGATGATCCCCAGATTTCAAGGACTTTGTTCTAAGGCCAGAACACACCACCTGTGTCCAGAAGGCGTGGTGAGCAAAGCCTCAGAGGCAGAGGGGTGGGCAGGTGGAGATAGACCTACCCGGCAGATGGCCCGGGTCCCTGCTCCCATGAACTTGGCCCCCTGCTGCCCCCTCCCTCGCCTCCTCAACTCACGCGGTCCCCTCGCTTGGAATCCTCACACTCGGACAGGTCCCTCCAGGGCAGGCTTGAGTTGTCCTTGTGCAGCCACAGGCCATCCGCGGTGCAGAACCGGTAGACGTGGCCCTGCAACACTGGGGCGGAGACACGGGGTGAGCCTCGGCCCGAGGCCACCTGCCTCACCCCCTCCCCACCTGGGGGTCGACCTGTGACCCTGTGACCCCTACACACACGCTCGGGTCTTCCTCTCCTGCCACGTGTCTGTTTCACCCAGGAACAGGAAAGGTCACAAAGGGGACCTGCCCAGGCCCCGCCTCAGCCTTTCCTCTTAGCCACCCTGGAATGCAGTTTGATGAACCCACACTTTTGAGATAAGGCCACACCATTTCCAAGGCAGAGGAACCATAGATCAAATTGCCAACATCTGTTGGATCACTGAAAAAGCAAGAGAGTTCCAGAAAAACATCTACTTCTGCTTTATTGACTATGCCACAGCCTTTGACTGTGTGGATCACAACAAACTGTGGAAAATTCTGAAAGAGATGGGAATACCAGACCACCTGACCTGCCTCCTGAGAAACCTGTATGTAGGTCAGGAAGCAACAGTTAGAACTGGACATGGAATCAACAGACTAGTTCCAAATCGGGAAAGGAGTACATCAAGGCTGTATATTGTCACCCTGCTTATTTAACTTATATGCAGAGTACATCATGAGAACTGCTAAAGTGGATGAAGCACAAGCTGGAATCAAGATTGCCGGGAGAAATATCAATAACCTCAGATATGCAGATGACGCCACCCTTATGGCAGAAAGTGAAGATGAACTAAAGAGCCTCTTAATGAAAGTGATAGAGGAGAGTGAAAAAGTTGGCATAAAACTCAACATTTAGAAAACTAAGATCATGGCATCTGGTCCCATCACTTTATGGCAAATAGATGGGGAAACAGTGGAAACAGTGACAGACTTTATTTTTGGGGGCTCCAAAATCACTGCAGATGGTGACTGTAGCCATGAAATTCAAAGACACTTACTCCTCGGAAGAAAAGTTATGACCAACCTACTCAGCATATTAAAAAGCAGAGACATTACTTTGCCAACAAAAGTCTGTCTAGTCAAAGCTGTGGTTTTTCCAGTAGTCATGTATAGATGTGAGAGTTGGAGTATAAAGAAAGCTGAGCACCGAAGAATTGATGCTTTTGAACTGTGGTGTTGGAGAAGACTCTTGAGAGTCCCTTGGACAGCAAGGAGATCAAACCAGTCCATCCTAAAGGAAATCAGTCCTGAATATTCATTGGAAGGACTGCCGCTAAAGCTGAAACTCCAATACTTTGGCCACCTGATGCGAAGAACTGACTCATTTGAAAAGACTATGATGCTGGAAAAAATTGAAGGCAGGAGGAGAAGGGGATGACAGAGGATGAGATGGCTGGATGGCATCACCAACTCAATGGACTTGAGTTTGGGTAAACTCCGGGAGTTGGTGATGGACAGGGAGGCCTGGTGTGCTGCAGTCCATGGGTCTCAAAGAGTCGGACACGACTGAGCGACTGAACTGAACATACTGTTTCCATGTCCCTTGCCTCAAATCTCACTCAGACAAGGCTCAGTGCTGAAGACCTATGGCCCTGGCAGACTCACTGCCACACCTGCGATTTCTGATTCTTGGAACTCAGGGCCACCTCCTTGGGCAAAGTAGACCTCAGCTATGGGAATACCAGACCACCTGATCTGCCTCTTAAGAAATCTGTATGCAGGTCAGGAAGCAACAGTTAGAACTGGTCATGGAACAACAGACTGGTTCCAAATAGGAAAAGGAGTACGTCAAGGTTGCATATTGTCACCATGTTTATTTAACTTATATGCAGAGTACATCATGAGAAATGCTGGACTGGAAGAAACACAAGTTGGAATCAAGATTGCTGGGAGAAATATCAATAACCTCAGATATGCAGATGACACCACTCTTATGGCAGAAAGTGAAGAGGGGCTAAAAAGCCTCTTGATGAAAGTGCAAGTGGAGAGTGAAAAGGTTGGCTTAAAGCTCAACATTCAGAAAACGAAGATCATGGCATCTGGTCCCATCACTGCATGGGAAATAGATGGGGAAACAGTGGAAACAGTGTCAGACTTTGTTTTTCTGGGCTCCAAAATCACTGCAGATGGTGACTGCAGCCATGAAATTAAAAGACGCTTACTCCTTGGAAGGAAAGTTATGACCAACCTAGAGAGCATATTCAAAAGCAGAGACATTACTTTACCAACAAAGGTTCGCCTAGTCAAGGCTATGGTCTTTCCTGTGGTCATGTATGGATGTGAGAGCTGGACTGTGAAGAAGGCTGAGCGCCGAAGAATTGATGCTTTTGAACTGTGGTGTTGGAGAAGACTCTTGAGAGTCCCTTGGACTGCAAGGAGATCCAACCAGTCCATTCTGAAGGAGATCAATCCTGGAATTTCTTTAGAAGGAATGATGCTAAAGCTGAAACTCCAGTATTTTGGCCACCTCATGCGAAGAGTTGACTCATTGGAGAAGACTCTGATGCTGGGAGGGATTGAGGGCAGGAGGAGAAGGGGACGACAGAGGATGAGATGGCTGGATGGCATCACTGACTTGATGGGTGTGAGTCTGGGTGACCTCCGGGAGCTGGTGATGGACAGGGAGGGCTGGCGTGCTGCGGTTCATGGGGTCGCAAAGAGTCGGACACGACTGAGCGACTGATCTGATAAAGTGGCCACAGAGCTCCCGAGAGAAGGAAAGAGACACATCCCTTCCTTCAGGAAGCCCCAGTCTGAAGGGAGACATAGCCCCACCTCAGGGAGCCCCAGTCTGAGGGGAGACACAGCCCTGCCTCAGGGAGCCCCAGTCTGAGGGGAGACACAGCCCTGCCTCAGGGAGCCCCAGTCTGAGGGGAGACACAGCCCTGCCTCAGGGAGCCCTAGTCTGAGGGGAGACACAGCCCTGCCTCAGGGAGCCCCAGTTTAAGGGGAGACAGCCCCATCCTCAGGGAGCCCCAGTCTGAGGGGAGATACAGCCCCAGGTCAGGGAGCCCCAGTCTGAGGGGAGACACAGGCCTGCCTCAGGAAGTTCTAACCTGATGGAGGAGACCCAGTCCTATTGTCAAAGATCACCTGATTTAAAAGGAATACATAGCTAATGGCAGAGATTCAGTCCTTAGAGACCCTCTGTTCGAAGAGGGGGAGAACTGGCTCCTCCCTTCAAGTAACTCCAAGTAGCCGGAGATGGAGGCTGTCCTCGGAGACCTCCCAGTCTGAGTGGGGAGCCCCTGTCCTCCAGGAGCTCCCCGTCTGGGAGAGGAAGGAAGTGCAGTGTCTGACTTCAGAGAATTGAGACTCTCACAGAAAGAAGAAGGTGCTTAGAAAGCAATAACATCAATGTGAAGAAGAGAGGTCACACACAGGCCCAGCAGAATTGGGGGCAGGGTGTCCCTGTGCCCTTCACACCCTGCCTTTTTGGCATCTGGTGCTGGAGCAACTGCCCTGCTGGGCCTCAGTGTCCAACATCCAGGAAGCAGGTTGGCTGGTGGCCCTGAGTTTGCAGTGAGGTCACAGTGATAGGGGCTTACTTGTGTCTGAGAGGTAATATAAGTCTGACCCCAGGACCAGGAGACCAGGGACAAAAGCGGGGACAGATTTTGCACCGGAGGCGGGGCGGTGTCAAGGAGGGGACTGGGGGCCAGGACAAGTTTTAAAAGACTGAAAGGACTTCCCTGGTGGTCTAGTGGTTAAGAATCCACCTACCAATGCAGGGGACACGTGTTCGACCGCTGGTCGAGGAAGATCCCACGTGCCGGGAGCAACTAAGCCTCTGTACCACAACTTCTGAGCCCAAATGCCACAACTAAGACTCGACGCAGCCAAAAATAAATAAATACATATATATTTTTTTAATTCTAAAGGGAAAAAGATTTTAAAGACCAGATTCCCCAGGTGTGGGAAGAAGGCTCAGTGTGAGGGAGAGAGGGAGGCCCTGGCTGGCAGGGGCTGCTCAGAAGTTTCCAGGTGAGGCAGCAGTAAGGACAGGTCTGCGCAGGGGGCTCATTAACACGCATGTCTGACAGCAGCATCACCAGCCCAGGTCCCCCGCCAGGGCCCAGGAGGGACGCGCCATCGAGGCTGGGGCTGCATTTCCTAGTTCACAAACTGTCAAGCCACCCACTGCTGTCATATGCCCGACATCTTCATTTTAAGGGCTGGGGCAACCCTCCACCTACATGGTCAGACACCTTCAGGGCCTGTCAGCGGGACCCTGGTCCCCTGAGCCAGTCCCCAGCTTGCAGCTCACTCTCTCCTTTCTCCCACTGCTCTTCAGAGACCCTGAGCAGGGTCCTGATTTAGGAGACAGAAGGTATCTGGTAATACCATGGGGCTAAGTCAGCTTTTGACATCACAGCTTCTGGAAGAACCTGCATTTTAAGAGACTTCCCCGGGGAAGAGAAACAAAAGCCTGAAAAATCGAATGGTGGGACTGCCCTCAGCAGGAGACGCCCCCGACACAGGATGAACAAAATCAAAAAAGGACAAAGGCAGAGAAGGAGTGGTACCAGGTCTGATTTTAAGCGACTGGACGAGCCCCCGGACGTCTCTCTGATCTGCTGCGTGAGTGCCTAGAATTCTTCCCCAGGGGTTGAGTCATCTGATATGACAGCAACACCAGCCTTCAGGGGTAATGACCCCAGAGCAGTGATGGAGATCTGGGCTGATTCCACGGGGTGTGAGACTGGTGTCAGAGCCTTCTCTGGAGGCCCGTTGAGATGGGAGGAAGTGGGGAGAGGTGAGGAGGCAGAGGGGCCAGGGAAGGGAGAGGACCCAGCAGTGGAGCCCAAACCATGGAAGTACCACTGACCCAGGACGCAGCAGTGTGACCCTAATAACACTCAACTCGCCACAGGGGAACAGGGTCTGGCAGCCAGGAGGCACACAAATGGGTGCTTTCCTTCCTCTCTCAAGCCCTCTCTGCAGGCTGCACTCTCACAGAGTCAGGTTTTGAGCACCTGCTGTATGCCTGACACCTGAGAACATCACAACCACCTTACAAGGTTAGGCGTCGAGAATCCCATTTTACAGATGGAGAAACTGAGCCTCTAAGAGGCTGAGTGACTTGCCCAAGATCATCCAGCCAGGGAGTGGCAGAATCAGGATCACAGCCCCTGGCTCTCTGCTTCTAGAGGCCAAAAGGCCAAGAGTCAGCACCTAACTCGCTGCTAACAGTCCACCACGGCCTTGTGCTATTTCTCTGCCCTTCCTCTGGCCCTGGATTCACCAACATTCCGCATCTTCCCAGCAGGTCCTCTTGGCAGTGTGGGGCCCCTGCACCCTGCCATTCCTGGGCTCTCTTCTCAGGGCGAGCTGGGAGGATGGGGAGGTGGAATGTGCACAGATTCGTGTGTCACTGGCACAGTGTCAAGGGATCTCTGCATCCCTGCAAAGCTTGGTAAGCCTATGCAAATGCATCTGTCAATTACCCTTCATTAGCAGCAAATATTAAAAGCCAGAACTGTTCCTGGCCCGGCTGTGGTCCCCAGGCGCCCATCCTGGCTGGAGATGGGGTGGGTCAGGGCCCAGCCCAGCTTATCAGGCCAGCCTTATCTGGCCCGGGAGCTACTGGTATATCATAACCAGAAGCTTGGCTCTGGTCTTGTCAACACCAGGAGGCAGCCGGCCACGAGCCAGGAAGCCTAGGGAATATTTCATTAAGTCAGACCCTGGTGCTGGAAATAAAACCCCCAATTAAACACTTCCCCTCCCGGAAACTGCAGCGGCGCCTGTAATCAAGCTAACAGCCGCCCTTCCACGTGGACGCGGGCACTCAGGGCTGTGGAGAGGCGCTCATGAATCCATTAGCTCCTGTACCCTGGCAACAGCAGTGGCCAGCACGGACTCCTGGGTCCCCAACTTCCAGACCAGGATGCCGAGATTCAAAGAGGGCAGTCACAGGACCTCCCTGGAGTGCAGGAATGAGGGTCAAAGCCAGGGCTGGAACTAAAGGCGCCAGCTTGGACTCCGGGTGAGGGGCTGTGCTTCACATCAAGGACTAGAGGAAGACCTCAAGCTCAAATCCTGGTTCTGCCCTCAACCAGCTATGGGACCTGGGGCAGACCTCCCTGGGTCTCAGTTTCCTCATCTGTAAAATGGAAACCATGATAACTTCCCAGGTCAGTGGTGTGAAGACTAGAAGTGAAAGCATGTGAAATGCCTGGTAGCTGTGTGTGTGTGTGTGTGTGTGTGTGTGTGTGTGTGTGTGTGTGTGCTCAATCATGTCCAACTTTGCAACCCCGTGGACTGTAGCCCACCAGGCTCCTCTGTCCATGGAATTTTCTAGGCAAGAATACAAGAGTGGGTTGCCATTTCCTTCTCCAGGGGATCTTCCCAACCCAGGGTTGAACCCATGTCTCTTGCGTTTCCTGCATTGGCAGGCAGATTCTTTACCACTAGCACCACCTGGGTGCCTGGCTGGCCTTCAGAACACAGTCACAGTGAAAGCCCTGCTCCTGCCCAACCCCGTCCACACCAACCCCTGCCCGATTCCTCAAAAGAGGGCCCTTCAATGGGGCTGGGCTGGAACTTAGGACCCTGCCGCAGCTGAAATCCCTCTAGGACCAGCAGGGGGCCTCGGCTTCCTTCTGCAACCCTGGGCTGCTGCGAAAGCTCCTCCAGGGAGGCACCTGTCAGAGTTACCAAGAATTGTGAGTTATAGGCTATTTTTAAAGCATTTTATGACTCTCCTATAATTAGAACCAAGCTCACAAACAGGTAGGGATCAGGAGAGGGTGCAGCTAATGAGACTGGAATGATTTGTAACGAGCAGCTCAGCTGTTGGCCAGGAAGCGAGGTTGCTGGAGGGCCCTCAGGTGGGAGCAGGCTCTTGGACACCACTCCAGCCTCTTGGTTTCCAGAGAGAAAATCCTGTGGACACAAGGCATCTCCTCTGGAGCCCTTCCTTCCCTGACTCACCTGCCCCTACCCTTTCCGTGCAATCCCCAGTTCTGAATTAGAGGGGTCTGCGTTCAAGGACTTGGCTGGCATCCCTGGGATGCTGTACAGTCCTGAGGCCTGGCACCGTCTCCGAGCTGGTGCCTAAACATCCTCCACCCTGGAGGGCCCTCCTCCCTCTCCTCCATCCACCTGTTCTTTAAGGCCTGGCCCCAGTGACACCTCCCTCTGGAAGCCTTCCTAATGCCATACCCCAGGCAGAAGAGGTGGCTCTGACCTCCCTCGGCACCACTTCCCAGGCTCCCGAGCAACCTCTTCAAGCCCCGTGGGAAAGTCACCCCTTCGCCCCAAAGCTCGCATATTCACACACCCTCTAAGGTCTCACTGACATCCCCAGCTCTTAACACAGACCTGCCCTGGGTAATTGTTTCGAATTTAATTATTTCTCGAGTCACTCATTCCTCTGCCCTGCCCTGCGCCCCAGAAGGCTGACCCCTGTGGACAGTATCACTTGAGCTCCTGGCCCTCTGCGGGGTTTAGCTAATGGGAGGCACTGGCAGGACGTAGGAAGACAGCCGGAAAGAGAGGCTGGGGTCTTTCTCCCTTGCTCCCTTTCTGCCTTGATTCTGAGGTTCTGGCAGTGGTTTTTGCCCCTCTGTGACCACGGCCCTGTCCTGCTGGTGGCCTCTCCATCACCATGACCTCCAGCTGTCATGAGGGCACCACAGCCCTGTTCCCGCCCCACTGGGACCTAGGGCTACTAAAGCCTCCCACTCTTATAGTCCTTGGTGCTTTACGTCCCTTGTTGTTGTTTAATTGCTAAGTTGTGCCTGACTCTGTGACGCCATGAACTGTAGCCCGCCAGGCAAGACTACTGGAGTGGACTGCCATGCCCTCCTCTAGGGGACCTTTCTGATCCAGGGATTGAACCTGTGCCTCCTGCATTACAGGCAGATTCTTTACCGCCGAGACACCAGGTTAACCCAGACCAACCTCTGAAGTGGTCCCTCTATCGGGTTCTTTTGAGATTCCCTGCTGAGTGTGTTTTCTCCCAGGACATTGACTAAGATCTGCTCATCTTTCTTCTTTACACTTCTAATTCCCACTATGACATTTTCACTTAGGGCACTCCCTTGATTAGCCCGAGAAAGTTTCAGAACTGCCCCCTCCTCCTCCTCCTCCATGCCCTGGGAGGAGGTGAGGGAAGCCCCCCGTGCCAGCTTCTGCCAAGGGGACAGCCAGGACAGGCCAGAGACAGCGATTATGTTGCAAGAACCCAGGGTGGGTATCTCTGTGGGTCCTTGACTCAGAGAGAGGGGAGAGGGAGGCAGAGTCTGTGATCCCAAGGGTCAAAAAAGGGAGTGAGTTAGTTTGGTCAATAAAGGGAGTGAGGCAGGGAGCGGAGGGTAGAGGCTGGCAGGGGGCCTGTGCAGTGGCTGTTATCTTCATGGAGAAAGCAATAAAACCATGTTCGCTCATAAATGGGCACCACCAGGACCTATTTCCTGCTCAAATAAAATTAAAGGTGATGGATGGAGCCGCGAGTAGCAGGCAGAGCTGGGGGTGGCTTAGTGCTGAGTGATGGGCCCTGTCCTGTGCCTGGCTCCCCTGCGTCTAGAGGGCCAGCCAGCCAGCCAGTCCCAAACCTTTGGGGAGCCAGGAACCTGTGTGTATTGAAGGAAGCAGGGAAGACAAGTCAGGTGGGTGGAAAAAGTTAACAGAAACCATTTTTTAGGAATTTGAAATCCTCCCAACACCCCCATCACCTGGCTATATCCCCCCTCCCACATGATGTCCAGAGGCACAGAGAGGTTTAGAAGTTCAGTCAAGTTCACACAGCCACTTGGAACAGTGTGAAGCAGAATCATAACATTTCATCTCCAGGGAGATGGCAAGCAGTTCACTGCCCTCCCTTGGGGTGGCCCAGCCAGCAGAGGCCCAGGTCGCTCCCCTGTCTCCATGCCCAGACCCACACGCACAGGAACATACATGTGCCCGCACACTGGAGGAAGCCTGGTGCAGAAATGACACACGCTTAATCTGAACCAGACTCCTGGGCTGATTCATGGGTCTGCTCTTCACTCACTGTGAGAGCTTGGAAAAATCATTTAGCATCTCTGGGCCTCAGGTTCCTCCTCTGTAAGAGGGAAGGGTCATCGGAGTACTAGATGAGGTATTCTTGGAGTACTCGGAGCCCTGAAAGGTTGTTGTGAGGATTAAATGACCGTAGGTACATAAAGTGCTTATGGAAGCGCTGCATGAAGGGCACTGGGTCTCCCTGTCTCACCCAGGTGCCTGCCTCTTTCCAGCCCAGGCTCTCAGCATGCCCCTCGGGTTGGGCGGGCATACCACGAGGGCACAGCAGGAGAGTCCTCAGGACTCCAGCTGGGGCTTCGTCTGACCTCCACTCCATGTTCTGAGCTGAAGCTGACGCCAGGCCCTGCCAGGTGCCCTGATGTTCCACTAAGCAGCTGCCTCCTCCAGGAAGCCCACTGGCTTCCCACAGCATGACCTCCCCCTCACACCTACCTCTGGGCCAGTTTCTGCTTGGTCTCAGGCCGCTTCAGTGCACTGTCATTAAGAGCACAGGCTGCCTTCAAATCCTGGCCCTGCCATTGACACGTCATCTAGAGTGAGTGGCGTAAACTTTCTGGGGACTCAGTTCCCCTATCTGTATTACAAGCATACTGGGGGGTCGTTGTAAAGATTACATGAATACTTGCCTTTTATGGCAGGATGGGGCACAAAGCAGGCACTGAATCAGTATCACTATTATAAGACAGTATCTTTTCTCCCTTCCTGAGACTGTGAGCTCTCTAAGGCAAGGGTGCTTGTCTCCTGGGACACACGGCGGGGGCGGGAGCGGGGGAACCACACGGTCTCCCCTTCCAGTCGGAGCTCCCTCTGCAATCTCTGTAGGTCTCTGTACCCAAAGCCCCTCTCACCTACCCAATCACACCCTTCCCACCACAAGGTGTCCCCTACAGGCAGGAGTGAGCTGGGGAGGACTGGAGAACAATCCCACTAAGGCCTGATTACCACTGCCTGGGTTCCTCTGAGCAGTGAACCCCTTGAAAAGTCAGGAGGTGGCTCCAGGGCACTATCAGGTAACCATCGGTCGCTCAGTCATGTCTGACTCCTTGCAACCCCATGGATTGCAGCCCGCCAGGCTCCTCTGTCCATGGGATTTTCCAGTAAGAATACAGGAATGGATTGCCATCCCCTTTCCCAGGGGATCTTCCCAACCCAGGGATCGAAACTATTTCTCCTGCATTGCAGGCAGATTCTTTACCATCTGAGCCACCAGGTAAGTGGGGCACCTACAAACACATGCATACACACACACAGCAATGACATCTCAAACCACCCCACCCCAAGTACCCAGGAGCTGTTCCTGCCTCATCCCTTTCCTGATTACTAGATGCAAGCGGGTGCTCACATTTCTTTCTAAAGTCAGAGCCCCATGCTTTCCCTATAGACACCTGCCAGTACAAGCCTCAGGCCCAGGTTATACCTGATACCACCCCCTATCGCTCCCCACCCCAAGGAAAGGTAGGCAGACCACCATGAGGAGGCCTAAAGACCTCTGGGAGTGGGGACACTGTGTCTCAGTGGAAAGGAAGCAGCAAGCACCCTATGCCAACTCCACCCCCACCCCAGCCTCCTGGACACCAGGGAGGGGAGGTCCACGTGGGCAAGAGGACTCACCGCTGCTGGCCCAGGGTAGGTACCAGGGGCAGCTGACATTCACAAAGGAGCCTGGTGACCCATCAGGCCAGCAGGCATAGTCGTCGAAGGTCCGGTTGCAGAAGAGGTCTGGTGCAGGGGGAAGGCGTTTAGTCCGAGCCTGGCTGGGGCACGTTCTGCTTTCCCTGGCTCCCCACTGGGGAGGCTACCCAGCAGAAAGCTCCCTGCCTAGCATGTTCCCACCCAACAGGCACCACTTAGCAGCAGTGGGACTTGAAGCCAAGTACATAAGGTCTCTGTTTTCTCATCTGTAAAATGGGGTTGACTTCCCAGCCCACAGGGCTGTGCAAGGACCAACAGTGTAGGCAGCATAGATATCAGAACATAATAAGTGCTTAATAAACAATCTTCATGGCCTTTTCTGAAATTCCACACCTCCTTTGACCAGGACGGTGCCTCAGTACCTCTCCAGCCTGAGATCACTTCCTCAGGCGACTGAGTCAGGACCGCAGGTCAGGAACAGAGGCCTGTCTGGCTTCAATCCTCTGTTCTTTAAAACAGCCCACACGAGCCCCCTAAATGTTCATTACTGTAAGCACGTGAGTGGGGCCTTCAGCCCAGGCATAAGCTGGGAGGCGCTGAGGACACAGCATGGAATGGCCTGGGGTCAGCTCCTGGGGGGCCCTGGCGAGGGGGTACAGCAGCTACACGGCTGCACCCCAAGCCATAGGGCAGATGCGGGTCCTAGAGAGGCAAGGGAGGCCAGGCCAGCTTGGGGGGCCTCCGATGGCTCTGGGGAGCTGGCTGGGGGCCCGGCCTGCCCTCACCTGCAGCTGGGGGCGGGGCCTCGGTCAGGAAGCGCTGGCACTGGCGTCGGTACTCTCGCCATTTCTGCACGGTCTCCGAGAGGGACACAGTGGCACCCTGGGGAGAAGAAAGAAAAAGGGGCTCCTTGGGTCCAATTCAAGTCTATTTTACCCCCTGCCCCCACACACTTGGTTTCTTGATCTTTAGGGGATCTTAAGGCCCCACCCCCACTCCAGTACTCTTGCCTGGAGAATCCCATGGATGCAGGAGCCTGGTAGGCTGCAGTCCATGGGGTCGCTAAGGGTTGGACACGACTGAGCGACTTCACTTTCACTTTTCACTTTCATGCATTGGAGAAGGAAATGGCAACCCACTTCAGTGTTCTTGCCTGGAGAATCCCAGGGACAGGGGAGCCTGGTGGGCTACTATCTATGGGGTCCCACAGTGTCGGACACGACTGAAGTGACTTAGCAGCATTAGCAGGGTCCCAAACCCCACAGGCTTTGGCCATCTTTGCAAGGGGGTGAAAACCCAATGAGGGGCTCCAGTGGATGTTTTTACATCTTTATGCCTCCCAGAGCATACCTTGCTGCTGTTGCTAAGTCACGTCAGTCATGTCCGACTCTGTGTGACCCCATAGATGGCAGCCCACCAGGCTCCCCCATCCCTGGGATTCTCCAGGCAAGAACAGTGGAGTGGGTTGCCATTTCCTTCCCCAATGCATAAAAGTGAAAAGTGAAAGTGGTCACTCAGTTGTGTCCGACTCTAGCGACCCCATGGACTGCAGCCTACCAGGCTCCTCCGTCCATGGGATTTTCCAGGCAAGAGGACCAGAGTGGGTCACCAGTGCCTTCTCCGAGTGTACCTTGAGGTGTAGTAAATGTCCAACCCATGGCTACTGAAAGGATGCTGTTGGGGTGAGTGGAGGAGGGGGAGGGGAGAGCATGTGTGTCTCAGTCATGGTTTCATCTGCCCCGACCCAGCAGAGATTTCCTGAGGGCCCTGGGGTCTGTGACTGCCACGGGCTCCTTTCCAGTGCCCAGTCAACCTGCCTGTGAAGTTCTCACACTTTCATCCACCATTCTAGAAGGGGACACGCAGGCTCAGAGTGGGAGAGGGGCTCAGTCAAGGTCACACAGCACTCCAAGGAGCAGAGCTAAGGCTAGGACCTGGAGCCTCCCAGATCAGTGACTTGGAGCAGTGGGTGATGTGGGCTGTGGTGAGCTAAGGCTAGGACCTGGAGCCTCCCAGACCAGTGACTTGGAGCAGTGGGTGATGTGGGCTGCGGTGAGCTAAGGCTAGGACCTGGAGCCTCCCAGACCAGTGACTTGGAGCAGTGGGTGATGTGGGCTGCGGTGAGCTAAGGCTAGGACCTGGAGCCTCCCAGACCAGTGACTTGGAGCAGTGGGTGATGTGGGCTGCGGTGAGCTAAGGCTAGGACCTGGAGCCTCCCAGATCAGTGACTGTTGGAGCAGTGGGTGATGTGGGCTATGGTGGGGTTCAATGCTGCAGACCTTGGTACTATTTCCCAACCTCCGGGACCTAATACCTGATGATTGGAGGTGGACCTGATGTAATAATAGAAATAAAGTGCACAGTAATTGTAACACACCTGAATCATCCTGAAATCATTCCCCCCGCCCCCAGTCCATGGAAAAACTGTCTTCCACAAAACTGGTCTCTTGTGCCCAAAAGGGCACTGCTCTAGCATCCCTCCTACAAAATGCAACCATGTTATCTGGGAGGTCAACACAAGCCTGCACTGTCCCCTTCTAGCATAACAACATGGGTCAAACATCCATGCAGCTCTATCAACTGGAGAAAGAGAAGTCTTGAGGACATGGGGTGAAGGGGTCAGAAAAGTTCCAGGACACAGAGATCAGGCCTGCATTGGGAGGGGCCCCCCTATCTGTGAGCAGGGGGATAAGAAGATCCACTTTCAGATGAGGTAACACAACCGGCTTTTAGACAGACCCGAGCAGATGCACCCAAGAGAGAATTATCCATTCCCAGACACTGTAGTGTACTTCCTTTACATATGTCTTGGGACTATGTTTCTTTTTTATTTGTGTTTTTTCCTGAGCAGGCTTAAGATTCTAAATATTCCTCACTTAGAGGCTGCAGACACACAAATGACCAGGGAGCCCCTTGGATAAAATTTAGAACCTATACATAATTTAAAACAAAATTTCCCTTTTTAAAATCACAACAATAAGCATTTGTGCTGAAATTAAAACAGGTTCCTTTGGGGAGCTTGCATCCTTGACTGGTGGTGCCCTAAGCACACTGGATCTGGTGTCTGGGTAATCTTGCCCAGATTTAGCTGAGTCGTGGTTTGTAACAGGGATCTCTGGTTTCTGAGATCTAATGCCTGATGATCTGAGGTGGAGTTAATGTAATAATAATAAAAATAAAGTGCACAATAAATATAATGCACTTGTGGGTGCATTAAGTCTCTTCAGTCATGTCTGACTCTTTGCAACCCTATGGACAAGCTCCTCTGTCCATGGGATTCTCCAGGCAAGAATCCTGGAGTGGGTTGCTGTTCCCTCCTCCAGGGGAACCTTTCCGACCCAGGGATAGAACTCCAATCTCTTATATCTCCTGCACTGTCAGGCAGTTTCTTTACCACTAGCGCCACCTGGGAAGCTTGAGTCATCCCAAAATCATCCCCCCACCGCGGTAAAACTGTCTTCCACAAAACCAGTTCCCGGTACCAAAGAGGTTGGGGACCACTGGTTTATGAGACGCTTCCCATAAAGACACAGGTTGTCTTGGGCTCATCCTTGGCTGCCTAGGAAGCCCTGGGGAAGGCGGGAAACAAGCTTGCTTGAGCCCCAGCCACACTCTTAGAGTAAGTGTGCTGAGACCACAGGTGGAGATACCTAAGAGACAGCCCTCTTTTGAGGGCAAATGTCAAGTGTATTTGTTCAATAAAAAAAAAAAAAAAATGAACAAGAAATCAAACCCAACAGCAAAGGCAGTATCACGATTTTAGCTACAACTGAGGGGTCCAAACGGTTTTCACTAAAGCCAGTCCTGGTGGATCAAACCCCAAGACTCTCTTTCCTTCTCCTCCTGCCCCTGAAAATGGCAGCTGCTGGTGTTTGGGGCAGGGAGACTGGGAAGAAATCCCACTCCATCTCTCTTTCCAGGAGGAAAGCAGGCGGGAAGCAAGGTCACTGCTGGGAACTGGGGCAGAAGGTGTGTCAGGGCCAGGGAGTGAGAACGAGGAAGCTCATGGAAGCCAGAAGTCTGAGGGTGTAGGTGGGGAGTGGGGTTAAAGGGTAAGGACAACACCAGGAAAGCCAGACTGGCCACCAACCTCCAGGGGACTTGGAGGCAGAGGCAGCCCTGTCACTTCCCCTGAGCAGAGCTTTGGACAAGAAACTATCTTCAAACTGGCACTCCCTGAGGCAAGGCTGTGTCTCCCCTCAGACTGGCGCTCCCTGAGGTTAGGCTGTGTCTCCCCTCAGACTGGGGCTCCCTGAGGCGGGGCTGTGTCTCCCCTCAGACTGGGGCTCCCTGAGGCAGGCCTGTGTCTCCCCTCAGACTGGGCCTCTCTGAGGCAGGGCTGTGTCTCCCCTCAGACTGGGGCTCCCTGAGGCAGGGCTGTGTCCCCTCAGACTGGGGCTCCCTGAGGATGGGGCTGTCTCCCCTCAGACTGGGGCTCCCTGAGGGCAGGGCTGTGTCCCCTCAGACTGGGGCTCCCTGAGGCATGGCTGGGTCTCCCTCAGACTGGGACTCCCTGAGGCAGGGCTGTGTCTCCCCTCAGACTGGGGCTCCCTGAGGCGGGGCTGTGTCTCCCCTCAGACTGGGGCTCCCTGAGGCAGGGCTGGGTCTCCCTCAGACTGGGGCTCCCTGAGGCAGGGCTGTGTCTCCCCTCAGACTGGGGCTCCCTGAGGCGGGGCTGTGTCTCCCCTCAGACTGGGGCTCCCTGAGGACAGGGCTATGTGTCCCCTTAGGCTGGGGGTCCTCGAGAACAGGGGCTTGGTCACCCCCTCAGATAGAGGGCTTCCTGACAACAGGGTTCGCTGCCATCTTCCTGTACCAGTTGAAGTTCTTCAAATACTGCTCACTTCCGCCCCACCTCTCCCCAGTCAAACACACAAACTACCAGACCTCTGGCCTCTCCCCACCTGGTGTTTATGGAAGTAATACTGTGCCAGGCTCTGGGTGGCAGGTCTGATGGAGGGACATGGGGAACACAAAGATGAGGGCAGAGCCCCTGGCTGAGAGAATCCGCAGGCTCCTCGGGGGTGGGTTGGGGACAAATGCTCTTCAGGACACAGCAGAGAAGGCAGGTGACACTGCTCAGGTTGTGGCAGAACTCGGTGCAGACCCGAGAGTTCTGGGGGAGGTCAGGGGGCCCTCTGGGAGCTGTGAGCGCGGCTTAAGCAGGGGATCTGTGGGGAGAGATTGGGCCCAGCAAGGGCAGAGGGTGGGCATTTCAGTAGAGAGGCCTGGCCAGAACAAAGCGGTAGAGGTGGGACACTACAGCTCCAGGGAGCAAGCCGAGGACGGCTACGGACCGCCGTTCAGGAGAATCTTCTCAGGACCCAGGGCAGCTGGGAGGCTCTGGCCTGGAACAAGGCTGAGGTTAATCAGTGCGGCCAGGCCCGGGGCCCAGGGGGGCACAGTTACATGGAGATGCGTGAATAGCCCTGGCTTTGGGCGCAGAGCCAGGCCTGACCCTGGCTCTCTCATATATTGATTTTCTGACCTTGTCCAAGAGTTTTAACTTCCAGCCTTAGCTCACACCCGCACAGACTGGAAATAACCATAGTCCCTCCCTCCTCATGAGCATTAAGTGAGTTGATGCTAAAAGGCCCCGGTACTTGGAAAACTCAGTCAACAACAGCTGTCCTGGATTTCTGCTGTTGATGGGAAAAAGCAAAGCGTGGTCTGGGCAGCCAGGCTTCCCGGGGAGTCAGGGCCCTACCCCTCCTTCATTTCTAGGATCAACAAACTCCTGGCAGGAGGAAACAAACATATTTTCATGCCAAGGACCGGCCATTCAGCTTAATTCGGGGCATCTTCCAGCTGCAAATGTAGCCAACAGCAAAGCCTCCGTGCCTTCCAGCAAGCAGGAAACTGCGAGGAGGGGCCTGGCCCTGCCCACTGGCCCCCCTGCCCCCGCCCCATTTCATCCCCCTTTGATGTGAGGTCCTGCCCCAGGTCTGGAGAGGAGGGGCTGCGGGGACTGGGTGGTGGAGAGGATTCAGTGATGGAAGCCCTGCCCCTCACAGGCTGCAGAGCTGGCTGGAGATCAGGGCACTTGACGGGCCTGGGTGAGGGCAGGCTGGCAGTTTTTAGAATCAGGACTCACCAGGTGTTATGGGCACTCTCTGCATGGGGGTGAAGGCAAATGGGGGCAATGCCTGGGGTGGAGGTCACGGTAAGGAGGGGGCATCTCTCAGACTGAAGAGTTTGGGGAGGAAGCAGGAGGTGAGAAAGAGGCCAGGAGGGAGCACTGGACAGATAGTCACAGGTCCTGGGCATAAATCCCAGTTGTCTGTTAATGTGGGACTGATGGGACAAATTTTAACCTTCTGGGGCCTCAATTTCCTCATCTCTGACATGGGCACATCACTCTTCTCTAAGAATTCCAGGACAGTTTCAGCAAGATAAAGTAGCGAAAAGCTTTAGGAGTTATCCAGCCCTGTATGAAGGGGTAGTGTTCTAAGGAGGAAGAGCAGGGAGAGAAGGATGCGGAGCGGGTGGCTGCTCTCGAGGTGAGGGACTTTCCAATACCCTGGGAGGGCACACCTCCAAACACTGGCTGCTAACCTGAAGAATTCCTCCTACAGCTTCATGTCTCAGTATGAATAAGTGCATCAGATTCTTTCCTTCTCCGGGAACCTTTTTGACTGAAGGGAAGGAGGAAAGAGAGACCTCTGAGGTGGGGAAAATGGGAGAGGAAAAAGAGGGCGCCAGTGACGACTCTGGGGTCTACCAACTGACGCAGCCCTGCGTCTTCCCCAAGGCAGCACCCCTGGCCTCATCTTCTCTGCCCATCTTCCAGAGCTCAGCCACCACCGACGGCCTCTGACACCTGCAGGGATGGGGCAGCTGGTCCCTGCGCTCTTGGCCCCATTTCTTTTTCCTTAAAGACTCCAGATGCATGAGCAGAAGGGCAGGGAAAGGAAGACCATACACACATTCTCACATGCACAGACCCCTCCCAGGGACACTCTGCCACACACGTTATCACACATGCTGTGGAGCACATGCTTACACACTAAGATGTGACAGAGTCTCTCTCACACACACGAACAAAGATGGTCAGGTACACACACAGAGACCCCTTGGCTGACATGTACTCAGTCACACTGTCGCACACATAGATACAGAGAAAGAGTCACACGTTCTGTCACAAGCACACTATTTCTCACCCACACACGGACACACACTGACAGACACCCATTCACACTCTATGAGGTATGTCATACACACACACACACCCCTTCCCATAGATGCAGTATCACACTTGGAGTCACACACGCACACTGTCAGATACACAATGACACGCTGAGATGTTTCAGACACAGACACACAGGCAGGAAGTCATAGAAGGTCACATGAGTGCAGGGGAGAAACAGGGGTTCATACAACCCCCTTTTCCCCCGTCCCTCTCTCTTTATGTCTCTGCCTCCTTCTCTGTCTCTGTGTATCTCTGTATCTCCTCATCTCTCTCTCACACACAGGGAGGAACCTACTCAGGGGCAGCCTTCTGCTAAGGAAGAGCCTACTTCTTCTCAGAGCCAGGCATCCGAGGGCAGGATGTGGTTTCTTGGTATCTCCTGCTCTGATCCCCACTGGAGTCCGAGTGTGGGAGGGAGTCCAGCTCAAGAACGAAGTTGCACGCTGACCGTGGGGTCCCCTGGACTCCCTCCACCCTTCACTAGAGGGGCCCCCACCTCCAGCCCTCTTCCACCACCCTGGAGAAGGCTTCCAGATGTCCGAGGGCAAGAGGGTCAGAGCCCCTGAGTGACTAAAGCTGCTGTCATGGGATGCCAGTGTCTCAATCCACTCCAGAACACCCACGTGGCGGGGCTCGTGACCCTTATTTACAGATGAGGAAACTGAGGTTCCATTCGCGATGGTCAGGAATATTTGAACCCAGTCTTGGTTGGCTCTAATTTTGGGTGTTAAAGGCTTGCCCTCAGTAGACCAGCTCCCTCACAGGGGTCTTGGGGAGGAAAGGAATAGGGGAGGGGGTGGTCCTTCCCAGCAACAATGGAGTGGCCTAGGTCCCCTTCTTCAGAGGTCAATTCGACCACCACCACCCCCCGCCCGCCTGTACCCCCTCCAGCCTGGCCAGCCTGACTGTGGGTAGCTCACTTGGTTTTCCCTTTGGTCCTGCCTGGATGGGCAGGTATTAGGCACCAGCCCAGCCCTGCACCCCTTTCTCCTCTCTGCTGCTGGTCTGCTGGATTCACTTTATACAGGGAACCCTCCTTTTCTGAGATTTATCCCCCCAGCAGGGACATGGAGGGAGCAACTTAGTCTTGCTGATCTCATGAACAGAAAATAGAAGGCAAAATCCACCAGTGTTTATAGAGTCTTACACGCAGGATGAGTTGTGTCGCAATTACTGCAGTCTGACCTCCAAGCTTGTCACTCAGACCTCCGCGGGCCAGGAATGCTCAAAGCAGGGGCACCCCCCCGAAACTCCCCCTTCTCTGCTCGGAGCCTGGCTCACCCTGCCCTTCTCTGTGTCCCCAGGACTAGAGATATGGCCCCAGGATATTGGGCTTTTACCCTTAGCCAAGGGCTGAGGAATAAGGGGATCAGAAGAGAGGGGGTTCAAGAAGCCCCACTCCTCTGGGCAGAGGAACTCTGGGGAGAAGACAGGTGGCCTCCACAACCCTTCTTTTTTGCTTAATCTGCAAACTTGGTCTGGAGCAGGATGGAACCAGGCACCAAAGCCTCCCACCCCGACCCTGTCCCAGCCTGAGGAGGAGGAGGGAGAGGGGGATGGGGAGGAGGAGGAGGAGGAGGGGGATGGGGAGGAGGAGGAGGAGGAGGGGGAGGAGGAGGAGGAGGAGGGGGAGGAGGAGGGGGAGGAGGGGGAGGAGGAGGGGGGGGAGGAGGAGGGGGAGGAGGGGGAGGAAGTAAAGGTGAGCCAGAGCAGTCTGCAGTCCTGGCTCCGAAAAGATCCCAGGCATACCAGGGAAGCCATTGTGCGGCAAGGGCAGGAGTTGGGCTGGCAGACAGGGAGAGGGAGGGAATGAGTCTGGGAAAAACACGGGGGCTGAGGAAAGGCTGGCACCTTAGCTGGGAGACGCATCTGTCCACATCTGGATTCTCAACCAGGGATGGAGTCACCCCTCACCCAAGCCCCTCCTCCTGCCTCCCACCTGGGACAAATTTCAAGGCCTGTACAGGCCCCCTCCCCAAAGCTTCAGGTCAAGAGGTAGGAGTGGGAGGTCACGGGGAAACACAGCCCCCTGGCACAGGACAGGCCACCCAAGCCTGCACCTTCTCTCTGTTCAAGCGTCTCACAGCGTCTCTGGACAACTCCCCTCTCCTAAGACAGGCTAACACAGCCCCCAGCCCAGGAGCCTGGAGGCAGCAAAGGCAGAGAGGGGCTGTAGGGGTCCCCTGGGGTCAGCTCTCCAAGGGCGTGGGGAGGCCAAGGTGCCTCAGCATCCCAGTATGAGCTCTGGTGCTTGTTGACCACCAAGGGGGTCAAGCTGGGGGTGTCAGATGAGTGTGTGTGTGTGTGGAGGGTGCTGCCTGCTTCCAAAGGAACAGGGAGACTTTTCCGTGTTTGCCTTGGGGCTGGGGAGCCGATGTGGCTCTCAGGTTCCCTCTGGGAGGTCAGGAGGAAGGACAGCAAGCTGCCACCGCAGGGTCCCTGGGGCTGTGAGTCAAAGGCTGTGCCCGGGGCTGCTGGTGGAAGAGTGGAGCTGGGGGTCCATACCCTGGCCTCTCTGCCTTTCCGGAGGGTCTCCCATGGCAAGCGGTGGCGGGATGGGGCACAGACACGGCGGGAAGGGGTCTGGGGCAGAGTGGGAGAGGGCGGCTCGGGCTGCAGCCGAGCCACTGGTACGGGTTTAGGGGAGACGGAGTTGGGAAAGTGGTCTGGGGAGATGCCGGGCGCAGAAGTCAGCGCAGGGCGGCCGCGGGACAGCCGGTGGCCCGGCCAAGGGGGCCCCCGGCGGCCAGGAAGATGGGCGCCTGGCCGGGGCTAGGGGAGCCGTCCGCCGTCCGAGTCCCCACCTCGGCCACCCAGCCCGGGGCACTCCACTGTCCTAGGCCCCGCTCTCCTGAGGCTTGGGTTCCCGCCGCCCGCGGAGTTTTCGCTCAAGTCCGGGACGCCTGGCCAGCCGCAGCCCGCACCGCCGCCAACCCCGCCCCGGGGCCCGCGGGTCTCACCTGGGGGCGGGGGCCGGCCCTGCCCACCGCCCCGAGCAGCAGCAGCGCCAGGCGGAGCGGCCCCGGGGCGCCGGCCATGGCGGGGCGCTCAGCACTGGGCCATCGCTGCCACCTGCGGCACGGCGCGCGCCACGGAGCCCCGGCCGCGCGGGCGGGCGCGGGGGAGGAGCCGGAGCGGGGCCGCCCCCGCCCGCAGGAGGGGGCCGGGCGGGTCCGGGCTTTCCAACCCGGGCCGCCGAGGCCCCCCCGGCCAGTCCTTCTCCGGCGGGAGGTCCCGGGCACTGCGCTCCGGGCCGGTGCGCTCGGGTTCGGGGCGCGCAGGAGCCGGGCCGTCCTCATCCCGCACCCGGACCACCTTCCGGATCCCTCTGCTAAGGAAAGCCAAACCGCCCCCAAGCTATCCAGGGTACCCCAAAGGGAACTGGGGCCGGAGAAGCGCACAGGACTTGGCCAAGGTCACACCTTCCGTCAGACCCCTTCTGGAAAGTGTAACCCCAAGAGCTGCGAGTGGCTAGGAAGACAAATCCACCCGGAGGGGTTACCCCGTCCCCAAGTCCTCTCCTTCTCGAGTTCTGTCCCGAAGGCGGCCCTGGGACAACCAAGGTTGACGGACAGTGACAAACGATCTATGGAGCCCTGCGGATGGGGAGGGTCTAGAGGCTCACCACCCGCCTCCCGCAGCATAGCCCTGCTCTGAGTCCCTGGGCTCTTATAACCTCTGTGCCCACGCGATAACGTGTGCCCAAGGCTGTCCTCTGCCCTCCTGCGTCTTCCTCTCGCTGCTTGGTGCGACTCTCTATTTTACTTGCCTTTATATCCCCACACCCCAGAGCAGTGCAGACCTGGGAGCAGGGGCTGGTGGGGCCCAGACTCACCCTCAGCCAGGCTGTGGGAGATAGTGCCAAGAAAGCACTGTCTTTCCTGTTCCCTAAAGACAGTGAGGAGACCCAGTGGGAAGAGGGAATTGTACCCGCCTTCCTGCAGTCAATCCTAAAGAAAATCAACCCCGAATATTCACTGGAAGGACTGATGCTGATGCTGAAACTTCAATACTTTGGCCACCTGATTCGAAGAACTGACCCATTGGAAAAGACCCCGAGGCTGGGAAAGATCGAAGGCGGGAGGAGAAGGGGATGACAGAGGATGAGATGGTTGGATGGCATCACTGATTCATTGGACATGAGTTTGAGCATGCTCCTGGAGTTGGTGAAAGACAGGGAAGCCTGGTGTGCTGGCAGTCCATGGGATTGCAGATTCGGGACACAACTTGGCGACCTGAACAACAATCGCCCCCCTCCCCACCACCACAACAACAACAACAAAAGAACTTTGAAGTGGGGTGGCAGCAGTATTAGCCTGGAGCTACATGGAGCATGTCTGGACCATTCCAAAGGGAAAGGGAGTCTGTTGGAGCAGCTGCTTCTCAGGGAGAGAACAGAACATCTCAAATCCCAGAGAGAGGTGAAATGCTGGGAGAAGGGAAGAGGAAGAGCTGGGAGGAGGCCTCCAGCAGGAGGAACCAGGGGCTCCCATTCAGCAAGTTCTGCCTCCACTCCCTGAGGGTCATTCATTCCCTCCTTCCTAGGTGATGCAGTGGTAAAGAATTTGCTTGCCAATGCAGGAGATATAGGGGATGTGGGTGTGATCCCTGGGTCAGGAAGATCCCCTGGAGGAGGAAGTGGCAATCCACTCCAGTATTCTTGCCTGGAGAATCCCTTGGACAGAGGATCCTGGTGGGCTACAGTCCGTGAGGTTGCAAAAGAGTCAGAAACAACTGAGCGACTATGCACACATTACCAAGAAGTCAATTTAACAATCACCTTATGTGCCACTTAGGATTAGCTTGTTCAGCTGCAAGTGACAGAAAACCCCGAATAACAGTGGCATAACCAAGGGCTCTGTAATGTAATGCAAGATCAGAGGTTCAGCCTAGGGCTGGGGCAAAGGCTCCTTGATCATCAGGGTGTCCAGCTCTTTCAGTTTCCACCATTCTCATGGTTCAGGGCTTCTGCCTAATAATCCAAGGGGGCTGCTCCTGCGCCAGCCATGGTATTCAAATCCCAGCCAGCAGGAAAGCGGTAACGGAAGGTGAATGCACCTCCACCAGTGAGGACATAGCCTGAAAGAGGCAGTCATCAGTTCCACACGCCATGGTGAGCACTCAGACACATAGGCACGCTTAGCCCTGAAGGAGGCCCTTTTTCCAAACTGTCACTGGCGAGGTTAAATATTACAGTTTTTATTACTTTAGAAGAAGGCTAGATAGATAGGCAAATAACTGTAGACTTTGCTATGTCAGGGCTGGGGGTTAGAGACAAGAGAAGAGGAGAGAGAAAAAGGGCTAGAGAAAGCACCCAGGCAGAACTGAGCCTTTTCCATGAATTTATCAACCTCTAAATTACACTCAGTAAGTATCAGTTGAACATCTGCCTTGAGCCACACACTGAGCTAGGGTCCTGGGCATTAAGTGGTGATGCAGTCTGCATCCTCAGAAGGATTATATTCTAGTGCAGGAGGGAGACATTAAGAAAGTAATTATTGGAGCCATTTATATTACAATTTAACTTATATGCAGAGTACATCATGAGAAACACTGGACTGGAAGAAACACAAGTTGGAATCAAGATTGCCGGGAGAAATATCAATCACCTCAGATATGCAGATGACACCACCCTTATGGCAGAATGTGAATAGGAACTAAAAAGCCTCTGATGAAAGTGAAAGTGGAGAGTGAAAAAGTTGGCTAAAGCTCAACATTCAGAAAAAGAAAATAATGGGGTCCGGTCCCATCACTTCATGGGAAATAGATGGGGAAACAGAGGAAACAGTGTCAGACTTTATTTTCTTGGCTCCAAAATCACTGCAGATGGTGAGTGCAGCCATGAAATTAAGACGCCTACTCCTTGAGAAGGAAAGTTATGACCAACCTAGATAGCATATTCAAAAACAGAGACATTACTTTGCCAACAAAGGTTCATCTAGTCAAGGCTATGGTTTTTTCTGTGGTCATGTATGGATGTGAGAGTTGGACTGTGAAGAAGGCTGAGCACTGAAGAATTGATGCTTTTGAACTGTGGTGTTGCCCCCCCCCGGTCGTGGGGTGCTGGAGCCTGAGAATTGATGCTTTTGAACTGTGGTGTGGAGAAGACTCTTGAGAATCCCTTGGACTGCAAGGAGATCCAACCAGTCCATTCTAAAGGAGATCAGCCCTGGGATTTCTTTGGAAGGAATGATGCTAAAGCTGAAACTCCAGTACTTTGGCCATCTCATGTGAAAAGTTGACTCATTGGAAAAGACTCTGATTGATGCTGGGAGGGGTTGGGGGCAGGAGGAGAAGGGGACAGCAGAGGATGAGATGGCTGGATGGCATCACCGACTCGATGGACGTGAGTCTGGATGAACTCCGGGAGTTGGTGATGGACAGGGAGACCTGGCGTGCTGCGATTCATGGGGTCACAAAGAGTTGGACATGACTGAGCGACTGAACTGAACTGAACTGATATTACAGTTGCAATGGTGATCATCACCCCTGTGATGAGCAGATGCTGTTGAAGTCCTGCCCTCAGTACTTGAAAGACCATTTTCTCTCTGGGATGGGGTGGGGGGCGGTGGGGGAAAGGGAGGGTTGGATTTTCTCTGGCTGGGAGGAGAGTTTTGTGTTCAGTCAGTGCAGGGTAGGCACCCTTAGGAACCCAAGCATGGATGGGCAGCAGTGGAGGGATAAATGCCTCAGTGTCTCACCCCATGGATCCAACAATTGAGAGGTGTACTGCAGTCTCCCAGAGGTCCCAGTGCGATGGAGCCGCAGCTTCCCAGATGGTCACTCGGGTGCTCAATAAAACAGTCACTTCCTGGTCTGTCTCACCTTCCACCAGCAGGGGACTAGTGCTTCCTGAGGGCATCTCCTAAATAAAAATAAACTAGATAGGGGGCTTCCCTGGTGGCTCAGTCGGTAACGAATCTGCCTGCAATGCAGCAGGCCCGGGTTCAATCCTTGGGTTGGGAAGATCCTCTGGAGAAGGGAATGGTAAACCACTCCAGTATTTTTACCTGGAGAATTCCAAGGACAGAGAAGCCTGGCAGACTACAGTCCATAGCATCAAAAAGAATGGGACACAACCAAATGACTGAGCAACTCCCTGTGTGCGGGTATGGACTGTAGCCGGCCAGGCCCCTCTATCCATGGGATTCTCTGGGCAAGAATACTGGAGTAAAAACCTTTACTTTTAAATTCTTAAATTCTTGCTGGGTAAGCCCGGCTGAAGACAGTGGGCAGATGAGAGCAGCCAGAGGTGGGGACCGGCCCCGGAGCCCAGAGATATTTGGGTGGAAGATGAATCTCCTCTCCTTTGAACGCGTGGGGGTCCAGAACCTCTGAGTCTGCTCGGATTCTGATGCTACCTCTGGTCTCAGCATGTATTAACACCATCCTGGATTCTGTCTCCTCATTAGACCGAGACTCTGGGAGGGCCAGCATGATGGATTTCAGCGCTGGGTTTGAGTGCTCAGCGTTGGCAGACCCCTCCCTCCCCCTCCAGGAACTGTCTCTGGCTATGACAGGTGACACTGTGTGCTGTGCCCTAGTGCTTCCTTGCAGATTCTAGAAGGCTCTGTCTTGAACATGCGGACAATTTGTCTCCTTAACTTGTAAGTAAATTTCAGAGTAGGTCCACAGTCTGATTACCCCCTCGATTTTTTTTTAAGCAACTTAACTCTCTCCATCCCTTCTTACCCAGTCCCCTAGAGGATGAGCTTTCTCATACCCTTATCTGACCTCGTCCCTCAGCCCATCCATTGGTTCCCCATCACACAGGACCAAGTCCTTCGAACTTGTTAACATCTAAGAAAGCTGCCTGAATTGCCCCAGCTCACCTCCCAGCTCGACCTCTGTGCTCTCGAACAAGTAATCCCCTCTGTCTGAAGAGTCCTCCCCCACCTCGCCTGCCTGAGCTCCTACTCCTGCTTCAGGACCCAGCTCAGGCAGTCCCTCTAGGAAACCTCCCCTCCACTCTGCCCCTCAACACTGCCTCGAGACAGCATAGGTGGTCTCACTGGCAGCAGGAACCTTGGAACGCTCCCCTAAACATGGTTGCCCTCCAGGATCCCCCAACTTCTGCTCGCCCTTAGAGCCTCATGAAGGACGCCCCACCACGAAGCTTTCCATCATCTCCCCCAGTTCCTCAGGGCCCCAGTTCCTTGTGTTTACTGAGGCCCTCTGAGCACATGGGAACCTTCTTTACTGTTGCTGGTTAATTTCTCAGTTTCCCCATGGTCTCTGAGACTCTGGAGGGCAGGGGTCTTGTTTTGCTCACCTCTACAGCCACAGCACCCAGCACAGTGCTTCCGGCCTTCTAGGTGCTCAGCGACTCTGGTTTGAAATAACACAGGGTGGGACTTCCATGGTGGTCCAGTGGCCAAGACTCTGCCCTCCCAACGCAGGAGGCCTGGGTTTGATCTCTAGTCAGGAAACTAGCTCCCACATGCCGCAACTAAGAGTTTGCCTACTGCAACTAAAATCTCGCATGCTGCAAATAAGACCTGGTACAGCCAGATAAATATAAAATGAGTATTTAAAAAAATAAAGTAAAATAACACATGAAATGTACTGAAGCACTTACCGTGTTCTGTCATGCCCTTATTCTGACTTTCCCTCAGTACCTCGTGAGCTCCTTGAGAGGCGTGATGTTCCCATGTCATCTCTGCATGTCCTGCATCAGCACTGCCCCAGGTACAGTGTAGGCACACAATAATGCTTATTGCAATCGAAACAAGTCAGTTCAAGTGTCCAGTACATAGTAGGTCCTGGAAAACATATCTTAAGATGGATGTGCTGGAAGAGAAGACAGATGATGTACTGGAGGGGGTGGTTTGACAGCCCACTTGTCCCCCCCCACCTCACTATTATCGGGACACCCCAGCTCAGACTCTGCTATGGTCTGAATGTCTGTGTTCCCAGAGGTTCACAAGTTGAAATCCTAACCCTATACGTGATGATATTTAGAGGTGGGGCCTTTGGGGGGTGACTGGGTTGTGATAGCAGAGCTGTCATACATGGCATGACCCCAGAGGACCTCCTCCCTCTTCCACAGTGTGAGGGCGGTGAAAATGGTCATCTATGAAACCAGGAAGCAGGCCCTCCAGAGACCAAATCCACCAAATGCCATGGTCTTGGACTTCTAGCCTCCAGTCATTTGTTGTTTATAAGCCATGGTGTCTATTACACATTATTGTAGCAGCTCAAATGGACTAAAAAACTCCACTAGAACATAAGGCAGGATGCCCTCCCTAAGAACAGGGACTTGAAGGGATGGAATACTGCTCCTTAGGCAAACACTAGGGCTTCCCTGGTGGCTCAGATGGTAAAGAATCCGCCTGCAATGCAGGAGACCTGGATTTGATCCCTGGGTAGGGACGACCCCCTGGAGGAGGGCAAGGGAACCCACTCCAGTATTCTTGCCTGGAGAATCCCCATGGACAGAGGAGCCTGGTAGGCTAGTCCTTGGCTGTTGCAAAGAATCAGACACGATTGAGCAACTAAGTGCAAGACAGCGCAGACTAACGCTAATCATGAACAGAAACAACAGCTGCCTGCTGTTGAGGCCCCACTCCAGATCGGGTGCTGCTGAACACTTAGCGTGCCCTGATCGCCTCAAGTCTGATGAGCAAGTACTATTACACCCGATTTATGGATGAGGAGACTGAGGCTCAGGGATGACAAGTGAGCTGCTCAGAGAACAACGTGGGCGTTCATCCTGGGTACACCCACCCCCAAGGCTGGTAAAGGAGAGGAGACAGGCTCCAGCTCTGCCAGCCAGTCCTGGGAGCATCTCTCCTGCGGCTCCTGCCTCCCCAGCCCAGAGCTCTGGATCCAGCTCTTTACCCCCACACCCAAAGCTACTCCTGTGGCCCAAAGTGAGGCTTCCACTAAGAGAACTTGGTTTTCAGATCATCTTCAGAAATGGGAATGGGAGCGACTGATCTGGACAGCTGAGGAAAAGATGCTGGAAGTCCCTCGACCTAAGGAGACAGAGCCCAGGGCGGGCCCCCCACCTCCTCATTGAGGAGAACCCTCTCGGTGGGAGACCTGGCCAGTGGGCAGAACTGAGTCTTTCTCTTGGGGGAAGATAAGGAGGGAGGGGGAAGCAGAGGGGAAAATGGGGGTGGGGTGGGGAGAGAAGGAAGCACTGCTGAGGAGGACAAGTATCTCTTGTCCACACAGCCAAGTTCCTTCCAAATTCCAAGTTCCTAAGACGCTTGTTTATTTTCCAAAGCTCAAGACCATATCCCTGTTCTGGCAGACCGGATGGGGAAAGAACCAACACGTAGCCTAGAATAAATACATGTGCACACTCAGTGCACGCACACACACACAGACATACACACATACGCCTACACACAGATCTTAGGCTCTGTAAGTCCTGGGTTGAAATCCAGCTCAATCACTCACTGAACATCTCTGAGCCTTGGTCTCACAGTCTGTAACATGGGGATAATAATAAAGACCAATATTTACAGAGCCTTTGCCTTGAGCGGGGCAGTGTTCTAGGAGCCATGTGAGTGTTATCCATTTAATGCTTACCGTTGCCCTCACCGCCCTACTCGTCGCCAGGAGAGTCGGAAGATTTGCTGCTAGGAGGAGGCAGAGACCACAGGAGTGGGCCCAGGAATCTGTCTTCTGCCAGGAGTCAGGGGAATGTGCCTGCCTGCGGCTCCCAGGGTGAAGGAGTGTGCCGTGTGGTGGGGGGAGGGAATGCCCACCAGGCCAGGGCTCCACCCCTCTACTTCCGACTTCTCTTCTCGAGACCCTGCCCTCTGTCCCCCTGACCCAGAGCTTCTGGGAGCAACCCTGGCTTGTGAAGTGTGATCATTTCTATGCCCATTTTACAAAGGAGGACTCCCAAGTGCAAAACAGTGGAGTGACTAACCCAAGATAGGTCAAGAGAGCCTGGATGCCACCCACCTGGACCCCTCACACTGACTGCACAAACACCGTCACACCTGGCAGGATGGTTGGACCATCATAATTGCCCTTGTCCAGAACCTGGCACTTGTAAGTCTTCAGTAATTAGAAGCATTACCACCACCACTGTTGTTCCCCGCGGCCCTCCATCTTCCCAGCTGTGCCAATGCCCAGGGCTCCAGCTCAGTCCATCCCTTCCTGGTCCAGATGGCTACGGGCACCCCCAGGTCTAGGGCCAGGAGGAGGCTGGCTAGACCCAAGAGGCTCTGTCCCCTGCACAGTGCCCCTGTCGCTGCCCCCATCCTGCAGTCCAGCCGAGCTTCCCAAGTACTGGGTCCGGTTCAAGTGCCGGGCAGTCAGCTGACAGAATTTATAGCCTCTTGAGCTACAGTGATTATTGCTCTCTTGGGCAGAGGCGGTGCCACGTGTCACAGCATTGGTTTCCTAACTGACTCCTCATTGAGAGAGAAGTCAGTGCCATCACTCCCGCTTTACATGGGGGGGAAACTGAGTCCCCAAGAGTCAGGGGATCTGTTTGAGCTCACTTAGCAAGGTCGGCAGGGTTTGTGCATCAGTGGAGTAAGGAAGAGAAAAATAAATGAGGTAAGAACAGCAAAATTCCTCTCTCTTCTTCACCTGGGGATTCCAGCTAGAAATGACTGGGATCCCTCCGTCTCCCCAGCAGGGAAGGGGTTATAGTGTCAGCAGCAGGGAGAAGGTGAGAGAAAACCGGGGTGGGGGCCGGGAGAGAGTCATCGTGTGGAGAGGGGCTTGGTGAGAGCAGAATCTGTGAGGGGCAGGTGTTGCCCTAAGAGCCATCTGCCCTCTTCCCTTTAGTGAGAAGATGGTGCAGCAGTGCTGGCGGAGAGCTCCCCAGATCTGCCATGTGTTTGTTTCCTGGGGTTGCTGTAATAAAGCACCGCAACTGGTGGCTTACACAACAGGATATATTGTCTCACAGTTCTGGAGGTGTGAGGTCAGAAATCAAGGTGTCATCAGGGTTCGGTCCTCCTGAGAGTTCAGAGGATGAATCTAGTCCAGGCCGCTCTCCCAGCTTCTGTAGCCTCAAACATCCTTGGTTCATAGATGGCATTCTCCCTGTGTCTTCACATTTTCTTCCTCCTGTGTACATCTACCTGCTTATTTAACTTTTATGCAGAGTACATCATGAGAAATGCTGAGCTGGATGATGCACAAGCTGGAATCAAGATTGCCGGGAGAAATATCATTAACCTCAGATATGCAGATGACACCACCTTTATGGCAGAAAGTGAAGAAGAACTAAAAAGCCTGTTGATGAAAGTGAAAGGGGAGAGTGAAAAAGTTGGCTTAAAACTCAACATTCAGAAAACTAACACCATGGCATCTGGTCCCATCACTTCATGGGAAATAGATGGGGAAACAGTGGAAACAGTGACAGACTTTATTTTGGGGGCTCCAAAATCACTGCAGATGGTGACTGCAGCCATGAAATTAAAAGACGCTTACTCCTTGGAAGAAAAGTTTATGACCAACCCAAACAGTTTATTAAAAAGCAAAGATATTACTTTGCTACCAAAGCCCCATCCAGTCAAAGCTATGGTTTTTCCAGCAGTCATGTGTGGATATGAGAGTTGGACTATAAAGAAAGCTGAGTGCTGAAAAATTGATGCTTTTGAATTGTGGTGTTGGAGAAGACTCTTGAGGGTCCCTTGGATAGCAATGCCATCCAACCAGTCCATCCTAAAGGAAATCAGTCCTGAATATTCACTGGAAGGACTGATGCTGAAGCTGAAACTCCAATACTTTGGCCACCTTATGCGAAGAACTGACTTATTTGAAAAGACCCTGATGCTGGGAAAAATTGAAGGTGGGAGGAGAAGGGGATGGATGACAGGATGAAATGGTTGGATGGCATCACCAACTCAATGGACATGAATTTGAGTAAGCTCTGGGAGTTGGTGATGAACAGGGAAGCTTGGTGTGCTGCAGTCCATGGGGTCGCAAAGAGTCGGACACAATTGAGCAACTGAACTGAACTAAACCTGTCTCCAAACTTCCCTTTTGTACAAGGACATCAGTCATTGGATTGTGTGTGCCTGTTAAGTCACTTCAATAGTGTGGGACTCTTTGGGATCCCATAGACTGTTGCCCACCAGACGACTCTGTCCATGGGATTCTCTCAGGCAAGAATACTGGAGTGGGTTCTCCATATTGGGTTAGGGTCCACCCTAATGACCTCATTTCAGCTTGATTACCTCTCTAAAGACCCTGTTTCCAAACAAAGGTCACTTTCTAAGCTATTAAGAGTTGGGACTTCAAGATATCTTTTGTGGGAGAATACAATTCAGCCTGTTAGTTGTTGAGACCACCATATTTCCCTGTCTCCCTGGATGTTCCATGTGGCCAGTGGATCATGGAGGAAAGTGGTATAGGCCCAGAAAACCTCCCACACGATTCTCCACACCTTCTCCTCCTCCATACCTTCTCCGCCTCCATCAACCAGTTGGACACAGATGATCCAGTGGAGAACTCCAAGGCCCACCAGACAGAAGGAACCTGGGTCCTTGGATAACTGAATGGGTCAGAGTTTTCTGCTGACCTGCCCTGGGGTGTATCATGTTAAGTCACTGAGACCGGGGAGCTGTCACTGCAGCTCATCTACCCCTAGAGACACTGCTGGTGGGTGTCCCTGGGAGCAGTGCCAGTCAGGCCAGGGGGCCTTCTGGAGGTCCCCCCTTTGTACCTGCGAGTAGGTGAATGAGACCCCTCCCTCTGGGTCAGTCTCCTCCTCTCCTTGGTCAGTGGATAACAGCATCGCAGAGAACATTTGGGATCGTGTGGCCAGGGCTCCCATTTGACCTTATTCATATGGCTCCTATCTTTATATTTTTATTTGTTTATTTGTCTTAGTTGTGACATGAGGGATCTTCAGTCTTCGTTGCAGCATGCGGGATCATTAGTTGTGGCATGTGGGATCTAGTTCCCTGGCCAGGGATCAAACTGGGACCCTCTGCATTGGGACCATGGAGTCTTAGCCACTGGACCACCAGGGAAGTCCCTGGCTCCTATCTTTCACCCCAAGGTATTCCCACCTCCCTGCCTGCTCTCTGGGGGGCGAGGAGGGGGTGGTTATGACAAGAGCCCAAAACGCCCCCTCACTGAATTAATGCTGTACAAGAAAAGAGGAAACGTGCCAAATCTCATGTTTGGAAATCAACTGAAAGGAAGCCCCACACTGGCCTTCTCATTGTACATAGCCTTTCAGCACCTTGTCAAGGCTGAGAAGCCCACTGTGACCAAAATGAGAAATGAAACCATCAACCAGGTCTAAGATAAGTGGTGTCCCCAGGCTGACCGGCTAACCGGCTCACCAGTGACAGTTTCTTTATCAGAAACTCCCCAGTGTTTCCCTCTGGTAGCATCCTGTAGACCAGCCAGTCACAGGCCTCACAGGCCAGGGCCGGAGATGCTCTGTGGAGGGACTTGAAGGCCCCAGAAGTTCTCTCTGAAAAGAACGGCTCCGAGCCAGGATGGGGAAGCTGTCACGGGCTTTCTGGAGCCAGGATCACCTCCAGGGCTGAGTCAGGGACAGTGTAACGCCTAGGAGAGTCCCCCAAGGCAGGGGAGGATGGACAATAGCCCGACTCTTGCCTGATTGCGCACTCTTTAACAAACTCAGGCCAGACAAAATCAACTCCCTCGATGAAAGCAATGTGGTACTCGCTCACTCGCTTCTCCTAAATAGCAGAAAACAAATGCAAAAGGGAAAATGCAGACGTGTCCAGGCCAGCTCCTCCCAGCCACCCACACCATCATGTCTGAGCCTCTGAGTGTGGATCTGGTGAACATCTCCGCTGCCTTGGACCTCACAGGTCACACCTGGGGTCCAGCTTGAAGTGACTGCAGCCATCGAGGCCTGCAGGATCTCCAACCCTGTAGGTGCCTCCTGCATCTCCACAGGACCACAGTCTAGAAACTTCCGCTCCCGTTTCTGGTCCTTTCTCTCAGTTCTGTCTCGATTAGTGATGATAACACTTTAGGATTTGAGACCGGCCTGTGGCTGGAGGAAACTCAGTTTCCCTCTGTTGTTGTGGCCCGACCTCTAGACCTGGCCTCGAGTGAACTTGCAGCCTTGCCTGGCAGGTGACATTTTCTGAGGACCCGGTCTATTTCATTTTTCCCCTCCCAAGACCAACCCAGAGTCACTTCCTTCCCTGTTATGAAAGCTTTCACCCTCCATGCACTGGATGATGCCCTGGTTTCTGGCTCATTTGCCAAACGGGATGGCAAACAAAGCTGATGAGCCTACCTGGCACTTAATGGCTCAGATGCCCCATCCCACCACCACCCAAGCGCTCTCACGGGGAGCTCCTCGGGGGTGGGGTAGGCTCACAGAATTAATACCAAGCATGACAGTTTTGCCATGGAAAAGGGCACAAACACTTCTCCGAGATAAAAGCTGACGCTGGTGGTGTGGCAGAATCTGGAGGGCCCAAGGGTTCTAGCAGAGGAGGCTGTGGAGAATTTGGCAGCACCTGGGCTGGGGTTTCAGCTGTGGTCAACACCAGGGCCAGGGCGCCCGAGCTCATGGAGGAAAATTGAGGACAAGGAGTGTGTCCCCGTCATCAAGACAGGTTGTGTAGATCCAGGACACAAAGATCAGGTCCCTGCCCCGCCCTTCAAGGAGTTCGAGATCATTGACACTTTTCTGGGGCTACCGCATCAAGGACAAGGATCTGAAGATCACACTGGGGCAAAAGCAGACCTAGGCTGGCCAGCAGGCCAGGTTCAAGGTGACTGTAACCACTGCAGACTGCAACAGTCATGTCGCCCTGGATGTCAACCGGCCCAAGAGGTACCCATGGGGCCTTCATCCTGACCATGCTCTTCATAATCCTGGTGCGCTGAGACTGCTGGGGGAACAAGATCAGTAAGCCCCACATGGTGACACAACACTGCCCTGGGCATCGCCTTGGCCCCTGTGCCCAGGAAGCTGCCGCTGATGGCAGGTCTCTGCCAGCTTTGCCAAGGTCACTTCAACATCACATCCAAGACCCGCAGCTTGACCTCACTGACCCACACCAGAGTCTCCAGGGGTGACCCCCCACCATGGTGCTTTTACACCAAGAAAAATCAGTGAATTAAACATGAAAGCAGTGACCTCTATGGTGGTCCAGGGTCCAGGTTCTATCCTTGGTCAGGGAACTAGATCCCACGTGCTGTAACTAAGATCCAACGCAGCCAGCCTAAAACCAAACCAAACCAAAGAAAAATCCTGAGAGCAAAGCAACAAACAGAAGTTCCACAGACAGACAGCACGACCGGGTACTAAGGAGCAAGTTCTCTTGCAGGCTCTCATCTACTCCCTGGTTCAGCGGGAGAGGCTGGTCAGGTGTGGGAAGATCTGGGCTCTCCCCCTGGTTCTTCTGCTATTGTCCTTTGTCCCCTAAAGCAGATCTCCTCCACCTTCTGAGTCTTGGTTTCCTCACCTGTATAATCATCCCTGCCCACAGGACTGTTGTGACATTCAGAATGAGAGGATCCATGTGTTAAGAGCACTGGAAACGGCTAAGCTTAGACACGAGCAAACTCCATGGTCATTCTCACAATATTCTTGACCTTTCCTGGCCCTCCCAGCTGTCTTCAAGTGTCCTGTGCTGCAGCCAACCAGGGTTTCTTGTCATGGTTGTCGTCTTATCGGCCTGCTTTTATCCACATCTGGCCTTTGCTCCCTCTGTGCCCTCCCCCTAAAATGCTCTTCTCCTCTATTGCCTTTGATCAAATCCCATCCATCCTTCATGGCTCAGCTTAAATTCTACTTCCTCCAAGGGCCTTGCCCAACCCTTGACTTGAAGAAGTCCAGTGTCTCTCTCCTCACTCCCACGCCCACTTGATCTTTCACTGTCATCACTCTCTGACTTGCATCGTGGCTGTGTGAGTGCAGACTGTGTGTGCTCTGCTGCAGCACATGCCTGAGGCCAGGGTCCCCTACTGGGGACCAGCCCCAGCTGATCCAGGGACTTCAAAGCAAGGACGGCATCGGTGGGGGTCAGGATACGATAGTTATAATTAGAGATATAAAGAATAATAGAACGAGGATAGCTCAGTAGGAAAACTCAGTGGAGAAAAGAGGCTGAGTAGCTTTGTTTACACTGGGGACCAATAAAACTTCAAGACAAGAAGTTTGCACCACTTACGTAGGCTGCAGGCGTCTTTCCGTTCTCCCAAAGGAGAGGAGACACTGAAGCCTCCCCGGTCCGATCTTAGAAGCCCAGGCATAATTAGTAAGCATGGTGGGTTCCGCGCTCCAGATGGAGACTCAGCCAGAATTTGAGAGAGAGAGCAACATGGGGAGACCAGTCTTTCGAGGAACTGATCCCAATTCTTTATTTTCCATGGTCTACTTTTATACACTGAAATGTTATACAAAAGTCACGTGAGGTCAGCAGCCCCGACTTTTATCAAAGTCAGGTGCTTCTTACAAATGTATACAGAGGTCTTAGGGGTGTTACATCATCTTCTGGCCAGGGGGCCTGTTGACAATTTATGACCCTCTCCTTGTGACAGTGGTCAATCCAGGATATTTATTTCTCCAGGGGTGATTTTTCTTAAAACAGACTCCACCAGATAAATTTACATTCCTATAGGGTGAGGGTGGGTTTTAATTAAAGAAAGAACTTACTTAACCTAAGGTCTAACATGATTAATATCAAAGGTTAATACCTATTTCTTCTATATATTCATCAATGTGTGTAAGGGTAGGCGATGTGGAGACTTAGCAGCAAACATTGGCTCAACAAATGAAAAACCCTTCATCAATACAATTTCTAATCAGCCCCCTAATAGTTTTCTAACTTCTCTAAAGAACCTTTTTTAGAAGCACATGTGGCCAGACAAGCCTGTCAGGTGGGCTAGAGAACCTTCAGAGGAGTGTGTAGGTTAAGACACTCCTGTCACACCCAGGAATTTTTATTAACTGGAGCTCTAAGTTAACTCTTTTTTCAGAGAGAGGTAGTGGGGGACAGCCCCCCGTAAAGTCAGAGGTGTAGGTGAGAGCACAAGTAGTAAAGTAGGCAGGCTCTGGTTTTGGGGGTAGATGCTCGAGGATTTCCAGGGGGACTCCTGAGGCTCGACCCCATTTTTGTGTATGTCAAGCCTCCTTCCTCATGACCTTTGCCACAGGAGGAGTGCCTCACGCCGGCCCCCAACAGTCCCCCTTGCATCTTAGCCTAAGGTCAGCATGGAGCTTGTACACCAAAGATGCTCAAAATCACCCTATTAATTGGCAATGAGTTGAGAAGGACCTCAAGAGATAATCAGTGTCTTTGGGGCCTGGAGGCAGAAGATGAGCAGCCGGGCTCTAGGCAGCAGGTCCATAAACATCCTTTGACAGAAAAGCCCAACCTCAAAGCCTAGCAATTTTAGATTATATTTGCACGGGAGGCTTTTAAAATAGCAAAACTTTAGATTTATATCTCTGTGAACAGATGTGGAAGGGAAAATCAATTCCTCATAGTATTGGCTTATTTGTTTTTTTATCGCAGTGCTAAAAATTATGCAGTGAGTGACGAATTAATACATAAATTGACCTGGAGACACATCCTCCAACTCCCTTGGATGAGAACGGAGGGAAGACCTGTGGGACCTCATGGCTGGACATGGCAGATATCTAACATCCTGTGTTGGTCAAGCTGGAGTTTCCCAAGAAGATCATGGAAGTGAAGATGACCCTGATCAAGATGACTCTTAAAGAAGAAAGGTAATGCATGGACACTGTGCACCACCCAGGTCCCTCTTGGATCCCAGGCTCTCCTCTCTGAGCCACCAGGAGTGTGGGCTGCAAATGATGTATATTCCGGGTCCCCTTGTTCCCAGGGCTCGTATGGGGCCACACAGGGAGGGTGTGCAGCACCCTCCCTGTCTTACAGCTCCATGGGGTGGCTGAGGCCTTTGCTGTGACCTCATCGCAGCCCAGCTTCTCCCTCTGCCCACTCCTGCCTCCTTCACTCCCAAGGAGTGCTGTTCCCAAGAGATCTCCGCAGGAAATCTGCACTCAGATCCCTAGCTCTGAGTCTGTTTCCAGAGAATCTGACCTAAGTCGGGGAGGGAGCAAAATGTTTAGTGTCTGTGATGAGTGGACGATTTTTATCAAATGTACCAAAGGCTCCTAAGCCAACGTTTATACAGCCCTAGATGACTCTGGGTGGATTCCTTGCCCATTCAATAGGAGGCCTATTTGGGGGATGTATGCTACAGGTACTAACCCAGAGTGTTGTCCTGTGACATCTTTTATCTAAAACAAGATCATTTTTTGAAATCTTGAAAAAAAAATTGGAGATTCTATTAGGCACCTAGGTTTAGGTCACTGAGCTATTTTAACTGTGAGTGGCTTTTTGGCGAAAATGGAAAAGATCTCCATAGTCCTTCTGCCTTTTTTTATTTTCATTTAGGATAGTGAATTTTCTTCCATACTTTTGCCCTCTTTTATCCTTTGCTGAAGTGTGCTCTTTAAAACACCATCTTAGTTTCTTTTTCTTCTTCTGCATATGGACAAGGAAGCCACCCTACAAGGGGCCTGGGCCCAAGGACCAGACTGCTAGTCTTCTCACTTAAGAGTCTAGAGCTAATTCCTTCACCTCCTTCCTGTTAACAATACACCTGCTGGTCTAGAATGTTCAAGAAAGCCCAGAAAAAGCATGTTAAATGAACCAACTAATTGCTTTCAAAATTCTTGAATTTTAAATGTACAATTTGCTTGCATACCATACAAATGCTGCTATTTTAAAATTCATTATTTATTAAAATATTCCATTATTTATTAAAATGAAATAGTTTTTGGCTGTGCTAGGTCTTAGTTACTGTGCAGGCTTTTCTCTAGTTGCAGCAAGCAGAGGCTTCTCTCTACCTGTGGTGCACAGGCCTCTCATTACAGGGGCTTTTTTGGTTGTGGAGCAGGGCCTCTAGAGCGCCAGGGCTTCCGCAGCTGTGGCACGTGGGCTCAGTAGTCGTGACTCCTGGGCTCTAGAGCACAGGCTCAATAGTGGTGGTGCACAGGCTAGGTCGCTCCGTGGCTTGTGGAATCTTCCCGAATCAGGACCGAACCTGCGTTTCCTGCATTGGCAGGCGGATTCTTCATCACTGAGCCACCAGGGAAGCCCCCAAATGCTGATATTTGCATGATAGTCTCTCTCTCATGCACCTTATCCTTTTCATCCAAACAACAAAAGCAGCTCAAATGAACAAGTCAGAGAAACACGGGTGTACTATTTTCTACACACAATGATGATTTTTATCTCATTAGACTCTGGCTTAAAAAAAGAATCCAATACTGCCTTGCAAAGTTCATCAGCACATAGACTGGGTCCAAATCTCAGCTCTGTCGGTTACCAGCTGGGCAAACTTGGGGAAATTATTTAGCTTTTCTGGGCCTCAGTCTCCTCCTCTGTGAAATGGTGGTAATGCTATCAGATTTCATAGGGTTGTTATAGTGTTTACATAAGTTAATTCATGTCAAGGGCACCCAGTCAGATCAGATCAGATCAGTCGCTCAGTCGTGTCCGACTCTTTGCGACCCCATGAACCGCAGCATGCCAGGCCTCCCTGTCCATCACCAGCTCCCGGAGGTCACTCAGACTCACACCCATCAAGTCAGTGATGCCATCCAGCCATCTCATCCTCTGTCGTCCCCTTCTCCTCCTGCCCCCAATCCCTCCCAGCATCAGAGTCTTTTCCAATGAGTCAACTCTTCGTACGAGGTGGCCAAAATACTGGAGTTTCAGCTTTAGCATCATTCCTTCCAAAGAAATCCCAGGACTGATCTCCTTTAGAATGGACTGGTTGGATCTCCTTGCAGTCCAAGGGACTCTCAAGAGTCTTCTCCAACACCACAGTTCAAAAGCATCAATTCTTTGGCGCTCAGCCTTCTTCACAGTCCAGCTCTCACATCCATACATGACCACAGGAAAGACCATAGCCTTGACTAGGCGAACCTTTGTTGGCAAAGTAATGTCTCTGCTTTTGAATATGCTATCTAGGTTGGTCATAACTTTCCTTCCAAGGAGTAAGCGTCTTTTAATTTCATGGCTACAGTCACCATCTGCAGTGATTTTGGAGCCCAGAAAAATAAATTCTGACACTGTTTCCACTGTTTCTCCATCTATTTCCCATGTAGTGATGGGACCAGATGCCGTGATCTTCATTTTCTGAATGTTGAGCTTTAAGCCAACCTTTTCACTCTCCACTTTCACTTTCATCAAGAGGCTTTTTAGCCCCTCTTCACACGGTGTTATTAAGTCACAGACCTCATCGTGGGCAACAGTGAGCACACACATCTTTGAGTCTTTTTTCAGAGACCCTGGCAGTTATTTATAAGCACTTGGCTAGGAAAACAGCTCTTTCTCTTAAATTGTAATGATAGAAGAAACATCCAACTAGACTCTCCAGGCACTGCTATATTTTTCTTTTTTTCCATTATGGTTTATTACAGAATATTGAACATAGTTCCCTGTGCTATACAGAAGGGCATTGTTGTTTATCCATCCTATATGTATTAGTTTGCACTGCTAATCGAAGATTCCCACTCCAACCTTCCTGCACGTGTCTCCCACTGGCGGCACAGATCTGTTCCCTGTGTCTGTGAGCCTGCCTCTGTTTTGTAGATGAGTTCATCTGAGCCATGTTTTAGATCCCACATATAAGTGACATCACACTTGTCTTTCTGACTTACTTCACTTAGCACGATAACCTCTAGTTGCATCCATGTTGCTACAGATGGCATTATTTCGTTCTTTTTTATGACGGAGTAATATTCCATTTTATATATGCCCCACATCTTCTTTATCCATCCACCTGACAATGGATGTTTAAGTTTAAACTGCTATATCTATTCCTACTCACTATTCATCTCATCAGCTTAGTTTCCGAATGCCCCAATTTGAACTCCATAGCATCTTTCACATGACCTGTTTTACTCCCTCTCTAATGGTCTTCTCTCTCATTCCAGTGCTCATTTTACTTTGTCAGGTATAGAGAAGAGCCTCCCCACTCACCCACTCACTTCCATTCCTATGGTTCCCCACTGTCCTTCTGTCATATTCCCGACACAGCCCCTGCAACATGACCTCCTTCCCCATCATTTGTCTACACTTGCCAGTCAAATCGGGTCATGTGCTATTCTTTCCTTCTGCATTCACTCAACACTTGTTCAGATCAGATCAGATCAGACCAGTCGCTCAGTCGTGTCTGACTCTTTGCGACCCCATGAATCACAGGCCTCCCTGTCCATCACCAACTCCCAGAGGTCACTCAGACTCAGGTCCATCGAGTCAGTGATGCCATCCAGCCATCTCATCCTCTGTCGTCCCCTTCTCTTCCTGCCTCCAATCCCTCCCAGCATCAGAGTCTTTTCCAATGAGTCAACTCTTCGCATCAGGTGGACAAAGTACTGGAGTTTCAGCTTTAGCATCATTCCTTCCAAAGAAATCCCAGGGCTGATCTCCTTCAGAATGGACTGGTTGGATCTCCTTGCAGTCCAAGAGACTCTCAAGAGTCTTCTACAACACCATAGCTCAAAAGCATCAATTCTTTGGCGCTCAGCCTTCTTCACAGTCCAACTCTCACATCCATACATGACCACAGGAAAAACCATAGCCTTGACTAGACGGACCTTTGTTGGCAAAGTAATGTCTCTGCTTTTGAATATGCTATCTAGGTTGGTCATAACTTTCCTTCCAAGGAGTAAGCGTCTTTTAATTTCATGGCTGCAGTCACCATCTGTAGTGATTTTGGAGCCCAGAAAAATAAAGTCTGACACTGTTTCCCCATCTATTTCCCAGGAAGTGATGAGACCCCAAAGCCATACTCTGTTTTCAATAAGCCTGGGACATAATGAGGAGACATACAACAGATCAGATCAGATCAGATCAGTCGCTCAGTCGTGTCCGACTCTTTGCGACCCCATGAACCGCAGCATGCCAGGCCTCCCTGTCCATCACCAGCTCCCGGAGGTCACTCAGACTCACACCCATCAAGTCAGTGATGCCATCCAGCCATCTCATCCTCTGTCGTCCCCTTCTCCTCCTGCCCTCAATCCCTCCCAGCATCAGAGTCTTCTCCAATGAGTCAACTCTTCGCATGAGGTGGCCAAAATACTGGAGTTTCAGCTTTAGCATCATTCCTTCCAAAGAAATAATTCCCAGGGTGAAAATTGCTAAATTCAGCTGCAATCCAAGTGCAGAAAGAGCAATAAATCCTACCTGAGGGAGTGCGTGGGGTCATGGAAGTCCTCACAGAACATGAAGAAAGGATCAAGTGGTTCTGGGAGAATTTTCTTTGCAGTTTTATTGAGGTGTAATTGAAATACAATAAACTGAACACGTTCAAAGAATACAGTTTGGCACATTTTAACATGTCTGAAATCACCACAGTCAAGAGAATCAACACATCTGTCACCTCCAAAGTCTTCCTCCTGCTCCTTTGCAGTCTTTTTCTCCTTGCCTGTCCCCCAACTCCTCACCGCAGATAACCACTGTTCTGTTGTAGCTATTGATCAGTTTGATTTTTCTAGACTTTTGTATATAAATGGAACTATATATTATGCATCTTTTGCCTGGCGTTTTTTCCACTCAGCATAATTATTCTGAGGTTCATCCAAGTCTGTTCACTAATAGCTTGTTTTGTGTTACTGCTGAGCAGTATTCTGTAGAATGGGTGTGACACAGTTGGCTTAGCCATCCAGTTGTAGTTGGAATCGAGTTGTTTCCAGTTGTGGGCTATACAAATGAAGTTTCTATGAACGTTCATGGCTGAGCCTTTGTAGGCACCATGCTTTTATTCCTCTTAGGTAAATGTTCAGGAGTGGAGCACCTGGACATATATTCAACTTTTAAGAAACCATCCACTTGTTTTCCAAAGCGGTTGTACTATTTTATTACTACATTGCCTCTAGCAATATATGAAAGTTCCAGCTGTTCTATATGGGAAAGTTTTCCTTGATAAGAGAAACAACATGAGGATGAAAATATTTCATGTTCCCTCAACATGAAATAGTCCGAATAGCAGAACGAATTGAGCAAGTTGAGTGATAGGGTCGGGGACAGACAGAAATTTTACTGTAGGCCAGCTCATGGAGGGCTTTGGTATTTGGAGTATATGTTGCAGAAGATGGAAATGTTTCAAAGGCTCTTAAGGAGGACTTTTCCCAGTCTGGTCTCCATCTCTGGACACTCCATGGTTTCCCATCTTTATACTGTTCTTTCGCTCACACCGTTCCCTTCCTTCGAATGCATCCATCTACTATCTTGGTACCATCTATGACCAAGACCCACCTGAAATGCTACCTTGTCTTCAAGTTCATCCCTCACCCTGAGTTTAACCACTTCTTTGTACTTCACCCGTGGTCCTGAGTCACATTCACACCACAGGCGAGTCCCGTATTCACCTGAGGCCTTTGATGAAAGACAGTGGGGCCTGTTTGTGCAACATCACCCTCAAGACCAGTTCCTTTCACAATATATCTTGAGCCACTTCTCTTTCAGCCTTATTTTTATGCAAAGTCCAAACTAAAATAACACTTTAAATCAACAAAGGCATAAATCCTGTGGCACATTTTGCTGAGACCAAAATGAGACTGTGTGGACTGACTCTAAGGAGGAACCAACAATTACTTTTTCTCTCTTCCGGCTTCAGCCGGCTTAACCATCTAGTCCTTGGTCCTCTGCTCTTTTATGCTCACCAGGTCTCCCTCACTCAAGTGTGGAAAATTATGTAATTAGTAAAAGAGCAACAATTTTTCTAAGAAAATGGTTATGTGCTTATTCAAGTTCAATGGCTCAAAACAATCTAAGGAAAGCATCAAGTAAGCCCAGAGAAGGCAAGCTGACCTGGACCCCAGCCAGCTCTGTACAATAGGGAAAGTGGAGGGGTACCCACCACGAGGAAGACTAGTTTGGGGGGCACCACTTGGAAGCCAGGTGTCTGTTCCTGAGAAAGCCTCAGCACCCATCTCTCTCTCCTCAGGGTTGACACAGAACAAAATAATCCGCAACAGTGGAGAATTCCCAGGAAATGCTGTGTGTGGCTTTAAACAGTCTGATCCATGATCTTTGCTAGATTCACACCCTTCCCAACTCTTTCCCAAATTTTTCATAGGACATTCAAGTCATTAGACGAATGACTGATGTCTAAACACTGGACCAGGACGTCCCTGGTGGTCCAGAGGTTAAGAATCTGCCTTGAGGGCTTCCCTGGTGGCTCAGTGGTCATCTGCCTGCAATGCAGGAGATGCAGGAGATGCAGGTTTGATCCCTGACCCAGGAAGATCCCACGTGGGAGCAACTAAGCCTGTGCACCTTAGAGCCCACGCTCAGCAACAAGAGAGCCCATGGCAGTGAGAAACCCAGTCACTGCAACTAAGGAAAAGCCCGCACAGCAACAAAGACCCAGCATGCCCAAAATAAATAAATAGAATCCACCTTGCAATGCAGGGTAGGTGGGTTTGATCCCTGGTGGGCGAACTAAGATCCCACATGCGGAGGAGCAACTAGACCCCTGTGCCTCAAGTACTGAGCCCATGTGCCCAGCAACAGATGCCACATGATGCCAGGAAGATCCCTCGTGCTGCAGCTAAGACCCACAGCTGCCAGATAAACAAAATAAATATGTATACATTTTTTAAAAGAAAAGAAAACATTGAATCTAATTGTTATTCTCTGAAAACATACCATGACATCCAGGGGGTCAGACAATGTGCCTTGCTTCAGTAATTTTGGCAACTGAATGGGAAATGAATAAAATGCGCTTTATTTGAGATCCTGTAGTTTGGTTTGCGGTAACGTGTTTTGCTTCTGCTCTGCTCACCCAGACAGAGTGGTTGCTTCCAGACGCTAGCTTCTGTTCAGGTCAGTCTTCCCAGAGGATGCTATCTTTTTAGTCTGACTACAGGCTGAGGGAAGAGCCAAAACACTTGGGGCTCGCTTACTTCATTTTTTAAAAAACGGTCCTGGAAAATGCTATGGCTTTGACATCAAATCAGGATCAAGAGCACACCAGAGGCCATGGCTAGAATACCCTGCACCCTATAACGTACTTTCTACTGTTTGCAAGTACACAAGACCAGGGGTCTCTAACTTTTCAGCACCAGGGACCAGTTTCATGGAAGACGATTTTTCTACAGATGGAGGGTGGGATGGTTTAGGGATGATTCAAGCGCATTACACTTATTGTGTACTTTATTTCTCTTATTATTACATTGGTTCCACTTCAGGTCATCAGGCATTAGATGCCCAGAGGTTGGGGACCCCTGCTCTAGACTATGGTGGAATTTCTTCTGGGTTCTTCTCTAGACACCTTACTTGGGCTCTTTCTCAGCCAACTCTGATCAAGAGTGACATAGGGATGAGAGGGGAGCAAGGCAACGTGAAACATCCCCCTCCTTCAGAACAGACAGAGGGGAGGAAGCTTGAGGATTTAGCTGGGGGCAGGCAAGAGGATTCTAGATGGGAAGACCAGAGAGACACTTCTTCATTAGCCAGAAGCTGCCTGAACATTCAATATAAGATCCCATCTGTTTTGTTAAATTGACAATTTCCTTTAACAGGAAATAAAGGTTCATATTGAGTTTCAGACTAGCTACAGAGTAAGAAATAGCTCCACTTTTTAAAGACTTTGCTGTTTAAGGCATTCAGCATGTAACCTAATTTCATTTGATGGAGTTTGTTTTTTCCGTCTACATTTGCTGCCTAGAAATGTGTGCTTCATTATCTCCTGTGGAGTTGGAGTTGGGAGGGGAGAGCTAGAGACTTAGAGCTCTCTGGGCCTCAAAAGCACTTAAAAATAATACTGAATAAAGTTAAATTGCAAGGGCAGCCATCCCAATGGATTTTCTGTCTCAAATATTTCACACAACCAGCTATCAGTCCCAAGGGGGTACTGACTGGACCCCTCCAGTTCCCACTTCACAAACATGGAGAGAAGACCAAATGCAAACAACAAGCAAAAGATAATATACTTGCATAAACTCAGGCTTGGGTTGATGTTATTCAAAGGAAAAGTGGGTTTTATTTGAGAGATACTATTGCATCTACTAGACTCTTTTTTGGGATACAACAAATGAATACTTTTAGTTTTTAAAAATTCAAATCTTCCAAAGTATTCAAACATGAAAATAGGACTTTATCTAAAAAATAATTATAAATGGAATATGATTGCCTGGAATAAAAAAAAAAAACTTTACTTTTGAATCGTCTTTCCAAATATTGATATGAGAGAAAACATACACATCCAAGTGATTGTAAGATATCAACTTTTTAATTTAGAAAGAGTAATCAAGCAATTATCGGGGAGAAAGACATGCCTCCCTGAGTCTCTCGACAGCGCTGACTGCCCCCGTGGCTCCAGGGCCCTCAGCAGGTGGAAAGGAACTTACTTGATGTCACACAGAAGGGCCACACCTCTCAGGATCCAGTGATCCGGGGAGAGGACTGTTCGCAAATACACCACAGTGATGAAGGTCAAGTCAGTCCGCCTGGGCTTCTTGTAAATGGGACACACGTACAACTTGGGGTCCTTGGGCGCCGTGGAATTGATGGCAAAGATGTGCAACACGGGCAGCTGTGTGAAGAGCACCTTGGGGGTGGATTCTGTGAGCTTCCCGTTCCGTCTGTCCCAGGCTGCTCCGTCCATGTACAGCCCATAAATGTATACACCTTCCTGGAAGAGCCAAGCAGAAGATAACAGGAAGTTTTAAAAAGTTACCTGCTGTGAGACGGGCACCCATCTGTGCTGTAACAAAGGTCATCAGTGCTGTGACGAAGGTCATCAGTTTGGAAAGAGAATGCACAGCCATCTTAAAACGCTCCCCAAAGAAGAAAACATCAGTGGATGCATTCCTTGGTGAAATACTGAGCCCACTGTTCCTCTGTGGCACAGCTGGAGGCTATGGTCTTCCCTAGTAGCTCAGCTGGTGAAGAATCTGCCTGCAAATGCAGGAGATCCCAGTTCGATTCCTGGGTTGGGAAGATCCTCTGGAGGAGGGTATGGTAACCCATTCCAGTATTCTTGCCTGGAGAATCCCATGGACAGAGGACCCTGGTGGGCTACAGCCCACAAGGTTGCAAGGAGTCAGACATGACTGAGTGACTAATACAGCACATGAGTGCCATAGAAATGCTTCTATTACTGGTGATTTGAGCCTGGGGGTGACCAGCCTGGGACCAAAGACTCAGCCAGCAGCGCCAGATTGCCTCTGCTGCAAATGAAAGTCTCTGACAGGGGTGTTCTGAGTTGGTGCGGGGTCCTGCAGGAGCACCCAGGACACGATTCAGAGCTGGGTGCCACTCGGGATCTCAGCCTGCACTGAGCAAGCCAACAGGCGGTTCTAACTTCATCTGAGCGCCCCCAGAGGTCAGACATGCGGAGCAAGAGCAGAAGTGATGGGCAGGGCGGGGGAGAATCGGTCCAAGAGTGGCAGACCTCATCCTGTATCTGTCTTTCACACAGTAGGACTTACGCTTGAGGGCCTCACCAGTAAACCAGGAGACAACACACACACACACACACACACACAGAATAAAATGTAAAAGGCATGACTCGAACACCAGCACACTCTTGTTGGAGGGGCTGCCTAACGAACAGCACTGACTGAGGTCAAGCACGGTGCCTGCAAGTGCATGGTGACCATGGGTTGGCGTTCTCGGGGTGGCTTGTGCAGGATAGGGCCTTGGAGGGCGTGCTGCGCTTGGGAACATGGAGGAGAGAGGGTGGGCATCAAGAGAGGCTGGATGGTCAGGAGAGTCCAAGCATTTTATTTAGCAGCAGGGTCAATGGTTATAAGTTAAGGCTTATCGGCAGAAGACTGTCAATACCAGACTGAAGAGCTTGAACTTTATCTTGTAGGCAGCGGGGAGCCATAGAACATGTGCTCAGTAAGAAAAAAGTCTAAAGGGAATCACAGGGAGACTCCAACAATCACGTAAGCTCACAAGATACACTTAAGTAGAAGATGGTGACCATTTTTCCATTTCCAGTGAGGATTGGGTAAGAGAAAGGAAATCTATATTATAATAAAAGAGAGGGAGGTTAGCTGCAAGGTGTTTTCTAAAATCCCCCATGTGGGCCAAGAGTATAAGAACCATACCTCTTGAACCAAAATCTGAAGTACGTGATTTGACAGTAAAACCATGGGCAATCCCAGAAAATTAGTACATTAGATACCATCATTAAATCTGTGGCACCATATGGTGTGTGCACCAGGTCCGACTCTTTGTGACACCATGGATGATAGCCCACCAAGCTCTTCTGTCCATGGAATTTTCCAGGCAAGTTGTCCTTCCAGCCAGGTCCTGTAGCTAAGAAGGGACATGACTGGAACTGGCCTCAGAGCTCAGGACTGCCAATCCTGTTAGTATCTATTGCCCTTGTGAGTGAAGTCGCTCAGTCATGTCCGACTCTTTGCGACCCCATGGACACCAGGCTCCTCCGTCCATGGGATTTTCTAGGCAAGAGTACTGGAGTGGGTTGCCATTTCCTACTGCCCTAACCCATTAATTCTGTGAGTACCCCACAGCAGTGGATGGAGAAGTGTAGAAAGTCCTTTTGAGCATACACAAATGTAACTTGTAATTACAAAGAATGCAATCTGGTGACTTCCTGGTGTTTATCATTCATTCCCACTGTGGCAAATGCAGGAGGAGTTGGCATTGAGGTCTCCTGGTTACAACCAAGGAAACTCTCACTGCAAAGCCAGAGGACCTGATGGAGATGCTCATAGGTCCATGTTCAGCAGAACTTGAACTTGGAGCCCCAGCTCCAGAAGTGGCCCTGCTCTTGCCCAGTGGCACCTACCACAGGGGGTGATGTGACCTCCTCCTTGGTCTGCCGCAGAACTTCGTTGTGGATGGTCACGGAGTCCAGGGCCCAGCCTTTGTGGGCACGGGTCACTTCTTGCCTCATTGCGGTCAGGAAGCCTTAGAAAAGGAGAAAGAAATGATCGTGATGCCTTGGTGCAGACTACTCTAGTAACAAGAGGGGGAATTGTGTAGTTAGCTGCTTATCCATCTCCAGATGTGTGCCCATCCGAGAGGAGCTGACATCAAACCTCAGAAGGGATGTTTATTTCAACATTTTGTTTCAATCAACCAAATACGTCTTGCCAGCAGACAGCCGGAAAACAGCACCGTCTCTGCCTCAGACAAGGTCGTGGTTTGAAATTCCCCTGGGATTTCAACTATTCTAGTCTTCTAAGGGCTATAAACCAGTGCTAGCGTATAGTCTCTGTTTGAAAATCCAGTATCAAGGAATAATATTGGAATGGTAAATATTCTGAGAACAGCATTCCAATTAAAACTGGAATCAAACCATTATCAAGCGTCTATTTGCTCTAATGGAATAATTTCATTTAGACTAGGAAATAAGGCGTAATGCCAAAATAGAAAGCCTGACTTTCAATTTGATCAAACAAAGCAATCACACCGGAAAGGAACGCTCCATGTTTTAATGTGCATAATACAGTTATTTTAAGACAATACATGGTTCTGTATATTATGGCCTTTCTCTAAACGTAATATTTGCAAATCATTGCCATGCAATTCAATTAAAGAAGTCTATCTTGGAGAGTAGCATTTCATATTTAAAAACTATACCTTAAACTTCAAAATGGACTTCAAAATCTTAGGATACTTTCAGTTCAGTTCGGTTCAGTCGCTCAGTCGTGTCCGACTCTTTGCGACCCCATGAATCGCAGCATGCCAGGCCTCCCTGTCCATCACCAACTCCCGGAGTTCACCTAAACTCATGTCCCCTGTGACCTATCTATTACATTTTGGCCTCCTTGTTAATATTGGAAATCACGAGGCCCTTTATTCACAATCACAAGTAAATTTTGGAAGTGTGTGTCCCTATTACTCTTAGACTCATGAACTGTGAGAACTTTAACGCACAAACCAACACGAAAGTGGTAATATTTTATCAGGTTTGAATGGGAGTGGAAAGAAGAGGGAAAGTTACAAGGCATAAAGGCAGGCAATGAGTTAACACCTGTTAGAATCAGAAAGAAAGAATGGGAACTCCCCTGATGGTCCAGTGGCTAAGACTGTGCTTTCAATGCAAGAGACCCAGGTTCAAGCCCTCGTCAGAGAACTAGATCCCACATGCCACAGCTAGGAGTTCACATGCTGCAACTAAACATCTTGCATGCAACCATGACCTGGCACAGTCAAATGAATCAGTATTTTTTTTTTTTTTAATAAATAAAGTAGGACTCTAGCCTGCTTAGTGAAAATGTCAAGTTCTCTCCATTCTCAAGTCCCTCCCTCATTATTGTTAGACACTTGGGGAGGCACTCATTCATTCATTCATTAGCTAAGTCCCTTAGAAGTGGCCACCATACACCAGGTATGCTGGAGGCGAGATGCCCACAATGATGAAGAGGCCATCCATGGACCCTGCATTCAAGGAGCTCAGTCTACAGGAAAAGTGGACGGAAGCAGGATATACACCTTGATGTCATTGTAAGTAAAGAGGTGAGAACAGAGTGGACCACTCAGAAGACAAATCAGGGAAGGCGTAATTGAGAAGATGAAGTCAAAGACTAGTCCTGAAAATAAGAGTTTTTCCAGATGGGATAATTCCAGTTAAGGGAACAGCATGTGCAAAAGCACAGAAGTCTAGGCCTATAGGTGAGGCAATAATGGCAGATGCTGCTGCTGCGTCGCTTCAGTCGTGTCCGACGCTGTGCGACCCCATCGACGGCAGCCCACCAGGCTCCCCTGTCCCTGGGATTCTCCAGGCAAGAACACTGGAGTGGGTTGCCATTTCCTTCTCCAACGTGTGAAAGTGAAAAGTGAAAGTGAGGTTGCTCAGTTGTATCCAACTCTAGCGACCACATGGACTGCAGCCTACCAGGCTCCTCCATCCATGGGATTTTCCAGGCAAAAGTACTGGAGTGGGGTGCCATTGCCTTCTCCGGCAGATGAGGTTAGAACAAAGGCAGAGGCAGGGTTTTGCAGGGGCAGACTTTGGACCTGGTGACTTTGCGAATGGTGAGAAGCCACTGATTATCTGAAGCAGGCAAATAATTTAGTTGTATTTGCATCTTATAAAGTTTACTCTCACCAAAAGCAGCATTTAGGAAACTCAAGAAGAACCCCTGTATTAATCCAAAAGAAAAGTTGGTCAACCAGAGGACCTAATTGAAGGTCTTTTTTTTTTTTTTTTTAGGTCCACTGGAAGGGATGTGGAACTTCCCTGACCAGGGTTCGAACCCATGCCCTTTGCAGTGGAAATGTATAATCATAACCACTGGACCACCAGAGAAGTCCTATAAGTGATTTTTATAAAGTTAAAGTTTCATGAAACTAAGAGTGCCTAGCAGGAAAGGATGGTTTTATGATGCAAAGTGTTGAATACAGGGAGTAGGAAACACGGTAGACGTTTGCCTGCAGCGATTTCTGGTCAAGACCCATCTGTAGTCTACATGTGGAGTCACTTGAGATGGTCTGATCAAGTATGTGATTACATCAACTTCCACTTTAAATACTGGGGACCCCACTTTTTTTAGTAGTCAACATGTCGTGTGTTTGGTAGTCAGCTATATGCCACGCCATGACAACTTGCTTTAGTTGTGTCCAGCTCTGCAGCCCTATGGACTGTAGCCCTCCAGGCTCCTCTGTCTGTGGGATTCTCCAGGCAAGAATACTGGAGTGGGTTGCCATGCCATCCTCCGGGAATCTTCCTGGTCCAGGGATCAAACCCGGGCCTTTTATGTTTCCTGCATTGGCAAGCGGATTCCTTATCACTTGCACCACCTGGGAAGCTCAGTCAGGTATATATGACCACAGTAATAAAATCCAATCCTCCATTCTAAGTGACTCCATGAAAATGTCATTTTCATCACTCAACTTTAAGCCTGCATCCAAGTAGAATCCTCAGAATTAAATTGACCCTATTTTATGATATTTTAAAATTCATCATTGATCTATGAATCTATAAAGTCATAATGCATAAGGCATGAATAATGACTAACTATCCATCTGCACTAGTTGAAAAACTGGATTTTTCTATAATATTTTAAGTTCCAAATTGCAAATTTGACCTCACTTGCTATGGCACTCAGAACAATGTAGTAGATGCCAGGTGAGGGGGTGAGAGAGAGTCTCTCTTATGTAACACACCCAAGACAAGGACCTCAGCTGATGGTGGAGTGTTCTGAAAAAGTTCTAGTATGGTTAAGGAGATCCCACTTTCTCTCATTTCCTGCTGGGGAATACGCATGATATTGTCTGGCTGACTTCAACAGTAAGCCTCCTAATGCTTAGGAAGCACTCTTGGTTATGCCAGCAGATGAAATCTAGAATGCATATTACCTTGAGCTATTAAGAAAGGAAAATGTTCAATAAATAATTTGAGGCCTGAGAGCAGAGGGTAGGAAACCGTTCCATGGCTCATTCTCACTCAGAACATGGAGAATATACATATATTTTTTTCAAGTTTTGATAGCTTTTTTTGGCCTCCTAAAAAGAAGAACATGATCTTGCAGAATTCAAACTGAATTGCAAATCCACTGAATTGCTCTTTATCGAATTTTAAAAATGAATGATCATCTTTCTTATAGACTGATATCAAGTCTAATGAAATCAAAATCTCTTGTTTTCTGAAACCTATATAATTTTAAAAGACTATTGATATATTTTTCTTTATAAAGGCTTGAGAAGTAGTACTTTGGTCTTGGCACTAATTTAATTTTAATAATTCTAAAGCCGAATTTCAATCATCAGTGGTGGGAAAAGTGATTCAAGCGTTCATGTGTTTGACTCAGAAGTGAGGAACAAAAAGTTGGGGAAAGTCCTCAACAAAAATAATCTATTTTTCATGAGACTTAAACACCCACACAAAAATGGGTGATTTAACCATTCAAACATCTGAGTGTCATGTGGGCTCATTGAGGTGCCTTAAATTTTCTTTGCCTTTCTAACTCATACAGTATAATGAATTGTTAAAACACTTGTCAAGGTTGTTCTTTTGCAAAATGTACTTTTAAGCTTGTATTGTACTCTGGAAACTCAGGCCTAAAATAACACTTGTTATGTCTTAATTCCTATAATAGTCATGACCTAACATTTCAGCAAACAAACTACTGTTGTTTGACCTGTGCAATCAGTTGGCTTGAAGGAAGCTGTAGAAGGCTTTCAGTATCAATTCAAACACGGTAGTGGAAGGGACAAAATAAATAACTAATCAGGAATGCTACTGTTGTTGTTCAGTCACTAAGTCGTGTTCAATTCTTCGCAACCTCAAGGACTGCAGCATGCCAGGCTCCTCTGTTCTCTACTATCTCCCAGAGTTTGCTTAGATTCATGTCCATTGAGTAGGTAATACTATCTAACCTCTGCTGCCTTCTCCTTTTGCCCTCAATCTTTCCAGCATCAGGGTCTTTTCCAGTGAGTTGGCTCTTTGCATCAGGTGGCCAAAGTATTGGAGCATCAGCTTCAGCATTAGTCCTTCCAATTAGTATTCAGGGTTGATTTCCTTTAGGATTGACTGGTTTGGTCTCCCAGCTGTCCAAGGGACTCTCAAGAGTCTTCTCCAACACCACAGTTCCAAAGTATCAGTCCTTCTGTGCTCAGCTTTCTTACTGTCCAACTCTCACATCCATACATGACTACTAGAAAAACCATAGCTTTGACTATACAGATCTTTGTCAGCAGAATGATATCTCTGCTTTCTATCTCTGCTTTTCTGTCTAGGTTTGTCGTGTCTTTGCTCCTATCGAGGACAATTGTCTTTTAATTTCATGGCTTGCAGTCACCATCCATAGTGATTCTGGAGCCCAAGAAAATAAAATCTGTTACTGCTTCCACTTTTTCCCCTTCTGTTTGTCATGAAGTGATGGGAGCACATGTCATGAAACCAACTTTCTCACTCTCCTTTTTTACCCTCATCAGGAGGCTCTTCAGTTTGTCTTCCCTTTCTGCCATTAGAGTGGTAACATTTGCGAATCTGAGGCTGTTGATATTTCTCCCCGCAATCTTGATTCCAGCTTGTGATTCATCCAGCCCAGCCTTTTGCATGATGTACTCTTCATAGAAGTTAAATAAGCAGGGTGACAATATACAGCCTTGACGTACTCCTTTCCCAATTTTGAATCAGTCAGTTGTTCCATGTCCTGTTCAAACTGTTGCTTCTTGACCCGCATACAGGATTATCAGGATACAGGTAAGGTGGTATGGTACTCCCGTCTCTTTAAGAATTTTCCACAGTTTGTTGTGATCTACACAGTCAAAGGCTTTAGCATAACCAAGGAAGCAGAAGTAGATATTTTTCTGAAATTCTCTTGCTTTCTCTATGAATGTTGGTAATTTGATCTCTGGGTTCTCTGCTGTTTCTAAACCCAGCTTGTACATCTGGAAGTTCTTGGTTCACATACTGCTGAAGCCTAGCTTGAAGAATTTTGAACATAACCTTGCTAGTGTGTGAAATGAGCACCATCAGGAAGGTTCTTCTCTATTTCACAAGGAGTTGGTTGGTATTCTGTAATGATGATCTTATAGGCAATGCTTTCTTTCCTTTAATAAATGAACCAGTCCTTAGGTAATGAGCCTTTAGTTGTTCAGTATTTCCTGTCTTATCAGTTACTAAGCCTCCCATGAGCATTTTGAAAGATGAGCAGAAATGATGTTCCTGCCATAAGATTATGACAGGCAGTTTTTTCCCCAAAATGAGAAGCGAATGCAGTTCATTGGTAAGTTAAATAAAAGGTCAGAAATCATTAAGCAAAGATGATGATGATTCACCCAGTTGAATAAAAATGCCCCAGGCACCTTTCCTGATGCTTTGTTCAATGCTGTAAGGTAGGGATCTTAATCTTGGATGAAAATTTGAAATATCTGGGAAGACTTTGAAACTTCCAATTCCCTGGTCATAGCCCAGATAAGTTAAATCAGGATCTCTAGAGGTGAGACCAGGCTTCAGTACTGTTTTAAGGAAGGGTTTCTCAAAGTTCACGGTTAACACCAAGAGAGAGATCGTTATTAAAATGCCGGTTCTGATTCGGTAGGGAGATTGAGGGTAGGTCCTGAGGATCTGCATTTCTATCAAGCTCCCAGGTGGTGTTGCTGCTGCCGGCTGCTGGACCACATACTGGGTAGCAATGGTCTAAGGCCCAGGTTCCTCACACCTTAGCATGACCAAAAGATATTTTAAGACTGATTATATAGACTCTAATGAACTCATCCCCAGAGGTTCTGAAGTCACTGGTTTGGGCCCCAGGGATTAGCATGTATTAAAACCTCCCCACGTGATTCTACTGTGCGAGCAGGAGTGAAAACCTCTGCTCTGTAAAAAATTTCTGCATGACAGGCCAATAAGAGATCACGGATGCATATTGTTTGCAGAACAAATTTGGCAAGTGGGAAGAGACATGCCCTATGATATAAGCAAAATATGAGGAAGGCTGTCAGTAATGCAAGCTGAGTCTTCCCAAAGTCCCCTGGTATGCATATATTTTCTGAAATGCTGTTAATCCAGGACACGGAGTATAAGCCGGAGCACTGGGGCTAATTCTCTTGGCTCGGTTGGGATCAGCTAACCCCACTGGGTCTCACATGCCAAAATGTAATTCTGTAACTGCTGTACCTTCCCTTCCCCTTCTCTGCTACTCCATGCTTCCTCTCCCTTCACCCAACCTTACACCTCTCTACTCCCTCCCCAACCTTTACGCTGTTACCGATGGAGTGGGTCTGTGATTAACAGACTCTCCCATGTGTTCCATGTCTGCACAGAACATTCTCTCCATCTTCTTGCCCTTCCTGGAGGCTGGCTCAACCCTGAAGACCCTGTCCTCCCCAACTGCCCCTCCACCCTAGATGAGAATCTCTGCTGCTCGGACAATCACCCTCTGTCCACACGCCCCTCCCCTCACTATCCCTGCCAAGTGCCCACTGGTCCCCATTCACAGAGCCTCCTGCCGCCTTCTGGGTCTCTTCAGTATCCCACTCAGCATCTTGACCTCTCAGTTCCAAAGACCTGGTCCTCAACTCCACCCCCTTTCCTTCACTTCTTCCGCTATTTAGAGTAGACCCATCTTTTTCATCACTCACCCAGCAGAACTCCACTGCTAAACAAGTCCAGGTGTCCTTCTTCTTAAACCCATTCCAGGCTGCTGAGCAAAACTGAGACCAGCACACAGTTGCCACCATAGTTTAGCCACTGTTAGCCTTGATGGGATTGTCAAAGCCCTCTAGCAATCCTTTCCTCCTTAGCCCTCCTTCTCGAGTTTCTGCTACTCTTCTTAAATCTCTCCAACACCCTGCTCCTGAGATCACTTTGCCGCCTCAAAGAGAAAAATAGAAAGCATCAGATGGAAATTCCCTTAACTTCTTGCCACCATACCAGCAAATTCATTGGCATCTACACTCATTCCTTCCTTGTTACCTTGTTATAGCGGGTGGGGTGTCCCTCCTCCCCGCCTGGAGTGCATCCCTCCACTTGGGGAACCACTCCTGCTTTTTGCCCCCTTGTGGTGTCTTTGTTCTCTCTCTCTCTCCTGGCTTCTTCCCACCAGTATTTGAATAGGCTCAAGCTTGTCCTGCTGTTAAAAGAAGGAAGAAAATGTTTTCTTCTTATAACTGCTCCTCCAACGCCCTTCTTCTCTTCCAAGTCCAATTTCTCGAGGGAATTTTCCATGCTCTCCACCCTCACTCTCTGTCTCCCCATTTTCTGGTCTCTCACTCACCATGAAACCTGACTCCTCCACCTCCCCACCCACTCCACTGAGACTTCTCTCGCCCGCAGTCTCCTGGTTGATAAGGCTATCTGGCCATCTGGGACCCTACCTTACTTGACCTCTGGCAGCATCTGTTACTCCTTCCTCCCATCCCCCCCATCTTCCACCACACTATGCATTCCTGGTTTCCCTCTTTCAAGCTGTTAGGATGTGAAGGACTATTTACAAGAGTCAGGATGATCTGGAGGGTGGGCAGGTACAAGCAAAAGGAGCAGAACCCTGGTGAGGGTGGTATAGTGGGGAGATGGACAGCTGGTAGTTCTGATGAGGTTTACAGAGGATGGAATAGTTCACGGAGACAGGTGCAAGTAAGAATCAGAAGCTAACACTGGGAGTTTTGACGAGTCGGTCCTAAGTAGAGACAATTACATCTGTGAGAAAGACTGAGGTCATCAAGGAAGGGACCAGGGCCAAGGGCAGAACTTGCCTGAGAAGAGCCCAGAAAGTGGGCTGAGAAGCAGCCCTCTGAGAGGTAGGGGGAGAACCAAGGTAGGTGATGGATGGAAGCCAAGGTGTGAAGTGAAGCTAGCAGGAGAATTACTAGACCTGGTGGCCTTGGAGAGAGCAGTTTCAGTGTGGTGATGAAGCCAGCCAAATGACAAGGAACTAGAGGGTGGGTAAGGACAGTGACCATGGGCAGAGACTAAAATCGTAAGGGATGTGGTTGAGGCTGAAGCCAGTGCATCAAGCCCCTCCCTCCAAAAGGTGAGAAGGATGGGCTTTTAGTCACTTGGAGGTGTTTCTAAGGTGTCCAAAGTCCTTCTCTGGTTCTGGGATTCAGGGTCAGGGCAGTGAGTGCTAACACCCAGACTGAGGTCTGGAACCCAGACAACCCTTCACTGAGATTTCCTCAGATGTTGGGGGTAGCTCTGGGGCACACTTGGGATTGTTATAAGATTAGAAAAAATCCCCAGTCCCTTCTAATCCTAAAGTTCTATTAATAACCCCACTGTACTCTTCTGCCCAACAAACATCAAGCTTTTATGACTATCTTCAAGATAAGTATTCAGAAATTGCTGGCAGCTGCCAGTGTTGCCCTAAAAACAAATACACAGGACTTCCCTGGACAGTGGATAGGAGTCCGCCTGCCAACACAGGGGGCACGGGTTTGGTCCCCGGTCCAGGAAGGCTCCACGGGCTGTGGGCAACTAAAGCCCATGGACCACAACAACGGAAGCCCGAGTGCCTACAGCCTGTGCTCTGCAACAAGAGAGGCCACCACAACGACAAGCCTGTGTACCACAATGAAGAGCAGCCCCCATTCACCACGACCAGAGAAAACCCACATGCAGCAATGAAGACCCAGCACGACCAAACATAAATAAATACGTTATGTTTTTTTTAAAAAAGAACAAATACGCAGGCAAGAGGTTATCAGTGATTTTTACAGGAACAAAAGATAACAGGACAAAAATCGTCCATCTCCTTGCTTCAGTAGACTCTCTTCTAACTGGAAATCTTGATTTGTAGTAGTGAATACTAAATTGCTGTTGATATCTGCTACAACAGACCTGGTGTGGCTTGCCAGGACACTAAAGAACAAGACAGAAAAGCTAGAGCAGTTCGGCATCCAAATGGCATCATGCTGCAGACTGAGTTCAACATTTGGAAAATAATGACCGGGCAGGGTCTCACACCTCTGTGTGAGAGTGCGTCCAGCCTCTGCTCCCTTTCATTTGCAGCACCTGTGAGTCACACCAAACTGAATGGCAAAGCGAGGCTATCAATTAAAAGGTTCTGGAAGGCAGTCAATTCCCTTGGCCTGATGTCAAGCTCATGTCCACTCATAATCTCCGAGTTTAAACACATCCCTATCAATGACACAGACACAGACAAATCAGAATCTAAGTTATGTGTACATGATGCTCTGAAAAGGTACACTTGTGGGAACAAGAGACCACATAATCCTTTGAGAACGCTGAGCAGCACAGTCTTAAACGATGTGTGTGTGTGTGTGTGTGTGCACCAGTTACTGCTGGGAAGCCCGAGTGGAGCACAAAGGTTCTCCTGAGCCTGAGTTATCCACTGGGAGGCAGTTCCACGCTATGGCCAAAGCTGGGCCATTGAACAAATGTCACAGGGTCATGGGCACAGAGAGCTTGACCACGTCAATAATCAAATCTAATTGCCACATGATTGAGCTCGTCAGTTGCTACAGAAATGATTGTGAAGGGGGCTGAACACACAAGATTAGTTCCACGGTGGTTGGCTGACAGCCTCTTCAATAGGACAAAATATCAGACCACCACACAGCGACAGAACAGTGCTACAAACAGGGTGAGGTCAGACACAGACTGGGGCAGGGAGCGGGTGGCAAATGAGGCCCGTCACCGGTCCCTGCAGCATCACTTAGGCCCAAGGGGCACTCACCAGGGGCATGATGGGAAACACACCTCAGACAGTATCAGATGCCAGGTAACATTACAAGAACACAAAACAAATGGTCATAGGTGAAAGAAACATTTTCAAGTATTCTACATTCTAGGTAATTTTGACTATATATATTTCTGAAAAAACTATGGCATCTTAGCAGACAGCATTGTGTTTTTACTTAAACCGTGGTTTCTTTAAACAATTTACTTAGAGACTTCCCTGGCAGTCCAGCAGCTAAGACTTCGTCTTTCAACTCGGGGTGTGTGTGTTTGATCCCTGATCCGGGAGCTACGATCTCACATGCCTTTCAACCAAAAAGCCAATGCATGATATGGAAATAATATTGTAACAAATTCAGTAAAGACTTTCAAAATGTTCCACATCAAAAGAAAAATCTTAAAAAAAAAATAGCCACTGAAAAATAATTTACTTAAATCTTTGGGGACAAAAAATTATTTCATGGAAGGGGACTGGGTTAGATGATATAAAACCCAGGAGTTATACCATGTCAAGAAATCAATTGCTGAGGTCAGATAGTGGCCAGAGAAGCTTCCACCTGGAGAGGACTTTATCTGCTTGCACGCTGCCTGTGAACATGCATGGGGTAGCTGCAGCCTTTGAATCGGCCAGGTAAGATGGAACTGGAAGTGATTTGTCTCCCATGTCAAGTAAAGGCAAAGGAACCAGAGAAGTGATTAGTAGGTAGGGATATCGGACTTCCACTCTTCTGTGCTACAAACAGAAAGCAAGGGTGTGTAAGGTAGGATGTTTGAATAAGTGCAAGACTTTCAGAGACATGGAGAGCCCTGAGAGAACAAATCCAAGTGCAGTTTAAAAACAGAAATGAAGAGAAAAAAAAAATAGAAATGATCAGTGTTATTAACAAAGCAAATAAGAAAACTGATTTCTTTAAATGTTGCTCTCATTTGTAATACTTCTTAATAAATAGTAACAAATATTAGTTTATATTAATACTTTCCTGTTGAAAGTCACATTTCTAATGGAAAAAAGCAATTGCTCAAAGAGACTGTGCTGTGATATACGACTTACCCATCTATGTCTATGGAAAGCCGTGAATAAATCAACCCCACTCCCTTGGCTTCTAAATGTTAAAGATACACTTAACAATCTCACCTTTTTTTTTTTTTTTTCCTAATCACTGATTTGAAGTCTGCTGGCACACCTGCCCACCTGGATGTCCCTCCTGCACAAGCTGACGAGTCCAGGGCTCCCTGCTTATCCTCCCAAGTGGCCCCTCTCCTAAGGCTCCCAGTCTTGTGCTTGGCCTTCAGCCTCAGCCACTGCTACTTCCTACCCTCTCAAAGATCCCCATTTAATCACCCCATCAGCTCTGCCTCCTCCTCTGAGCCTGGTCAAGGTCTCAGCCTGTCTCCCTTGGACCTGATAAGAGTCTCATTGCTGTGGATATCCTTCTTTCAGTCTACACTCTACCTTCACCTCATTTTTGGTGACTTCCTGTTGCCTTTATGAGGCAGCCCAAACACCCCCCAAAGTCCTCGACCCCCAACGCCCCTGTTCCTGCTTCCTGAGCTCAGACCACACTGGTCTTCCCTCCCTGGACATGCCTTGTCTCTGCTCAGGTCTTGTCCGGATGCTCTTACCAGCCTCTGCCTCTGCGAACCCCTCACTGGCCTCGGGTGCAGCTCTTCTCAAGCCCAGCCTCGGGGGAAGGTACCTCTTTGTCCTCTGTGCCTGTGCGGCACTTGGGTCTCACGTGGGTGGAGCATTTATTACATTCTGTTAAAGTTGCTCATGTTTCTGTCCTACCAATCAGATTATGGGCACCTTTGGGGCAGGAATCAGGTCTCAAATCTCTCTCTTTTGAAAGCACCTAGTGGATGGGCTGGCAAATGAAAGATGGTTGAACAATCCTAATCAAGTTAAATGTTATTTCTTTAAGCTCCCAAGCTGGGAAATGCCTGGTGACAGATTATTCGAATTGAGGGCTAGTATGGAGGAAAGAGGAAGAAGGCAACGGCACCCCACTCCAGTACTCTTGCCTAGAAAATTCCATGAACAGAGGAGCCTGGTAGGCTCAGTCCATGGGGTCACTAAGAGTCAGATACAACTGAGCGACTTCACTTTGACTTTTCACTTTCATGCATTGGAGAAGGAAATGGCAACCACTCCAGTATTCTTGCCTAGAGAATCCCAGGGATGGGGGAGCCTGGTGGGCTGCCGTCTATGGGGTCACACAAAGTTGGACACAACTGAACGACTAAAGCGACTTAGCAGCAGCAGCATGGAAGAAAGAGACTCGTAAGTAGACACAAGAATCTGAGAACCATAATAAAAATTTTTTCCTTCCCAAATTCAATGGGAATTCTGGGAGAAAAACAGATAAATGAAATCTTGGAGCTGTTCTTCACAAATCTAAAGTCTATCGACATAATAATGTGCCATGTATTGGGTTGGCCAACAAGTTCGTTTGGGTTTTTTCAAAATAAGATGGTACAGAAAAACCTGAATAAACTTTTTGGCCAACCCAATATAATTTGCTAAGTTCCTAAAAACCACCATGATCAATGTTTTAAATTTAGAAAATGTTAAGGCACTTGAAAATTCATGAACTGAATGAAGGCACGTACACAGAGAACAAATAAATGTCTATTTATTAAGTATTATTTATACAAAGAAAAATGCACAACTCATAAGTATAAAGCTTGATAAATTTTCACCGAGGGAATATAGCCCTGTAACCAATATCCAGATCAAGAAGTAGAACATTCCCAGACCCCTTGAACACCCTTGTACCCTCTGGCAATCACTGCCCTTTCCCACAAGGGTAACCACTATTCTGACTTTTAAGACCTTGGATCTATTTCACTTATTTTGGTTTCTTGCATAAATGGAATCATACAATATACATACATCACAAAGAATATGGTATACATACTTTATAATGTGTCTTGTTTGACTTCCTTCATTTAATATTATTTTATGAGATTCAACCATATTGCTGAGAGTAATGATGTGAGTGTCTGCTAAGTTGCTTACGGAGTAATGATAGTAATCCTAAATTTTTAAGTGTGAATACTTCTTAAATTGTATTACTAATGGGCCTATAAGGTGCTGAACTGTAAGGAACCCAGTGTCCCTTCATTCTTGCCAAGAGTTACTTGAAAAAACTATCCATGTCATCAGATCAGATCAGATCAGTCGCTCAGTCGTGTCCGACTCTTTGCGACCCCATGAACCGCAGCACGCCAGGCCTCCCTGTCCATCACCAGCTCTCGGAGGTCACTCAGACTCACATTCATCGAGTCAGTGATGCCATCCAGCCATCTCATCCTCTGTCGTCCCCTTCTCCTCCTGCCTTCAATCCCTCCCAGCATCAGAGTCTTCTCCAATGAGTCAACTCTTCGCATGAGGTGGCCAAAATACTGGAGTTTCAGCTTTAGCATCATTCCTTCCAAAGAAATCCCAGGGCTGATCTCCTTCAGAATGGACTGGTTGGATGTTCTTGCAGTCCAAGGGACTCTCAAGAGTCTTCTCCAACACCACAGTTCAAAAGCATCAATTCTTCGGCGCTCAGCCTTCTTCACAGTCCAACTCTCACATCCATACATGACCACAGGAAAGACCATAGCCTTAATTAGGCGAACCTTTGTTGGCAAAGTGATGTCTCTGCTTTTGAATATGCTATCTAGGTTGGTCATAACTTTCCTTCATAGTAAGAAAAAAAAAATTGTTGCATTTCTGAACTTTTATGAACTCTACGAGATCTAGTCTGAAACTTATTCAGTAAATATTTCTATAATGAAGGAATATATGCAGTGGGATCACAAAGCACTTTTTCAGGAGAGGGGTGAAAAAAAAAACAAGCAAGCAGGGACAGACTCTGGAAGTGCACTGAATAAAATTTTTGCCACATGGTCATTTTTAAAATCAGTCTAATTTTCTGAGCCTTAGGAACGTTTTCCTTTGCATATTCTGGTGCTTCATTTTTGTCACTTTCATAAACATTTAAAAACTAATGTTTGAACAAAACCTTTTCAGTATTTCCCATTGTTCTAACCACGGACTTGCTTGCTTAAGTGGATGAGAAGAAAAATGGAATTTTGCCCCTATATTGTGGAAGCAAATGGCAGACAGAACTTCAGACTGAATTCATAAAACAAATATAGAAGGTTCCTCTGTAGGTCTACACCTCTGAAAGCATAATTCCAGCATGCAGCAAGCCATGCCTCTATACTGCTCTGTGTAACGTACATTTATCACACAGTGCTACTACACAACCACTCACGATGTCCAAGTCCTATGAACACCTACCTTGGGGATTGAAGAAACCAGTCATCCAGAACACATTGGGCCTCCCTTCAAATATCCAGGTAGAAAACTGAGCATTTCTTTCCAAAAGTTCAGTAAACCAGAAGCCCAGTGTGGATGAGTCCCAGGACACTCTTTTCCAGATTTGGGGTATACGGGCATCGTACATGTTGTCCAGAGCATCTCTCAAGTTCTGGAAAAAAGACGGAGTTAAAATCTGAGAATAAGAAAATTCAACAAAAGAGGGAAACAGCTACTGAGATGGTCACAGCTTACCTCGCTCATAATGATCGTGCCTTCAATGGCCAATTTTAGATCACTCAGGCTACTGCGAAGTATTGAAATGACTTTTTGCATTCTGTCAATTTCTTGTCTGAGAAATATGTTCATTGAATTAAGATGCCCCATCTTTATCAAACGAGCTTTCACCTAACACAAAGCATACAATAATGGAGATGAAAAAAAAATTATCTGCCCCTTCTTTTCCAAGGATCCCTCCTTTCTCTAGCCTCTTTTTCCTCTGCATATATCTCTACAAGCCCAAGTGAACTCTAAAATATCTCTTGCAGAACCAAATTTGCCATTAAATTTCCCATTTTCTGGGCTTCAAAAACTACTGTTCAACTAAAATGATTTTTATTTCCTACTTATCGTACTTAGTTGATAATTGGAAAACTACTTTGAAAAGCTGAAATAAAATTTTACTTTTTGTCCCCTTTCAAATGATTAAGTACTAAAGTGTCAGTTAAATATTCTTTTGCAATTTAACCTTGGTAAGAGTACAGTCTGGAATACTTTTTCTCATAGTGCTTGTAGAATCATTATTAGAAATGTCCCAGAAAGTGAATACAGCCGAAATCTTTACAGAACAGTTACCAATAAATATGATTGGCTGCAGTATCCTAATTGTTGTTGCTCTGGCTAGGGTGACTAAAGAGAGCCTTTCATAATCTAATCAATGAAAATATTTGATTTTGTGGAAGGGCCATAAAGCACCTGTCATTTTTTCCTTCTGGTATATAATTTATTGGCCATTTTGAAGAGATCAATATAAAAGCATCTGGTCACAGGAACAATAAAATATAACAATTATTGGGAAATAGGCCAATACATATACACATTTCAATCCAGTGACATATGCCCCAGAAAAGATTGACTACGAATACTGGCAAGAACTCTTGAGAGATCTGAACTTTCTGCGGGCTACAATCAAAGAAATGCCAGAACAGGAGGGGTGAGGATAGATACATGGAGTAGGAGGGAATGAGGCACCAGTCCACACAGTCACCGGAAAGCCAGGGAACTGCAGGATTCTTGAATGCCTGCTGCCTCCTCTTGAGTCATGGGAAACTAGAGACAGATGGGCTCTAGGCTCACCTGGACCACCGTCCCTCCTCCTGTTACAGAACAGGTTTTCTGGCATGGGGCCCATGTTTCCTCCTCAGCAATGGCCATCTCTGATTAACTGCAGCTGGGCCCCTTCTAGTGTGTGAGGGACAAGAGGGGAACAGTGATGTGAAACGGAACACCTGGATGGGACTACCTGCACAGGTTGAGCAAGTGATCTTGAAATCCTAGTTATATAGGCCAGCGTGCATGCTCAGCTGTGTCCAACTCTCTGTGACCCCATGGACTGTAGCCCACCAGGATCCTCTGTCCATGGGATTTTTCAGGCAAGAAAACTGTAGTGGGTTGCCATTTTCTCCTCCAGGGTATCTTCCTGATCCAGGGATCAAATCTGAGTCTCCTGGGTCTACTGCATTGGCAGGCAGATTCTTCACCACTGAGCCACCTGGGAAGCCCCTAAACGTGCCAGTGGAGGTCTCTAACCCAGCCTGACACACCAACCTTCAGGTAGTCACCTAAATTCCTGGTTCCAGAACTTACAGCTTTGCAGGCTCCATTGCTCTGTTCTCATCTTGAGCCCTCCAGCCTCCAGCAGCTAAATAGTCTATATATCATCCTGCTTAGATCATGACTGCGTTGTGGAAATTAACATTTTAAGGAAAAGGGAAATTATGGAAACACTTTTGCAACCAACACAAGTGAGAAATCAGGCCCAGGTGTTGGCTTCCCTATGAAATCAATAGTCTCAGTAGCTTTGATATGCTAACAGCCCCAACAAATCACCTTGCCCGACACTTACAGACACGTGCTTAATGTGTCTTAAAACTTAGATTCTAGAAAATCTTAAATCAGAACTGATTTTACTTTCAGTATCATTATTGTTTCAGCTTAAAATTGCCTTTTTATTAATAAGTAAAATATTTGCTGTACTCTTACATAGAATTTTTATGTTTCTGAAACCAGTTCTGAAATTAACTGGTTTCTACAGTAGTATGTTTTTAAGTCAATACTGTAATTATGTTTCAATTAATTAAATGTATCTTACAGCCACATTTTTAAGAACACATCTCTTATGTAAAAGGACACTAAAAAGTAACTAATCCTGGAAGAGGAGGCTACTTTAGATGTCTCTTAGTACAAACTCCCTCCTATCTAATAATACATTTAGGGACACCCCTCCCACTCTGCTGGGGTGACGACAGAACAGAGATCTTGGTGAAGTAGTCCCGACTAACCCCAAGCAGCTCAAATTATCCCAAGGTCTTGAAACTCTACTCTGGTAATACAAACCTGCAGTCTAGTCACAGAGAGTGCATTTTTATCTCACTTCCACATGCCAGAGGGAGGTGGGAGGGGGGTTCAGGATGGGGAACACATGTACACCCGTGGCACATTCATGTCAATGTATGGCAAAACCAATACAATATTGTAAAGCAATTAGCCTCCAATTAAAATAAATAAATTTATATTTAAAACAATAAAAAATAAAAATCTTTGAAGACAGGTGTTATGCCTCATCTGTCTTCTGATCGTTTACAATGGACCACACAAAGTATGGACTTATAATACTTATCCACTTAAAAACATTTTTCTCCCCTGACTATAAACATCTCTATGTGAAGTCACTGATTTCAGTATCTTAGCCAAATTCTTGGTACCCATCTACACATCAGAAGCAAAAACTGTTTGAAGAAGCAAGAAAATGTTTTTTATTGCTGGGGGCACTCACTGACTGCAGGTGGGAGGGCGGTCGCCCAGGCAGCCACATCTCCCAAGACTCGGGGATGCCGGACAGGGGAGACACAGGACCAGAGAAATACCTCCATGAGGGCATCAGCCTCACACTTTTTGGTTGAAAAGCTAAAATTGCCTCAGCCCAGTCTTGGATTCACATGAAGCTCACCATCAGTAGTGAGGCGTGGAGACTGAGAAAAGGAAAGAGGAGGCCCTGGATGGCCTGACTATATTCTCGCTTGAAGAAGGAGGATGTCTTACAGGACTTTCAGACGGCCCAGAAATTTTACCACAATTAAAGATTTATTAAGATCAGCAGTTCTCAAAGTGTGGTCTGGGACCCCTAAGGCTCCTGAGCTCCTTTTAGGAGGTCCATGAAGTTAATTTTTTTTCGTAGTAATTCTAACACATCATTTGACTTTTTACTCGCCTTCACTGAGGAGTGTCTAAAGGCTGCATGACCTGACCTGTGCTGTCACAGCAGACGGGATGTACCAGCAGATACAAGGGTCCAGCTGTCTTCTAGCAAACCAGACATTAAAGAGATGTACAAAACCCTCACTTTCTCTTTGAATGGTTTTGTTTTGGAAAATATATTCATTTTTTAAATATAAATGTTATGCTACCATGTGATGGGTTTATTAATGTTATTTCACAATAAATTAATATTTTTTAAATTTTAGCTTACATTTATAATATATTAAATATCAGTCATTATGATCCATATATGGGCTTCCCCGATGGCTCCAGCAGTAAAGAATCTTCCTGCAATGTGGAGACACGGGTTTGATCCCTGGGTCGGGAAGATCCCCTGGAGAAGGAAATGGCAACCCATTCCAGTATTCTTGCCCGGAGAATCCCATGAACAGAGGAACCTGGCGGGCCACAGTCCTTGGGGTCACAAAGAGTCGGACATGACTGAGCACTCATACACATAATCTATAAAAGTAAGAGCTACTTGGGGTCCTTGATCATTTTGTAAAGTGGTCTTGAGATTAAAAAAATTTTTTTGAGAAAAACCAATGTTGATTAACAAGCAAACATCTGCGAGGTTCGAGAAGTAGAAAATTACTGCCATCCAAACTGGAGAGTGAATTCATGTAAATGGCTTGCTTTCCTATTACCTGGCTGAAAGGACAGGGAGAATGAAACGTGTGGAGGGCAAGAGAGAGAAGCAAGGGCTCCGTTTAAATAATGGGACAAAGCAGGCTTGGGTAAGACAGACAGGGAGAGTCTCAATCCAGAGGGTTAAAAAACCCAAAGACAGAGGCACCCAAAGATGGGCAAAGGGTACAGAAGAGGCAATTGAGAAGGAAAATGAAATAGAAGAGTACAGATGGTAATTTTGCAAGAGGCTTGAGCAAGAGTAAGCAAGAGAAAACCAAAAAGTGAAAAAGGATTGAGCAGGGAGAGGAAGCGACTGAAATGTTCTGTCCGAGGACTGTGCTCAGCCTTGTGGAACCCAGTGACAGCCCTCCTGGGAAGAGGAGAGCTCACCTCATGGGGAATGTAATCAGGAGGCAGCTTGCTCAGCATGTCTTCAGATAACCTGTAAACAATGGCTTCCCGGGTCTCTCCCACGCCGCCTCCACTCTCTTTGGGCTGAATGTTGGTAATTGTTTCAAGCACAGCAGAAGCGGTGTTACTCTGGTAACTGACAAAAAGAACTGAACTGTTTAGTATGCAGCAGGAAAATGCACCTCCAGAGATAATTATCAATGCGAAAACGAAATGATGAATCAAATCCAGCCAAAAAAAAAAAAGAAAACTTTTACCATCGATCTATGGGAATGAAAAAACTTGAGATCTGCTCTACTTCCTCCTATTAGGACATCAAGAACATCACAGAAATGAAAGTTCTTCATCTTCAGGGAAAAATATTCCATGAATGCCTTTGACAAGCCAAAGCAGTGCTAGCCAGCCTTGCTTGTACTAACCTAAACCCCTCAGGCTGAACAAGGAGCCCACCTCCTTTTACTCTCCCCTGTTTATGGACTGGTCCTAAGCATCCTCCATTATATGGAAATTTTTTAGCATGAAGAGCACTGCTCATAATTCTTCTCTGAATTATAAATTATTAAATTTCTTGGGTCTTTTCTGTTTTGTCTTCTCACTTTTCCACTTGTTTTATGACTCCCAAAATGATGTATAGGCAGCACTTGTCTAAATGTAGCTACTTATCCTTAAAATTCATATATTCAATAAAGATTTACTGTGTACCCGGCATTGAGTTAGGTATTAGGAGATGGTGGTGAACAGTTCTTTTTCTCTAGGAGAGAAGGGGGACATCAGTCAATACTATCGTAATAAGTGCTGTGCAGAAAAAGAACAGGATGGTTTAAGATCATATAGCTTCTCTCTCTCTCATTCTCACTCTCTAGCTCCTTTTGTGGAGAAGGCAATGGCACCCCACTCCAGTACTCTTGCCTGGAAAATCCCAAGGATGGAGGAGCCTGGTAGGTTGCAGTCCATGGGGTCGTGAAGAGTCAGACATGACTGAGCAACTTCACTTTCACTTTTCAGATTCATGTATTGGAGAAGGCAATGGCAACCCACTCCAGTGTTCTTGCCTGGAGAATCCCAGGGATGGGGGAGCCTGGTGCGCTGCCGTCTATGGGGTCACACAGAGTCGGACACGACTGAAGTGACTTAACAGCAGTAGCAGCTCCTTTTGGGGGGACTGACCAGATGTTCTGAGGTGCACAAACTTAGTTTTTGTCCCAAGGTGGCTGCGTCGACCAGCAGTCTAAACACACAGATATGGTGTATGTGTGTGTGTATAGCAATTTACACCAAAAGATCAGGGAAGTTCTCTCTTAAAATGTCATATAGGGAATTCCTTGATGGTTCAGTGGTTAAGAATCCACCTTGCAATGCAGGGGACGCGGGTTTGATCCCTAGTCAGGGAATTAAGCTCCCACATACTGCTGGGCAACTAATTCCCTGAGTGTCACAACTACGGAGCCCATGCAGTCTGGAGCCTACACAACACAACTAGAGAGATGTCCTTGTACTGTAATGAAGAGCCTGCTTCAGTGAAGGATCTAAGACCCAATGCAGCCAAAAATAAACAACAACAACAACAACAAAAAAATATATATATATATATTTAAATGTAAAATTGCCTTATTTTAAAAAAGGTCATATGTAAGTTGAGACCTGAAGAATAAGCAGGTCAGCCAGACAAAATAGGGTGGAAGTGGGAGGCAAGAGAGGACACTCGGATAAGAGGTAAGGCCTGGAAGTGAGAAGGACTTCCCTGCATTTGAATAACAGAGACAAGTCCAGTAAGGCTGGAGCTAGAAGGAGAGGTAAGGATGGATATAAGGCAAGGACCAGACCATGCATGGTCATGTGAGCTGTTTGAAGAATTTGACGTTATCCTAAAGGCAATAGGCAACCATAGAAGACTTCCTCAGCATGGGTGTGGCAGGACCAGATTTAAATTTTTCTGTCTTTCTTGAACTCCTAATTTACCATCTATAAACGTTTCACAATTAAACTGTTTTGAGTTACCGTTTTGTGTTGCTTGTAAATTTTGTCTCTTGTCCAGATGCAAACTACATTTACATTTCCTTACCAAAGAGGTTAGAGGCGAATTTAAAAGGAATTCAACAAATGCTTAAGATTAGTGATTTGTGTTTCTGTTATATTTCCTTAAATAAACCTTGTAATATGGCTATATGTATAAAAATTTTTAATGTGTATATCTTTTAACCCATAAAGTCTACGTATAAGAATTCATCCTCAAGAGAGAACCAGACATTTTAATTTCTGACAGTATAGTGCAACTCTCACCCTGAACAACTCCAGCGAAAATAGCTAAAAGTGCTGGATAAGACATGAAAACCATTACTGAACTGGCAAGAAACTAAGAAATCCTCAGGATCAAATGAAATATAGAATGAAAGCTGGAATCAAGAAAGATAAGCCAAATTTTACCCTGGGGGCATCAACTAAACCCTGGTGTTCTCAAGTGTCTGTTGGGATGGTGCAATGAGAAAGGAGGTAAGCCCTATGCCCAAGGAGGAAAGCCTAATAGGAAACTCCCACGTAAATTTGGGACTTCACAGGGCTAATCACTCAGTGTTAGGATTAACTAGAAATAACCTGCCTATCAGAAGGGGATGGTAAGTAAACTGGTCTAGCTTAGTGGGAAAAAAATCTTTCCTAAGAATTCTTAATTTGTGACAGTAATTAACATTCATTCATATTACTTGTGTGATTTGAAAAACCTCAAGCCAAAAATTTATTTTAAGATGGCCCCAGGAAACCTCGGGTGGTACCTGGTAGATGCAAACAGAAATCTTTTCTGGAACAATATGCCTTCGAACCAAGTCTCAAAGAATCCAACAGTTAATTTCCAATAAACATGAGCTCACAGCCAGAAGTTAAAAAACTTTTAAAGAAACAGGCATTGTGAGAAAGAGCCAACTAAACAAAAGGAAGCAGAACCACACCTGCAAAGATGTGGTTTTAAAAACATGTATTATATTGAAAAACAAAAAACATGATTGAAAATATAAGTATGATACAGGAAACAAATATGAACAGTATTTTGAAAAAGAGCCAAATAGAACTTGAAAATTAAAGCTTGCATTAGTTTATTCTATTGCTCCTGCAACAAACTATCATAAAATAAGGGACCTAAAAACAATACAAATGTATTATTTCACAGTTCTGTAGTTAATAAGTCTGAGACAGGTCTTACTGGGCTAAAATTAAGGTGAGCAGGCTGGGTTCCTTTCTGTTGGCTATTGGGAAAGATCCATTTCCTTGCTCATTTGAGTTTTTGACAGAATTCACTTTTTTGCAGTTGTAGGACCATTGTCCCTAATTCTATATCAGCTATAGGGACTCTTCCTAGCTTCTAGGGTACATCTGTATTTCTTGGTTCATGACCTCCTTCCTACATCTTAAGTCAGAAATGGCCAGTTGAGTCATTCTCTTTGAATCTTTCTTTCTTATACAATTTCATCTCTCTGACTCAGTCTTCTGCCACAAAAGCTTATGCAATTAAATTGGGCCCACCTGGATAATTTAGGCTAACATTCCCATCTCGAGGTCCTTAACCTTAATAGCATCTGTAAAGTCGTACTTGTCATGTTAGGTAACATATTTACAGCTTTTAAGGATTAGGATGTGGACATCTTTGGAGGAAGTCTCTACCCAGTAACAGTTAATGATGGCTTAAACAGAAGATTAGATGTAGCCAAATAAATAATTAGAAAACAGCAAAACAGATCTCAAAACATTATCTGGAATCTGCAGAGGGGAAAATAAATGGGAAATATAAAGTTAAGAGGCATATAGGCTAAAGTAGTACATTCTAACATACTTCTAGAAAAGTTTGAGAAAGATAGAAGAAGGAGAATTAGAAAGAGATAATAACTGAAGAAATAATGACTGAGAATTGATGAAAGATTTGAATTCTCAAGTTCAGGAAACTCAATGCATCCTAAATAGGAAAAACAAACAAGTAAATAGAAACCCACATGTAGACATATTGACATAGCACAAAGATGGTGGAGTGGAAGGACATGCTCTCATCTTCTCCCGAGAGAACTCCAAAGTTTCAACTCACTGCTGAACAACCACTGACAGCAGAATGTTGGATTCCACCAAAAAAAAAAAAAAATACCCCATGTCCACGGGCAAAGGAGAAGCCCCAACAAGATGGTAGCAGGGGTGAAATCACATTTAGAATCAAACCCCACACTCGCCAGAGACTCTCGGAGGGCTCAAATAAAACCTTGTGTGCACCAGGACCCAGAGACCCCACAGAGACGGAGCCAGCCCTGCCTTTGAGTGTTTGAGTGTCTCCTGTGGAGTCACAGGTCAGCAGTGGCCTGCCGCAGGGACAGGGCCTCTCGCTGCAACAGACCTGGGAGCCACGGTGGGCGGTGTAAGTCCTCTTAGAGGAGGTCGCTATTAGCCCCACCATAGAGCCACTGAGGAGATGACCCCAAAACTAGAGAACAATTATACCAAAGAAGTTTTTGCACTGTTACTAAAGTTCTAGGACCCACAACAGAGTTACCAACCTGGGGATCCAGCAAAGGGACTGAGAAACCCCAGGGAATTTGACTTTGGAGGCCAGTGGGATTTGATTATAGAACTTCCACAGGACTGAGGAAACAAACTCTTGGAGGGCACAAACAAAACCTTGTGCTCACCAGGACCCAGGAAAAAGGAGTAGTGACCCCACCAAGAGACTGAGCCAGACCTGTCTTGAGTGTCCAGGAGTCTGGTGTAGGCATGGATTGACAGTGACCTGTTGTGGCATCAGGGGCACAGTATACAACAGTGCTGGCATAAGTCGTTTTGAAGGAGGTCACCATTACTGCCATTACCCCTACCATAGTTTGGCCTCAGGCCAAACAACAGGGAGGGAAACAGCCCCACCCATCAACACAAAATTAGATTAAAGATTTACTGAGCATAGCCCCACCCATCAGAATAAGATCCAGATTCCCCCAGAGCCAGTCTTTCCCATCAGGAAGATTCCACAAACCTCTTATTCTTATCAGTCAGAGGGCAGACAGAGGAAAACCACAGTCACAGAAAACTGGCCAGACTGATCACATGGATCACAGCCTTATCTAACTTAATGAAACTATGAACAATGCCACCCAAGACAGACGGGTTATGCTGGAGAGTTCTGACAAAACATGGTCCACTGAAGAAGGGAATGCCTTGAGAACTGCATGAATGGTTCAGCTCAGTTCAGTTCAGTTCAGCGCTCAGTAGTGTCCAACTCTTCGCAACCCCATAAATCGCAGCACACCAGGCCTCCCTTTCCATCACCAACTCCCGGAGGTCACTCAGACTCACGTCCATCGAGTCAGTGATGCCATCCAGCCATCTCATCCTCTGTCGTCCCCTTCTTCTTCTGCCCCCAATCCCTCCCAGCATCAGAGTCTTTTCCAATGAGTCAACTCTTCGCATGAGGTGGCCAAAGTACTGGAGTTTCAACTTCAGCATCATTCCCTCCAAAGAAATCCCAGGGCTGATCTCCTTCAGAATGGACTGGTTGGATCTCCTTGCAGTCCAAGGGACTCTCAAGAGTCTTCTCCAACACCATAGTTCAAAAGCATCAATTCTTCGGCGCTCAGCCTTCTTCACAGTCCAACTCTCACATCCATACATGACCACAGGAAAAACCATAGCCTTGACTAGACAAATCTTTGTTGGCAAAGTAACGTCTCTGCTTTTCAGTATGCTATCTAGGTTGGTCATAACTTTCCTTCCAAGGAGTAAGCATCTTTTAATTTCATGGCTGCAGTCACCATCTGCAGTGATTTTGGAGCCCAGAAAAATAAAGTCTGACACTGTTTCCACTGTTTCCCCATCTATTTCCCATGAAGTGATGGAGCCAGATGCCATGATCTTCGTTTTCTGAATGTTGAGCTTTAAGCCAACCTTTTCACTCTCCACTTTCACTTTCATCAAGAGGCTTTTGAGTTCCTCTTCACTTTCTGCCATAAGGGTGGTGTCATCTGCATATCTGAGGTTATTGATATTTCTCCCGGCAATCTTGATTCCAGCTTGTGCTTCTTCCAGTCCAGTGTTTCTCATGATATACTCTGCATAGAAGTTAAATAAGCAGGGTGACAATATACAGCCTTGACGTACTCCTTTTCTTATTTGGAACCAGTCTGCTGTTCCATGTCCAGTTCTAACTACTAGTTCCTAGGTGGTCTGGTATTCCCATCACTTTCAGAATTTTCCACAGTTTATTGTGATTCACACAGCCAAAGGCTTTGGCATAGTCAATAAAGCAGAAATAGATGTTTTTCTGGAACTCTCTTGCTTTTTTGATGATCCAGCGGATGTTGGCAATTTGATCTCTGGTTCCTCTGCCTTTTCTAAAACCAGCTTGAACATCAGGAAGTTCACGGTTCACGTATAGCTGAAGCCTGGCTTGGAGAATTTTGAGCATTACTTTGCTAGTGTGTGAGATGGGTGCAGTTGTGCAATAGTTTGAACATTCTTTAGCATTGCCTTTCTTTGGATTGGAATGGAAACTGACCTTTTCCAGTCCTGTGGCCACTGCTGAGTTTTCCAAATTTGCTGGCATATTGAGTGTAGCACTTTCACAGCATCATCTTTCAGGATTTGAAATAGCTCAACTGGAATTCCATCACCTCCACTAGTTTTGTTCATAGTGATGCTTTCTAGGGCCCACTTGACTTCACATTCCAGGATGTCTGGCTCTAGGTCAGTGATCACACCTTCATGTTATTTGGGTCGTGATGATCTTTTTTGTACAGTTCTTCTGTGTATTCTTGCCACCTCTTCTTAATATCTTCTGCTGTTAGGCCCATACCATTTCTGTCCTTTATCGAGTCCATCTTTGCATGAAATGTTCCCTTGGTATCTCTAATTTTCTTGAAGAGATCTCTAGTCTTTCCCATTCTGTTGTTTTCCTCTATTTCTTTGCATTGATCGCTGAGGAAGGCTTTCTTATCTCTTCTTGCTATTCTTTGGAACTTTGCATTCAGATGCTTATATCTTTCCTTTTCTCCTTTGCTTTTCACTTCTCTTCTTTTCACAGCTATTTGTAAGGCCTCCCCAGACAGCCATTTTGCTTTTTTGCATTTCTTTTCCATGGGGATGGTCTTGATCCCTGTCTCCTGTACAATGTCACGAACCTCATTCCATAGTTCATCAGGCACTCTGTCTATCAGATCTAGGCCCTTAAATCTATTTCTCACTTCCACTGTATAATCATAAGGGATTTGATTTAGGTCATACCTGAATGGTCTAGTGGTTTTCCCTACTTTCTTCAATTTCAGTCTGAATTTGGCAATAAGGAGTTCATGATCTGAGCCACAGTCAGCTCCTGGTCTTGTTTTTGTTGACTGTATAGAGCTTCTCCATCTTTGGCTGCAGAGAATATAATCAATCTGATTTCGGTGTTGACCATCTCGCGATGTCCATGTGTCTCTTGTGTTGTTGGAAGAGGGTTTTTGCTATGACCAGTGCATTTTCTTGGCAAAACTCTATTAGTCTTTGCCCTGCTTCATTCCGTATTCCAAGGCCAAATTTGCCTGTTACTCCAGGTGTTTCTTGACTTTCTACTTTTGCATTCCAGTCCCCTATAATGAAAAGGACATCTTTTTTGGGTGTTAGTTCTAAAAGGTCTTGTAGGTCTTAATAGAACTGTTCAACTTCAGCTTCTTCAGCATTACTGGTTGGGGCATAGACTTAGATGATACAAAAAGGCAAAACGATATGACACTGAAAGATGAACTCCGTACGTCAGTAGGAAACCAATATGCTACTTGAGAAGAGTGGAGAAATAACTCCAGAAAGAATGAAGAGACAGAGCCAAAGCAAAAAACACACCCAGTTGTGGATGTGACTGGTGATGGAAGTAAAGCCCAATGCTGTAAAGCACAATATTGCATAGGAACCTGGAATGTTAGGTCCATGAATCAAAGTAAATTAGAAGTGATCAAACAGGAGATAGCAAGAGTGAACATCGACATTTTAGGAATCAGTGAACTAAAATGGACTGGAATGGGTGAATTTAATTCAGATGAGCATTATATCTACTACTGTGGGTAAGAATCCCTTAGAAGAAATGGAGTAGCCCTCATAGTCAACAAAAGAGTCTGAAATGCAGTACTTGGGTGCAGTCTCAAAAACAACAGAATGATCCTCTGTTTCCAAAGCAAACCATTCAGTATCACAGTAATCCAAGTCTATGCCCCAACCACTAATGCAGAAGAAGCTGAAGTTGAATGGTTTTATGAAGACCTACAAGACCTTCTAGAACTAACACCCAAAAAAGATGTGCTTTTCATCAGAGGACTGGAATGCAAAAGTAGGAAGTCAAGAATCACCTGGAGTAACAGGCAAGTTTGGTCTTGGAGTATGGAATGAAGCAGGGCAAAGACTAATAGAATTTTGCCAATAAAATGCACTGGTCATAGCAAACACCCTCTTCCCACAGCACAAGAGAAGACTCTACACATGGACATCACCAGATGGTCAACACCGAAATCAGATTGATTATATTCTTTGCAGCCAAAGATGGAGAAGCTCTATACAGTCAGCAAAAACAAGACCAGGAGCTGACTGTGGCTCAGATCATGAACTCCTTATTGCCAAATTCAGACTTAAATTGAATAAAGTAGGAAAAACCACTTGACCATTAAGGTATGACCTAAATCAAATCCCTTATGATTATACAGTGGAAGTGACGAATAGATTCAAGAGATCAGATCAGATCTGATAGACAGAGTACCTGAGGAACTATGGACAGAAGTTCATGACATTGTACAGGAGGCAGTGATAAAAATCATCTCCAAGAAAAATAAATGCAACAAGGCAAAATAGTTATCTGAGGAGGCCTTACAAATAACTGAGGAAAGAAGAGAAGCAAAAGGCAAAGGAGAAAAGGAAAGATATATCCATCTGAATGAAGAGTTTCAAAGAATAGTAAGGAGAGATAAGAAAGCCTTCCTCAGTGATCAATGCAAAGAAATAGAGGAAAACAATAGAATGGGAGAGACTAGCGATCTCTTCAATAAAATTAGAGCTAACAAGAGAACATTTCATGCAAAGATGGGCACAATAAAGGACAGAAATGGTATGGACCTAACAGAAGCAGAAGATATTAAGAAGAGGTGGCAAGAACACAGAAGAACTATATAAAAAAGATCTTAATGATCCAGAGAACCACGATATTGTGGTCACTCACCTAGAGCCAAACATCCTGAAATGTGAAGTCAAGTGGGCCTTAGCAAGCATCACTATGAACAAAGCTAGTGGAGGTGATGGAAGTCCAGCTGAGCTCTTTCAAATCCTAAAAGATGATGCTGTTATATTGCTGCACTCAATATGCCAGCAAATTTGAAAAACTCAGCAGTGCCACAGGACTGGAAAAGGTCAGTTTTTATTCAAATCCAAAGAAAAGCAATGCCAAAAAATGTTCAAACTATTGCACAACTGCACTCATCTCACACGCTAGCAAAGTAATGTTCAAAATTCTCCAAGCTAGGTTTCAACAGTACAGGAACTGAGAACTTCCAGATGTTCAAGTTGGATTTAGAAAAGGCAGAGGTCAAATTGCCAACATCCATTGGATTATAGAAAGCAAGGGAATTCCAGAAAAACATCTAATTCTGCTTTACTGACTATGTCAAAGCTTTTGACTGTGTGGATCACAACAAACTATGGAAAGTTCTCCAAGAGATGGGAATATCAGGCCACCCTACCTGTCTCCTGAGAAATCAGTATGGAGTTCAAGAAGCAACAGTTAGAACTGGACACGGAACAATGGATTGGTTCCAAATTGGGAAAGGGGTATGTCAAGGCTGTATATTGTCACCCTGCTTATTTAACTTATAGGCAGAGTACGTCATGCAAAATACCAGGCTGGATGAAGCACAAGCTGGAATCAAGATTGCAGGGAGAAATATCAATAACCTCAGGTACACAGATGACAGCACCCTAATGGCAGAAAGTGAAGAGGAACTAAAGGGCCTCTTGATGAAACTGAAAGAGAGTGAAGAAGCTGGTTTAAAACTCAACATTCAAAAAACGAAGATCATGTCATCTGGCCCCATCATTACATGGCAAATAGGTGGGGAAACAATGGAAACAGTGACAGACTTTATTTTCTTGGGATCTCAAATCACTGCAAATGGTGACTGCAGCCATGAAATTAAAAGATGCTTGCTCCTTGGAAGAAAAGCCATGACCGATCTAGACATTGGTCATGAGTCTCTTTAATATGTCTCTGCATATCACTTTGTCGAGAAAGGTCCATCCTTTCAAAGCTATGTTTTGTTTTTGTTTTTTTTTCCCAGTAGTCATGTATGAATGTGAGACTTGGACCATAAAGAAAGCTGAGCACCAAAGAGTTGATCTTTTTGAACTGTAGTGTTGGAGAAGATTCTTGAGAGTCCCTTGGACTGCAAGGAGATCAAACCAGTCAATCCTAGAGGAGATCAGTCCTGAATATTCACTGAAAAGACAGATGCTAAAGCTGAAGCTCCAATACTTTGGCCAACTGATGTGAAAAACTGAGTCATTAGAAAAGACCCCGACAGTGGAAAAGATTGAAAGCAAGTAGAGAAGGGGATAGCAGAGAACAGATGGTTGGATGGCATCACCAACTCGATGGACATGCATTTGAGCAAACTTTGGGAGCTGGTGATGGACAGGGAAGCCTGGCGTGCTGCAGTCCACAGGGTCGCAAAGAGTCAGACACGGCTGAGCAACTGATCTGAACTGAGACATATCACTATTGAATTGTTGAACATTAAAAACAAAGACAATATCTTAAAAGCAATCAGAAAGAAAAAGAAATTATATAGAAGGAAATGACAATTACACTGGCAACTGATTCCTCAATAGCACCAGTGAAAGCCAGAAGGAAATAACAGTAAACTCTGTGTTCTAGGATTAACTGTAAATACAGAATTGTATCCCGGACAAAATTATCTTTCATGAATGAGGGCAAGGCTAAAGATTTGAACAGAAATTTCTGCAAATGGAGTAGTTGTACTGACAGCCAGTTACACATAAAAAGATGCTCAACCTCATTATTTGCTAGGAAAATACAAATGAAAATCACAATGAGATACCACTTCACATTTATAAGAATGGTTATAATTAAAAAAAACAGATAGTAACAAATGCTGATAACAATGTGGAGAAACTTAAGCCCTCATACATCACTGGAGGGTATTATAAATTGGTGCAGGTTCTTTGGAAAATAAGTTAGCAGTTTCCTAAAATGTTAGGGATAGATTAACTCTCTGACCCAATAATTACATTTCTAGTTGTTTGTTCAAGAGAAATGAAAAGACTTGTCCACACAAAGACTTGCCTGTGAATGTTCTACCAGCATTATTCATAATCATCAAAAAGTGGAAACTACCCACATGCCCATTAACTATTGAACAGACAAACAAAATGTGATATATTCATATGTGAGTGCTACATTGCTTCAGTCATGTCTGACTCTTTGCGACCTTCTGGACTGTAGCCCGCCAGGCTTCTCTGTCCGTGGAATTCTCTAGGCAAGAATACTGGAGTGGGTTGCCATGCCCTTCTCCAGGGGATCTTCCCGACCCAGGGAGGAAATCTGTGTCTCTTACGTCTCCTGTACTGGCAGAAGGTTCTTTACCACTAGTGCCACCTGGGAGGCACATTATATTCATATATATATTGGAATACCATTTGACAATCAAAAGCAATGAGGCACTGATACACACTAAAATGTGGATGAACTTTAAAAACATTATGTTAAGTGAAAGAATCCATACACAAAAGACACACAGTATATGATTTCAAGATATAGGAAATGTCCAGAAAAGGCCAGTCTATAGAAACAGAAAGCAGATTACTGGTGCTCTGAGGCTGGGGGTGGGAGTGTGAGTTGATTACAAATGCACTCATGAATTCTTTGGGGGTAATGGAAATATTCTGAAATTAGAGAACTGTCCACTTAACATGAATGAATTTATGACAGACAAACTATAACTCAATAAAGCTGTTTTTTAAAAAAGAAGGGCAAAATAAGACATTTGCAGGGAAAAAAAAGTTTACAATCAACAGACTCTCAGCGAAAGAAATTATAAAGTGTATATTTCAGAAAGGAAGATAATTATTCTGACGGAAGATTTGAGATGTAGAAAAAAGTGAGTCCATGCATGGGTAAACATTATGGTATAAAACAACAATTATATGTTTCATTGTGGTGTTAGAAAAGAAAGAAGATAAAATTAAAATGCTGAAATGCCAGGAGAGGAGTAATGTAGTTAAAATTGCCTAAGAATTTAATAGAGAAGAGAATAAAGAAGTTTGTTTTAGGTTTAATTAAAAATTAATGTTAAAATTTCTAGGGTAATCAGAAAAAGAAAAGAAGCACAGTACATAACTTCCAAACTAGCCAAGGGGGAAAATACAAAGAGAAAAATTCATATTCAGCAAAAGATCAAAAAGGAGGAAGAAGAAAAGAAACAAAGCATAGAAAAAATATAAAAAAGGCAATGTTTTACATTTATTCTTTGTATTTTATAAATGCTCCTGTATTTATTCAACATTTAATAAATTGGTTTAAAACTAATCAGACAAATATAAAAAGATGTATGTACAGGACTGTTTATGACAGTATTTGTAACAATAAATCCTAAACAAGCTCTATAAAAATCTATACATCTAGTAAAAATGGTGATGTAGTTCTATATTAATTGATAAGGTAGAGTTATTGAATTGATATTATTCAGTGAAAAGTGTTATTCACTCAGCTGTGTTGCTCTTTGCAACCCCTTGGACAAAGGAAACTGGTAGGCTCCTCTGTCCATGGAATTCTCCAGGCAAGGATACCGGAGTGGGTAGCCATTCCCTTCTTCAAGGGATCTTCCCAGGTCTCCTGTATTGCAGGCAGATTATTTACCATCTGAGCTACCAGGAAGGCCCATGAAATGAAATGGCGTAGTACAAAACCATATGGTATGATCTAATTTTTTCTTGATAATATCAAGTGTACAGTAATAGAAAAACTTTGGTATGATGAGTTTTTTTATGTGATTATTACTTTTGGGCTTTCTGTTTTCTGTACTGCTAATTTTTCTCAATGAAAAAGTAAGATTTTTTTAAACAAAGAGTATTAAAACCATTTTCATTTTGAAAAATAGAAAAAAAAATATAAGCCCTTAGATACAAAGCCCACCACAAGGGTTAAGAACTCAACAGAGATGAATCAGCGAGAAATGCTTTAGGTTCCTTAAAACCTGTCTTACAAATCCCTAGTAACGTTTATGCTCCACAAAAAGGCCCTCTTCTGCCTTTTCTTACAGCATACGGAATGAGAGTCTTACTTTTCTTTCTTCATCTCTAGGTGTGAATTAAACAACCTTTTGTGAAACTCCCTACTAACAGGCAGAATCTTAAGGAGCTACGGCTAAAATTATCCAGGAGTCTCTGCTTATGAAAAATTGTATTTTGTGAACACAGGGAATTCTATTCAGCTAGCCTTTAATTCATTTAGAAAACCAGCTGAAGAATGGAGGAGACGCTTCTGTCTTCAGCATTTTCATTGACTGACTGGCATCGGGACACAAACCTGCGTGTCCAAACAACTGCGTCCTTTCCGAAAGTCGTGGTTTGAGATAGCTGCATCTGGACCCAGGCTTTACAGCTGGATTTTGAGTCAGATACAGTGATTATGAGGGTCCTGTGTCAGACCAGTAAATGTCTGTAATCCAACCAGAGTTAGGGTATTAACCCCACATGACCTTTAAGCATATGAACCACACAAGAAGGCCCAATAAGGTGGGAGGTGATTTTTAACAAATGAAAATGGATTTTGTGTAATTTTACATAAAATTTTAATCTCTAAATTAATTTTTGTTGAATAACCTCTATTTAGATGTTGGGGTTTTAGAATATGTCAAAAGACATTTATTTTAAAAGTTGGAAGATGAACGTGTCAAGCACGCACACAGTTGAACATATGAATAGAGAGCAAAATATTCTGGTAGAATGGCACCAAAGATGCTTGCAACCCATTTCTAAACTTTGAAGAATGGTGTTATCCCAGGCTTAAAAATTGTACTATGGGGAAGAGTGGGGAGAAGGGATGGTTAGGGGGTTTGGGTTTGAGATGCACACACTGCTGTATCTAAAATGAATAATCGACAAAGACCTACTGTAGGGCACAGGGAACTCCGCTCAGTGTTATTATGTAACAACCTAAACAGGAAAAGAATTTGAAAAAGAATAGATTCATGTACATGTATAACTGAATCACTTTTCTGTACACCCCAAATCATTACAACATTGTCAATCAACTATACTCCAATATAAAAAAAAAAGTTAAAAAAATTTCACATATGCCAAAAAAGTCATGCAAAGTCTAAGAAAAATGAAAATAACTCTGAAGGGGGAACAAATCCTGTGAAAAAAGGTGATGGAACAACCACATGAAGTTAGCACAAGTGAAGGGGCCACATGCTATTATATGCATTTTTCAGAAATCTAAATTTCTGCACGATCCATAGTATTCCAAGAGCTCATTGTAGCTTTAGATACAGTGAAGATAGAATATGTGGTGAACGGCTGTATTAGGCAAGATGTAGGTGTCATTGTCACTTTACCAAGCATCATGAACTATTAATACAACGTTAAATCTCTGACTTTATCATGAACTCCGTGTACCCACATTCCCACTGGCTCCCAGGATTCTCTGTTTCCTAAGTCAAACAAACCCCAAACCTAACGCATTGTTTTATTCTCCTTTTCCCTTCACCTGAACTGTTTCTTGCCCCATTTCCTTCGACAACATCGATGTCTTCGTCCTGCTGCTCAACCTATGAATTCAGAAATAGCCTTCTTCTGATGTCATATTCCCCAGTGCTTCTTGGTTTCCAAGTCCTACGTCTAAATCATTGCTAGGATCCATCTAGAAAATTCCAGCATCTTCATCCCCACTGCCTTCAGAACTGCCCCAAACTCTTTTGAGTGACACCCAAAACTTCAAAAGCCAGTCTCTGCATTTGCTTCAGCCTCAAGGTCAGGGGACACCTCTCTTCAAGCCCTTCCTTCCCACGCTTTAGGTACAAAGGACTCAGTTCCCCACACACATCATACCCGTCTCTGGATTGTCCCTTTGTGTAAGTGCCCCAATCTATGTCTTTTCTGTCACTGAGCTAAAGTGTTCATTTATTTTAAATATTTGTTTATGTATTTGACTGCGTTGGATTTTAGCTGTGGCATGCGGGATCTTCCTGGCAGCTGATAGACTCTCTAGTTGCAGCACACAGGCTCCAGAGCGTGTGGGCTCAGTAACTGCGGTTATGCAGGCTTAGTTCATTCGTGGCTTGTGGGATCTAAGTTCCCTGACCAGGGATCGAAACCCATGTCTCCCACATTGCAAGGTGGATTCTTAACCACTGGATCCCCAGGGAAGTCTCTATTTATTTTTAATTGCACATACTACAGGTGTACAACTTGACAACTCCATATACGTATGCATCCTTCCAGCTCATCATCTTCCTCTTTACTTGCTCTCTGTTTTTCTTGCGGCCTCCTCACCTCACCCCAACCCCCGGCACACTGTAGTCACCTCCTCCCCACCCCTTCTTTAACCTGAGAACTCCTGCACATCCTTTAAGGTATGACTCCAATGTGGACTGTCTCACTAGCTTACTTTGACTCCTAAGTTGGAATTTACTGCTCCTTTGCCTTTGCTCTCATAGCAGCATGAATAATACCTCCTGATTTTAGAGTTAACCCTATCACACTGCATAACTATTTGCCACTCATCTATCTTCCCTAATAGACAATGAGCTCCAAGGGCAAGGACTGAGCCTTACTGATCTTTGTGTCCCCAGGCTGGCTAGGGAATATGTTCTCAATAAATATTTGTTTATTGAATTGAGGCCAACTAGTTTGGATTGCATTAAACCTCAAATATAAAGGAGAACAATTTCCCAATATTTAAAGGGCATGAAAATTTAACTATTGTTCCTTCATATGGTAAAAGTATAGTATATTATCATTACTGTCCATTTTTTTCCAGACACCTTCCCACATACAAAGGGATATATATATGTGTGTGTGTTCCTCAAAACACAAGAGAATCAGATATAATTTAAACATGATTAAATTTAAACAGAGACCTTTAAAGTTTACAGAGAAGAAGACAACGGTAAATTTCCATGCATACTAAGAAAACCCGAGCTCATTCTCCCTACCTGTTCTAGCTACAAATAAAAAAGGGGAAAGATTCCATATCCGGGATTCTCAGGAGCTCTCTCGGCTCCCCTTCAGCTTGAATCTTTTCTGGAAACATGCTCTGCACCAGTGGCTGGGTGCCAACAGGGCACACCAGCGCAGACACGACTCATTTGCTCTTGGCTGGCACCAGTCGCGTTCACCAGCTCTCCAGAGAGGGACCGATGGAGTTGTTGCTGCTAGATTTCACCTAAGAAATCACTTCCATGGTGGATGATTTCATTTTTTTATGAGAGGATCTGAAAATAGTCCCCACACTATGGATGAGGGGACAAACCCCTGAAAAGATGACCAATTTATACAGGAGCTGGACAAACTCTCCAGATCGCATCCCCACCACACATTTCATTAGACGCAGAATGCCAGGGTTGTACAGCTTACATTTCTTTTTTCCACAAAGTGTTTTCTGTTTGTAAAGATAGGAAAGGCAGAAGCCTAGTTTGCTGGTTAGAATGGAGAATTGTGAATATCTCTATATGCCTCAAAGCCCAAGGGCTTTTAAGAAAACAGTCCCTATAAAAGCTCTGAGATGAAGAACAGGAACTATAATACTCCACAGGATTTGGTCCCAAGTCACTTCTAGAAGAAAATTTCTCTGGAGTAAACATGAGACTTGCAGTTCACATTGCACTTGCAACTCTTTGATTTGAGAGAGATGTCTAGGTCATCTCTCTTGGGTGGGACAGTCGGGGGACATGAAAAATAAAATGCACACAAAAAAACACAACGGTCTATAAAATACACAATTAACCATCTAATGAGCTATTAGTGCACTGTCATATCCAAGCCAGCCTAGATTTATCTATATCTTCACACATAAAAAATCAATAGGCATAAATTTTTAAATAAAAACCTAAAGCTCAAAAGTCAGCCAAAACTAAAGGGAATACAATTAAATTTATCCTGAATGGAAATGAACATAAAAGTTGTAATAAAACATTTGATAAGTTTCAGAAGGTAGAAAAATATGCCTAACTGCTAATGACTACAAGAGTGAAAATAATTGTTTCTGACATTGAGGTAGTTGAACGTGCAGAGTTCAGTTCAGTTCAGTTCAGTCGCTCAGTCGTGTCCGACTCTTCAAGACCCCATGAATCGCAGCACGCCAGGCCTCCCTGTCCATCACCAACTCCTGGAGTTCACTCAGACTCACATCCATTGAGTCAGTGATGCCATCCAGCTATCTCATCCTCTGTTGTCCTCCTCTCCTCCTGCCCCCAATCCCTCCCAGCATCAGAGTCTTTTCCAATGAGTCAACTCTTCACATCAGGTGGCCAAAGTACTAGAGTTTCAGCCTCAGAATCATTCCCTCCATAGAAATCCCAGGACTGATCTCCTTTAGAATGGACTGGTTGGATCTCCTTGCAGTCCAAGGGACTCTCAAGAGTCTTCTCCAACACCACAGTTCAAAAGCATCAATTCTTCAGCGCTCAGCCTTCTTCACAGTCCAATTCTCACATCCATGCATGACCACAGGAAAAACCATAGCCTTGACTAGAGGAATCTTTGTTGGCAAAGTAATGTCTCTGCTTTTGAATATGCTATCTAGGTTGGTCATAACTTTCCTTCCAAGGAGTAAGCATCTTTTAATTTCATGGCTGCAGTCACCATTTGCAGTGATTTTGGAGCCCAGAAAAATAAAGTCTGACACTGTTTCCACTGTTTTCCCATCTATTTCCCATGAGGTGATGGGGCCAAATGCCATGATCTTCATTTTCTGAATGTTGAGCTTTAGCCAACTTTTTCACTCTCCACTTTCACGTTCATCAAGAGGCTTTGAGTTCCTCTTCATTTTCTGCCATAAGGGTGGTGTCATCTGCGTATCTGAGGTTATTGATATTTCTCCCAGCAATCTTTATTCCAGCTTGCACTTCTTCCAGTCCAGCGTTTCTCATGATGTACTCTGCATAGAAGTTAAATAAGCAGGGTGACAATATACAGCCTTGACGTACTCCTTTTCCTATTTGGAACCAGTCTGTTGTTCCATGTCCAGTTCTAACTGTTGCTTCCTGACCTGCATACAGATTTCTCAAGAGGCAGGTCAGGTGGTCTGGTATTCCCATCTCTTGAAGAATTTTCCACAGTTTATTGTGATCCACACAGTCAAAGGCTTTGGCATAGTCAATAAAGCAGAAATAGATGTTTTTCTGGAACTCTCTTGCTTTTTCCATGATCCAGCGGATGTTGGCAATTTGATTTCTGGTTCCTCTGCCTTTTCTAAAACCAGCTTGAACATCAGGAAGTTCACGGTTCATGTATTGCTGAAGCCTGGCTTGGAGAATTTTGAGCATTACTTTACTAACATGTGAGATGAGTGCAATTGTGCGGTAGTTTGAGCACTCTTTGGCATTGCCTTTCTTTGGGATTGGGATGAAAACTGACCTTTTCCAATCTTGTGGCCACTGCTGAGTTTTCCAAATTTGCTGGCATATTGAATGCAGCACTTTCACAGCATCATCTTTCAGGATTTGAAGTAGCTCAACTGGAGTTCCATTACCTCTGCTAGCTTTGTTCGTAGTGATGCTTTCTAAGGCCCACTTGACTTCACATTCCAGGATGTCTGGCTCTAGGTCAGTGATCACACCATTGTGATTATCTGGGTCATGAAGATCTTTTTTGTACAGTTCTTCTGTGTATTCTTGCCACCTCTTCTTAATATCTTCTGCTTCTGTTAGGTCATACCATTTCTGTCCTTTATTGAGCCCATCTTTACATGAAATGTTCCCTTGGTATCTCTAATTTTCTTGAAGAGATCCCTAGTCTTTCCCATTCTGTTGTTTTCCTCTATTTCTTTGCATTGATCGCTGAGGAAGGCTTTCTTATCTCTCTTGCTATTCTTTGGAACTCTGCATTCAGATGCTTATATCTTTCCTTTTCTCCTTTGCTTTTCTCTTCTCTCTTTTCACAGCTATTTGGAAGGCCTCCCCAGACAGCCATTTTGCTTTTTTGCATTTCTTTTCCATGGGGATGGTCTTGATCTCTGTCTCCTGTACAATGTCACGAACCTCATTCCATAGTTCATCAGGCACTCTGTCTATCAGATCTAGGCCCTTAAATCTATTTCTCACTTCCACTGTATAATCATAAGGGATTTGATTTAGGTCATACCTGAATGGTCTAGTGGTTTTCCCTACTTTCTTCAATTTCAATCTGAATTTGGCAATAAGGAATTCATGATCTGAGCCACAGTCAGCTCCTGGTCTTGTTTTTGCTGACTGTATAGAGCTTCTCCATTTTTGGCTGCAAAGAATATAATCAATCTGATTTCGGTGTTGACCATCTGGTGATATCCATGTGTAGAGTCTTCTCTTGTGCTGTGGGAAGAGGGTGTTTGCTATGACCAGTGCATTTTATTGGCAAAATTCTATTAGTCTTTGCCCTGCTTCATTCCGTATTCCAAGGTCAAATTTGCCTGTTACTCCAGGTGTTTCTTGACTTCCTACTTTTGCATTCCAGTCCCCTATAATGAAAAGGACATCTTTTTGGGGTGTTAGTTCTAAAAAGTCTTGTATATCTTCATAGAACCATTCAACTTCAGCTTCTTCAGTGTTACTGGTTGGGGCATAGACTTGGATTACTGTGATATTGAATGGTTTGCCTTGGAAATGAACAGAGATCATTCTGTCGTTTTTGAGATTGCATCCAAGTACTGCATTTCAGACTCTTTTGTTGACCATGATGGCCACTCCATTTCTTCTGAGGGATTCCTGTCCACAGTAGTAGATATAATGGTCATCTGAGTTAAATTCACCCATTCCAGTCCATTTGAGTTTGCTGATTCCTAGAATGTTGACATTCACTCTTGCCATCTCTTGTTTGACCACTTCCAATTTGACTTGATTCATGGACCTGACATTCCAGGTTCCTATGCAGTATTGCTCTTTACAGCATCAGACCTTGCTTGTATCACCAGTCACATCCACAGCTGGTTATTGTTTTTGCTTTGGCTCCATCCCTTCATTCTTTCTGGAGTTACTTCTCCACTGATCTCCAGTAGCATATTGGACCCCTACTGACCTGGGGAGTTCCTCTTTCAGTATCCTATCATTCTGCCTTTTCATACTGTTCATGGGGTTCTCAAGGCAAGAATACTGAAGTAGTTTGCCATTCCCTTCTCCAGTGGACCACATTCTGTCACATCTCTCCACCATGACCCGCCCGTCTTGGGTTGCCCCACGGGCATGGCTTAGAAATCTAGACAATAAAATGGGAATAAACTATGCATTTTTTCTGGTTCCTATCACCAAGGTATCTAAGCTCCTGGGAGAGATTTTATTTATTTTAAACCATTTATTCAGCTGGATTTCCCCCTTCCTCTTTAGGGATGGGGCATGCTTAAGCAGGACTGAGGAGATGATCCCCTCTTCCCCAAATTTCCTTCTTCTCTCAAATTTATGTATACTAACTTTAGATTCCCATCAACAGGTTCTCTACAGTGGCCCAATTACAGCAGCTGGGCCTGTCTGGAAGCAAGAGTGGTGTTGTACAGGGAGGAAAGTTAGAAAAACTAGTAAGGAGTCCTCTAGCTGGTGACATCCACACAGATTCAGTTGGCACATCTTAGGGAGGTCACCACCTCTCTACTTACAACTGTTGTCTCTGAACAAATGTGACCAAACCTCTCACCTGGCTCCAGTCCACATGGTACACTCTCTTTCCCCTCAGACACATCCCATCATCTTTCCCAACTCAACACACCCAAACAGGACTCTGTAATACTCCCCCCACAACCCCAATGCAATCCTGTTCCCAACTCCTTCACTATCTCGGCTCCCAGACCAGGAATAACAGGGAATCCTTTACTTCTTTCATCCCACGTAGAATGTGGGGAGTCACTTCTATTTGGTGTGGGAAGGATGTAGTTGGGAGGAGACCAGGGGTAGGTTTTAGCTGGGAAGTTTATGGGTTTCCCTGGTGGCTCAGATGGTAAAGAATCTGCCTTCAATGCAGGAAACCCAGTTTCGATCCCTGGATCAGGAAGAACCCCCCCAGAGAAGGAAATGGCTATCCACCCCAATATTTCTTGCCTGGGAAATCCCATGGACAGAGGAGCCTGGCGAGCTACAGTCCATAGGATCGCAGAGTTGGACACGACTGAGCAACACCCTTTTGACCGTCCTTGCTTACTGCCTCCTGGTGGTTGGTGGGGGAACAGTGAGGGGTTGGAGCACAGCCCTCCAAGAAGGTGGAGGAAGTTGCCAGGAAGGGGGAGGCCAGGAATACAGTCACCACATATTTCAGAGACCAGAGGAAAGAAACATCAAATCTAGAACAAAGCTCACTCAGAGGTTACGAAAATGACCAAAGAAAGGTGTAGCTTCCGAACTGAGCAGGAGACAGAAACGGGCCAAGGTCCCTGGAAAGAGGGGGACCCTAGGGAAGACCGTAGGACAGACTAAAGGGGGAAGTTCAGAATGGAGAGAGATAAGAGGAGGATCACAAGTCTTACACACCAGCTAGTTGCTTCTGGCAGAAATAGTCCTCCAAGCGAGGCAGAGCTACAGCCCTTTGTATGTGACCTCACTCAGGGTGATGAGAGGTTGCAAGATCCTGATGCTCAATTTGGGGAAAAGACAGCTTATTGAATCCAGAGCACACCTGCCAGCAATGGCAGATGAGCCCTCCCTCTGGAGTCCTCTCTCCAGAGCTCGCCGTGTCCTCTCTGTCCAGCGGGCAGCAGCAACATATAGATGGAAACCACAGACGACTCTCAGTCACTGCTCTATATTCACCACTTCAGTCTCCCTGTGGGGCTGATTCTCAGCTTCACTCTACCCTCTCCATCTGTCATCATCCCTAATCTCTGCTGGTATCGTTACACACGTGTATTCACAGGGTCTCCAAGATGGCCTCTTAGTCCAAACAGCCCTTAAATATAGGCAAAATGTGCCCAGTTTCACTTAAAATAAGAGGAAATAAAGCTATGCTGAGAAGCCATTTGTCACTAGTCATATTGGTGAAAAATAAGCTTCACCAACACTCTGCTGACTGAATCATACTGTTGACTGTGTGACACTGTGTCATATTATTGGTGAGAGTGTAAAACAGTGTCCTCTGTAAGGGAAACTGGAAATATTCATTAATCCTTGACCTAGCAACCCCACCCACAGAAATTTACCCTGAAAAATACATCTTTAACAACATGGGAAAACCATATGCTATGCTATGCTAAGTCTCTTCAGTCGACTCTGTGCGAACCCATAGACGGCAGCCCACCAGGCTCCCCCATCCCTGGGATTCTCCAGGCAAGAACATTGGAGTGGGTTGCCATTGCCTTCTCCAGTGCATGAAAGTGAAAAGTGAAAGTGAAGTCGCTCAGTCGTGTCCGACTCTTAGCGACCCTATGGATTGCAGCCTAACAGGATCCTCCGTCCATGGGATTTTCCAAGCAAGAGTACCGGAGTGGGGTGCCATTGCCTTCTCCAGGGAAAACCATAAGCATGAGATTATTAGCTGAGGAATTACAGGAGACAGCAAAATGTTGGAAACAACCAACAGGCCCATCCATAGGAAAATGGATGAATGAACTATAATACATATGACCCAGGCACATCTGTTTCTCTGTGCTTCGGTATTTTGCTCTTCAAAGAGACTGTAATTTTTACAAATGGAAGGTTTGTGAAAACCCTGTGTCAGTCAAGTCTATTGGCACCATTTTTTTTTTCCCAACAGCATTTGCTCATTTCATATCTCGGAGTCACATTTTGGTAATTCTCACAGTATTTCTAACTTTTATTATTATTTTATTGTATTTGTTCCAGTGATCTGTGATCAGTGACCTTTGATGTTACTACTATGACCCGCTGAAGACTCAGATAAAGGTCGGCATTTTAAAGCAAGAAACTATTTCAAATTAAGATGGGTACATTTGTTTTTTAGACATAATTCTACCGTACACTTTATTGGCTACAGTTAAGTTAGTGTGAACATAACATTTATATGCACCAGGAAACTAAAACGATCAGGTGGCTTGTTTTATTGTGGTAGTCTGAAATGATCTCTGAGATGCACCTTTAATGAGGAAGATACCTATGAACATGTAGATGATTACAGGATCATTGTTAAGTGAAAAAAGTGAGACACACAAATATATATGGCAATATATATAAACATATATGTAGTTACGTATATAATTATATACATAATGGCAATTTTGTATCAGAGAGAAAGGATAATAAGAATATATATGATACTTGCTGCTACTGCTGCTAAGTCACGTCAGTCGTGTCTGACTCTGTGCGACCCCATAGACGGAAGTCCACCAGGCTCCTCTGTCCCTGGGATTCTCCAGGCAAGAACACTGGAGTGGGTTGCCATTTCCTTCCCCAATGCATGAAAGTGAAAATTTAAAGTGAAGTCGTTCAGTCGTGCCCGACTCTTAGCGACTCCATGGACTGTAGCCCACCATGCTCCTCTGTCCATGGGATTTTCCAGGCAAGAATACTGGAGTGGGGTGCCATTGCCTTCTCCAATATGATACTTATGTATGAGCAAAAAACACAATACAGAGGAGATAAGCCAGAAGCTAATGCATTTGGTTGCCTGTGACAGAAGGGGGAATGGTGGGGGGCTGAGACTTTTCTAAGAACCACATTATACAGCTGTGACTTTCAAGCCATATTCATGTTTCACATATTTAAAACAATCAACAAAAATTTTTAAAAAGCCCTAAAATGTAATATAAATAGAAACAGGTGAATGCACCTATACATCCACTGATAGCATAAACTCACAGAAAAAATGATCTGAAGAACTTCTGAACATAGCGCTCTGTACACTCTCAATAGGATATATTCTAGGGGACAAAAAGAACTGCAAAAAAATCTTGACCTCCAGTTGGTACCTCTGTTGTTGGTCATACGGTACTGGTGGTGAAAGGGAATAGGATCCTATAGTCCTTTCCCCTCATGCTCTCAGCCTGCCTTTTGCCTGTGGAAAAACTTTAACCAAAGAATAAGTTTAATCAGAGAAGAAAGAAAATGCAGAAACAAAGGAAAATAGTCCAACACGACTAAATAATAACCGTTCAGTCATTAAGCACGGTCAAGAACTTTTAGTACCTCCTCAAGGGCTACAGATAATGTTCTAAGCCATATCCTGTGAGCTGTCTTACAGATGCTGAAATCCCCACCAGGTGGAAGAACTTAACTCACGACGACTAGGCTTGTCGCTGTGACAAAAACTGCCACAATTCTGGGAATTAACCTCAAGGAAATGGGAACAAACTGACTCTGGAACTAAAGACTAACTGTACTTAATCAAGATGACGCGGGTCAGACCACCAATGACAAATTTTAAGATGACTGTCAGGGCTGACTGTGCTGTTTCTACATGTAGCCCTCTGCTTCTGTCTATAAAAGCTTCTGCCCCCGACTGTCAGTGGAAGGGAGTCAGCCTTTGGACAGGCGTCCACCCTCCCCACCAGTTGCGGTTTCCAGCATCCAAAGTAAACCAAAGTTTCCTTTCCACCAACTTGCCCCTGTATTGGCTTCTGACCAGCGATCAGCTGGATCCCACTTTCCATAACAGAGTACTTTGGAGGAAATGAGTAAACAAACTAAAGTGTTGAGAACCTGAGTTCTCCCCGTGGGAGAAAGCAGATCACTCACTGTGTGAAATGAGCAAGGACAAGGAAGAGCCCTAAGGTGTACTGGTACTGGAGTTACCCATGAGCTCATGATGTTTTAAAAAAACACATATCTCCTATCTCTGCCCACTCAGAGTGTCTATAAGTGCACACACACACACATACAAATAGATGTGGTTATGTATGGATATAGCTGTAGATGAATAAACAAACTGTTAAATACAGAACAAAAGAAAAGCTAATGGAACAAAATGTTAACAGTTGGTGAACCTAGGTAAAGGGTATATGGGTGTTCACTGTACCCGCAACTTTTATGAAGGTTTATAATAGTTCAAGAAAAAAAGTCAAGGAAAAAAAACCAAAAGTTTGCCTCCCATCTGGATTAGTTTGGTGGCTCTTCTCTGGACTTTTCTAGCTCTGGTTTATCTCTCTTGAGAGCCTGTGACCAAAACTGCCTACAGCAATCCAGTCATAGGAATGCCATCCCTGTAAGCCAGGGTGAGACACCGTCAACCTGGTTTCAAATGTTCCTTGGTAGGATCTTGTGGTACCCGACAGGATCAGACTCTCTAGGTACCAGCCAATGTGGCTCCTGGGGCTCTTGCCAAGGATGGAATCAGAGTTTAAAGCCCTCATAAGTGAACCATTTCGATGGCTAATTTACAAGTACATTAAAACTTACTGGCCATTTTTCTGCCCATTCCCTCGAACTCATGAGATCTTTCTGTGGACTATCTCTATTAATTAGACTCTCCACGGCCTAGGAGAATTTACTACCGCTGACACATTCAACAAATGTGCCACTGAGTAGCAGGCATTATTTAGCCCTGGAGCTACAGTAGTGAAAACAGGCAGACATTTCAGACATAATGGAGCTTATGTTAATAAAGATTTCAAAGGGAGGAAAGGAAGCCAGGTTGATAGATGACAAGCAAATAAATAAGTGAATAGAGAGTGGGTGATACAATCGACAGGAAAAAAGCAGGCCATGAGGATGGAGTTTGGAGTCGGAGTTGGGGAGTGGTTTGCAATTTTTAAATAAGGCAGCCAGGGAAGGCATCTTTGAGTAGGTGACATTAAGACAGGAAGAGGTGAAAAAGTGAGCCCCAGTGATATCTGGGGGAAGAATGTTCCAGGAGGTATATTCTATGGTAGGAAGGACATGTGGTGGGAGCCATCTGGCCTGTCCAAGTAACAGGAAGCTAGCAGAAGCTGGAGCTAAGCAGCACAATTGAGGGAGAGGGCAAAAGGAGACTGGCTGATAGGTCGGGGTCAGATGGCATCCTTGGGCTTTGCAGGTCACCTGTAGGTCATGGTCAGCTCTTGCCCTTGACTTGGAGTGAAGACAGGAGCCTCAGGAGAGTTCTGGGCAGAGGAGTGGTTTGACACACTTTTCTAAAGTCTTAGCTAAATTAAAACTCCTTCCCACGACTTCCCCAGTGGGTCACTGGTTAAGACTCCACGCATTCACTGCAGTGGGCACAGGTTCCACCCCTGGAACCAGGAGGTGGAGATGTCCACACCCCATTGCAGAGCTGCTGGACCCTCCGCTGTAGGTGAGTGACCAGGAAAGGGGCACAACTTACTCCTCTCAGCTGTCACAGCTTAGAATCTGCTACAGGAGTCTTGGTTTCTTCCATTTCCTGAAACGAGTAACTCTGCTTGGTCTTTGGTCAGTGAGCCCCAGGCATGAACATCCAGGGAGGCTCTCAGCGGATGCTTCTTGGAGTTCTCTCTGTGGAGCTGGGTGGTCTTGGGTTCAGGTAGGGGGCAAGAGCTCATCCAAAGAATGGGTCTGAGAAGGGGCCTGGGACTGGATGCATGTCTTATTTCTTCCCTCACCACCTCTTACCACAGTGACCGGGTCAGGACATCACGTGGAGCCCCTCTTCCTGGGCTCTGCATTTGTGTCCTCTGCACCTGTGCTCACAGCATCCTGCCCTCCAAGGCTACTTACACAAGGATGCAGGTGAGTGAGTAGAGGGAGAGGGGCCATCTCTGAGAGGATCCGCAGAAATACATGTCCTCCTCCTCTTCTCTCTGCCCTCCTGAACCTTTTACATTCTGTTTATGACCATTATTTTTAATAGATTTTTTGAGATAAAAGGCAAAGAACTAGGAGGCTACCATCCTACCAGATCAGTGGCATCAAGACCAAGAACACCAAGTGGTTTTATGACACAACAGAGGAGAAATAATCAATGCATAAATTAGAGCTTTAACACTGTCGTAGACTCCGGTGCAGCAGGATTTAGCGATGAGCAAGCATGCCAAGATAGGACAAAACTGTAATTGGGAGACAGGAAGTGACACTACTGTTTTTCACAGTAAAATAAAAAGAAGGGAAAGGAGAGATATTAAGAGAGCAAATCAAGTGCACAGACTTTGCCAGGCTGGGTTATATCCTTTCAAATTAAAAAACGCTGGGAACTTACGTGATATCGGCGTTTGGGTGAAGCCCAAAGACTTCGGGGTTATCTAGAGATGGCAATGACTGGATGTATTCGAAATACTGATCCAAGGTTTTGCACACAGGGATTTTATACCCTGTATAAAAACAGAACGACGGTTCAAACATCTTCTCACTGAACCAGACCTATATCAGAGAGAAAACAGGAGAAATAAATAAATTGATGAGAAATAAATTGATGAATATCCAAATGAAAACCTCAAACTGCCACTGTCAAGGACATAGGGTCGCCTTATTTCCATTGTAAGCATTTTTTATATTGGATTTGAAAGATCCTTAACAAAGCCACTGATAGGTTAGACATATGCGTGCATGCTCGGTTGCTTCATTCATGTCCGATTCTTTGTGACCCCAACAGACTGCAGCCCACCATGGGATTATCCTAGCAAGAATACTGGAGAGGGTTGCCATTTCCTCCTCCAGGGAGTCTCCCTGACACAGGGATCAAACCCACTTCTCCTCTGGTTCTTGCACTGCAATGCAGCTGGATTCTTTACCACTGAACCACCTGGGAAGCATAGTTAGACATAGATCAAGGAAAGAGAAAGAATATAAGAACAATGAAAGCCGGTCTCTGTTTAACACCGAAGAAGATCATTTCTAAGGGTAAAGAGGAGAGAGCCAGCCTTGCAAGCCCACCCTCTACTGGAGTAATCTGACAAACCTTGAGTTCACTATACCTGTGGCAGATTCATTTTGATATATGGCAAAACCAATACAATATTGTAAAGTTAAATAAAAATAAATAAATACAAAATAAAAACATTTATTTAAAAAAAAATAAAAAGGCAGGGGAATGGACTGCAGAAGCAATAACCACAGACAGAGACACGCGTGCACACACACACACACACACACACGAGAGCACATCTGGGCATTTTCACTGCCTCCCTTCTCCCCAGAAACAGGGCTCGTGCCTGGAGGCTTATGCTTGTGCTCAGCGTGGCCCACAGTGGCACTGAACACTCCATACAGCCAGGAAAACTTCTTACAAATATCTCCCCTCCACCCTGAGCTAGAGTGTACTCTCTGTTAATTAAGTTATGTCCCTGAACACAAGAAGCAAATATATCCGACCATCTTATTGTTTGCCTTAAGACATCCCTTTCTCATTCTGTATGAACTGATTATCTATAAGGTAACAGCGAGAGAACAAATAAATACTTGGTGTGGATAGACTTATTCTGCAGTGGAGGAAAAAAAATGCTGAATGCCTATGAGCCTGCTTTGAGGCAATGACTTCTGTGTCTAAAGAAGTGATTTTCACAGAGGGGAGGGAAATAATGGGATGATGGGAAGAGCAGGGATGCAGGCTGGATGTCCGAATCACTCAGAGGACTCCATGTGGAAAGAAATGGGGATTGTGTTTTCCTTCGATTGGTCACACTTTCTCTATTATCTTCCCTCCATATCCTGCCTCTTCCAGCTCTTTTTAGGTCCAGTGATTGCTCTGAAACACCCTGTTCCCTGGTTCTCCCTTTTTCATTCATCACAGTTCTATTCTGTTCAACTCCTGTCCACAAGGCATTGAGCTTAGAACAGGAACAGATTGCAAAGACGAGACACACTGTCCTCTCCTTCAAGGAGCTTGTGACCCAGTAGAGAGAGAAGCCAGTTACATAATCACCACAATACAAAGTGCACTAAGGTAAGAGACAGAGGAAATAAACATAGGCAAAGTACTAAGGAGGCGAGCCAGGAAGAAAGAAGAGCCAGATGGGTGTCAGGAAAAGCTTTATCTAGGAGGTGATTCTGGAGATACACCTTGAAGGATAGGATTTTAGCAAACGAACTTGTGACTGGGGAGACCACACACGCAAAGGTATAGAATAACTGGTGCAAAGATGTAAGGCAGGTTGGGTACATGATGAAACCAGTGTGTTTATCCTAAGATAAATATAACATAGAGAGAAGAGATCAGACAGAAAAAGTGAAGTGAGGTCATATTATGGATGACTGTGGATGTCAAGGAGAGGACTGGTGCATAACTGAAAAAATGGGGAGCAGTTGAAAGTCATCAAAGAAAACAGTGCTATGATTATGGTCATTATTTAGAAAGATGAGGTTTTAGTGATGCAGACGGCAAGGGTGGCAAAGGCCATGGGGTCTTCAGCACACAGACAGCAAATGACCACACTGAGTCCTGAGCTGCCAGGTGACATATGCACAAAAAAGCAAAATGAACTTTCTTCTTGTTTTTCCACTTCTTTAATACAGTTCAAAAGCATAAAGAGTAAGCCCACGGATAGCTAGATTTGAAAACACAAAAAAACAGTTGAGTTTCACCAAATCTGGAGGACACTTTTGGTATAATCAAAACACAGAATATGAAATCTACATGGAATTACTTCAGGACACTCTGAAAGGTAGCCTATAAAAATAAGCAGATATTCTTCAAGGACAAAGAGCAAAGTTCTACACTTACTGGTTTTAAGGGACACAGGCCATAAGATGCTGAGAACAGAGGAAACAGACAAGGATTCAAAGATAAGCTCCAAATTGCAAGTCATAGTGACAGAGGATCCGATTTGAAGGCTCTGGTTTTCAATTGAAGCCGTTTTCCCTCAGGGAACACGGACCAGGTGACAAGCCTTTGCCTCCCTACTCACTCACATTCTGTTTGAAGACATTAAGCTGAATGCTGATATTTTTCTATATTGAGCTGTCTTATATAAATTTTTAGGAGTCTCCCAGGTGGCACCAGTGGTAAAGAACCAGCCTGCCAATGCAGGAGACTTAAGAGATGCAGGTTTGACCCCTGGGTCAGGAAGATCCCCTGGAGGAGAGCATGACAACCCACTCCAGTATTCTTGCTGAGAATCCCATGGACAGAGGAGCCTGGTGGGCTACCATCCATGGGGCTGCAAAGAGTTGGACATGATTGAAATGACTTAGCATGCATACACCCATGAATTTTTTAAAGTAAGTAAATTTTTTATATCAGGCAAATACTAAATAATCAATATTAAAAGTCAATAAAGGTCAATTCCCTTTCCTTATCTTCCTTGACCTCTCTCAGTTGACATTTCTTCTTTCTTGATACATTAAAGTATATTAAAGTACTCAGGAATTTGTCCTCAGTTTCTTTTCTTTTTTTTTAATTAAATTTTATTTTGCTTAACTTTACAATATTGTATTGTTTTTGCCATACATCAAGATGGATCCGCCACAAGTATACATGTGTTCCCCATCCTGAACCCTCCTCCCTCCTCCCTCCTCATACCATCCCTCTGGGTTGTCCCAGTGCATCAGCCTCAGGCATCCGTTATCAGGGCATCGTACCTGGACTGGCGACTCGTTTCAGATATGATATTATACATATTTCAATGCTATTCTCCCACATCATCCCACCCTCTCCCGTTCCCAGAGTCCAAAAGTCTGTTCTATACATCAGTGTCTCTTTTGCTGTCTCGTAAACAGGGTTATTGTTACCATCTTTCTAAATTCCATCTTTTCTTTTTTCATCCTTTTCTCTACCCTTTCTTCTCATCTCATCTCCTGACTTTAAATACCATCTACATATGACAAATTCCAAATCCTTTTCTCCATCCCTGGGCTCTCTCCTGAGCTCCATCCTGTAAATCCAACTGCCTGTTTATCTTCATCCATTCTCTTATTCAACAAATATTTACTGAGTGCCTACTATGTGAGAGATCCATTCCAGGTACAGCGATGCAAACAGGTAAAGTCCCTGCCCTTACGAAACTTCCAGTCTTAGACATCTCCACTTGGATGTCCAGTAGGCATCTCATAGGTTACATGATGAAAACAGATGACATATGCATATAAAAGCAAAAATTGGGAAATTTCCACCCCCAGTGAAATTTCTTTCCCCAGAAATTCTTTCTCTTCTCTGTAAATAACCCCATTCTCCATCCAGTTACTTAAGTCAAAACTAGGAGTGATCCTTGACCCCACGTCTTCCTTCCCCATCAGCATTCTGCTGGTAGTGTCTGTACAATATGTCCAGAATCCATCCATTTTTCACAGTCTCCAGTGCCAAAACTCCAATTTAGGTACTTGTACAATTATTCTAACAAATACGCTTACTAAGACATCTTTTTGTTTCCTCTTTTAAATCTCAGATACAGAGGCGAGTTCATTATATTCATTTGTTATTCTCAGGTCTCTAGACCCTTTTCATTTTAGTTTTTCCCATTTAGCCCTTATATTCACTCCTAGTCTCCTCTTTGGGGGCTTCTATTTAAATATATTTGATATATGTCCTTGACAGTATGTATTTATCCTTGAGAAATTACCCAGGTACCACTCTATAGGTCTCATTTTATTTTTGAAAGCTCTGCACTCGATGCTATGTTCCTAAGATTTATGCATGATGTCTCATGGACCATTTCTTCCAAGTGCTGCATCGTATTCCACTACAGGCATACAATATTTAACTCCTCTATTCCTCCTCTAACTCCTCATTTAACTCTTCTAACTCCTCAACCTGACAGACCCCCAGGTTGTCTTTCAACTTTCCACTCTCCCCAACAATACTACGGATAACATCTTTGTACGTGTCCACAAACCTGTCTGAGAATTACTCTGCGACGTACACTCAGGAGTGGGATTCTGGTTCAGAGAGTAGTCCCATCACACCCCCTTGATGTGACTCAGAGCCACCAGCACACCTTTGAAGGGTGAGCGATGGCAATACATGTGCTCACCCACTGCTGCTTAGCTATTCTCTCAGGCTTCTTATCTATTCTCTTAGGCTTGTTCATCTCCACAGTGGATGCTGTGATGTGCTGCCAAATCCTTCTCCAGGACCCAGGCACTGGCTTCCCCCAGCTGTCTGGAGTACTGGCTACTGAGGGCTCACAACACTGTCCCTCCCAGGAATTGCCCTGGAAGGGAGCTGCCTCAACCAAGATCATGCCCTTGGGGGAAGGGAGGACCATAGGCAGAATCCCTCTAAGAGTCCACTTCCGGAGACCCCAACCGACAATGGTCGCCTGCAGCTCCGTGCACAGGCTTGCCATGACATTTTTATACATATCCATATGTGGTTTTTTTTTTTTTTTCCTAGAAATGTTTTGGGATGTATCTACCCATAATACTTAATGTGAGTTAAGTTTTGCTCAATTACTTCCCTGGAGATCTGCTTCTGCATATCCTTACCAACACTTATCATCATCCATCTTTCTCCAAATACAGTTTTAAGAAAAACCTCAGTAAACGTTGAAAAACAATTCAGATTTCTGGTCAACCTCCAGTTTACCAAAATACCCCCAGAGCTTATGTTTTGTTGTTGAGGTTTCAATTTTGTTAAAGTGGGAAAAAAATCTAAGAATTACCAATTTAAATCCTAATACAAAGAACCCAAATAACCATAAAATACTCCTATATCTGATTTTTTTTCACTTAGGTAATGCATATTGTGTCTTTAACATGTGAAAGTTTTAAGAACAATTTGAGTCTGGTAGATTCTTGACTGAAGAATCCCAGGGACGGAGGAGCCTGGTGGGCTGACATCTATGGGGCTGCTGTCTATGAGTCGGACACGACTAAAGTGACTTGGCAGCAGCAGCAGCAGCAGCAACAGATGTACTTATACCATTCATCCTTGGTGTGAAAGCCAGAATTGCTAAGAGATAATATTTTCTAGAAAATGTTTACTCACATGACCTATGCAGATTTTACTGGGCACTGAGGGAAAGTGAGAAATAGATTTAAGGACCTAGATCTGATAGACAGAGTGCCTGATGAACTATGGAATGAGGTTCGTGACATTGTACAGGAGACAGGGATCAAGACCATCCCCATGGAAAAGAAATGCAAAAAAGCAAAATGGCTGTCTGGGGAGGCCTTACAAATAGCTGTGAAAAGAAGAGAAGCAAAAAGCAAAGGAGAAAAGGAAAGATATAAACATCTGAATGCAGAGTTCCAAAGAATAGCAGGAAGAGATAAGAAAGCCTTCCTCAGTGATCAATGCAAAGAAATAGAGGAAAACAACAGAATGGGAAAGACTAGGGATCTCTTCAAGAAAATCAGAGATACCAAAGGAACATTTCATGCAAAGATGGGCTCGATAAAGGACAGAAATGGTATGGACCTAACGGAAGCAGAAGATATTAAGAAGAGGTGGCAAGAATACACAGAAGAACTGTACAAAAAAGAGCTTCACGACCCAGATAATCACGATGGTGTGATCACTGACCTAGAGCCAGACATCTTGGAATGTGAAGTCAAGTGGGCCTTAGAAAGCATCACTACGAACAAAGCTAGTGGAGGTGATGGAACTCCAGTTGAGCTACTTCAAATCCTGAAAGATGATGCTGTGAAAGTGCTACACTCAATATGCCAGCAAATTTGGAAAACTCAGCAGTGGCCACAGGACTGGAAAAGGTCAGTTTTCATCCCAATCCCAAAGAAAGGCAATGCCAAGGAGTGCTCAAACTACCGCACAATTGCACTCATCTCACACGCTAGTAAAGTAATGCTCAAGGTTCTCCAAGCCAGGCTTCAGCAATATGTGAACCGTGAACTTCCTGATGTGCAAGCTGGTTTAGAAAAGGCAGAGGAACCAGAGATCAAATTGCCAACATCCGCTGGATCATGGAAAAAGCAAGAGAGTTCCAGAAAAACATCTATTTCTGCTTTATTGACTATGCCAAAGCCTTTGACTGTGTAGATCACAATAAACTGTGGAAAATTCTGAAAGAGATGGGAATACCAGACCACCTGATCTGTCTCTTGAGAAATTTGTATGCAGGTCAGGAAGCAATAGTTAGAACTGGACATGGAACAACAGACTGGTTCCAAATAGGAAAAGGAGTACGTCAAGGCTGTATATTGTCACCATGTTTATTTAACTTATATGCAGAGTACATCATGAGAAATGCTGGACTGGAAGAAACACAAGTTGGAATCAAGATTGCTGGGAGAAATATCAATAACCTCAGATATGCAGATGACACCACCCTTATGGCAGAAAGTGAAGAGGAACTCAAAAGCCTCTTGATGAAAGTGAAAGTGGAGAGTGAAAAGGTTGGCTTAAAGCTCAACATTCAGAAAATGAAGATCATGGCATCTGGTCCTATCACTACATGGGAAATAGATGGAGAAACAGTGGAAACAGTGTCAGACTTTATTTTTCTGGGCTCCAAAATCACTGCAGATGGTGACTGCAGCCATGAAATTAAAAGACGCTTACTCCTTGGAACAAAAGTTATGACCAACCTAGATAGCATATTCAAAAGCAGAGACATTACTTTGCCAACAAAGGTTCGCCTAGTCAAGGCTATGGTCTTTCCTGTGGTCATGTATGGATGTGAGAGCTGGACTGTGAAGAAGGCTGAGCGCCGAAGAATTGATGCTTTTGAACTGTGGTGTTGGAGAAGACTCTTGAGAGTCCCTTGGACTGCAAGGAGATCCAACCAGTCCATTCTAAAGGAGATCAGTCCTGGGATTTCTTTGGAAGGAATGATGCTAAAGCTGAAACTCCAGTATTTTGGCCACCTCGTGCGAAGAGTTGACTCATTGGAGAAGACTCTGATGCTGGGAGGGATTGGGGGCAGGAGGAGAAGGGGACGACAGAGAATGAGATGGCTGGATGGCATCACTGACTCGATGGATGTGAGTCTGAGTGACCTCTGGAAGTTGGTGATGGACAGGGAGGCCTGGCGTGCTGCAGTTCATGGGGTCGCAAAGAGTCGGACACGACTGAGCGACTGATCTGATCTGATCTGATCTGAGGGAAAAAAAAAAAAAAAAACCACTTCATCAGTTTTCAATTGTCTGTCCTAATGTAAAGAGATGAGAAAACTCAAATTTTGGCTCATTCTCTGGTCACTTATCTCGGGGCTTGAAATTGCCCTGAAGACTTGCAATCAGAGGAAAAGACAGAGATATTATGTCCAATATTTTTATAGGAGGGGAGGTGGACATGAGCAGCTAGTCTATACAGAAGAAGATTATAGATCATTGAGAGTTGACCTTTGTTCTCTTCTGGACCGCAAGTAGATTGCTAGTTGGTTTGGTTTTGGTTTGGTTGGCCGATTCTTTTCAGCGGCTCTGCTCTATATTTTTTCCCTTTCAGTTTGTCTTACCTATTACGAACCAAAAATATTCTTATTTAATAGGAAGATGCAATGAGATGTGTATCCATGGTATTTTTTTCTAAGTTGACTTACTCTAGCAAAGCAGTTAAGTAGACGTTTATCAAAGTCGTCGGTGACTCTGCCCCCATACTGCACCTCTCCAATCATGTACCGAACGGTATTCCACGACACACCCTTTATTAAAAAATAGAAAAGAGTTATTCGTTGTCAACCCAAACAAATAATTCTAAACATTTTGATTCTTTCTCTAAAAGAAAGCTCTGAAAAAGGAAGTACTAGCTAGACTGCATTTAAAATTACTCATTATTTTATATTAATAACTCTTTTGCTCTTACACGGCTGGAATTGTTATGGTTTGTTCACCAAAGAAAAACTTACAATACTAAACATCAGTGAATATATTGCTCATTGATTATGTAAAGTAGGGGAAAAAGAAGACTATTTTTCAGTCTGTGGATGTAATTTCCTATAATGTTCATTATAGTAATGCCAAGCTGTTAGAGCAGAGAAAAGTCACGTTTAATGAGGAAAGGAGAAAAATCAAGTAATCAACGCTTGAATATGCTTTCTTAGTAATATATTTTCTGAATCTGTATGAGAACATCTAGAAAATTATTCACAAAGTTTTTCTCCAATGCAATCTTTCTCTGACTCATTGTGTGAGCTATGACTACATCAAACCATTTATTAATTTCCATAGCAATCTTATACTAGCAACACATTTCAGATATTAGTAGTTCTTTATTTTTAAAAAGTTTCAATACATTTGGGGTGGGAGAAGTGAGGATGCTTGATTTTTATTTACTTTCTCTTGGTTAAAGTTTTATTTTTCAGCTACATTGCCCTTCAAATCAACTATTTCAAGATAACTGTACATACAAGAATGATAAACAATCGCAGATATGAACCCATATAATTTTTTCATCAAAATGTCATCAGATCAGATCAGATCAGATCAGTCGCTCAGTCGTGTCCGACTCTTTGCGACCCCATGAACCGCAGCACGCCAGGCCTCCCTGTTCATCACCAGCTCCCGGAGGTCACTCAGACTCACATCCATCGAGTCAGTGATGCCATCCAGCCATCTCATCCTCTGTTGTCCCCTTCTCCTCCTGCCCTCAATCCCTCCCAGCATCAGAGTCTTCTCCAATGAGTCAACTCTTCGCATGAGGTGGCCAAAATACTGGAGTTTCAGCTTTAGCATCATTCCTTCTAAAGAAATTCCAGGATTGATCTCCTTCAGAATGGACTGGTTGGATCTTCTTGCAGTCCAAGGGACTCTCAAGAGTCTTCTCCAACACCACAGTTCAAAAGCATCAATTCTTCGGCGCTCAGCCTTCTTCACAGTCCAGCTCTCACATCCATACATGACCACAGGAAAGACCATAGCCTTGACTAGGCGAACCTTTTGGCAAAGTAATGTCTCTGCTTTTGAATATGCTATCTAGGTTGGTCATAACTTTTGTTCCAAGGAGTAAGCGTCTTTTAATTTCATGGCTGCAGTCACCATCTGCAGTGATTTTGGAGCCCAGAAAAACAAAGTCTGACACTGTTTCCACTGTTTCCCCATCTATTTCCCATGCAGTGATGGGACCAGATGCCATGATCTTCGTTTTCTGAATGTTGAGCTTTAAGCCAACCTTTTCACTCTCCACTTTCACTTTCATCAAGAGGCTTTTTAGCCCCTCTTCACTTTCTGCCATAAGAGTGGTGTCATCTGCATATCTGAGGTTATTGATATTTCTCCCAGCAATCTTGATTCCAACTTTTGTTTCTTCCAGTCCAGCATTTCTCATGATGTACTCTGCATATAAGTTAAATAAACATGGTGACAATATGCAGCCTTGACGTACTCCTTTTCCTATTTGGAACCAGTCTGTTGTTCCATGACCAGTTCTAACTGTTGCTTCCTGACCTGCATACAGATTTCTCAAGAGGCAGATCAGGTGGTCTGGTATTCCCATCTCTTTAAGAATTTTCCATAGTTTATTGTGATCTACACAGTCAAAGGCTTTGGCATAGTCAATAAAGCAGAAATAGATGTTTTTCTGGAACTCTCTTGCTTTTTCCATGATCCAGCGGATGTTGGCAATTTGATCTCTGGTTCCTCTGCCTTTTCTAAACCAGCTTGCACATCAGGAAGTTCACGGTTCACATATTGCTGAAGCCTGGCTTGGAGAACCTTGAGCATTACTTTACTAGCGTGTGAGATGAGTGCAATTGTGCGGTAGTTTGAGCACTCCTTGGCATTGCCTTTCTTTGGGATTGGGATGAAAACTGACCTTTTCCAATCTTGTGGCCACTGCTGAGTTTTCCAAATTTGCTGGCATATTGAGTGTAGCACTTTCACAGCATCATCATTCAGGACTTGGAATAGCTGCACTGGAATTCCATCACCTCCACTAGCTCTGTTCGTAGTGATGCTTTCTAAGGCCCATTTGACTTCACATTCCAAGATGTCTGGCTCTAGGTCAGTGATCACATCATCATGATTATCTAGGTCTTGAAGCTCTTTTTTGTACAGTTCTTCTGTGTATTCTTGCCACCTCTTCTTAATATCTTCTGCTTCTGTTAGGTCCACACCATCTCTGTCCTTTATCCTGCCCATCTTTGCATGAAATGTTCCTTTGGTATCTCTGATTTTCTTGAAGAGATCCCTAGTCTTTCCTATTCTGTTGTTTTCCTCTATTTCTTTGCATTGATCACCTAAGAAGGCTTTCTTATCTCTTCTTGCTATTCTTTGGAACTCTGCATTTAGATGTTTATATCTTTCCTTTTCTCCTTTGTTTTTCGCTTCTCTTCTTTTCACAGCTATTTGTAAGGCCTCCCCAGACAGCCATTTTGCTTTTTTGCATTTCTTTTCCATGGGGATGGTCTTGATCCCTGTCTCCTGTACAATGTCACGAACCTCATTCCATAGTTCATCAGGCACTCTATCTATCAGATCTAGGCCCTTAAATCTATTTCTCACTCCCACTGTATAATCATAAGGGATTTGATTTAGGTCATACCTGAATGGTCTAGTAGTTTTCTCTACTTTCTTCAATTTCAGTTTGAATTTGGCAAGAAGGAGTTCATGGTCCGAGCCACAGTCAGCTCCTGGTCTTGTTTTTGCTGATTGTATAGAGCTTCTCCATCTTTGGCTGCAAAGAATATAATCAATCTGATTTCGGTGTTGACCATCTGGTGATGTCCATGTATAGAGTCTTCTCTTGTGTTGTTGGAAGAGGGTATTTGCTATGACCAGTGCATTTTCTTGGCAAAACTCTATTAGTCTTTGCCCTGCTTCATTCCGTATTCCAAGGCCAAATTTGCCTGTTACTCCAGGTGTTTCTTGACTTTCTACTTTTGCATTCCAGTCCCCTATAATGAAAAGGACATCTTTTTTGGGTGTTAGTTCTAAAAGGTCTTGTAGGTCTTCATAGAACCTTTCAACTTCAGCTTCTTCGGCGTTACTGGTTGGGGCATAGATTTGGATTACTGTGACATTGAATGATTTGCCTTGGAAACGAACAGAAATCATTCTGTCATTTTTGAGATTGCATCCAAGTACTGCATTTTGGACTCTTTTGTTGACCATGATGGCCACTCCATTTCTTCTGAGGGATTCCTGCCCACAGTAGTAGATATAATGGTCATCCGAGTTAAATTCACCCATTCCAGTCCATTTTAGTTCGCTAATTCCTAGAATGTCAACATTCACTCTTGCCATCTCTTGTTTGACCACTTCCAATTTGCCTTGATTCATGGACCTGACATTCCAGGTTCCTATGCAATATTGCTCTTTACAGCATCGGACTTTGCTTCTATCACCAGACACATTCACAGCTGGGTATTCTTTTTGTTTTGGCTCCATCCTTTCATTCTTTCTGGAGTTATTTCTCCACTGATCTCCAGTAGCATATTGGGCCCCTTACTGACCTGGGGAGTTTCTCTTTCAGTATCCTATCATTTTGTCTTTTCATACTGTTCATGGGGTTCTCAAGGCAAGAATACTGAAGTGGTTTGCCATTCCCTTCTCCAGCGGACCACACCCTGTCATATCTCTCCACCATGACCCGCCCATCCCAGGTTGCCCCTCGGGCATGGCTTAATCTCATTGAGTTAGACAAGGGTTTCCCTTTGTAATTTCTAGGAAAAATGATGGTTTGATCCTAGATTTTTCCCCTAGCCAGATAACAATTCATCACGGCTCACCCTCATCATACTGGTACTGTAGAAGCTATGATTATCCTTGTGAGAAAGTATCTACTGGGAGAAGGAAGAGAGGGAGAGACAACGGGCAGCTCGTATTTACTGAGTCCTGACTACACACCTTATATTGTGTTCTCACACACAAGTACTAGCTTGTTTATTCCTCTTGGAAACCATGACCATTTTATAGATGAAGAAACAGGTTCTGAGAGGCTCATAAACTTGCTCAAAATCACAGAATAAAAAATAGATTTCGAACTCCTTGGAACACACATGTGAAAGAACAACTGAGTTTGTGTTCTTAGTCCAGTGACCCTGAGGAAGTCCATTATTCTCTTTAGCCTAGAGTTAGTCATTCAGTCCTGTCCAAGCGTCTGAAACCCCATGGACTGTAGCCCACCAAGCTCCTCTCTCCCTGGGATGCTCTAGGCAAGAATACTGGAGTGGGTGGTCATTCCCTTCTCCACGGGATCTTCCCAATCCAGGGATCGAACCCAGGTCTCCTGCATTGCAGGTGGATTCTTTACCATCTAAGCCACCAGGGAAGCCCTTAGCCTAGTACCTCATCAGTAAAACAGGGATGATGGTAATACCTTCTGTATCTGCCTCACCCAGTTGTGAAAATAAAAATGAGAGCCTGCACACAAGCACCTTGAAAACTGTGAAGTGCTACACGACCAGCGATCGTTGTTACAAATCACTGCTATTTATCTGCATAGCATCTGTTAAGATGTGACTTAAGGTGCAAAGGAAATTTCACGTGGGCTGGGAGATAACATTCTCACTTCTGAGGATTCTGAGGTGTGCATGAGTGAGATGAAGGAAGGAGAGTCTGATTCAAGGTACACTTTTTCCGGAAGTACACGGAGGCACTGGGATGTGACGTGAAGAAGGCTGTGCTGTTTCTGAAAACAACGAGTTCATCCATCACAGCTCTGACTCTGCTATGCATGTGCTTGGGAGAGACAGAGGTAGGGTGGGGGTGGGGGATACAAGTGTGAAATGGAGAGCCCCGGTGCGCTCCGATGCACAGTCGGGGTGCGACTGGAAACGGCTGGACCAGTAAACAGGTGATTGGAATGACTGATCCCTTTTGGAAGAACTAGGGGGAACGTTAGCAGGGTCACTGCATATCCCAGACTGCGAATGTCTCTAGAACTTTGATTTAAAGGCAGCAATGAAAACAAACAAACAAAAAGAAATAATTTCACTCACTTTCTTAATGTCACATTCATCGAGGTGATTCTGAATAAACTGAACGCTGGCTGAAAAGTCGGCAGAATTGAACTCATAAGGAATATTCCATCCTAAGGGGCCAAATTTGCGTCGCTCCTTAAAAACACCAAAGAAAAGTTAAGTATTGAGTGAAATTTTTAACTTGTATTGCAGCTGATTCCTTTTTATTATTCAAACAAACTATGGTAAAATTAAGGCATGATACTGAAGTAAGCTGACATCATAAAAGAATACAGCAAACATTAGATACAGCAAACATTAGAAATAGCTTTTCTTGGCTCTAGATGGTTGAAAAAAAAAGCAAATCTCTGGAAATTTGCCAAATTGGAGTCCAAGGTTTAAAAAGTCTAGGTCTCCATTGCCAGCTCAAAAAAGTGCAGTCGGTGCTCAAAAAATAGCTGTTGAAGGAAGTCACTTGTTCTAAATTGGACTCTTGAAAATTTCAAATGTTAAATGTAAGGGTTTGAATTTTTGCTTTTCAAGTTGAATAACCTAAGCTCACAGGGTGTTCAGACTCCCTGCTAGTATCACTTTGTAATCTTGCGGTTTCAGATTTTGAAAACTAAACATTTTCTATTGTAAAACATGACATAACTGCCTTAAAACATATTGCCCTTGTTTGTTCTTTCCTGTGAAACAGTGGTTAATCATTTCAAATCATCAAATTACTCATAAATAATCAAACAGGGCTCAAGCCAAATGACTCAATTGCTTTGATACTCTGAGACCATTTTAAAGGTATATGAGTGCCAGAACTGATATTTCCAGACCCTGATCACCTAGCAAACCACATATATTAACCCAAATGTTACCATACTATCAACTTTCCCTGCCTCAGCACACAGTCAGTCTAAGAAAAGTTAAATTATTTATTCAAGTTAGCTCCTGACCTTTGATCCAAGTGTCACTCTCATGGAGAGTAGAATTCTGATACATCTGTGGGAAGATATGATTCCACTTCTCTACCTCTAAATGTGTACTAGCTTTTCTTTCTCTCTTTTGCTTTCCCTAACCCAACACACATACACAGACATAGACACACACAGACACACACACACAGTTTTCACAAGCCATTCCAATACTTCTTTCTGCAGCTGTTCCATGCTTTAGACCATGAATAACACTACCATTTAAAGGAATCTAAATGAATTTTCATTTGGGCAAATTCACGGACAAGTCAGAGAAGAAACTGAGAAAGTGAGAAGCTTTAATTACTGATCTTTGGTAAAGAAACCACCTGCCAAGGCAGGAGACACAAGAGATGCAGGTTTGATCCCTGGGCCAGCAAGATCCCCTGGAGAATGAAATGGCAAACTGCTCCAGCATTCTTGCCTGGGAAATTCCATGGACAGAGGAGCCTGGCGGGCTGCAGTTCGTGGGAGTCACAAAGAGTCCCTGAACACAGGGAGTTGGACACAACTGAACACACACAGCACAGGATATGTTTTTTAGCGTATCCTAAATCAAAATTAAATTGGGTCCAGATGTCCTGGCCCTGGGAGATCAGACTGAGGATAAACAACCCTTAGACATGTAAACTGCTACCATTATTTCTAGAACTGTTCTTCTTTAGGTTAGGTTGTCAGGTATCAGGCATTTGTATGGAGGGACTCCCATTTCCACTCGAGCTAATTAGATCAAAGGTGGACAACCAGCCCAAGACCAACAACATCCCCTCTCCCAGGAGTTTGAACTTAAGAGTTCAGAATTGGTATTCAGAGTTTGTCCTAATCAGAGCTCACTGAGGTGGGCCTCATTCAGGTTGTTCCAGGAGCAAGGGTGGCTTGGACGATCTAAGGGCATTAACACAAAAATGCACTTGGCTAACCCTTGAGTCTCTAGAATTACTTCCATCTTGAAGACTTCAAAGTGAAAAATGCAAAAATACACTTATAATTAAAATGGAAATGTTTTCCCATTAAAAGAGAAAATCATCTCTAAAATAGTTTTACCCATTTTGACTTAATTTTTTAAATTTACTGGTCAATTAGACAGGAGACTGAATGAAGAATAATTCTTCATTTCCAATTACTGCTGCTACTACTAAGTCGCTTCAGTCATGTCTGACTCTGTGCAACCCCATAGACGGCAGCCCACCAGGCTCCCCCAGCCCTGGGATTCTCTAGGCAAGAATACTGGAGTGGGTTGCCTTTTCCTTCTCCAATGCAGGAAAGTGAAAAGTGAACGTGAAGTGGCTCAGTCGCGTCTGACTCTTAACGACCCCATGGACTGCAGCCTACCAGGCTCCTCTGTCCATGGAATTTTCCAGGCAAGAGTACTGGAGTGGGGTGTCACTGCCTTCTCTAATTACTAAAGCTGCTTAAATTGGCTCTACAGAAACATTCCCATTTACGTGCACTGAGTGACTGCAATTCAGTTGTCCCTTAAAATGTGATCTTTGAAAACTGTCCTAATGCTGAGATTTGCTTCATTTTGCATTACTATCAATTTTTATTTGTGAACATTCACTTCTTAGGTTGGTTCACTAAAATCACAGATGGTTTAATTCTTCTTGGAAAAAAGGACAAAATCTAGGTATCTTTTCTTTCACAAATGAGGTCACTTCACTTTCTTGCTATTTTTTTGTACTTATTGATTCCTATAAGTGACAATTAAGAAAAAACAACACCTAAGTAGCACCTTGGGGTTATATCAGGATAGACTCAAGCCACTGTGACCTAAGAACTCATTTGGAAGCTCAAAAGCAGAGGACTTTGCTGGAATTTGGAATATTTTGGAATATTGAATCTCTCCGATCCAATTAATGTTTTTGAAATTATGAGTCCTAGGTGATATCATAGAAAAATATTAGAATCAGTGCATTTGCAAGAAGTTTTAATCTAGCTGAGAAAATAAGACTTAGAAACAAGGGGAGGACAACACGGTAGTAAGTATAATTAACTGTCAAAATTTCACAGACGTTAAGCTTGAAGAAGACATTCAATCACGGGCTCCTGGGAAGAACGAAACTGCAGCTTGTCTTTGAACAGAGGGAGAAAAGAATCCTGAGCTTGGGCAAGGTCAGGAGCAAAGACAGGAGTGCAGAGCTCATGATCTGTCCAGAAGGAGGCTGCAGCACTGTGCCACTGCAGCAGGGGACAGCCTCTGCTGAGTATATCTGAACTACAGCCCCACGTGATGATTCAGGGTGGATGGAACACAGACAGATTTGAACATCAGGAGAAAGAGCTAAACCTGACTCAGCAGAAATGTTAATCCATTATTCAGTTGGAGAGTCATGATTTTAGGAAGACTAGTCTACTCCCTACTGAATTTAACCAATACAGTTCCTTCTTTCTGTTCCAAAGGATATGTAAAACACAACTACCAACACAACATGGAAAATGTGGAATCCTCCATAGAATACTGAAGAGGATCATCATTTTAACGATGTCAAAGCCATTCCCAGTTTTATGTTAGAATCTACCTCAGCCTAACGATCTTCACTCCCACAGTCCGGTGCAGAATCATTTCAGGCTCATCTTCAAAGCAAGGCTCTCTTTAGAGCATTGCATCCTATTTATTTAATAACTGGCGCTAACATAAAATGAAAAATAAAATCCATACTGGACAATATAAGAGAAACATCAATCAGATCAGATCAGATCAGTCGCTCAGTTGTGTCTGACTCTTTGCGACCCCATGAACTACAGCACGCCAGGCCTCCCTGTCCATCACCAACTCCCGGAGGTCACTCAGACTCACATCCATCGAGTCAGTGATGCCATCCAGCCATCTCATCCTCTGTCGTCCCCTTCTCCTCCTGCCCCCCATCCCTCCCAGCATCAGAGTCTTTTCCAATGAGTCAACTCTTCGCATGAGGTGGCCAAAGTACTGGAGTTTCAGCTTTAGCATCATTCCTTCCAAAGAAATTCCAGGGCTGATCTCCTTCAGAATGGACTGGTTGGATCTCCTTGCAGTCCAAGGGACTCTCAAGAGTCTTCTCCAACACCACAGTTCAAAAGCATCAATTCTTCGGCGCTCAGCCTTATCATAGTCCAGCTCTCACATCCATACATGACCATAGGAAAGACCATAGCCTTAACTAGGCGAACCTTTGTTGGCAAAGTAATGTCTCTGCTTTTGAATATGCCATCGAGGTTGGTCATAACTTTCCTTCCAAGGAGTAAGCGTCTTTTAATTTCATAGCTACAGTCACCATCTGCAGTGATTTTGGAGCCCAGAAAAATAAAGTCTGACACTGTTTCCACTGTTTCTCCATCTATTTCCCATGAAGTGATGGGACCAGATGCCATGATCTTCATTTTCTGAATGTTGAGCTTTAAGCCAACCTTTTCACTCTCCACTTTCACTTTCATCAAGAGGCTTTTGAGTTCCTCTTCACTTTCTGCCATAAGGGTGGTGTCATCTGCATATCTGAGGTTATTGATATTTCTCCCAGCAATCTTGATTCCAACTTGTGTTTCTTCCAGTCCAGCATTTCTCATGATGTACTCTGCATATAAATTAAATAAATATGGTGACAATATACAGCCTTGACGTACTCCTTTTCCTATTTGGAACCAGTCTGTTGTTCCATGTCCAGTTCTAACTGTTGCTTCCTGACCTGCATACAAATTTCTCAAGAGGCAGATCAGGTGGTCTGGTATTCCCATCCCTTTCAGAATTGTCCACAGTTTATTGTGATCTACACAGTCAAAGGCTTTGGCATAGTCAATAAAGCAGAAATAGATGTTTTTCTGGAACTCTCTTGCTTTTTCCATGATCCAGCGGATGTTGGCAATTTGATCTCTGGTTCTTCTGTCTTTTCTAAAACCAGCTTGAACATCATGAAGTTCACGGTTCACATATTGCTGAAGCCTGGCTTGGAGAATTTTGAGCATTACTTTACTAGCGTGTGAGATGAGTGCAATTGTTCGGTAGTTTCAGCATTCTTTGGCATTGCCTTTCTTTGGGATTGGAATGAAAACTGACCTTTTCCAATCTTGTGGCCACTGCTGAGTTTTCCAAATGTGCTGGTATATTGAGTACAGCACTTTCACAGCATCATCTTTCAGGATTTGGAATAGCTCCACTGGAATTCCATCACCTCCACTAGCTTTGTTCGGAGTGATGCTTTCTAAGGTCCACTTGACATAGGTTAAAATAATTAACAGAAATAGTCAGAACCCCTGGGAAAAGGGGTTCTGACCCCTTTTATACAGGAACGTGTAAAAGATATTTTTAAAAAATTCTGTATCATGTTACTATAATTATTTTCAAGAGATTTACACTAAGAACTCTATTATCACACCTCCCCAAAGTAAGAACTGGTATTCAGACTATTAAATTTTAATTGAGTATTTGTCAAGGCTTAAACCTAAAAAAAAGTCAGAAAAGTAAACACTTTTCTGAATTAGGAACTGTTAACAGTGGTACTCCCTGAGCCTCACAGATATGCCCATTTTTATTAAATATTAACAAATATTTTAATAGCCATGGTAAAATTTCCAAGTTTGCAACTGCCCCTGCGGGCAGTTAGAGCTGCTAATCAAAGACTCTTGTAATAAACCTCACAAAGTTGTGTATCACTCAAAAGTCCCAAACATGGGCTTCAATGTGGCAAACCAAAGTGAGAAAGAGAAATATCCAAACCATGAAAAGGACATAAAATGACTAACGACACCTCCCCCAAGGGCAGTGGCTCTTTGGCAGTTATTCTCCATTCTCACTGAATACTAGAATCATGTGGAAAATTTTACAAAGGTCTGAGAACTTCACCACAATGCCTCCTCCAAGGGATTTTGGATCCAAGCAGTGGCTGAGGATCCAGTCATTAAGATAAGATGCTTAAGAGAGATGCTTAAGATGTTCACAGGTTAAATTTACTGGACCACTACTTAAGATGCTCAGGGTCCAATGTGGTGTGCCGCAAGGGGCAGTACATGGATCATCAGTGGGAACGAAACAGCCAATGCTTTCCTAAACTTCTGTAGGAACTGTTGGCAGGAGACTATAGATGGAATTGTTGAGTTTCAGAAGACCCAGACTTTGGAGTAGGATATATTTAAAACTACAGTCCTGAAGGGTGAGTGTGGGCTTGCTCTGAAGCCCAGGATAGTGCTACACTGGAGCTTCTGGGAAATGGTAGAGAGAATATTGACACCAGAGGGACGCTTCCCTTGCAAGTCATCTTTCAGAGGATGCAGGAATTGTTCTCAGAAGTAGTGGCCAAGTAAGTGGAGGCATGCACCAGGGCACTGGGATGAAAGGCTCCCATGGGGAGGGCAGGAGGACTGGCTGGCCGAGGCAGAGACATCAGCTGGCTGCAGTGAGAGCTGACTCGGCAGCAGTAACCTCGGAGCCAAGTTCCTGGAGGAGGAGGGAGGGAAGCTGGGGGAGTCGGGAGTGAGCAGAACTTGGTGCAGAATTGGTTGATGCATCTATGCAAGTTTCCATGGCGGCTCCCAGGTCATCCCCTCCCCCTGGGTAAGCCTGCTCCCACCTCAAGACACCCTCCGCCACTCTTCTACCCAATACAGTTGTCCTTGACCAGTCAAATCTACTTCTCCTTTCAGGAGAGGAGGGCTGCTCATTTCATCCTCTGCAACAGGCGTAGGATCCACATAACACATGATGCCCTTGAGCTGGGTGCATGTGGCCGAACCATGGTTCCGTAAGAGAAACACATGGGAGGGCAGGTGGGGGTTGGCTGTTTCCCACTAAGTCCTGCGTTCTCATGTGTGATGGACTCCAACATGAACTCCTTGGAAGTGAGCAGACTCTTCCTAGAACAGAGCCCCCTCCCCAACAATGTCCTTCACCTGCCTTTCATCTGTAGAAAAACTTTAGTCAAAAATTTAATCAGAGAGGTTAGAAAATACAAAAGGAAGAAATAATAATAGCTTAGTCATTAAAAAAAAATGTCAAGGACCTTTGGTTCTTCATCAAGGACTACAGACAATATTCTGAGCCACGTCCTTTGAGTTGTTTTACAGAGACTGGAACCACCACCAGGTAGAAGTTACTTGTATATTGCCCACAGGCACACAGACATCCGACAAGCTGGAACCAAACAACTGATGATGCTGAGTCCTTCTTACCTCACCACCAACCAATCAGAAGAATGTGCACGAGCTGACTGTAAGACTCCTCACTACCCCCTCCAGGCTGGTACACGCAGTTTCAAGAACCTTAGTCCACTGTGGCCCCCTGTGCCTGATAAAACAGTAACGCTATTCTCTTCTACTTCACCCAAAACTCTGTCTCCACGTCAGCAGTGTAGAGCCAAGGGTGAGTTTTGCCACCAATTTCCCTAGTCCAAAAGCTTCAGATTATGTGACATGAACCAATTCCCTCTTCTTTTATTCAGTCTCTAAAGGACAAAAGTATATATATCATGTTGTAGAAAGCAAGGGACATCCAGGAAAATTTGGAAGAATCAATTCACCAATTAACAAATCAGGTATTTGGTTTTATATCCAACAATAGAAAAATACAAGCCAAAATCTTTCTTTGCAGAATATTCCTTCCTATAAGAGTTGTGTCTTAAACCCTAACGTGCATACAAATCACTTGGGCATCTTATTACAACACAGATTCTGATTCAGCAGATCCAGGGTGGGTCATGAGATTCATCTCTTAGAAGTCTCCAGGTGACATGAATGCTGCTGATGCAGGACCACAAGCCCCTAAAGAATTCTAAATTTTTCTATCAGACTAGCTCTATCCTAACCGATTTACTTTGATTCATGGACCTACCATTCCACGTTCCTATGCAATACTGTTCTTTACGTCACTGGACTTTACTTTCACCACCAGACATGTCCACAACTGGGCATCATTTCTGCTTTGTCTCAGTCTCTTCATTCTTTCTGGAGCTACTTCTCTGTTCTTCCCCAGTAACATATTGGACACCTACCGACGTAAGAAGCTCATCTTTCAGTGTCATATCTTTTTGCCTTTTCACACTGTTCATAGAGGTCTCAAGGTTCAAGTTTGTGGATCACCTACCTGGTGACTTTATGGGGGAGGCTAATGGTGACCTCCTCCAAGAGGACTTATGTTGCACGCTGCATGTCCCAGGACTGTGCTGCCAGTGCACCTGTCCCCACAGCAGCCCACTACTGACCCACACCGCCACAGGAGACCCTTAGACACTCACAGGCAGGTCTGGTTCAGTCTCTTGTGGGGGTCACTTCTTTCCCTGGGTCCTGGTGTGAACAAGGCTTTGTTTGTGCCTTCCAAGGGTCTATTGCGTGCATGAGAGAAGGCACTGGTCACAACAAACACCCTTTTCCAATAACACAAGAGACAACTCTACACATGGACATCACCAGATGGTCAACACCAAAATCAGATTGATTATATTCTTTGCAGCCAAAGATGAGAAGCTCTGTAGAGTCAGCAAAAATAAGACCAGAAGCTGACTGTGGCTCAGATCATGAACTCCTTATTGCCAAATTCAGACTTAAATTGAAGAAAGTAGGGAAAACCACTAGACCATTCAGATATGACCTAAATCAAATCCCTTATGATTATACAGTGGAAGTGAGAAATAGATTCAAGGAACTAGATCTGGTAAACAGAGTGCCTGATGAATGATGGATGGAGGTTTGTAACATGGTACAGGAGATGGTGACCAACACCATCCCCCCAAAAAGAAACGCAGCAAGGCAAGGTGGTTGTCTGAGGAGGCCTTACTAATAGCTGTGAAAAGAAGAGAAGCAAAAGGCAAAGGAGAAAAGGAAAGCTATACCCATCTGAATGCAGAGTTCCAAAGGATAGTAAGGAGAGATAATAAAGCCTTCTTAAGCAAACAATGCAGAGAAATAGAGGAAAACAATAGAATGAGAAAGACTAGAGATCTCTTCAACAAAATTAGAGATACCAAGGGGACATTTCATGCAAAGATGGGCTCAAAAGGACAGAAACATCAAGGACCTAACAGGAGGAGAAGAGATTAAGAAGAGGTGGCAAGAATACACAAAAGAACTATACAAAAAAGGTCTTAATGACCTGGATAACCATGATGGTGTGATCACTGACCTAGAGCCAGACATCCTGGAGTGTGAGGTCAAGTGGGCCTTAGGAAGCATCACTACAAAGCTAGTGGAGGGGATGAAATTTCAGCTGAGCTATTTCAAATCCTAAAAGATGATGCTGTTATATTGCTGCACTCAATATGCCAGCAAATTTAGAAAACTCAGAAGTGGCCATAGGACTGGAAAAGGTCAGTTTTCATTCCAATCCCAAGGAAAGGCAATGTCAAAGAATGTTCAAACTACTGCACAGTTGCAATCATTTCACATGCTAGCAAGGTAATGCTCAAAATCCTTCAAGCTAGAATTCAACAATATGTGAACCAAGAAGTTCCAGATGTTCAAGCTGGGTTTAGAAAAGGCAGAGGAACCAGAAATCAAATTGCCAACATCTATTGGATCATAGAAAAAGCAAGAGAATTCAAGAAAAACATCTACTTCCACTTCATTGACTACACTAACGCCTTTGACAGTGTGGACCACAACAAACTGTGGAAAACTCTTAAAGAGATGGAAATACCAGACCACCTTAACTGCCTCCTGAGACATTTGCATGCAGGTCAAGAAGTAACAGAATTGGACATCAAACGACGGACTGGTTCCAAATTGGGAAAGGAGTACCTCAAGGCTGTATATGTCACCCTGCTTATTTAACTTATATGCAGAGTACATCATGAGAAATGCCGGGCTGGATGAAGCACAAACTGGAATTAAGATTACTGGAAGAAATATCAATAATCTCAGATACACAGATGACACCACCCTTATGGCAGAAAGTGAAGATGAACTAAAGAGCCTCTTGATGAAAGTGAAAGAGGAGAGTCAAAATGTTGGCTTAAAATTCAACGTTCAAAAAACTAAGATCATGATATCTGGTGCCATCACTTCATGGCAAATGATAGGGAAACAATGGGAATAGTGGCAGATTTTATTTTCTTGGACTCCAAAACCACTGTGGACAGTTACTGCAGCCATGAAATTAAAAGATGCCTGCTTCTTGGAAGGAAAGCTATGACAAACCGGAAAGTGAATATCACTCAGTTGTGGCCTACCCTTTGCAAAGCCATGGACCATACAGTCCATGGAATTCTCCAGGCCAGAATACTGGAGTAGGTAGCCTTTCCCTTCTCCAGGGGATCTTTCCAACCCAGGGATTAAACCCAAACAACATTACAAAGCTAAGATATCACTTTTCCAACAAAGGTCCATATCATCAAAGCTATGGTTTTTCCAGTAGACCTGTGTGGATGTGAGAGTTGGACCATAAAGAAGGCTGAGCACCAAAGAATTGATGCTTTGGGACTGTGGTGTTGGAGAAGACTCTTGAGAGTTCCTTGTACAGAGAAGAGATCAAACCAGTTAGTCCCCAAAGAAATAAACCCTGAATACTCACTGGAAGGACTGATGTTGAAGCTGAAGCTCCAATACTTTGGCCACCTGATGTGAAGAGCTGACTCATTGGAAAAGACCCTGATGCTGGGAAAGACTGAGGGCAGGAGGAGAAGGGTGACAGAGGACGTTTTGTCTAACTGAAAAACATTAAAACATTTCTCTATGAAACTAGAATGGAGGATGCAGGGTGAGGGGAAATGCTTCAATTATCTACACTCCTTGTGTAATCATAGAGCTGGACAACAGAATGTTAGAAATGGGAAAAATCTTGAAAGATCACTTCCTTCTGCCTTGAAACACACAAAATGGGAAACAGAGGCCCCAAAAGGGACAAAACTAGACTGACCTTATGTAGCTAACTAATGCCACAACAAGTCTAAAGCCCAGGCCTCCTGACTCTCTATGAAGTGCTCTAATACACTATGATCAGATTTTAAGAGACCTTCACAATTTTTTTTTTTTTTAATAGACATGCCACTGTGAACTTCATGGCCCTAGCAGTGGAGATTTTTTTTTGTTTGTTTTAATCCAAATACGAGTCACATTAAGTGCAAGTACACTTTGGCTGCATGACTGGCCCAGAGTCCTTTTCTTCTTTTTAACACTTGGATAATGGCCACTAAAAACACAGATTGCCGTCTTGACTGTATGGAAAATACCCTCAATCGTCTCTTCGTGATAAGCATGGTGGAAAAGTTGAACCATCATTACTAGGAAAAGAACCATAAAATTTACTGTTTGTGAATTGGGCATTAAATATCAGAGTTAAAGCAATATTTGTATTAGACTGTGATCAGATCAGATCAGTCGCTCAGTCGTGTCCAACTCTTTGCGACCCCATGAACTGCAGCACGCCAGGCCTCCCTGTCCATCACCAACTCCCGGAGGTCACTCAGACTCACATCCATAGAGTCAGTGATGCCATCCAGCCATCTCATCCTCTGTCGTCCCCTTCTCCTCCTGCCCCCAATCCCTCCCAGCATCAGAGTCTTCTCCAATGAGTCAACTCTTCATATGAGGTGGCCAAAGTACTGGAGTTTCAGCTTTAGCATCATTCCTTCCAAAGAAATCCCAGGGCTGATCTCCTTCAGAATGGACTGGTTGGATCTCCTTGCAGTCCAAGGGACTCTCAAGAGTCTTCTCCAACACCACAGTTCAAAAGCATCAATTCTTCGGCGCTCAGCCTTCTTCACAGTCCAGCTCTCACATCCATACATGACCACAGGAAAGACCATAGCCTTGACTAGGCGAACCTTTGTTGGCAAAGTAATGTCTCTGCTTTTGAATATGCTATCTAGGTTGGAAGGTCTAGCAAACCCAACGATTCCCAGATAAGAATGTATGAAATCAGCTTCAGTGACATGAAAACCATAATTTACAATCAATCCAGAGGCCACAGTGGAACTTAGTAAAAATAACCACCCACAAAGCATTTATTCTGATTTTAACTTCCCAGGGTGGGGGACAGAGCAACACCAGCTGTCCCTTTGCACTGCCCTCTCAGTTGGGCAGTGTTATACCCTGTAAAGTGGTGGCAACAGGGAACCTGCGGGTAAACACGCCCAGTATTTCCTGGGGTGAGCACCCAATTCCCCTCTATCTTTCCCTTTGGGTAGGGCAGTCAAGCTCTGCTGGCCGCTGGGCACAGTTGAACCATGACTCCTGGTTCAAACCAGTTGATTTATTTTGTCCTCACTTCAACTTCAGGAAAAGAAGAAATGTCAGAAAGAGTTCAAGGAGCCCCTTTATCTCTCTGTGAAATCAGGAGTGAATCAAGTACATTAAAATTACACAGCCTGGACTTCCCTGGTGGTCCAGAGATTAAGACTATGCCTGCCAATGCAGGGGACACAGGTTCAGTCCCTGGTCCAGGAAGAGTCCACATGCTACAGGGCAACTAAGCCAGAGCGCCACAACTACGGAGCCCACGAGCTCAAGAGTCCACACTCTGTCACAATGAGAGAAGCCCGTGCACCACAACTCTAATAACTCCCATTCGCCACAACTAGGGAAAGCCTGTGTTCAGCAACGAAGATCCAGTGCAGCCAAAAACAAATAAATTACTAATTTAAAAAGTTATATAGCTTTCAAATACAGAACAAAAGCCAAAATCCAAACATAGAACAAAGTGGTAACAAATGAAAAAACAAAAACCATAACCCATAGAGACACTGCTGGGTAGCCACACAGTACAAGCGAATCAGAAACAATCTGAAGACGACAGCCGACCCCTATGACTCATTTCTGAACACCATGACCACCGCTGTCCCAGTGGGGACAAGGGTCAAAACATACTTGCATCCAAGGTAGGGAAACATGGGATGTGACTCCTAGATTCACCATTTAGGAAGGACCTTAACCTCTCTGAGTCTCAATTTCCTCATTTTCCAGATGGTGATAAATCCTACGCTGAAAGGTGGTTATTAGTATTACATGAGATGGTATATATAACATTGCCTAACGTCTCTGAGTCTCAATCCTCTCACTTTGCAGATGGTGATAAATCCTACCCCGAAAGGTGATTGTTAGTATTACATGAGATGTTACAGAGAACACTGCCGGACAGCATAGGCAACCTTCAAGATGAGTTCCTATCAGAGCAATTCGTTTGCTCACCCCACAAACATTTACTGAGCTCTGGCAATGCTGCAGCTGCTGCTGTGACAAGCGGAGACCCAGCAGTTACAAAAGGACAGAGTCATCGCTCCGGAGCATCTTACACTCTAGGGGCCGAGGTGGGGGATGGGGGCAGGAAGATGCTTTAAATACAAAAGCAAATATGCACATCCCGTGCCAGGTGGGGGAAAAAGTGCCATGAAGGAAAAAGAAAGTGAGGTGAGGACACCGAACAGTAGAGCGGGGGGCAAACATCTTCTAAAAGTGCAAACGGTTCCCAGAAGTTACCTGCACAGTGGAGTGCAAAAATGCTACAGTGTAAAGCATTGGCTTCCACATGGGCAAATTACTGATATCCAGAAGGTCTTGATTAATTCCCGCAAATGTTCTTTTCAGACCTGCGCGAACGCCTTGGGGTGGCTCATTAGTGAATTTGAGAGAAGTCTGTCATAAAAAACAAATAGTGAAAAAAAAAAGGTAAATAGTACTTTTGTTTCTATAAATTACTGCGAAGGATAAAATAGAAATGACAATACATCAGACAACAATATGCTTGTGGTACATAAAAAGGCACCGTGTAAACCAGTTACATTGATCAGAGCTAAAACCCAATAAATTAATACCAAGTCTTATAACTCTCCTGTGGGGATATTTACTATATAACCTTGACGATCATAGTCAAGGTTTTGGCGATAATGGCACTGAGATTTTACAGTGCAGACTTGACCAAAAGAAGCCTGTTACATTTGCCATCTTTCAGTAATGACAGAAGCGTCTTCTTCATTTGTATAAGTCTCAAGGCAAAGACACCCATCCCATAGTAACAGACCTGAAGCAATGTAATGGGAAACCGCACGTGCGGCTCGGTAGTTATCCACACTCGGAAAGTGTCATCGATGGTTTCTGTGATGGTTAAAGTCTCCAGTAATTCTTCCATGAATTCTAGGCCAAGGTGACAATTCTGCAGTAACACCCAGCCACCCTGTATTCAAAAATGACTTCACGTTAATTCCTCATAACTTTTTTGCTATGATTTTCATAAAACAAAATATACAAATTTTTAAATAAATTTTTATTTTTATTTTTATTTTTTATTATTTTATTTTATTTTTTTATTTCATTTTATTTTTTAACTTTACAATATTTTATTGGTTTTGCCATATATCAACATGAATCTGCCACAGGTATACACGTGTTCCCCATCCTGAACCCTCCTCCCTCCCCGTATAAATATTTTTTAAACTTTTGCTCGGGACATGTGAATACTCTGTTTTAAGCACATATATGTTAGTGGAATTATTATATGTCAATACGAACGTTTTTTCCCCTGCTTCTGGTAAAGCTGGTTACTTGGAATCAAGCGGTTTCAAAATGAATGTTACTCTGTCACCCCTGCTTCAGAAGGGAACAGAAATTAAAACGAAGTCAGACTTTATTAAGTACAGTGTGTGCACCATCTAATGGTGGGAATGGGTATTTTGGAATCTGTAACTTGTCCTGCCTAAGGTAAATCAGAAAGGACTCACGCCAAAGCCAAGCCGTCCACTGTCACAGAGAGATGCACATGACCTCATGAAAGTTGGAGGAGTTGACGAAAATTCATCAACAATCAAGTTAGGAAGAAAAGAGAGAATTTCAATAGAGCCAAACTGAGGATTATAGCCTGGACGACAGACTCAGAGGCTCTGACTGTTCCACCTATTAGAAGTCAAAGGCACAGTCATACACATTTTCAAGACAAAGGATCATACATCAAAATGACATGCTGACATTTCACATGAAGTTCACCAAAGATACACAGTCCAGGTAAGCATATACAAAGACAGCAACAAGTCACCATGCTAATCTTAAGAAGCTACATTGTTAGTGTCAAAGCAATGGGAAAAAATAAACCTGATCTTTGCATTGGAGCAGGCATTCCCACTTCTGAGGAGGCCTGGTTGATGCATAATGCAGACACGCACTGCACAGGGGAGGCAGGAGGCACAAATGAGCAGCCAGGGCCAATTTTACGCTACAATTTTCTTCTCCTGCCTCGAAACACAAATTTTACTTCACCAGAGGCAATACATTTGGTGACATTTGCTACCAGTATTCTTGCCTGGAAAATCCTATCTACAGAGGAGCCTGGTGGGCTACAGTCCATGGGGTCGCAGAGTTGGACACAACTGAGTGACTGAATACTAAATCTTTTTCAAAATTTTATTTCTTCGCAATGGAAGGATAATTGCTTTACAACATTGTGTTGGTCTCTGCCATACATCAACATCTATCAGCCACAAGTATACATGTGTCCCCTCCCTCTTGAACCTCCCTCCCACCTCCCACCCCAATACCAAATCTTATTCTTTGTCATCACTCCTCCCAGATGTTCCTGAAACCACAAAATTTATTAAGCACTATCTAAATATTGATAAAACCTTCACAATATGTCACATAACCATCACAGTTCTATAAAACCATAGTTTACTAGCCAGCTGATGCTTTGATATACTTTATGCAACAAGATCAAATAAATACAGCTACAAGTTATTGAGCTCAGTATACATATGGTAAGGCCTATATATTATGCCTTATACTGCATGAGAAAATACAACTCAGATTGGCTTAAATAGCAAAGGGGACCTTTTGGTCTAGACAACCAGATCATCAAGAAGATGAACTGCATGGTCAGAACTCTGGGTCCTTGTGGATGCAGCTACTCTCTGATTCCCTGCTCTGAATTCCACAATGTCAGCTTAATCCTAAATCTTTCAAGTGACAATGTGGCTGTACCTATTCATGCTTATTGTTGGTATTATTTTTGTTATCTATTTTGTTTTGTTTTTGCCTATGCTTCATGGCATGTGGGATCTTAGTTCCCCGACCAGGGATCGAATGCACACCCCCTGCATTGGAAGCTCGGAATCTTAACCATTAGACAACCAGGGAAGTTCTGTTTGTTTGTTTTTTGCAATGCCAATATTATCAAAATTTATCCCACCTTGAGACGCAGAATACAGAAGTTATAAAAAAGACTAATATTCCAAAGAAAGTTAATGTGAATGCTGTATTCAAATTTAAAAGCTTCTCACTTTAAGAAATTATTTAAGGCCCAAAGTCAAACAGTCAGATCATTCAACAGAGTGAATCATTTTATCTGAGTAAAAATAATTATATATAATTGCTTTGGTATATATAAATTAAATACCATATATTATTGAATTTAATTAACTGATAAAGATTAAGGCTTAGGGCACTTGAGAATTAATGGTTAGTCTGAAAACTTGATGACCCAAGCAGAGTTTTAGCCCATTAACCCTCTCCAGTCATTAATTCCCAGGGAAAAGTTGCTAGGGACATTATGAGATCAAAAGCTTAAAAATAAACCAAGACTTTATTTTATTTTTATAAATGGTGCAATTTCTTATTGCTGCTGAAACTGCTATCAACCAAGCTTTTCTAGAAAATTAATGTCCTGTGTATTTATTAGGTGTGATGAAAAATATTTCTCAACATTCCATCCAGCTTGCAATTTTCAGTAAAAACTGTTATCAATATTTAAACATAACACCCTCAAATATTTCTTATTTGCCTGAAACTATCCATTAATGAAAAATGAAAGGCTCACTTTAACCGAAAATTGAAATTTGACTATCTCAATCTGTCACTTCTTAAGCACTATCTATTAATATTGATCATGACATTCCAAGACTGCTAGAGCTGCATTCTTTATGAACCAGATAGTGTGTCTGCCAAATTACCAAAAAATATTTGGTGAAAATAAAAATGGAGCACATGCTCTAGAAAATGGAACAAGTATTTTGTGAGGATGTCAGAAGCCCACTAGCTGGAGGTTCAAAATCCTTAAGTAATCCATGTTTACTCTATATGCGTAAATCAAAATGGAAAATTGAGCATCACAGGAAGAACACTCTACCCATCATAGGGGTGGTGCTAGGTGGACCAGATGGCCAGAGGAATCATATCAAGAAAGTTGCACAAAGAGTAGTTTCCATTGCTATATACCTGCTGCATTGACATCTGAATCAGCTTTCGAGCATGTACTTCTTGTCCTTGCCCCATTGAGATAGTTCTGCATTCTGTAATACAGAAGGATTACTATGAAAAAACGCAAATTTTGTAACAGGATTGGGATGAAAAATTAATTTCTGAATTGTCATAGCCTCCCTCCCTCTATGGCTTCTAAGGAAAGTCTGTTATTCAAATAAGTCTGGCTTTTGGTTGTGTTGATGAGAGAAAGGAGTGGAGCAGACCTGAGGCACTACATGGAAAGGGAAGGACAAGGAGAGAAAGACAAAAGGCACGAGGCAGAGCTTTTAAAGAGTTCTGGGGTCTTTGGAGATAATGAGGAGACAGACTGACGGGGAGAGGCAGCTGCAATGTTATCACAGGTATTTAGAAGGAAAGAGGATTTTTTAGTTTTGCTCTATGTTTTGATTAGAATAATTTTTTGGTGTTTTAGCCATGTTTCAGTAAAGATTGGATACCAATCTTTTTATTCTTTTATGATGTCAAGCTTGCAGTGTTTTTTCTGTCCGGGTTTTGTTTGTCTATTTGTCCATTTTCTGAGATGGAACTCGTAGCAATTCATCCCCATGAGGACTATATTCAGGGGTAACTGCTCCTCAGGATCAAATCTTCTTGGAACTGAGAAAAAGGAGCCTGAAGAAAAAGTGGAAACCACTCCAAGATTAGAGATGAGATTATAGGAGGAGGGTTCAGGATGGGCAACACATGTATACCTGTGGCAGATTCATTTTGATATGTGGCAAAACCAATACAATATTGTAAAGTTAAATAAAATAAAATTAAAAATAAAATAAAATAAAAAAATTTTAAAAAAGAGATGCGATTATACTTCAGCAGAATATACACTATTTAGGCTCATTAGTGAATTTGATGTCCCAGGTGGAGAACCACACTTGTGCCTGTCATATGAATTCACTAAACTGTAGAAGTCTCTGAATCATACTTGGGAAACTTAAATTAGAAATTAACTTTAAAGTAAGCTTTTGTGGACCCAGGTCTTCTTTAATTTTAAAGGCATGATCTCTAGATCTCTAGGGGCACAGGGAAAGGAAGTCAGTGTAGACGCTGTGAAGCAATGCATGCTTTTGACTTACTCTATTGGATTGATCTGAATCCTCAGAAAAATGGGCTGCTGTGGTTGGGCAAACAATGAGGCTGATTTGGAAACTGCTGGTAGAAGCTACAGAGAATGAGAGAAATTCATAGGCTGGAGACAGAAGTATGTCAGGAATCAGGAAAGAAGCTGCAAGGGCACACCATTTAAAATACAGCACCATGGGGTTAATGGCCAGAGATTCGGTGAGTGCTGGTAGGGTGCAGCATTAGAATTATTTGTGGACTCAGGGTCACAGGGTGAAACTCAGCAGTGTGTGCCTGAGAGAGGTTTGGCAGAGCACTGCCTGAAGAACTGCTGCTACTGCTGCTGCTAAGTCGCTTCAGTCATGTCCGACTCTGTGCGACCCCAGAGACGGCAGCCCACCAGGCTCCCCTGTCCCTGGGATTCTCCAGGCAAGAACACTGGAGTGGGTTGCCATTTCCTTCTCCAATGCATGAAAGTGAAAAGTGAAAGTGAAGTCGCTCAGCCGTGTCCGACTATAGCGACCCCATAGACTGCAGCCTACCAGGCTCCTCCATCCATGGGATTTGCTAGGCAAGAGTACTGGAGTGGGGTGCCATTGCCTTCTCTGCCTGAAGAACTAGGAACTGCAATTGTCCACAGGTCACTGAACATAGCTGGATTCTCCCAACAAAGCCCTCAGGAATCTCTCCTGCTCAAGGGGAACTAGGCACTGTCCCAGGGCATCTGAGAAGAACCCACAAACCCTGTAAAAGAAGAAAGGGAAGGTGGAACTCGAATGGGAGGAGCCTCTGAGTTGTACAAAGAGACACTGAGTCTCTCTTGTTTTGGAAGAACCCACAAGTGTTAGGTAGGTCAATGGAGGAAGGTGTGATATGGACAATAAGTATTAACACATGAACGTGAGCCGTAATCTATCCCCCTTGCTCTTCCAACTCTTCTGAGATACACTATTTAAAAGGAAGAACTGGTTTTTGTTCAGGGGTAGCCTGAGTTTCTTGTCTCGACCTGGGTAAGAGGTCAAAAAGATACTTAAAGGCATCCCTTCAAAACAAACCCAGAGTCTGAATGTGACCCCTTCTGGATGTCTACACTTGCACTCCCTTGGTCCATCACCTCATGCCTGTATTCTTGCAGGAGCCTACTCACTGGTGACCTTTCTCCCACTCTTTTCCCTACTAGCTATTCTTCCCACAGCAGACAGAGGGATTTGATTGAATCCTGAATCAGATTATGTCCACCCTGTGCTCAGAAACATCTGACAGCTTCTCATTTCATTCTGTGCAAAATCTAGAATCCAGTTCAAATTCTGACTTCTATGACCCTATACAAATGGGCCCCTATGCTCCCGCAATGTACACACACACACACACTTTTTAGGATCCCACCACAATTCACTCACTCTTCTCCAACTGCATGGGCCCCCTCCCTCATGTCATCATCAAACTGAGGTAGTTTTACTTCTTTTCCAGTGTGAATACCACGTATTTCTTCTTTTAGTCTGACTAAAACTTCCACTACAGTGCTGAGTAGAAGTGCAAGTAGACATTCTTCTCTTGCTTCTGATGTTTTGGGGAAAATATCCCATCTTTCAGCATTAAGTATGATGTTAGCTGTGGGTTTCTGTAGGTGCCTCTCATCAGGTTGAAGAAGTTCCCTTTTATTCTTAGTTTGTTGAGGGCTTTCATCATGAAAGAATGTTGGATTTTTTCAATGCTTTTTCTGCAACTATTGAGATAACTGTGTGATTTTTGTTCTTTATTCTATTAATATGGGGTATTACATTGATTAATTTTCATACGTTGAACCAACCTTGCATTCTTGGGGTAAATCCACTTGGTCATGGTGTATAATTCATTTTGCGTGGCACTGAATTCAGTAGCATTTTGTTGAGAACTTTTGCTTTTATATTCAGCAGGATATTGGTTTCCTTCTACTGTCTTTGTCTAGATTTGGTATCAGAGTAATACGGTCTCATAGAATGAGTTGGGAAGTAATCTCTCCTCTTTTATTTTTTGGAAATAACTGGTGTTATTCATTAAACATTTGGTAGAATGTGAAGGCATCTAATCCTGGATTTCCTACAAATCAATCCTTTTACTTCTTAAAGCTCTATTCTGGTTTTCTATTTCTTCCTTAGTCAGTTTCAATAGTTTTCTCTTTCTGATAATTTGCCCATTTCATCTAGGTTATCTATCTAATTTGTTGGCATAATTGTTCATAGTATTCTGTATGATACTTTCTATTTTTTCAAGTCAATAGCGATGTCCCCTGATAAAAGAAATTTTCACATATTGAGATATGGGAAAGTCATTCTGACTTATACATGAGTTTACTTGAACTTTATGCTAACTAAAACAGCCTCTTTGTTGCCTATCAAACATACATTGTACATCGGCTCTAACTGTCAGAGAAAAGGGTACATTGACCAGAATTAAAGAATGTGTGAAAAATAAAAATTTCATAAATTCTTCCCTTCCTGAGATGCCAGGGCCAGTACTTCTTCAATGATGAGGCTCCCTTCCCAGGTGTCAAGGTATACTGACTTGCTGTGTCCTTGCTAACCTGCTTTTCTCGGAACCTTGAAGGAATGTGTCCTGACTTGTTTGATGTTCTTTGTTCTGACAAGATATGAAACCCATGCTTCTCTGGAGCAGCTCCTCTCACCTATCTGAGAGCTGCCCGTCCTCAGTTTGGCTCAAATAAAACTCTTTTCTATTCCTATTATAGTTTGTTCATTATTTTCATTGACATCCCTCTTTAACTCCTGATTTTAGTTATCTTAAGTCTTCTCTCCTTTATTCTTGGTCGGTTAGGACAAAAGTTTGTCCATTTTGTTGACCTTTTCAAAGAAGATGCACTTGGTTGGTTGATTGTTGTTGTTTAACCCTCTCTTGCATTTTTTCACTCAAGATATTTATTATTTTCTTCCTTTTGATTGCTTCGGGTTGAGTTTGCTCTTCTTTCCTTGGTTTCTTAAAGTGGAAGCTTTAACTGTTGATCTGCAATCTTTCTTCATTTTTAAAATAGGTTGATAAATATTTGATACATTTCTGAATAGTCTGGAAAAACTAGATTGACTGACACTGGAATAGTGAGGAAGCTTTGCATTTGAGGAAGTTCAAAAGACAAAGACCAGTGAGAGAAGAGGCAGCGCAGGCTGAATTTTCAGAGAGAGTGGCGAAGGCTGCCAGGACGTCGTGATGGGAACTGCCGCGAGGAGGCAGGATGCAGAGGATGTTGCAGGAATCGTTTTTGCACGTATTGCAGCATAATTGTCCTTTGGTGGTATGGGATGTTTTGGTTTTCTGGTTTGTGGACTTTTTTTTTTTACCTTTTTTTGCTCCTTGGTTACATTTGAAAGATCTTTAGTAAGATTTCAACTGCTTTTCTATTTCTTTCCAAAACTGGACTTGAATGTCTTTCACATCTCCTCTTTCTTTTTAAAAATTTTTTAAAAATCAGATTAAATGGTATATGTTTATTTTTTTTCTTTTTTTTTTAATTTTACTTAACTTTACAATATTGTATTGTTTTTGCCATACATCAAAATGAATCTGCCACAGGTATACATGATCAATAAGTACCTTAAACGATATATGTTTATAGTGAAAGCATTGTAAAATACAGGAGACTACAAAGAAGAAAACAAAAATCACCAATATCCTTCCAGAGAGATCTACATTCTAATCTTCTCAGTGCACAATCCACAATCACTTACCCTCATTTCAAAATTCAAAGCACTTTGAAAACTGACAGCTTTGCCACAAAATCACTTTGGTGGTAAAAGCTGACCTGAATGGATATAAGCCTATTTATAGTCTTTATTTATCCCTATCTTTATAAATATTAATACTTTCATCTGCAATGTATTATATAATACATGAAATATTACATTTCTAAAAGCTGGACAATTCTAATTTCTGTAGTGCATCTGACTGCAAGGGCTTTGAATAAGAGATTACAGACCTATCCATATTAAAAATTATATATATATGTACAGTAATACATATACATGTCATTTTATATATCTACTTCTTAAGTATGTTGTATTTTATTGTCATTAAACATTACTGATAAACAGTTTTTAATGGTATCACAATGTTCCATTATGTTAATGCTTGCTTGCCAAGTTAGCCACTATCCTTTTGTATATTTGAGACAATTCTAATTTTTTAATATTATAAATAGCACTAGACTTAACATCCTTGTAAATGAATCTTAATGTGCATCTCTCAGTTTGTTTTTATGATAAATTTGTATGTGTAGAATAGATGAGAAAAAGCACTCAAACATTTTAAAGATTCATGGTGTATATTAAAAAGGACTGCCAGTGTCTCCAGCTGAAATAGAATGTTGCAATTCCCAACCCACACTTCTACCTTTTCTCTGGAAACTGGGCAGGGCCCTGTGGAGCCCTCCCAGGTACAAAAATCTTTCCTTGTCCCCCATCTCTTGTCTGTAAGAAAAAGGCTTCAGTCTTCCAGACCTTCCCTGAGATCCAAAGGGCAAATCCAAACAGTTACTGATTAGTGAAATGAGGAAATGCAGAAACAAAAGAAAAGCAGTCTGAAACGCTTCATGCAGCACTTCCCTAGTGATCCAGTGGCTAAGATCTGCCTGCTCAAGCTGGGGACATGGATTCGATCCCTGATCTGGGAAGATCCCACATGCTGCAGGGCAGCTAAGCCTGTAGCGCCACAACTACTGAGCCTGTGTGCTGCAACTGCTGAAGTCTGCACACGCTAGAGTCCACGCTCTGCAACAAGAGAAGCCATGACAATGAGAAGCCAGTGCATTGCAACTAGAGAGTAACCCCCACTCGCCACAACCAGAGAAAGCCCACGTTCAGCAACAAAGATCCAGGGCAGCCAAAAATAATTAAATTTTTTAAAAAAGAAACCATAGCCCAGAGATAAAGGGTCATATTTCCTCCTAAAGGGATATACATAACAATATATCTTGGGGTTTTTCTTACAGAATTATTGTTCCCAACTAAGCAGAGGATGGTGACTTCAGGCCGAGCACATGGTTCCTGGAGCACTACCCTGTTGACTTACCACCAACCAATCAGAAGAAAGTCCTACACCCTGCACCCCTCACCCCAAATTTTGCCTTTAAAAACTCTTCCCTGAAAACCACCAGGAAGTTTGGGTCTTTTGAGAATAAGCCACCCACACTCCTTGTTGGGTCCTTGCAATTAACCTTTCTCTGCTCCGAACTCTGACCTTTCAGTTGGTTTGGCCTCACTGTGCATCAGGCACATGAGCTTTGATTCAACAGCAATTTGTGTTTTAATTTTATCTGTGGTGCTTTTGACATACCAAAGTTTGAAAACTTCATCCAAACTTCTTTTCCTCTGGTTTTGGATTCTGGTATTATGATTAAGGAAATCTTAGCCACGCCAGTAGTATCAATGTATTCTTCTACAGTTTAAACCTTTTAAAACCTTAATCAACCTAGAATGTACTTTAGAGTTTAATCTGAGGTAAAATTCTTGCTTTCTTCCAAAGTTAACCTGCTATGGCAACACTGTTTATTGACTAACCCATTTTTCTTCCACTGATTTGAAATGTGAATCTCATCACAGGCTAAGCTATTGTATATACTAGAGTCTAATTTGGGGCCTTTCATTTTGTTCTATTGATCTGTTTATCTACTCTGAGCCAGTTCCTCACTGATTAAGTTATTGCAATTTGATAAAGTTTAGAAATCTGATTGGGCTTGTTCTCCACATTATTCTTTTTCCTTTTCAAGCTGTCTTGGCTATTGTTGTCCATTTATTACTCTAGACGATCTAAGACCCCTCTACTATCCAATTAGGGGGAAAATGATGTTGGAATTTCAATTAGACTTGCACTCAATTTATAGATTTATTTAGAGACTATTGACATCTTTACAATACTGAATCTTTATAATGGGGATGTGGTTTAACTTTGTATTTGATCTATCCTACTTTCAAGTCTTTAAGAAAGTTTTATAGTTTTCTTCTAATAGGTATTCTAAAGATTATTTCTCAGTTTTATTTTTATTGAGACACTGAATGGGATTTTTACATTTTAGAAGAATGTTTCATTGATTTTTTAAATATATTTATTTTTGTGACCAGCTACCTTACTAAAATACCCTGTTAAATCTAATAGCTTTGCAGTTGATTCATTTGTGTTCTTTAGTTAGACAATTACACAATCTGAGAATAAGGATGGCTTTGGTCCCTCTTTTCCAGTAGTTATATCTTTTATTTATGACTCTTACAAAACATTAGCTATATCCTCCACAGTAATACTAAATGAGAGTGGGGATAGCAGACATCTTTATCTTGTTCCTGACTTTAATGGGCATCATGTCACTAGTTGTTCACCAGAAAGCATGAAGCTGTTTGAAGTTCATATTCACTATCATATTGATACAATATTCTTCTGTTCCCATTTTTAAAAGCCAAATACAAATGCTGAATTTTTATAAAATGCCTTTTTAGTAATGATCAGGGTAATGAAAGCCTACGGAAAAAGTCTTTCACTTGTTGTGATGAGACTTCTTAATACTGTGTCTTTCTCAGATTTGCCCATGCATCCTACTTGATCAAGTAATGTTGCTATTTTTCGCATTTTTTATATTATGCTAAATTCTTCTTGCTTGCACTTATATTAAGGTCCTTACATTTATATTAATAAGTAGGATCAATCTGTGGTTTTCTTTCTTTGATAAAGTGACTATCTCGGTCTGTTTTTTATATCAAGATAATGTTATTCCCTTACAATACAGAGGAAAATGCCTCCTATTTTCCTATGTTGTGAAATGGAATATAGCAAAGTTTTAAAGGACCTACCAAAAAAATCATTCAAGCTTAGTGTCTTTGCTGAGGTAATAATTTTAAAACTTCTAATTTTCCTCATCTTAATTATCCATCCATTCAGGCTTTTCAATTTTTTCCAAGAAATTTTTGTAAATTTATATTTTTCTACAAATATCTATTTTAATGAGATTAAAAAAATTTTTTTTTACCATAACTATATATCATTATCTTATTACTTTTTCCATCTGTATATACTTTACTCATTTTCTCATTCCTATTTTTGTTCGCTTGCATGTTCAGTCACTTCAGTTGTGTTTGACTCTTTGTGACCCTGTGGACTGAAGCCCACCAGGCTTCTCTGTCCATGGGATTCTCCCAGCAAGAATACTGGAGGGGGCTGTCATGCTCTCCTCCAGGGGATCTTTCCGATCCAGGGATTGAACTCTCATCTCCCGTGTCTCCTGCACTGCAGGCAGATTCTTCACCACTGAGCCACCAGGGAAGCCCCATTTATAAGTTTATATTTTATTTGTTCTCTTTCATTCATGTTTGGATTCTATTTTCAAATCCATTCTTCCTCTACTTCACCCAAGCTCCTAGTAGGGTTTTTCTCATGCTAAACCCATCTGTTTTCTCCTTCTTTCCCAGGCACCCAATGCTTTTGTGCAGAATTTACCTTCTCTGAATTTCTCAACACAGAGCCTGACAGGTTCCATAGTGAGAAGTTTTCCTTCTTCTTTTTTTCTATGAAAACCTATTTGATCTGGTCCCATCCTTCAAGTTGCTGTCAGGTAACTTGCTAATTCATCCACTAAACCCACTGAGATGGCTGGATGGCATCACCAACTCATTGGACACGGGTCTGGGTGGACTCCGGGAGTTGGTGATGGACAGGGAGGCCTGGCATGCTGCGGTTCGTGGGGTTGCAAAGAGTCGGACACGACTGAGCGACTGAACTGAACTGACTGACTGAAACACACTGAGAGGGGATGAAAGAAAGACCACTGACAAGGGATCTGGGAGGCCTGAGATTAAGTTTTGAATTATCTGCCACCAGCTAGTTCTCTGGCCTTATCTCCAGACCTTAGTTTCCTCAGCTGTAATACAAGGCACTTGAATTCCAGGATTTTTCAGAATTTTGTGAACCTTGAGCACTTTATGATTATCTATTACCCAAATAAAACATCTCTAGTTGAGACTAGAGTAATATGTCATTCTGTCTACATAATAGTTTCATTTTACAGCTATTTGGGGAGTTTTTAACCCAAATCAGTGAACAGAATGATGCTTCCCAACATTCCTAAACATTTCTTTGCTTTAAAAAAAGTGAGCGATGAGTTTTTTATAAACATCATTAGATCCTTCAGTGTTAAAATTAAATCTAATATGTTTCCTAACAAAGTAATCAATAGACGGTTGAACAAGTGCTGGAAAAACTAAAGAAGTATCAAGAAATGGAATCACCAAATTGCCAAGCAAAGCAATATGATCCTGTATAATACTACTAGGTGGCACCATTGTTCTGGCCGTATGTATTTATCTAAAGTTATAATCTCTCCCAAAGGAGACCTTGAATTATTTTATTTCTGTTCTTACACCAATGTCTTAGACAACAGCATTGTTTTGAGGTAAATTTGAAATGGCAACTTCAGTGGGAATTGCCCCTCTTCTGGGAAGAGTATCCCCTTCTAAGAAATGCCCCCAACTCTAGGCTCCGTATATGGATGTGGTTCTTGCTATGAACCCATTTACACAGCAACCGTTCATTGAGTGGCCCAGAAAGGAGCACAGGACCAAAGGAAAACCAATGAGCTTCTCCCTTGGGTGTTTGGACCTGGGGCCAAGAGAGTAAGAGGAGTTTGCCCGGGTGAAGCCAAATGGGGCCATCCCAGGTGCAAAAGTCCCTCTGTGGTCCTCACTTTGTGTTTGTAAAAAAATGCTTTAGTCTCTTAGGCCTTCCCCGCGTTCCAAAAAGCAGACTCAAGCACTGACTAATGAGAAACAAAGGAAGAGCAGTGGAGCAAGAAAAGTAATGCTAGCTTCAACAACAATCCTAACTTCTCAGGACTTCCCCAGCGGTCCAGTGGTTGAGGCTCCGTCCTTCCACTGCAGGGGGCATGGGTTCGATCTCTGGTTGGAGAACGAAGATCCCACATGCACATGATAAAGCCAAAAAACAAAACAATCTTAGTTCCTCCTCAAGGAATATATATAACAGTCTGATGAATATCTTTGACTTGTTAGGAACAAGCTAAGACCCTTGCCCAGATGGAGGGTGTATGACTACATGTAGTCCACAAGTATGGAGACACTAGACTGGCTGGAACCAAAGGGTTGATGATTAAGATTCCTGAACTACTACCCTTTTATTCACTACCAACCAATCAGAAGAAAGTCATGCACCCTGCAATTTCACTCCAAATGCTGTTTTTAAAAGTCCTTTCTGCAGATTATATGGCACTTGCAATAAACACTGCGGGCTTTCCAGGTGGTGCTAGGGGTAAGGAACCCGACTGACAATGCAGAAGATGTAAGAGATGCAGGTTCAATCGCTGAGTTGGGAAGATCCCCTAAAGGAGGGCATGGCAACCCACTCCAGTATTCTTGCCTGGAGAATTCTATGGACAGAAAAGCCTGGCAGGTTACAGTCCATGGGGCTGCAAAGAGTCGGACAGGGTCACATAGAATTGGACACGACTGAAGCGACTTAGCACACGTGCATGCACGCGTAAACACTGTACTTTCCTTCACCACAGCTTGGGTCAGTAAATTGGCTTTACTACCTGGCAGGCGGGTGGATGCAGTTCAGTAACACTAGTAGTGCTGAACTTAATGAACATGTAAGTATTGAAGCCCATGAGCCACTGGAATCCACGAATTCTGTCGTATGGAGATTGCTTTGTAGCAAGACAAAAAAGGAATCTATATGCAGAGAGGACATCGAAGCAACTGGACAAAAATCCATGGAGAAGTAGATCTCAGAGGGATTTTCAAAGTTCAAAGCTTTGAGAGAAGCACCACTCTAAGGCTGATACAGATACTGCATGCTGCAGTGAATACTAGAACAAAACGACCACCTTTAAAGGTGGTTAATGAGACTTTCCAGTCATTACGTATGAATGTGAGATTTGGACCATAAAGAAGGCTGAACGCTGAAGAATTGACACTTTTGAGCTATGGTGTTGGAGAAGACTCTTGAGAGTCGCTTGGACTGCAAGGAGATCCAACCAGTTAATCCTAAAGGAAATCAATCCTGAGAATTGATTAGAAGCTGAAGCTGATGCTGAAGCTGAAGCTCCATGGCCACCTGATGTGAAAAGCTGACTCATTTGAAAAGACCCAGATGCTGGGAAAGACTGAAGGCAAGAGGAAAAGGGGACAACAGAGGACAAGATGGTTGGGTGGCATCACTGACTCAATGGACATGACTTTGAGCAAGCTCCAGGAGATAGTGAAGGACAGGGACGCCTGGCGAGCTGTAGTGCATGGGGTTGCAAGGAGTTGGACACAATGGAGCAACTGAACAACAACAGTGAGACTTAACCATGAGTTTGAGCCAAGAGAACCTGGGAGCTCTTTGCATTGGGTCTCACTGTTCAGACAGAAGAAAGTAGCTATTGAAACACGAATCCGTGTAGCACACAGAACGCTGTGATGACAATGATGAGGAGGAGTGAACAAAGACCATGCTACCTTAAGCTATAAGTTTACAGTAGCTTTAGCGCAGACGTGGTAAATACTTGGAGATCACTGAACAAATTTTGTTCGTAGTGATGCTTTCTAAGGCCCACTTGACTTCACATTTCAGAATGTCTGGCTCTAGGTCAGTGATCACACCATCATGATTATCTGGGTCATGAAGATCTTTTTTGTACAGTTCTTCTGTGTATTTTTGCCAAATCTTCTTGATATCTTCTGCTTCTGTTAGGTCCATACCATTTCTGTCCTTTATCGAGCCCATCTTTGCATGAAATGTCCCCTTGGTATCTCTAATTTTCTTGTAGAGATCTCTAGTCTTTCCCATTCTGTTGTTTTCCTCTATTTCTTTGCATTGATTGCTGAGGAAGACTTTCTTATCTCTTCTTGCTATTCTTTGGAACTCTGCATTCAGATGCTTATATCTTTCCTTTTCTCCTTTGCTTTTTGCTTCTCTTCTTTTCACAGCTATTTGTAAGGCCTCCCCAGACAGTCATTTTGCTTTTTTGCATTTCTTTTCCATGGGGATGGTCTTGATCCCTGTCTCCTGTACAATGTCACGAACCTCATTCCATAGTTCATCAGGCAGTCTATCAGATCTAGGTCCTTAAATCTATTTCTCACCTCCATTGTATAATCATAAGGGATTTGATTTAGGTCATACCTGAATGGTCTAGTGGTTTTCCCTACTTTCTTCCATTTCAGTCTCAATTTGGCAATAAGGAGTTCATGATCTGAGCCACATTCAGCTCCTGGTCTTGTTTTTGTTGACTGTATAGAGCTTCTCCATCTTTGGCTGCAAAGAATATAATCGATCTGATTTCGGTGTTGACCATCTGGTGATGTTCATGTGTAGAGTCTTCTCTTGTGCTGTGGGAAGAGGGTGTTTGCTATGACCAGTGCATTTTCTTGGCAAAACTCTATTAGTCTTTGCCCTGCTTCAATCTGTATTCCAAGGCCAAATTTGCCTGTTACTCCAGGTGTTTCTTGACTTCTTACTTTTGCATTCCAGTCCCCTATAATGAAAAGGACATCTTTTTGGGGTGTTAGTTCTAAAAGGTCTTGTAGGTCTTCATAGAACCATTCAACTTCAGCTTCTTCAGTGTTACTGGTTGGGGCACAGAATTGGATTACTGTGATACTGAATGGTTTGCCACTATGAACAAAGCTAGTGGAGGTGATGGAATTCCAGTTGAGCTATTCCAAATCCTGAAAGATGATGCTGTGAAAGTGCTGCACTCAATATGCCAGCAAATTTGGAAAACTCAGCAATGGCCACAGGACTGGAAAAGGTCTATTTTCATTCCAATCCCAAAGAAAGGCAATGCCAAAGAATGCTCAAACTACCGCACAATTGCACTCATCTCACACGCTAGTAAAGTAATGCTCAAAATTCTCTAAGCCAGGCTTCAGCAATATGTGAACCGTGAACTTCCTGATGTTCAAGCTGGTTTTAGAAAAGGCAGAGGAACCAGAGATCAAATTGCCAACATCTGCTGGATCATGGAAAAAGCAAGAGAGTTCCAGAAAACATCTATTTCTGCTTTATTGACTATGCCAAAGTCTTTGACTGTGTGGATCACAATAAACTGGAAAATTCTGAAAGAGATGGGAATACCAGACCACCTGATCCGCCTCTTGAGAAATTTGTATGCAGGTCAGGAAGCAACAGTTAGAACTGGACATGGAACAACAGACTGGTTCCAAATAAGAAAAGGAGTACGACAAGGCTGTATATTGTCACCCTGTTTATTTAACTTATATGCAGAGTACATCATGAGAAACGGTGGACTGGAAGAAACACAAGCTGGAATCAAGATTGCCGGGAGAAATATCAATAACCTCAGATATGCAGATGACACCACCCTTATGGCAGAAAGTGAAGAGGAACTAAAAGCCTCTTGATGAAAGTGAAAGTGGAGAGTGAAAAGGTTGGCTTAAAGCTCAACATTCAGAAAACGAAGATCATGGCATCTGGTCCCATCACTACATGGGAAATAGATGGGCAAACAGTGGAAACAGTGTCAGACTTTATTTTTCTGGGCTCCAAAATCACTGCAGATGGTGACTGCAGCCATGAAATTAAAAGACGCTTACTCCGTGGAAGAAAAGCTATGACCAACCTAGACAGCATATTAAAAAGCAGAGACATTACTTTGCCAACAAAGGTCCATCTAGTCAAGGCTATGGTTTTTCCTGTGGTCATGTATGGATGTGAGAGTTGGACTGTGAAGAAGGCTGAGTGCTGAAGAATTGATGCTTTTGAACTGTGGTGTTGGAGAAGATTCTTGAGAGTCCTTTGGACTGCAAGGAGATCCAACCAGTCTATTTTGAAGGAGATCGCTCTGGGATTTCTTTGGAAGGACTGATGCTAAAGCTGAAACTCCAGTACTTTGGCCACCTCATGCGAAGAGTTGAGTCAATGGAAAAGACTCTGATGTTGGGAGGGATTGGGGGCAGCAGGAGAAGCGGACGACAGAGGATGAGATGGCTGGATGGCATCACTGACTCGACGGACGTGAGTCTGAGTGAACTCTGGGAGTTGGTGATAGGGAGGCCTGGCGTGCTTCGATTCATGGGGTTGCAAAGAGTCAAACATGACTGAGCGACTGAAGTGAACTGAACTGAAGAGAAAACTGCCCTCCTATAAATAGTCATCCTAAAAGAGAATGGCTCAATCATGATGTCTTGGCATCATTCAGGTACTTTTTCTTTAGTCCTGTGGACTCACACTTATATGTTTGTAACTCCTTACCCTACCTCCTTCCCTCAGAGTAACTTTCCTTCTTTCCCACATGATCCCATAATTTTTATCTACTTTTGGACACTACTCAAAATGTCACCACGCTTTCCTCTATAGCCCACGCAATCCGGGCAGCTCTGGCTCTTATCACTGGGCATGTCCAGCTTGTCACAGCTGCCGCAGCTTGTCACACTGTCATCTATTGCCTGTTTACATGTCTGTCTTTCCCAGCTATGTTGTATTCACCGCTGTACTCCATGAATCTAGCACACTGCCTATACTCAGGGGTTAATGAATGAAAGTATCAATGAACGAATCCTTAAATTACTATGCATTATAATACAAGGGTTACAGGTTTTCATTGTGACAAAATAGGCTTTGTTATAGATTTATACAGACACAGCAATAAAATTTGCTGTTGAATGTTCATTCTTGCCAGTCTGCTATCCATGTGGCATGGACATCTGATTACAACTTAAAAAAAATCAGTACATGATGGATGAGTATGTTCCTCTCTGCACAAAGATATCTATACCCTCCTTCTAGGAGATCCGAAAATGGGGGAAAGAAGAAATTTAATATTTTTTCGAACTCAGTTTTATGAATATATTTATAAGAATTGGCTATAAAATTATGAAAGGAAAAAACCGAAGCCAAAACATGGAGGCTTTGCTAAATCTCATAGATTGCTGCTCATACCCAGCTTCAGTTTCTTGGCCAGTGCGTCAATTTGAATTGTGGGATCGGATCCCATGGACAGAAAACATATCAGAGGTGTTCTCGTATCACTTTCTTCCCAAGTTTTCTCCAGATTTAAGATAACTGGTTCTGTATACTTTTCCTCCAAAGAATCTGCAATATACTTTCTTGCTTGAAAAACAGTACGGTCTGGGCACCAAGACCTAGAAATGCAAACAAGTTAGAGGAAATAAATTCAGATTTTAAAAATTCTATTTCATTCTAAGCACTTAAAGAACACATAGTTAATTAGCAAAAGGATAACAAGCTAATCCTCCTTTTTGCAGATATGTGTAAGATGGGCCTGTTGAGGCCTGTGGGATCTAGTTCCCTGACCAAGGAATCAAACCCAGGCCCAGGCATAAAAGTGTGGAGTCTTAGCCACTGGACCATCAGGGAGGTTTTAATTAGCTACTTAAAACACACACACACACACACACACACACACACACACACACCAGTGATTATCCCTAGTAACTAGGCTATCAGCTTCCGGTAAGCAATTATTCGTTCAAACAAATACACAGGAGCATATTCACTCTTTGATAGATATTTATGGGGTAAATACATCAGAGCCTGCTCCCGATGCCAGGGACACAGCAGGGATGCAAAAGGAGGTGTCCTCTGGCCACTCCAGTACATAATGGGGCCTGGCCAGCTGCACCCTGGGAGCTCTGCAGTCTTAAGAGGGAGATAATGTGTCAAAGGTGATAGAAGTTGCTTGATTCGCAAGCATTTATTAATACTTAGTACCATCCATGTAGCCTACACTGTAGCAGGTTCTGTACACTGTGTGACTCATTAAATAAATGTCACTTGATATTTCTGGATCATAGTCAAGTGCTGTGGTTTCTTATTGTTTAGTAGATTGCATTAATTTGACATGTATTCAATTTTCAAAGGATGGATGAAAGATAGACACATGTAGTCTAATAAAAACAAATAATTGTTCTGTTCTGAGGTCACCACTGCTGACAGCTCTGATCACTTTCAAAGAGTGACAACATCTAGGAAACAACTTTTTCTAAGAACACTCAGTGGTGCAATCTTAGGTAAGACCAACACTACTCCAAAATAATAATCCTACATCTTTTTGTTATTCTTTTGGTGGTTTCATCCTCCCCAGCTCCACCCTCCTGTCTTATCCATCACACACACACACACACACACACACACACACACACACATACATCTTCCAATACAGAAGCCTTCTTTGAGCCACTGCATACTGAGAAAACATGAAAAGTGAGAAGAAAAAGAAAAGAAAAAAAAATCAACATCCATTTCAAACTTTCGCTTTCATTTTAATAGCTACAACCCCATTTATACGTTTTAATAGTGCAATCTTCTTGGTTTTAGCTTAAAAATTGCCTTGTAACTCTGTGAGACCTACTCTTTTACAGAAGTGAATTCAATAATAAATGATTTACTCAGTGGTAAATGGTGACCAAAGTGAATAGTAAAAACATTTTCATATATGTTTTGCTAAAAGCACTATCATGAATACACTGTTAACATACGCCCTTCGCCATTTTGATCTGCCATCCCAGACTTCAATTTGGAAGCATAAACATCCATTACAGTCACTACTGGGACACAGGGACGTAAACCCACTGAGGTGGGATCTGTAATTTGACCCTGTGACAAGTGATGCTTCTAGGTCTGATAACACCTGCTCTCACCTGATAAGTAAAAGTTTGCGGCAGGTATCCAGTGAGTCATTATATCCGTCAGGGATGATTTCCTCCTCTGGAGCATCTTTATCAAACCAACTTTTCCACCCTTTCTCATTACGAGATATCTAAAATACACAAGCTAATTAGCAGCCCTCAGGAATATACGCAATTAAAATTAAACCATGTAAAAAGGTCATTCTTTACAGGTAGATTATTTTTTAAACATAACCACACTGTTTTACATTTTTCTTCAGAATCAATGACTCATATAGCTTGGATATTGCTATTCCCTTTCCCCATTGCTTTTCTACATTATTCACTAAAATGAGGACCATGCATCAGTTACACTCAACGATTGGAAAGGGAAAACCACAGACCAGGGTTTCTCAGCCTCGGCCCCAGGAGCATTCAGGGCCAGGTTAATTCTATGTTGGGAGGGGCTGTCCTGTGCATTGCAGGATGCTTCGCAGCATCCCTGGCCTCTCCCCACTCGTCACCAGAGCACCTTTGCCTCTAGTTCGTGGCAGTCAAAAACGTCTCCAGAATTGTCATATGGACTCTGGGGTGTGCACCAGGTTGCCTTTGAACGAGAACCACAGTTGTCTTAAAGCTGCATTTTTATGTCAGCTCTTCTGGTTCAAGGGCTTGTCACCAGGAGGCCCCAATTTAAACGACCCAGGTGTGTTTTGGTTTACAGATCTATACTTTTTTCCTAGTCCTTTATTACCTGGTTCATAATTTCTGCAAACTGTGGAAGTTTACTCAGTTCCACAAGATTCAGCCAGGTCATATCGAGGATCCAGCGAAATGGCTTGGGAGGGCAGGCTTTCAGATCCAGGGCTGCTCCCCCTGGGGAAAGGCATTAGTGGGAATCAGGTCAGCTTATGCTCCATATTTTAGAAATTTACTTCCAGATTAAGAAAAAAAATCCAGATAACCATATCACACACAAAAATGGGAAAGTTGGAAAATAATCACATTACAGAAAATGTGGTTATCTTTTTTGCATACATTTCCTTCAAGTCTAAGTGGTTTATAACATCTTATACAGATAGCAACTCTGTCATTTTTCCATGCAAAGAATTTTTCTCAGTTGGTTGCAGGTGTTTGCCTTTTTATTGTTTTTAACTATTTGATATCAGTGAATAGATGATCTTTTCATAGGTGAGTTTAAAAATCACTTCTTAGTGAAATCACTCCTCCAGAAGCTTGATAGTCAATACTATTTTTTAACCAGGTCAGAAAGATGGATACATGCATAGGGAGGAAAAAAAGGAAGGAAGGAGTATAATACATCTGTGGGTTTTAAGAAAGTAATTAGTGTTCAAATCATTTATTCATTCATTTACTTAACAAATACTCACTGAACCACTTGTCTTTTCTAGAATATTCCAGGCACTAGGGATACCAAACAAGACCCCTGTTCTCACCAAGTCTAGTGTAGAATGTACGTGAATGCACTGGAACATATTTCGAAGCAAAGTGAAAAGTGCTCAGTTGTATCCGACTCTGCGACTCCATGGACTGTAGCCTGTCAGGCTCCTCTGTCCATGGAATTCTCCAGACCAGAATACTGGAGCGGATAGCCATTCCCTTTCCAGGGGATCTTTCCAACCAGGGATTGAACCCAGGTCTCCTGTATTGCAGGTGGATTCTTCATTATCTGAGCCACCAGGGAAGCCCACTTTGAAAGCAAATCACCAGTTAAATGAACACATTCAATGTGACAATCTCCACCAAGAGGTATGACTATATTTTCAGTTTTAAAAGTCCTCTATTGAATGTCTTTAGTAATGTTTTATCATAATAATTCAGATGTATAGGAAATAGTGGTTCTTGAACTTTTAAATCCTATGATCCTCTTAAAGAACTCATCAAATCCCCCCATTTCACTCATTAACTTGGGGACAGAAACAGGGGAGGTGGCGGAGGGAATTACAGGTCTCTGCTCTCCCCTCTAGCATCTTCCTGAGAAGGTGAATGACCTGGAGTACCTTCCTGTAAATCTTTTCCCTCCACCGTGGAGTCAGGGGCTCTGAGTGCCACAATATCTCTAGAACCTGTAAACCTTCCAACAATCCCTTCATCCCCATAGTGACAAGGTGAAAGAGAAAGCCTTACTCTAGCACCATTTCTTCTAACACCAAGTTTACCGTAGGAGAAGCAAGCCCTAGAGAAAATCACCTGCAGATTTAAGGGATTTTCTCCTCTCACACGGGCTTCCCCGGTGGCGCTAGTTGTAAAGAACCAACTTGCTAATACAGGAGACGTAAGAGATGAGGGTTCGATCCCTGGGTTGGGCAGATCCCCTGGAGGAGGGCATGGCAACCCACTCCAGTATTCTTGCCTGGAGAATCCCATGGACAGAGGAGCCTGGTGGGCTACAGTCCACGGGGTCACAAAGAGTTGGACACGACTGAGCAACTTAGCATGTATGCACACAGTGCTCTAACACGGAGATAAGACATGTCCCTTTTCTTCTTGGTTGTCTCCCTCCAACACACACACACAAAATGATTTCATGTCATCACACACCTCAAAGACATTGAGAGAAGACATTTAAGTTACATAGGTGGTTTCAACATACAATGCGTCAAAACTAGTCCAGAACAATCACAGCCTGTCCTGTTGCCCCAAAATATCCTGGCTCTGCCACTTACAGGCTACATAAACTTGGACAAAGAACTCAATTTCTCCCAGTACCCTCTTCTGTCAAATGAGTATAATAATAGAATCCATCAGATTGATTGCTGTGAAGATTAAATAAATTAATGTATGTAGAAAGCTAACAACCCTTGTGGCTCAAAGTAAAAGCTATATAATCATGAGCTGTTATTTTGACATTAACTTTCTGTCTGTTTTGGAAGGCTTGGGTCCAATCCAACCTGGAAGGCAAGAGAAGACCCCCTAAGGTGTCTTTTTGTCTGTGGTTTATGACAAAAGAAAGATGATGTCTTTCTAAAAAAAACCAGGCAGGGGGAACAGGTGTATCAATTACTCTACAGTGCAGGATTGCCCCTGGTAGCTGTTCCATTTTTCAAAGTATTCTGACATTCTCAGTTGAAGAAGAAAGTCAAAGGCACCTTCCAGATATTGCAGGAAACAAGTAGGAATTAATACAAAAGGATGGTCACTCTTGGGAAATCAAACATTTCTGCTCTGATAAATAAGTTCCTTTTCTTTCCCCCTTAAGTACTGAGTTCAAAATGGTAAAAGACATCAGTGATCTAAGGGCCGTATTTGTTAACTTTGTAAAAAAAAAAAAGCGTTAAAAACAAAGTTCTACCATCTTTTAAAAAATAATTTGGTCAAACTGTAAGCCAGTTTAAAATTACTACAAACTGTAGATTAAACCAGTTTTGATTTTTTAAAAACTCTCACTGTGTGCTGTGCTGACTGTACTTCTGACAATCCACCTACCATAAAATCCCAAATTAATCTTCTGTAGCATGGCTCTGTTCATGCTACTTCCCTGCTCATAACACATTCCATGACTCCCTATCGCCAAGTAAATTAAATTCAAATTCCTCTCACTGACTCTCCTGACCCTACACAGTCTGGTTCTCTCTGACTCTCCAGTTTTATGAAATGGGATCACAGATGTGCTCTAACCACAGCTCAGAGGTGTAGCCTTCTTTATTTTTTCTGTGACAAATCAAATCCTCCTCACAAATTCCCACGCCAAGTCTTGCTGTGTTTCTCGGTCTCTTCTGATTTAAAGACTTTCTCTCAAGGAATCCAGTCTCTTTCGGGGAATGGCCGTGGCTTGGCTGGCTGTGCTGGCCGGGGAGAGGTAGAGTGGGGTGGGTTTGTGTCTTGATGGGGAGATGCTTCAGATCTACACCGCCCCCCGCCACCACCCCGCTCCCCTCCCCACCCCACCTCTCCTCCGGTCTTCGTCTGTCTCAGTCACAGCCTGGGATCCTCTGAGCCATGACAAATCCTATCTGGGGGCATCAGGCTGCTGTCCACAGAGGTTGGTACTTTGTCACTAGCTACAAAGTTCCCCTGCCCTGCAACTTCTTGATTGGAACCCCAGCCCTCTCTGCATTTCCATGTCCACCCACACTCCTGCTGCCAAACCTCGGGCTTACCCATGCATCCACTACCTTCCACCATTGACGCTGTGATGCAGCTTCCATGTTGGAGGTAGCTCAGGGCAGAATGCTCTTCCCTGCTCTCTGAATCTAGATGAGGTCATGCATCCTTCTATAGCTAATGAAATATGAGTACAAGTGACTCGTGTGACATTTAAGAGTCAGCACACAATTTGCCATATCCTGTCCCTTTTCCATAGTGATTATGGCAAGCAATTTGGATTCCTGAGTGACCATGACAAGCAGGTCAGATAAAAGAGTAAAGGAGAAGTACACTTCTGCTGTGTTGAAATTCAGGGATTGTTTTTATGCCCACAAAATCTGGCCTATCCTGACTAAAACTAGGTCCCCACTCTTGACACTTCTCAAACTAGCTCTCTTTCCACCATCGTGACCAGAAATCTTTGCACAGAGCAGAACTCTTAGACTCATTTCTGACCCTCTCTTGGCTCTTACACCCAGTCCTTTGCCATTTCACTTTCATGATCTCTCATATCTGTCTGTCTTTATTTCCCCATTGTCTTCACCCTAGGATGGGAATGCAGCATTTCTTGTGGTTGGGAAGATTTTAACAGACTCCCTTGAACTTCATTAATCCTACGCTTCTCTGCCAGAGTCACCTTCCTAAAGAACAATAAAAGGATCACATCACCACCTCACACAACCCCTTAATTTCTTACCAGATCAAGAAATCCTTCCCCTGGGAATCAAGGCTCACCCATTTACATACTTTTCTCATGCTGCTCTGCTCGGCATGGAAGTTTTCTTCATTTCTGCCTATCATTCAATGTCCATTTCAAATGCCACTTTCTGCTTTTGGGGGAGAAGGGCAGCCAGAAAATGATGTACTAAACGACTTACCAAAGAGCAAAAAAAAAAAAAAAAAAAAGAAAAGATTGGAGCATTTTCCCATGTATCAAATAACCTAGAAAACTTCACAGCTTAACCTGCAAAGGCAAATTTTCCAAGGAGCTTTTTATGGTCTCACTAATGACATGCGATCGCTCCCTTCTTTGAGACATAACACTCTGTTTAACTGAACTGAATGAAAATACTGCTCTTTTCTCTCCTTAATCATACTTTCTGTGTGTTTGTGTGTAATAAAGTTTTATTAAAATATAAAAGAGATAGAGAAAGCTTCTGACATAGACATCAGAAGGCAGTAGAAAGAGTATCCGCTCGCTAGTGTTAGCAATGGAGTTATATACACTTTAATGAATCAAAAGAATGTCTGGAGGTTGTAAAGATCTCACCAGACCTACGCCCATAATTTACATTTCCTAATCATACTTTTAACATGGAGATAAGCAACGTATAGGATTCACTTTAAATATGAAATAGAAGTGTGCTTTCTTTTTAAATTTACACTCTTATAACATCACTATAATCCCCTGCTTAAGGAATTGCTCTCTTGCAGTAGAAAGCTCATCCTCCGAATCACTATTTCCCCTTCTGGCATTTGAATGTCCTAATCCTGAACAGCAAAGCTCAAACGTAATGACATAACTAAAAATCGCAGAGTTAACACAGACCTGAAGTAAGTCATCTTGAGTAACCAGAGCAAAATGAATAGAAATCAGGGGGTGGAAAATGAACTTCACTTCCAATAGAACTTAATGCCTCTGTGTATTATAAGAATGGGTCTACGGAACATCAAAAAGCATATCAAAAGCAATCTCCTTTACATAGTACATCCACATCCCAAGCCCTTCACCTTTAATGAGAGCCTGAAACTCTCTGTGCTTCACAGTTCCTCTCTGAAGATCGATCTTTAAGGTCATGAGGAGTACAAAGAGGAACTTGTGGTTCTCGTACAAGCCTCTGACAGAATATGTAAAAACTTCGTAGGTCAGATATTCAATAATATTTGTAATTCTCTTTTGAGGCAGTGGAGACTTCTCAGACCTGCAATATGTTTTAAAAATCAAAGAAGTAAAAATCTATTTCTAAGAGAGTAGGAATACACACAGAATTTGTTGGGGGGAGGTAGTTAGGTAGTGAGGCCCCACCTGGCCATGGACTGGTCAAATAATTTCAAGAACTGGGCCAGCGAGGTCTGGTACATGATGTTGACCATGCTCATCTCCGTGATGAGGAAGTAGAGGATGCTACCGCGGGTGGCCGCGGGCCGGAACTCCTCCTGGGCAGTGTTAATCTTGACCTCCGTTTCTGCAGCTACGTGTAGTTTTTCACTGACTTCAGCGGCTGTCAGCTTGGTGGTGCGGAGGACACCAATGAGAGATTCATCATCTACCAAGGAACCTGAAAACCAAAGAGGAAAGCTGGGGAATGCGAGATGGGAAATTCACAAAGAGAGATGCATCACTTCTCTAATCATCCCGTTAGTTTTCAACTTGACTTCTTCAAAGTCCACAGGGTGGAAGGGTGAATCTTGAGACATGGAAAGGCTTCTAGTCCAGCTATCTATCTGAGGCTTCAATTCTAACATTCCGGCCTGAAAATGTGCAAAAGGCAGTTCTCAAGACAGCCCACAAGTCTGTTCTTCAAATGTCTAAAGCAAACTCATGTCTCCCACCAGTCCCAGTGGTTTCAGCTGTTCCTTATGTGACCATGCTGCTGCCTCCTTTATCATCTTGATGGGTCTCCTCATGGCATCGTGGGCTTTTCCGTCCCATTTGTCTCACGGCACAGGCTGACCCAAACATTACCCACCAGCTTGCAGGTGAACTGTACACTTTCTACTCCTGCTTTGGTCCAACAGTCCTTGACACTGAGAACTCTGGTTCTCCTACGTCTCTAATAAGTTAGGAGATAGTGGAAGTGTCTGACCAGGAAGAAAAATGCTGACTTTATTTTTTAGTTTTACCCTTCTGAATAGACCTAAACATGTCTATGACAATAAACTCAGTTTCAAGACACAGAAAGATGCTCTGGATGTGCTGAGCTAACAGTCAGGATATCTTCAGAGTCCGAAGCTCTGGCCCACCTGGAAGCAGGTGGATGCTTACTGGAAGGTGCTGAGATGCTCTCGTGGGCAGGTTAGGTCTGTGAGAGAAGTCCAAATTGTGACTAGTCTCACAGGAAAGAGGTCTTGATCCAGTACACTCTTGGCTGGATCAGGGGAGGAACCCTCAGTCAGTCCTTATTGGTAATATTTACAATGCCCAGAGGTATCCATCCAAATGGCTGGGAGAAGTCACAGACCAAGAGACAGGCAACTTCATCAGCACAAGCAGTGCAATTAAGGCAGATAAAGATCTTTGCCATGAAGCCACCTTAACATGCTAGAGGCTGTTGTGAGAGTAACACTTAATGTACTTCTGGGAGGATAAGTTTTCCCTTTTTTAAAAACACATATATCCAAGAGTTAAGTTGTTTCTGGAAAGCATTCATTTGCTGTTGTTCAGTTGCTAAGTCCCATCTGACTGTGACTCCATGAACTGCAGCACACAGGGCTTCCCCGTTTTTCACTATCTCCCAGAGTTTGCTCAAACTAACGTCCACGGAGTTGAAGTATTATTAGTTCGCTCATGAACGATAGAATTTAGGTTGCTGTATATTGCCTATTACAGAACAGTATATCCCCAAGTCAGGGGGTGGAATGATGACCTGACTGCCCAGAGGTGAACCTATCCCAACTTCTAAGCGGGAGGTCCAGTCAAGTCAAGAGTGACTGAGCCCTGGCTGCTCAGGTCTCTCTGACAAGATTACACACATCAAAACCCGTTGTGGCAACAGTTATTCAACACCAAATGAAAGAACTGATCTAAAAACACACACAAAAAGATTGAGCACATTAGTTTCCTCCAGGCAAGCAAATTAGCCTATTACGAGTTACCTAGCTGTATTGGGAGCCCTTGTTTTTCTCAGGAGAGAGCAATTATATCAAGAAAACTGTGTTATTATCAAATGCTCAGATGCCGGTTGCTAATTTAAACATCAGATTCCCTGCAGTCTCTCTGTAATATCTAGATGGAAATTGCCTCGCTTGTTTTTGCATTGATAACTCAACTGTTTCCTGACATCTATAATCATGAGGGCATTGAAAAGAGGGTACAAGAAATCTATCCACAATCCATTATGTGATTATTTCTTAATAACACAATACCTTTTGTAGCACTTAATTTGTAGAGGAGGTTATCTTCAAGTTCTTTCATCTTCCGCTTATTAAAAGTCACATCCTCCAAAAGTTTAACCCTCTCAGACTCTAACTCCTGTTATTAAAAAAAAAATATCATCAGAAGTGTAATTATCAGTTATATGGCAAGTCCAACTTACTAGTGTTTATTATTCATTTTTAAAAGTTTAAACCGAAATACGATTCAAATGACACTGCTGCTGCTGCTGCTAAGTCCCTTCAGTCGTGTCCGACTCTGTGTGACCCCATAGACGGCAGACCACCAGGTTCCCCCATCCCTGGGATTCTCCAGGCAAGAACACTGGAGTGGGTTGCCATTTCCTTCTCCAATGCATGAAAGTGAAAAGTGAAAGTGAAGTGGCTCAGTCATGTCCGACTCTTAGCGACACCATGGACTGCAGCCTACCAGGTTCCTCCGTCCATGGGATTTTCCAGGCAAGAGTACTGGAGTGGGTTGCCACTGCCTTCTCCGTCAAATGACACTATCGATAGTCAAATCTGTATTTTGGTTTCTCTTAACCATTTTAAAAAAATTATGCCCACTAGCATTAAGTTTCCATAGCACGTACACTAGCATGCATGGGATAACTCTGCTAAAATAATTCTGCCCAGGCTTTTTTCACCTCTACATTTATTTAAATCAGAGTGTCCCATTCTCTTGGCCCTGTTCCCACATACCACCCTTGGTGAGAAATACTAACTTTATTTGCAGTCAGAAGGGGCAGAAACAAAGAGGCATTAAAACCAAGAAAGGTATAGAATACTCAAGTGATCGGAGCTTCTGAGTTGGGACCTGACTACAGGTACTTGACCTGACATAGTCAGTTGCCAATATAAATCCACTTTCCATTGTTTTGCGTCTCCTTCTATCAGAATGGCTAAATTAGATGTTTGGAGGGTATATTTTTTTCCTACATAAGTGATGCATTCTTAAAATTATACTTTGAAAAATTTTTTTTTAAACTTTCAGGAAAGTTACAAGACTGGTACCATGAACTCTCATATACCCTTCACCTAGATTCATCAAATACCATTTTGCTTTACCATTATTTCTCCTCTGTAATAATTATTGCTGCTGAACTGTGTGCCTGTGTCATCATCCTTTACCTTTAAAAACTGAAACATATCTCCTAGGAAACAGGACAATCTCTTATACAACCACAGTGCAATTTTCAAATTCAGAAAATGTAACATGACTATAATACTCATGCTAAATATAGAGTGAATTAAATTGTCTCAAAAGCATTCTTCACAGCATTCTTTTTTGATCTTACGTGGAATCACACTGTACTTAGAACTGCATTTAAAACGTGTTTTTAAACTACTTATTTGAGAGTTTCTCAAAAAACTTTCAGAAATTCTTCCTAAATCGATTTGTCAATGAAAACCCACAGCATGGCAGTCATCTGTAAATCTACTATGGCTGGCATCACAACTAGATTCTGAGCATCTACAGGGCAGGAATGTGTCCCCCCTAAATTCATTTTTTTAAAAAGATGTATTTGCTTATTTTTGGCTGCCCTGGGTTTTTGTTGCTGTGCGTGGGCTTTCTCTAGTCGTGGAAAGCAGAGGCTACTCTTTGTTGCGTGTCCAGGCTTCTCATTCCAGCAGCTTCTCTTGTTGTAGCGCATGGGCTCTAGGGCACGCAAGCTTCAGTTGCCCCAGAATGCTGGCCCAGTAGTTGCGGTGCACCAGCTTTTGTGGTACATGGGCTTAGTTGTCACTTGGCATGTGGGAATCTTCCCAGATCAGTGATCGAACCCATGCCCTCTGCACTGGCAGGTGGATTCTTAACCACCAGACCATAAGGGGTACTCCCTCCTACCCATTCATTTTTTAAAATGCAGTGAAGAGTCAGACACGACTAAGCAACTGAGCACAGTTGCTAGCAGAGACAGGCCTAATACCCTTGTCCTCTAACTCCAATGCTAGTGTATACTGCCATTGTACTAGTGGTTTGCGGGTATTTGATGGGTTAGTGATAAGATCATGGCTGTACTTGCAGTGAAGTGAAGCTGTGTCTGACTTTGTGACCCCGTGGACTATAGCCCGCCAGGCTCCTCACCCATGGGATTTTTCAGGCAAGAATACTGGAGTGGGTTGCCATTCCCTTCTCCGGAGGATCTTGCCAACCCAGGGATCAAACTCAGGTCTCCTGTATTGCAGGCAGATTCTTTATCAACTGAGCCACAAGGGAAGCCCAAGGGGAATAATTAATGAATTGTCTGCATTAAAACAGTCACCCCCTGGGTGGCAGTATAGGAATATGTGGACAAGATGAAATCCTGTAAGCATCCTTTTCAGTGTGATATGGAAAAATAAGCGCTGTGGTACAGTGGACACCTGTGAGTTTTACAGCATGACCTATAGAGCTGATCTACGAGGTTTGGCAGGGTGGAAAGTCCATGTGCTCTTATGGGTTAAGACCTTATTCTCCCTGGTCTCCATTTGTTCATCCGTAAAGATGGGGTATAAAAGCAGGATTGTTAGGAAGTTTAAACATCATAGTCATGAGAGTTCATGGATGAGTCTTGTAACTTTTCTGAAAGTTTGAAAAAATTTTTTTCAAAGTATAATTTTAAGAATGCATTATTTATGTAGGAAAAAAAAATACACCCTCCAAACATTGCAGACTAAGTGTTTTTCCCAGCAGGGTTGGTATGAATACCTTAGCACCTCTCTTGAAGAGGCAGCTAAAGCCCAGAGGAGTGGGTTTAGGGTGCTCTGGGGATGAGGAGTGTACCCTAGACAGCGGTATGGCCTGCCTTAAGAAGTTAGTGAAGCTTGCATCTGGGATCTGAACCAATGAGGAAACATCTCAGAACAGATCAGCAGCACCAGGTAGACCAAGAAGGAAGGACTGATTTTCAGTAGTTGATACCATGTGGCCTTAAGAGGTGACAGATGCAGTAAACTGAGGGGCCTACGCTCTCTGCCAGACTCTAGAAATGAGAGAGTTCCCTTTCTGGATTGCATAAGCCCTGGGCTGTTTTTTTTTTAACTAAGTTCACACAGCTAATGAGAGGGGAAGCTGGGTCTGGGCCCCTTTCACCCCACTACACTGGCTGCCTTTCAAGGGCTTGCCCCAAGTCAGCCATTTCTTATTAACCAGGTGGGATTTTACTTCTCATTTTACTGAGCCCTCCATTTTTTTGGTGTCAGTATCTTTCCCTTTTGAATCTTTCCTTTATATCTGTTGCCATCTATTCACGCCTCTTCTTTTCCTCCTTTCTTCTGCCATTCTTTTTCTCCCCCTCCCATTACTATTTCTAACCTGGCCTTCTCCCTGAACCCTTAATACTAAAATTAGTTGTGCTATGCTATGTGCTTATATGCTATGTGCTTATATGCTATGTGCATATATGCTTATATGTGCATATATGAGGTTGGTGACATTGTACAGGAGACAGGGATCAAGACAATCCCCATGGAAAAGAAATGCAAAAAAGCAAAATGGCTGTCTGGGGAGGCCTTGCAAATAGCTGTGAAAAGAAGAGAAGTGAAAAGCAAAGGAGAAAAAGAAAGATATAAACATCTGAATGCAGAGTTCCAAAGAATAGCAAAAAGAGATAAGAAAGCCTTCCTCAGCGATCAATGCAAAGAAATAGAGGAAAACAACAGAATGGGAAAGACTAGGGATCTCTTCAAGAAAATCAGAGATACCAAAGGAACATTTCATGCAAAGATGGGCTCGATAAAGGACAGAAATGGTATGGACCTAACAGAAGCACAAGATATTAAGAAGAGGTGGCAAGAATACACAGAAGAACTGTACAAAAAAGAGCTTCACGACCCAGATAATCATGATGGTGTGATCACTGACCTAGAGCCAGACATCCTGGAATGTGAAGTCAAGTGGGCCTTAGAAAGCATCACTACGAACAAAGCTAGTGGAGGTGATGGAATTCCAGTGGAGCTATTCCAAATCCTGAAAGATGATGCTGTGAAAGTGCTGCACTCAATATGCCAGCAAATCTGGAAAACTCAGCAGTGGCCACAAGATTGGAAAAGATCAGTTTTCATCCCAATCCCAAAGAAAGGCAATGCCAAAGAATGCTCAAACTACCGCACAATTGCACTCACCTCACATGCTAGTAAAGTAATGTTCGAAATTCTCCAAGCCAGGCTTCAGCAATATGTGAACCATGAACATATTGTTCAAGCTGGTTTTAGAAAAGGCAGAGGAACCAGAGATCAAATTGCCAACATCTGCTGGATCATGGAAAAAGCAAGAGAGTTCCAGAAAAACATCTATTTCTGCTTTATTGACTATGCCAAAGCCTTTGACTGGGTAGATCACAATAAACTGTGGAAAATTCTGAAAGAGATGGGAATACCAGACCACCTGATCTGCCTCTTGAGAAATCTGTATGCAGGTCAGGAAACAACAGTTAGAACTGGTCATGGAACAACAGACTGGTTCCAAATAGGAAAAGGAGTACGTCAAGGCTGTATATTGTCACCATGTTTATTTAACTTATATACAGAGTACATCATGAGAAATGCTGGACTGGAAGAAACAGAAGTTGGAATCAAGATTGCTGGGAGAAATATCAATAACCTCAGATATGCAGATGACACCACCCTTATGGCAGAAAGTGAAGAGGGGCTAAAAAGCCTCTTGATGAAAGTGAAAGTGGAGAGTGAAAAGGCTGGCTTAAAGCTCAACATTCAGAAAACGAAGATCATGGCATCTGGTCCCATCACTTCATGGGAAATAGATGGAGAAACAGTGGAAACAGTGTCAGACTTTGTTTTTCTGGGCTCCAAAATCACTGCAGATGGTGACTGCAGCCATGAAATTAAAAGACGCTTACTCCTTGGAAGGAAAGTTATGACCAACCTAGATAGCATATTGAAAAGCAGAGACATCACTTTGCCAACAAAGGTTCGCCTAGTCAAGGCTATGGTCTTTCCTGTGGTCATGTATGGATGTGAGAGCTGGACTATGAAGAAGGCTGAGTGCCGAAGAATTGATGCTTTTGAAGTGTGATGTTGGAGAAGACTCTTGAGAGTCCCTTGGACTGCAAGGAGATCCAATTGGTCCATTCTGAAGGAGATCAGCCCTGGGATTTCTTTGGAAGGAATGATGCTAAAGCTGAAACTCCAGTACTTTGGCCACCTCATGGGAAGAGTTGACTCATTGGAGAAGACTCTGATGCTGGGAGGGATTGAGGGCAGGAGGAGAAGGGGACGACAGAGGATGAGATGGCTGGATGGCATCACTGACTTGATGGGTGTGAGTCTGAGTGACCTCCGGGAGCTGGTGATGGACAGGGAGGCCTGGCGTGCTGCGGTTCATGGGGTCGCAAAGAGTCGGACACGACTGAGCGACTGATCTGATCTGATCTGATCTGAATGTTTTCTGAACTTTATCTTAAAACTTAGTTTATCAGGCCCTTAAAATTTTCCAGCTTTAAGTTGTCTTTTATCAGAACTCTCAATTATACTTAATTTCTCTGCTTCAGTATAAGTTTTATTTAATTAAAATAAAAGTAAGGCTCCCTACATCATTAGATTATTACAGTGTGGTAGTGTCAATTATAGCCAAGTATGTCAATTACTATTACAGTGTAGTAGTTAAAACTATAAATAATACTCATCCAGAGCAATTTCTTTTTCTTCAGGATCATCATTTCATTGAATTTTTTAGGTGAAATTCAAGATTACTCATCTAAAGGGCTGTAGATATGAAAGTCAATACACCCAAAGCCTTAAAGTCAGAAGTAGAGAGTGGCGTGTATGTGCCCATGTGCTTTCAGGGATCAGAAAAGAGGTGAGTTGCACGATTTCTCAACAGGACCTGAGACTACAAAACAAATGTTTATGCTAATAAAGGTAAATATGATTTGCTTCATCTTTTCCTTTCCATACACTCAACAATTTCCTAATACATTAAAACATTATTATAATTTATTATAAGTAGAAGTTGTTTACCTTGAGAAATTATTACCTGTTTCTCTGTTAGAATTACCCTCCTTAGTAACTGGTTCTCAAGCCCTTTCATGGTAACAGTAAAATCAATGACCGATGTTTTAGCATTGATCTCAGGGGTAAAGGCAGGGTTTGGTAACTTTGTCGTAATATAAAGTTTAAACGTATCCATGACATCACATTCCTTATCGCCGACTTTCACCTACATCAATTCAAATATTAAATTACACACAACTTAAAGGGCAGACAAGGAATTTGGGTTCAATTTAGGAGGGAATTTACTAAAGGTCAATGCAGTGAAACTTCAATGAATTACAAAAACCAGTTGTAAAATTTTAATCACTGAATTTATATGATAAATCATATTCTTTTAGAATAATTTAAACTTGTGGTTTAAATTCTCTCTCTGCCTGAAGATGATTTTAGCCATAACACCAAGAAAATTAAATGAAAAATTTATCCAAAACAAATGTGAATATAGCAGTGGTCCCCAACCCTTTTTGGTACCAGGGGCTGGTTTCATGGAGGACAGTTTCTCCATGTCCTGGGGGAGGGGAGGTGGTTTCAGAATGATTGAAGCACATTACATTTACTGTGCACTTTATTTATTTATTATCACATTGGCTCCACCTCAGATCATCAAGCATTAGATCCCAGAGGTTGGGGGCCCCTGGAATAAAGGAAAACTCAGACATATCTAAGATTTGACTGCTTTTCTTCACCTGAGGAAACTTCCTACTACAGAAATTTGTTGTGTTTATAAGAAGTGCTATTTCTTTTTGCATTTCATAGTCATCTGAAGCACATTTGACAAGAGAAAGGGTTAATGAAACTTTCAGAGGAAAAAAATGCCAACTTTTTTCCTCAGAAAGATAACACTTAACCAATACAATATTATAAAGTAATTAGCCTCTAATTAAAATAAATAAATTTAAATTAAAAAAAAAGAAAACACTTATCTTAAACATAACAATTTTCAGTGTATCAAAAACAACTGGGTTTGCTATCTAAAACTCAGGTGGAAATTCTAAAATTTTAAATGACTTAAATTTTTAATTAATATTAATCTTGCATGTGAGTGAAAACCACATCACTAAGGCACTAATTCTCAGGCATCACGGCCTTCACACTGCAGGTAAGAACCTGGGTCTTTTAAAAGCCCTTTCAGGAATGGATGTACTAAAACATCCTTTGGCATATTAAATATGGCATATGAAGGAATTCACATTATGAAGAACATTCCTCTAAATAAATCTATCTTTATTTAATGAGAAAATTGGCATTCTTATTCACTGATATTCATGAAATTAAGTTATTCAGAGCAAAAAATTCTCGATCAGAAATGCTGTCATTCAGTAAAACCGAAGAAAACTAAAAATAAAGAATGAAACCAATTAAAAAAGAAACACTTGTATTGAAAACAATTCATGTTATCACCAATCATCAGAAACCATATTCTACTGCTTCCAGCAAAGTTTGTGAGTTTTAATTGAAAGTTAATAGAGGAATAAAATCAATGTCCCTATACTTTATTAAAATGCCATTTTATTCAGTGAGGAAACACGGGTTTTACTGTTAGAAGTATACATGGTTTGGAAACCACCTTTCTCAGAGCTGCTAAAATATACATATTTTGTGTGTAACAATAATATATCATTATCACCAGATGCCTTTCCTTCATATCTTGTTTAGTTTCAGATAAATGGCTATTGTTAGCAAGATACTGTTCTCGCCTCTGTATATATATGTGTGTGTGTGTGTGTGTGTGTATATTATATGTGTATATATAATATATAAATGTATATATGTATATATATTATATATATAAATATGTATATATATATAAATATATATATATTTTAGGAAACACTGAATATGAGTTTGGAAATAATTCTTTATTTCCAAAGAAATATGTGTATATATATATTATATATACAAATATGTGTATATATATATAAGGAAACACTGAATATGAGTTTGGAAATAATTCTTTCAGCTTGTCAAATACTACCACCTGAAGAAAACTGTCTTTGCTGCTGTGCTCCAAAAGATAAGTAGATGTCACCATTGCTCTTTTCTTTTTCAAAGCTCACCTTGAAAGTGGTGCCTGACTTGATGAAATTCTTTTCTAATACATTATCCAGGGCTGGATCCAGCTCTTCACGGATGTCCTCAATAAGAAGGGGTCGGCCCAAGGAAAGACTGTCCTCCAGGTGTGTGCGGAAATATTTATGGTTCAGAGAGGTTACCTAAAAATAAAGAGTTCATTGCTGCAGAAATGTTACAAAGAATATGCCTGTTCCTGAGTGGAAACCAGAGATATTTGGGCAAGGGACTAAGAATTCTAAGGACTGTACAGGAAGCTTTAATTATAAATATAAAAGTAACAAACAAAACATAATTTTCAAAACTTGGGGGGTCACGACTCTGTGGAAGCCCTGGGTGTGTAATGGGGGTCTCTCCGATTGAAAGAGAAGCAAATGTCATTCCTTAGTTGGAAGTCAGAGCTCTGCTCTGGTAGGTGGAAGAGAGGTAATCAAGGATTAACCCCTTAAATTTACATAGCTACAATCATTCAAAGAAAGCAAACTAACTTGCATTTTTATGATACTCACTTTATCTTCTCAGGACACCTATGAGATGAATAAGTGATTTTTTAAAAAGCATAGGGATGTCAGAAATGACATACTGAATCAACCTAAGGTTCATCCGGGTATTCTGTCTCTAACAGTGACATAAGAATATGGTACTTTGCATAAAATCAACCTAAAAGACTATACATTTTAAAAATATTCTTACATTAAAAAAAAATAGGATTCTGAATGTCTGGTGGGGTTCTCCATTTTTAGGTCAATGTTTGTTATTAGTTAAAACACTCCAACTGGGCTAGCTGATCTAACTGACTTGGAACTCTTTACTTCTCCAGTGACCTCCCCCTCTGCCTAAGTGTGAGGATTCCCATAGGTTCAGTCCTCAACTCTCCACCTTCGTATCCTCTATTCTCTGAATTCAACTATTGCCTTTATGCTACTGTGAGTGCTGATCTTAAGATACAAGAGAGGACTTCCCTGGTGGTCCAGTGGTTAAGATACTGGGCTTCCATAGCAGGGGCACAGATTCTATCCAAGGACTAAGAACTAAGAATTTAGAAAGACAATAATGACAACCCTATATGCAAGACAGCAAAAGAGACACAGATGTAAAGAACAGACTTTTGGACTATGTGGGAGAAGGCAAGGCTGGGACGATATGAAAGAATAGCATTGAAACATGCATATTACCATATGTAACATATATGAAGTGCAGTTTCAATGCATGAAGCAGGGCGTCAGAGCTGGTGCTCTGGAACAACTCAGATGGATGGGGTGGGGAAGGAGGTGGGAGGGGGGTTCGGGATGGTGGGACACATGTACATGTGTGGCTGATTCATGTCGATGTATGGCAAAAACCACCACAATATTGTAAAGTAATTAGCTTCCAATCATATTGATGTATGGCAAAACCAATACAATATTATAAAGTAATTAGCCTCTAATTAAAATAAATAAATTTAAATTAAAGAAAAACATAAAATAAAATTTAAAAAAGGATCCCTCATGCCACAAGCAGCCAAATAAACAGAAAAAAATTAAACTAAAAAAAAATTAAAAAGGAAGATCCATTGAGACATCAGGTGATTAGGAGGGTGAAATTTAAAAATATTATCTCTCACTTACAATAAAAAAAGGCGTGGAATTGAAAAATAAGTCTATCTTTGTCCTGTTTTGATCAAAACAGAAATAACTAAAAACAGGGAATCTTGCACACGATGGAACTTTTCCCCCTAGATGGATAGCTTTATTTATATACACGATATGCTGTGCAAGACCTCACTATAAGTTGATAAGGTAGATGAATCCAAACAAAGAGCTTTAACTAGCTTATTTAAATAAGATGAAATAAAGTCCCAAGAAGACTGAATGTAATCATCCTTCTCTATTCCCCAAGAAGCAAACTCTGTCTTTGTGATGTCTTTCCCAAGTGTGATGGTTAATTTTATGTGTCAACTTGACTGGACTAGTGAATGCCCAGATAGCTGGCAAGCATTATTTCAAGGTGTGTTTGTGAGGTTGTTTCTGGAATAGATTAGCATTTGAGTTGACAATCTGAATAAAGATTATGGCCCTTGCCCATGTAGGTGGGCACTGTCCAATCCATAAAGGACCTGAACAGAAGATAAAGCTGGAGGAAGTGCCGATTTGTTCTCTGCATAGGTTAGGACATCCATCTTCTCCTGCCCTTGGACATCAGCTCCTGACTCTGAGGACTTCAGACTGGGACTGGGACTGACCCCACTGGCTCCCATGGTTCTCAGGCCTTCAGGGTTTGGACTGGAACGACACCACCAGCTTTCCTGGGGCTCCAGCCTGTAGACAGCAGATCAGGGACTTCTCAGCCTCCATAATCCCATGAGCCACCCCTGCATAACAAATCTCTTTCTATGTATCTGTACCTGGATATCCTTTCAGTTCTGTTTCTCTGAAAAACCCTGACTAATATACCAATTAAAGAAATAATTTTCAAATTGTTGATTTATTAAATTATCTTTTAACCACCTTTAATATTTTTGTAAACTTGAAGTAATATCTTGGAGTCATAGTTTTGGGTTGGATTCACTTGATTTTTCTCATGGAGGAATACTGTGTGGTGGCCACATGAGAGCCTCTATCAGATGGATAGGGAGGCCTGGCGTGCTGCAGTTCATGGGGTCGCAAAGAGTCGGACACGACTGAGCGACTGATCTGATCTGATCTGATCTGATCACCTGCACAGATACTCTGGAACTAGGTCTCTACTCAGTGAATTCTTCACAGGGGAATTAAGCAAATACATTCTTTATTCAGAAGTCAGAGCTATAGGTGCTGGAAATGGCTTTGAAGATGACCTTGGCAAAGCTGCCAAGGTGAAATTCAGCCCTGGACATGCCAAATATGTTTTGTTTTTCATTTATAAAATGTTTCATTTTTCATTTTGCCTTCCTTACTGAGCACAGAAGTGATGGTTTTGCTTCATTTTCTTTTCATTTATGTGTGTTTGTGCATATGCCTATCCACATATTTAGAAAAATACTATGCTGTCTGAGTAAAAAAGATGCAGTTCAATTTAGGTACATCCCAGCAGTTGATGTTTTTTTTTTAAATTTTATTTTTATTTCATTTAACTTTACAATATTGTATTGGTTTTGCCATGTATCAAAATGAATCTGCCACAGGTATACATGTGTTCCCCATCCTGAACCTTCCTCCCTCCTCCCTCCCCATATCATCCCTCTGGGTCATCCCAGTGCACCAGCCCCAGGCATCCGGTATCAGGCATCGAACCTGGACTGGCGACTCGTTTCATATATGGTATTATACTTATTTCAATGCCATTCTCCCAAATCACCCCACCCTCTCCCTCTCCCAGAGTCCAAAAGATGGTTTTTAAAATAAGGAAGTATCAGATATGATATTATACATATTTCAATGCTATTCTCCCCAATCATCCCACCCTCTCCCGGTCCCAGAGTCCAAAAGTCTGGTCTATACATCAGTGTCTCTTTTGCTGTCTCGTAAATAGGGTTATTTTTACCATCTTTCTAAATTCCATATATATGCGTTAGTATACTGTATTTGTGTTTTTGTTTCTGGCTTACTTCACTCTGTATAATAGGCTCCAGTTCCATCCACCTCCTTAGAACTGATTCAAATGTCTTTTTCTTTTTAATGGCTGAGTAATACTCCATTGTGTATATGTACCACAGCTTTCTTATCCATTCATCTGCGGATGGACATCTAGGTTGCTTCCATGTCCTGGCTATTGTAAACAGTGCTGCTATGAACATTTGGGTACACGTGTCTCTTTCAATTCTGGTTTTCTCAGTGTGTATGAGGGATGGTGTGGGGAGGGTTCAGGATGGGGAACACGTGTATACTGGTGATGGATCCATCTCGATGTATAGTAAAAGCAATACAATATTGTAAAGTTAAGCAAAATAAAAAAAAAAAGAAAAAAATTAAAAAAAAATAAAATAAGGAAGTATGTTTGATATATTTCTCTTTTTTCCTCAGGAAGCTTCTTGGGATGAGGCTGCATCAGGAAGGACATGACTGAAGACTATCAATAAATTAAATGGAGAAATAAAGCCACGATCAGAAAAAATAAGACTAAGATGAGCAGGAAGATCAACAGCCAGGGGAGGCAAGAGGAGTGAGGAACGGAGCAAGGAACACGTTACAGCTGAGCTGGATCCAGGGGGCTGAATTCAGGAGGAGGAAGACTCTGGTACACACCACTCATGCACTTCTGTGTATACAGCTCCTCAGAAGCTACTTTCCCATCAACCCCACTTTCCTTAACTCTTCCCCTCTACTTTTACTCTCTGATCTTTGCCAGGATTTTTCTGAGTTTTCTAAGTCAACATATATTGGAGTCTTAATTAGGTGGGAGAATCTTGTGGGTGCTCCAGAACAAGAGGCAATGTCCCCGTGCCTGCAAAGTCTTGATCTCAGAAGGAAATCTTTCACTATTTCACCACTAAATGTGGTGTTTCTTGTAGGCTTTTTGTAAATACTCTTTATCTGATTAAGGAAGGGCCCCCTTAATCTTGGGCTTCCCTGGGGGCTTAGATGGTAAAGAATCTGTCTGCAATGCAAGAGACCCAGGTTTGATCCCTGGGTTGGGAAGATCCCCTGGAGAAGGGAATGGCTACTCACTCCAGTATTCTGGACTGGAGTATTCCATGAACAGAGGAGCCTGGCGGGCTCCTGTCCGTGGGGTCACAAAAAGTTGGACACAACTGAGCCACTAACTCTTTCTCCTAATCTCAGTTTGCCAGAAGTTTTGATTTTACCAACTTACTTTTTCTACATTTATGAAGATGACCATATGATTTTTTCTGTGTTTTTTTTCCTGTAATGATTACACACTTTAATTCATTTAATTCAATAAATGCAGAAAACAAATAGATGGCATAAAACCATAAATCTAACAAGAAGTTTATGGAGTTGCTGTTGTTCAGTTGCCTAGTCATATCTAACTCTTCATGACCCCATGGACTGCAGCACGTCAGGTCTCCCTGTCCCTCACCATCTCTGGGAATTTGCCCAAGTTTATAGTATAAGTGAAAGTCATGTCCGACTCTTTGCAACCCCATGGACTGTAGTCCAGGGAATTCTCCAGGTCAGAATACTGGAGGGGGTAGTTGTTCCCTTCTCCAGGGGATCTTCTCAACCCAGGGATCAGATCCAGGTCTTCTGCATTGCAGGTGGATTCTTTACCAGTTGAGCTCCCAGGGAAGCCCAGTTTCTAATATAGTAGAGATAAAAGACAAATGTGCAAAGAACAGTAATTTAAGGCATACTTCTAGTCCACAGCAGAAATACAAGGTGTGTGAGGAATCAGGACAGGCTGTATGAAGCTGTGGATTCAGGCAAGTCTGGTGAAAGGTAGTATGGGATGTGGACTCTGAATAATGCTCAAGACTTTTATTGTGGATATAAGTAAAGTGGGCAATTGGGTGGAGGAAACATTCTGGTTAGTATAATAGACACACTACAAGCAAAGCTTTGGGTCCGTAAGGCTTAGAACTTGGAACAACGTTGAGGAAACAGTGAATAGTCCATATTGTAATCCTGAATTGGAATATCAATGTCACAGGATCCTCAAAGGAGCCAGGAATGTTGAAATCCTGCCTGTGTCTACCTCTGCCTTAAGATTAACACCTTGATAGACTCTAACGCCAATGCTAAACTCCAGAGTATGAGCCAGTACCTGAGTTAGGCTGGAGCAAGTGGCTTTAAACTGAGGAATCACAAGTCCTGTGCTTGTCATTTTCCTGTAAGCACAATCTCAGGGCCCAGAATAAAAGCCTCATCCAACATGAGCAGAAGCAATACAGCCAGGGAAATGGACAGAGAAGGAAAGTGAGGTCAAGAGAGATCACAAAAGAGAGAAAATAATCAGGACCAGGACTTCCCTGGTGGTCCAGTGGCCAAGACTCCCTGCTCCCAAGGCAGGAGGCCTGGGTTCGATTCCTGTTCAGGGAACTAGATCTCACATGATACAACCAAGAGTTCATATACTGCAACTAAAAAGATCTCTTGTGTCACAACTAATACCCAGGGCAGTTAAATAAATAAATAAATAAATATGTTTAAAAGGCGAGTAATCAGAGCCTTTGCCCCAAATCACTGTCACAAAACTCACAGGTGTGAATTAGCAAACAACTATTATAGAGATGACAATTTAATGACTGACAGATTCAACTGAAACTGTGGGAAAACTTCTTGATTTCAAGATTACTTTCCCACCCACCAAATGGTACATACCTGCAAGTCGTTTTCTTTTTCCTTTGATTTAATCCACGTTTTGCCTTGAGTCTGTGGGTCTATAAGGAGTGGGTATCTGGTGGCCTTTGTCACAATGATGCCATTCTGAATTGAGAGGTCATCTCCTGGTAAGCCCTGCAGCCCCCACTCACCAATCTGCATAAAGACGATAAGGCTTTTGTTAGTAATTAATGCCACAAATAATTTAAAATTTAGACTTTTTTTTTTAGATTAGGACTACGCAACATTCATGTAAAAAAACTCAAAGTTACAAATGTGAACCAAATAACACTAAGTTAAACAAATTTATCATCTAATAAATCCTTTCCCTAGCAGGAAACACGAGACTGAGTGGGATCTAGATGGGCTGGAGTTAGCAGAGACAATGAATATTCTGAGAAGTCAGAGTAGGCAAACCCTAAGGGTTCAGCCTCTGAAATTTTCCCTTCCTGCCCTCTTGTTCTGCTCACATGGGGGAAGGGGCACTGCACAGCTGGAGGCAGAGAAATTAGGGGACAAGAAATATCACATTGGCAGGAACACATCAATGACAGTTTTCTAACTATTCCTTTCAAAATCAAGAAGGCGCCGTGCTCAGTCACTCTGTCATGTCCAACTCCATGAGATTTTCCATGCAAAAATACTGGAGTTGGTTGGCACTTCCTACTCCAGGGGATATTCCTGACCCAGGGACAGGACCTGCAACTTCTGCATTAGCAGGTGGACTCTTTACCACTGTGCCACCTGGGAAGCCTGACTCCACGTGGTCAATGAAATCACCCAAGATGCAGAGAAGCCTCCACCTTCGTTAAATTATCTTAGCTCCTCTAAAGGCCATAATCAGTGTGTTTTCAATACATTATCTAGTACCTGTGGGGACCAGTTGAACTGTTTGAATTGGAAAAGATAATTTTTTGACTTTTAAATAGAGATAACTTGAAATTAATAGCTTGGCTTCCCTAGGGAAACTGCAACTGGGGAACATATTTACAAATCAAAAATCAGCTCGTGAATACAAATTGCCTGGAAAGCATTTAATACCGCAAGAGGTCTGTAAGATATACTGAAAATTAACAATGGCATCAAATTCCTATCAAGAAAGGTTAGTCTAACAGTGCACGCTATCACTCAGCAATGCCAGAATGTGCTACTGTATTCACTGTTAGACATTATAAAAAGATGGTTAATAATCAAAAGAAAGTTAATAATACCAATACTTACAGCCTAGCTAATGCCTACATCTTCCTAGAATGTTTGTAAGAGAATGAGATTCAGTAAGAGTGGTGTAAATAATGGAGGGTTATAAGAGGAGCTCAATATTAGCAAGCCTGTAGCTCAAAAATTATCTTTTCACTCAAAGCAGTGCAATTGAAGATGTGGGTTTGATACCTAGGTTGGGAAGATCCCCTGGAGAAGAAAGTGGCAACCCCTCTCCAGTATTCTTGCCTGGAGAATCCCATGGACAGAGGAACCTGATGGGCCACAGTCCATGGGGTCACAAAGAGTCGGACCTGACTGAGGGACCAATTTGAAAGCAAGATTTCTTAAAATGCAAAAGAACTTTTGTACCACAAAGAAAAAAATTTTGTCATGTTTCAGCATTTTGAAAATGATCTTTCCAATTAAATACAAAAAGAATAAGTCAGGCATACCTGATTTCTTGTGAATAAAATGAAATTCAACTAATAATATGGGGAAAGTAACACTTACTGTTGGAGGATCCACCAACATTGAAATAAGATTCAGGTTTTCAGTGAAAGGAATCTTCCGTGCTCTCAACTCTATCTCCCACTGCTCTTTCAGCAAATAGTTCCTAAATATCTGATTGAAAGGACCAAGGTAGGACAGGAATCCAGTGCACAGCAGAATATCCCCTACAAGCCTGTTAAGAAACAATAAAGTGAATCACCAACACGTTTTAAGCTCTCCCAGTAAGGAATCTGAAAGGCCATCGGGCAGTTTCATTACTAGGTGCAATTCTTCTCTGCTCCCTGCTTAACACTTGGCAACAAGACATGGAGCGGGTAAAGGAGCCAGCCTAAAGGCTCCAAATGGGGGTAGGAGTGGCCGCATTTTGGGTAAGTCCAGGAGCAAGAAAGAGGCTTCCTTCCTGAAGTCAAGGTCCTGAAGCTTGACTTCCAGATGAGGAAGAAGCAAGTCCTAGTCCTGTTCATATTCAGCCTTGATTAAACCACTACTTCTTTGTCATCCTCTTTCTTTTTTCTTTTGTCATTCTCCTACTCCTCTCTCATTCCTCTCTTTCAGTTTTCAGAAGACACAAGCCCAAGATGCCCTTCCATTTAGAACAAATTGTCAGTCTACACTTTCAAAATCCTTGAGGTCAAAGGTGTAGAACTGGAACCATTATCTAGATTGTTCTGGCAAATCCAGGTGATATCAGAAGCACCCCCACACAAATAGTGAGTTAAAAAATGTTTCACCAAGTTTTCTTCTCTCTGTTTTAGAGTGTGGGACTCAAGCTCTAAGCACTTTCTTAGATGGTGGGATCCCGGCATACGGACATGGAAACGGAGGAGAAAAGCACTTCAAGGAATCTGACTTTATGCTCCCCCATGTCACAAGAGGTAGCCTTCGGGCAGGATGACTAAGAAGGAGAGCAATTATAACAAAGACCAAAGTTGATACCTATTAATCTGAGCCTTGAACTCTTTGCTTTGCTGAGTCCATCGGACTTTTTCTCCACTCAGTCCATCAATGAGGGTGGAAGCTGCCTGCATCTTTTTCCGGCACATGTCAGCATCATTAAGCAAATCCTACATTCATAAAAGAAGAATGTCTCAGAGAACTCTTTAAACTGCTTAATCAAACAACCATTATACTGACATGTAAAAATACCTGGAGGAATGTCTCAATGTGAAAAATAAATATAATCTAAAAGTACACTGTCAGTAAAATTTTACATATTAAATTTTTATAATTCATTCATAATACAGTTATTTCACCTTAGAAAATTTCAAAAGGAGCCATTTTGAAAGGGAGAATCCAAATTACATAGCTTAAATAGGATTTCTATTAAATATTTTCAAAACAATAAATATACCTTTTAAAGTCCTGGATTTAATAATGACTCTGAGTTCTTTGCAGTTTATAAAGGATTTTTTCTTTTTCTACAGAAAAAATCTACACAACAGTAGTATGCTACAGCCAGCTCGTATCAGCTCAAAGGAGTCAACTGTTAACATTTTTCAGAAAATTTGTGATCTGGCATTAAACACAGGCACTATTAAAAATTAATTACATAAACGTACAATTAAGCCCATTATATTAAAGGTAATGAATAATCAAAATTCATCAGTTCCTAATTGTTGACTGTATTTTTGTATTATCTATACTCCTGGGTTAAGTTCATCGCATCTGCATGGTGGCAATAGTATATAATGGCATGCTCATCTTCTCTCTCAACTGCCTCATTGACAGCTTAGAACTGACAGTGGAGGAGGTACCTAGACCACAGAAATAAGCAAACACTGCAAATCAAGGCTTTCTTCTCCCCTTGGCCTCCGGCCCCACAAGCTGATCCTTTCCTGCAGGTGCTGTTGGAGAGGATGGGGTGACATCCTCAATCCACCCACTTTGGATCCCTGAGTGGGTGAGGGCTCTGAGCGCTGACTGGGCCCCTGGTCCAGGAGTCTTGGTTCTATTTCCTCCTGTGGCCCAGAGTTTGATGTGGAGGGCAATGATGCCCAGCTCCTTGCATCTCTGGGCTACACCCTGGGCAGCCAACATGGCAGCATATGGAGAGGACTCATGTCGGAGAGTCTTCACCTTTATCCCACCAGTTACGTGGCAGATGGTTTCCTTGCCAGAAAGATCAGTGTCGTGGATAAAAGTGTTGTTGAGGGATGCAAAGATGTGGCACACACCAAATACATTTTCTCCTCCAGCCAAAGCTGATGACCTGTTCTTCCTTCTTTTCTTTCCCTTTGCGAGGTGCCATTTCTGCTCATCTTCTCCAGACTTCACCACCAGAAAGAGAGCCAAGCTGATTGTTGAACGTTTACCAGATCACCACTGTGACAACCTATACCATGAAGTCATATTAGGATCCCCAGTTGACAGTAAAGTTGGTTAAGTTAGTCACTTTCACTGCACAATTCATAAGTGTCTGATATAGATCTCAAACCCAGTGTTCTGACTCCAAAGTCAGTACTTCTGTGTATCACATCACAGCAAACAGTTATTAAAAACAGAAAAAACAATGTAGAATGTTGAAGGTCCAAAACATGTAGACATGACCAGTGAGAAAGGGCATTCAGGTCAGTATTTTTTCGTTGTAAACATATGCCTGATCCCTAAATACAACACATACTTGGGTAGCATTTCAGTATGTCATATTAGTAATTTCTGTATATTTAATCTCACCATTTTTTCATTCATTGCTGCATCAAATTTGGCTTGCACTTTATCCAGCTCAGCTTGTTTCTCATCCAGCAGTGCCTGGGCCTTGCCCAGTTCAGCATTGGCAACTGCTAAGCGGCCCTCCTGCTTGGCTAGGTTAGCCTTAAAAGGAAGAAGAGGTGATCGGTGTAGAGGTGTATTAGTGCTATGAAACGTTCATGCTTGTAGTTGGTAAATAATAACACAAGTTACTACATCATTTTTGGCCTATTTAGAAGTTGTTTATTTCATTGTCTTCAGCTGGGGAAGCAGAGAAATGTCACTGAAGTTCCTTTTAATTATTAATGTTCAATATGAAAAACACAGAAATGTATGGGAAGGAGAAAATTAATCACTCGTGATCTTACACAGAAAAGAGTCTATGAGTATTGTGTTAACAAATGGACAACTACCATTTTGGTGTTTTTTTCACTTAGTAGTATAATCATTTCCTTACATCATTAAACACTTTCTTTATGAACATTAGTTACATGGCTGCATGATGTCCCACAATTTGGATATATCATAATTTCCTTAACTTCTGTGTACTTATATACATTTCTTCCCCCCTCCCACCCCTTTTAAACTGTTGTAAGAACTGAACTGAAATACTATTAAGTATGCAAATGTTTAGTATTGTTTTTGGGGTAAGAATTTTTGAACTGAAATGGCTGTAATGAAAAACAGTAGCTTTTCATCTTTCTCCCAGTCCTACAGCATAATTACTTGTTTCTTATAAATTTCAAGTAATTAATCAGTAGAGCGATACAGCGCTAGAGCTTTCTGGGGTAGAAGTTCCTTGATAACTTTCTCATTTTCTTTCTCAATATTTGTGGTTTTGAAATTAGCTCTTTTTCTCGGGAAATTTTCATTTCACTTAGATTTTCTAATGTATTTACAAATAACTGTAAAATTAGCCTCAATTATTTAAACCTACAATCTGTAATTATATGGATTTACATATTATAGACATTTATTTTTGTGTATTTTCTTGTTGATTAGTTTTTGTATTCATTTATTTACTTATTTGGTAGCATTGGGTCTTAGTTGCGGCATGTGGGTTTAGGTGCCGCGCGGCAAGTGGGATCTTAGTTGCCTGAGGAGGGGTGGAATCCACATCCCCTGCATTGGAAGGCAGATTCTTAACTACTGGACCGCCAGAGAAGTCTCTGATTAGTTTTTCATACATATCATATATATAGCTGTTGTTCAGTCGCTAACTCATGTCTGACTCTTTGCGACCCCGAGGACTGCAGCACGCCAGGTTTCCCTACCCTTCACTATCTCCCGGAGCTTGCTCAAACTCATGTCCATTGAGTCAGTAATGCCATCCAACCATTTCGTCCCCTGTCGTCCCCTTCTCCGGCCTCGAATCTTTCCTAGCATCAGGATCTTTTCCAATGAGTTGGCTCTTATATGTATGTGCATATTGCAAAACACGAATTCTTTAATTTTGCTACTTTTTTCTGATTTTTAACAGAATTTTTATTAACTCTTTCTACTTTTACTAACCTCTGTGTGTGTGTATATGTGTTTGTGAACACATATATATATGTGTTCATATATATATATATATATACCCTACTGTTTAGTTCTTTGGTTCACTTAAGGGTTCAGAAGGCAGCATTTTGGCCATCTCACAAAGTTTGACAGAAAACAACATAAATCTGTAAAGCAATTATCCTTCAATAAAAAATAAATAAATTTTAAAAGCTTTCATAAATGGATTTTTGTCATCATTTTCTAAACAGAATTGACTGGCTTTTTTTTTTTTTTTTTTTTTAAGTGTTCTAATTTTATTGCTTATAGTCAGAGAATGAGTTCAGCAATTTTTGCTTTGGGGGATTGAATCAAAGTTTTCTTTGGGGACTGAATATCATCAATTTTTGTAAATATTTCTTGGACACTAGAAATAATTTCATATACTTCGTTCATATTGAAGAAAGTCAAATGTAGCTATTCAAGCTTAAAAATAACATATTATAAAATCTTTATATAATTACTAATTTATGCTTACTCAGGACTGGCTACATAAAAGCACAAAACGAAACTGTAGAGCTCCTTGTTTAAAAATTATTAAGGACTTTAAGAGGGTGATAGAGCATTAAGCCAAGTATGGTCCCTTCTAAAGTTGGCCTTCTGCCTACCAGACCTGTCATGGATTGATAGTATATGCCATAATCTCAAATTATAGGAATTTTAAAAAAACTTCACATAAAATATTAATGGATTTTGGCTTATGTAATCTGATGTTATTTTTATTTCACAAAGCATTATTACAATTAATTCTCACTGTGAATCATAATTTTTACCCATTAAAATAACTGCTCTTATAAGTGCTTTTTTTTTTTCTTGAATTCTACATTTACAGTAATATTTCTTTCTTGGTATCTGTTGGTTTGAGTGTATTTGCTATTTTGCTCATCAGTTCTCTTTGTTAAAACTTTCCTATTTTTAATTTTTTTTCTATTTTTATTCAAGTTACCTCTGTGCACAATTTAAAGAGTCAGCCATTTGTATAAGGCTTATAATGAAAACAGTAACCCCCTGCCCACTTGCTCACCACTTTCAATTCCACAGAACAACCACTTCCAACTCTTCTAGCTTTATGGGATGGGCTGGGGGCGGGGAGTGGGGGATATTATGTGTCTGGGTGGTACATTTTGTTAATCTTTCGAACTCCTGAAAATGTATATTTGTTCTCTCAGACATAAAGGACAATCTGGCCCAGTATAGATGGTATGTGTGTGAGAGAGAGAGAGTGAGATAGAATATGTTTATCCCTTAATACTTAAACTGCATCCCTAAGAATATCTTTTGGGGACTTCCCTGGTGGCCTGGTAGTTAAGACTTTGACTTCCAATGCAGGGGGCGTGGGTTTGATCCCAGGTCAGGGAGCAAGGATTCCACATGTCTTGGGGCTGAAAAACCAAGACAGAAAACAGAAGCAATTCTGTAACAAATTCAATAAAGACTATAAAAATAGTCCACATTAAAAAAAAAAGAAAGAATGTCTTTTTGTTCCCTCATATATTGAGGATAAGGAAATGGCAACCCACTCCAATACTCTTGCCTGGAGAATTCCACGGACAGAGGAGCCTGGCGGGCTACAGTACACGGGGTCACAAAGAGTCAGACATGACTGGCGACTATCACTCACCTGCTCACACTGAGGGCAGTTTGGTCAGTCACTGAATTCTTAGAGGCCAGTAATTTCCCCTGCATATGTTTTTCTGTTACTTTCTAGTGTTTAGGGTTGTGGCAAGACTGTGACGTCCTGATTTCTCTTCTTTTGTAAGCCATCTTTTACAATTTGTTTCTTAGGTGCCTATAAGCTTCTTTTCCTGTCTTTGAAATTTAAAACATTTCTGGGTGTTGATCTTAATTTTCATAAATTTTGTCTGGAATATAGTAATCGAATTCAATCTCCAAACCTAATCACCAAACTTCAAGATACGGCCAATTTTCTCTCATGATAGCTCAATCATGTCCAACTCTTTGCAACCCAATGGACTGTAGTCCATGGAATTCTCCAGGCCAGAATACTGGAGTGGGTAGCCTTTCCCTTCTCAGCAGATCTTCCCGATCCAGGAATAGAACTGGGGTCTCCTGAATTGCAGGTGGATTCTTTACCAGCTGAGCTACCAGGGAAGCCCCAATTATTGTTCCCAATAAACTCATGCCTTGTGTAAGTCAACAAGCTGGTTTTGGTTTCTTGTCTGTGATGCCAAGAAGCGTCCAACAGTTATAAAAAGAATGAGAAACTGTGACTGGGCATACAGAGAAAAAGAAAAATCTGGTAATGGAGAAACCTACTTTTATTAGTCTAAATTATGCTTTGCTTTTTAACCGGCAGTGATACCGATGACTGATTTTATTAAACACTGATTTACTGGGAGAAGGAGGGAAATGTTTACCTTCAGAGGCAACACTTCTCTGTTGACACCATAAAATGTTGCCATAGCAAGTGTCCAAGACAGCAGACCAGCCACATTCCCACAGACTTTTTTGGCACTTTCAAAAGTGTAATCATCCATGTTAAAATATGGCTGTAGTAACTCAACCGTCTCTTCATTTATTGTGTCCTTGGGGAACTGCTGAAGACTCCACAGGAATCCTGTTGCACTCATCAACTGAAAAATAGTATTACAGCCTGTAAGCTCTGCAAGAAAATACGTACTTTCTTTCTGAGTTAGTATGTACTTCTAAAGTGAATTTTTTTCAAAGAAGTAATAATTGATTTGCTCTAAACATACAAATCAAGACTATGGCAGTAGTCAACCTAAAGCTGTAAATTGCAAGCTGTCTTCCTGTTTCTATGGAGAAGAGCAAAGAAGAAAAACAACGTAAGTTTCCCACCTAATGAGTGCGTCTAAATGCCATCAACCACACAAGCCCCTTTTTATAGACTGAGTTGGGTTGACATCAACATTGTGCCAATACTTCCTTCACTGAGTAATATGCATATAAGTGCATATTATGGTTTTTTTAGTTGGACTATAGTTGCTTTACAATGTTGTGTTTGTTTCTGCTGTAAGCAAAGTGAATCAGCCACACATACACATATATCCCCTCTTCCTTGGATTTCTTCCCATTTACGTTATCACAGATCACTGAATAGAGTTCCCTGTGCCATACAGTAGGTTCTCACTAGTTATCTATTTTATACATATATTATTTCTGTGTGTGTGGCGGGGGGACAATAATAGTCTATGGTCCAAATGTACCATTGTTTATTTAACTACTCACATATTGAAAGGCATCTTGGTTGCATCCACGTTTTGGAAATTATGAATAAGCTGCTATAAAAACCCCTGTGAGCAGGCTTTTGTGTGGGTATAAGTTTTCAGCTCATTTGGGTAAATACTGAGGAGCATGATTGCTGAATTGAATGGTAAGACTATATTTACTTTTGTACCATGGCTTCTTTTTCAACATCTTTATTTAGGTATAATTTACAATAAAATTTCCCCATTTAAAAAAAAAAAAGACTGTGCCAATACTAGGTATGGGTTCTGGACAGATTTTTATGGCATTCAGCTTTAAAATCTTACATTTTAAAGAGGCATTACATTTTGAGAGATGCCATTTAAGATAAATTCTTCAGTATACAATGATCAATTATTTGTCTGCCATTGTGTCTGGTCTGTATTGAGTGTCCTGGGATGCAGACACCTGGTACACCTCAAAGGACTTATAGAGATAGATTTTACTTACTTTTAATGATTCGCCCCATGATGGCTTGCAGCAAGGTTTTTCTGGATCCATAGTGACAGGGTCAATTTTCTTTTGAAATAGTAACAGAACACAGTCCATGATTCTCATAATAAGATGAGGGGGCTTTGCAAGTTTCCTGACTGTGGCAATATCGTTTGGCTTGATAGTCTGTATTTGGGGTTAGGGATCAGAATATTTTTTGTTGAGTAGTATTCCTAGTCATATGGAACTCTCATACTTTTAAAAACTTAAAATGGAAAATTTTAAAACATATTTTCTTCCCAGTTCCTGATGTTTACATCAAGGTTCTGCATTCCAAGATTCTTACATAATGGATCTTTCATGGCTAAGTTAGGATTTCTGTTTATTTGTTTGCATTTCCCCCAAAAGTCTTCAATGAATTGGTTTAGAATATCACTACCATTCATTGGCCATCACCCCAGACCTCCATTAGCAATAACTGTCATTAATGTCTACCATTTAGATAATTTCATCTTCAAAGCATAGAGTCTATATTACATATGAGTATTAAAAGAGGGGCAAGGCCCTGAATATCAGAAACCTCACCCTCAGTTTTTAATTTGAAGGTTGCCCTGTCCATGGAAGGGAGAGAATTCGAAGGAGACAAGAAAAGTTATTGTACCATATGACTCATAAAAATATTTTTGACAGTTTCTATCTCTGAGCTGAGTTGGAAATAGGACATCTCCTGACATTCAAGTCAAGAAGGACTGGGACATCATATGATCCATAAAAACTCCCAAGACTTATTTGGCTCGGTGATCACTCTCATGTGTTATCATAGGACCCACAAAAGAAGTGAGGGTGGCAAGCGTGTCCAGGTCATTGTCACAATTTTATTAAATGATGATCCTAAATCTATTAATGCATTTAACAATCACAGGCATTCTCCCATATAAAATAAGAGCAAAACCAAAATAGCCCTGTCCTCAGAATCTTTCAAAGAGAGAGAAACACAATTACCCTAAACTATGATTATCTGCCATGACAGAAGTCTAGGAGTGACAGGAAAACAAAGGAGGTTCAGGACTTCCTGGAAGGGGTGAAATCTGAGCTTGGTCTTGTAGACTGGCTCTTACTAGTTAGTCAAAGTTAGGAAAAGTAGAAAGTGTTCCTGCAGAGAGAGACCCATTTAAAAGTAACGGACCATAATTATTGCAGAAGCATTTCGGTGTTTCCGTATGGCTGGATCATGTTGTGTGTAGGGACAAAAGAAGATAAAATTGAAGGGGCAGACAGGAGCCAGGTATCACAGCAGTAGCACAAATAATTATTGAGCTCCTTCCATGTACCCAGTTAACTATTCATTACTTTTAAATGCATACATTGATTCTTCAAAGATCAAGGAAGAATTAGAATCTTGACAGAGACCCAAGAGAGTTAAGTAAATTTTACTTGAGACTAGCTATCATATGGTCATGAGAGGCAAATGGAGATCTGCTTGCCTCTGAAGCTGTCCCTTCTTGCTTCACAGTCCTGGATACCCATCTTGGGACTTTATAGAAATGGGAACCATAAGAGGATTTTTAAAAAATGTTAAAGAGTGCATGACATAACCTAGTCAGGATGCTGAAGGAACTGAGAAGGCTGTCTGTATAATCTGAATCCCTTAGGCTACAGTTTAAGCCAATAATCACACTAAGCATTATTCCTCAGTTCTCATGGAAAGATGCTTTGTAGAATGAAAGTAAGTTATGGGAAGTAAAGACTTAAAAAATATAAACTTAGGAAATGTTATTAGCAGAAATATTTGCTTCAAGACTCAGAGATTACAATCACATCAAGAGTTCAATTCAGTTTTCTGATTACAAAAATCCCATAACTAAATTTTATGTAATGACACGTGGTGCCAGCTAGGACTTCTGTTGGGAGGGATAACAATGCACTGCTCACATTCAGGGCTGCTTCTGCTTCTTCCAGTGCAGGTCTAGCTGCCTCGAGCTTGGTCTCAGCTATTACTTTTTCACTATCAATTTCATCCACTATTTTTTGGGCTTTGTCTTTTACTTCCTGCACTTCATTTTTCACTTTAGCTGAAGCCTGAGCACTTACTGTGACTTCTGCTAATACCTGTTAAAGAAACGAAACATGAGGATCAATAGAAATCTTTTCAGCATAATTTACAGATTTGAGTATATAATATAAAACAAGAATGAGAGAAAATTCATCCCCCATTTAAGCTGTCTATATTTTAAGATGTATTAAAGTAACTCCTCTGAGCAGCTTTGTAATCTTTGTTTCCTAAGCTTCTCTCGGTCATGAACTGCATTAATAAATATTTTAAATTTTCAGAAAAATGATATTTATACTCTATGTTATTTCTAGAAAATTAAAACTATTCAACGTCAGTGCCACGGAATAAGGTCAGAAACCATATGAAGCCTCATGTAGTAACAAAAAAATAGCTAATGTTTGTTGACTGCCTACCGTATATCAGGATGCTAAGAGTCTAACCTTATGTCATATGCTATGTGCCTCTCCTATGCTCTAATATTTCAATAACTGGCTAAAGGTGGAGACTTAAGCATCTATTCTTAACTGACTCTGTGAGTGGAAGGTGAAAGCAGCCTGAGCCTGGGGGAGAAGCAGTAGTAGAGAAGTAAGACATATATATCCTTATCACTTTGGGAGGAGCATCTTTTAAAAAGACTCAATCAACTCTTCTTTTTATTCTTTTCCTTACTTAAAACAAACTTCAGATCAAACTTGGGCTACCCCAGAAACCTAGAGTCTGCAGAGACCTTAAAGAGAAGATCTAATATAATTTATTGTCAAGCAGAAATTTCCTATACAGATGACAGAAAACGAGAGAGAATCAGAGAAGGAAAAAAACAGTCTTAGACCAAGTATAGAATATAATAGTTTAGGTATGTTTTGGTATAAATTAAACAAAAATATCTAATGGTCTTCGTAAATGTTGATATTATTGTTTAGTTGCTAAGTTGTATCTGACTCTTTTGTGGCCCCATGTGGGCTGTATCTTACTGGAAATAACCTGTAGGTTTATATTGTTTACTTTTTAATAACATTTTTAAACAATGCTTTTTTTAAAATGTGGGAAGATATCCTTCACAGTGTAAATGCCAACTCACTTCATCTGCTTTTACGGAAGCCACTGCCAACTCCTTCTCCTTTACTGCAAGATCTTGAGAGAGTTTTGCCACAGATTCACTTGCCTCCATCAGCTTATCAAGACCTTTACAAACACACACACAGACACTTTCACTGAGTATATGATTATCCCCTCATCAAACACTTATTCAGTATTTCCTACTTATAAAGAACCATGTCTGAGTGCATGCTGTCTCATCAGTCATGTCTTTGCAACCCCATGGACTGTAGCCCATTAGGTTTCTCTGTCCATGGGATTTTCCAGGCAAGAATACTGGAGTGGGTTGCCATGCCTTCCTTCAGGGGATCTTCCTGACCCAGGGATTGAACCCATATCTCTTATGTCTCTTGTACTGGCAGGCAGGTCCTTTACCACCTGGGATGCCACGAGGGCCTCCTGGGAAGCCCTAAGGCACCATAATGTATACTACAACAAACACAAAATGATTATGGACAAGATGTCTTAAAATACACATATTTTAGAAGCAATAATACTGACCATATTTCTAACAGTTTCAGTTCAGCAGGAAATGAATAAAATAGGTCTGATTGAAGAATATCATCTAGTTACAGTTAAGGGAAAGTCATATTGCTATAACAAGTAAAATCAATTTAGCCAGGAAACTTATTTGACAAATGTATGCTCTCCTTGGCTTTGCAAACAGTTTGTAACTATCATTTTTTGCCTTTGAATCACAATGCAACTGAGACGGCAAATGGTTCTCCACTATAAAAATGAAAATAACTGCTAAAAATTCTGCAACTGGTTCTGAGACTCTCAGTGCTCCAGACAAAAATAACTGGTTAACTGAAAATATCACTAGTCACTAGAGGTGTGTTGGTAAACATTTAGAGTCTGGGTCTGGAGTGAGGGCATTCATTTGGATGGTTGCAGTTTCCACAGTGTAGATAATCCCACCTTGTCTGATTTCCAGCTACCAAGAGGTTCTCAGCAACACACCATTATATAATATTTCTGCCACAAAGATAGAATAGAAATAATAATGCTCCCCAAGGACATTAATAATAATAAAATAAAGTAAAAATAACTAAGAAGTAATGAGTTTGGAGTATTGATTGCCCTCATTAACATAATTAATGTAATAGTAAGTTTATTAATTTTTAATTTAATTTAATTTTATTTAACTTTACAATATTGTATTGGTTTTGCCACATATCAAAATGAATCTGCCACAGGTATACATGTGTTCCCCATCCTGAACCTTCCTCCCTCCTCCCTCCCCATACCATCCCTCTGGGTCGTCCCAGTGCACCAGCCCCAAGCATCCAGTATCGTGCATCGAACCTGGAATGGTGACTCATTTCATATATGATGTTATACATATTTCAATGCCATTCTCCCAAATCGTCCCACCCGCTCCCTCTCCCAGAGTCCAAAAGACTGTTCTATACATCAGTGTCTCCCCTGCTGTCTCGTATACAGGGTTATTGTTACCATCTTTCTAAATTCCATATATATGCGTTAGTGTACTTTATTGGTGTTTTTCTTTCTGGCTTACTTCACTCTGTATAATAGGCTCCAGTTTCATCCACCTCATTAGAACTGATTCAAATGTATTCTTTTTGATGGCTGAGTAATACTCCATGGCGTATATGTACCACAGTTTTCTTATCCATTCATCTACTGATGGACATCTAGGTTGCTTCCATGTCCTGGCTATTATCAACAGTGCTGCGATGAACACTGGGGTACACGTGTCTCTTTCATTTCTGGTTTTCTCAGTGTGTATGCCCAGCAGTGGGATTGCTGGATCATAAGGCAGTTCTATTCCCAGTTTTTTGAGGAATCTCCACACTGTTCTCCATAGTGGCTGTACTAGTTTGCATTCCCACCAACAGTGTAAGAGGGTTCCCTTTTCTCCACACCCTCTCCAGCATTTATTGCTTGTAGACTTTTGGATCACAGCCATTCTGACTGGCGTGAAATGGTACCTCATAGTGCTTTGATTTGCATTTCTCTGATAATGAGTGATGTTGAGCATCTTTTCATGTGTTTGTTAGCCATCTGTATGTCTTCTTTGGAGAAGTGTCTATTTAGTTCTTTGGCCCATTTTTTGATTGATTCATTTATTTTTCTAGAATTGAGCTGTAGGAGTTGCTTGTATATTTTTGAGATTAGTTGCATTGCTTGCATTCCTGGGCTAAAGCCCACTTGGTCATGGTGTATGATCTTTTTAATATGTTGTTGGATTCTGATTGCTAGAATTTTGTTAAGGATTTTTGCATCTATGTTCATCAGTGATATTGGCCCATAGTTTTCTTTTTTGGTGGCATCTTTGTCAGGTTTTGGTATTAGGGTGATGGTGGCCTCATAGAATGAGTTTGGGAGTCTACCTTCCTCTGCAATTTTCTGGAAGAGTTTGAGTAGGATAGGTGTTAGTTCTTCTCTAAATTTTTGGTAGAATTCAGCTGTGAAGCTGTCTGGACCTGGGCTTTTGTTTGCTGGAAGATTTCTGATTACAGTTTCAATTTCCGTGCTTGTGATGGGTCTGTTAAGATTTTCTATTTCTTCTTGATCCAGTTTTGGAAAGTTGTACTTTTCTAAGAATTTGTCCATTTCTTCCACGTTGTCCATTTTATTGCCATATAATTGTTGATAGTAGTCTCTTATGATCCTTTGTATTTCTGTGTTATCTGTTGTGATCTCTCCATTTTTATTTCTAATTTTATTGATTTGATTTTTCTCCCTTTGTTTTTTGATGAGTCTGGCTAATGGTTTGTCAATTTTATTTATCCTTTCAAAGAACAAGCTTTTGGCTTTGTTGGTTCTTGCTATGGTCTCTTTTGTTTCTTTTGCATTTATTTCTGCCCTAATTTTTAAGATTTCTTTCCTTCTACTAACCCTGGGGTTCTTCATTTCTTCCTTTTCTAGTTGCTTTAGGTGTAGAGTTAGATTATTTATTTGACTTTTTTCTTGTTTCTTGAGGTATGCCTGTATTGCTATGAACTTTCCCCTTAGGACTGCTTTTATAGTGTCCCACAGGTTTTGGGTTGTTGTGTTTTCATTTTCATTCGTTTCTATGCAAATTTTGATTTCTTCTGAGATTTGTTGGTTATTCAGCAGTGTGTTGTTCAGCCTCCATATGTTGGAATTTTTAATAGTTTTTCTCCTGTAATTGAGATCTAATCTTACTGCATTGTGGTCAAAAAAGATGCTTGGAATGATTTCAATTTTTCTGAATTTACCAAGGCTAGATTTATGGCCTAGGATGTGATCTATCCTGGAGAAGGTTCCATGTGCACTTGAGAAAAAGGTGAAATTCATTGTTTGGGGATGAAATGTCCTATAGATACCAATTAGGTCTAACTGGTCTATTGTATCATTTAAAGTTTGTGTTTCCTTGTTAATTTTCTGTTTAGTTGATCTATCCATTGGTGTGAGTGGTGTATTAAAGTCTCCCACTATTATTGTGTTATTGTTAATTTCTTCTTTCATATTTGTTAGTATTTGTCTTACATATTGCGGTACTCCTATGTTGAGTGCATATATATTTATAATTGTTATATCTTCTTCTTGGATTGATCCTTTGATCATTATGTAGTGACCTTCTTTGTCTCCTTTCACAGCCTTTGTTTTAAAGTCTATTTTATCTGATATGAGTATTGCCACTCCTGCTTTCTTTTGGTCCCTATTTGCATGGAAAATCTTTTTCCAGCCCTTCGCTTTCAGTCTGTATGTGTCCCCTGTTTTGAGGTGGGTCTCTTGTAGACAACATATGTAGGGGTCTTGTTTTTGTATCCATTCGGCCAGTCTGTCTTTTGGTTGGGGCATTCAACCCATTTACGTTTAAGGTAATTATTGATAAGTATGATCCCGTTGCCATTTACTTTATTGTTTGGGGTTTGAATTTATACACCCTTTTTGTGTGTCCTGTCTAGAGAATGTCCTTTAGTATTTGCTGGAGAGCTGGTTTGGTGGTGCTGAATTCTCTCAGCTTTTGCTTGTCTGTAAAGCTTTTGATTTCTCCTTCATATTTGAATGAGATCCTTGCTGGGTACAATAATCTGGGCTGTAGGTTATTTTCTTTCATCACTTTAAGTATGTCTTGCCATTCCCTCCTGACTTGGAGAGTTTCTATTGAGACATCAGCTGTTATTTGTTGTTTTTCCCTTGCTGCTTTTAATATTTGTTCTTTGTGTTTGATCTTTGTTAATTTGATTAATATGTGTCTTGGGGTGTTTCGCCTTGGGTTTATCCTGTTTGGGACTCTCTGGGTTTCTTGGACTTGAGTGATTATTTCCTTCCCCATTTTAGGGAAGTTTTCAACTATTATCTCCTCTAGTATTTTCTCATGGTCTTTCTTTTTGTCTTCTTCTTCTGGGACTCCTATGATTCAAATGTTTTAGCATTTAATATTGCCTGGGAAATCCCATGGATGGAGGAGTCTGGTAGGCTGCAGTCCAAGGGGTCGCTAAGAGTTGTTCGTGTCACTTTCCCTTTTCCCTTTCATGCATTGGAGAAGGAAATGGCAACCCACTCCAGTGTTCTTGCCTGGAGAATCCCAGGGACGGAGGAGCCTCGTGGGCTGCCGTCTGTGGGGTCGCACAGAGTCGGACATGACTGAAGCGACTTAGCAGCAGCAGCAGCAGCATTGTCCTGGAGGTCTCTGAGATTGTCCTCATTTCTTTTAATTTGTTTTTCTTTTTTTCTCCTCTGATTCATTTATTTCTACCATTCTATCTTCTAATTCACTAATCCTATCTTCTGCCTCTGTTATTCTACTATTTGTTGCCTCCAGAGTGTTTTTGATCTCATTTATTGCATTATTCATTATATATTGACTCTTTTTTATTTCTTCTAGGTCCTTGTTAAACCTTTCTGGCATCTTCTCAATCCTTGTCTCCAGGCTATTTATCTGTGATTCCATTTTGATTTCAAGATTTTTGATTAATTTCACTACCATTATTCAGAATTCTTTATCAGGTAGATTCGTTATCTCTTCCTCTTTTGTTTGGTTTGGTGGGCATTTATCCTGTTCCTTTACCTGCTGGGTATTCCTCTGTCTCTTCATCTTGTTTAAATTGCTGAGTTTGGGGTGTCCTTACTGTATTCTGGCAGTTTGTGGAGTTCTCTTTATTGTGGCATTTCCTCACTGTGTGTGGGTTTGTACAGGTGGCTTGTCAAGGTTTCTTGGTTAGGGAAGCTTCTGTCGGTGTTCTGGTGAATGGAGCTGGATTTCTTCTCTCTGGAGTGCAATGAAGTGTCCAGTAATGAGTTATGAGATGACTGATCTGATCTGATGGTTTTGGAGTGACTTTGGGCAGCCTGTGTATTGGAGCTCAGGGCTGTGTTCCTGTGTTGCTGGAGAATTTTCTTGGTATGTCTTGCCCTGAAACTTGTTGGCCCTTGTGTGGTGCTTGGTTTCAGTGTAGGTATGGAGGCATTTGATGAGCTCCTGTCAATTAATGTTCCCTGGAGTCAGGGTTTGAACTTAAGCCTCCTGCTTCCAGTTATCGGTCTTATTTTTACAGTAGTCTCAAAACTTCTCCTTCTATACAGCACTATTGATAAAACATCTAGGTTAAAGATGAAAAGTTTCTCCACCGTGAGGGTCACCCAGAGAGGTTCACAGCATTACATGGGGAAGAGAAGAGGGAGGAGGGAGTTAGAGGTGACTCAAATGAGATGAGGTGGAATCAACAGAGGAGACAGTGGGCTAACCAATAATCACTTCCTTATGTGCACTCCACAACTGGACCGCTCAGAGATGTTCACGGAGTTATACAGAGAAGCGAAGAGGGAGGAAGGAGACAGAGGTGGCCAGGAGGATAAAAGGAGGGAATGAAAAGGAGAGAGACAGATCCAGCCAGTGATCAGTTCCCTAAGTGTTTTCCATCGTCTGGAACACACAGAAATTCACAGAGTTGGGTAGAGTAGAGAGGGGTTAGGGAGGAGACGCAGGCAACCTGGTGGAGAAAAAGGAGAGTCTGGAGGCGGAGAGAGCAGTCAAGCCAGTAATCTTGCTCCCTAGTAAAAAATGGGTACTGAAGATTGGGTTCTTAAAGGTACAAAATTGGTAAGAAATATCTAAAAGCAAAAATTAAAAATCTAGAGTAGAGTTTGGAGTTTCAAAAATACAATGTTAAAGAAGAAGGAAAAGAAAGAGAGAAAAAGAAAAAGAAAAAAAAAAGAGTCACAAAAATTATAAAGAAAATATAGGTACAAAATTGATAACAAATACCAAAAAGCAAAATTTAAAAATCTAGAGTAGAGTTTGGAATTTCAAAAATACAATGTTAAAGAAAAGAAGAAAGATAGAAAGAAAAAGAAAAAAGAAAACAAAAACAAAGTCACAAAAATTATAAAGAAGATATAGGTACAAATTGATAACATATACCAGAAAGCATAAATTAAAGATCTAGAGTAGAGTTTGGAATTTCAGGAATACAATGTTAAAGAAAAGATGAAGAGAAAGAGAGAGAGAAAAAGAGTCACAAAAGTTATTTTAAAAAATAGGTACAAAATTGATAACAAATACCAAAAATCTAAAATTAAAAATCTAGAGCAGAGTTTGGAATTTCAAAAATACAATGTTAAAGAAAAGAAGAAAAAGAAAAAAAAATCACAAAAGTTATAAAAAATATATATATGAAGTTTGGTTTTTTATTAAAAAAGGGTCTTTTATTGTTGTTTTTTTGTTTTTTTTTTTTTTTTTTTTTGCAAAGTAATAGGTTATAAAAGTGAAAATTAAAGGAGTAATAGAGGACTTAAATTTTTTTAAATAAAATTAAAAAAAAGAAAGAATGATTGTAAAAATAGTAAAAATATATATAGGACTTTCTCTGATATTGTGGGTATTGTGGGTTCAGTTCATTTTCAGCTAGTTCCTTTTTCTGGCTTCTATTTCTCAAGATCTATAGGCCCCTTCCTATGTAGTTGGTACTAACCACAGGGTTTTAGTTTATTGCCTGTCGCTTCCAAGGCGGTTCCCTCTGTTATAGCTTCTTCTGTTTGCTGGTCTCTTCAGTGTCTGATTTCCGCCCTGCTACAGAGGGGGCAGCAGTGGACACCTTTTTTTTTTTTTTTTTTTTAAGGCTCACTTGTTCAGTCATGCTCTAGGGAGGGAGGGACACTGCAAACAACACTGGCGTGTGCTCGCAGTGCCACAGCCACACTGGGCCTGCCCCCACTCATGGCACGTGTAGCCTCCCTGCCCACACTGCTCAGGCTCTAGGTTTCTCCACCGGGAATCATCCGTGGCCAGCCCTGGGCTGCTTGCACCTCCCAGGTCTAAGCAGCTAGGTTCAGGCACTCGGGTAGTCCTCAGAGGCACAGACTCGGTTGGGCCTGCATTTTGTGCCCTTCCCAGGTCTGAGCAGAGCAGGTGGTGAGGTGTTTAGCGAGCACAGCTGCTGCGACTTATCGCCTCCCCGCCACTCGGTTTTCTGGGTGTACAACCAGTGCACCTTCTCAGGGGGATATTGACTGTCCAGAGTCCCAAGAAGTCTTAGTTAGCAAAGATGCCTGCTTACAGTTTTGTAGATAATGTCTCTCTGGGGCTGCGATTGCCCACTTCTGGCTCTGGCTGCCTGTCACTGGAGGGGGTCAGTCTGCAGCCGGCTATCTCTGTACAGTCCTTTGTTCCGTGTGCGGGCCTGGCGGTGTCTTAGGTTAGGGCTGGCTTTTTGCGTGGTAGATATCCCACAGTCTGGTTTGCTAGCCCAAATTATTTCACTCAGGTAGCGCTCGGGATATTCAGGCCAGATCCTTACTCTAAGCCATGCAGCCCACGCCGCGCCTCCCTGCCCAGACCCCGCTTGCTAATGGCAGATGCAGGCATCTGCGCTGCTCATCTGCTGGGGGAGTTACCACAGGGCTCCTAATCTGTGGGTTTTAATTGTTTATTTATTTTTCCTCCCTGTTATGTTGCCCTCTGTGCTTCCCAGGCTCGGCACAGACTCGGCAGTGAGAATGTTTCCTGCTGTTTGGAAACTTCTCTCTTTTTAAGACTCCCTTCCCCAGACAGAGCTCCATCTCTCGCTCTTTTATCTCTTTTTTTGTGTTTTATATTTTTTCCTACCTCCTTTTGAACACAATGGGTTGCTTTTCTGGGTGCCTGATGTCTTCTGCCAGCATTCAGAAGTTGTTTTGTGGAATTTACTCGGTGTTTAAATGTTCTTTTTTTTTTTTTTTTTTGATCAAGAATCTCTTTTATTGATTATCAGAAACATTACAAACATCTAGTATGAACAAATTGTAACATGATAGTGTTTAGTTTGAACAATTAATACATTTCAGATATAATATTATACATATTTCAATGCTATTCTCCCCAATCATCTCACCCTCTCCCGGTCCCAGAGTCCAAAAGTCTGGTCTATACATCAGTGTCTCTTTTGTTGTCTCGTAAATAGGGTTATTTTTTACCATCTTTCTAAATTCCATATATATGCGTTAGTATACTGTATTTGTGTTTTTGTTTCTGGCTTACTTCACTCTGTATAATAGGCTCCAGTTCCATCCACCTCCTTAGAACTGATTCAAATGTATTCTTTTTAATGGCTGAGTAATACTCCATTGTGTATATGTACCACAGCTTGCTTATCCATTCATCTGTGGATGGACATCTAGGTTGCTTCCACGTTCTGGCTATTGCAAACAGTGCTGCTATGAACATTGGGGTACAGGTGTCTCTTTCAATTCTGGTTTTCTCAGTGTATATGCCCAGCAGTGGGATTGCTGGATCATAAGGCAGTTCTATTCGCAGTTTTTTGAGGAATCTCCATACTGTTCTCCAAAGTGGCTGTACTAGTTTGCATTCCCACCAACAGTGCAAGAGGGTTCCCTTCTCTCCGCACCCTCTCCAGCATTTATTGCTTGTAGACTTTTGGATAGCAGCCATTCTGATTGGCGTGAAATGGTATCTCATAGTGGTTTTGATTTGCATTTCTCTGATAATGAGTGATGTTGAGCATCTTTTCATGTGTTTGTTAGCCATCTGTATGTCTTCTTTGGAGAAATGTCTATTGAGTTCTTTGGCCCATTTTTTGATTGGGTCATTTATTTTTCTGGAATTGAGCTGTAGAAGTTGCTTGTATATTTTTGAGATTAGTTGTTTGTCAGTTGCTTCATTTGCTATTATTTTCTCCCATTCTGAAGGCTGTCTTTTCACCTTGCTTATAGTTTCCTTTGTTGTGCAGAAGCTTTTAAGTTTGATTAGGTCCCATTTGTTCATTTTTGATTTTATTTCCAATATTCTGGGAGGTGGGTCATGGAGGATCCTGCTGTGATGTAAGTCAGAGAGTGTTTTGCCTATGTTTTCCTCTAGGAGTTTTGTGGTTTCTGGTCTTACATTTAGCTCTTTAATCCATTTTGAGTTTATTTTTGTGTATGGTGTTAGAAAGTGTTCTAGTTTCATTCTTTTACAAGTGTTTGACCAGTTTTCCCAGCACCACTTGTTAAAGAGATTGTCTTTAATCCATTGTATATTCTTGCCGCCTTTGTCAAAGATAAGGTGACCATATGTGCGTGGATTTATCTCTGGGCTTTCTATTTTGTTCCATTGATCTATATTTCTGTCCTTGTGCCAGTACCATACTGTCTTGATGACTGTGGCTTTGTAGTAGAGCCTGAAGTCAGGCAGGTTAATTCCTCCAGTTCCGTTCTTCTTTCTCAAGATAGCTTTGGCTATTCGAGGTTTTTTGTATTTCCATACAAATTGAGAAATTATTTGTTCTAGCTCTGTGAAGAATACCGTTGGTAGCTTGAAGGGGATTGCATTGAATCTATAAATTGCTTTGGGTAGTATATTCATTTTCACTATATTGATTCTACCAATCCATGAACATGATATATTTCTCCATCTATTAGTGTCCTCTTTGATTTCTTTCACCAGTGTTTTATAGTTTTCTATATATAGGTCTTTAGATTCTTTAGGAAGATATATTCCTAAGTATTTTATTGTTTTCATTGCAATGGTGAATGGAATTGTTTCCTTAATTTCTCTTTCTATTTTCTCGTTATTAGTGTACAGGAATGCAAGGGATTTCTGTGTGTTAATTTTATATCCTGCAACTTTACCATATTCATTGATCAGTTCTAGTAATTTTCTGGTGGAATCTTTAGGGTTTTCTACGTAGAGGATCATGTCATCTGCAAATAGTGAGAGTTTTACTTCTTCTTTTCCAATTTGGATTCCTTTTATTTCTTTTTCTGCTCTGATTGCTGTGGCCAAAACTTCCAAAACTATGTTGAATAGTAATGGTGAAAGTGGGCATCCTTGTCTTGTTCCTGACTTTAGAGGAAATGCTTTCAATTTTTCACCATTGAGGATAATGTTTGCTGTGGGCTTGTCATATACAGCTTTTATTATGTTGAGGTATGTTCCTTCTATTCCTGCTTTCTGGAGAGTTTTTATCATAAATGGATGTTGAACTTTGTCAAAGGCTTTCTCTGCATCTATTGAGATAATCATATGGTTTTTATTCTTCAGTTTGTTAATGTGGTGTATTACGTTGATTGATTTGCGGATATTGAAGAATCCTTGCATTCCTGGGATAAAGCCCACTTGGTCATGATGTATGATCTTTTTAATGTGTTGTTGGATTCTGATTGCTAGAATTTTGTTAAGGATTTTTGCATCTATGTTCATCAGTGATATTGGCCTGTAGTTTTCTTTTTTTGTGGGATCTTTGTCAGGTTTTGGTATTAGGGTGATGGTGGCCTCATAGAATGAGTTTGGAAGTTTGCCTTCTTCTGCAATTTTCTGGAACAGTTTGAGTAGGATAGGTGTTAGCTCTTCTCTAAATTTTTGGTAGAATTCAGCTGTGAAGCCGTCTGGACCTGGGCTTTTGTTTGCTGGAAGATTTCTGATTACAGTTTCAATTTCTGTGCTTGTGATGGGTCTGTTAAGATTTTCTATTTCTTCCTGATCCAGTTTCGGGAAGTTGTACTTTTCTAAGAATTTGTCCATTTCTTCCACATTGTCCATTTTATTGCCATATAATTGCTGATAGTAGTCTCTTATGATCCTTTGTATTTCTGTGCTGTCTGTTGTGATCTCTCCATTTTCATTTCTAATTTTATTGATTTGATTTTTCTCCCTTTGTTTCTTGATGAGTCTGGCTAGTGGTTTGTCAATTTTATTTACCCTTTCAAAGAACCAGCTTTTGGCTTTGTTGATTTTTGCTATGGTCTCTTTTGTTTCTTTTGCATTTATTTCTGCCCTAATTTTTAGGATTTCTTTCCTTCTACTAACCTTGGGGTGCTTCATTTCTTCCTTTTCCAGTTGCTTTAGGTGTAGAGTTAGGTTATTTATTTGGCTTTTTTCTTGTTTCTTGAGGTATGCCTGTATTGCTATGAACTTTCCCCTTAGGACTGCTTTTACAGTGTCCCACAGGTTTTGGGTTGTAGTGTTTTCATTTTCATTCGTTTCTATGCAGAATTTGATTTCTTTTTTGATTTCTTCTGTGATTTGTTGGTTATTCAGGAGTGTGTTGTTCAGCCTCCATATGTTGGTCTTTTTAATAGATTTTCTCCTGTTATTGAGATTTACTCTTACTGCATTGTGGTCAGAAAAAATGCTTGGAATGATTTCAATTTTTCTGAACTTACCAAGGCTGGATTTATGGCCCAGGATGTGGTCTATCCTGGAGAAGGTTCCGTGTGCACTTGAGAAAAAGGTGAAATTCATTGTTTTGGGATGAAATGTCCTATAGATATCAATTAGTTCTAACTGGTCTATTGTATCGTTTAAAGTTTGTATTTCCTTGTTAATTTTCTGTTTAGTTGATCTATCCATTGGTGTGAGTGGGGTATTAAAGTCTCCCACTATTATTGTGTTATTGTTGATTTCTCCTTTCATTCTTGTTAGTATTTGTCTTATATATTGTGGTGCTCCTAAGTTGGGTGCATATATATTTATAATTGTTATATCTTCTTCTTGGATTGATCCTTTGATCATTAGGTAGTGACCTTCTTTGTCTCTTTTCACATCCTTTGTTTTAAAGTCTATTTTATCTGATATGAGTATTGCTACTCCTGCTTTCTTTTGGTCTCTATTTGCGTGGAAAATCTTTTTCCAGCCCTTGACTTTCAGTCTGTATGTGTCCCCTATTTTGAGGTGGGTTTCTTGTAGACAGCATATGGAGGGGTCTTGTTTTTGTATCCATTCAGCCAGTCTCTGTCTTTTGGTTGGGGCATTCAACCCATTTATATTTAAGGTAATTAATGATAAATATGATCCCGTTGCCATTTACTTTGTTGTTTTGGGTTTGAATTTATATATCCTTTTTGTGTTTTCTGTCTAGAGAATGTCCTTTAGTATTTGTTGGAGAGCTGGTTTGGTGGTGCTGAATTCTCTCAGCTTTTGCTTGTCTGTAAAGGTTTTGATTTCTCCTTCATATTTGAATGAGATCCTTGCTGGGTACAATAATCTGGGCTGTAGGTTCTTTTCTTTCATCACTTTAAGTATGTCTTGCCATTCCCTCCTGGCTTGGAGAGTTTCTATTGAAAGATCAGCTGTTATCCTTATGGGAATTCCCTTGTGTGTTATTTGTTGTTTTTCCCTTGCTGCTTTTAATATTTGTTCTTTGTGTTTGATCTTTGTTAATTTGATTAATATGTGTCTTGGGGTGTTTCGTCTTGGGTTTATCCTATTTGGGACTCTCTGGGTTTCTTGGACTTGAGTGATTATTTCCTTCCCCATTTTAGGGAAGTTTTCAACTATTATCTCCTCTAGTATCTTCTCATGGTCTTTCTTTTTGTCTTCTTCTTCTGGGACTCCTATGATTCGAATATTGTAACGTTTAATATTGTCCTGGAGGTCTCTGAGATTGTCCTCATTTCTTTTAATTCGTTTTTCTTTTTTCTCCTCTGATTCCTTTAATTCTGCCATTCTATCTTCTAATTCGCTAATTCTATCTTCTGCCTCTGTTATTCTACTATTTGTTGCCTCCAGAGTGTTTTGGATCTCATTTATTGCATTATTCATTATATATTGACTCTTTTTTATTTCTTCTAGGTCCTTGTTAAATCTTTCTTGCATCTTCTCAATGCTTTTCTCCAGGCTATTTATCCATGATTCCATTTTGCTTTCCAGATTTTGGATTAATTTGACTATCATTATTCGGAATTCTTTATCAGGTAGGTTCGCTATTTCTTCCTCTTTTGTTTGGTTTGGTGGGTAATTATCCTGTTCCTTTACCTGCTGGGAATTCTTCTGTCTTTTCATCTTGTTTAAATTGCTAAGTTTGGGGCGTCTTTACTGTATTCTGGTAGTCTGTGGAGTTCTCTTTATTGTGGCGTTTCTGCACTATATGTGGGTTTGTACCGGTGGCTTGTCGAGGTTTTTTGTTTATGGAAGCTTGTATCGGTGTTCTGGTGGGTGGAGCTGGATTTCTTTTCTCTGGGGTGCAGTGGAGTGTCTTGTAGTGAGTTATGAGATGTCTATGCTTTTGGGGTCGCTTTGTGTAGCCTGTGTATTGGAGCTCAGGCTGTGTTCTTGTTTTTCTGGAGAATTTGCTTGATATGTCTTGTTGTGGAACTTGCTGGTCTTTGTATGATGCTTGGTTTCAGAGTAGGTATGGAGGCTTTTAATGAGCTCCTGTCAATTAGTGTTTCGTGGGATCAGGGTATGGACTTAAGCCTCCTGGTTCCAGTTATTGGTCTTATTTTTACAGTAGTCTCAAAAACTTCTTCTTCTATAATGCATTCCACAACTGGACCGCTCAGAGATGTTCACGGAATTATACATAGAAGGAAAAAGGGAGGAAGGAGACAGAGGTGGTCAGGAGGATAAAAGGAGGGAGTGTGAAGGAGAGAGACAGATCTAGTCAGTAATCAGTAAAGAAAAGAAAAAAGGAAAGGAAAAAAGCAAAGGACCAAAAGGAAAAAAGAAAAAAACAAAAAAACAAAACAGGGTCGCAAAAGTTATATCTAAACGTGGAGATTAAAGAAGTACTAGAGGATAAAAAAAAAAAAAAAATAAAAGAAACAAAACAAACAACAAAAAAAAAAAATTAAAAGGAAAAAAAAATTTTTGTTTTCCTTTTTCCAATTAAAAAATAATAAAAATTTAAAATATATATATATATATTAAAAAAAGAAAAGAAAAAAAAAGGAAATAATGATGGTAAAAATAGTAACAATATATATAAGAGTTTCTCTATTATTGTTGTGGGTTCAGTTCATTTTCAGCTAGTTCCTTGTTCCGGCTTAAATTTCTCAAGATCTATAGGTCCCTTTCTCTGTGGTTGGTCTGTATAGTTCTTTGTTCTGTGCACGGTTCGGCGGTGTTCTGGGCCAAGGCCCGCCACTCGTGTGGTCGGCGCTGCACAATCTGGATTGCCGGCCCAAACTACTCCAGTTAGGCAGCACTCCAGACAATCAGGCGAACGAAGTCTGCGCTGAGGCCCGCAGAGGGGGAGGGGCCGGCGACGGGAATGGCGGGCGGGCGGGTGGGGGGAGGGGATGGGGTGGCCCTCGTGGGAGCCGCCGGCACAGCCGGCGGGGGCACGCCTGCGCGGGAGTGGCCGGCGGGGGAGCGTCCAGTGGGGGAGAGCCCCGTGGGGGAGCGTCCCTCTGGGGAGCGCCGGCAGGGGAGCGTCCCGCGTGGGAACGGCCAAGGCGTCTCCCTGCCCAGCCCCGGCTCCCCAATGGCAGATGCGGGCGTTTGCAGCGGTGCTTTTCCGCTGCGGAAGTTACCGCAGGGCCCGCAGTCTGTGGGTTCTAATTGCTCAACTGTTCTCCTCCCTGTTATGATAGTCTCCGTGTTTCCCAGGTTCGGCGCAGATTCCGCAGGGAGAGTGTTTCCTGGTGTTTGGAAACTTCTCTTTTTAAGACTCCCTTCCCCGGACAGAGGTCCGCCCCTCCCTCTTTGTCTCTCTCTGGCTTCTATATTCTTTCCTACCTCCTTTAGAAGGCAGTGAGTTGCTTTTCTGGGTGTCCGACGTCCTCCGCCAGCACTCCGAAGCTGTTTGTGGTATTTACTCGGCGCCCAGATGTCCCATTGATGAATTTGTGGAGGAGAAAGCGTATTCCCCGTCCTAATCCTCCGCCATCTTAACCGGGAGTCTATAAATTTTTTTTTGATTATTTTGTGGGGGAGAAAGTTTTCCCCTCCCTTATTCCTCCCCCTTCTTACCTCCCCCCCCCTTTTTTAAATTTTTAAAAAAGGCTGGGGTTAAAAAAAAAAAGGAAAGGGCACCCCACTCCAGTACTCTCGCCATGGAAAATCCCATGGACAGAGGAGCATGGTAGGCTGCAGTCCATGGGGTCGCTAAGAGTCAGACACAACTGAGCGACTTCACTTTCATTTTTCACTTTCATGCATTGGAGAAAGAAATGGCAACCCACTCCAGCGTTCTTGCCTGAAGAATCCCAGGGACGGGGGAGCCTGGTGGGCTGCCGTCTCTGGGGTCACACAGAGTCAGACATGACTGAAGCGACTTAGCAGTAGCAGTAGCAGCAATGGTTATCAACCAAATCATGACATTCTTAATTTAATCATCAGTTCTCATGAGCTAGTGCAGGTAGCTTCAGCACACCACTGATTCTAGAGCATCATATAAAAAAGCTGCAGGAAAGCCATGAGAAAGCCAACAGAAGGAAGTTTCTCTTACAGGGCACCTATCATCACTCTAACCTCACAGGCCTTTATGCTTTGTGACCACGTTCTGTGTAGAAGTGAAAATACAGCACTAAGGCATTTCAGGATTATCTGGGCCAAATACTTTCTGGACATAAAATCTGTTCCCACTTACACTTTACCTACTTACACTACATATACTGGACACTTAGAAAACCACTGCTCATGTAAAGTCTCTTTTTGTTTTCATTTGTTCGCTTTTGTTTCTGTTTTGTCTTCTCCTTTGTTAGAAATCTGAGAAGCAGTAACATGGCAAAGTGTACACAAATTGAGGGAAACGGCAATGATACCATAAATTGAAATTGTGGTTAGTACCCAGGAGCTGGCTTTTTCCCCATCTATGAGCAGCAGCTCAACAACCACGGTGACTCACTACCCAACAGGATGGACCCAAAGCTGAAAGAGCTGGAAGAAATGGTTCCGGAAGAAAAACAGGCCACCTCTGTTTACATTTTTTCTGCCCAGACTTTCTAGACATGTCAAAAGACCCATAAAGATACCCCTCAAAATAATCTGCTACCAGCAATATTTCAATATTGATTGTAAATCAATATTTCAATATGAAAAATAAGTATTTAATTTTCAAACAACAGTATCCACCAAGCAAAATATTGGGATCTCTTTCAGACAAGCCCTAAAAGATCAGATTCTGTTCCACTTACCAATATTCATACGTTCAGCTTGTTCATTAATGTATTTCACCTTTTCAGTGTAAATGTTTTTATAACCATTTATAAATGAGAGGTAAGATTTGGGAGTCACGTGTGCTCTTCGGCGGTATCTGAGAGTAGAACAGAAAAAATAGACCCTCAGGTGAGGCAGCAGGAATACTCTATCTCTAACTGATTCTTTGACTTGACCCTTATTGCCATTCTGGGCTTCTGTTTCCTCTTCTGGAAAACTGAGAAAAGAATCACTGTCCTACATCTGCTAGGATTTTGTGAAGATCAAAAAATAAAACAGCATATGTAAACACACTTTGTAAACTTTAATATTCTATACAGATATTAGGGATAAGTGGTTGAAATGAATTTGTGCCAAGATCTGTTTTCATTCGCCAGATATTTGCTACACGCCTCTTCCCCACTAGAAATCCAGATGGGTGGGCTTACAAAGGTTAAAGCCAATCTCTTCCCTGAATTTCTGGATTATCCTTGAAATCAAGGCACACTTGATTCAAACATCCAACTCACTATGGTTTCAGTATAATAATTATATTTAACAATAGAAACAAGTAAAAGGAAAAATTTTTAAACAGGAGAAACTCAAGTCAAAGAAGAGATCTTCACATACTATAAATTTATACTTTCATATCACATTAAGTTTATTTTATATTAAATTTTTACTTTTGGAGTTCTGAACATTAAAAAGCATTTTTAAGGACTCTGGCATATATGTGACTATTAGTAAAACATTATATAAATATCTTTTAAATATCTTTTTTTATGCAGGCCATTTTTAAAGTCTTTTATTGAATTTGTTACAACTCTGCTTCTGTTTCTGGCTGCAAGGCATATGGGATCTTTATTAGCTACCTGATCAGGGATTGAACCAGCACCTCCTACATTGGAAGGCAAAATCTTAACCACTGGACTTCCAGGGAAATCCCATATTATGCATGTATATTGCATTCAGAATAAACTTCTACAATAAGAGGATAAGAAAACTTAGAAAAATACAGCAAATTTTCTAAACTAAAGACATGGGTTTTTACAGCTGCACAAAGGTAAAATCTTCTCTTCACAAGTTGATAGCAGTTGAGGTAGAGTTCAAGTTAAGCAGAAAGAAAATCTTCCCAACAAAGAGAATTAATATACACAGATTTACCAAGAGAATCTGGGAGATTATCTATAACTATTTAAGAGGATGGTCCATGTACAGTTTTAAGTAAAGAAAACGACACAGGATAGACAAGTTTTTGTGAGATAGGATCCTCTACCCCTAGGAAAATCAATTAAGTGCTACCCAGACTCTCACAGAGTCGGACACGACTGAAGCGACTTGGCAGCAGCAGCAGCAGCAGCAGACTCTCCATCTTGTCCCATCACTTCATGGCAAATAGATGGGGAAACAATGGAAACAGTGACAGACTATTTTCTTGGGCTCTAAAATCACTGCAGATGGTGACTTCAGCCATGAAATTAAAAGATTCTTGCTCCTTGGAAGAAAAGCTATGATCAACCTAGACAGCATATTAAAAAGCAGAGACATTACTTTGATAACAAAGGTCCGTCTAGTCAAAGCTATGGTTTTTTGCAGCAGTCATGTATTGATGTGAGAGTTGGACTATAAAGAAAGCTGAGGGCCGAAGAATTGATGCTCTTGAACTATGGTGTTGGAGAAGACTCTTGAGAGTCCCTTGGACTGCAAGGAGATCCAACCAGTCAATCTTAAAGGAAATTAGTCCTGAATACTCATTGGAAGGACTGATGCTGAAGTTGAAGCTCCAATACTTTGGCCACCTGATGCGAAGAACTGACTTCTTAGAAAAGACTCTGATGCTGGGAAAGATTGAAGGCAGGAAGAGAAGGGGATGACAGAGGATGAGATGGTTGCATGGCATCACTGACTCAATGGACAAGAGTTTGAGTAAGCTCCGGGAGTTGGTGATGGACAGGGAGACCTGGTGTGCATCCATGGGGTCGCAAAGAGTTGGACACAATTGAGCGACTGAACTGAAGACTCTCTACGCAGAAAAACAGGCCTAGTCTTTCTGGGAGGTAATTGAAGAAAGTAGGGAGAATTACTAGACCATTCAGGTATGACCTAAATCAAATCCCTTATGATTATACAGTGGAAGTGAGAAATAGATTTAAGGGCCTAGATCTGATAAATAGAGTGCCTGATGAACTATGGAATGAGGTTCGTGACATTGTACAGGAGATAGGGATCAAGACCATCCCCATGGAAAAGAAATGCAAAAAAGCAAAATGGCTGTCTGGGGAGGCCTTACAAATAGCTGTTAAAAGAAGAGAAGCGAAAAGCAAAGGAGAAAAGGAAAGATATAAACATCTAAATGCAGAGTTCCAAAGAATAGCAAGAAGAGATAAGAAAGCCTTCTTCAGTGATCAATGCAAAGAAATAGAGGAAAACAACAGAATGGGAAAGACTAGGGATCTCTTCAAGAAAATCAGAGATATCAAAGGAACATTTCATGCTAAGATGGGCACAATAAAGGACAGAGATGGTGTGGACCTAACAGAAGCAGAAGATATTAAGAGGTGGCAAGAATACACAGAAGAACTGTACAAAAAAGAGCTTCAAGACCTAGATAATCATGATGATGTGATCACTGACCTAGAGCCAGACATCTTGGAATGTGAAGTCAAGTGGGCCTTAGAAAGCATCACTACGAACAAAGCTAGTGGAGGTGATGGAATTCCAGTGGAGCTATTCCAAGTCCTGAAAGATGATGCTGTAAAAGTGCTGCACTCAATATGCCAGCAAATTTGGAAAACTCAGCAGTGGCCACAAGATTGGAAAAGGTCAGTTTTCATCCCAATCCCAAAGAAAGGCAATGCCAAGGAGTGCTCAAACTACCGAACAATTGCACTCATCTCACACGCTAGTAAAGTAATGCTCAAAATTCTCCAAGCCAGGCTTCAGCAATATGTGAACCGTAAACTTCCTGATGTTCAAGCTGGTTTTAGAAAAGGCAGAGGAACCAGAGATCAAATTGCCAACATCCGCTGGATCATGGAAAAAGCAAGGGAGTTCCAGAAAAACATCTATTTCTGCTTTGTTGACTATGCCAAAGCCTTTGACTGTGTGGATCACAATAAACTATGGAAAATTCTGAAAGAGATGGGAATACCAGACCACCTGATCTGCCTCTTAAGAAATCTGTATGCAGGTCAGGAAGCAACAGTTAGAACTGGTCATGGAACAACAGACTGGTTCCAAATAGGAAAAGGAGTACGTCAAGGCTGCATATTGTCACCATGTTTATTTAACTTGTATGCAGAGTACATCATGAGAAATGCTGGACTGGAAGAAACACAAGTTGGAATCAAGATTGCCGGGAGAACTATCAATAACCTCAGATATGCAGATGACATCACTCTTATGGCAGAAAGTGAAGAGGGGCTAAAAAGCCTCTTGATGAAAGTGAAAGTGGAGAGTGAAAAGGTTGGCTTAAAGCTCAACATTCAGAAAACGAAGATCATGGCATCTGGTCCCATCACTGCATGCGAAATAGATGGGGAAACAGTGGAAACAGTGTCAGACTTTGTTTTTCTGGGCTCCAAAATCACTGCAGATGGTGACTGCAGCCATGAAATTAAAAGACGCTTAGTCCTTGGAAGGAAAGTTATGACCAACCTAGATAGCATATTCAAAAGCAGAGACATTACTTTACCAACAAAGGTTCGCCTAGTCAAGGCTATGGTCTTTCCTGTGGTCATGTATGGATGTGAGAGCTGGACTGTGAAGAAGGCTGAGCACCGAAGAATTGATGCTTTTAAACTGTGGTGTTGGAGAAGACTCTTGAGAGTCCCTTGGACTGCAAGGAGATCCAACCAGTCCATTCTGAAGGAGATCAATCCTGGAATTTCTTTAGAAGGAATGATGCTAAAGCTGAAACTCCAGTATTTTGGCCACCTCATGCGAAGAGTTGACTCATTGGAGAAGACTCTGATGCTGGGAGGGATTGAGGGCAGGAGGAGAAGGGGACGACAGAGGATGAGATGGCTGGATGGCATCACTGACTTGATGGGTGTGAGTCTGGGTGACCTCCGGGAGCTGGTGATGGACAGGGAGGCCTGGCGTGCTGCGGTTCATGGGGTCGCAAAGAGTCGGACACGACTGAGCGACTGATCTGATCTGATCTGTACCCCCTGAAGCTCATCCAGGAACCCTAAGGAAGAAGTGCTCTGTTACAGAAACCATGTTGGCCACCTTTATTTATAGCAATCATACCAGTGACTATCACGCTTTGGAAAAAACTGCTGTATTCTTGAACTGTCAACACAAGCTTTCACATCATGAACACCATTTCTGCTTTTAGGGACTGGACTCTTCTACTGTCAATTAAACTTTAGTTTCATAATTATTTGTCATGAAAACACGGACAAGATTATGTGATGCATATACATGATCCTTTAGCATAAGGCAATAATGAAATTTTAGGACAGTGGACTTCTTTAACCAAATAAATAATGAACTTGAATAAGAAACAAATTTTAAAGAGTTTATAATTAATTCTTTTAAGTCATTTCCAAAACATAAATTAAGCAAGTGAAATAAAATAATTCATTAAGTATCTGTTACTTTGAAGCCCAGAGGGAAAGGGGTAGTTAAAAGGATGGACGCTAATTAATTTTAAAATCTCAATTATTTGTCATCATTTTAATACATAATCACTAGAAAATCAAAGCAAGGGAAAAATCTAAGTGCAGCTGGGATTTCGAGCTCAATCACTGACGAGTGTCTTACTGGATGTTACATTTTATTCCTCTTCGGAGTGAACCGTGTGTTTCTGTAGCTGTCATGCTTATGCATCATCACTTACCTTTGGAAATAACTTTCACAGCTCTCTGAAACCATGTCATGAAAGAGGCCCATTGTTTCTACAACTTGTCTTTTGGTGTCACTAGAGCAGACAATACTATAGCCTGAAACGAAATAGGAGGCCACAGCAACCAGCGCCTCCCTGGGCCAACGACTGAACCAGTCCATGGTGCAGCCCGATATCAAGCCAGGAAATTTCAAAGAGCGGGCACGGAACTTCTCACCAACCTAGCGACAGAAATGTCAAAAAGCATTATAAATAGAAAAAAAAAAAGCATTATATATATAAGAAAACACAGAGGGATTATAAGTCAGGCAGAGAGACCTTTTTATACTCTGAGCCAATAGCCTGACATGACAAATTATTTTAGAAATCTTCTTAGACTGCATGAATATGTAAATCAAGTGTCCAGGTGCAAGGAGGTAATAGTTCCACACTCTTTCCTTTCCTAAGACTCGATCGGCTCAATTCTAGGAGCTCCCATGTAAGAAGACACTGACACCTTCTTTGCCATGTGCTCTACAAATACACAATGGGATATTACTCAGTCATAAAAAGGAATGAATTTGAGTCAGTTGTAGTGAAGTACATGAATCTACAGCCTGTTATACAGAGGGAAGTAAGTCAGAAAGAGAAAAACAAATATTGTGTATTAACACATATATAAGAACCTAGATAAACAGTACTGATGAACCGATTCACAAGGAAGAAACAGAGATGCAGACATAGAGAATGGACTTATGGACACATGAGAGAAGGGAGAGTAGGATGAACCGAGAAAGTAGCAGTGACATATATACACCATGATGCAAAAGAGACCACCAGTGGGAAGCTGCTGCACAACGCAGGCAGCCCCGCCCGGTGCTCTGTGACGGCCTAGATGGGCAGGACAGGAGGTGGGTGGGAGGCTCAAAAGGGATTCTTAAGCAAAAAAAAAAAAAAAAACTAAATTTGATAGTTAAAAATTTTAAAGAAAAATTTAAACAATCTGACATTCAAAATCTGTTCCAATAAAGGAAAAATGGATGGAAAAAAAAGGAAACTGACAAACCACATTTCTACAGAGAGACAACCAGGACAGTGAAAGGCCTGGAACCAGGGCAAGTGAGATCTGCAGAAGGAATGGGAGGTGTTTGGTCTAAAAAAGAAATGACTTAGGGAGTCTGCAGAAACTTTCCCCAAGTATCTGAAGAGCTGAATGCAGGAGAGGGATTGGATTCACTTTACAGGACAAACGAAATCATAGGCTGCCATCTATGGGGTTGCACAGAGTCAGACACGACCGAAGTGATTTAGCCGCAGCAGCATTAATTTCACAGAAGGTGAAGAGTCAGAGACAAAATCCCACAGTTTGTAAAGAAGACCTTTCTGGCTATTAGACTACCTAAAAATTAAGCAAGATGCCTTAAAGTGAGCCACCTCCCACACCCCCAAGAGCAGAACTGCCCAATAGAATTTTCTATGATGATGGAAAGGATCTATGTGTGTGCTTCCCATAGTAATCCCTAGCCATGTGCAGCTATTGAATATTTGAAATGAAGCTAGTGGGACTGAGAAATTGGATTTTAATTTTTACTTAATTTTAACTGATCAAAAATCAAATGGCCACACATGGCTAATAGTTACAATCCTGGATAGCACAGTGAGTGAGAGGCATTCAAACCTACATCACGGACATTCTAGATGATATGACTATGTTGGAGCTCAAGCTGCTGCTGCTGCTGCTAAGTCACTTCAGTCATGTCCGACTCTGTGCGACCCCATAGACAGAAGCTCACCAGGCTCCCCCGTCCCTGGGATTCTCCAGGCAAGAACACTGGAGTGGGTTGCCATTGCCTTCTCCAATGCATGAAAGTGAAAGTGAAGTCGCTCAGTCGTGTCCGACTCTTAGCGACCCCATAGACTGGAGCCTACCAGGATCCTCCGTCCGTGGGATTTTCCAGGCAAAAGTACTGGGGTGGGGCGCCATTGCCTTCCCCGGAGCTCAAGCTAGACAAGACTATCACCAAATCCCTTAAAATCAAATAATTTCTGTCTCTAGGTAATCAAAGTTGTAGGATATGCAATAATTGCTAATGAGTACACTGAATTTTTTTTCACTCTTTAGTATGATTTTGGTCAGTGGAGATTGGTGGTAGTAAAGAAGTAACAAGTGTTCATTTCTGAGCAAATCAGAGAAGGCGAACTAAGTACATTCAAGGAAGTAACTCCTCCTACGTAGAAACAACTAAAGGAAAAACTCACTGGAGAAAAGCAGAGCACGACGTGCAAGTTCTTCCTGGATCGTGAAATGAAGTACTCGTACAGATTATCGAAGGTGGGAGGATGGCGAGGGAGCTCCTTTTCATGACCGATATCAGCCCTTGCGTGATTTCGTCCATTTCGTCCCGTGCAAACAAATTGGAGATCTTTGAGGAACAGGCAAGAAAGGCTTCAGGATTCTGAGAGTTTCCCACAGCCAACGCACTGCCAAAGTCTGGTGCTTCCCCATGCCCCCCACCACGACGTGTCATTTCTTCTCGTATGTTTTCCTGCATCTCTACAGTCAAATCCCTAGTTTGCCAGAAATTACAAGAGCGCAACTTTTTATTTAGCAGCTTAATCAGGAGCAAATTAAGTTTCCTTTTGCTCAAATAGTCATTACCAAAAAGCCATCTTGTTTACCATTCCAGTCACCACTTTAAATGTCCAGTGATGCCTTCCATTCTGATTCACAGTCAGTCTCAACTGTGGGTCCAAAATAGTTAACTAGAGCGTGCATCAGGAAGCACCCATACACATCACTGTGAAGGGAAGAGTTCATACGCAAGGTGGGCTTGCGGGGCTGGCCTCTGCCTGGCATCTGAGAAATAGGCTTTTGGAAGGAATCCTCCATTACTAATCGATAAGGCTGTTCCACAGTACCTACTATTTATAAAAACATTGGGATATATGGTGATAAATTAGCGTCAAGCTAAAGATTTAAGAGACAAATAAGGAACCATACATAAAATGGAAGAAAACATAAAATATCTGGAGGTAAGCAGCATTAATTTCACAGAAACTTCAAAAAAATCTATTGAACCTCATGTGTTAATCATTTCTAAAATGAAAAACATGTCCCAAATGGCTTCACTTCTTTTTTTAATAATTGTTATTTATTTATTTGGCTGTGCCAGCTCTTAGTTGCAGCCATCCAGGATCTTTGCTGCAGCATGAAAACCCCTAGTTGCAGCATGTGGTACCTACTTCCCTGACTAGGGATTGAGCCTGGGTGCCCTGCGTTGAGAGCTCAGAGGCTTAGAGTCACTGGACAACCACGGAAGTCCCCAAATACCTCACTTCTAAAAAACTGCTGCTTTCTCTATTCAGATTTACATTTTTTAAATTTTTATTTTTATTTAACTTTACAATATTGTATTGGTTTTGCCATATATCAACATGAATCTGTCACAGGTGCATTTTTAAAATATAACTTCTTTCTCTACTTTGGAGACATACCTCCCCTGAAGATAGCAGGTTGTTGAGATATTCTAGAAATGCCTCATCTTTTATTTCGTTGTCAGTAAAGATAAAAGTGATGCCTTTGCCATCAGCACCAGCAACTTTGTACAAGCCTTTTAAATCATCTGTGAGATTACTCACATTATAAGACCTAAGAAGAGAAGGAGCAGAAAGCTTTAAACGAAAATATAGTCTTCATTTATCTCAAAACACAATACAATCCATGATAATTAGAGTATAATCTGCACCTGCTCCAATAGATTCTAAGTTAATAGTGCCTGCTAGAAAACACAGAGCTAAACAGATGTGCATTACCACTCTAAATAAATAGGTTTTATTTAGCTTGAGAAGTTAGTGCGGAACTTACCAGAAGTGACTCAGAAAGAATAACTGAGAACAAGGAAAAGAACTTTTATTCCCTACAATCCAACAGTCCTCAGCCAACAGATGTTTTTTGCCTAAAGTGAATATATATGCAATATTTAAAACTAATCAGATATTTGGATGAGCTTAGATTGGTAAGAAGGTATAGATAAATTATAAGTAAAATTAGTGATAAATTACATATAATGGTAATTTGCACATCTCACTAAGCAGCTGAACTCAGAGATGCATTATGCAATGTGATATAAATAATAGAAATGTTATAATTATGTGGTCACAGATTCTAAAGAGAGATGAGCTTGGTCTCTGTTTTTCTTGTTTAACCTGTTTCCTACTAAACGCATGTGCTACCAGAAGTGATATGATGTGTAAAATCAAAGCAGTGTGGCATGTAAATCCTTTCTTAAGTGTGGCATGTAAATCCTCATGGGTAGATGCCAATGAAAGGGATTATAAAGAAGTCCTTATTTGAAGGAGGTTTCACAGTGCAAGTAATAGGGAGTTCTGTGTAATTCATAGGGTCTAATGGAAAGACTACTGACATTAAAACCAGGAAGACCAGAGTTCAGATCCCTGCCCTGCAGTTTTATAAAAGTTCCTTCATGTTTTACAGCTTGTTTCCTCATCTGAAAAATGAAGATAATTACAAATTTGTAAAGGTTGTTACGGGCATTGAGATGATGTAGCTTAACTACATGTATAAATAGCTTATTTTTATTTTTTTAACCTTTTTATTTTTATTGGCATATAGCCAATTAACAACACCGTGACAGTTTCATATGGACAGCAAAGGGACTCACACATACATATACATGTATCCATTCTCCCCCAAACTCCCCTCTCCTCCAGGCTGCCACATAGCATTGAGCAGAGTTCCCTATGCTATACAGTAGGTCCTTGCTGGTTATCCATTTTAATCATAGCAGTGTTCATAGCATATTCATCCGCATCTCCCTAACTATCCCTTCCTCCCATTCTTCCCCCTGGCAACCGTAAGTTCATTCTGTGAGTCTGTAAGTCTGTTTTGTAAATAAGTTCATCTGTATCATTTCTTTTTAGATTTTGCATATAAGAGATGTCATAGCTTACTTTTAAATTAGGAGAGGAAGTGAAGCCCTTCTGGGTGGAATTATAGTTAATCTTGTAGACCTCAGCAAAAGGAATACTATCAAAAAGAGACGATATATCCCCTCAAAATAATTGCCAAGGGGGAGAACTCATTAAAGAGGGAAACGGGTAAGTTGGTTTGCTAAGAAGCAGCTGCACCTGTGAGAGTGACATAGTCCGCATCCTTACTCTGAAGTGCCCGGTGTTATTAGAGCAACCCTCTCACTGACCACTCAAGGAAGTCACAAAGCCATTTTGCTCATTTTTTAAAATTAAGCAGACTGTTAGGCATTGCTTTTACAATATACAGACATGGTCACAGCACACCCTCTCTAGGTCCAGATCCCTCTCGCTGCTTTCTTTCATAGCTAAGCCTCTTGAGGAGTTTTAAGATTTGTTTATATTTGCTTCTTCCTTCCTTAAAGCAATGTGGCTTCTGCCCCCATCTGATCCACTCAAAGGTCAGTCGGCACTCTTCATGCTTTAATCTCATTTTTAGGCTAATTCTCTGCCTACCGGGTTTCTGAAAACCACGTCAGGTTTCCTCCTCTGCCTGGCCTCTTCTCCTCACTCCCCCTGCATTGTTATACCCACCACTTCTATCTCGAGGAGTATACTCAGACATGTGCAAGAATATTCATAACAGCTGTATCTGCAAAACAAAAAGCCCGCAAACGTTTATCAATAGTACGATGGACAAGCTAACCGTGGCAATATGTGATAAAAGGGAAGGCTCCCCAGCAATGAAAATGAATAAACAACTGCTGCACGCAGCAGCATGGATGGCTCTCACGAACACCGTGCAAGCACAAAAACTGGGCACTAAAGAGTAAACCCGTATGATTTGACTGACACAAAGCTAAAAAATAGGCCAAATAAAGCAGTGGGCTTAGAAGTTAGAATCTTGTTCCCCTTAGGAGGGTAGTGACTGGGACGAGACCCAAGGTGTACTTCTGGGTGCCAGTGATGCTTTATTTCTTTATCTGTGAACTAACTACATAGGTGTACTTACTTTTTGACACCCATGATTTGTGAACATTTTTTTAAATGTATATTACCCTGAAATAAAAACGTTTACTTGAAAAAGAAATACAGTAAATTGTTGTAATCTTTTTTATTTTTGTTTATTTGGCTATGCCCAGCAGCATGCAGGATCTCAGTTTCCTGACCAGGGATCAAACTGTTGCCCCCAGCAGTAGAAACATGGAGTCTTAACCACTGAACCTCCAGATAAATCCTACTGTAATTTTTTTTTTGTTTCATTTTTTAGTTGGAGGAAAATTGCTTTACAATGTTGTGTTGCTTTCTGCCATCAGTTCAGTTCAGTTCAGTCACTCAGTCGTGTCCGACTCTTTGCGACCCCATGAATCGCAGCACGCCAGGCCTCCCTGTCCATCACCAACTCCCGGAGGTCACTCAGACTCACATCCATCCAGTCAGTGATGCCATCCAGCCATCTCATCCTCTGTCGTCCCCTTCTCCTCCTGCCCCCAATCCCTCCCAGCATCAGTGTCTTTTCCAATGAGTGAACTCTTTGCATGAGATGGCCAAAGTACTGGAGTTTCAGCTTTAGCATCATTCCTTCCAAAGAAATCCCAGGGCTGATCTCCTTTAGAATGGACTGGTTGGATCTCCTTGCTGTCCAAGGGACTCTCAAGAGTCGTCTCCAACACCACAGTTCAAAAGCATCAATTCTTCGGTGCTCAGCTTTCTTCACATACAACGACGCAAATCAGTCATAATTATATATGTAATTTTTTTTAAGCAAACATTTCACTCCAGTGAAATCAACAATAGAGAAAAAAACATATTGGCGTGTTTCATTTTGTCTTACCTGGTTAACGTTATCTGGAATATTTGATATCCAGCTATAAAAGAGGCCAATCTTGAAAGACTTTGTTTTCCTGAACCACCGACACCCACAAGCAACGCATTTCCACATGATGTTCGGATTATTCGTGAAATCTGTTTTGAAATAAAATAGTATATATTTGAAAATAGAATTCAGCTGTTTACATCTGCTTGCAATAAATGGGTCCAAGGTTTGACCACATGCTTCGAGACTACATTAGACTTTTTCATTTAATGTAAAAGGGTTCATATTGATTTATTCAATTCCAGTTTTTTCATTGCCCATCTATATTTACATCGTGAAAAAGAGTGCAAATTGGCTTTCCTATCTCCTATTTTAAAATTATTTTCTCTCTGTGTGTGTAATTTTATTATTTTCAGGCTCAACGGGTAATGGAACTGCTCTTCCCAATCTGCAGGGAGCAGTTTAGAACTGTTTGCTTATTATCATCAGTCTAACACACTGACTTAAGCAGAAAACAAATGCTACTTAGCTCTCTACCATATCTCTGCCAGTGAAAAGTTTTTAAAAGTATCAAAATTCTATTTACAATGGAGTCATAGAAACATCTGTAGAAAAAACTTAGGGAAACAGCCTTTAGCCTTGTGTTGCTTTTCTAAGGAGATTCCCTCACAGAGAGGATAAGGCCCAAACTGTGGTTTCAATCTTATGCAGGTCAGTTGGACACATTACTAAAAAGGTCTCTTTTACATTAATACCACTGATTAGAAGAAAATCTAGATAGATCATTAAATTCATTTATCACCACAACAAAGAATTATTTAAAATTCAAGTTTTACAGGGGGCAGACACCTTGATATGTGTCAAACCTACTATTATATTTTAAAGACATTAATCACGTATGTGGCTTTGCACCTAGAACAGGGTACCAGGCCCCTAAGACCAAGCCACTGGGGGTACTCAATAATGATTTGTTGGGACTTCCCTGGTGGTCTAGTGGTTGGGAATCTGCCTTGCAATGCAAGGAATTCAGGTTCAATCCCTGGTCTGGAAACTAAGATCCCATATGCTTCAGAACAACTAAGCCCATGCACCACAACCAGGGCGTCCATGTGCCACAACCAAGAGCCAACATGGCCTAAATAAGTAAACATTTTTAAAAATAATAATTATTAATTGTTGAATAAATGAATGTAAATTTACCAATTTTGCAGAAGACGATTCTATAATAAATACAGAGTTAACTGTCTCTTTATGAAACCTTCCTATTCCAATTTGTTGGAGAAACAAAGTCCTTTTTTTTATCTATAAATTACCTAGTCAAACACTCCTTCCTGCAGCCTATCACACCTGGATCCAAGCCATACTCCTTTTGGGTGATGCCTCCAGGTGGTTCCTATTTTTATCAGCCCTGTATACCCACATTTCCCTTTTCCCATAGTCTGTAAGTCAATCATGAAATCGACATTTTTAAACACATCAACTTTTCCTCCATGGGCAACAGGATTTCCATTACACCAAAACATAGTTTGAGGGAATATTTTTTTCATAGGGTTCTCCAGCTTACTGTCTAAAAAGGTAACACTCTTTGACTCAGCGAGTCGAATACAGACCCATCAGTTGGCCCTTGAAAAAATCTGCTGTCCTATTGCTGCTACTGCTGCTAAGTCGCTTCAGTCATGTCCGACTCTGTGTGACCCTATAGACGGCAGCCCACCAGGCTCCCCCGTCCCTGGGATTCTCCAGGCAAGAACACTGGAGTGGGTTGCCATTGCCTTCTCCAGTGCGTGAAAGTGAAGTTGCTCAGTCGTGTCCGACTCTTCGCGACCCCATGGACTGCAGCCTACCAGGCTCCTCCACCCATGGGATTTTCCAGGCAAGAGTACTGGAGTGGGGTGCCATTGCCTTCTCCGCTGCTGTCCTATAGATGGACTCAAATAAGGGGCTCCTGATTAAGCCTCTGTTTTGTGAGAGAGTAAACTGACTTAACCTATAGACTCTCTTCTATTAACTATCAGATACTATATATGCATTCTCTAAAAAAGTTTATCTGTGAAATTCACTAAGCTTTCACATTATCTATTTATATCCGTAAACAAACAACAGTGAGAACCTTAATAAGATGAGTCATTGCATCTTTAAAAAACACCAGATCAAGAGATGTTCCTCTAATGATTTCATTGAACTGTCTCTGGTAAAACTGGAGTTTTTCAGACAGAAATTCAAAGGATGGTACCTAAGAGTGGGGAGAGAGAAAAGTAATATTTAAGATCCAAAATTCAGGAATGCTGTAATTGTAAAGATATTCACAGGTAATTCTTAAAAAAAAAGTCAGACCTAATGGATTTCCAAAAATTTGTCATGAACGAATTGACTTTTAGTTATTTCCATTTTCAGATCCTGAAACCTAACTGATTGGTTTCCAATATGAAATTATTCTTGACCTTTTCCTTTAGGAATCCCAACACCAACTACTATCCATGTTAATTAAGGCTGTAATATAACAAATGTATTTCTGTTTTTATTTGCTTCTTAACAGTGCTTATGGAGCTTTAAAATACATAGAAATTTTACGTTGTTTATGTAGTCAAATTATTCTGAAATCAATATTCACTTATTTCTTTTGCAAATGGTTGCTCCCCATTTAATTCTTTGACCAACATGCATTTCAAAATTACTCTACATGACCCTGTTTAAAAAAAAATCTCTCTGGAGTCTTGTTTCAAGCATCGTTAAATCTATATATTAACTTATGAAAAACAATGTGTTGCCATTTAACCAAGTGAAGTTTTATCACATTTATTCCTAGATATTTTACATATTTATTGCTAACTGAATGAAATACTTTTATGTTGTATTTCCTATCTTGGGATTATTGGCAAGAGATGGCAATCCTTTTTCTATAAAGGGCAAGATAGTAAATATTTTAGACTTTGTGGCCCATATGGTCATTCAACTCCACCTTTGTAGTACAAAAGCAGTCATAGACAATATAGAAACAAATGGGCTTGGCTGTGTTCCAATACAGCTTTACTTGTGAACAACGAAATTTGAATTCAGTGTAATTTTCATGTGTCATACAATATTATTATTCTTTGATTTTTTTGTCTACCCATTTAAAAATGCAAAATCCTTCTTAGCTCACAAATCTGACAAAAAGAGGCAGTAGGCTGGATTTGGCCCATTGGCTAATATAGAGGATATTTATTCAGTTATAGATTTATATCACACTTGGTCATATAACTTAACTCTCGGTAGTTGGAACTGATTTTTAAAAATCTCTTGTAAGCAGAAAGAAAAACACCAATAAAGTATACTAACGCATATATATGGAATTTAGAAAGATGGTAACAATAACCCTGTATACGAGACAGCAGGGGAGACACTGATGTATAGAACAGTCTTTTGGACTCTGTGGGAGAGGGAAAAGGTGGGATGATTTGGGAGAATGGCATTGAAACATGTATAATATCATATATGAAACGAGTTGCCAGTCCAGGTTCGATGCACGATACTGGATACTTGGGGCTGGTGCACTGGGATGACCCAGAGGGATGGTAGGGGGAGGGAGGTGGGAAGAGGGTTCAGGATGGGGAACACATGTATACCTGTGGCGGATTAATTTTGATATATGGCAAAACCAATACAATATTGTAAAGTTAAAAAATTAAATTAAATTAAAAAATAAAATAAAAAATAAAAATCTCTTGGACTATATTAAGAGATAATCATATCTGTCAGTAATAACTTTTACTTTTTCCAATCTGATAATTACATCTATTTTCTTCTTGTCACTTTGTTGCACTGCCTAGAACTTTCAAAACAATATTAAGTAATCGAGATAACTGTACTCATACTTGTCTTATACCTGACTTTAATGGGACGGCTGCTAAATTTCTTTGAAATAAACATTTCACTTGGTGTATGATGACATGAAAAACAACATATAACTATTATAGAAGTTATGATAACTCCAAAGTGGGACTCCAGTGCAGGGAGAAATATCTAGCTAGACAAGTGATCGAAAAAGCTTGAAAATAAATACCAATTCATAGACTTTGGGCACTTCAAACGTGGTGTCTTCAGGTTCATCTCCAGTTGGTTCAGGCATCTCACGGAGAAAATCTACAAAGTATGGTTCAGGAAGAATATATGACCCCACATCTGGGCTGACATTTTCTTCAACGGAACGAACAAGTTGTGTATTAAACCACTGCTCATCATCAGGCGTTATAAATCTAAAAGAAAAATACAGGAGTAAGAAATGCAAACTAGGAAGGCATCTGTTCTAACTGAACATGGTTTTAACCTCTCTCCACATCTTCTCAGCCCTCACCCTGTACATCCATTACCTCAAAACACAGAAATAGTATGTTCCGCCTTCTGACCAGAGGCAGACCGAACTCCATCCAAGAGAGTTATAACCCTGACAGTGTCACTTACAGAAAATACTGACTGTCTCTCTCTGTGGCCAGACTTAAGCTCCTCTGAATCCTCTTCCCAGCTAGGCCCCAAATTTTGGACTTCCATGTCCTTCTTTGCATCATCTATTTTTAGCAAGAATCCCGTTAGATCAGTTTAGGCAACTGCTGCTGCTAAGTTGCTTAGCAGTCGTGTCCGACCCTGTGCGATCCCATAGGCAGCAGCCCACCAGGCTCCCCCGTCCCTGGGATTCTCCAGGCAAGAACACTGGAGTGGGTTGTCATTTCCTTCTCCAATGCATGAAAGTGAAATGTGAAAGTGAAGACACTCAGTCGTGTCTGACTCTAAGCGACCTCATGGACTGCAGCCCACCAGGCTCCTCCGTGCATGGGATTGTCCATGCAAGAGTACTGGAGTGGGTTGCCATTTCCTTTTCCAGTGCATGAAAGTGAAAAGTCAAAGTGAAGACGCTCAGTCATGTCTGACTTTAAGCGACCCCATGGACTGCAGCCCACCAGGCAAGAGTACTGGAGTGGGTTGCCATTGCCTTCTCTGAGTTTAGGCAGAATCCTCCCATAACCCCCTTATTTCCTTGTAGTAATTTCCCATCCAAACTCTCCCGTCTTGTTCCCCAATTATAAATTCCCACTTTTCCCTGCTTGTGTTCAGAGTTGAGCTCAATTCCTCAGCCCTACTGCAAAACCTCACTGTATAGTCCCTACATCTAACACAATAGTCTTGAATAAAGGGTGAGTGTCTTATTGTTTTAACAAGTGTGATTGATTTTTTTCTTTAACAAAACAAGTAAGTCCCTTGGGTGAGGCCCAAGATCCCCGAAACTTGCAAGAGAATTTGACAGCCAGTAGTGGGTGAGCATCCTCTTTCTGGGTCTGTGCGCACCCAGTGTACGAAGGTTCTTTTCACACTTATAACATCAGACTGGGAAGGGAGGAAGGAGTGGGACTAATATTTGACAGAGGCCACTTTATGTGAGACATTGTAGTAGGTCCTTTACAGCTTTGTAAGAACAGCACTGGGTTTCTCTGGTGGCTCAGTGGTAAAGACTCCACTTGCCAATACAGGAGACACAGGTTCAATTCCTTGGCTCAGGAAGATCCCCTGGAGAAGGAAATGGCAACCCACTCTAGTATTCTTGCCTGGGAAATCCCATGGACAGAGGAACTGGATGGGCTACAGTCCATGGGGTCGCAAAAGAGTCAGCTGTGACCTAGTGACTAAACAACAGTAAGACCAGCATTGCCGTCGTGTTTTATCGACGAGTGAACAGAGCCTCAGAAAGATGACTTAGTTTATGTGCCAAATGTCACCATGCAACAGAGCTCTCACTACACACATTTCAAGTTTTTTTTTAGAAACCATACATAACTAAAATTTGCCTCTGAATGTTGTCAGTGCACCGATAATGTGGACATATTTTAAATGTCTTATTGAAATAATACTCAAGGAAATTGGCGGAGTGTTTTTTCAAGGTGACCAGCAGGTGGGAAATGACATCCATGTGTCATAAGCCTCGGAGCAATTTAAGAAAATATTCTACTTATTTGAGTAGATAATGCAGGAGTAATCTAGTAGTATAAACTGCTTATATATTACATTTAAACTCAAGCACTGCAATATACACCTGTCAGCAATTACTCTGTTGCACTCATGTTTGAAAAGTGACAGAAGAACATGAACTGAAGCACACTCGTCAGCTTTTATGGTTAACATTCCTTGCCAAATTCTGGAAAGATCTCGCAGATTGAAAATGTAATGAAATTTAGAAGGAGTAGGCAGCATCTTCACCTAGAGTTGAGAGAAAAAGTAACACTCTTCAATTTCAATTCAAGATAAAACTAAAAATCTTTTAGAATGATCTTATTTCAAAGTTCCAATTTTATATAAAATAGACTAGGCAAATAAGTTTATATTTTTGTTACAGAATTTATGGAATAAACACATCATAAATAAACCAAAATATAAAAGACCGTAATGCTTTGAATAGGATGGACTCAAGATAATGCACTAGATGCAGATTCCAACTCTTGTCCTAGCCCATGAGTTGACTTTGATCAAGCCATTGTTCCTTGAGTTTTTAAAAACTGTGAATTGTAAGAATAAGCATCCGTAATCATTATTAACCTTATTAGTGTGTCTACAGAAATTGTTATTATTGTTGTTCAGTGGCTCAGTCGTGTTCGACTCTTTGTGACCCCATGGACTGTATCATGTTAGGCTTCCCTGTCCTTCACTATTTCCCAGAGTTTGCTTAGACTCATGTCCATTGAGTCAATGATGCCATCTCATCCTCTGTCGTCACCCTCTTGCCCTCAGTCTTTTCCAGCATCAGGGTCTTTTCCAGTGAGTCAGCTCTTCACATCAGGTGGCCAAAGTATTGGAGCTTCAGTGTCAGTCCTTTCAATGAATATTCTGGATTGATTTCCTTTAGGATTGACTGGTTTGATCTCCTTGCTGAACAAGGGACTCTCAAGAGTCTTCTTTAGCACTACAGTTAAAAGGCATCAATTCTTTGGTGCTCAGCCTTCTTTATGGTTCAACTCTCACACCCATAAATGACTACTGGAAAAACCATAGCTTTGACTATAAGGACTTTTGTTGGCAAAGTGATGTCTCTGCTTTTTAATACACTGACTAGGTTTGTCATAGCTTTTCTTCCAAGGAGCAAGCGTCTTTTAATTTCATGGCTGCAGTCACCATCTGCACTGATTTTGGAGCCCAAGAAAATAAAGTCTGCCACTGTTTCCACTGTTTCCCCATCTATTTGTCATGAAGTGATGGGACTGGATGCCATGATCTTGGTTTTTTCATGGTGAGTTTTAAACAAGCTTTTTCACTCTCCTCTTTTACCTTCATTAAGAGGCTGTTTAGTTCCTCTTTGCTTTTTGCCATAAGGGTGACATCATCTGCATATCTGAGGTTATTGATATTTCTCCCAGCAATCTTGATTCCAGCTTGTGCTTCCTCCAGCCCAGGGTTTCTCATGATGTACTCTGCATATAAGTTAAATAAGCAGGGTGACAATACACAGCCTTGATGTACTCCTTTCCCAATTTTGAACCAGTCTGTTATTCCATGTCCAGTTCTAACTGTTGCTTCTTGACCTGCATACAGGTTTCTCAGGAGGAAGATAAGGTGGTCTGGTATTCCCATCTCTTTAAGAATTTTCCATAGTTTGTTGTGATCCTACGTCAAAATGGAAATATGTCATAGCAAAAAAACTGATTGTGAGCTGGTGGTCATGTGGTTAAGAATAATGAAAGTTCATGTCTAAAGTCAATAAAAACCATCTTTTATAGGTTGCTTTGATTAAGGTCCTGAGTGCATTTGGATTTCCACAAATACATTTGTTTATCATAATCTAGATTTCACTTATGGATCCAAACTCAGTCAATATGCTTTCATATTTCTGCTAAGTCACTTCAGACGTGTCCGACTCTGCGCAACCCCATAGACGGCAGCCCACCAGGCTCCCCCGTCCCTGGGATTCTCCAGGCAAGAACACTGGAGTGGGTTGCCATTTCCTTCTCCTTCTTCTTCTTCATATATCTCTACATCCGCAATAGAACTGGCAGGCAACTATGATATGCAGCTATAATTACTTAGTAGTTTTTGTGGGTTTTGCTTGTTTGTTTGAACACTAAGTTACTTATTATTTCTACCCACTTCTAAATCCAAATAGGCAAAGCTGTAATATGACACCTTCTACATTCTTATACAAATAGGTACCAGTTAAGGGATAAACTTGAGGCATTAGGTGTGGGAAGTATTGCTGCCCAAGTGTAAAGATTGTAATTGATACCACCAGCATTATTTTGTAAGTGAAACAATGAGAACTCTGGAAATATAAAGCAAACTTTCCATATGAGTAATTCAGGAAAGTAAATGCTTTCTTTAGCACTTATTCATGGAATATGCCCTTTCTGTATTGAAAAAGTACCCTATTGAGTTTACAGAGTAATTTCTACAGGCTAATTCACAGTGCAAGTTAAAAACAGCAGGTAGCAAATGAAGATAGAATAAAGAGAAATGATATATTAGCAATCACCTTTCACTTTCCCTCTTTGCTTTCAATTCCATTCCAAGCTAAAATGTTCATACTACTCACCAAAATGTAAAGCAGGCACTTATATTACAAATATGCACAAATAAAGGGATAAGGCTATGTGAACATTACTTTTTTTCTTTCCTGTAAAAGACTGCAGTTAAGATGGCAGCTGTTGGCAACTTAAGCAACCATTAGGGAGAATTAAATGAAGTCCTTTCTTACCCTATTCTTTCTTATTTATTAATCTGCTTCTTACCTCATCTTTCAACATTTTCTTTTCATTTTTGTCAACTTCTTTTTTTTTCTCACCTGCTTCTCCTTTAAAGCTATGTAAAGTAATATGAAAGTAAAGAGACAGACTAAGGATGAATGGATTAAAAGAGTGCTTTGTGAAAATGGGAAATTTGAAGAAAAGATGCAAAGAAGGCTGCTTATTTGAGGCTGGGGAGAGGAGGAAGATTCACTCATTTTTTTAAGACTATTTTTGAGTATCTCCCACTACCCTTACACCAAGATATCATGGTAAATAGGGCAGCTAAATCTGTTGCCATCAGGGGCCTATTCAAGTGGGACAGCCTGGTGATAAATAGGAAACAAATATAAACTAACAGATAGACATATAATCATGATAAAAGTCATAGTAAGAACAAATGAAGGATCAGGAGACAGATAAGGCCTGTAATTGGGTCATGGACAGTTATTTTAGAGAAAATCATCTAAGAAAGCCCCTCTGATGGTAAGATGATGAGAAGAGTCAAACAAAGTACAAAGATCCAGAAGCATAAAAACTTGGGGGTGTTCAAGAAACAGTGAGAAGGGCAGTGTGGCTGGAGAAGAACAATGGGAGGGAAGAAGGGTGTTTATGTATGTTCCGTGGCTCAGTCATGTCCGACTCTTTGCGACTCTATGGACTGTAGCCTGCCAGGCTTCTCTGTCTATGGGATTTTCGCAGCAAGAATACGGGAATGGGTTACCATTTTCTACTCCAGGGGATCTTCCCAACCAGGTGTCAAACCTGTATCTCCTGCATTGCAGGTGGATTCTTTACCACTGAGCTACTGAGCGGTGAGCAGGGGCCAACTCAGGTTGACAGACCAGAGGGCAGGTGGAATGTTTCACTGCAGTGTAACTGGGAATCTACTGGTGATTTTAAGATTGAGTAAAGAGCAACTTCCCTGGTGGTCCAGTGTTTAAGACTCCATGCTTCCACTGTGGGGTATACGGATTCTATCCCTGGTCAGGGGACTGAGATCTCATATGCCTGCACTATGGGTCCAAAAATAAAAAATAAAATGGAGAGGTAGCATTATCTATTTTTTAAAAAGAGTATCTTTTAAAACAAAGGGAACAATGATCTCTGATGTACTTTTAAAAAAGCATTTTTAGGACTATGTAAAGAACAGATTTTAGGAGGACAAGGAGACCATTTAGGAAGCTGCTGCCTGGTCTAGAGGGCACGTAATGGAAACGTCTATCAGGGTGATCACAGTCAGGTGGCAGTAAGCACTCAACTTCTGGATATACTATTTTGAAAGCCTGTTTACTAAGATTTGCTGATGGACTGGATGTAGGGAATGAGAGAGAGAAATCAAGGATGGAGTCCTGTGTTTTAGCCTGAGAAGCAGGATAATTAAGATATGAAAGTCTGATAGAGGACCGTATTTACAGACACGTTAACTTTGAGATCATTACTAGACATCAAAGTGGTGGTGTCTACTAAGTAAGCCCATTAGAAACAAGCCTGGAGTTGAGGAGAGAGGCCTGGGATGGAGGTATTGATTTTGAAGTCATCAGCCCAGAGATGGCGTTTAAAGCCGCGAAGCTGGATGAGGCCACCTGGGTAATAATGGAGGCAGAGATGAGGTTCCAGGATGGAGATCAGGTGCACCACAGTACTTAAAGAAGCGGGGAGAGTGGGGACTTAGAGAAGGCAGCCAGTGAGGTAAGAAGCATGGGGCCTCTCTGAAGCCGAGAGAAAAATGTGTTTAGAGGGATCATCAAATGCCACTAACGGGTCAAGTCAGAGGAAGACGAAATCAGCCTCTGGATTTGGTAAGATTGTGGCCTTTGATGACCTTGATGAGAGCAGTGGAAATGAGAACTTGTGCAAAACGTGTTAAAAAGATAAAGAAAGGTGAGGAAGTGGAACTGATTAACACTCATAAAAGCAGCTCTGATGGAAAGATACCAGGAAGACCAAAGCCTTTCAGAAAAATATGTACAAGGGCAAGTTAAATTGAACAACAGTCCCACTGGAAAAAGATGGATCTTATGACAGAGAATTATCTCAGACATTTAGACGTTCTAAAACTCCAGTCTGGAGCAGGCCCCATGCAAAGAACTGGTCACTGCCGCGGGGCTACACGGAAGTAATCCCCCAGTCCGCCCAGGGGTCTGAGAGGCTGCCACACTCCAGGTTTCCCCAGGACATCAGCTTCTGTCCAGATGTGCGTAATTAGCCAAATGAACGTATGGACTATGACAAGTAATCCTCATCTCCTTCACCACTTTTTTTTTTTTTTAGCACATATATCAATGCTGGTTTTTTGTGTGTGTTTTTTAAATCTCTGACCTATCTTTAACTACTTTTTCATGAGTCTACCTTCAGACATTTGGTGACAGCTACAATGTTCCCTGAGTTTTACTTAGGGCATTGATCTCTGTAGTAAAATCTAGACTACTTTATCAAGTACATTGTATTCATTTACTAATTCATGCTCCACCTCAGAGGAACTCACAAATTGGACTTTAAGTCCTGACTAGCTAAGAATATCTGGAAATCTATGTAGTCACTCAGTGAACATCTGAGTGTCTGACACAGTTTGGTTCTTGGGGACGCGGAGGGGAAGACAGGCATAAAGAGTTACAAATCAGAGAAATAAGTAGAAAAGCAGTGTTCTCATTTCAGCAAAATTCTACTTTATCTTGAATGCAATGTCTGGTTTACAGTAATATCTCATACATATGGAAAGCATCATTCGGTCAGAATATTTGCTCCCTGGAAGGAAAAGGTGTCATAAATCTATTCGAGCCCCTAATTTGTCTTTTCCCGAAAAAACACTACTACCCAATATGTGATGAGAACTTCCTGAGCCACAAGGTGAGAACTAGACTGAAAACTTAGTGACCATTTTTCCCTGATTACTGATAACGGGCAATTTTGTACCTTAGTCCACTGCCACAGCACTCGGCTCGCTGAAACCAAATTCAAAATCATCTCACATATTTCAGGTTTGAACCTTCTGCAGGAATCAAAATACCCACAGCCAATAACTCCTGAAAAATAAACAAGATTGAAAGTACAAGCTTACTTCGAGATCACAAAGTACATGTTTATTCCAGTGAATAAATCATTACAAGGTGTGAAGAATTTCTCTCAAAGAATCAGCTAAGACTGGGAGTCAACAGTGGGACCAGCAAAGCCTAGTACGCACTGATAAGTATTTTATATGTATTCACCCTTTTAATGTTCCCAACATCCTATGAGAAAGAATCTGAGGTAGGTATTATTAGTATTCCCATTTTACTTATTTTTTTATTGAAGTATGGTCAACACACACTATTCTGATATTTTCAGGTGGACAACATAGTGATTCAACGTTCAAAACATCACACTGGTCAGAATGGCTGTTATGAAAAAGTCCACAAACAATCAATGCTGTAGAGGGTGTAGGGGACAAGGAGCCCTCTTATACTTCCTGGGAATGTAAACTGGTACAGCCACTATGGAGAACAGCGTAGAGGTTCCTTTAAAAACTAATAACAGAGCTACCATAAGATCCAGCTACCCAACTCCTGAGCATGTACCTGGAGAAAACCATAACGTGAAAGGATACATGCACCCAGTGTTCACTGTAGCACCACTGATAATAGCCAAGACATGGAAGCAATCTAAATGCCCATTGACAGATGAATAAAGATGTGGTACATATGTACAATGGAATATCGCTCAGCCATCAAAAAGGATGAAGTAATACCATCTGCAGCGACATGGATGGACCTAGAGATTATCATACTATAACAAAGACAAACATGGTATCTCTTATATGTGGAATCTAAAAAAAAAATAATAAAACAGATGAACCTACAAAACAGACCCACACACATAGAAAATAAACTTAAGGCTTCCAAAGGGAAAAGAGGGGGATAAACTAGGAGTCTGGGATTACCATATACACATTACTATTATATATGATGGCACCTCACTCCAGTACTCTTGTCTGGAAAATCCCATGGATGGAGGAGCCTGGTGGGCTGCGGTCCATGCGGCCGCTAAGAGTCGGACACGACTGAGCAACTTCACTTTCACTTTTCACTGTCATGCATTGGAGAAGGAAATGGCAGCCCACTCCAGTGTTCTTGCCTGGAGAATCCCAGGGATGGGGGAGCCTGGTGGGCTGCCATCTATGGGGTTGCACAGAGTCAGACACGACTGAAGTGACTTAGCAGCATTATATATGAAATAGATAATGAACAAGGACCCACTGTATAGCACAGAGAACTATACTCAACATTTTGTAATAACCTATAAGGGGAAAGAATCTGAAAAAAATGGATATATATGTATGTACAGCTGAATCACTTTGCTGTACACCTGGAACTAACACAATATTGTAAATCAACTGTACCTCAGTTAAAGAAATGATCACTACAGTAAGCCTAATAACCATCTGTCACCATGCACAACTATTACTATATTATTGACTATATTTCTGTACATTATAACCCTAGGACTAATTTATTTTATAACTGAAAGTTTGTACCTCTGAATCCCCTTCACCTATTTCACTAATCCTTCCATTCTTATCCCTTCTGGCAACCACCAAGTTGATCTCTGTATCCATAAGTCCATTTCTATTTTGTTTTGTTTGCTAATTTGTTTTATTTCCCAGAGTCCACATGTAAGTGAGACCATAGGTATTTGTCTTTGTCTGTCTGACATGACTTGCCATTTGCAACAACATGGATGGACACAGAGGGTATTATTATTCTCACTTTAATATGCGTTTACTAACTTACCCAAGATCACCCAGCTTGTACGTGGGTGAATCTAAGGTTTGGACTTGGGAAACTTGGCTGTGGAACCCATAAAGCAGCCTTCACACTGAAGAGCAGAAGAGCTAGAAAAGAACTATTTCCTCGTCTTATAGATGAGGAGAGCAGGTACAGATAAGTAAATTAAAATGTTCCAGGTCATATGAATTGGTTGTTGACATTAGCAGAATGTCAGGACACCCATCTCCTGACCTGCAATCAACAACGCCCTGGCCTGAGTGGTGATGTAACTGTTCCTAGGAAACACCCAGCCCAGTGACAATCTGACATGGTCACCCTCAGGAATGACTGTGTTGTATGTCTATAGACTGTTTCTAAAGTCTCAAAGTGTGTTTGGTGTTAGACTGCAAAAACAGATTTAACCCTACTTCGTGCCAGTGAGACTCTGTTGAGCTTTATGTTCAGTACTGAGCATGGTATTTTCAGAGGAAAATGAGTATGAATATCTGCCCAGAGACACGTAGCAGGTTTGCAAAGGGCAGGGCAGCCCAAGAAACTGGGCTTTGTTCACATAGACCAAAGAAGGGCAGCCTTGAGGGAACATGAAATGGTCCAGAATCATGGTTGGCTCTACTAGATGCCTATAAGGCCTCTTCACTTTCTGAAGTCCTCTGATTCTAGATTTTCAGCTTCCTGTGGCACAAATGTGTTATATAAGAGGTATGGGGTCAGGAATCAGAAAACGGGATCATGTGTGTGTCCTAAGTCACTTCAGTCGTGTCCAACTCTTTGCGACCCTATGGACCGTAGCCCACCGGGCTCCTCTGTCCATGGGATTCTCCAGGCAAGAATACGGGAGTGGGTTGCCATGCCCTCCTCCAGGGGATCTTCCCAACCCAGGGATCGAACCTGGGTCTCCTGCATTGGCAGGTGGGTTCTTTACCACTAATGCCACTTGGAAGCCCCAGAGAGCAGGATCAGCACCACATAACTGGGCAGTTATTTCACTTCTCTGAACCTGTTTCTAGCATGTTTCTGTATCTCATTTTCAATATTAACCACATCAAAGACTGTACAAAATAGTTTAACAAGTAAGCAAACACTCACATACAGACCACTAGACTGGGGGAGTACCACAATGCCCCAGCACATCAGAAGTCTCTTTTGTCCAATCCCTCCTCCCTCCAGAGGTGGCCCACTGCTTTGACTTCGTGAGAATCAGCAACTCACTTTTCCCAAAACAGCTCTGCCACTTTTCTTGAACTTTAACCCCTTCTTTTAACTTTAATTTTTGAAATTCAATTTAATGGGATTATGTTATAGCTTCCTCTGTGACTTGCTTTTCCCCCTTAATGTTGTAATTCTTGGCTTCATCTATTTTGAAGCATGTAGCTGAGTTTGTTCACAGTCACAGCTGCAGAGCACAACATGTATGCCCACACCACAATGTACTTATCTGACTTCACTGTTGATGCACATTTGGGCTACTACACGGTTTTTGCTATCATGAACACTATTCTATGAACCTTGTGTAAGTCTTCTGGCGCACATGTGCAAAATCAACTACAGATGGATTAAGGATTCAAATATGGAAGACAAAACTATGTCACATTTGGAAGGAAATAGGCAAATATCTATATGACCTCTAGGTAGGAAAGGACTTCTTACATGAAATTCCGAAAGCATCACCATAAAGGAAGAAAATGATGAACTGGCATATACTTGGAAGTGGAATGGCTGTCGGTCTGCACACATTCTACAACCAGTAATAATGTCCAGTCATTATCAAGAGCTTGTGGCAATTTATACTCCCACTCCAGTATTCTTGCCTGGAGAATCCCAGGGACGGGGGAGCCTGGCAGGCTGCCGTCTATGGGGTCGCATAGAGTCGGACACGACTGAAGCGACTTAGCAGCAGCAGCAGCAGGGAAGAGTCTCACTTGCTTCACATTTTCACCAATGCCTGATATTTTGGTCAGAACTTTTCATTTTTGCAAATCTAGTGATTATAAATGGCTTTTCCCTGGTGTTTTAAATGTTCGTATTTCTAATGTTTACCATTTGTTTATTAGTCATCTGTTTTCTCTTCTTAAAGTGCCTGACTTTTGGTCCATATTTATATTAGGATGTTTGCCTTTTATCTGACTGAGTCATAGAAATTTTCAAAGTATTCAGATTACTAAGTCTTTTGCTTTGTTACGTGTTAAAAATTTTTTCTTCCATTTTGGGACTTGTCTTTATTTTATTAATACTCTTTTAATGTTGCTTTTTAAATGAACAGAAACTTTTCATTTTAGTCAAATTTATCATTTTCTTCTTGGTCTATGCTTTCTGAGACTTATTTGAGAAGTTCTTTCCTACCCAGAGATCATTCAGATATTTTCCAATATTTTTTCCAAATGTTTTACAGCGTTGCCTTCTATATTTAAATCTTCAAAACTTCTGTATTGACTATAATGCTTGGTGTGAGGTAGGGGTCCAATTTCCATTATTTTCACATAAGAATACAATATTGTAAAGTAAAAATAAATAAATAAATAAATTTAAAAAAAATCCTAAAAAAAAGAATTACTAAATATTCCAGCACCATTTACTGAAAATTTTCTTTTCTCATCTATAATACTTGCTATGTCAAACAACTAATGATGACATATGCATGGGACAGTCTATCTTATGTCTTCATGTATATAATTGTTATGGAATGGTTTGTGTGAGCCTAAATTTAGTGTCAAAATATCATTTTCATATTTTAAAAAAGTATGAGTTAGATTAATAACTACTGAACTGAAAGGAGTTCATTATACTTTATTAAAGAAAATTTCAAGTTGAAAAGGAAATGTATATAATATGATTTTGTTTTGGCAAAAACAATGACAAAACTCTGGTGTGTACATGTCTTGTGTGTTTGTAAATGTTTAAAAGAATTATAATGTTTATTTTTATTTTTTAAAGAATTATAATGTTTAAAAGAATCATATTCTTTAATAAAGAATGTAAGGTTATACTCCAAAAAAATATATCATTTCCACTAACATAGCAAAACGCTGCATTTGACTTGGTGTATTATACTGTTTGGACAAGGCAATGACAAGCCACTCCAGTACTCTTGCCTGCTGCTGCTGCTGCTGCTAAGTCACTTCAGTCGTGTCCGACTCTGTGCGACCCCATAGACGGAAGCTCACCAGGCTCCCCTGTCCCTGGGATTCTCCAGGCAAGAACAATGGAGTGGGTTGCCATTTCCTTCTCCAATGCATGAAAGTGAAAAGTGAAAGTGAAGTCACTCAGTCGTGTCCGACTCATAGCGACCCCACGGACTGGAGCCTACCAGGCTCCTCCGTCCATGGGATTCTCCAGGCAAAAGTACTGGGGTGGGGTGCCATTGCCTTCCCCTACTCTTGCCTAGAACATCCTATGGATGGAGGAGCCTGGTAGGCTGCAGTCCATTGGGTCGCTACGAGTTGGACGCGACTGAGCGACTTCACTTTCACTTTTCACTTTCACGCAATGGAGAAGGAAATGGCAACCCACTCCAGTGTTCTTACCTGGAGAATCCCAGGGACGGCAGAGCCTGGTAGGCTGCAGTCCATGGGGTCGCTATGAGTGGGACATGACTGAGCGACTTCACTTTCACTTTTCACTTTCATGCATTGGAGAAGGAAATGGCAACCCACTCCAGTGTTCTTGCCTGGAGAATCCCAAGGACGGCAGAGCCTGGTGGGCTGCCGTCTATGGGTCACACAGAGTCGGACATGACTGAAGCGACTTAGCAGCAGCAGCAGCATTACACTGTTAATCCACGATCAATGTGCTATCATTCATTAGCTCAAATTTCTCTGATTAATCATGTCAAGAAAACCAGAACACAAAGGTCTGCTTATCTCTAAAGCTAACCTTAAACAAGGCTATTTCTAAATATTCCTGAGTCTTACAACAGGCTATAAACATGATTCTTCTTAGTATTTAGTTCCTGGTATTTAGTTGTCCATTTCAGACTTAATCCTACCTCACACTGAGCCTTTTTATCTCTTAAATAAGGTTTTGCATGGTTTATGTCCATTATGTAATGCAATAAAAAAATTAAACACCAAGAACTGTCATACCAAAGATTTTGTCTATTGAAGCGTTTGAAGGCAATGTGCAATTAAACACAGTAAATTGTCTTTTTAAACGTTGCGGAATATCGTTTCGACCACCTCCAGGATGGATCATTGCTGCTATGAGCTGTACATCAACAATAGTGGTGAAATCTCCGGGCTTATCCAAGCTGTACATTCCTTCCATTTCCATCATCTGTCGCACAATCTCATTAGTTATCTGGAATTTTAAACAGTAATATTTTAGTAACACATCACTACCATTTTTCTCCAAATTTCCTATAAAATAGTACAGACGACAGAAAAAAATGCTCAGCTCTTATCAACGAGGTGTTTGTGAATGTTGCCTTCAAGGCAATTTAACTTAAATTGTACCACCCACGAACTCTAAACTATATGCTTGGTGCAAATCCAATGCACACTTTACCACATTGATAAATTTAGATAAAGGAGTTACAGAATATTTGGTACAATTACAAGAGTTCTCAAAGTAACAACTTTTACTACATATATCTTTCACATTTCACATTCAACTTTTCAAAATACCTTAAATCAAATTATGGGATACTTTTACTCCTAACTGTTTTGGTATTGGATTTTATATGCCCAGCTTTCTTCTCTACAACCTATGCCACTGCTAACATTCCCTCTGTATTGAATTTTTTTCCTTTCTTAGTTCTAGAGGTTTGGTTCTTCCCAGGCTCATCTTGAGACCCTGGATCACTTTCTAAGACATTCTTCTCCACTCATCCCTCAACTGTAATCTTTATACAGGCTCCCATCCTTGGCTCTTCTCTATTTCTTTTCTGTTTCTATCTCAACTGTATATCCTAAAGAATCTCAACTCTGTAACTCAAGCTTCAGATTCTCTTCCAAACTCCACACCTCTACATCCAAATTCCTACTGGGCATCTCTGAACAGATGACATACAAGCCCTTCAAATACAACACTCTTTTCATTCAACATTTAATGAATGGCTACTCTGTGTCTGGCCCTGTTGAAACATAGACAAAAATCCCTGTCTTCATGAAGCATACCTTCTTGTGGTGGAGACAAAACATACATGTGCGCACCTGTATGTATGTATGCACATATGTATGTATATATATGTATGTTATAAGTCCTTTAGAGAAAATAAGCAGAGAAAGGAAACAGGCAGTGTTCATGGATGCAACTGAATGTGGAAGCAGGAAGGACTTCATCTCATAAGACATATAACCAAAAATTTGAAGTAAGTGAGAAAGCTAACCATTTAGATATCTAGGGGAAAGGCATTCCAGGCAGAGGAAACAGCAGATGAAGAGGCTCTGAGTAAATGTTACATTCCGTGTGTATAAGAATCAGTAAATGTGGCTGGAGGAGATTCATGAGAAGATGAGATCAGAGTAGGGTCTTTGGATCACAGGGAGGATTTTGGCGTTTATATGGTACGTGTCTCATGGGAGAATTTTGAGCCGAGAAGTGTGTCACAATCCGACACGTGTTTTAATTGGTTACTGATATGCAGATAGCTTGAGAGGCACAAGGGGAATGGGGAGACAATGAGGAGATGTGTGTAATAATCAAGAAGAGAGACAGGAGCTTGCACCAGGCTTTAGCAATGGAGTGATGAGTAGTGGCCAAGACTTCCGTATAGTTTGAAGACAGGCTGAATGCGAAGTTGCTATTTCTTGAGATGGAGAAGACTATTGTAGGAGCAGGTTTGGGGAGTAATGGGAATTTCATTTTGGGCATGTTAAGTTGGACATCCAACTAGGCATTCCTAGCTGGATTTTTAAAAATTCTGAATTCAGGAGTTCTTCATCTTTTAGATAACTACACTTTCCTCTCTCCTCACCTTATAGGAACTGCTGCAAGGTTTATCTGACCAGGATCCCTGCTGAATGGGAGAGGAAAAGGGAAAGAGAAAGAACAACAAAGTCTCCCTGGGAGGTTGTGTCCTCAGAGGGACACTAGTTCAGACTTGCACCCTGAGTATGCATGGCCTAGATGGGCCAGAGATGCTCAAATATTAACCTTTCTTTGAGGCGATCCTGGCTGAATAAGCGTTTAAGAATCTGACAGAAGAAAACTCAAAACCTATCCAGTTAAGGGCACATTCATCTGAAGCTTTAAGAAACAGCCACAGGTAATTTTTCAAGGGCAATGACTTTGGAAGCAGTCAAAGATGCAGAAAACAAGACACTTTGAGCATGAACAAGAACCACTGAAACAACAGAGAACAGAAACAGATGCTATAGACTTCAGATGATGATATTAACAGACACAGACTTTAAAGCAACTGTGCTCAACATGTTGAAAAAAATAGGCAATGATTTGAAAATAGATGCAAGGAATAAAATTGTAAAAAGTGATAACATAGTTGAAAGAAAAAAGAACCAAACAGCAACTGAAATTAAAACTCAGTGGATGAATTTGACAGCAGAGTGGACAAAGCAGAGAAGAAAATTAGTGAGATGGATGATAGAAGAGGAGAAATTATCTAGACTATAGGCATTGGACAGAGGAAAGGTTAAGATGTACAGAAAAGAAGTACAGAAACATAGAAGGCAAGGAAGAAAATCTAATACACACTGGGAGTGTGATAAGAGGGGAAAGTAAGTGAGGCAGAGGCAATACTTGTAGAGAGAAGAATACAAGTTTTCTAGAAGTGACAGAAGAGACAAGTCCACAGATTGGTGAGTTCCAATAAATCCCAAGCGAATAAATACAAATAAATCTACACCAAGGAACATAATTCAAAAAAGAAAAAAATTATAGGAAAATAAGGTGGCAAGAGAAAAAAGGCAGATTTACTTCAGAGGTACAATGATTAAGTGGTAGTTGACATCTCAACAGCAACAAGGAAAACAGAAGACAGAAATCATATATTTAAAATGATGAAAGAAAATAACTGCCAATCTTGAAAATAAAGACTTTTGTAGACAAAAAAAAAAAAAATATCCCTCCAAACACAAACAAAACAAAAGTTTGTCATCAAAATATTTTCTCCTAAGGAAGTTCTAAAAGTAGAAGAAACATGATATCAGATGGGAGGCCCAGGAATAAGAATGAATAAAGACTGAAAAAAAAGTGGTAAAGAAATGAGTAAGGCAAACAAAGAGTGGATATAAACATCAGTAGGGCTTCTCTGGTGGCTCAGCAGTGAAGAATCAGCCAATGCAGGAGACATGGGATCGGTCCCTGGTCCAGGAAGATGACACACGTTGTGGAAAAACTAAGCCCGTGCACCACAGCTACTGAGCCTGCGTTCTAGAACCCAGGGGCTGCAACTACTCAGCCCACACAGTGCAACTGTGGACGCCTGCATGCCCTAGAGCCTGTGCCCCACGACAAGAGAAGCCACCGCAATGAGAGGCCCAGGTACCATAACTAGAAAGCAGCCCCTGCTCATCACCGAGAAGGCGATGGCACCCCACTCCAGTGCTCTCGCCTGGAAAATCCCACGGACGGAGGAGCCTGGTGGGCTGCAGTCCATGGGGTCGCAAAGAGTCGGACACGACTGAGCAACTTCATTTTCACTTTTCACTTTCATGCTTTGGAGAAGGAAATGGCAACCCACTCCAGTGTTCTTGCCTGGAGAATGCCAGGGAAGGAGGAGCCTGGTGGGCTGCCGTCTATGGGGTCGCACAGAGTTGGACACGACTGAAGCAACTTAGCAGCAGCAGCAGCAGTTCATCACAGCTAGAGAAAAGCTCTCGCAGCAATGAAGACCCAACACAGCCAAAAATAAATAAATAATAAGCATTTTTTTACATCTTAAAAAAGAGACAGTAAAAATAATGTCTCATGGTACCTTGCTTTGAAAATAGAGATACAGATAGCCAAAAAAAAAAAAAAAAAAATGATAAGATACTCAACATCACCAATCATTAGAGAAATGCAAATCAAAACTACAATGAGGTATCATCTTACACAGGTCAGAATGGCCATCATCAAAAAATCTACAAACAGTAAATGGTGGAGAGAGTGTGGAGAAAAGGGAACACTCTTACACTGTTGGTGGGAATGTAAAGAGGTACAGCCACTATGGAGAACAGTACGAAAGTTCCTTAAAAAAGCAAAAACAGAACTACCACATGATCCAACAATCCCACTCCTGAGCATCTATCTGGAGAAAACCGTAATTCAAAAAGACACATGTACCCCATTGTTCACCGCAGCACTATTTACAATAGCCAGGACATGGAAGTGACCTAAATGTCCATTGACAGAGGAATGGATAAAAATGTGGAACATATATACAATGGGATATTACTCAGCCACAAAAAGGAACAAAATAATGCCATCTGAAGCAACATGGATGGACCTAGAGATTGTCCAACTGAGTAAGCCAGACAGAAAAAGATTTTCTGTCTGGCTTACTCAGTTGGACAAATGTGACGATATCCCTTATATGTGGAATGTAAAAAAAAATTATATACATGAACTTATTTACAAAGCAGAAACAGAGTCATAGATGTAGAAAACAAACTTATGGTTACCAGAAGGGACAAGTGGGGAGGGCAGGGATGAATTGGGAGGCTGGGATTAACATACACACACTAACATAAATATAATACATAATAAGGACTTACTGTATAGCACAGGAAACCCTACACAATACTCTGTAATGACCTATGTGGGATAAGGATCTAAAAAAGAGTGGATTTATGTATATGTATAACTGATTCACTTGGCTGAACACCTGAACTAACACAGCCTTGCAAATCAACTACACTCCTATAAAAATAAAATTGGCATTACACAATATAATGGTGAATAATACAATTTATGGTAACACAAATAGAGATATAGACTTAAATACAAGTAAACAACAAAAGGATAAATCAGAAGAAAGATAAAGGAAATTAAAGTGTTCAAAGGTCACTGGATATACAAAATGGGAAAGAAGGGCTAGATTTTCTTTATTTCAGATTATGTATGCAGGGTGTCCTGTCAAGGGTAACCACTAAAACACAGAAATTGACTGCAGTAAATGGATAGTAAAGGAAACAAAAGGGAACAAAAATGAATGTGTTCTCAGTGGAATAGGAAGAAGACTGCGGGGCTTCTATGACCAGCTGAGGGCAAGGAAACGAAGGTGTCCAAGGTCTGAGAAAAAGACAGTATGAAAGGAGCCTGAAAGTAAATGCCAGGACAGGAATAGACAGGATAAAGATACACAACATGAAACATGCAGTACAATTGCTGGGCAATACCAAGAGCTTAGCAGCGGTCCATAAATATGATTTTAAAGTGAAACCAGTATTGTGTATTTTTCTCCAGATAAGTGTAACTGCAGGTAGCTGGTGAGCAAAAAGGTTTAACAAGAATTTAACATGGTTAAGGTTTTCACAGATGAGTAGAGGGTATATGCTCCCATGATTATAATGATAGATTATGTAATTGTAGCTGGTGGAAGGAAGAAAGTGAGGAAATGAGAAGAAATGAAGGAGAGTTTGACGATAGTAGGAACAGTGGTTGACGGCTCCATCTGGTTGATGTTTGATGGCTCCATCAACAGTGGTTGATGCCCAGCAATGGGATTTCTGGATCATATGGTAGTTCTATTTTTAGTTTTTAAAGAACCCTCCATACCATTCTCCATAATGGCTGTATCTCTTTACATTCCCACCAAAGGTGTAAGAATGTTCCTTTTCTCCACACCCTCTCCACTATTTACTGTTTGTAGATTTTTTTAGATGATGGCCATCTGTAGTAGAGGGAATGCACTATAGAGTGTGGATATAGTGATCAGAGAATAAAAGGCTTGAAATTGAGATAATGAAGGGATGACAGTTATTGATAATGACAAGGTGTAGGGTATGACTGCATCAGCCTGTAATTCAGAGTGGAAGACATGATTATAGGGGAGTCCAGGTCAAGGAACTAAGAGGCCAAGATCATGTATGGAGATAAAAGGCTGGCATCACTGAGAATTATGACAAGCAGGACTGGCTTCGTAATTTGTAGGGCCCAGGTCAAAATGAAAATGCAGTGTCTCTGTTCAAAAATCATTATTAGGAATTTCAAGACAGTGAGAACAGAGCATTAAACTACGTGCAGGGTCCTCTGACGTGCGAGTCTCTGTGCCATGACACATTGTACACACCATGAAAATGACCCTGGAGCCTGGGGCAGCCCTGGACAGAGAGCATCAGTGATCCAGGGACTGAAATCTTTGGCAGGGGGTTGTGGGGGTTGGAGAGTCACGCAGTATCAAGGGAACCAAGGACCCCTCCCTCACGTCCAGGTGAGAAGTATGCAGGGAAAGCGGCATCCTCAGTTTCCCATTGGAGCAAGATGGTGAGGAAAAGCTCAGAGGAGAAGCTGAATTTTCAGGGAATTTTGCAATGCGGGAGATCTGTGTTCCATTCCTGGGTCAGGAAGATCCCCTGGAGGAAGAAATGGCAACTCACTCCAGTATTCTTGCCTTGGAGATCCCATGGACAGAGGAGCCAGGCGTGCTACAGTCCATGGGGTGACAAACAGTCGGATACAGCTGAGGGACTAACACTTTCACTTTTCACTTTGTGAATGAACCATGACCTCTGAGGGCACACAGAGGGTTTTCAGGAGGAGGGAATGTAGGAGATGGGATCAGAGAAGGGCCAAGCAGAACTGATGGGATTTAGTCTCAGGCTGAGCATGGATGGGCCTGGGAGTCCTGACCTCCTGGTGACATCAAAGGTAAACCTGATGCTGGTGGAAGGCATGTGACCGGTCCTGGTGGGCTCCAGTGGATGTTGTTGAGAAGGCAGTGGACAGCAGTGGGAAGAGGTGTTGGGAATCCCACCAGGAACATGCTGAACCCAGGTAGTAGTATCTGTGAGGTCCTCTAAGGGAAGTGAGTCTGGGGTTGATAGAAGATCACATATAGGTCAGTGGTGTATAAAAGAGCTATCTCTTTTTTTTTTTTTTTTTAGTGTTTTCTAAACATCACATTGGAGAAGGCAATGGCATCCCACTCCAGTACCCTTGCCTGGAAAATCCCATGGGCAGAGGAGCCTGGTAAGCTGCAGTCCATGGGGTCGCTAAAAGTCGGACACGACTGAGCGACTTCACTTTCACTTTCCACTTTCATGCATTGGAGAAGGAAATGGCAACCCACTCCAGTGTTCTTGCCTGGAGAATCCCAGGGACGGGGGAGCCTGGTGGGCTGCCGTTTATGGGGTCTAACAGAGTCGGACACAACTGAAGTGACTTAGCCGCAGCAAACATCACATACTCCTGGAAAAGAGTATGTAGAGTGAGAAATAAGAGAACAAAGATAAAGCCTGTGGGAAAGGAAGAGAAAAGCCAGAAAGTACACTGAAATCAAGCAGCCAAAGAGACAGAAGGGAACATGGGGAGAAGCATACAGGGATTTTAAGAAAGGAGAATGTCACCTATCACCAAGAGGTCAAAAAAGACTGAGAATTATTACTAGGCTTAATCAAGTGACGGTTATTGATCTCTTTATATATAACCAAGTAAAAGTGAAAGTGTCAGTCGTATCTGACACTTTGCAACCCCATGGACTGTAGACCACCAGACTCCTCTGTCCATGGGATTCTCCAGACAAGAATACTGGAGCATGTTGCCATTTCCTTCTCCAGCGGATCTTCCTGACCCAGGGATGGAACCTAGGTCTCCTGCATTGCAGGCAGATTCTTTACCATCTGAGCCATCAGGGAAGCCTATAACTATAACCAAGAATACTGGTTAAATATCACCTACAAGAGATATTTTAGTCATACCTGATCTCCCCATTCATTAATCACGGGCATATTAATGTCATCAATAAATACAGTCATCTTTCTGCCTCCAGGTGGCCCATATGTGCTTCCCATCCGCTTGTCCACATAGCTTTCAATTGTTCTCTAGAGAAAAGGAAACAGTCTGTTTTATGCATTTCACTTCAATCCATTTCTAGAAATGATGAGCATGCTTTTCAGAGTAGAATATAACTGACTTATATATTTAATGGATGATACAATTATTCAAATAAATACTGTGAACTTTAAAAAATAAGTTGTTGGACTGTTCATCATTCATTTACACCAAACGACACTCCAGTGTTTAGCTTCAGCTTCACTATTGGGCCAAAACATGCTGTTTGACTGTGGCTTCAGTGTCAGCCTTAGGAAGGTTAAGTAGCTGAATGGCAACTGCAATACTGATTCTTTCAAGACACGTCTAAAGTCAGCCCTTCATATCCATGGCTTCCAAGTCTTTGGATTCAACCAACTTCCATCACAAGTATTGGGGGCAGGGGTGGCGGGAATTCTAGCAAGTTTCAAAAAGCAAAACTTGTATTTGTCTCACACTGGAAACTATTCACATAGTATTTACAACCATTTACATAGAATTATCATGTATTAAGTATTATAAATAATCTACGGGTTATTTTAGAGTATATGGGAGGATATGCACAGGTTATATGCAAACACTACCCACTGTATGCAATTGAGTACTCCCAGGAGTCTTGGCACTAATCCTCCATGGATACTGAGGAACAACTATATATATATATATCAATGTGTTATTTGCATATACATGTATCAACTACTTAATATATTTAATAAGTTAATGACTTCTGCAAATGATAGATTTTACCTGAAACATCATTGGTTCTGTAGCAGATGAAAAGTTTAGACTTTTAGATAACTGTACTTCTGGGTCATATTTTTTCAAATAGGCCTTAATCATTACAGTTTTTGCAGTTCCCTGTTCCCCTGTAAGTAAAACAGCCTGCAATGGTAGGATAATCATGTTAAAAGGTGTTATAAAATGTTTAGTTTTAAACATATTATGGTTCTAGTAGCCATTCTTTCATTCTATAAATTAACAGTAGGTTTTAGTTACTCTTAAGAATTAAACCTACATCAAAATAAATCCTAGGTGAATTAAAGACATCAGTGTACAATGCATGCTGGAAGAAAATGCACTGGAAGAAAACGTGGGTGAGTGGTCACGTGACCGGGGAGGGACTTTGTAGGCAGACATCCACTTTCCTTAGCAAGCTAAAAATCAGCAGAGTTCGAGCGTATTTTGGGAACCGGAGTTCACTTGCCAAACAGGTTTCTTTGAAATGACACTACGTCCAGCCCTTTGAACTTTACTGTTTCCACTCGTGGTTGTAAAGAGAGTTGTGTTTCTCACATGGTTTGCAATGGTCTAAGAAACCGAGGAAGCACAGGCCGCTGGGGATGACTTCAGTGAGTCGAGACTCGCATCTTTCCACACATGGAAACTGCTAAATTCCTTAACTTGAGATACCTGGGGTTTTGTTTGTTTGTTTGTTTTCATTAAAAAACATCATTTCATGATGTCCCGACTACTTGGTCTTTGGTTATAAAAATATCTCTATACCCTGACGTCCTCCCCAAATTTTATCTGAGATGCTGCGTCCTGGACTTGAAGTCTGAAGCTGCTAAGTCGCTTCAGTCGTGTCCGACTCTGTGTGACCCCAAAGACGGCAGTCCACCAGGCTCCCCCATCCCTGGGATTCTCCAGGCAAGAGCACTGGAGTGGGTTGCCATTTCCTTCTCCAATGCATGAAAGTGAAAAGTGAAAGTGAAGTCGCTCAGTCGTGCCCGACCCTCAGCGACCCCATGGACTGCCTCCTACCAGGCTCCTCTGTCCATGGGATTTTCCAGGGAAGAGTACTGGAGTGGGGCCCCACTGCCTTCTCCTGAAGTCTGAAGAAGTCCACCAAATAAAACATAACTCTCAGCTTTTAGATTGCGCGTTTTTTTTTCAGTCAACAAAACTATCAAACTTACTTTATGCTGTTTTGCAATGGTGTCTATCAAAAAATTTGTTCTAACATTGTCAACATTTGGAACCAAAATTGATGAATACTCTGGAACACTGTCAGTTGGATAATAATATGGCTGAAGTTTCTTATTCCAATGCTCCCAATCACCTATACAATAATTAAAATGGATCTTAATAAAACTGCATTCTTCAAAAGTTATCTCAGAATACAAAAATATAAGTCCTATAAACAATCAACAGAAATAAACATTTAAAACATCTTCATAAAACATGTTAACCTATCTGCTTAGCTAATGTATATGGCATCTGATAATTTAAATTTGTTTTGCCTCTTTACAAAATCACTTTTAAATTATTATTTATCTAGAGAGCTCGGACCTAAAATGGAATTACAACCAATTATATGTTTAGTATCTAGTAAGAAAGCCACATTAACTAAAAGGATGGGAAAGACCAAAACAAGGATAATAGATTACCAGACTTAGGATGTTTGCCATGAGAAATGGAAAAAAATGAACCTGGCCCTAAAACTAAGGTAACAGAATGCCCAGATTCCTGACTTATAGTCACTACCAATAGCTACCCTAGTAGCTCAGACTGTAAGGAATCTGCCTGCAATGCAGGAGACCCGGTTCCATCCCTGGGTCGGGAAGATGCCCTGGAGAAGAACGGCTACCCACTCTACTATTCTTGCCTGGAGGATCCATGGACAGAGAAGCAGAGTTGTACATGACTGAGCGACTAACACAACCAACACATTATTGTTATAATAAGTATTATACGTACATTCTATCAATTCTAAGAAAAGCATTTTATTCACATTTTAGCATCTCTGGAAAGCACAGTTCAATCTATGGTGTCAACATCGCTGTTAGTCATGCAAACTTGGCCAGAGATGTTTGTACTGTGGTCATTTAAATGGAATGACCCTCATTGTTGATTGCATTTTTGAATTTAACTGCCATTTTAAAGATCTTCCAAAAGAACCATGATTCAGAAATTTACCCAAAAAGTAACTGTGTACATAGAATGCATGGAAAGGGAGAAGAAGAGTACACATTTGACAGCAGCAAGGCCAATATTCATCACTGGAGGAACAGCCTTGATTTCAACTCTCCTTGCAAATTATGGAGTATATAAACATCTGAATGCAGGGTTCCAAAGAATAGCAAGAAGAGATAAGAAAGCCTTCTTCAGCGATCAATGCAAAGAAATAGAGGAAAACAACAGAATGGGAAAGACTAGGGATATCTTCAAGAAAATCAGAGATACCAAAGGAACATTTCATGCAAAGATGGGCTCTATAAAGGACAGAAATGGTGGACGTAACAGAAGCAGAAGAGATTAAGAAGAGGTGGCAAGAATACACAGAAGAACTGTACAAAAAAGAGCTTCATGACCCAGATAATCATGATGGTGTGATCACTGACCTAGAGCCAGACATCCTGGAATGTGAAGTCAAGTGGGCCTTAGAAAGCATCACTACGAACAAAGCTAGTGGAGGTGATGGAATTCCAGTTGAGCTATTTCAAATCCTGAAATATGATGCTGTGAAAGTGCTACACTCAATGTACCAGCAAATTTGGAAAACTCAGCAGTGGCCACAAGATTGGAAAAGGTCAGTTTTCATCCCAATCCCAAAGAAAGGCAATGCCAAAGAATGCTCAAACTACCACACAATTGCACTCATCTCACACGCTAGTAAAGTAATGCTCAAAATTCTCCAAGCCAGGCTTCAGCAATATGTGAACCGTGAACTTCCTGATGTTCAAGCTGGTTTAGAAAAGGCAGAGGAACCAGAGATCAAATTGCCAACATCCGCTGGATCATGGAAAAAGCAAGAGAGTTCCAGAAAAACATCTATTTCTGCTTTATTGACTATGCCAAAGCCTTTGACTGTGTGGATCACAATCAACTGTGGAAAATTCTGAAAGAGATGGGAATACCAGACCACCTGATCTGCCTCTTGAGAAATCTGTATGCAGGTCAGGAAGCAACAGTTAGAACTGGACATGGAACAACAGGCTGGTTCCAAATAGGAAAAGGAGTACGTCAAGGCTGTATATTGTCACCATGTTTATTTAACTTATATGCAGAGTACATCATGAGAAACACTGGACTGGAAGAAACACAAGTTGGAATCAAGTTGCTGGGAGAAATATCAATAACCTCAGATATGCAGATGACACCACCCTTATGGCAGAAAGTGAAGAGGAACTCAAAAGCCTCTTGATGAAAGTGAAAGTGGAGAGTGAAAAGGTTGGCTTAAAGCTCAACATTCAGAAAACGAAGATCATGGCATCTGGTCCCATCACTACATGGGAAATAGATGGAGAAACAGTGGAAACAGTGTCAGACTTTATTTTTCTGGGCTCCAAAATCACTGCAGATGGTGACTGCAGCCATGAAATTAAAAGACGCTTACTCCTTGGAAGGAAAGTTATGACCAACCTAGATAGCATATTCAAAAGCAGAGACATTACTTTGCCAACAAAGGTTCACCTAGTCAAGGCTATGGTCTTTCCTGTGGTCATGTATGGATGTGAGAGCTGGACTGTGAAGAAGGCTGAGCGCTGAAGAATTGATGCTTTTGAACTGTGGTGTTGGAGAAGACTCCCTTGGACTGCAAGGAGATCCAACCAGTCCATTCTGAAGGAGATCAGGCCTGGGATTTCTTTGGACGGAATGATGCTAAAGCTGAAACTCCAGTATTTTGGCCACCTCATGCGAAGTATTGACTCATTGGAGAAGACTCTGATGCTGGGAGGGATTGGGGGCAGGAGGAGAAGGGGACGACAGAGGATGAGATGGCTGGATGGCATCGCTGACTCGATGGATGTGAGTCTGAGTGACCTCCGGGAGTTGGTGATGGACAGGGAGGCCTGGCGTGCTGCGATTCATGGGGTCGCTAAGAGTCGGACACGACTGAGCGACTGATCTGATCTGATGTGTATGTTTAAGTTTTAAGGATTAAACATTAGTGGCTAAAGGGTTTTCCATAGTGGTTGCATCTTGTGCACCACTGTGTAGTTAGCAAAGTGGGCACGCTGTTGGATGTGAGAGCTGCACTTGTTCCACATTCTTGCCAGTATTTGGTATTATGAACCTTGCCATTTTCAGTTCAGTTCCATTCAGCCGCTCAGTCATGTCCAATTCTTTGCAACACCATGGACTGCAGCAGGCCAGGCCTCCCTGTCCATCACCAACTCCCGGAGTTTACCCAATCTCATGTTCATTGAGTCGGTGATGCCATCCAGCCATCTCATCCTCTGTCGTCCCCTTCTCCTCCTGCCCCCAATCCCTCCCAGCATCAGAGTCTTTTCCAATGACTCAACTCTTTGCATCAGGTGGCCAAAGTATTGGAGTTTCAGCTTCAACATCAGTCCTTCCAATGAATACTCAGGATTGATCTCCTTTAGGATGGACTGGTTGGATCTCCTTGCAGTCCAAGGGACTCCCAAGAGTCTTCTCCAACACCACAGTTCAAAAGCATCAATTCTTCAGTGCTCAGCTTTCTTTATAGTCCAACTCTCGCATCCATACATGACTACTGGAAAAACCACAGCCTTGACTAGATGGACCTTTGTTGGCAAAGTAGTGTCTGCTTTTTAATATACTGTCTAGGTTGGTCATAACGTTCCTTTCAAGGAGTAAGTGTCTTTTAATTTCATGGCTGCAGTCACCATCTGCAGTGATTTTGAAGCCCAGAAAAATAGTCAGCCACTGTTTCCACTGTTTCCCCATTTATTTCCCATGAAGTGATGGGACCAGATGCAATGATCTTCATTTTCTGAATGTTGAACTTTAAGCCAACTTTTTCACTCTCCTCTTTCACTTTCATCAAGATGCTCTTTGGTTCTTCTTCAGTTTCTGCCATAAGGGTGGTGTCATCTGCCTATCTGAGGTTATTGATATTCCCATTTTAGGCATTAAATTAATTAGAATTTAGTCATTCTAGTGACTGTGAAGTGATATTCCATTGAAATTTTAATTTGCATTTTCCTGATGATCAATCATGTTGAATATCTCTTCATATTCTTTTTTTCACCATTCATAAATCTTTGGTACAGCATCTATTTAAAGTTATTGCCCATTTTAAAAATTTAGATTGGCTGTCTACTTGTTATTATTGAATTGCAAGAGTTCTTTATATATTCTGGATAAAATTCTTTTACCAGATATATGTCTCTTAAATATTTGTTTCCATTCTGTGGCCAAAATGGGTCATTTTATTTTCATAGTGACTTTTAAAGAGATGTTAACTTTAGTGAAATCATGACATAGTGTTCCACCTTTGTTTTTTAAAAATTGATTTGGTTATTCTTTGCATTTCCATAAAAGTTTGTAATTCATTTATAAATTTCAACCAAAAAAAAAAAAAAGCCTATTGATTTTTCACTGTGATTGCACTAAGTGTATAGATCAGTTCAGGTAAAGTAACATCTTAACAATACTGTATTTTCTGATTTGTAAACCGGATTTATCTTTCCATTTATTCAGGGCTTCTTTAATTTCTCTCAGGAGTTTTATAGTTTTCAGTATACAAATTTTATACATATTTCATTAAATTTATCCCTATATATTTAATTTTTGATGCTATTTTGAATTCTATATTAAAATTTCAGTTTCCAGTTTGTGAGCATACAGAAATACAAATTATTATTATATACTGTTCTTTCATTCTGTGACCTTGCTAAACTCATTATACTAGTTCTAACAACATTTTGGAGGGAGGTTATAATATCTGCTGGAGAAGGTAATGGCACCCCACTCCAGTACTCTTGCCTGGAAAATCCCATGGACGGAGGACCCTGGTGGGCCACAGTCCATGGGGTCGCTAAGAGTAGGACACGACTGAGCGACTTCACTTTCACTTTTCACTTTTATGCACTGGAGAAGGAAATGGCAACCCACTCCAGTGTTCTTGCCTGGAGAATCCCAGGGACAGGGGAGCCTGGTGGGCAGCCATCTAGGGGGTCGCCAGAGTCGGACACGACTGAAGTGACTTAGCAGCAGAGAGAAATTTACTTGGTTTCTTCCAATTTGTAGATATTTCATTTGTGTGTGTGTTTGTATTTATTTATTTACTGCCTCTTTGCACTGGCTAAAACATCTGGTACAAGCTGAACAGAAGTGGTGAGAAAGGATATTCTTGTTTCTGAACCTGGGAAGTATTCAGTCTTTCACTATTAAGTATTTGTTCAGTTACTAAGTCGCGTCTGATTCCGTGTGACTCCATGGACTGCAGCACACCATTCAGTATAATTTAGCTTTTTTGAAGATATTCTTTATCGAAATGATAAAGTGTCTAATTCTAGTATCCTGAGAGTTTTGTCATAGTTTTATCACAGAAAAATTGCTATCATCCTTCTACCATAGAAGAATGTTAAAATTTTGTCAAAGGTACTTTCTGCATCTATTTAGATGACATATAAATTGCTTGGGTTTTTTGAATATCAATATGGTGAATTACACTGACTGGTTTTTAAATGTTAATCCAATCTTCCACCCCTAGAATAAATGCCCAGCATCTACACTGTCAAATGTACTTTCATTAACATTGTTTCTAATAATCACTTATTTTAACATCTTTAGGGTCTGTAGTAATGTTTCCTCTCTCAACCTGGCTCATGGTAATCTACATCTTCTCTTCTTTCCCTCTAATATCTCTGCTAAGAGACTGACCAATTTTACCACTCTTTCCAAAGCACCATCTTTGGATTGGCTCTAGATTGTAAGAGAATTAACATCTAGGTCTAAGGATTCATTTCATAATTAGCTTCTTTTAGGGAGAGGTAAGCTGGGCCCTGACACATACGGTGAGTTAGGGAGCCAAGGCATGGGACTTGGCCAAGTCTGCTGCACATAGGTAGGGTCCCTATCTGCTTGCTTCATTCTCTGTGTATTCTGATGTTTCCAACAAAGACGTTCTAAGACTGCATTACCACACTTTGCATCATGAAGAATCTGTGTTCTCTATACTTCTACCCTTCCTCTTCAAGCAATAGAAAAAGAGGTATTGCTAACTTATTTATGCTAGACTTCACTTCAGATCAGATCAGATCAGTCGCTCAGTCGTGTCCGACTCTTTGCGACCCCATGAACTGCAGCACTCCAGGCCTCCCTGTCCATCACCAACTCCCGGAGGTCACTCAGACTCACATCCATCGAGACAGTGATGTCATCCAGCCATCTCATCCTCTGTCGTCCCCTTCTCCTCCTGCCCCCAATCCCTCCCAGCATCAGAGTCTTCTCCAATGAGTCAACTCTTCCCATGAGGTGGCCAAAATACTGGAGTTTCAGCTTTAGCATCATTCCGTCCAAAGAAATCCCAGGGCTGATCTCCTTCAGAATGGACTGGTTGGATCTCCTTGCAGTCCAAGGGACTCTCAAGAGTCTTCTCCAATACCACAGTTCAAAAGCATCAATTCTTTGGCGCTCAGCCTTCTTCACAGTCCAGCTCTCACATCCATACATGACCACAGGAAAGACCATAGCCTTGACTAGGTGAACCTTTGTTGGCAAAGTGATGTCTCTGCTTTTGAATATGCTATCTAGGTTGGTCATTACTTTCCTTCCAAGGAGTAAGCGTCTTTTAATTTCATGGCTGCAGTCACCATCTGCAGTGATTTTGGAGCCCAGAAAAATAAAGTCTGACACTGTTTCCACTGTTTCTCCATCTATTTCCCATGAAGACTTCACTTAGATAACTGCAAAAGGGAGAGTCAAGAGCCTCTATAACCATTCCCAGCTCATATGCAAAATCCTAGTCTTGTTTCCATAGACGCACTTTAAAAATAGTATAAGCAATTATGTTATTCACAATTGGCTTAATATTTCCCATAGAAGATTTTCTGGAGTTTACCTCTATTCCATTAAAAAAAATGTTCTTTTGTTACAGACGTGAGTCACATGCTTACCGTAATCAGTAACAAAGAACTCATACATGGTTTGAGTCAAGCCTTTAGGTATTTCCGGTAAGTCTAACTTGCTTTCATGACTTCGCATAAAAGCTTCAAGCTTGTCTCTGCTTTCCAGTTCCAGAAGGGCTCCTAAACTCCACATTAGAGCAAACACAAATAATTTATGAAGATGTTCGACACACGAAATGCCACCTTCTTCTTTGGAGGGGATTAAACCTTCCAGAAGATTGAGAGACTGAAAATATTTAAAACACAATAAAATTAAGTGTCATATTTAGATTTTAAAATAAACATTTAAATGTAATAATAACTTTAAAAGGAGAGAACGAGAGAAGAAAACAAATATATCGCCAGTTATGGTTTGATCAGTGTCCTACAGCCAGTGGCATTTAGAAGAAAAGTCATTCTGCTTTAGGCAGACCGCATGCTGCTGCTGCTGCTGCTGCTAAGTCACTTCACTCGTGTCCGACTCTGCGCGACTCCATAGACGGCAGCCCACCAGGCTCCCCCGTCCCTGGGATTCTCCAGGCAAGAACACTGGAGTGGGTTGCCATTTCCTTCTCCAATGCATGAAAGTGAAAAGTGAAAGTGAAGTCGCTGAGTCGTGTCTGACTCTTAGCATGACTGCCCAGAAAAGACACCAAACTAGGAATGTGGAGGTGTGGTGTCTCCCCCAACTCATGCCACTAACATCTCTGAGTCTCAGTTTCCTGATCTGAGAAGCAAAAAGCCTAGACTAGATGTTTCTGTAGGTAGTTTCTGCTTCTAAAGTTTGGTTATTCCAAATTTTACAGATCAAAGATTTTATTTATTTTTAACATGTTGCAAGGCTCAGCACACTGTGGCCCCAGGGGCCAGCCACTTGCTTAGCAAATGAAGTGTTTCTGAAACACAGTCAGTCTCGTCCACTGTGTCTGGCTGTTTCTGCATTGCAACAGTAGAGCTGAGGGGTTGGGATGGAAAGTTGTGCAAAGGCTAGAACATTAACTGTTTGCCCCTTCAAGAAAGGTGTGTCGACTCCCACATGGCATCAGAAAAAAAGAAAAAAAAGTATCTATAGTAAGACATCCTTTGTCTTCCAAAATAAAATCATTTCAATGATTTGTGAGCTTCGTGAATTATTTCTAAGCCACCCAGCCTCCCTGACTGATGTCCTTCGCACTGACAGAGAATCAGACCACTAGAATGGATAATGAGAGATCACCTATGGACTAGAATCAGGAGAGCCTTTGAAAAAATCTAAGGGATACGGTAGGAAGGGAGATGGGAGGGAGGTTCAGGATGGAGGGGACACATGTATACCTATGGCCAATTCATATCGCTGTACGACAAAAACCATCATCAAATTGCAAAGTAATTATCCTCCAATTAAACAAGTAAATCTTTTAAAAAACAAATATAAAAGAAACAGAAAAAAAGAGAGAGAGAGAGAAAGTCACAATTAGTTCTGTTTCTTCCAAAGACTTAAAAGGAAAACTGAATAGAGGGGAAAAACATGAGGTTACAAACTACTTGGAGAGCTGCTTCGAGGCTTTCCCTATCTAATACACACACTAAATGTGCAAAGCCGAGACTTCCACCCACATTTTCCTGCTTGCCACCAGCTCCTTGTTGTGCTTTCTGTAGAACTACCAGCTCTATTTATCTTGTCTGCTCTCATTTTTGGACACTCTTTCTGGGAAGGCTCGACTGAGCTTGAATGGTGGGAAAGATAGTTTATTCCTCCTCCCCTGACAATACCGCCCTGAGAGGTGACACTCATGAAGAGATGGCAGTGATTGAATCAATAAGATCTTTAATAGGAATCCAAATTCTCAGACGCTTCACCACCACATCACAGAAAGATTTTGATGAATCTGTGAATCTTCCATTTCAGATACCTCTAAACTGCAACTGAGTGTGTGCGTGGGAGGTGGGGGGAATTTCAAATCTTGAGTAGTGAGTGTACAAAAAAAATCTTACTTGCACAATATAGTTGCACTCTAAGAGCTGCATTTTCGGATTGAGGTTCAGTTTCATAAATGTATATGCATCCTCAAATATTTTATCATACAGAGTTAGGAATACATTATTTTCCTGAGTAGTACGCTTCTTCAACCATGCCTACAGCAAAGAAACGGAATCTCTGTTTATAAGAGAGCAAGACATGGAGAAAGCGAGATGTGGAAAGACACTAAACGCGCTTCTGTAGGTCTCCAGTCCCCACCTGCAGTATTGGTCTCCAGCTGAGGGCAGAGCTGCTGATGTACACCATGCCCATCCGAGAAACCGTAGCTGGAGAGGCGTTCTCGATATTGTGGACTTCAAACAAAAGCTTGCAGCTTGGGGCCATGGGGATGCGATCGCCGTTGGCCAGTGTGAGGGTTTTATTGTCATCCAACACGGAATTTAAGTTCTCAATCCAAATGGCATCCACAGGGCCGTCTAAAATGAGGAAAATGTTTTCACCTGCCAAAAATAAGAACAGAAAATCACTTTTCACCTGTGGATGATCAAAAAGGAAAATTAAAACAAATACTGAGTTGCGGATAAACTGGCAGGAAAAAAGAATGATCCACAGAAAAGAGTTTGCGTGTACCTTTTTTAGCTTTTAATGTTTTTCTCCACAGAGTAGAAAAAATCCCATCTGTCCAGTCATTGGTCGCTGTGTCCAGTCGGCCAAACATCTGAGGAGCCGTAATAGCTTTGGGATTCATTCTCATCTCCCTGTGAGGCCTTCCACACTCTGTCAGCGCCTTCATCAGGATTGTTATGACCATTGTCTTCCCAGACCCGCTGGGCCCAAGAGTCATCAGACCATGACGGACCAGAGACGTCTCATACAACTACACAATGAGATGATCAATCGAAAAATAGAACTTAGGAGTCTCCTGCTCACGTTCATAGAAGTCATGTGAAGAAATTTTAAAAGCTTTAAACAGGATCTTAAAAGCTTTAGATAGTAACTGGTTCACTGCTTAAAAATGGAATATGACCCGCCCCCTCCCAAAACTTTGTTTCATGGAAGGTGAGTAGTGAACTTTTAAAATGTTAAAAGTGAGAAAGTGATGACAATGTGGGACTTTAATTACATTTTGGAATTAATCAATTCAGGGTCTAGTTTTTGCATCTCAAACTACTTGATATGACAAACTCCTTGTCATTTCAGTTTGCTGATAACATAGAGGTGGTTTTTCCATAGGCTTTCTCTTTATCGCATGTGGTGATATCGCCCCCTAGTGGTGGAAAGCAGCGATACAAAGCATCTCTGCCAAGACCCAAGTTAAACATCAGCCTTCTGGTTCTCCAGAGGCACAGCCGGACGTGAGTTTCCTGTGCAAGCGAGTGGTCACCAGGGAAACTTTTAATGGAGTAAGGGAAGGACAGGAACAGGGACAGGTCAAGCATGGTGTGACTGAAGACAAAAATCCTGTAGAGGGGAGACTTAAGACTGGCCCTCAGTGCACCTTTATACCTCTCTGTTTCAACTGGAAGCAGGAGAACTTGACTTTTCGACTGCATCACCCATAAGTCTTTATAAGTTCTGTTGGTTTTTTTTTTTTTTTTTTTTTGGCTGTGCCAGCTCTTAGTTGCAGCATGCAGGATCAAGTTCCCTAACCAGGGATCAAACCCAGGCCTCCTGCATTGGGAATGCACAGTCTTCACCACTAGACCACCAGGGAACTCCCCACATCACCCATATGTCCTTAACTAAGGAAGGGTTGTTTGGCGGTAGGGGAGAAAAAAACTCCCATGCGCTGTCTGCACTTTGCACCTTCCAGAAAAAGTGGCTCTGACCCTCCTGCAGAGAGTGGTGTATTTGGGATTAGAATCACAGTTCTAGAAGTCAGGGAAGGATGAGGTAAGACAGATTCAAGGAGACATACAAAGAACATGGACAGTGTCTGTTACAAAATCCTCTCTACAGTTTTCTTAATGAAAATAAAAAGTCAAAGGCCTCATAGCTGATTAGAGGTAAAATTTGAGTTACTTTCCTAAGTTTTAGATAGAAATGTATTAGCTCTGTAATCCATAGTTTAAAAGCAACAGAGGTACCGGCCATATTATATTCAAAAGTAATGTGTTTGACATTAATTAACAACACAATATTCTAGTCCCCCACCGACTGAGATAACTAAGATTGCAGTGCTCAGTATACTGTATGTGTTGTTGTTCAGGGGCTAAGTCATGTCCAACTCTGTGCCCTCGTGAACTGCAACACACCAAGCTTCTCTGTCTTTCACTGTCTCCCTGAGTTTGCTTAAACTCATGTCCATTGAGTCAGTGATGCCATCGAACCATCTCCTCCTCTGTTATCCGCTTCTCCTCCCGCCCTCAATCTTTCTCAGCAACAGAGTCTTTTAAAATGAGTCAGCTCTTGCATCAGGTGGCCAAAGTATTGGAGCTTCACCATCAGTCCTTTCAATGAATATTCAGGGTTGATTTCCTTTAAGATTGACTGGTTTGATCTCCTTGCTATCCAAGAGACTCTCAAGAGCCTTCTCTAGTACCATAGTTCAAAAGCATCCATTCTTCAGTGCTCAGTCTTCTTTATGGTCCAGTTCTCACATCCTGTATGACTACTGGCAAAACCATAGCTTTGACTATACAGACCTTTTTCAGCAGAATGACGTCTCTGCTTTTTAATATGCTGTCTAGGTTTGTCATTGCTTTTCTTCCAAGGAGCAAGCGTCTTTTAATTTCATGGCTGCAAGTCACTGTCCACAGTGATTTTGGAGCCCAAGAAAATAAATTCTGTCACTGTTTCCACTTGTTCCCCATCTATTTGCCATGAAGTGATGGGACCGGATGTGATGATCTTAGTTTTCTGAATGTTGAGTTTTAAGCCAGCTTTTTCACTCTCCACTTGCACCCTCATTAAGAGGCTCTTTAATTCCTCTTCACTTTCTACCATTATACAGGTGGATATCTGAGGTGTTGACATTTCTCCTAGCAATCTTGATTCCAGCTTGTGCTTTATCAAGCCTGGCATTTTTCATGATGTACTCTGCATAAAAGTTAAATAAGCAGGGTGACAATATATAGCCTTGATGTACTCCTTTCCCAGGAGTCATTTTGAACCAGGTCATTGTTCCATATCCAATTTTAACTCTTGCTTCTTGCTTCTTGTCCTGCATACATGTTTTTTGGGAAGAAGATAAGGTGGTCTGGTATTCCCATCTCTTTAAGAATTTTCCACAGTTTGTTGTGATTCGTACAGTCAAAAGTGTTAGCGTGGTCAATGAAGCAGAAGTAGATTTTTTTTTTTTTTTTTTTTGGAATTCCCTTGCTTTTTCTATCATCTAGCAGATGTTGGCCATTTGACCTTTGGTTCCTCTACCTTTTCTAAATCCAGCTTGTACATCTGAAGTTCTCAATTCACCTGTATGCACATCACATCTAAAGTGAGCTCTTCCCAGAATTTTTTTAAATGGAATGATTTCCATTACATAGATGATGAAAAATACTTTGATTTCTCCCCATATATTTTCTTTGTAAGATCTGAGTCTGTCTCATACACTTGCACTGCTTACAAGAGTAAGTTAAGAATCATTACTTTTCAAATGCAGTTTTTGACACTTTCCACAATTTCAATGCCTTCATTTTCCAAGGCACTGGAAAATACTCCCAATGCGTCAAGCTCATAGGGATTTAATTCAGCAACTCTGCAACAGTTTCAGGGATCTGCCTGAGAAAATCATTGATAGGTTGTCACAAGGATAAAATATAATAGACAGAAACACACCAAGAGACACAGGCGAAGGATTTAGTTTAGGTGTGAACACGCCCACACACAAAGCAGAAGCGGAGGAGCACCCCCAGATTCCTTGGGCTCCATGTCCCACGAAGGCCCCCAGCTATGGCATTCCATTTCCCTGTGGGTTTTTTTTTTTTTTTTTTTTGTCATGCTGCACGGCTCATGAGATTCCAGTTCCCCAACCAAAAATGGAACCCAAGGCCCCTGCAGTGGAAACAGAGTCCCAACTACTGGATCACAGGGAGTCACTCCCTGCACTTTCATAACTTACTATCTCCTCCCAGCTATTCTTGAGATTCTGGTTACCACCTAACCTCACGGGGTGTAAGTAACTTCCGTAAGTGCTTGGGTAGTGTGAAGCAGGGTAAAACCACGCTAAAGTCCTTAGGACTAACACCCCCTGCTGAGGACTCTTCTTGTAATGATGTGTTTTATTTAGTCTCAACCTTAATATCAAGCAAGATTAATATCACAAGTTCTTCTCTCCAAATGACAACCTCTAACAACACTTGTTGAGCATCATACTGATAATAGATGAAAAATATTTTACCTGCACGAGTTTGAGATTCCAGGGTGGATGGTTAATCAAACCTTCCAGCTGAACCTGGTTGGCGACTGCAGCTTGCAGTTCCACGTAACTATTGCTATCTAGTTGTAATCCTGGAAACAGGTCATTGATTAAGCTGAGGAACAGGGGTTCATCTTCATCAATCTAAGGTGGCAAAGAATAAATTTACTCATTTAGGTTAAAAATGAAGCTCAAATAATCATATTATTCTCTTGGCCACACGTGTATGCTCTAGCACTTTCTCCCAAACACCACCACTGAGTCCACATTACCTACAGCATTGCACCCAAATTTCCCTGGAATTTACATTAAAAAGAATGAAATAATGCCATTTTCAGCAACATGGATGGACACTGAGATTGTCGTACTGAGTAAAGTAAGTCAGACATAGAAGGAGAAACATCATATGACATCCCTTATATGTGGAATCTAAAAGGAAATGATAGGAATGAACTTACAAAACAGAAAGAGACTCATAGACTTAGAGAATGAACTGAATGGTTGTCAGGGTGGGTGGAGGAGAGGATGGGGGGAAGGGATACTTAGAGTCTGGGATGGACACATAGACACTGCTAAAATGGATAGCTAAGATGGATGAAAAGATCTGCTCTATAGCACGGGGAACTCTATTCAATAATACGTGGCAGCCTGGATGGGAGGGAAGTTTGGTGGAAACTGGATTTATATACATGTATGACTGAGTCCCTTTGCTGTTCACCTGAAACCGTCACAACACAATTGTTAATCGGCCATACCCCAAGACAAAATGTTAAAAAAAAAAAACTGTCGGCATTTAATGTCTTCTCCAATCTACTGCTCCAGGGTTTATCTCATTACTTTATCATACGACAGGTATATGCATTAACCTTAAAAACGTGTAAGTAATAGCTCCAATCCCAAGAGAACAGAGTATTAATATTCTACTTTAATTAGGAAAATATCTGTAATTTAACATCAGAAAGTCTTGTGGATTTTGGTTCCAGTTTCTCAACTGACTATGATGGTGGCTGAGTCCTACAAACGTGGCTCCCTCATAAGGAGATCCATGCCCTCCAGGGTGGCTGTGAGAGTCAGACAAGACAGTACCCGTGAAAAGACTCTGTAATAAAGTGAAGTATGCAGATGTTAGTTGTTAGTTTTGTAATTAGAATGTGAGCTCCTAAGGTCCACTTCTTCCTCAACCATGTACTGCCAGGGCACGGACACCATACGTAGCACAAAGAAGCCCCTGAATAAAACCCACATGAACCTGCCCATCAGCTAGTTCAAGACAACATGGCCGTACCTGTGACAAGTGTGAAAGCAGTGAAATAATTATTTTAATCTCCACAGCAAACCAGAGAAGGCGATGGCACCCCACTCCAGTACTCTTGCCTGGAAAATCCCATGGACGGAGGAGCCTGGTAGGCTGCAGTCCATGGGGTGGCAAAGAGTTGGACATGACTGAGTGACTTCACTTTCATGCATTGAAGGAAATGACAACCCACTCCAGTACTCTGAAGTGACTCAGCAGCAGCAGCCACCATTTAATGCACACTTAGAAAACAGAAATGGTGTTGATGTTTTGGCAGAGACATAGTTAAAGCTAGTCACATACAGACAAAGCAAAAAGCTCTGGTGGTTCCCTATGAATCCAGATTTTCATGTTTAGAATCTGTGTTATGTTATGATAATAGACTGACATTTTGGGGCTGGAGCCCACTGATGAAACCTATTTTATGGCATTTGCAAGGATGCATTTCTGGCCCCTGTTGTTCATACAAAGCCATGGGTTTTTTTCCTTGGGGGCGGGAGGAGGGTGCCTTCTTCCAGTAGCTCAGTCAGTGCTAACTTCACATACATAACCCAACACACACCCATGTTAACAACTCTGTATGAGCGCACCCCCACTTGTCAGCTAGGTCAAAATCTTGAAAGAGAAATTAACCCAGAGAAGAAAGATACCAATTTAGAAAGGTTCATATCTCTCAGTCCTCTCATGACTGTGCTTAATTCACTGTCTTCTGGTCTGGCTCTTTTTTGAGATCCAAGGGTTCTCAATACAGATAGAATATTTCTCAACCCAAAGTCGTAATGAACCTAGGATGAGAAAAGAAATAAAAAGGATCATCCCGTTGAAAAATTCTAAGTGCAGACTCACTGTGCACATATAGCACTTATATACTGTCGTTTTGGAGTGGCTGAGTGGCAGAGTTCTGTTAGCTCACTTCTCCTGCCTTTCTTTTGACTGAAAAAGATGACTTCACTGGAAACATCCAGCTGTGTGACAGTGCTCACACATGATTTTCTGAGAACAATACACTCCAACGGTCAGAGGGGCAACCATTTAAAATGCATGACCAACTGGTCACATACCTGTGATTCACTTTATGTAACATGCTTGAAATAACACAATTACAGAGATGTAGAAAAGATTAGGCCTATGAAGGGCTATAGAATTTGGGAGAGAGGTAAGCGTGGCTATAAAGGGTGGCGGGAGGGTACTTGGTGGGAATAAACAATTCTGTTTTCTATGACATAATTGGATAGAACTACACTCACACACACACACGAGTGCATGAAAAACTGGTGAGGTCTTAGGAATCTCCGTTTATTGTTCATTGTCAATCTTCTGGTTTTGTTATTGTACTACACTTATGTCAACAGGATGAAGAGTGCACAGGACATCTCGTACATGTCTTTGCAACTTCCTGGGAATCTATAATTATTTCAACTTAGGAAAGTTTTTAAAATACATAATCAAAAGTTCAAGTTAATTATAAACATGTCTTAGGAAAGAGTCAAGGAATTTTTTTAACTCCCTAATTAGTACTTATCAAAATTGCAAGTTAAAAAACAAGTTCTATAGCGAGGGGGAAAATAGATGTAAAAAGTTACCTGCTTAGTAAGTTGCTCTTCACAGAGCTTGTAAAGTACATAAAACTTTTGAGCCAAGATAACGTTTTCAAGAAAACCACAGCTTGCAAGTTTAACTCGCATAATGATCTGCAAATTAACAGTGAGACTTCTCAGTTTTAGTGAAGAACAGGTAAAGAACATAAATCGTATTATGGTTTTAAATCCTGATGCATACCTGTCTATCAGGAACCATCATAGCAACAGTTCTGAACTGAATTTTCAAGTTCTCTGGTAGTTCCTGGCGCCCAGCATACCCAGGGTTCTAAAAGTTAAAATTATTTAATTTTTAATTGTTGACATAATTTTCATTGTTTGAATACAAATTATCAATACATTTGAAATCCCTAATTCAGATTCTAAGAAGGTATTGAAAAACATTCGATTCATAAAATATCCCTCTTTTCACAAAAATATGTATTGGACCATCCATATTTATTAATGTCACATTACTCTCACACATTTCCATTTTCATTATACTAATAAAGTACTACACATGTGCATATGTACACACATACACACACACACACACCACTATACGTAGCAAAAAATAAGCCTCTGCGTTATCTATTTGTTAAAGAAAATGAAATAAAACTGAATAAATACTGGGATAATTATGATCTAAAATATGTTACTTAAAGAAAAAGAAAATTTAGGACTTCATACTAATCAATTTACTGAGGCAATTTTTATTTCCTCTCTTCAATTATTCTTTTTTTTTTTTTTGCCAGAAAATATTTTTATCTTGCCTTACCCTTTGAAGGACATTTGCATGGAGTATATAACTATAGCTGCTAGGTTTGTCTTTTGCATTAATGTTTCCTATTTGCTTTGTGTGTGTCTATGCTTTGTTTTTTAAATTGGAAGATAACTGCTTTACAATATTGTGTTGGTTTCTGCTGTGCAACAACACAAATTATTCTTTACAGTCAGAATTATAGAGTTCTGTGGCGGACAAATAGCTGACAAATAGTTTCTTTTTACTATTAAAAAAAACACACAGTGATGAAGGGAAACAAAGACAGGAATGATGAGAAAAATATTAAAAAGGGCAAAAGTAGAGGTGAGAAGGAAGCTAATAAGTAGCAAAAGACGGAAGATAGACCAGACCCAAAAATCCCAAGCGATAAGGTGAGGGTGTTGGAAGACAAGTAAGGCAAAGAGGGAAGTGCATGAGGAGACCTTCCGTCCCTCAGCATTATGGGCATGGTCAAGAGACCCGATAACCTGCCAGGCGCTGGGGAGGCAAAGACGGCTGGCTGCCTTTCAATACTCCTGTTTTTCATTCTGAGTCACAGAACTTCAGCTGCAAGCTGGGTGCATCACCACCCAGGTTTAAAACTACATTTCCCAGCCTGCCCTGCAGCTGGTGAGATTAAATTCTACCCTGTGAGTCACAAAGGGACACAGTGTATGAAAGGGACAGTGTATGAAATACACTTGATGTCTGATTGAAGGGAGTTGACTCAGTCAATTGGCTGCAACAAAGATGCTTCTGTAGCACCTTGGGCTATAAGGGGACCTTGAAAATGGAAACCGTGATGGTGTAGAAACCTCAAAGAATCTCAAAAGAATATATACTTAAATTACTATTCTTCATATCTCAGGTACTCACAGCCTAATGCAATATCTAATTGATATTTCCAAAATTATTCTTAATCCAAGGGCAAGCTTCTTTTTTTTTTAAATTAAATTTATTTATTTTAATTGGAGACTAATTACTTTACAATATTGTATTGGCTTTGCCATACATCAACATGAATCCGCCACAGGTGTACATGTGTTCCCCATCCTGAACCCCGCTCCCACCTCCCTCCCCGTACCATCCCTCTGGGTCATCCCAGTGCACCAGCCCCAAGCATCTTGTATCCTGCAACGGACCTGGACTGGCAATTCGTTTCTTATATGATATTATACATGTTTCAATGCCATTCTCCCAAATCATCCCACCCTCTCCCTCTCCCACAGAGTCCAAAAGACTGTTCTATACATCTGTGTCTCTTTTGCTGTCTTGCATACAGGGTTATCATTACCATCTTTCTCAATTCCATATATATGCGTTAGTATGCAGATGACACCACCCTTATGGCAGAAAGTGAAGAGGAACTCAAAAGCCTCTTGATGAAAGTGAAAGAGGAGAGTGAAAAGGTTGGCTTAAAGCCCAACATTCAGAAAACAAAGATCATGGCATCTGGTCTCATCACGTCATGGGAAATAGATGGAGAAACAGTGGAAACAGTGGCTGACTTCATTTTGAGGGGGGCTCCAAAATCACTGCAGATGGTGACTGCAGCCATGAAATTAAAAGACGCTTACTCCTTGGAAGGAAAGTTATGACCAACCTAGATAGCATATTCAAAAGCAGAGACATTACTTTGCCAACAAAGGTTCGTCTAGTCAAGGCTATGGTTTTTCCAGTGGTCATGTATGGATGCGAGAGTTGGACTGTGAAGAAAGCTGATCACCGAAGAATTGATGCTTTTGAACTGTGGTGTTGGAGAAGACTCTTCAGAGTCCCTTGGACTGCAAGGAGATCTAACCAGTCCATTCTAGAGGAGATCAGTCCTGGGTGTTCTTTCGAAGGAGTGATGCTAAAGCTGAAACTCCAGTACTTTGGCCACCTCATGCAAAGAGTTGACTCTGGGAAAAGATTCTGATGCTGGGAGGGATTGGGGGCAGGAGGAGAAGGGGATGACAGAAGATGAGATGGCTGGATGGCATCACTGACTCAATGGATGTGAGTCTGAGTGAACTCCAGGAGTTGGTGATGGACAGGGAGGCCTGGCGTGCTGTGATTCATGGGGTTGCAAAGAGTCAGACACAACTGAGCGACTGAACTGAACTGAACTGAACTGATACTGTATTGGTGTTTTTCTTTCTGGCTTACTTCATTCTGTATAATAGGCTCCAGTTTCATCCACCTCATTAGAACTGATTCAGATGTATTTTTTTAATGGCTGAGTAATACTCCATTGTGTATAGGTACCACAGCTTTCTTATCCATTCATCTGCTGATGGACATCTAGGTTGTTTCCATGTCCTGGCTATTATAAACAGTGCTGTGATGAACATTCGAGTACACGTGTCTCTTTCAATTCTGGTTTCCTTGGTGTGTATGCCCAGCAGTGGGATTGCTGGGTCATAAGGCGGTTCTATTTCCAATTTTTTAAGGAATCTCCACACTGTTCTCCATAGTGGCTGTACTAGTTTGCATTCCTACCAAGAGTATAAGAGGGTTGCCTTTTCTCCACACCCTCTCCAGCATTTATTGCTTGTAGACTTTTGGATTGCAGCCATTCTGACTGGTGTGAAATGGTGTGAAATGGTACCTCATAGTGGTTTTGATTTGCATTTCTCTGATTATGAGTGATGTTGAGCATCTTTTCATGTGTTTGTTAGCCATCTGTATGTCTTCTTTGGAGAAATGTCTATTTAGTTCTTTGGCCCATTTTTTTGATTGGGTCTTTTATTTTTCTGGAATTGAGCTGCAGGAGTTGCTTGTATATTTTTGAGATTAGTTGTTTGTCAGTTGCTTCATTTGCTATTATTTTCTCCCATTCTGAAGGCTGTCTTTTCACCTTGCTTATAGTTTCCTTTGTTGTGCAGAAGCTTTTTAATTTTAATTAGGTCCCATTTGTTTATTTTTGCTTTTATTTCCAATATTCTGGGAGGTGGGTCACAGAGGATCCTACTGTGGTTTATGTCAGAGAGTGTTTTGCCTATGTTCTCCTCTAGGAGTTTTATAGTTTCTGGTCTTATGTTTAGATCTTTAATCCATTTTGAGTTTATTGTTGTGTATGGTGTTAGAAAGTGTTCTGGTTTCATTCTTTTACAAGTGGTTGACCAGTTTTCCCAGCACCACTTGTTAAAGAGATTGTCTTTTCTCCATTATATATTCTTGCCTCCTTTGTCAAAGATAAGGTGTCCATATGTGCGTGGGTTTATCTCTGGGCTTTCTATTTTGTTCCATTGATCAAAATGGAATGCTGTCTTTGTGTCAGCACCATACTGTCTTGATGACTGTGGCTTTGCAGTAGAGACTGAAGTCAGGCAGGTTGATTCCTCCAGTTTCAAGCAATCTTTCTCAAGATAGCTTTGGCTATTCGAGGTTTTTTGTATTTCCATACAAATTGTGAAATTATTTGTTCTAGCTCTGTGAAAAATACCGTTGGTAGCTTGATAGGGATTGCATTGAATCTATAGATTGCTTTGGGTAGTATACTCATTTTCACTATATTGATTCTTCCAATCCAGGAACATGGTATATTTCTCCATCTATTAGTGTCCTCTTTGATTTCTTTCACCAGTGTTTTATAGTTTTCTATATATATAGGTCTTTAGTTTCTTTAGGTAGATACATTCCTAAGTATTTTATTCTTTTTGTTGCAATGGTGAATGGAATTGTTTCTTAATTTCTCTATTTTCTCATTATTAGTGTATAGGAATGCAAGGGATTTCTGTGTGTTGATTTTATATCCTGCAACCTTACTATATTCATTGATTAGCTCTAGTAATTTTCTGGTGGAGTCTTTAGGGTTTTCTATGTAGAGGATCATGTCATCTGCAAACAGTGAGAGTTTCACTTCTTCTTTTCCAATTTGGATTCCTTTTATTTCTTTTTCTGCTCTGATTGCTGTGGCCAAAACTTCCAAAACTATGTTGAATAGTAATGGTGAAAGTGGGCATCCTTGTCTTGTTCCTGACTTTAGGGGAAATGCTTTCAATTTTTACCATTGAGGATAATGTTTGCTGTGGGTTTGTCATATATAGCTTTTATTATGCTGAGGTATGTTCCTTCTATTCCTGCCTTATGGAGAGTTTTTATCATAAATGGATGTTGAATTTTGTCAAAGGCTTTCTCTGTATCTATTGAGATGGCTTTTTATTTTTCAATTTGTTAATGTGGTGTATTACATTGATTGATTTTCGGATATTGAAGAATCCTTGCATCCCTGGGATAAAGCCCACTTGGTCATGGTGTATGATCTTTTTAATGTGTTGTTAGATTCTGATTGCTAGAATTTTGTTAAGGATTTTTGCATCTATGTTCATCAGTGATATTGGCCTGTAGTTTTCTTTTTTTGTGTGGCATCTCTGTCAGGTTTTTGGTATTAGGGTGATGGTGGCCTCATATAATGAGTTTGGAAGTTTACCTTCCTCTGCAATTTTCTGGAAGAGATTGAGTAGGATAGGTATTAGCTCTTCTCTAAATTTTTGGTAGAATTCAGCTGTGAAGCCATCTGGACCTGGGCTTTTGTTTGCTTCTTTTAAATTCCTCTAAGCCATACTATCACCCTGAGTAAACTCTTTCATTCAGTTTCATGAGTTATAATTGATCACTTCAGAATTATTATTATTTACCTCTAATTGCTTTACTGGTTGTTTGCTTTAGCCAAAGTTTGTGACTAGTGTCACTTCTGGACGGGAAACCCTAAGAACCAGAGCATAATTTTTCTTGTTCTCTTTTTCCTTTGCTGTAGCTACCAGTCACAGCTGAGACAGTACCAGAGACAGGACACGTAAAGCATCTTCTGCCCTCTCCACCACGACACCATACACCCACAGCAGACATGTGGTATGAAAATAATAAATCTTTGAGGTGTTCAGTTCAGTCAGTTCAGTCCATCAGTCGCATCTGACCCTTTGCAACCCCATGGACTGCAGCATGCCAGGCCTCCCTGGTGTGTTAAGGTGTTGCTGCTGCTGCTGCTAAGTCACTTCAGTCGTGTCCGACTCTGCGCGACCCCATAGACGGCAGCTCACCAGGCTCCCCCGTCCCTGGGATTCTCCAGGCAAGAACACTGGAGTGGGTTGCCATTTCCTTCTCCAATGCATGAAGGTGAAAAGTGAAAGTGAAGTTGCTCAGTCGTGTCTGACTCTTCGCAACCCCATGGACTGCAGCCTACCAGGCTCCTCCATCCATGGGATTTTCCAGGCAAGAGTACTGGAATGGGGTGCCATTGCCTTCTCTGTGTTAAGGTGTTAGGTAGAGCAATTTACGTGGCCACACCTAACTTTAAGGGTCAGGGAGATATAGTCCTGTAGTATTTTGCATGGTGGATATTTTCTTTCCCAGCTGTGCTTCACGGCATGTGGGATCTTAGTTTTCCCAACCAGGGATCAAACCCGCGCGCATCCCTTGCAGAGGGAGCAGAGTCCTGGCCACTGGACTGGGTTTGAGGTGGTAAGCCACTATAATTTGGGCGTTGTTATTGTAGCTTCCTTGTCTGATACAATATATAAAAGGCCCATTACCTTTTCCCAAAATGAGTGCTCAGTAAACCGTGACTAATTTTATCATTAACAAATCACTATTTTATCTTCTGTCTAGTCTATTTTTCCTTCTCGAAAAAAAAATCATTTAAACAGGGACGATCCCTGGATGGGCATTTACCCACTCATATATGCCTACTTTTATTTAAGTCTATAACAATTAAATGAATAAATTGCATTTAAAACCTATGTTTTTCCATCTCTTTTAAAATCACTTCAAAAAGTATGACATACTTAGGAATACACCCGATCAAGGGGGTGAAAAGAATGAAATAACGCCATTTGCAGCAACATGATGGACCTAGATGTCATCATGTCTTACTTCACTAAGTGAAGGAAGTCAGACAAAGACAAATATCATAGGATATCACTCAAAGGCAGAATCCAAACTATGATACAAATGACAAAGAAAACAAATTTAGAATTGCCAAAGGGGAAAGTGGGTGGAGATGGAACAAATTAGGAATTTGGGATTAGCAGATACAAAGTACTACATATACAACAGATAAACAACAAGATCCTAGTACATATATCACAGGGAACTGTATTCAAAACCTTATAATAACCTATAATAGAAAAGAATATTATATATATATACATATATAATGGAGTCACTTTGCTGTATACCAGAAACTAATACACTATATATCAACCCACACTCAATAAAAAGTTTTAAAATAGGTAACACTTATGTTCTCACCATTGTTAAGAAGATTCCAAATTCTGGATTTAAATCAACACAATCACCATCAGAAAAAATAAACTGTTTTTTTCTCTCTTTTCTTGCTGTCAAGACGATGTAAATTTGTTGGGCTGCCACTGATAACACAGGCAATTCAATTCTGTTAAACTCATCAAAACACCCCCAGGAACCTGACTGTGCGAGACCTGGTGTGAAAAACAGTTAGTTTGATAAGTTTTACTTTGTAATATACCTTCTTGATAGAAATCATTTCTCCAAAGCACCCTCAAACAATTATATAGTGAAATACAATTTATATAAACTTCACATCTGGCTGTTGATAAAGACATATTTAATTCCAGTGATATAGAGAAGTTTAATTATTTGTACATCATCACCAAAACAATGAAAACAGTATACTGCTGAAATGAAAGTTCAGACTCATCATTCCACCAGGGATGCTGAAGAGTGATAAAAATTGATTCAGTCTAGATATGCCACCCCCAGTGGGGATGAAGGTGAGGGAGCTGTAATGTTTGGGGAAATTAACAAAATAAGGGATGCCCTATCTGGGTCAGATCACTCTGTCCCTTTCTTGTTGCACTGAGAGAAATGCCTGGAAGCTGAGTGAGACAAAGAATGGTCAAAAGATGTTTATTCCTTATGAAACCCAGCACAAAGATAGACCCGGATATCAGGAACACTGCTCCTGTCTAATCTCAAAGGATGAAGAACCTTTATTATCTTTAACTGCACGAAACATTCCTCTCTCTCTCTTTTTTTTAAGCAAGCGAATAGGATTTATTAAAGAGAAGGAAAGTACAAAGCTCTCAGTGTAGACACTGAGAGGGGTTAGAGAGTCTCCACAAAACACTCTTCTTTTATTATTGCTTCCACCCACCAACCCCCACTTTTTCTTTTCTCTCCTTTGGGAATTTCCATTTTATGGATATTGGAACTTAACATATCTATTCCTACGACCGTGAATTTTTTCTGTCAAACTTTCCATTTCTTTCGCAATATGCTCTCTTGGCTAGATATTCCAACTCAAAAAAAAAAAAAAAAAAAAACCTCAGGTTTCGTTTTTTTTCAATTTCTGATTATTCCAATTGTTATTCTTTTCATAGCAGCCTACTTTTTTTCTTTAATTGGTTATATGTGACAAATTCTTGAATCTCTCTGAAGCTATTAATTTTAGTTACCTTTGCATTTTCCTCTCATTCCAAATGCAAATTCCTGTTTGCATTGCGTATGGCTGCCTCTGGTGATTAGGGGGAAGGCATGAGAGAGGCAGGAGAGCTTATCCCCTGGGTCTGGGGCTTGGGGACTGACCTGGTGCGGTGCTTGCCTCTCTGGCACAACCCCTACCTGGCAATAATCTTTGTCAGGACTCCACCTTCAGAGCATTTACGTGGGGGAGAAATACTGGAGACAGCCACTTTCTTTTCTTTTTCTCTGCTTTCTGCTTTACTTCTGGCATTCTAGGATTTACCTGGTGTTCTAGTCTGCTCCTCTCAACCATCTTCAACCATTAAGCCAAGAGTGGTCCACAGAACATTTTCCTTCATTAAGTGATTCTTTGGGTTTAAATTATTTTTTTTTAAGGACAGGCAATTACAATGAACAATATAGTGAATATCCATGTACCTACCTACCAATTCTTAACAATTTTGCTTCAGATTTCATCCTAAAAAATAAAATACTGGAACTACAATTCAAGTCCATGTAGGTCTTTCTTGGATCTACACTCCTTCTCCAGAGGTAACTTCTACTCTGAATTTGATGTCAACAGTTCTTACGCATGCCTGCTCGCGTGCAGTTATTTACAGGCATGCATAACATCTGGCTTGTTTGGCTTGTTCAAAATTTGTGTGTATCTATTTATTTTTCTATATACTGTATCTACAAAATACTGTATCTGTGCACTGTAAATATATACAGTGTATCATCAAATAAACTGATGTATTTACTGTTCTCTGAAGCAATTCTACCAACTTATACACACAGAAGTACTAAGATTTACAGTTTCTACACATCCTTACCAACAGTGGTTTGTTAGACTTTTCCTTCTTACCAATTAACAACAGTGAAAACAGTATTGTTTTGTATTTCTTAATGATTTGAAGAAACTCTCTCTGTTTTTTTTTTTTTTGGCCACGCCACACACATGTGGAGATCTTAGCTTCCCAACCAGGGGTAGAAGCCCTGCCTGCTGCAGTGTAAGTATGAAGTGTTAACCACTGGACCAAAAGGGAAGTCTAAAGAAAATCTTTCTTAATGTTAGATATTAATCTTTTATCAGCCATACATGCTAGAATATCTTCTCCCAGTCTTTGAGAAGTCTATTTAACTTCCCAAAAAGAGACATATCACAAAAGACTGTAAAATTATACACACACACACACACACACACACACACTTCACACACAATTGACCCTTGAACAACACAGGAGTTAGGGGCTTGGACACTCCACAAAGTCGAAAATCCATATATAACTTTGCAGTCAGCCCTCTCACATCCACAGTTCCACATATAGGGGTTCAACCAGCCTGAAGTCGTATAGTACTGGAGTATGTACTTAGTTTTAAAAATCTGTGTATAAGTGGAACTGCACAGTTCAAGTCTGAGTTGTTCAATGTATGTATTTTCAACAGGCAAGTAACTAAAGATAAGAGCTGGATGAGCAATCCCATGGTATCTGTTACAGGGATATCCTCCTACCCTGCTTAAATGTATTCATCCTTTCTTTATAGTTTGTGGTTTTTGTATAAAAAGTCCCTTTATACTCTGAGAACAGATATGTGCCTTTGTTACCTTCTAAAGGTCATACAGGTTTTGCCTATCATAGTTAAGCACTTAATCCCCCAAAATTATTTTTATGCATGTTGTAGCGATTTAATTTTTATATATGCAGGCATCCAATTTCCCTTGTTAAATATTAATCATCCAGGGTACCAGAAAGACACTGCAAATTCTATCACTTCATCTGATTTTCCATACCACCTTTTCCACATGTCAGTGTTCCTGGCCTACTTCTGCATTCTGTACTGTGTTCCACTTGTCTGTTTATCAAGTCGCTTTAGTCATGTCCAGCTCTTTGTGACCCTACAGACTGTAGCCCACCAGACTCCTTTGTCCATGGGATTCTCCAGGCAAGAATACTGGAATGGGTTACCGTGCCCTCCTCCAGGGTATCTTCCTGACCCAGGGATCAAAGCCTCATCTCTCATGTCTCCTACATTGGCACTGGGGTTCTTTACCACTAGCGCTACCGAAGTGATATCTTTCTGAGATTTTCATTTTCTAACTTTTGTTATGGATAATAAAATTTGTGTTTATTTCATATTCAAGCAAACTTGCTAAATTCTACTTTCTATAGCTTTGTTGATTCCATTGTTTACAATGTCACTTGTAAATGACGACATTTTGTGTTTCTTTCCTTCCAGCCTTTGTGCTTTTGCTGTCCCTGTCGTTGTTCCTTACTGCACTGGGTAGGATGCAGAACACAGTGGTGAGTGGAAGGAATAGCAATGGAAATCCTCATCTTATACCTTGTCTCAGAGAACGCTTTCAAATTTTCAGTACTACAATGTTTGCCGTGGGTGTCCTTTATCAAGTGAGCTATGTGGATGGATATCTGGGGAAAGAATCTAAAGATCAGCAGGCCTAAGGTGGAGGGAGTGTGCTTCGGGATGTTTGAGAAACATCACAAAGGTCAGCATGGCTGCAGCAGAGACAGTGAGGGGACAGTGTCAGGAGACGAGATGAGAAGGGCAGAGCGATGCCACAGGGAAGGGGCAGGTGTGACTGTACAAACGAGGACAAGCGTAAGGATTTCGGCTCTTATTGTGAGCGAAGCCAGGGCCCGGCTTTCAGTAGAAGAGTGTCGTGACCTGACTTACAATTAGAAGGCTCTAGATTTGAGATGAGAATGGAGAGCACAGGGGTAAACTCAGGGAGACCAATTAGGAGGCTTATTGGAGCAGCATAGGCGAGAGATAATGATTGGCTTGAACCAGGATGACAGCAGCGGGATAATAAAAGGTGGCTGGTGCTGGATGTGTTCTGAAAGTAGAGCTCATAGTGTTTGCTGACAGTTGGATGTGAGCATGAGAGAAAGAGAGGTGAAAAGGATAAGTCAAAGACTTCTGTTGAAGTATCTGGAAGAACAGAGTGGGTATTTAGTGTGTCAAGGAATGCTGAAGAAGAAGTCGAGATGGGGAGGGGGGATCGGAAGTTTGGTTTGGGATTCAGTGACTCTGGACCTGTTAGATATTTAAGGGGCAATGTCAAGGAGCAGGTTAACAGTTGTATTATATGAATTCAGAGTTTCAAGGGGAAGTCCAAGATAAGATGTAAATTTGATCATTTAGATAGCATTTAATGTTTATTGCTGGGAGAAATATCAATGACCTTACATATGCAGATGATACCACTTTAATGGTAGAAAGTGAAGAGGAACTAAAGAGCCTCTTGATAAGGATGAAAGAGGAGAGTGAAAAAGCTGACTTAAAACTCAACATTCAAAAAACTAACATCATGGCATCCCGCCCCATCACTTCATGGCAAATAGATGGGGAAACAATGGAAACAGTGACAGACTTTATTTTCTTGGGCTCCAAAATCACTGCAGATGGTGACTGCAGCCATGAAATTAAAAGATGCTTACTTCTTGGAAGGAAAACCATGACAAACCTGCTGCTAAGTCGCTTCAGTCGTGTCCGACTCTGTGCGACCCCATAGACGGCAGCCCACCAGGCTTCCCCGTCCTTGGGATTCTCCAGGCAAGAACACTGAAGTGGGTTGCCATTTCCTTCTCCAATATGTGAAAGTGAAAAGTGAAAGTGAAGTCGCTCAGTCGTATCCGACTCTTAGCGACCCCATGGACTGCAGCCTACCAGGCTCCTCCGTCCATGGGATTTTCTAGGCAAGAGTACTGGAGTGGCTTGCCAATGACAAACCTAGACAATGTATTAAAAAGCAGAGACATCATTTTGCTGACAAAAGTTCATATAGTCAAAGCTATGGTTTTTCCAGTAGTCATGTACAGATGTGATGTGGATCATAAAGAAGGCTGAGTGCCAGAGAATTGATGCTTTCAATTGTACTGGAGAAGACTCCTGAGAGTCCCTTGGACTACAAGGAGAGCAAACCAGTCAATTCTAAAGGAAATCAACCCTGAATATTCATTGGAAGGACTGATGCTGAAGCTGGAGCTCCTTTGGAGAAGACCCTGATGCTGGGAAAGATTGAAGGCAGGAGGAGAAGGGAGCAACAGAAGATGAAATGGTTAGATAGCATCACTGACTCAATGCACATGAGTTTGAGCAAACTCTGGGAGATAGTGAAGGACAGGGGAGCCTGGGGTGCTGCAGTCCATGGGGTTGCAAATAGTCAGACACGACTTAGTGACTGAATAACAACAAAAGTTTGGGTCTGCATGAGACCAGAGAAGACCGACAAGGCCTGAGTTCTAAGACTGAAACGCTCCCTAATCTTTTTTGTTTGTCCATCTGAAACCATCTGCCATCTGTCTTTCCAGGTTTTCTCAATATTTCCCATCTGCCAGTACCCCTCTCCCGTCTTGTTTTCCAGTGTTACCATCCTTTTAAAAAAATATTTCAGTAATTCCCTGGTGGTCCAGTGGTTAGCATTCTGTGCTCTTAACTGCCAAGGGCCCGGGTTTGATCACTGGTCAGGGAACTAAAATCCCATAAGCTTCACGGTGCAGCCAAAAACAAATAAAAAATAAAAATCTTTATTTCAGTGGGATTTAATGCAATAAAGGAAGCCACATGTGTCGTCGGTTTGCTATCCTGATCTTTTCTCCTCCACCATTGTTTCAGGCAGTACTAAATTGATTCTGTTTTCATAATCTAATACACATACAACTCATGGACTGTAATGCCAGAAGTAGTATTGAACGATATTTAATTGATGATACCCAGCCATTTTGGGCCCAGAAAAATGGCAATATCATATGCATCAATCTACATTAATTTTGCTTATGGGGGACAGTATCACTTTAGACTTCTATCAGAAATACCATTTAAATGCAATAATAATAAATCCACCAAAAATAACATAACAGTGTTTGACACTTGCCTTTAAAAATCCTTCCTAGCCCTCTGAAATCCATTTGATCTGAGCAATTAAACACGACTACATATTTCCCCAAACATCTTCCCATGTCTTTCGTAGTTTCGGTTTTGCCAGTGCCCGCAGGTCCTGCTGGAGCCCCTCCCATGTTCATTCCCAAAGCCTGTGCCAAAGTGATGTAGCACCTGCAATCATGAAGCAGACAAAGCGTTGTGGATATGAGGTAACATGCGTCACAGTGAAGCACAAGCTAAAGTCTGACGTGATTGGAATGAGACCGTTTGTTTTAGAGTTTGAGCTGCCCCCATAAGAGAGGGGCTTCCCAGGTGGTGCTACTGGTAAAGAACCAGCCTGTCAATGCCAGAGTCATAAGAGATGCAGGTTCGATCCCTGGGTCAGGATGATCCCCTAGAGAGGGGAACGGCAACCCACTCCAGTATTCTTGCCTGGAAAATCCCTTGGGCAGAGGATTTTCTGCAGGCTACAGTCCATTGGATGACAAAGAGTCGGACATGACTGAGCTACTAATGCTTTGTCATAAAGATGGGCAACCAAACAAGGCTGGGGTAGCTGGTATTCATTAGAAGTAACATAGTGTTTGCAAAGGCGTGCAACCCTGACATAAAACCTGCAGGCCTTCTTTGCATTGTGGTCAGGAGAAATCTGAAGTCAGAGAACCAAGTAAGCAGTGGTGTGCTGGCAGATGTTTAACAATGAGCCCTCTGGGAAAAAAAAATAATAAAGCTGATTTCTGTTTTTTGGCCTCACCACATGGCATGCAGGATCTTAGTTCCCCAAGCAAGGATAAAACCTGTGTCCTCTGAAGTGGAAGCATTGAGTCCTACTACTGGACCACCAGGAAATTCCAAATCTAATTTTTTACATCTGCTGATTTCTGTGGCATAAACACGTCCACCATGGCCAGCGGCAATGCTGGCAATGTGATAGCATAAAACTGGGAAGAGGAGCATGACGTTGGCTCTTGCAGGCTAGTACAAGCCAGCTCCGCCCCAACACCACTGCTGGTAAACCATGTTACTGTGAAGTGTTTCACTCACTTAGACACATGTACAGAACAATATAATGAACCCCCTGGTATCCATAATGCAGCTTCAGTTACATTTGTTTCAGATCTAAGCAAACTTAGTAAAGCTTCATGAGACATGAAGCTTTATACATAAACATCAATCAAAGAGAAAACAGCCTGAAAAATTTAGACTGTGATGGAACCGGACATATAAAGGGAGGTCGGATGAGTCTAGAAGAGGCTGAAGACATAATTTTGCTGTATCATAATTTTACCTGGAGTCAGCTCTATTTAAAATAACAGCAGAATTAGCTGTTCTACGACCCAGTTTAAGTCGATTCTACCAAGATTTACTGTCTCCTACGCATGGCACATAGAACCAGGTATTTGCAGGACATGTAAGAATGGAAAAGACCCGGGACTTGTCTAGTGTTGTATACTAGAAAGGATGTTGAGGGGATGTGCCACGAACTGATTATCCACTCAGACCTGGCCAAGAAACATCACTTTAGGAATCAACTTCCACATATGAAAAACCAGGAGACACCGTTTCCAAGGTGTACCTTCCTTCTTTGCAATTCTAATGTCCCTCTTTAAGGCTCTAGAGACATCTGTCCATCCTGTAATCTCAACTTCATTACTCAACTTCTTTTTCTCTTTCCTTTTTTTTTTCAACTTCATTACTAAACTTCTCATAGTCAACATTCAAGCATCCTTTTATTGTTTTACTTTTTTCTATTTCATAAAAATTTAACCTACATGTACTTTGAAATAATGACCGTTATTTCATTGTTAAACTTTGATGAGCTAGCCCAGAGCTGACAGGACAGCAATATGCTTTTGTTAACATTTCAAAGGCAAATTTAACACAGTTGTAAATACATGATTTAATTACAAGAATGGAATAACAAAAATGGAGTTTCCTACCGATCTGTTAACGGGGTGATAACAAGACGATCAGTGCATCCCAGAAATTCATTCTGGTAAATAAAGTCAACATCTGTAATAGACACCACTGTTTGATCCAAATCTTCCTTAAAGTAAAATCTACTCTGTTTTAGCCATTCAAAATCAGTAACAGATCTGATATGCATTTTTACCTTAAAAACATGAAATACAAAGAGATTACATACTGAATTGCAATAGCATAAAACGTAGCATATAGGCAATTTTTATTCACTCGTACATTAGTTGATTCTTGTCATTGAATATATATTTACTGAGTCTTTCCTTGGAATGAATATTTAATGAGTCTTTCCTTGGAGTGCTGTGCTGGGCAAACAAAAACAGACACAGTTCCTGCCTTCTGAAAACAGGGCAAAAGACAAATCAGATAAACAAGTAAATGCAATAAAGTAGGGAAAGAAATTCAGGGTCATGAAATTATGTAGCAAGAAGACCTCCCCTAGTATAGGTCTGAGGGAGATACTCAGAGAAAGAAACATCCAAACTAAACCCTGCAAAAATAGTAGGAATTAGCTGAGGAAATAAAACAGAAGGGGTGGTGGAGCATGAGAGGGCAAAACATTCTAGACAAAGACCCAGAAGATGTGGCTGGTGTGTTCAAGAAACTGAAGGAAGTTCAGTACCGCTGAGGCATCCAGGACTCTGGAGAAAGAGTGAGAGCTGAGGCTTCACAGGGCAGAGGAAAGGGGTTGGGCACCGTCCTCACGGCAATGGGAGAGGCATGGCCCTGTATGCACACACGCCTTCTTGCACCAGCACTGTGGCCAAACCAATCAATCTGCCCAGTAGTCAGCTTACACTCATGGGCCAAGAGGCTTAGACCCATGGGAGGCCAAGAGTCTCCCACCACCATGGATGCAAGAGACAGAAACCTGATGAGCACGTTTAGGAGCAACATCCCACCACAATACGTTCTACAGTGCTGCATGTCTTTCCATCAGCAAACCTGGAGAAACCCCAGTCCTGCCCACTCAGGGGAATCAATATAAGAAGTGGCAAGTGGTCCCTTTCACTGCTTCTCCACCCAGGGGCCCAATTCCAGGTCACTCAGCTGACACTGAAGAATATACTCCGGCAACTATACAATGCTCAGTTCTCCATCTCATTAACTCTTCGTGCCATTTACTTTTTGTTGTTGTTTCATTGTCTATGATCTTGCTCCCCCCTCCAGTTAAGAATTGTATCTTCCCTTCTAAAGAACAGTTTGTATTCACCACCTTAAAAGGACTACTTTCAGGTAACAGTCCAGTGCCACCCACAGGGACTCTGTTCTCTAGCACAGGACCCTCAGCCATGGAGATGTAGTCAGCTAGCTGCTTGCAACAGTCCTATTAGATGGTAAAGAGGGAGTGGACAGGGGCTTGCCTGGTTATCAAGTAGTTAAGAATCTGCCTGCCAATGCAGAGGACACAAGTTCGATTCCTGGTCCAGGGACTAAGATCCTACATGCCATGAGGCCAGTAAGCCCGCCCTGAGCCTGCATGCCCTAGAGTCCATCCTTTGCAACAAGAGAAGCCACCACAATGAGAAGCCCATGTGCCACAGCTAGAGAGCAGCATTCGCTGCAACTAGAGAAAGCCTGCACACAGCAACAAAGAACCAGCACAGCCAAAAATAAAAAAAATAAGTACACTTTTAAAAATAAAGAGGGGGTCAAGGAGGAAAGTATAAAGAAGAATAGCTGATATTTATTAAGTTGCTACTGTATATCAAAATACATTATGTTCTAAGCATTATACATGGAGAAATAAAATGCATATATGCGGCTACAAGATACTATTTTACTTGGAATGCAAACTGAACATGAGTTCACTAGTAATTGAGATAAAAAGAAAAATAGCTTCATAGTTTTAACTATGTGTATAGTTTCTTTTAAAAAAAAAAAAAACCCGTTCTGTAATGAAAGTAAAGCTATGCTCAGCATTTTGATTTTAAAAAGAAGGTTCTTCCATGAGACTTCAACTTTAAGAGACAGTGAGAAATGTACGAATATTCTCAATTACATTCATAGCAGGTATAGTAATGGATTCCATATGACTGCTTCTTGAAGTGGATTTCAAGGAAAACCAAATTATAATGGTAATGGCAATTAAGCAAATCTGTAGAAGGCCAAAGCAATGCGGTCTAAGTATGTGGCTTTTTGATGATTAGCATGAACCAGAGAAATTCTAGAGCAGTGTTTCTTGAGCTTTAATATGCTTATGAATCACCTGGAAGTTGTCCTGAAATACAGAGGATGATTCAATAGGTCTGCAGAGGGGTATGGTGGGGAGGCTGAAGATTCTGCTTTTCAAACAAGCTCCTAGGAGAGGCCAGTGCAACCGGTTGTCATATATACTTTGAGAAAGAAGGATCTAGATTACAGGGGAATAAAATGGACTCCATGCCTTTCAGTCTTCAGTAAATGCAACTTATCTGATCAGAACTTTTGATACAAGGTGGAAACAGATAGCCTGGGAATCATAGTCTCTAAAAATGGGCCCCAAGTTGCACGAACTATGGGTCTCTGATGAAGGAAAAAGATACCTTAAAGACAGATCAAGTCAGGGACTTCTCTGGTGGTTCAGTGGTTAAGAATCTGCCTGCCAATGCAGGGGACACGGGTTCAAGCCCTGGTCTGGGAACTAAGATCCCACATGCCATGGGGCAACTAAGCCTGACAGCCACAACTGAACCCCATGAGCCCAGAGCCCATGCCCTGCACAAGAGAAGTTACCACAATGAGAAGCCAGTGCACCTCAACCAGAGAGGAGTCCTCACTTGCCACAACTAGAGAAAGCCTGCTCACAGCAATGAAGAGCCATGTACTCCAACAAAGACCCAGCTCAGCCGAAAAATGAATAAATAAAAATTTAAGAAATAAAGTAGAGCAGCATGTTCAGAATTTTTTTTAAAAAAGTTGAACAGAATAATGCAATGGTAGTCAAAAACAAAGCTAGTCAAAATGATAGAATATCAAAACTACCTGCGCCTCCTCTCCCATAATAGACAACTACTGCTCAAGATCACTTGTTAGGTCCTGTTTCCAAAGGGAATTCAAATATCCCTCCTATTCCCACTCTGCAGAACCTTGCCCAGATTAAGCCCATGAAGACTTGTTGGACACTATCAATTGAACAGGCATAGGAGTTCCCTGAAGCTTGGTTCTACTCGATCTGAACTTTTTTCACAACTGGCTCATCAGTTGGAGGAGCTAATCTAGAAGACATGGCTGCAGGTGGACTCATGAGCTGGATGGACTCTCACCTCCTTCTCTGTCCCTGGAATGGGCATTCTGCCCACTGTTCCCATAGTGGGAACTATTTTCATGGACGCACCCTTGAGAGAGGAACATACCGTTGAGACCATCTGGGATGGTACAGGAGGTAGTTAAGGCCTCTATACAAACTTATAAGATTCTTGCAGACAATGAAATAGAGCTACAGATATAGAAAACAAACCTACCAGGGGGTAAGTGGGGAGGGATAAATTGGGAGATCAGGACTGACATATACACACTACTATATACAAAATAGGTAACTAATAAAGACCTACTGAATAGCACAGGAAACTTTACTCAATACACTGTAACGACCTATATGGGGTAAGAATCTAAAAAGGCGGGGGGGAATATGGATATGTACAACTCATTCACTTTGCTGTACGGCAGAAACTAACACTACACTGTAAATCAACTATATTTCAATAAGATTATTTTTAAAATTCTGGCAGACAAATGCAGAGATTTACTCCGCTAGAGGCTGCCCAAGACAAGCCTCATTAAGTATTCAACAAATTTCCTCACTAATATTGCTAACTACCAATCTGGAGTGGCATGCCTCTTTCTTTAGACTCTTCTTGCCCCCTGAGTGCAGGGGCCAAGTCGTGAACTAACACTGCCATAACTCACCACCAAGCCCACCTAAATTATATCATATCTGTGGTTATTGGCTTAAAGAAACAGTTCAAATCACATCAGTTGATTCCAGACTTTCAGAACGTCAAACCTGAATACACACACATGACTGTTAAAACTACCAAATATATCAGTATATATTTGTAGACATTGTATAGGAAAAGCTGGTTTTGAGAAAGGACCAAACAGATGGAAGATTCATATAAGCTAGGAAGTACGTATAATACTTAACTGTTAATTATTAGAAGCACTAACTTATTAATACACTAGATTATTTTAAATTAAGAAAAAAAATACTTTACCAAGTCATCAAAAATATCTCTCTGATGCACATGGATGGTAATTAGAGTTTCAAATTTCACTCTGTCAAACTTGCTCAGGTCATGTGTTGTCTGACTAATTAAAGTATTTAGAATATCCAAAAATTTCTGGTTTGTCACTTGCATGATTTTCCTGTCATCTTTTGCATTATTTAAAGCCTCTTCTGAATCATGTGTCCACAACATCTGAATTCCCAGAAGGCCAACCTAGAAATCCAGCAGACAAATAAGTTTACCAAATATTTAAAGCACACCTGCAGTAAAATTTAGTGGTCACTTATTCACATTGAGGTGGACAGTCTTGATTTAAAACTAAAAAAGGGACATGCATTTCTTCACTCTCAAAGGGGAAAATCATTGAAAGTTCAAACAATTGATTATTTATTTCAATGTGGATGGATAATAATTTAAACAACTGCTATGATTTATGGAATTATATGTGCATTAATGGAAGATGCTTGGGGAATTTTTCTATAGAGGGCTTGAGACCCATATACCTTCATACAATGACTTTCCTTTCTCAAAAAAATAAATGGAAATAATAGGTTATTGTGTATTTTTCTTCAGCAGAGTTTTCCAAAGGTTTGTTTGCATCTTCTAAAAAGGATATGCTGATCAGAGCAGAAAAAGAAATAAAAGGAATCCAAATTGGAAAAGAAGAAGTAAAACTCTCACTGTTGGCAGATGACATGATCCTCTACATAGAAAACCCTAAAGACTCCACCAGAAAATTAGTAGAGCTAATCAATGAATATAGTAAAGTTGCAGGATATAAAATCAACACACAGAAATCCCTTGCATTCTTATACACTAATAATGAGAAAATAGAAAGATAAATTAAGGAAACAATTCCATTCACCACTGCAACGAAAAGAATAAAATACTTAGGAATATATCTACCTAAAGAAACTAAAGACTTATATATAGAAAACTATAAAACACTGGTGAAAGAAATCAAAGAGGACACTAATAGATGGAGAAATATACCATGTTCTTGGATTGGAAGAATCAATATAGTGAAAATGAGTATACTACCCAAAGTAATGCAATCCCTATCAAGCTACCAATGGTATTTTTCACAGAGCTAGAACAAATAATTTCACAATTTGTATGGAAATACAAATAATTTCACAATTTGTATGGAAATACAAATAATTTCACAATTTGTATGGAAATACAAAAAACCTCGAATAGCCAAAGCTATCTTGAGAAAGAAGAACGAAACTGGAGGAATCAACCTGCCTAACTTCAGGCTCTACTACAAAGTCACAGTCATCAAGACAGTATGGTACTGGCACAAAGACAGAAATATAGATCAATGGAACAAAATAGAAAGCCCAGAGATAAACCCACGCACCTATGGACAGCTCATCTTTGACAAAGGAGGCAAGAATATACAATGGAGAAAAGACAATCTCTTTAACAAGTGGTGCTGGGAAAACTGGTCAACCACTTGTAAAAGAATGAAACTAGAACACTTTCTAACACCATACACAACAATAAACTCAAAATGGATTAAAAATCTAAACACAAGACCAGAAACTATAAAACTCTTAGACGAGAACATAGGCAAAACACTCTCCAACATAAATCACAGTGGGATCCTCTATGACCCACCTCCCAGAATATTGGAAATAAAAGCAAAAATAAACAAATGGGACCTAATTAAAATTAAAAAGCTTCTGCACAACAAAGGAAACTATAAGCAAGGTGAAAAGACAGCCTTCAGAATGGGAGAAAATAATAGCAAATGAAGCAACTGACAAACAACTAATCTCAAAAATATACAAGCAACTCCTGCAGCTCAATTCCAGAAAAATAAAAGACCCAATCAAAAAAATGGGCCAAAGAACTAAATAGACATTTCTCCAAAGAAGACATACAGATGGCTAACAAACACTTGAAAAGATGCTCAACATCACTCATAATCAGAGAAGTGCAAATCAAAACCACAATGAGGTACCATTTCACGCCAGTCAGAATGGCTATAATCCAAAAGTCTACAAGCAATAAATGCTGGAGAGGATGTGGAGAAAAGGGAACCCTCTTACACTGTTGGTGGGAATGCAAACTAGTACAGCCACTATGGAGAACAGTGTGGAGATTCCTTAAAAAACTGGAAATAGAACTGCCATACGACCCAGCAATCCCACTGCTGGGCATACACACTGAGGAAACCAGAATTGAAAGAGACACATGTACCCCAATGTTCATCGCAGCACTGTTTATAGCCAGGACATGGAAGCAACCTAGATGTCCATCAGCAGATGAATGGATAAGAAAGCTGTGGAACCTATACACAATGGAGTATTACTCAGCCATTAAAAAGAATACATTTGAATCAGTTTTAACGAGGTGGATGAAACTGGAGCCAATTATATAGAGTGAAGTAAGCCAGAAAGAAAAACACCAATACAGTATACTAATGCATATATATGGAATTTAGAAAGATGGTAACGACAACCCTGTATGTGAGACAGCAAAAGAGACACAGATGTACAGAACGGTCTTTTGGACTCTGCGGGGCGGGGATGATTTGGGAGAATGGCATTAAAACATGTATAATATCATATAAGAAATGAATCGCCAGTCCAGGTTCAATGCAGGATACAGGAAGCTTGGGGCTGGTGCACTGGGATGACCCAGAGGGATGGTATGGGGAGGGAGATGGGAGGGGGTTTCAGGATGGGGAACACGTGTACACCCATGGTGGATGCATGTTGATGTATGGCAAAACCAATACAATATTGTAAAGTAAAAATAATAATAATAAAAATTTTTAAAGAAAGAAAAATAAATAAAAAGGATATGCTGCCTATCTCTTTCCTTAATCTCATTTTAATATCCTTATATTTTATGTACATCTACTTCTCTTTCTACATATAGATCTACAAGAGACAGAGATAGACAGAGACAGAAAGTCAGATAGGGGGAAGCGTTTCCTTTGTCTCCTGAAGAAGGCATAGGAAAACTGTGAGTTGATGCTCACCTTACCTACAATTTCCGCCCCAGGAAAGGAAATGAAAGTGGTCAGAACTTGCCCTCCCCTCACCCCCTCATCTGCAACAGCCGTCCCTTTGGGAGCTTCTGTTCTTCCCCAGAGTCAGGCAACAGATCCAAGATCATTTGAACCAAAGAGGAATTCCACGTCTTGTAGAGGAAGGAAAGTGTGCGAGTGGCATATGGATTCTACAGGCATGGTGTTCAATGTAGGTGAAGCAGGAATTCATGATACAGGATGCTCGGGGCTGGTGCACTGGGATGACCCAGAGGGATGGTATGGGGAGGGAGGTGGGAGGGGGGTTCAGGATGGGGAACACGTGTACACCCATGGTGGATTCATGTTGATGTATGGCAAAACCAATACAATATTGTAATTACCCTCCAATTAAAATAAATAAACTAAAAAAAAAAAACCCTCTCCTTATCCCTGCTTCCTCTGGAACATCAATAATTTTCCTGCTAGACCAGTAGCCAGCCCTGGGTCTGCAGGTGAAGATAAAGCCCTGGGATGGAAAGGAAATAGCTGCTATCAGGAAGCTCTGGATAGCAAGCAGATTCTCTTTGTGCAAAGCAGAGAGAAACAAGGCAGAAACAGCAGTGCAAGGCCATCTGATTTAAAGACCAAAGAGACTTACAAACCCTGCAAAATCACTACATAGTGGTACATTTTAAAAACTGACTATAAATTATGTTTCTCACTAGGTTTAAGAAGGCAGGGGACTTCATGGTGAAAACTGGAGGATGTTTCATTACAATAAACAATGAAATAAAAATAAAAAACAGGTGGGGGAGGAGCTAAGATGGCGGACGAGTAAGACGGGGAGAATACTTTCTCCTCCACAAATCCATTAAAAGAACATTTGAATGCTGAATAAACTCGATAAAACAACTTCTGAATGCCGGCAGAGGACATCAGGCACTTAGAAAGACAGCTCATTGTCTTCAAAACGAGAAAACGAGCCCTGCGGTAACTCCTTTTGCGGAGAACTGGCGCGGACACCAGCATTTGCTATTGGCAAGTGGGGGCTGGGCTAGGAGGAGCGGCGAGGCCTGCTTTGCTTTGAGAAAGGATTTGGCCTGGCTATCTCGGGCGCTATCTGAGCGAAATAACTAGACTGTCGGTTATCTACTACATCAAAAGCCAGCCCTAACTTAAGACACCACCAGGACTACCTACGGAACAAAGGGCTGCACAGAGTTGGCCGGCTGCAGGCCGTCCCACTCCCGTGACAGGCAGCCAGGGCCAGAGGCGGGCAATTATAGCCCTAGAGGGACACTGTCTAACGGAACTGTGAGTAGGTCTCTGTGCTGACTCATGCTTCTTGGGGCTCTGGATGGTCAACATCTGCCTGAGAAAGTGCGCTGTTTGTATACCCAGAAAACTGAGCGGCGGAGAGGCGATAAGTCGCAGCACCTGCGCTCGCTGAACATTTCATCACCTGCGCTACTCGGATCTGGCAAGGGCATAAAACGCAGACTCAACCAAGTCTGTGCTTCTGAGGATTATCTGAGTGCCTGAACCTGGCCGGTTTAGATTTGGGTGTTCATCTCCGCCCTCTCCGTAACAAGGCAGAGATCAGATATTGAAAAGACCTGTAAACCGCCTCAATAAGAGAATTCAACAAACTACCAGAATATAGTAAGGACACTCTAAATTTGGCAATTTTAACAAAATGAAGAGACAAAAGAATACCCAGCAGCTAAAGGAACAGGATAGATCTCCACCAAACCAAACCAAAGAGGAAGAGATAGGGAATCTACCTGATAAAGAATTCCGAATAATGATAGCGAAATTAATTCAAAATCTCGAAATCAAAATAGAATCACAGTTAAAGAGTCTGGAGACAAGGATTGAGAAGATGCAAGAAAGGTTTAACAAGGACCTAGAAGAAATAAAAAAGAGTCAACACATAATGAATAATGCAATAAATGAGATCCAAAACACCCTGGAGGCAACAAATAGTAGAATAACAGAGGCAGAAGATAGGATTAGTGAACTAGAAGATAGAATCCTAGAAATAAATGAATCAGACGAGAAAAAAGAAAAACGTATCAAAAGAAATGAGGACAATTTCAGAAACCTCCAGGATAACATCAAACGCTACAACATTCGAATCATAGGAGTTCCAGAAGAAGAAGATAAAAAGAAAGATCATGAGGAAATACTTGAGGAGATAATAGTTGAAAACTTCCCTAAAATGGAGAAGGAAATAACCACTCAAGTTCAAGAAATCCAGAGAGTCCCTAACAGGATAAACCCAAGGCGAAACACCCCAAGACACATATTAGTCAAATTAACAAAGATTAAATATAAAGAACAAATATTAAAAGCAGCAAGGGAAAAACATCAAATAACTCACAAGGGAATTCCCATAAGGATAACAGCTGATCTTTCAATAGAAACTCTCCAAGCCAGGAGGGAATGGCAAGACGTAATTAAAGTGATGAAGGAAAATAACTTACAGCCTAGATTATTGTATCCAGCAAGGATCTCATTCAAATATGAAGGAGAAATCAAAAGCTTCACAGATAAGCAAAAGTTGAGAGAATTTTGCATCACTAAACCATTTCTCCAACAAAAACTAAAGGACATTCTCTAGAGCAATACAATAATAGTGGGAGACTTTAACACCCCACTCATATAATCTGGCTGTAATAGACAAAGTAAAGAGGAAAACATATTTACTTATGAGCCTCAAAAAATTCAGTTCACTCAGGAGAGTTTAAAAAAAAAAAAAAAAAAAGACTTATTTGCTCACTCTGTAGAGGTTTATTGACTATTTTGTGGGTTTGGTACCACTTTGGGTAGTAGGGAGGAAGAGGTGACAAATGTGATCCTGTCCTAAATAATATATTGTGGTATAGATTTACCAATACAAAATACCAAGATGTGCCTAAAGATGAGGACACCCAAACTGGACTTTTTGTTTTCTGAACTTTTCATTTCGAGAACAAACCTCCTAATATAAGATGAACTCACCATGATTTTTTTAAGTGTTCTTTGTGATTAAAAACAGAAAGCCATTGGTTAAGAAATTACATATACTCCTCCCCACCATCACTCCCCTTCTTTCTTCCCATTTCCCTCCCACCCTTATTGCTCCTTTCCTTTGTCCATTTTCCCCTGCAAAAAAATAAAAAATAAAAAAAAAAAAAGAAATCGAAAAAAAAAAAAAAAAAACAAAATTCTCATCAATATTATTTGGTGTCTATGATGAGCACATTAAAAAATACTGAAAAGTAACACACTAAAATACTGTCATCATTTCTAGGTGGTGGAAATATGGGAAAATTTTCTTTTCACTTTTATATTCTTCAAATGTTTCCAAATTTTTCCAACAAGGATCCATTGTGCTCAAAATCTTCAAAATGCATTTGAGAAAAAAGAGGTGAAATTTTAAACAATTTCAGATAAAAACACAGTAACGGAAAAATTGATTCTGGAAAACTGCTTTCTAAAATGCAATTTAAAGAGAGTAATATATATATTTAATGAATATATTAAATAAGTATATATTGAATGAAAATACAGAAAATGAATATATATATTCATTACTCTTTAAAGCAATTTTTCCATACAACTGAAATTTGCCTACTACAATGTTATGATTTTTATCTAAAAATCTTTTATCTAAAAATACATACACACATTATACAAAAGCCCTAAAAGTTGGTCAATTTTCCTATTATATCCTGTCCAACTTCACCACTGCTTTAAATTTGCTTTTCAGCTTTTCCAACTGTAATGCTATATGTCCTTCTAATTGTAATCATGCTTTCCTGTAGGAGGGAAACTATGTTGATTTAGCCTAAGGAGCTATTTTCCTCAGCTTATCAAATACAGTATTTTATAAAGCTTTGTCACAAAGGTAATAATGCTAATAAGAACAGTAAAGCTTTCCAAGAATCTTACAGAATACAAAAACAATATTAACGTATTCTCTTCAGTGAAGATTGACTCTGTATTTGTACTCGTGTCATTTGAATAATTTCATAACATTTCAGCTGTCTCCACTGTGTGTGCTGTAATTCAGGATTTGGGGTTTGAGATGGGAAGAGCAGCTGGGTTTTGCTAAACCCGCCTATATTTTTCTTGCCTTCTAGCCATGAAATTAAAAAGCTTACTCCTTGGAAGGAAAGTTATGACAGCATGTTAAAAAGCAGAGACACTACTTTGCCAACAAAGGTCTGTCTAGTCAAGGCTATGGTTTTCCAGTGGTCATGTATGGATGTGAGAGTTGAACTGTGAAGAAAGCTGAGTGCTGAAGAATTGATGCTTTTGAACTGTGGTGTTGGAGAAGACTCTTGAGAGTCCCTTGGGCTGCAAGGAGATCCAACCAGTCCATCCTAAAGGAGATCAGTCCTGGGTGTTCATTGGAAGGACTGATGTTGAAGCTGAAACTCCAATACTTTGGCCACCTGATGCGAAGAGCTGACTCATTTGAAAAGACCCTGATGCTGGGAAAGATTGAGGGCAGGAAGAGAAGGGGATGACAGAGGATGAGATGGTTGGATGGCATCACCAACTCAATGGACATGGGTTTGGGTGGACTCCAGGAGTTGGTGATGGACAGGGAGGCCTGGCGTGCTGTGGTTCATGGGGTCACAAAGAGTCGGACGTGAATGAGTGACTGAACTAAACTGAATTGATTATTCACTGTCTCTGACCCAGATAACAAATCATGACTCTTCATTTACCTTGGCTGAAAATGTAATGAATCTGTTACCTCTTCATTTTCCATATCCAGTTTTAATAACACCTGGCACTACACTTATGACTAATGACACTACACTTCTAAGAGTCAAAGGGCAGGAGGGCTTTTCATGAAAACACCTGCTCCAGCCTCTTCAATGTCTTCTCTCTAAAAACTTAGCTCACGAGAAGAACTCCTTCACCAGATTATGTAATTTTATGTAAGTAATTTTAATTACTTGAAGGGAAAATAAACAAAAGGCAAGATGGATTTCATTTCAGGAAAAGATATGGTGACTCCTTTTATATATGTCCATATCTGTATCTAAAAGGTCTTGTAGGTCTTCATAGAACCGTTCAACTTCAGCTTCTTCAGCATTACTGGTTGGGGCATAGACTTGGATTACTGTGACATTGAATGGTTTGCCTTGGAAACGAACAGAGATCATTCTGTCGTTTTTGAGATTGCATCCAAGTACTGCATTTCGGACTCTTTTGTTGACCATGATGGCCACACCGTTTCTTCTGAGGGATTCCTGCCCACAGTGGTAGATATAATGGTCCTCTGAGTTAAATTCACCCATTCCAGTCCATTTTAGTTCGCTAATTCCTAGAATGTCAACATTTACTCTTGCCATCTCTTGTATGACCACTTCCAATTCGCCTTGATTCATGGACCTGACATTCCAGGTTCCTATGCAATATTGTTCTTTACAGCATCGGACTTTACTTCTATCACCAGACACATCTACAGCTGGGTATTCTTTCTGCTTTGGTTCCATCCCTTCATTCTTTCTGGAGTTATTTCTCCACTGATCTCCAGTAGCATATTGGGCCCTTACAGACCTGGGGAGTTTCTTTCAGTATCCTATCATTTTGCCTTTTCATACTGTTCATGGGGTTCTCAAGGCAAGAATACTGAAGTGGTTTGCCATTCCTTTCTCCAGCGGACCACACCCTGTCAGATCTCTCCACCATGACCCGCCCATCCTGGGTTGCCCCACGGGCATGGCTTAATTTCATTGAGTTAGACAAGGCTGTGGTCCTGGTGTGATTAGATTGACTAATGCTGAAGAAGCTGAAGTTGAACGGTTCTATGAAGACCTACAAGACCTTTTAGAACTAACACCCAAAAAAGATGTCCTTTTCATTATAGGGGACTGGAATGCAAAAGTAGAAAGTCAAGAAACACCTGGAGTAACAGGCAAATTTGGCCTTGGAACACGGAATGAAGCAGGGCAAAGACTAACAGAGTTTTGCCAAGAAAATGCACTGGTCATAGCAAATACCCTCTTCCAACAACACAAGAGAAGACTGTATACATGGACATCACCAGATGGTCAACACCGAAATCAGATCGATTATATTCTTTGCAGCCAAAGATGGAGAAGCTCTATCCAATCAGCAAAAACAAGACCAGGAGCTGACTGTGGCTCAGACCATGAACTCCTTATTGCCAAATTCAGACTGAAATTGAAGAAAGTAGGGAAAACCACTAGACCATTCAGGTATGACCTAAATCAAATCCCTTATGATTATACAGTGGAAGTGAGAAATAGATTTAAGGGCCTAGATCTGATAGATAGAGTGCCTGATGAACTATGGAATGAGGTTCGTGACATTGTACAGGAGACAGGGATCAAGACCATCCCCGTGGAAAAGAAATGCAAAAAAGCAAAATGGCTGTCTGGGGAGGCCTTGCAAATAGCTGCAAAAAGAAGAGAAGCAAAAAGCAAAGGAGAAAAGGAAAGATATAAACATCTGAATGCAGAGTTCCAAAGAATAGCAAAAAGAGATAAGAAAGCCTTCTTCAGCGATCAATGCAAAGAAATAGAGGAAAACAACAGAATGGGAAAGACTAAGGATCTCTTCAAGAAAATCAGAGATACCAAAGGAACATTTCATGCAAAGATGGGCTCGATAAAGGACAGAAATGGTGTGGACCTAACAGAAGCAGAAGATATTAAGAAGAGGTGGCAAGAATACACAGAAGAACTGTACAAAAAAGAGCTTCACGACCCAGATAATCATGATGGTGTGATCACTGACCTAGAGCCAGACATCCTGGGATGTGAAGTCAAGTGGGCCTTAGAAAGCATCACTACGAACAAAGCTAGTGGAGGTGATGGAATTCCAGTGGAGCTGTTTCAAATCCTGAAAGATGATGCTGTGAAAGTGCTGCACTCAATATGCCAGCAAATTTGGAAAACTCAGCAGTGGCCACAAGATTGGAAAAGGTCAGTTTTCATCCCAATCCCAAAGAAAGGCAATGCCAAAGAGTGCTCAAACTACCGCACAATTGCACTCATCTCACACACTAGCAAAGTAATGCTCAAAATTCTCCAAGCCAGGCTTCAGCAATATGTGAACCGTGAACTTCCTGATGTTCAAGCTGGTTTTTGAAAAGGCAGAGGAACCAGAGATCAAATTGCCAACATCCGCTGGATCATGGAAAAAGCAAGAGAGTTCCAGAAAAACATCTATTTCTGCTTTATTGACTATGCCAAAGCCTTTGACTGTGTAGATCACAATAAACTGTGGAAAATTCTGAGAGAGATGGGAATACCAGACCACCTGATCTGCCTCTTGAGAAATCTGTATGCAGGTCAGGAAGCAACAGTTAGAACTGGTCATGGAACAACAGACTGGTTCCAAATAGGAAAAGGAGTACGTCAAGGCTGTATATTGTCACCATGTTTATTTAACTTTTATGCAGAGTACATCATGAGAAATGCTGGACTGGAGGAAACACAAGCTGGAATCAAGATTGCTGGGAGAAATATCAATAACCTCAGATATGCAGATGATACCACCCTTATGGCAGAAAGTGAAGAGGAACTAAAAAGCCTCTTGATGAAAGTGAAAGTGGAGAGTGAAAAGGTTGGCTTAAAGCTCAACATTCAGAAAACGAAGATCATGGCATCTGGTCCCATCACTACATGGGAAATAGATGGAGAAACAGTGGAAACAGTGTCAGACTTTATTTTTCTGGGCTCCAAAATCACTGCAGATGGTGACTGCAGCCATGAAATTAAAAGACGCTTACTCCTTGGAAGGAAGGTTATGGCCAACCTAGACAGCATATTCAAAAGCAGAGACATCACTTTGCCAACAAAGGTTCGCCTAGTCAAGGCTATGGTCTTTCCTGTGGTCATGTATGGATGTGAGAGCTGGACTGTGAAGAAGGCTGAGCGCCGAAGAATTGATGCTTTTGAACTGTGGTGTTGGAGAAGACTCTTGAGAGTGCCTTGAACTGCAAGGAGATCCAACCAGTCCATTCTGAAGGAGATCAGACCTGGGATTTCTTTAGAAGGAATGATGCTCAAGCTGAAACTCCAGTATTTTGGCCACCTCATGCGAAGAGTTGACTCATTGGAGAAGACTCTGATGCTGGGAGGGATTGAGGGCAGGAGGAGAAGGGGACGACAGAGGATGAGATGGCTGGATGGCATCACTGACTCGATGAATGTGAGTCTGGGTGACCTCCGGGAGCTGGTGATGGATAGGGAGGCCTGGCATGCTGCAGTTCATGGGGTCGCAAAGAGTCGGACACGACTGAGCGACTGATCTGATCTGATCTGATATCTGTATCTGTGTCTATATTTGTCTACGTGTGGATGGAGATAGATGTTTTTATACATAGGCAGGTTTCTTTTGTACAAGATGAAATTTCTCATTAGTGCTTTAGTCTCCATGAAGATCCTCAACACTGGGAGCAGTGCAAACCCTCTTCTGGGGGACAGGGTGGGTTGGACTAGAGTGGTGGAGGAGAAGACAAGTGTGTGGGTGGGCCTCTCTAGCTTGTTCAAAGCTAGAACGGCTTCCTTGGAGAAGGAAATGGCAACCCACTCCAGTTTTCCTGCCTGGAGAATTCCATGGACAGAGGAGCCTGGTGGGCTACAGTCCATGGGGTCACAAAGAGTTGAACATGACTGAGCAACTAAGACACACAGAACAGCTTCCGCACCGTCAGGCTGACTGTCTCCTGAATACCTGCCCCCCTTATTTCTGCTCTTTGAATGTCATGTAGTCTCACCTGTGCCGGAAAGTGATTGAGGAAAGGTAACAGCTGAAATCCTGAATCACTGATTTGATAGAATGCGGATCTAATTATATTATGCAATGACGACATCTGCATTTTTAATAGGTCCAGAAGCCAAATCTCCACGGGACCTTTGGCCATAACAGGACTATCCAACTGAAACAGTATATTACAAATAGGTTACAAATAGATAGTAATTTGATATTTTTACAAATGTCCTAGATCACAGTACCTCAAGACAAAGCAAACAATTTCACACAAAATACTTAAAACATGAGTAAAATTAATTAATAATGTAGCAAGAAGTATAAAGATCATTTGGTCTAAAACTTTCATTGTATAGGTGATGAAATGAATCCCAGAGAAATTAAATGAGTCATCTAGTCTGTAACAAAGCCAGGACTACAGAACTAGAACCTGACTCAACTCCCTCCCTTTCTCTCATAAGAGAACTGCATTCTAAATTTTAAAGAAACCCTAACAAAATTTTAATCAAGTTAAATTACAATGATTTTTTCTCCTTCTCTTGATATGACAGCCATGATACGATCGTAGTCTTTTGCATGAAAGGTCACCTCATTTATGTTGTCAGACACTGCAGGGAGATGTGGCTATAAGAGAGCACAAGACAGAGCAAACACATCATACATGAGGTTAAACACAAAAACTGCAGGAGACGTGGGTTCAATCCCTGGGTCGGGAAGATTCCCGTGGGGGAGGAAATGGCAACCTACTCCAGTATTCTCGCCTGGATAATTCCATGGACAGAGAAGTCTGGCAGGCTACAGTCCATGGGATCGCAAAGAGTCAGACACAACAGGTCAACTGAGCATGCATGCAAACACAAAAGCCACTGAGACATTTCTTAAAAGCTTTGCTATTTTTTTAAAATATTTGTAAAAGATTAAGAATTTACTTCACTGTCTAAAAAAAAAAAATGTTCTTTGACCCTTGACTGACTTGGAAGCCCACTTTTTAAAATCCAGCCATACACAATGTTTCCTCCAAGACCTACAGATGCCCCTCCACTTACATTATGGAGATTGAACCAGTAACTGCCATCCTCCTCCCAGTGGAGACTGAACCACACTGTCCCTGTCCCCTTCCCTCCCAGGGACAGGTCAGTCCTTTTCTCTTGGTTCTGTGTCTACCTTACACAGCTTCTACTTCCTTCCTGTCCTTTCTCATCCCCACAACTCCCTGGAAACCAACAAGGAAGCTATTATTAGCTGTTTCCCAGCTTCCCAAACCAGAAATGGTCCTGGGATGGGGTTTCAGTGCCCCCACCCTCAGTTTTCTGTAGTTTTTCTCTTCCCCCTGGAATTACTGCCCTTCGAAATGGCTAAAAGCATTTGAGAAACATTCTGGACAGGAAAAAAGGGGCACATTTAAACCACAATCCCTAACTGATCTAAGAATATTTAGATTTAAATACTCATAACAATGGGTTACATTTAGTGAGCACATACTTTATGTCAGGTACTTTTGATGCATTATCTTGCATAATTCTTATGACAAGCCTATGAGGTGGAAATGATTAATATTCTGATTTTACAGACAAGAAAACTGAGACACAGGAAAATTAAGTAACTGGCTAAGATCACACAACTGGTGAGTTGCATAATTGATGGCTCTTGCCTCCAGCTGATGGGCTCCAAATCTAAAGAAAATGAGGCATTTTATAACCAATGTCATTTTTAACACTCTTCTTTCCTGACTGAACTTTTAAGATGTTAACTTCATTTTTATTTTTTAGGCTATGGGAAAAAAAGGATTTAGGTAACAGACATTTAGATGACACACCTGGATGGTATGGGAATCACTGGCTTGTCCAAGAATTTCCAGGAGAACTGGATCAGACACAAAGAAGAATCTTGGAAATAGTAATCGCTTCTTCTCCAAATACCTTTAAATAAAGTCACATTACCAAATAATTTTTCCTGAATTACTAATTTTGGGGTTTTTTTAGCCAAGACACAATCACTAATATCGATAAGATAGTAGCAAATACTTATAGCCATTTCCCATTTGAAAACCTGCTCCACCATAGATGCCACTTGGGAAAATAAGTGGAAATAAGAAAGTGTGATTCAGAGCAAGGCATCATCTATAGTATTCTTTCTCATCAAGAGCCCTCCTGCAACCCTTCTAAGAGTATTGTGAACCTTAAGCTTAAATGCCAGGTGAACATGCCAAGTTTATCTCCAAATCAGGATATTTTGAGAGTGAAAGGGGTGGGGGGCGGGGGTAACTAGCCATTCAGTCAGGACAAAGGCAAAAATGTGGACAAACCGGGGTATATTTTTGCCCTATTTCAAAAGAAATTGAGAAAGAACTGCCTTTGAAGAAAATTATCTGTGAATTTGTTTGGCTAATTGCTCTCTGAGTGCACCTCTCTACTCCACACCTGCAGTGTGTTGATTGGGAGCCCCCAAAAGACATGTCCACATCCTATTTCCTGGAATATGTGAATACGGTCTCATTTGGAAAAGAGGCCTTTGCAAATGTACTAAAGTTAAATATCACGAGAGGAGCTCATCTTGGATTATCCAGATGAGCCCCAAGTCCAATGACAAGTATCCTCATAAGAGACACACAGGAAGAAGAGGAGAAGGACATATAAAGACAGAGACTGAAGTTACGTAGCCACAAGCCAAGGGTAGTCCCAGAGCCACCAGAACCTGGGCGAGGCAAGGGAAAATTCTCCCTAGAGCCTTCAGAAGGGGCTGCTACCTTGACTTTAGACTTACGGTCTCCAGAAATGTGAGAAAATAAGTTCCTGTAATCTTAAACCACCCCGTTTGCGGTAATTTGTCACAGCAGCCCTACAAAACTTATACAATGCCTTAATTCACCCACCCTAACTTGAAGGTGCCTTTTTTGCAAAGAAATTAAATTTATGTGAAATGTTAAATTCCTAACAACACTTCAACCATCACTACCAAACCAGAAATGCAGTCAATTCTATTAATTTTGGATAAAACACCGTCACATATAAAATGTTAGGCAATGAAAAAATTAAACTCTTACCCTGTAAGTGACTTCTGACATACTTCTAATTGTTCGTGTAAATGAGGCAAAAGCTGCCCCATGGTTTCATCTCCAACACAGCAACTAATCACATTGGGATTCTCGTGAGCTCGCTGCATTATCTTTATCCATGACTTGTCAATATTCTGAAAACGTTTTGCTTCCTAAAGACAAACCCGTAGTCAGTAAAAGTTGGCATGTGGATGACTAAATGAAGCAAAGTCTTCACTCTGGCATCTCCTATAGTTCCTCAAGTCACCCTATTAATCTTAGGCTATATTTTTTTTCATCTGAGCATTTTTTTTTCATCTGAATTAACTCTGAACAACAGAAACCCAAAGCCATAAAACTGCTTATTGAAATGCTGTCCTATCACAATAGGGTTTATGACTAATTCATTTCCTTACATTTAATACATTTTTCAAAGTGCCGCATGATTAATTTTCAGTGCTATCAACTTAAATCGCAAATCTAGTCTTTCAGCACCCCAGGTGTTTTGGTTTGATGAGCAAACTGAAGAAGCATGAAAATAATTTGATCTCAGTATCTTTGGAATAATTAAAGCTTAATAGTGCCCCAGGAAAAAGAAAAGGAGAAAACAGTAAAAATCTGAAACAAAGCTTCATTTACATTTTTGCAAATGAAAATTTACTGTTTACTATGAATGATATTAAGCTTGCATTCGATTGCAAAAATGCCTTTAGAAATTGGCATAATCTTGCCTCTATCAAAAGTTTTAAGTGCATTTTTGAAAAAAATATAACTTTCTGATTAAAAAAGAAAAGATTTCTGTTTTAAAAATGTGCTACAAAGGGAAATCAGCTACTTTCAAAATGCCTTTGTCCTTGATGTTTAATCTACAAAGATTTGTGACCCCATGGACTGTAGCCTGCCAGGCTCCTCTGTCCACGGAATTCTCCAGGCAAGAATACTAGAGTGGGGAGCCATTCCCTTCTCTAGGGGATCTTCCCAACCCAGGGATTAAATCTGGTTCTCCTGCATTGCAGGTGGAATTTTTACCATCTGAGCCACCAGGGAAGCCCCATAGAGATGCCACAGATATGGAAATTCAAAAGAATAAGACTAATTTTACAAAAGGAAAATTACCTCTATAGAATAAAGTTATTAGAAATGTACTGGTATTAATTTAAAAGGTCTCAATAAAGCTGTTTAAATAATTTGTTACAGGTTTCTAAGGCTAAGTTTCCTTGCCTCATGTTTCCCATCTACTATTAGTTAACTTACTAGTAGTTAATTTGTATTTACAGATTATAGATTATTTTAACTCAGAGGAATAAATCTAACTCTTAGAAGAGATGAACTTCTATAATCTAGTAGTATCATATTTGAATGTACCTCACCTCCTCAGATAACAGATTTGAAAATATTATGTTTATAATATATATTTATAAAATACTGTGAGTTTCTTCTTTCTATTAATGTAAAGCAAAGGTCAACAGTTTGCGACTTTTTTGTTGATGGCAAGAGAACAAACATTTTAGGCTTTGTAAGGCCATATGGTCTCTGTTACAACTACTCAACTGTGCCATTGTAATGCTAAAGCAGTCACAGACAGGACATAAATGAATGGACATGGCTGTATTCCAATAAAGCTATATTTACAAAACTAGGTGAGTTGGCCATAGTTTGCAAACCCCTGGTGCAAATCATCAAGACATAACCATATGTCTTTCTGAAGATTTCTATAAAGACATACAGACAACATACACCAAACTATTCTATCAGCAGTTACAAAACCCATATTTACCTGTGGTAGCTGTTTGGCTATGTCGCCACCTACAAAGACAGCTTCAAGATAAACCCAAAGGTTCTGGACTACTAGCCACTCTTCAATTATATCTGAGGAAGTAGACAATTTATACACCCAATTCTGAATATTTTTTTTAAATGGAGCATTATATCTAAAAAGTAAGAATGGAAAAATATTACATTTTAAGAAAGATTCAGACAATAGTAGGCTTTAACTAAGTAATTTACAAGAGAAATATTCCTTTGACAATGAATATTTTTTCTTACAAAAAAGCAGCTCCTATTACATTTCATAAAGTTAATGAGATATTTGCATTTTTATGAATAAAACATAGAATTATAGTGATCTCACTTACTGCTCCCATGTATCAGTGATAAACTAAGAAATCTGCCTAGTTTTAAGCTACAGAGGTCTAGCAAAGGAATTGTACTGGTTGCTCCTTGGAGTACAGGGAAAATAAGAACTAAGATGGCCTGCCAAGACTTCTGTGAACCACATCGAAGTGGGGACTGCCCGTGAGAATAACACATAGGGCCCTGTTCTCACTGGTCTGTGGAACTACTAACACAAGGCCTGGGTCAAACTTGAGGTCTGATGTTCACTACAAATGTGCTCTTCCTTACCTCAGTCAGTCAGTCAGTTCAGTCACTCAGTCGTGTCCGACTCTTTGGGACCCCATGAATCGCAGCACGCCAGGCCTCCCTGTCCATCACCAACTCCCAGAGTTCACTCAGACTCACATCCATCGAGTCAGTGACGCCATCCAGCCATCTCATCCTCTGTTGTCCCCTTCTCCTCCTGCCCCCAATCCCTCCCAGCATCAGAGTCTTTTCCAATGACTCAACTCTTCGCATCAGGTGGCCAAAGTACTGGAGCTTCAGCTTTAGCATCATTCCTTCCAAAGAAATCCCAGGGCTGATCTCCTTCAGAATGGACTGGTTGGATCTCCTTGCAGTCCAAGGGACTCTCAAGAGTCTTCTCCAGCACCACAGTATGAAAGCATCAGTTCTTCAATGCTCAGCTTTCTTTATGGTCCAACTCTCACACTGTATATGACTACTGGAAACACCATAGCTTTGACTATACAGAGTTCTGTTGGCAAAGTGATGTCTCTTCTTTTTAATATGCTGTCTAGGTTTGTCATACGACTGAGTGACTTCACTTTCACTTTTCACTTTCATGCATTGGAGAAGGAAATGGCTACCCACTCCAGTATTCTTGCCTGGAGAATCCCAGGGATAGGGGAGTCTGGTGGACTGCCGTCTATAGGGTCGTATAGTCGGACATGACTGAAGCGACTAAGCAGCAGCAGCAGCAGGTTTGTCATAGCTTTTCTTTCAAGGAGCAAGTGTCTTTTAATTTCATGGCTGCAGTCAACATCCATGGTGACTTTGGAGCCCAAGGAAATAAAGTCTGTCACTGTTTCCATTTCTTCCCCATCCTGCTTCTTCACCATTGGGGCTAGCTAGAGTTCATGAGAGACTACAAGGTGTCCAAAAAGCTGGGCACAAATAAGAAAGATAAGAAATAGAGTGGATGCCATGAGGAAGTGATGGGAAGATACTGGGTAAAGATCTAATTACCTACAGTTGGATTAAGAAGCCAACTTCAGTTTGGTAGAATCTGTTAATGACAGAAAAGAAGGCTCATGGAACCCCATGGAATCAGGGACCCACCAGGAAAGTGTCACATCCAGGTATTTGAGGTGAGTCAAGTCTCACCCATGGAAATACACAATTTCTTCTGACATCACATCTGCATATCCCTAGAGATTCATCGGGAGAAGGCAATGGCACCCCACTCCACTCCCCAACCAAGTACTCTTGGTTGGAAAATCCCATGGACAGAAGAGCCTGGTAGGCTGCGGTCCATGGGGTCGCTAGAGTCGGACACGACTGAGTGATTTCACTTTCACTTTTCACTTTTATGCATTGGAGAAGGAAACGGCAACCCACTCCAGTGTTCTTGCCTGGAGAACCCCAGGGATGGGGGAGCCTTGTGGGCTGCCGTCTATAGGGTCGCACAGAGTCGGACATGACTGTAGCAACTTAGCAGCAGCAGCAGCAGCAGAGATTCATCTGGCACTTGCTACAAGATAAGGCTATGGTTGGCTCTGGAAGAGGCATTCTGGATCCACTTGGTGCTGCAAAGTTTTCTAGAAGGAGGATCTCCCATAGTGTTGTGACTTCTCAGATATCCTTATACTCTTCCCAACAGGACCTCAACATTGAGTTTACTAGTACAATAAATTAGTACTATAACCACTCAGATTACTTTGCCAAACAAAGCTATGGTGTTTCCAGTAGCCATGTATAGATGTAAGAGTTGGACCATGAAGAAAGCTGAGTGCCAAAGAATTGATGCTTTTGAACTGTGGTGTTGGAGAAGACTCTTGAGAGTCCTTTGTACTGCAGGGAGATCAAACCCAGTTAATTCAAAGGAAATCAATCCTGAATATTCATTGGAAGGACTGATGCTGAAGCTCAACATCCAATACTTTGGTAACCTGATGCAAAGAGCCAACTCATTAGCAAAGACCCTGATGCTGGGAAAGAGTGAAGGCAGGAGGAGAAGGGGATGACAGAGGAAGAGATTGTTGGATGGCATCACTGACTCAATGGACATGAGTTTGAGCAAACTCTGGGAGATGGTGAAGGATAGGGAAGCCTGGCGTCCTGCAGTCCATGGGGTCACAAAGAGTCAGACATGACTGAGCAAATGAACAATAACAACTCAAGTTATATGCAAGTTAACAGTAAAATTAAGAAAAATTTCAAGTCCTGAATTCCTGGGTTGCACAATCAGGCTCAGATCAATCTACAGCCTTTCTTCAAGAGATCATCATTCGGGAAATCAAGATGGCAAACTTTGCAATGAACCATGGCAAAGCAGCAGCCTGTGAAATCCAGGAACCACTGAATAGCCAACGGTCACCTTTGCCAGGTTATTCAGATTATTCAGGTTATTCAGATTCCCTGAAAGCAGAGGATGAGCCTTAGGAATTTAAGCCCAGCAACTTCACCCTAGAACTCCTAGGAGTTTTGTGAGTTAATGCATTATCCAAATGCAAGACTGCCTTTGGGCCAGAGGTCTTGCAGGATGTTATTAATTAAACAGTGATCCCAACCTGCAGATAGGGTATTATAATCCCCATGCACCCTGGGCACTGACCTCTGTTAATGACCTCTGAAATAATGTGACACATTTCTTAGGTGTGTTAGGGTAAAGACCAGTTAAGAATCACTGGATAGTCAGGTAGGGGATTGCTGCTGCTGCTGCTGCTGCTGCTGCTGCTGCTGCTGCTAAGTCACTTCAGTCGTGTCCAACTCTGTGCGACCCCATAGACGGCAGCCCACCAGGATCCCCCGTCCCTGGGATTCTCCAGGCAAGAGTACTGGAGTGGGGTGCCATCACCTTCTCCATATTCCTTCATGTTTGCCAGCCTACTCTTCTTGGGCTATTGGGTGAACACTTGAGCAGGTTCAGCCAAGGAGGACAATGACAAAAAAAATCAAAGAATGAGAGAGAAAGAAGATAAAATGAAGATGTCATCTTGGTAGGGAGTCAAGATATTCAGAAGATGAGCTGCCAATTTTGGGGAGAATAATTATGATGGGGAGGTGAGTACCATAAAAAAATTGAGGCCATGATTATTAGGGAAAATAGGTAGTTCATGTAAGGACTGACAAGAGTCAACACTTTAGGTCAGAATCTCGTGTTGTGCCACAGCTATGAAACTGGAGTTTTATCTAAAATTATATAACTCTAAATGGCAAATCAAAACTTTCCCCTGCAAATTATAAAATTACCTGTTGCTTAGTAAGGAACCCAAAACCATTAAACTATCCTCCATCAAGGTGATAATCTCTCCCGATTCAGTTCCTTTGAGTAGGAGTTCTCCCTTTCCCTTAAAGGCTGCAAAACTCAGGTTCTGATTGGTCCAGTTCTCAATCACTTGAGTCAGCTTGGCTTCAATATCCTTCTCCTTAATGGCAGATATGCAAATATCCTTCAGAGGGAAATCAAAGAATATGTCATGACATTTTCAATTACAAATTCAATGCATTAAAATCAGAGAATTTTTTAGTTTGGCCCTAGAAAATCATTCGGGTTCCCAGGTTGCGCAGAGGTAAAGAACCTGCCTGTCAACACAGGAGCCGCAGGTTCAATCCCTGGGTTGAGAAGATCCCCTGGAGAAGGAAATGGCAGCCCACTTCAGTATTCTAGGAAAATTCCATGGACAGAGTAGCCTGAGAGGCTTCAGACCCTGGGATTGCAAAGAGTTGGACACAACTGAGATACATGAAATATGGAACTTAAATCATGTTAATTGTTTATATTTTTAACTGTTGTTTTTCAGCCAACATGGACATAATCACAGCTGTGCTCAGTGGCTTATTATAAGAAGCAAATGAGAATGTGAGATTCTTTTGAACTCTTTAAAGTAATATATAAACATTGCTATAGTCCCACCTCTTCTGACCCTAATATGAATATCTCACTTGATTAAAAGTTAATTCTAATTTTTATGGATTTTCCTGTTTTCCTGAGGATTTTTGATATGAAAGTCTCACAAAAGTAAATAAAATTAAGGTATTTTCCCAACATACCCCAATTGATTTTCCTACTTGGAATCACAGAATCTCAGAGATGGGAAAGGATATGAAGGTGCAAAGAATTTCCACAAATTAGTGTGTGGTAGAGCTTCCCTCGGAAAAGGCAGTGGCAACCCACTCCAGTGCTCTTGCCTGGAAAATCCCATGGATAGAGGAGCCTGGTAGGATGCAGTCCATGGGGTCGCTAAGAGTCGGACACGACTGAGCGACTTCACTTTCACTTTTCACTTTCATGCATTGGAGGAGGAAATGGCAACCCACTCCAGTGCTCTTGCCTGGAGAATCCCAGGGATGGCAGGGCCTGGTGGGCTGCCATCTATGGGGTCGCACAGAGTCAGACACAACTGAAGCAACTTAGCAGCAGCAGCAGCAGCAGAGCTTCCCTAGTAGCTCAGATGGTAAAGCATCTGCCTGCAATGCGGGAGACCTGGGTTTGATCCCTGGGTTGGGAAGCTCCCCTGGAGAAGGAAATGGCTACCCACTCCAGTATTCTTGCCTGGACAATTCCATGGACAGAGTAGCCTGGTAGGCTACAATCTATGGGGTCATAAAGAGTCAGACACGACTGAGTAACTAACACACACTGTGTAGTAAGTGTAATAAGAGTGGTGTTAACTGTTGGGGGTTCTGAGAAGGGAGAAATGAGTTTTGCCTACAGTCAGCAGGAAAGGCTTTATGGAGGAGAGAACATCTGAGAATAAATAGGATTCCAACAGGGGGAGGGAAAGGACGTTTTATAGGAAGGGAAAAGGCTTCCTTTCAAGGCAGTGAATGCAGTAATAGTAAGCAGCCAGCTAGGCTACTAGCAGGGTACATGGAGCAAAGAAAACAGAATGTACCGGCATAGACAACACTGAGACTCTGTTTAGAGGGAAAATAACTAATAACTGAATCCTAGAATTCCTTGGACTTGCGAAATGAAGTTCTCAATAGCACAGCCTATGAATAGCTACACTCTTCAGTGTAAAAACCTACTGTAAGAATGAAGTGATCATCAAAGTTTGTTTTTTTTAACCCCTTGATTGTTTCCTTCAATAGTATTTGAATAGCATTTATAGGACAAAAATGCTTCAAAAACAAAACTTTTGGCATACATATATTGTTAAAAAGAAGCAACCCCTCCCAAATTCAGGGCTTATGTCCATGAAACCCACAAGCCCATAATGAACTGAGAAAATAGCTCTTGAATAGCTTGCTTGTACTCAACCCAACCCAGTGCCCAACACAGAGGCAGATCACTAAAAAGCCTTCTGTGAAAAAAGGGGCCTATTTGCTTAATACACAAATATACCCAAAGAGACTCACAACAAAACACATAAATAAAGAGTCAAGAGTTAAAGACAAGGAGAGAACTTAAAAACAGCAAGAAAAAAATAGCTTGTTATGTACAAGGGAACCCCCATGAGATTACCAGCAGATTTTTCAGCAGAAACTTTGCAGGACAAAAGGGAGTGACACAATATATTCAAAGTGTAGAAAGAAAGAAAAAAAAAACCTGCCACCAAGAATACAGTACACGGTGAAGTTGTCCTTTTGAACTGAAAGAGTGATTAACAGTTTTCCAGACAAGCAAAAGCTTAAAGGAGTTCATCATCACTAGATAAGTCTTACAAAAAAAAGTTAAATGGACTTCCTTGAGCGAAAATGAAACAGAGCTAATTAGTAACAGAAGACTGTATGAAAGTATAAATCTCACTGGTAAAGGGAAATAAATCGTAAAGTTCAGAATAGTCTAATGTTATAAAAGGTGTTGGGTTAATCACTTATAAGTCTAGTATGAAGGTTAAAAGACAAAATTAGTAAAAATAACGGAAACTACAATAATTTGTCAGTGAATACACGAGATAAAAAGATGTGAACTGTGACACCAAAGATAAAAATGTAGCCAGGGGAGTAAAAATGTAGAGTTTTAGACCGCACTCCAACTTTAGTAGCTAGCAACTTAAAATGGACACAAGTAAATGCGAAGATAATCCACGAGCATAGATTGGAAGAATTGGTATCATTAAAATGTCTACACTACCTAAAGCAATCTACAGTTTCAAAGCAATCCCTATCAAAATTTCAATGACATTTTTCAAGAAATAGAACAAGGGAACTTCCCTGGTGGTCCATGGTTAAGAATCTTCCTTCCAAGGCAGGGGATTAGATTTGATTCCTGGTCGAGGAACTAAGATCCCTCATGTCTTGGGGCAACTAACCTGCCCTCCTCAAAGAAAGGTCCTGCATGCTGAAACAAAGATCTCACGTGTGGCAACTAAGACAAATAAATAAATAAAAGAAGCAGAACAAAAAATCCTAAAAATTTTATGAAACCACATAAGACTCCATTTAGCCAAAGCAATCTTGAGAAAAAGGAACAAAGCTGGAGGCATAAGGCTTCCTGTTTTCAAACTATATCAAAGCTATGGTAATCAAAAAAGTATGGTATTGGAATAAAAACAGAGACAATGGAACAGAATAAACATACATATATGTTTAATTAATTTATGAGAAAAGAGCTAGTAATATACAATGGGGAAAGGACAGTCTCTTCAATAAATGATGCTGGTAAAACGGGATAACCATATGAAAAATGACGAAACTAGACCACTATCTTACACCACACAAAAAATTAACTTAAAATGGACTAAAGATCTGAAACCACAAAACTCCTGTAAGACAACAGAGGTGGTAAGTTCCTTGAAATCAGTCTTGGCAATGATTTTTTTGGACTTGACACCAAAGTCAAGGTAACAAACGTAAAAATAGACATGTGGGATAACATCAAACTAAAAATCTTCTTACAGCAAAGGAAACAACCAACAAAATGAAAAGGTAACTTACTAAACAGGAGAAAATATTCACAAATAATAGCTCTGATAAGGGGTTAATATTCAATATATATATATATAGCAGATTCATACAACTCAGCAGTGAAAACCACTAATCTGATTAAATAATGGACAGAGATTCTAAATAGCTATTTTTCTGAAAAAGACATACAGATAGCCAACAGTTACATAAAAAGGTGCTCCACATCACGTATCATCACAGAAATTCAAGTCAAAATCACAATGAAGTATCACCTCACACCTGCTGGAATAGTTATCATCACAAAGCAAGAAAGGGTGTCAGTGAGGATGTAAAAAAAAAAAAAAAGGAATCTTTGCACATTGTTGATAGAAATGTAAATAACACTTAGCATAAAAATGGAAATGAACCAATTAAAAATCTTAAAGGAAATATATAATAATTTAAAGTATCTAGTAGACTAATAATAAATATAGAATAAATATAGAATATATAAGTATAGAATTAGAAGGTTGGAAAATATTCTGAGGAATCCACCAAGAACACAATATAGAAATAAACAGAATTTTTTAAAAGAGTATAGTTAAGGGACAAGGAGGACAGATTAAGGAGCTCCAAAACTAAATAATTCAAATAATTATATTATCTCCTTGAGTTACAGCATGATTTTGCAAAACCAAGGAATGTTCAGGATCATTTGAAATTTTAAGGGTACATTACACAGGGCAATCAATACACCCGTGAATAAAATGTTTATTTGTACAATTTTCAGAAAAGAAAAAGGAGACGTTCTTTAACAGATCATTTGTAAGACCTTAAATCCTATGTACCTCGATATCATCCTTATTTTTAAGGAGTGGCGCTTCCATGATATTTCTAAGACAAAAAGAATCTGACTCCACATCAAATGGGGTTCCAGTCAACTCAGAGATCCGATCCCAGTGCCTCTGCTTCATTGCCTTGTTGGTCATCATTTCCAGTAGAGGACATGACTCACTGAAATCATCAATTCTTTTTTTCAGGTCCAAAAAAGCTTGCCAGTCTTTAAGTCCTTTTGGCAGTTTACGACATCTTTAAGAAAAAAAATAATTTTTTTTTCTTAAACATTTCTTTTAAGAAGGTGTTATGAATATATAGCAGTATATCAGAAGATAAAATCATTTGTGAAATTCCTATAGGGTCCTAAAATAGGCACTATAAATTGGTAAGTTTAATGAGATTGAAACTCACCTGTTTTGAAACTCTAGAAGTTCTGCATTAATTTTTTCAATATCTACATCTCCCCAAAGTATCTCGTAATAACCACTAATATTGCCCATCACAGTATCATACAGTCCATACAGCTTCTGCAGCAAGTTGAGTTCCTTTCTGGGAAACCAAATGATTAAGTCATTATGTAACATATATTTTAAAGATAAATTCCATTATTGGATACGCAGAATTCATCTAGTCAAATATTTCATACATTATGTGTATAATGTCTTATACCAACATGCATACAACACCGTCAGTTTCCAAACAAATTCCATCAATTAGGTCAAGGTTTACAGCTCTCAAATATTCCAAATTATAATATTAAGTGCCATTACCAGTGTGTTTAATTATTACAAACTTACCAATCACTGCAAACAGTGTGACCAAAACTTGCTAACGAGAACAAAGTTAAGGCTAATGTTTTATTTGACCTCTTTACTTTCAAATGCAAGCTGCATTTCTATGATCATGTCTGCCTTTAAGTCTGCCTTTTAAACATCACATTCCTACCAAAAGCTTTCCCTCCTGTGCCCAGATGCAGTTATATCCAAAACAGGAAGAAAGGAGGGATTCTGGGGCAAGTAAAGGAAAACTTCCTTGTGTGGCACTCGAGCTCAGTCACATCAGACTCTTAGCGACCCCATGGACTGTAACTCACCAGGCTCTGTTGTCCATGGGATTTCCCAGGCAAGAATACTGGAGTGGGGTGCCATTTCCTACTCCAGGGGATCTTCCCACCCCAGGAATTGAACCCAGGACTCCCACATTGCAGGCGCAGGCAGATTCTTTACCAGCTGAGCCACAGAGGAAGCCCAAAGCCTACCCCTTCTCCAGGAGATCTTCCCAACCCAGGAATCAGACCAGGGTATCCTGAATTAGAAGCAGATTCTTTACCAATGAGCTATCAGGGAAAACCACACTTGATGTTAGCCAAAAGGCCACATTTTTTATATGGAGACTGTGTATTCAATGGAATTGAAATAGCTAGGAATGAGGGGACTATTTAGGAATTTTCCAAGCCAGACCCTTCTCTGTACAATGAACAATTTAATGATGACATGTTCACCTAATGGACAGTTAATTATTTATAATAAACTTGTTCAATTTCTAAACTTACCTAGTTTTGTGTAAAACCTCATAGTCAGTCACAGGCAACCCAAAAAGTTGTTCTCCAGATGAATATGTAACGAATTTCCTCCATAGATCATCAAAATTGGCCTACAAAAGGTTTTTAAATTATAGTAAGATGTAATTAATTCAGAACCCACTAAAGCAGAATTTACTATAATCAGGATAAAAGCTATATTGAAGTTTATTTAATATTATCTATGAAACAAGATAAATTTGTGAAGCAAATTTATGCTGATACCAGGCTATCAGAGGAAAAGTTAAGTACTCAGGAAAATTAACTTTCAAGCATTCTGAAAGTAATCTTTTGATATAAAATTATTTCCTTAAGAAATTAAGTGGCCCCCAGACATACATTTCAAGCTCCTATAAATACATCTGAAAGTTATAAAACTATATTTGTAAAATTCTATAATTCACACTTTTCTACTATTTTAGACCATCATCTTTCCTACAGGGTTCAAATGAGTAAAGAAGTAGTATAATCCACTCAATCTTGGATATTCCTAGTAAAGAAGAAAACACTGATTTTTGGACAGCAGCTCTGTACTTCCTTGGTGAGAAGACCATGGAAGTATAAATGCAGGGAATGTCAATGTAACCACAAAAATGTAATTTTACCTGAAAGATCTGTAGCCTGTTGCTAGCTTCTTGGGGTGGTATATTTGGAACCATGGGTCCTTCCTGTAATGGATAATATAATCAGCATTTTAATTCCTAATCACATATACTTATCAATTTATTAGGTTTATCTATTATTTCCTTTTAAACAAATAAACATGATTTTTAATTTACATGATCTAACTCTGTCCTGTACATGAAGTTCTCATTTATTTTTTGTAACAGTTTCATTGAGATATTAGTCACATATTATATAATCCACTCATTTAAAATGTACCCTTCAACAGTTTTTATTATATTCACAGACTATGATCACAATCAATTTTAGTACATTTGCATCACTCTAACTTCCATTCATTTTTCAAGGACCTTGACATACCTAACAAAATATGTGATTAAATTACATCTTACATGACATTTACAATACAAGAATTCTGTTTCATTTCATTTACAATCATAAATGATGGTGCTGTGGTTGTGAATTAGAATAACAGATGCATAGTTCTGAGAACAACTTCCTCTCACTAATAGTCCAGCCCAATATGGAAACAGAGACACACACAGGTTGAATACTTGGAATTAGCAGAAGGCAGTCTTTGGTGGCCATGAGCCAGAAAACAGTTGCAAAAAAGACCCCAAATGCTCTGTACAATCATAAATATGGATATGCTAAGTAATATGCCATATTTCCAGTATAATAGAATAATAGAGAAATAAAATATCAACTAGTCAAACCTAAAGAGATGTTCAGTACACATTAAAGAAAAAGTGTTATAGAAGTAGCACCAAGGGCTTAAATTATCTTATGATTTTATATCTACTATGATGACTAAAAGAAAGTAGACTATGTTAGGGACTATATCCAACTTCTGAGTTTTAACTTCATAAAGGTCAACCATTATCAGTCATATCTCACGTTGAATAGTCTGTGGGAATAACCAAGGATGACATTTATTATTTATGTTCAGTGACCCTTCTGGTTCTCTAAGAGTTAGAGCTGGGAAAAAATTAGTTGCACGATACCCTGGCATTTGGACATTTATAGTTTCTAACAGCTTTCCAACAATGGTACTACATTTTTAATTATGAATATGTTGGCCCTGCTGCTGCTACTGCTGCTAAGTCGCTTCAGTCGTGTCCGACTCTGTGCGACCCCATAGACGGAAGCTCACCAGGCTCCCCTGTCCCTGGGATTCTCCAGGCAAGAACACTGGAGTGGGTTGCCATTTCCTTCTCCAATGCATGAAAGTGAAAAGTGAAAGTGAAGTCGCTCAGTCGTGTCCGACTCCTAGCGACCCCATGGACTGGAGCCTACCAGGCTCCTCCGTCCATGGGATTTTCCAGGCAAAAGTACTGGGGTGGGGTGCCATTGCCTTCCCCGATGTTGGCCCTAAGAAAGGACAAAACAGATTCTGTGCGCCTTTCATGATTTCCAAAATTGTTGCTCCTTTTAGCAGTTACATTGTTTCTCTTCTCTCTTATATAAAACATGCTTAAAGGAACAGCTATCCCCTCTTTTTGATAGCTGCAACTATGCGAAGATAGGCTCTTGCACACAACGAACAAATCACAGTATATTTCTCAGTGTTCATCACTTTTATCTCATATAAACATTGTGCCAAATATCTTAACACAGAGTGTGAAACAGTTACCATCTCGTACGCTTCTGCAAAGTTCATTACATCCTCACGGAAAACTTCCACAGACTCAAGTAGATTGCTCTTAAACTTTGGCTGCACTTGTACTAGTTCATCTTGAACAGAAACCTAGAATTTTTAAAAAAAGGCTCAATGTGAGGATGAAAGAATATATTTAAATGAAAAATACAGATTCTACTCCAGCAAGTTCGTTAATCTCACAGATATACTATGAATGAAGATGTGTCTGAAATGTTAATTTGTTAAAAAAAAAAAAAAAAAACTCAGAAATAAACAATCCAAATGCACCAATGAGTCTCACATCATTCTAGCTCAAGACCCAAGAGGCAAAGCTATTTAACTGCAGTTAGGAAAACGTTTTCTGGCTGGCCCAGTTCATGCAGTTGATATGGCCAAGAAAACAATTATGACTATGGGCCTAGTTTAGGTCACATGTTGTCTCCGGGACCAGGCCACGGTCTGGGATTAGAAATCTCTAGTAGGTTCATGTGGTTGCAATAATTAGAGCAGTTCCCAGTAAGAAAATGATATTACTCTGGGTAAAAAGAATAGCAAATGTCTTCCACAATGATTTTCAAAGCTTCTGCTTAAATCTGCAATCATTGCTATTGTTGTTCAGTCACCAAGTTGAGTCCAATTCTTCGCAATCCCATGTACTGCAGCACACCAGACTTCCCTGTCCCTCTCCATCTCCCAGAGCTTGCCCAAGTTCATGTCCATTGAATCAGTGATGCCATTCAACCATCTCATCCTCTGTCACCCTCTTATTCTGCCTTCAATCTTTCCCAACATCAGGGTCTCTTCCAATGAGTCACCTGTTCGCATCAGGTGGTCAGCTTCAGCATCAGTCCTTCCAAAGAGTATTCTGGGTTGATTTCCTTTAAGACTGACTGGTTTGAGCTCTTTTCTTTCCATGGGACTCTCAAGAGTCTTCTCCAGCACCACGGTTCGAAAGCATCAATTCCACTGGAGGAGGGAATGGCAAACCATTCCAGTATACTAGCTATGAGAACCCCATGAACTGTATAAAAAGACAACCATTACACCTAACACCTAATTCATGCTTTCTATCTGCCAGGTTCTTTACATATGTTAACTCATTCAATCCTCACAACCACCCTGCGTGGTATATACCACTATCATATCCATGTTACAAGCAAAAAAACCGACACACAGAGAGACTAACTTCCTCAAGGTTCCAGCACTAGTTTGTGACAAGGTCAAGATTCAAAACTTGGCAGTGTGATTCCTGGGCTCTTGCTCTTAACTGCTCTCAACAGTAGCATCTTTCAGGGTTGGAAAATACACTGCTTTAAGCTTAATGGTGACTGTAGTAAAGAATGGGTCAGTAGGTTTAACACTAACATAGAGATGAGAGAAAAACCCAAGTGAATCTTTCAAACTGAACAATAATAGAAAATTGGGCTTTACTAGATCTCAACTGAGGGCTCCCCATATCCTTCCTAGGACTCACTGTCTAGACTAACCAGCAAGTACTTTTTAAAATAAGCAGTTAGTCAATACTGAACATAAGCCCCAAAATAAAAATTATTGTTAAAAAATTTTATACACATCTTCTCAAGCCTCATTAAACTGCATTTTTTAAAGCTTCTAAAATATTCCTAAAGGACCTCATGAAGAAATTAAAAAACAAAGTTATTAACTTACACCAGATCACCCAACTGGCTTACAGCAGAGCCAGAATCACAAGTCATGACCCCGATTTCAGCTCTGTGTCCTTGCTACTGTGTCTTGCTTCAATCTCAGTGACAAATCTCTCCATAAGTAGGAAACCTTAATCCAACATTAATTAATTAATATTCAATAAAAATTTAGTATAATTAAAGAATCTGGACCCTCCCTTGGAGTTCACTTATTTTTTAAATTGTTAGTTTCTTCTGTACAACAAAGTGAGTCAGCCATCTGCATACGTATATCCCCTCCCTCTTGAGCCTCCCCTGCAGCCCTCCCATCCACTCCTCTTAGTCGTTACAGACATTGAGCTGAGCTCCCAGTGCTGTGCAGCAGGGCCCCACCAGCTATCTGTTTTACACATGGAAGTGTATATGCTGCTGCTGCTGCTGCTAAGTCGCTTCAGTCGTGTCCAACTCTGTGCGACCCCATAGATGGCAGCCAACCAGGCTCCCCCATCCCTGGGATTCTCCAGGCAAGAACACTGGAGTGGGTTGCCATTTCCTTCTCCAATATATGAAAGTGAAAAGTGAAAGTGATGTTGCTCAGTCATGTTCAACTCTTAGCGACCCCATGGACTGCAGCCTACCAGGCTCCTCCATCCATGGGATTTTCCAGGCAAGAGTACTGGAGTAGGTTGCCACTGCCTTCTCCAAAATAAATATATATAATATAATATATAAATACATATATATATATAGAGTGATATATATATAAATAAAAAGAATTATAAAGATATAATGAACAGAGTGAAAAGGCAATCTACAGAATGGGAGAAAATACTTGCTAATCATACACCTGTAAGAAGTTAATATACAGAATATATAAAGAACTTCCACCATTCAACAACCATAACAAAAACAAACAATCCAACTTAAAACCAGGCAAGGCACTTGAAAAGACATTTTTCCAAAGAATACATACAAATGGCCAACAAGCACATGAAAAGATACTCAACGTCACTTTTCATTAGGGAAATGCAAATCAAAACCACAATGAGAGACCGCTTCACCCATTAGGTTGCCTACTACCAAGAACACAAAAAATAACAAGTGAGGATGTGAAGAAATTGGAACCCTTATGAACTGTTGGTGGGAACATAAAATAGTGCAGCTGCTATGGAAAACAATATGGCCGGCAGTTCTGAAAAATTAAAAACAGAGTTGCCATGTGGTCCAGCAATTCTATTCCTGGGTAAATATCCAAAAGAACTGAAAGCAGGGTCTCAAAGAGATACATCCATGTCCATACTAGCCTTATTCACAACAGCCAAAAGGCGGGAGGAACACCAATGCCCACTGCTGGATGAGTGAATAAACAAAATGCGGTACATGCACATGATGGAATATTATTCAACATCGAAAAGGAAGGAAATTCTGACATATGCTACAATACAGATGAATCTTGATGACATTATGCTAACTGAAATAAGTCAGTAACAAAAAAGATAAATATTGTATGATTTCACTTACATGGGAGAAATGGGGAGCTGTTGTTTAATAGGTAGTTTCCATTCTGCAATGCAAAAAAGTTCTGGAGATTGGCTGCACAGCAATGTGAATACATGTAACATACTGAACTCTACATGTAAAAATGATTAAGGTGGTAAACTTTAGGTTATGTGTATTTTGCTCCATTTTTTTTTTTTTTACCTTAGAACAAAGCTACTGGAATCAAGACTGGCATAGGGGCAGGCATATGGATCAACAAATTAAAGTTGAGAGTACAGAAACGAATCCTTACAGTTAACTGTTTTTCTCCAGGGTGACAAGACAATTCATTGATGAAAGCACAGTCTTTACAACAAATGGTCCTGAGACAACAGGATATCCATACACGTTTACATGACGTTGGACCCCTAACTCACACCATACACAAAGATTCACTCAAAATGTGACAAAGACCTAAATGTAAGGGTAAAATTATAAAACTCTCATAAGAAAACAAAGTAGTGACTCTTCATGACCCTGGGTTAGGCCATGGTTTCCTACATACAATACCAAAAAACAAGAAACAAAAGAAAAAATATTCAAACTGGACTTCATCAAAATTAAAAATTTTGTACTTCAAAAGACACCAAGAAAGTGAAAAAACCCACAGAATGAGAGCAAATATTTGCAAATCTTTTGATTAAAGGACTTACATCCAGAATATATAAAGAACTCTTACAACTCAAAAAGACAAATAACCCAATTTAAAAAACATATAACATTTAAATTCAACCTTTCTTCAAAGAAGATATACAAATGGCTAATGAGTACATGTTAAAAGATGCTAAGAATGATTAGCCATTAGGAAAATGAGGTCCTGGTATGTGAGACAGTATGGATAAATCTTGACAACATTATTCTAAGTGAAAGAAGCCAGTCACAAAAGACTAGATATTATATGATTCTATCTATGTTTAAGCATCCAGAAAAGGCAAATTCAAAGAGATAAAAAGTAGACTAGTGATTTCCAGGGGCTGTGGTGAGGAAGAGAATGAGGAGTGATTACTAATGGGTATGGGTTTTCTTTTGGGATGATGAAAATGTTCTAAAATTAAATAATAATGGTTGTTGTGCAACTCTGCATATAGTAACAATCACAGAAGTGTATACTTTGAAATGGTAAATGTTATAGGATATAGATTATATGCCAATAAAGCTATGAAGGTAATACATATTGAGCTTTTGAAAAGTTTGAAATGTACTTTTTTCTGGATATAGTCACTTAATAAAAGAAGAATTAAATTTGTACTCACTGCTTTACTCTGCAATTTGTTGAAAGAATATCTCAAGGTGTCTATTGCTTCTGATTCTTCTTTGGTGACTTCAACTTCAAATCGGTTTAAAATAGCATAGGCTTCCTGTGCAGTGGGGGCAGATTCAGACACTTCACAAGGAATACAATTGACAAATGACTAACAGGCCTTCTACAAACACATTCCTATGTCTTTTATTAAAATTATTTATTTATTTGGCTGTCCTAGGTCTTGCAGCATGTGGGATCTTTAGTTGCAGCATGAACTCTCAATTGCAGTATGTGGGATCTAGTTCCCTGACCAGGGATCCCCCCAGCACAGCACCGTAGCCAACAGACCACCAGGGAAATCCCCACTATGTCTTAAAAGGATGGTTCTCCAAATTAAATGTGTATAAAAAGCTCCTTTATATTATCACTGACATCAGATATTGACTCTAAACCTCAGGCCCTGAAATCTGAACTTAATAAGCACCAAAGTGGTTCTGGTGGAGAGGAGACCAATCCCTTTGAGATATCCTCCGCGGAAAAACATCCTACAATAACTTTCTGCCTCTCTCTTCCTGATCTTGTGCCAACACCATGCAAAATGTCTTCTCATATTCTATTAAAACATGGGCTGGCTATATAAGGAATGGACTGAAATGATATTCTGAAGAGCAGACCCTAATGAACAAACAAGACAAAATAAAAACAAATTCATAGGTACAGAGAACATATTGGTGGTAACCAGAGAGGAAGGGGGATAGAGGACAGAGAAATGGGTGAAGAGGGTTAACTGTATGATGATAACTGGTAATAGGATTTAAAGGTGGTGATGGCTTTACACTGCATATAAATACTGAGTTATAATCTTGCACAACTGAAATCTGTATAACGTTATACACCAATTTTGCCTAATTTTCTTTAGAGTGATGAGCTGGCAATCAGCTTTACCAAAGAAATTTATGCTGAAAAACTGAGCTTTGGCAGTCAGGAAAAAATGGTATGATAACTTGTTAAATCTTGAGAAGCGAGTGGTCAGCATTCAAAATACCTGAATACTAAGATTTAAAGAAGTAGTAAAGGTATGGCTTTCATTAGCTATCAAAGAGCACAAACTCTAAATGGGTTCAAGAAAGCAAGGTTCAGTCATGAACGCCGGGTACCAAAAGGAGGTACCAATTCCCCAGGTTTGCAGGCAATAGGGGGAGTGCACTGTCCACAGAGAATCTAAAAAAATTATAAAATGAACTGGATCTGATCTTTATTATCACCATAAGCCAGAAATTCTAAGTATTAGTCATAAGTACTTGTGGTAGAATAACAGCCTCCCTATTGTTATCCACACCCTAATCTCCAGCACCTGGGAATATATGCCACCTTACACAGCAAATGTGACAGACTTTGCAGATGTGATTAAGTAAAAGAATCTGAGAGGGGGAGATTATCCTGGTTTAACCATGTGGGCCCAATGTAATCACAAAGCTTCCTTTAAGGGAAAGAAGGAGGCAGGAGATTTAGAGACAGAGATATGAGGACAGAAGCAAGGGTAAGAGTGATGCCACTGCTGGGAGGGAACCAGGAACCAAGGGATGCAAGCTGCCTCTGGAAGCTGGACAACACAGGGAAACAGTTCTTCCCTGGAGCCCCTGCTGACATGCTGATTTCAGCCCCATTTCCACACTTCTGACCTCGAGAACTATAAAATTATAAATATGTGTTGTTTTAAGCCATTGAGGTTATGATAATTTGTTACAGAGGCCAAATAGAAAACTAAAACAGTACTCTTTGCTAAAAACATCTCCTGTTGATCTAAATCCCAGCAGCTACTTTTGAGCCTAACTGGACCATTCCCAACCATGGTACGCTGCTGGTCATAGGGGAGATACATAGCTCACTTCTAAGAAAGTCAAAGATATTTGGGGAACTTGCCTCATATGTCAGGACTGAAGTCAGAGAGTACAACCACTCTTTTCTGTAAAATATAGGTACCAGCATAAAAAAATTGAACACTGTCTAGACCAGTACAGCATTATTAATACATTTTCCTTGGTATACTGTTCACTGTTGATAATTATCAAAATCCCTCTAAGAACATCAACATCAGAGAGGAAAAACAGGAAGATTGTGCCATAACATAGATAAAGAAATCAACTTTTTAGTGTTTCTCTATTTAAAAAAAAAAAAAAAAAAGTACCGTTTCAAGAGAGGAAAATGCAAACATTTCTTACTTCAATTGGTCCCAAAGTCATGTCCATTTGAATTTCATTATCACGGATACAAGACAAGGCTTCCATTGCAAATCTGACATCATCTAAGTCACGAATAGGTCTAGATAACTTTTTCAAGTATTCATTGATAAATGCTATCATGTCTGACATTTTCTTTTTGTATTCTTCATTCAAATATCGACAGAGTAGCATCTTCCATGCCTTAGCCTCAATTGATAAGGCCAATTTCATTGGCTCTGGTGAAGACAGAAACAGGTCAAAATAAAATACTAGGTGACATTCTGAAACAATTCACTTCATGTGTAATCTGAGCATTTATAATTGCCCATTTGTCACCAGCCACACTGAGCACTTGAAATGTAGCTAGTCTGAATTAAATGTTCTGTAAAGTTACCAGATTTTGAAGACTTAATTCCCATCCCAGTGAAGTATGTTAAGCTGTTCACAAGACAGACACCAAAGTCTATAGAGAAGAATTTTGGAAATTCATTCTAGCACTATCCAATGTGAACCTTGCTCTGTTTCTGGTTATCCTATTAGCAGCCCTCACCCATTTCCCTGAATTTCTCCAGGTAACCCTTGCATGAGACCAGCAATCTATAATGCTGGGAACACTGGGCCTGTCCAGCAGAGCTCTCCCTCACTATAGTTAGCCATAGAATCGGCTTGGGCTTTTGATTTCAGACACTGTCTCATCACCCTCTGATACTCTAACCCCACTGGACTAACTTCTCAGGAGACCTCCAGCTGTTTTGATTCTTATCTCTTGTACACAACCCACTCCCTCCAGTGACACATAGTTCCACCTATAGTTTTAGTCATTTGGGTGTCAGCTTAGTATTAACTGCATTAAGCCACTTTGGTATAATATTATATATACACAATGTATATCTATATTTAACATATATATGAACAATATATGGGGAAATAGATGGGGAAACAGTGGAAACAATGTCAGACTTTATTTTTCTGGGCTCCAAAATCACTACAGATGGTGACTGCAGCCATGAAATGAAAAGACGCTTACTCCTTGGAAGGAAAGTTATGACCAATCTAGATCACATATTCAAAAGCAGAGACATTACTTTGCCAACAAAGGTTCGCCTAGTCAAGGCTATGGTTTTTCCTGTGGTCATGTATGGATGTGAAAGCTGGACTATGAAGAAGGCTGAGCGCCGAAGAATTGATGCTTTTGAACTGTGGTGTTGGAGAAGACTCTTGAGAGTCCCTTGGACTGCAAGGAGATCCAACCGGTCCATTCTGAAGGAGATCAGCCCTGGGATTTCTTTGGAAGGAATGATGCTAAAGCTGAAACTCCAATACTTTGGCCACCTCATGTGAAGAGTTGACTCATTGGAGAAGACTCTGATGCTGGGAGGGATTGAGGGCAAGAGGAGAAGGGGATGACAGAGGATGAGATGGCTGGATGGCATCACTGACTCGATGGATGTGAGTCTGAGTGACCTCCGGGAGTTGGTGATGGACAGGGAGGCCTGGCGTGCTGCGATTCATGGGGTTGCAAAGAGTCGGACACGACTGAGCGACTGATCTGATCTGATGAACAATATTGGCTGTCAATAGTTATAATATTGCAGATTAATAACTGCCTCCTAAATTAAGTCACATTTCATGTGAAAATGCAGATACTTTACATAATATTTTTTGAATACCTGTATGCAATTCAAGTGCTCCTACAACTATAATAGGCTTCAATTCATCGATCTCCTGTTCGAAAGTCGCGTAGTGTAGAATTTCAGATCTGATTTCAGTCAGAGAGGGATTGTTAGCCAAAAACTCCTGTAGCAAGGAAAGAATCAACACTTTCTTTGGCTTTTTGACAATGTAAATCTTACACTTCTAATAGGTAAATTTGAAAATTGCATCAGCTTATATATTTTTTCCTCACATATGTGCTATCAGGCCAGGGGCTCAGTAGAGAGACGGATGAACTGTTAGTACTGAAAGAGGAGGCTACGTGAGGAGATTTCACATTTCTAGTTGGTTGTTCATAGTCCTAAAGTTTCCTTGAGTTTCTAACCAAATATACAGCTAAGCCTCTGTAACTGTGACACACCCCTGAATACCTGGCCTCTGGGTATGTCTCACACATAATTGGTACTCAGGTGAATTGAACAAAATCTGCTTGAGCCTCATCATTATCGATTGCCCCAGTGTCAGAATTACACAAGACAAGAAGTGTTAGGTGCGTGGAATTTACAGGTTCTCAGCTTCTGTTCTTGAGTTCTCATTATCACTGGCGTTTTCCTGGTCTTCCCACAAGAGTTAAACAATTTCAAGCGGAACTGCATTGCCAGCAATGGAAACACACCTTCACTTTCACATCTCGGTCCTCTGTCCAGAGTGTCTTGTACTTCTGAAAGTCCTGCAGGGCTTCATGAACTGCCTTTCTCAGAGAGTTCACGGAGGAAGAAAGGAGGAGGACCAGCTTGGAAATATCCTTGTGCTCTGCCACTCCCGGGTAAAAATTCTTCAGCTTCCGTGCGGGAATCATTTCTTCAAAGGATCCTGAGAACAGACATTTGTATTCTATAGATAACACATGCATTCAACTTTAAATACTGCCAATTGTAATTATCTATAGACTTTTCAAACTTTAAATTCTTAAAGACCCATCTCCCTCTAAGTAATTAACAGCTAATCTCTCACTAGTTTCATTTATTCTTATTAAATCGTTATGTCGTATTCTGAGGTCTAGGTTTCTTTAAAGTACTTGTGCGCAGGCGCACTCAGTTGTTCAATCACGTCTGACTCTTTTCCGACCCCATTGACTATTGTGGCCTGCCAGGTTCCTCTGTCCATGGGACTTCCCAGGCAAGAATACTAGGGTGGGTTTCCATTTCTTTCTCCAGGGAATCTTCCTAACCCAGGGGTCAAACCCCCTTCTTCTGCATCTCCTGCATTGGCAGGTGGATTTTTTACCACTGTTCTATCTGGGATGCCTTCATTAAAGTGAGGAAACTGCTATTCAGAGGAAAGAACTGAAAACCAGTTGAAAGACACTGATTAACAACCTCCCCCTAAAACAAAACGTCCTCCAAAGAACAAAAGAGTTGAAATTGCTATCCCACAGAACAGCCTTGTGGTTAAAGGAGAGGCACGACATTTATTGGGGCTTCCCTTGTGGCTCAGCGGTAAAGAATCTGCTGCCAGTACAAGGGACGGGGGTTTGATCCCTGGGTCAGAAAGATCCCCTAGAGAAGGAAATGGTAACCCACTCCAGTATTCTTGCCTGGAAAATCCCATGGACAGAGGAGTCTGGTAGGCTACATACAGTCCATGGGGTTACAAAGAGTCAGACAAGACTTAGCGACTAAACGCAACAACAACTACATTTATCACCCAAATGCCTTAAGCTAATTATTTAAACTTCATAGAAATATTTGAGAGGATTAAATGATACAACATATGCATGTCTTCAGTTCAGCATCTAGTATATAGAGACCACACAACCACTATTAAACACCACAATAAACATCTCTTGCTAAAAGTCAGTATTCTCAAGTATTCTTCATCAGGTACAGACCATACAGATACTTTTGTTTGGCCCAGACAGTTCCCTGCTTTTGTTAAAGCAGTTGTTAACAATTAAAAAATCATGAGATTTCATGAAAAATTTGAGATTTCCACCTTCTCTTTTAAAATGGTTTAATCTGGTATTCCTGCCTAGCAACAGCTGGCTGAAGTACCCATAAATGATACTGACTTGGGGTGGGGGTGGAAGAAAAGGGGAGATGTTGATCAAGGGGTATAAACTTTCATTAATACAATGAATAAATTCTAGAAATGTGTATGTTCTGGTGATGTATAGTATAATAATAATGTGTACTTGAAGTCTGCTAAGAAAGTAGACCTCAGGTGTTCTCACCACACACACACACACACACACACACACACAAATGATTAACTATGAGAGGTGATGAATACATTACTTACTCTGTGGCAACCATTTCACAAAAGTTCATATATATCAAAACATCATATTGTACACCTCATATATGTATAATTTTTCTCAAAAATAAATAAAAATTTAATGTGGCATAATAGCAAGAAAGAAAAAGAAAAAAGTTTGGCTTTCTATACAAGAGAAAGTATCCAAAAATATCCATGGAATTTGGGATCAGTGTCATATTACACTCTTAATTATTTAAGGGAATACTTTAAATAAACTTTATGTACAAAGCACATATGACCAGATTTTCTAAGCACCATGTTCTAGCAAACTAAGTTTATCAGACCAAATACAAGCCTGAACATAGAACTAGTTCTAAGATTTGTTTTCATTTTTAACTTTGAATCTGAGACTATGATAGTAGAACAGTGATAAATATTCTTGTTCACCCATGACCAAAATCTGAAATGTCTGCATGCAATGTTTAAGATGGAAGATGGAGAACACTAGTTTTTTTAATGCAAAATTTAACCAACAAACATATAAAACTGACTTTAAAAAGATATGTTGTAATATCCAGGAAAAATCAGAAAGACTTATTTAATGTTACAATTCTGAGACTCTACTGATCTGAGATTTAACATTCTTACTTTCTTCCTTCTTCATTTGCTTTCCTGGGCTTGAATGAGCCAAGTCCATAGTCGTACGGGAGGTACTGCTAATGACCCTCTTGATGTGACGGGACTGCTGGCCCCAGTGAGCTACTCCTCTGCTGACCTCCAGGGTTAACTGTATCATACGGTTAATGGCTTGTTGAATGTCATCCAAGCTAGGAACCATTACCTGTGGAAAGAAGAAATGAGTCCCAGGTGCTCCCAGCACAGACAAATCCACACCTCTGATTGTCATCATCCCCGCTCCCTTCAGAGTGGGGAAAGCCTCTGCTGGCCCAGTGGAAGTCTGCTTCAAGGAGAGGGATATTGGAGGAAGGTAGGCTGCAGACTTAACCATCTTCAAGCTTTCCCACTCTACCCATTCCTGCAGGTAGAAAGGTCAAGCACAGTGCTTGTCACCCTTTCCCGGTGAGGGTGGCTGGATGCAGGCATGTGCATGTGTGGCATGTCCATTAAGCAGAGAAACTGAAGAAGCTATACTGCCAACACTTTGACTTCAGTTCTTTCAAATGTGCCAGATAAGCATAGAAACTGTCCTCCAGGAGGCCAGACTGTGTACATGCGGTGTTAGGTGAGCCTGGCCTTAACCCTTGGATCATCACAGAACACACCACAGTCATCCTGATGACTTGATGCTCCACATGCCAACAAGCAGCAGGAGGGGTGGTGGTAGAGAAAAGTGCCTTGAGAAAACATAAGGGACCCGTGCACTCAAGGCGCAGGTTTGTTCTTTCTTTCCTTCTATTCTGCTGTGGATTGCCTCACAACTGGGTGCTCAGGACAGAGATTTGGACTTCTGCTGCTGCTGCTGCTGCTAAGTCGCTTGAGTCATGTCTGACTCTGTGCGACCCCATAGACGGCAGCCCACCAGGCTCCCCCATCCCTGGGATTCTTCAGGCAAGAACACCGGAGTGGGTTTCCATTTCCTTCTCCAACGCATGAAAGTGAGAAGTGAAAGTGAAGTCGCTCAGTCATGTCCGACTCTTAGCGACCCCATGGACTGCAGCCTACCAGGCTCCTCCATCCATGGGATTTTCCAGGCAAGGGTACTGGAGTGGGATGCCATTGCCTTCTCTGTTGGACTTCTGAGATGGTCTTATTTATATAATGTCTGAAGTAAGAAAAAGCAAGATGATTTGTAGGGTACTTGCTAATTATTGGCCACCAGAAACTTGACTCTGATACCCACCTTCACTATACCATGAGCTCTGTGGAAGTAATTTTTATAATAGATAGTAATGATACACTTTGATTTTCTTTAAATGCTGCTGCTGCTGCTAAGTCACTTCAGTCGTGTCTGACTCTGTGCAATCCCATAGACGGCAGCCTACAGGCTCCCCATCCCTGGGCTTCTCCAGGCAAAAACACTGGAGTGGGTTGCCATTTCCTTTTCCAATGCGAGAAAGTGAAAAGTGAAAGTGAAGTCACTCAGTCGTGTCCAGCTCTTCGCGACCCCATGGACTGTACCCTACCAGGCTCCTCCGACCATGGGATTTTTCAGGCAAGTGTACTGGAGTGGGTTGCCATTGTTAAATTGTTCAGGTGAAGTCAAAAAGCAAACAGGACCAAGAGATTAAATAAAGTTCAGTCCTAATGCTATACTTCTTTTTAAGTCTCTGCTGAACTTGTTACAATATTGCTTCTGTTTGTTTTGTTTTTTGTGTTTGTTTTTTTTTTTTGGCCACAAGGCATGTGGGATCTCAGCTCCCCAACCAGGAATCAAACCCATATCCCCTGCATTCAAAGGCAAAGTCTTAACTACTGGATGGCCAGGCAAGTCCCTAAACTTCTTAAATACATTACCAAAATACCACTGTATTAACATGAATATTTCATAATACTTACCACATTAGGAATTGCAAGATGTACTTCAGATTTTAAAAAAGAAATAACATCTTCTGACCGCTTTCGTCCATAAGGGCTGTAATAAGATGGACATTTAACTCAGAAACCTTAACCTAATATTTCATAAATAGCATGGTTATGTTACAACTTTCAACCTGGAAAAATAAGGACACTTTTCAAAATGCTGAATTACTTGAAGAGCCTCTTATTTACAATGGAACCATAGATTTCATGAACTAGTTCATGGACTAAGAAAACTTTTAATCTTCTTTGAAATGACATATTAGTCTTTTACCCATTTCTAATAATTTAATGTTGCATTCTATCAGGAAGTATCACCTAAAAATGTTCACCTCAATCACTCCTTTTTCCCAGTCCCACAATAGGTGCTGAAAAATCACCAACAAAAAGCATATACTTTCATATACTTTGTTCTGCGTGTGTACAAGATTAAACAGGAGGTTTCAAGTCAAAGCTTTCCAAAAGGAATTTTTACAACCGTATCAATTATGCTCAGACAGAAGTATAGACATACAGACACATGAGTGCGATTAATGAATGACACGCATCGGCCTGAAAACTATTAGTAGTTTGGTTATCTCCCTCTGTCTGATCTTTGTCCCATCCCAGATGAAATTTAGTAAGTGTAAACTTTTCATAGAAAGAAAGGTCATCATTACTGAAAAACTACACCTCCATTCATAACGGAGGATCAGTGGTTCCCAGGTAAACATATTATGGCAAGGAACTCTTTGAACTAGAAGCAAGCAAACATAGGAAAAAAACCTCAAATTCTTAGTCTCACTATGAAATGCAAGACGCGTAGACTGTATTTGAAAGGGTACAATCTGAGAAAAAGAAAGAGTTTTATAAAGTATAATCAAGCAGCTGAACTCACAGAAGCAGTGGACAGCATACTAGATCCTTCAGTGACTTATATGACAAACTAGAGGCTTAGCTTAAGGAATTCTCCAATCATTCCCATGCAAAATATGAGACATAAATTACTCAAGGAAAAGGTAACAAAGATAAGCTTATCCTCCACTTAGTGTACCACAGGTGCTTTTCCAAGCACTTTTCCATAAATCGAAGTATTTCATGCCCACGTTAACTCTTGACACTGATCCCACGATTATTATTTCCTTATTGGAGATGAAGAAACCAAGGCAGAGAGAGATTAAGTAACTCACAGAGGGTCACTCAGCTCAGAGATGCTCTACTACCTAGAATCCACTGTGGAAACTCTACATACAGTAAATTTAAGCATAGCCCTTCTCAAATCTTAAGAAGACTTATTTTTGTCACCTTGAAAAGTTTCTCTATGTGCCTCAGGATTAATGGGGGGAAAACACATTATCTGTGAATTTCCAGAATACATGGGGGAAATCTGTAAGCAGCAAAATACTGTTATTTAGAAAAGAAAAATCAGATTAGCAGCAGAACGCACATCTGAATATGGAAACAAAAGAAGCCAGTGAAACAGTGTTTGTGGAATACGAGAGAAAGAGGCTATGATCCAAGCTGACTAAATAGTCTTCAGAGATGCGGGAAAGAGATGTTTTAGACAAGGGAGGATTCTGCAGTAGTACACTCATGTATGCCTCTTCAAAAATCACAGAAGTACAGTTTCAAATTAACATGAAATTCTGAGTTCAGACTTCAAAAACGCCTCCCTGTGCCAAGGGTCATGTAGAGACAAGAGAAACACACGAAAGGAAGGAGGGAGAAACATGAAAACAGCCAAAGAAAAACTCTGGCTCAAGGAGACTCTACAAATAAATTCCAATACGCATGCCTAAGTCTAACGTAAAGAAAGAGGACTAAAGATATCAATAATTGAAACAAAACCTCACTCCAGATAAAGTTTAATGTATAGAAGTATGACAAACTCAAATATAAATATATTGAGGATGTTCAAAGAGATAAATGAAGCCATCTTCCAAAAAGTAATAAATTGCTAAACTAAAAAGGCAAGAATGATACAGTATCTAGAGGATAAGGACAAAAATATCAATTAAAATATTTAAGATACAGTAGATGAGACCACCTTTAGGCGAGATACAGAGATACTTGAAAATGATGAAGCCCAGAAAGACAAAAGAGATGAAATATATGACAGCGAGGAGACAGGAAAGACAGACTGACATGCCCCAGCATTTGAGATGGCCAAATAACCACGGTGCCCGCATCATTTCTGGTTTAAGTCCATCCTGAATCTTCATCTAGACAATGCCTCTTCACTTAAAAGTGTTTCCAAGGTGGAACAATGGATCATGTGGTCAACCTACTCAACATTCAGCTACAGGAGTTCCATATCAAGAGAATGAAGAGACTATCTCAGAAGCAATAACTCAAGAGGAAATTGCTGAGGATTTTCCAGGATTAAAGAACACTACAAGTCATCAAAGAGGAAGTACACTCTGAGAATAAAGCATGACTTAAATAAAGACAAATCCACCCCGGGAAAGGAAGCTGCAGAACATCAAGGATAAAAAAACAATTCTCAGTTAGACTCACTGCACACTTCTCATCAGCAACAATATATGTCAGGAAAAAAATGAAGAAATATGTTCAAAGTGCTGAGAGAAAAACAAAAGTTTTTTATACAGCCAAATTGGTTCAGACTTAAAATGAAGACTAAGAGAGTTTACACCTGACCCACGCTTACTGAGGAACCAGCGGTATAAAATAAATACACAATAACCTGGAGATTTTAATAAGATATTCCAGTAAATATATTATTTTATAGTATTCAAAAAATAGGTAAAAGCAAAACATCACACAGCAATTATAAAGTTCATGCCAAACCCTTTGTAGTTAGAAATAAGATGAAAAACTGAAAAAAATACAGACAGTGTTTTTTAAAAACCAGAGATAAATATATGTATTCTAAATCTGAAGGTAACTACTTAAAGGACTGAAGTATAGGAAAGAGAATATAAGGGGGGAATTATCCATCCCAAGGATAACAGATAATAAGTGAATCAAGGAAAAAGGATAGTAAGAAACTACAAAATAAAATGTCATGAATTAACTGTAACTATATCCCAAAAATCCAAAAATGTAAGTCAATTAAAACCCATTAAATGGTAGAGATAATCAGATTAAATAAAAATAATCAGGTATATAATCCTTTTAAGATGCAAAACGAAAAACTTTACAGAAAAAAAAATGGAATTAAGGGATAGAAAAAGATATACCAAAAAATCTGGGAAAGTAAAATTAACAACAGACCAAAAAGAATGAGAAATCAGGATTAATATGGATAGAGAGGCTCATTAAAAAAAAATAGAGTGTTCTAGCAGACTTAACTATATGATGTCACATGCGCCTAGCCACATAGCCTTAAAAGATATAAAAAGAGAACTGACCAAAACAGAAGAAAAAATTGACAACTTCACATTGGGAGATCTGAATAGTGCAATTTAATTAAAATTCAGCAATGAATAACCAAGGAATAAACCTAGCAAAAATGTACAAGACTTTTACACAGAGAATTAAAAAACTTTATTGAGAAATATTTTAAAAATGAAAAATAAATGGAGAGGTAATCCATGATTCTGAAAGGAAGACTCAATATAGTAAGGATGCTAATTCCCTCCAAATTTACCTATAGATTCAATGTAATTTAAATAACTATCCCAAAAGAACCTCTTCCAACAACACAAGAGAAGACTCTATACATGGACATCACCAGATGGTCAACACCGAAATCAGATCGATTATATTCTTTGCAGCCAAAGATGGAGAAGCTCTATACAATCAGCAAAAACAAGACTAGGAGCTGACTGTGGCTCAGATCATGAACTCCTTATTGCCAAATTCAGACTGAAATTGAAGAAAGTAGGGAAAACCACTAGACCATTCAGGTATGACCTAAATCAAATCCCTTATGATTATACAGTGGAAGTGAGAAATAGATTTAAGGGCCTAGATCTGATAGAGTGCCTGATGAACTATGGAATGAGGTTCGTGACATTGTACAGGAGACAGGGATCAAGACCATCCCCATGGAAAAGAAATGCAAAAAAGCAAAATGGCTGTCTGGGGAGGCCTTACAAATAGCTGTGAAAAGAAGAGAAGCGAAAAGCAAAGGAGAAAAGGAAAGATATAAACATCTAAATGCAGAGTTCCAAAGAATAGCAAGAAGAGATAAGAAAGCCTTCCTCAGCGATCAATGCAAAGAAATAGAGGAAAACAACAGAATGGGAAAGACTAGGGATCTCTTCAAGAAAATCAGAGATACCAAAGGAACATTTCATGCAAAGATGGTCTCGATAAAGGACAGAAATGGTATGGACCTAACAGAAGCAGAAGATATTAAGAAGAGGTGGCAAGAATACACAGAAGAACTGTACAAAAAAGAGCTTCACGACCCAGATAATCATGATGGTGTGATCACTGACCTAGAGCCAGACATCCTGGAATGTGAAGTCAAGTGGGCCTTAGAAAGCATCACTACGAACAAAGAGAGTGGAGGTGATGGAATTCCATTTGAGCTATTCCAAATCCTGAAAGATGATGCTGTGAAAGTGCTACACTCAATATGCCAGCAAATTTGGAAAACTCAGCAGTGGCCACAAGATTGGAAAAGGTCAGTTTTCATTCCAATCCCAAAGAAAGGCAATGCCAAAGAGTGCTCAAACTACCGCACAATTGCACTCATCTCACACGCTAGTAAAGTCATGCTCAAAATTCTCCAAGCCAGGCTTCAGCAATATGTGAACCGTGAACTTCCTGATGTTCAAGCTGGTTTTTGAAAAGGCAGAGGAACCAGAGATCAAATTGCCAACATCCTCTGGATCATGGAAAAGCAAGAGAGTTCCAGAAAAACATCTATTTCTGCTTTATTGACTATGCCAAAGCCTTTGACTGTGTAGATCACAATAAACTGTGGAAAATTCTGAGAGAGATGGGAATACCAGACCACCTGATCTGCCTCTTGAGAAATGTGTATGCAGGTCAGGAAGCAACAGTTAGAACTGGTCATGGAACAACAGACTGGTTTCAAATAGGAAAAGGAGTATGTCAAGGCTGTATATTGTCACCATGTTTATTTAACTTATATGCAGAGTACATCATGAGAAATGCTGGACTGGAAGAAACACAAGTTGGAATCAAGATTGCCCGGAGAAATATCAATAACCTCAGATATGCAGATGACACCACCCGTATGGCAGAAAGTGAAGAGGAACTAAAAAGCCTCTTAATGAGAGTGAAAGTGGAGAGTGTAAAGGTTGGCTTAAAGCTCAACATTCAGAAAACGAAGATCATGGCATCTGGTCCCATCACTTCATGGGAAATAGATGGGGAAACAGTGGAAACAGTGTCAGACTTTATTTTTCTGGGCTCCAAAATCACTACAGATGGTGACTGCAGCCATGAAATTAAAAGGCGCTTACTCCTTGGAAGGAAAGTTATGACCAACCTAGAGAGCATATTCAAAAGCAGAGACATTACTTTGCCAACAAAGGTTCGCCTAGTCAAGGCTATGGTCTTTCCTGTGGTCATGTATGGATGTGAGAGCTGGACTGTGAAGAAGGCTGAGCGCTGAAGAATTGATGCATTTTAACTGTGGTGTTGGAGAAGACTCTTGAGAGTCCCTTGGACTGCAAGAAGATCCAACCAGTCCATTCTGAAGGAGATCAGCCCTGGAATTTCTTTGGAAGGAATGATGCTAAAGCTGAAACTCCAGTATCTTGGCCACCTCATGCGAAGAGTTGACTCATTGGAGAAGACTCTGATGCTGGGACGGATTGAGGGCAGGAGGAGAAGGGGACGACAGAGGATGAGATGGCTGGATGGCATCACTGACTCGATGAATGTGAGTCTGAGTGACCTCCGGGAGCTGGTGATGGACAGAGAGGCCTGGCGTGATACAGTTCATGGGGTCGCAAAGAGTCGGACACGACTGAGCGACTGATCTGATCTGATCTGATCTGATCCCAAAAGAAAAATTAATTTTCTTTTTTAACTAATTAACTATATGGCAAAGAAATACTGGTCTCCTACTTTACACTAAACACAAAAATAAATACCATGTGGATTAAACTCCTAACTGTAAAAGATTTTCAGAAGACATGATGCAGTAGAGAAAAATTTCCTTTGAAAGGCATAGAAATCCCAAATCACTAAGGAAAAGATTGATAAATTTGAATTTAAACTCAACAAAGAATACCATAAATAGAGCAAAAAGGCACAAGGAGAGAAGATATCTGCTATGATATCAACAAAGTAATATATTGAGACCATCCATGAATAAATCCAATCACATAGTAAAACAGACAGAAGGAAGGAAGGAGGTTGGGAAGGAGGGAGAAGGGAAACAAGGAAATAGAAAAAGGAAGGGAAGGAAAGGAAAAAGAAGGAAAGATAAATTTTTTAAAAAAGAAAGCACAAATGGCTCATGAACATAAAAATATGTTTAACCTCATCAGTAACCAGGAAAGTGATCGTTTAAACCCCAGTGAGATGCCATTTTGAAGGAAATCAGCCCTGGGATTTCTTTGGAAGGAATGATGCTAAAGCTGAAACTACAGTACTTTGGCCACCTCATGCGAAGAGTTGACTCATTGGAGAAGACTCTGATGCTGGGAGGGATTGAGGGCAGGAGGAGAAGGGGACGAAAGAGGATGAGATGGCTGGATGGCATCACTGACTCAATGGATGTGAGTCTGAGTGACCTCCCGGAGTTGGTGATGGACAGGGAGGCCTGGCGTGCTGCAGTTCATGGGTCGCAAAGAGTCGGACACGACTGAGCGACTGATCTGATCTGATCTGATCTGAGATGCCATTTTACACCTATACACACTGGCAATGATTTAAGGATGAGGAACCATGGGCACTCTCGTGCTAGACTCGTTGTTGCTGTTGTTCAGTTGCTAAGTTGTGTCCGATTCTTTGCAACACCATGGACTGTAGCACGCCAGGCTCCTCTGTCCTCCACTATCTCCCAGAGTTAGCTCAAATTCATGTCCACTGCATCAGTGATGCTATCTAATCAGCCCATCCTCAGCTGTCCCTTCTCCTCTTGCCTTCAATCTTTCCCAGCATCAGGGTCTTTTCCAATGAGTTGGCCCTTTGCATCAGGTGGCCAAAGTATTGGCGCTTCAGTTTCAGCATCAGTCCTTCTAGTAAATATTCAGGGTTGATTTCCTTTAGCATTGACTGGTGTTGATCTCCGTGCTGTCCAAAGGACTCTCAAGAATCTTCTCTCGCACCACAATTCAAAAGCATCAATTCTCTGGCACTCAGCCCTCTTTATGGTCCAACTCTCACATCCATACATGGCTACCAGTAAAACCATAGCTTTGTCTATGCAGACCTTTGCTAGCAAAGTGATGTCTCTGCCTTTTAATCTGCTCTCTAGGTTTGTCATAGCTTTCCTTCCAAGGAGTAAGAATGCTAGGCACTGCCTGGTAAAGTAAGGAGTGCACACACCCCAGGGCCCAGCCATCTCACTCAGCGGATGCAGCATGAGATAGGTAGAAGAGTGTTCACAACAGCCCAAACTGCAAACACCCCAAACAATCACCACCAGTAGAACTGATAAAACAGACTGTGTACACTCCGGCTAAATAGAAGTGAAAATAAATTATATCAGCAGAAATGCATCTCAAAAACAATACTGAACACAGTTCAAATACAGACAAAATTAGACAATACAAAAATGGGGTAAACTGTAAAAAAAAAAAAAAAAAAAGCAAAACAAGACAATGATAAACATCAAGTTCCAAACAGTGGCTACCTCTGCGTGAGCAGAGAAGACCAGTAAGGGGACTGTAGTGTTCAGTGTCCTTTGCTCTTGGGCTGGTTGCTAGGAATACGGTTGTTCATTCATTACTGTTTTTATAATGTTACACACTTGTTTTTATACAGTATTTTCATAAGTGCCATGTTTCAAATTTTATAACTTTTAAAAATGCTTTAGCACTGTGCTGTGATAGTATTACCAGACATATTTTCCACTTGCCTGGCAACAAATATTCTTCTTTTCATTGTGTCCAAAGATAACCGTGTAGCTTTTTGAAGACTGTCTAGTAATTGATGAGAGAAAAAAGCGTAGACCTCTTTACATTCCTGTAATGAGAAATCATATTAAATTTGGTACAAAAAAATCTAACACCCCAAAGCAATAATATAATATTAGAAGTGACATGCAAAAGGTGAAAATAATAAACTTTACAATTTCAAGTATATTATAGAAATAAATTCAACACTACGTTACTCTTTTATTTTTTAAAACAAGTAAGAATATATGAAAAATGTGCTTTCATAAACAGCCCAGCAAATTAGGTGTTACTCCGAAGCCAAAATTCAAAAACAGCTAATTGAAAATAATCCTGGTTTGCTCAATACTTAATAATTCACTCAACAAAACTGAAGCATTTAGGGGTGTGTACTTCTCAATGCTTAGAGGTGTGGACACAGGATATTATTTTTAGTCTCCAACCTCATAAGTCTCAGTTTGGTGAATGCTGCTGCTAAGTCACTTCAATCGTGTCCGACTCTGTGTGACCCCATGGACGGCAGCCTACCAGGCTCCCCCGTCCCTGGGATTCTCCAGGCAAGAACACTGGAGTGGGTTGCCATTTCCTTCTCCAATGTATGAAAGTGAAAAGTGAAAGTGAAGTCACTCAGTCGTGTCCGACTCTTAGCGACCCCATGGACTGGAGCCTACCACGATCCTCCGTCCATGGGATTTTCCAGGCAAAAGTACTGGGGTGGGGTGCCATTGCCTTCCCCAAGTTTGGTGAATAAATATGTTTTAAAATGCATAAGGACTTCACTGGCAGTCCAGGGGTGGGGACTTTGTGCTTCCACTTCAGGGGGCGTGGGTTCAATGCCTGGTCAGGGAACTGGGATCCCACGTGCCACACCATGCAGTCAAATAATAAAAAAAAAATGTATGATACCCAAATGTATGGGATGAAACTTCCACCGTCTTGGCACCATGGTCTGTCCCTCTCTGTCAGCCCTACCTTCCCTCCAGCGAAGTAGTAGCCATACTTATTGGTCAGAGCACAGAATAAATATTGAGTCTGGGCAGGTGTAGGGCACCACGTCTAGCTTCACAGTGAGTCCCACACCCATGGCCAAGCTCTGGCCACACTGTTCCCGTCCACCCTATGCCCTGCCCCGCTCTGAGACTGGGTAGGCCAGTTAGGTTGAGTTGGTTCAGAAGGGAGGCCTGTCAGGTGTTAACAAAGAGGAATATGATCAGGGTTGCTCAAGCACCAGTCTGCAGTGCAGGCAGGATATCATGAGATGTTTACGTTAGACCACTGTGGAAGTGATGTGGAAGATGGATTTGAGAGGCAGAGGCTGTTGAGGAGGTGCCCGCCCTGATGCAGCTCCAAGTGATCCTATAGCTCCAGAGGCCCTGATGATACTCAGTCTTGCTCTAAGGACCCCAGCCAGTGTCACAGTGAATGCAGGTGGAAGTGAAGGGCTCTTCAGCTACCTTCCACTGACTGATGGTGGCTGCCTAGTGTCTGGTGCTGAGAATCAATCCTCAGCTAAAATCTAGACTCAGCAGCAAAGTGTTTTCCAGTCAACTAGTTATACCATCCTTGAATCAGAAGGTGAAAATGAAACACGTGTGCTGTTTATTTCCAAAACTATGTTGAAGCATGGGGTGTGTTTGTGTATGTGTGTGTGTATCTGTATCAGTTGTGTCCAACTCTTGAAACCCCATGGTCTATATAGCCCACTGGGCTCCTCTGTCCATGGAATTTTCCAGGCAAGAATACTGGAGTGGGTTGCCATTTCTTCCTCCAGAGGAATCTTCTCAACACAGGGATCAAACCCATGTCTCTTGCATTGCAGGCAGATGCTTTACCACAAGCACCACTTGTGTGGGTTAGAGAGTATAAAAGCAAGTAAAATGGAGAAAGAATGAAAAGATGGGTATGGAGGGCTAAAAAAATTAACGGGCGACTTCCCTGGTGGTCCAGTGGTTAAAAACCTGCCTTCCGGTGCACAGGACACAGGTTTGATCTGTGGTCGGGGAACAAAGATCCCACAAGCTGCAGAGCAGCTAAGCCTGCTTACCACAACTACTGAGCCCAAGAGCTCTAGAATCCTCTCACGACAACTAGAGAGTCTGTGCACCACGATGAAAACCCCAGGTGACACAAGTAAGACCCGACCCAGTGAAATTAATAAATATTAAAGAAAAATAAAACTGAGGCAGCAGGAGTAATCAGGAATTAGTACAAATGCGGCAGCGGCATTCAGAGCTGATGAGCGGCCAGAAGGCCTAAGAAGGGTGAAGAAGCCCAGTGTCTCCCCAATTTCCATTCTCAACACATCTCAGGGTCATGTGAAACTCTGCCCGCCTGGGGTTTCTCCTGCAGGGGAGTCCACAGGATATCCACAGTGCTTATAAAATATGCAGATCCCTGGACCCCAGGTGAATCAAAGTCTGGTCTTGCAATATAGGTAACTCCATTAAAAACAGTAACTGAGAACAGAGTTGTCTGTCCTGAGTCAAATGGATTGGCACTATGGTCCCAGATGTGACACTTACTACATAAGAAAACATGGTCAGTCACAACCAGGACGATAAGCGTATAAACTGTAATTGACAGAATCACATTAAAAGCAGATGATATTGGGGAAAAACTGTAAGGACTGCTATAGCTTGTCAGATTCCACAGTGTAGGATAGAAAATTATATTTTCTGGATTTTGTTATAAATCCACATAGATTGGCTGCAGAACTGCCTGGGGGGTGAGAGGTGGGGAGGGAAACACCATTTGGGATTATCTGCAATCCTAGGAAACATAATTCTGTGAAATTGCATGAGGTTGTTTCACAATAATACCTTCTTAAATTCATCTTCTTTATCATCTTTAACATCAGCCTCAGGCACAATATTAGCATCATAATCGGCGCTTTCAACATCTTCTCCCTCACTTCCAAAAACAACATGCTTTCTCAGCTCTATAGAAGAGATAAAATAAAAATAGAATATTTAATACTTAGCAATTGGTTTATTCTATATGACCGAACCTTCTTAGGAAGCTCCTTCTTTAAAAAATTCCTAATCGAAAAATTAAAAATTTGTTCCTGGGGGAATCACCCTTGAATTTAATTTAAATCAAGTACAGTCTTCAAACACACTCTTAGTTATCTAGAATTAAGGAACATTTAAAGAGGGCTCTGCATGTTAGCTTTCTAAAATATCTGTTTAAGTTTTGACTTTGCTAGCCTAACAAGCTGATACATTTGTGTTTTTGATACTTCTGATGAAAACCACTTAAACTAAGTGAAAAATCTCTAAGAGAAAGAAGAAAATGCTGTGGATATTTAAGCTCTGAGTTTTTGTTTGTTTTTTTAAAGCATCAGATCAGATCAAAAGCATACAAATTTATTTAATATAAGTTTTACATGACATAAGAGATTTCAAAAAGAAATTAAGATCCAAAGAAGTGATTAAACTTGCAGGGTTTCACATGAGGTTCGATAAAGAATAGAAAATCATAGGAAAAATGTGATAGGACTACAAGTAGTAAACTGTGGGGATTTAGCAAGGCCCATTCATTCTGATTCTTCTCAGCATCCTCCTGTCTTTGAACATAAAGATGCTCCTTTCCTCTCTGGGTACATGGAAGCCTCTCAGATGCAAGGAGAAAGTAGAGGTTGGAGAGTCCTTCCCATACCACCTGGAGTGGCTCAGATGGTACAGAAACCGCCTGCAATGCAGGAGACCCAGGTTCAATCCCTGGGTCAGGAAGATTCCCTGCAGTAGGAAATGGCAACCCACTCCAGTATTCTTGTCTGGAGAATTCCATGGACAGAGGAAACTGGTGGGCTACAGTCCATAGGGTCACAAAGGGTCAGACAAAACTGAGTGACTAACACTTTAACTTTCCTGTACCACCACCTCTCAAATCCCTTAAGCTTAAAATATTCAATATGCACGGTAGCACATTTGGGGGTGGTATGTTCTGAGCCCCAACATTTCTCTCCTAACTTACATTTTCCCTTCTTTCATTTCTTTTCCCTTAAAAATTCTTTCTATGGTATGCCATACCAATACTAGAGAGGGGGTTCTGTAAACTTCTACTCCCCCCTCAGTCTTCTCCACACCCTGTGCCCCGCCCAATGAATCTACAGACTTGTTAATTTGATTAGCATATTGATGCTACTTTTCCAACAACTTTGCTTCATAGGTGGGATGAGCCCCTGTGTTTCCCCAAAAGAGCAAAGCTTTCTTCCAATAGTTTCAAATTTATCCCTTGCAAAAACTCACATTTAGGAACTCTGGTGCAGAATCTTGCACGTGGATTGTAACTGGCTATAACTCATTAAAGAAACACATTTAACATTTTTTGCAGTAAGTGAACATGGAAAAATATTAACAACTTTTAACTAAAAATAATAGTTTGTCTGATCTCTGGGTCGAGAAGATCCCCTGATGAAGGGAATAACAACCCGCTCCAGTATTCTTGCCTGGAGAATTCCATGAACAAAGGAGCCTGGCAGGCTAGTCTGTGGGGTCGCAAAGAGTCAGACACAACTGAGCCACTAACACTTTCACACACACACACACACACACAGTGGTTTTCCCTTCAAATTAAAACTACAAATTATCTATATTTAGTACCTAAAATCCCCTCAGTGAATATATTATTTTCAGCACTTCTTACAGGTCTTATACATTTAGGAAAGCAAAATGTATTTTATATATTAATCAATTTGTTTACTGAATTAAATTGAAGTTTTTACTTAACGAAAATGTGCATTTTCACCTACGTTTTCCCTTATTACTGGAAAGAGATATTTGCCTGTACATGGCTTTCTTCTCCATCTGTTCACCTGTCCTTAACTTACAGTTCTTAACTTTCCATTTGCTGCTAAGTCACTTCAGTCGTGTCCGACTCTGTGCGACCCCATAGATGGAAGCCCACCAGGCTCCCCCGTCCCTGGGATTCTCCAGGCAAGAACACTGGAGTGGGTTGCCATTTCCTTCTCCAATGCATGAAAGTGAAAAGTGAAAGTGAAGTCGCTCAGTCGTGTCTGACTCAGCGACCCCATGTAGGTCTCAAAAAACAGCTGATTTTTGCAGGCACAGCACAAACCCATTAATTAATTCCTATTGTGTGGGCTCTCTCTATATTCAGGAGAACATTTTGGAATAGAAGAGCCTGAAAAGGATATTACAGAGATAATTTTTAAATTTTTTGGGGGGGTCTTTGTGAGTTGTTTCTTTTTGTTTGTTTGTTTCATATTTGATATTTAACATATTTCAATGCCATTCTCCCATATCATCCTGCCCTCGCCCTCTCCCAGAGTCCAAAACACTGTTCAATACATCTGTGTCTCTTTTGCTGTTTTGCATACAGGGTTATCATTGCCTTCTTTCTAAATTCCATATATATGCATTAGTATACTGTATTGGTGTTTTTCTTTCTGGCTTACTTCACTCTGTATAATAGGCTCCAGTTTCATCCACCTCATTAGAACTGATTCAAATGTATTCTTTTTAATGGCTGAATAATAATCCATTGTGTATATGTACCACAGCTTTCTTATCCATTCGTCTGCTGATGGACATCTAGGTTGCTTCCATGTCCTGGCTATTGTAAACAGTGCTGCGATGAACACTGGGGTACACGTGTCTCTTTCGATTCTGGTTTCCTCAGTGCGTATTCCCAGCAGTGGGATTGCTGGGTCATATGGCAGTTCTATTTCCAGTTTTTTAAGGAATCTCCACACTGTTCTCCATAGTGGCTGTACTAGTTTGCATTCCCACCAATAGTGTAAGAGGGCTCCCTTTTCTCCAAACCCTCTCCAGCATTTATTGCTTGTAGACTTTTAGATAGCAGCCATTCTGACTGGCATAAAATGGTATCTGATTGTGGTTTTGATTTGCATTTCTCTGATAATGAGTGATGTTGGGCATCTTTTCATGTGTTTGTTAGCCATCTGCATGTCTTCTTTGGAGAAATGTCTATTTAGTTCTTTGGCTCACTTTTTGATTGGGTCTTTTATTTTTCTGGAATTGAGCTGCAGGAGTTGCTTGTATATTTTTGAGATTAATTCTTTGTCCGTTGCTTCATTTGCTATTATTTTCTCCCACTCTGAAGGCTGTCTTTTCACCTTGCTTATAGTTTCCTTTGTTGTGCAGAAGCTTTTAATTTTAATTTAATTTTAATTTATTTTTGCTTTTAATTCCAATATTCTGGAAGGTGGGTCATAGATGATCCTTCTGTGGTTTATGTCGGAGACTGTTTTGCCTATGTTTTCCTCTAAGAGTTTAATAGTTTCTTGTCTTACGTTTAGATCTTTAATCCATCTTGAGTTTATTGTTGTGTATGGTGTTAGAAAGTGTTCTAGTTTCATTTTTTTACAAGTGGTTGACCAGTTTTGCCAGCACCACTTGTTAAAGGGATTGTCTTTTCTCCATTGTATATTCTTGCCTCCTTTGTCAAAGACAAGGTGTCCATAGGTGCACGGGTTTATCTCTGGGATTTCTATTTTGTTCCATTGATCTATATTTCTGTCTTTGTGCCAGTACCATACTGTCTTGATGACTGTGGCTTTGCAATAGAGCCTGAAGTCAGGCAGGTTGATTCCTCCAGTTCCAATTGCTCCAGTTCCAAGCAATCTTTCTCAAGATTGCTTTGGCTATTCGAGTTTTTTGTATTTCCATACAAATTGTGAAATTATTTGTTCTAGTTCTCTGAAAAATACTGTTGGTAGCTTGATACGGATTGCATTGACTCTATAGATTGTTTTGGGTAGTATACTCATTTTCACTATATTGATACTTCCAATCCATGAACACAGTATATTTCTCCATCTATTTGTGTCCTCTTTTATTTCTTTCACCAGTGTTTTATAGTTTTCTATATATAGGTATTTTGTTTCTTTAGGTAGATATATTCCTAAGTATTTTATTCTTTTCATTGCAATGGTGAATGGAATTGTTTCCTTAATTCCTCTGTTTTCTCATTGTTAGTGTATAGGAATGCAGGGGTTTCTTTACACTCATTTTAAAAGTTTCTATGAGAAACATTTGAAGATTAAATACTTTTTATAATTATTTGTGTAATACAAGGTGACTAGACATATTTGGATTATGCAGAAATATAAAGAAAAATATAAATAAAACCATAATCCAATTATCCAAAGAAAGTACAATTTACAAAAATTGTAAAATTTTTTATTATCATCCTATATTAGTCATGATTAAACCAGGTTTAGTCATAATGAAACCACTCATGATTAAACTTAGTCATGATTAGACCTCTTAAGAGAAATATTTCCTCTTTCACTTGTTTTAATAAATAAATCATTTATAAACTTGAGTTTTAGCTAAGATCACTTGTATATGTGTGTGTGTGCATTCAATCATGTCTGACTCTTTGCAAGCCCATGGACTGTAGCCTGCCAGGCTCCTCTGTCCATGGGATTTTCCAGTCAAAAATACTGGTGTGGGTTGCCATTTCCTCCTCAAGGGCATCTTCCCAACCTAAGGATTGAATCCACATCTCTGGCATCTCCTGCATTAGCAGGTGGATTCTTAACCACTGTAAGCTCAGAGTTTCTCATCCTCAGCACTACTGACTACTTTGTTGTTGGGGGCTGTCCTGTGCAATGGAGGATGTTCAGCAGCTTCTCTGCCCTCTATTCAGATGGTTGTCATGCAGTGTGACAACCAGCATGGTAGAATACATAAAAAAGAAAAAGTTAACATAGCAGGCCAGAGACTGCTATCCACGTTAAGGCCTGCTTGCAAGGTTGGTCCTTAACAGGTGTCTGGGAATTTGGATTTGGGGCTTCCCAGGTAGCTCAGTGGTACAGGAGACGTAGGTCGATCCCTGAATAGGGAAAATCCCCTGGAGAAGGAAATGGTAATCTACTTCAATAGTCTTGCCTGGGAAAACCCATGTGCAGAGGAGCCTGGTGGGCTACAGACCATGGGGTGGCAAAAGAGTCAGAGACGACTTATCAACTAAACAACAACAGCAACCTGGATTTCAGAGGGGTGCCCACCATTCCTAACTCAAAGGGCTCACGTGCTGACACTGGGCAAATTGCATGGTTTATGCTGAATGCCAGATCTCCTTCACAGAGTCTGGAATTTTGGTACATGCTAAGCACAGAGGGCATTCTTGAGAGCATATCTGTAGCACTCATGATTCAAACAATTTAACCAGTCTCATTACCTGGTAAGTGTCTTGCTCCTTTCCCACTGTACTTAACTTCATAAATAGTCTCAAATATTGATATAAGTTCTTTGACAGCTTCTTCCACATGCTTACTTTTGTGGTTTAGAACCTCAGCCCATTCTTTTGTGTATGTCTATTAAATAAAGAAATGACTATTAATTTCCAGATACTAAAAACTACTGTGAAGCTTCTTAATATGACTTTAATTTGTCAAACTCTAATTAATGCTATTTGAAAATACCTAGAGATAGTGGCCAGTAGCATAACGATTCAGACTCCAAATAGCCTGAGAAACCTGTTAAGTCTCAAGCAAGGAAAAGGAGGAGAAAGAATAAAAATTCAAAGTTGTTTTGTGTTTTGGCCATGCCATGAAGCGTACAGGATCTTAGTTCCCTGATCAGAATGGAACCTGTGCCCCCTGCAGTGGAAACACGGAGTCCTAACCACTGGACTGCCAGGGAAGTGCCAAATTCAAAGTTTTTTTTACCTTACCTGATCCAATCACTTATCGAGATCTACACTCACATTCATATGAATAAAAAGAAAGAAGCCTGAAGACATAAGAGAGATAAAGATGTCACAAGTTGAAAGTGAGAAATGGTTTTTAAAAATGACAATCCAAAGTGTTGTTTTGAGATTCAAATCAGACAAGGTTTTTAACTGAGCATCGTGTTGTATGCCAGGCATCAATTTAAGAGCTTTATGTGTATGAACTCATTTAATTAAACGACAACCTCTTGGGATAGGTAACATTATTGTCCCCATTTCACAGGTGAGAAAACTGAGTCTTGGAAAGACTAAAAAATTTGCCCAAGGTCACACAGTTGATGGTAAGAATAGGGGTTTGAAACTAGCTTTGTGTGATTCTAAAAGTCTGTGCTTTTTGCCTTTTGAATCTTTCTAATAATAAATACTTTAGGAAGAATTTGAGAACTAGTTAAATCCAGAAAAGAAAACTGGCTTATAAAACTGAACAAGCCTTTTGACATACACTGTCCATGCATTTTAGAAAAGAGAAAAGTAAATGGTAGCAGCCAACTTGGCCCTTTAAAATCACTTTTGTGAAGGAGCCTGAGCCTATCTATGCAAGTTCTCTCCAGACACACTTTGGGAGATCCCATAGTCTCCTTGCACAGCTCTCAGGTGTTCCTCTCTTGGCTACTAGATTGAGAGAGAGAGACTTCTAAGCTTGTCCCCCAGATTTATACCACCTCACCTGTATTTGAAACCATCTTCATCTTTCCTCAATCTCAGGGGAAATGATGTTCCTCCTCTTACCGAAAGACAATCTCCTTTCTCTCCTATCCCCACCAACTCTTCAGACCTCATTCCTCCATTCATTCACTCCATCCTTTCTAATTTCTTGAACACACTATTAAACTTTGGAATGCAATGGAGGCTGAGAGCCACTTCAGTTCAGCAGGGAAAACAAGTGTTAAGCAAGTGGACACAATTCCAGCTGATCACAGAAGAAGGGACACACCTGTTTATAGACACACATCCTCTACTTGCTTTGAAATCCCCTAAGGAGACACAAGAGACTCAGGTCTGATCCCTGGGTCGGGAAGATCCCCTGGAGGAGGAAGTGAAAACCCATTCCAGTACTCTTACCTGGAAGTCCCATGGACAGAGGAGCCTGGTGGGCTACAGTCCATGGGGTTGCAAGGGAGTCGGACACAACTGAGCACACATACACACACATGTACAAGGAAGGAACCATACTACTAAACATGACAGATTAAACACATGTTTATTTTGGCACTCCCCTGGAAACCTCTACAAAATAACATAAAATCATCTTTTATGTTAAAAGAACATGCTCACAAGAATAAATGAGGATGCCATAAAATTCCTCTGTATGTTTTCAATACCATATAATAATGAAATTAATGGTATTTGACAATTGGTGCTAGTACAAATGAATATCCACTTGCAAAATAATGAAACTGGATCTTTACATCATACACAAAAACTAACTCAAAATGAAGCACAGATCTAAATGTGACAGCGAAAACCATAAAACTCTGAAAATAAAACATAAGCATGTATCTTCATGATCTTGGATAAGGCAAAGTTTTCTTTGATATTTGACACCAAAGCAGAGCAGCAACAACAGAAACAGATGAAATGGACATCATCAAAATTTGAAACTTTGTGGCTTCAAAGGATACCATCAAGAAAGTGAAAAGACAATCCACAGAATGGGAGAAAAATTTTGCAATCTGATAAGGGATTAGTATCCAGAACATACAAATAACTATTACAACTAAAAACTAAAAAGTCAGATAACCCAATTTTACAATGAACAAAGGATTTGAATCAGTTCAGTTCAGTCGCTCAGTAGTGTCCAACTCTTTGCGACCCCATGAATTGCAGCATGCCAGGCCTCCCTGTCTATCACCAACTCCCAGAGTTCACCCAAACTTATGTCCATCAAGTCAGTGATGCCATTCACCCATCTCATCCTATGTTATCCCCTTCTTCTCCTGTCCCCAATCCCTCCCAGCATCTGAGTCTTTTCCAATAAGTCAATTCTTCACATGAGGTGACCAAAGTACTGGAGTTTCAGCTTTAGCATCAATCCTTCCAATGAACGCCCAGGACCGATCTCCTTTAGAATGGATTGGTTGGATCTTCTTGCAGTCCAAGGGACTCTCAAGAGTCTTCTCCAACACCACAGTTCAAAAGCACCAATTCTTCAGCGCTCAGCTTTCTTCACAGTCCAACTGTCACATCCATACATGACCATTGGAAAAACCATAGCCTTGACTAGACGGGCCTTTGTTGGCAAAGTAATGTCTCTGTTTTTGAATATGCTATCTAGGTTGGTTGTAGCTTTCCTTCCAAGGATTAAGCGTCTTTTAATTTCATGGCTGCAGTCACCATCTGCAGTGATTTTGGAGCCCAGAAAAATAAAGTCTGACACTGTTTCCACTGTTTCCCCATCTATTTCCCATGAAGTGATGGGATCAGATGCCATGATCTTAGTTTTCTGAATGTTGAATAGACATTTCTAATACCACTTCATAACTACTAAGAAGGCAATAATCAAGAAGATGGATAATAAGTGTTGGCAAGGCTGTACAGAAACTGGAACCCTCATGTACTGCTGGTGGGAATGTTAAATAATGCAGCCAGTTTGGAAAAGTCTGACTGTTCTTCAAAAGACTGAACATGTACTTAACACATAACCCAACAATTCCACTACTAAATATATGCCCAAGAGAAATGAAAATATGTCCCTGCAAAAACTTTTACATTTATGTTCACAGCAGCATTATTCATAAAGGCCAAAAAGTGAGAATCTGAATGTCCATTAAGTGATGAATGGATAACTAAAACATGGTCCACCCACACAACGAACTATGATTCAGCAGTAAAAAGAAATGTAGTACTGATACATGGGACAATATGAATGAACACTGAGCTAAGTCAAAAACCAGTCACAATATACCATATTCCATATGATTCCTTTTGTAAGAAATGTCTACAGTAGACGAATCTATGGAGACAGAAAGCAAATTAGTGGTGGCCTAGGGCTGGGAGGGTTGAGAGAAAATTATAATGACTGCTAATGAGCATGGGATTTCTTTGGGGGAGATGAACTGTTCTAAAATTGATTGTGGTGACAGCTGCACAATTCTGTCACTATGTTAAAACCACTGAATTGTACGCTTTTTTTTTTGGCTGCGCCACATAGCTTACCAGATCTTAGTTCCCCAACCAGGGATCAAACTCATGCTTCCTGCAGTGAGAAGCACAGAGTCCTAACCACTGGATCGCCAGGCAGTTCCTGAATTGTACACTTTAAATGGGTGAATTATATTTCAATAAATTTGTCAAAAAACAATAGCTAGTGCCATAAATAACTGGAAGCAGGAATTGAGGGGAATGGAGCAGGGAAAAGAGAAGTGGGGGAGTGAAGGCAGCTTGAGTGAGCATCTGTAGAAGTTTAGTTGTGAATAAGAAGTGAAGGAGATGTGAGAGCATTTTTTGTTTGCTGGCAAGAAAAGAGGGAGAATATATTTGACTACTAGGGGGCGGAGTCCCCTAGAGAGGACAAAGCTGAAGATCTAGAAGAAGGAAGACTGGTGGAGATAGGCTGCCAAGAACAAGAAGGCGTGGACTCCAGAGCCCACGAGTAGGACCTCGATTATGAAAAGAGGTGAGAACTTTCTCCACGGAACCAGAAGGAAGGAAGAGTTGGATGCAGAAGTCAACAATGCACCAAGAGCTCTGGGACTGTGCAAACTGTTTACATGACTTTAATTCCGGAAACTACAAATAATCCCTGCAACTCCATGAAATCCAGCTTGGGAGACAGTCCAGGTGCAGGTTATTCTCCGTCTGCCTCCTGCAACGCATTCCTAGCTCTGCTCTGCTCTGCCCTGTGCAGAGGGAAGCTGCCTCCTGGGGTTCCCTGATTCTCTGACTTCCGGCTGGGTTTGACCCAGTGGGACGCACCAACAGAAAATAGAAGGGAGGGAGAGGAGGGTACCTCCCACTCCTTCCTTGGCAGAGGAAGGTAGGGCTGCATCTCTGGTAGAGGCTGTGTCTCTTTACAAATTCAGCTCCTACGGGATGAGCCCCTCCACGTGGTTCCAGTTCTCACTGGACTCTGAAAGCATTCTTTCCTCCTTTGGTGCCTTCAGCCCCAGCGGTGCTGATGACTTTCACCCTTGAGACTCCTGGAGTGTCTCACCTTGCTGGGCTCTGCACTGATACCATCCCAAACACAATAATCCAGCCCCCATCCTAGTTCCTGAACCCTGATCAAAGAACTCGCATTTGATTCTTGCTATGAATTTGGGCTTCCCTGGTGGCTCAGAGGATAAAGCATCTGCCTGCAATGTAGGAGACCCAGGTTCGATCCCTGGATTGGGAAGATCCCTTGGAGAAGGAAATGGGAACCCACTCCAATAGTCTTGCCTGGAAAATCCCATGGACAGAGGAGCCTGGTGGGCTACAGTCCATGGGGTCGCAAAGAGTTGGACACGACTGAGTGATGTCACTTTCACTTTATGAATTAGGTCACCTCAGATAACTATGACAGCTCATACTGCCAAGAAAGCCAGGAGTAAGAAACTTAGATGTACGCATTCCATTGCAAAGAAATTTCCTCTCATTTGGCGACCAGTGGCACAGCTATCCTCTTTAACAAGTGGCAAAATAATACCATGAGATAACAGACTACAAAAACTGCCTCCATATGATGTCACTACCAGTTGGGTAGTGCCCAACTTTGTGAGATGCCTCACAAAGCAAGGCATCTTTTCCTGATAAGGACCATCTCTCTTCATGAGAAGAACAGCTAGTCCTTGAAGATTAATAAGACCATTCCCACAGCTGAGTGAAGAACAGACTGCAGTATCAAGGAGCATGCCAGGGATGAAATGGAAGCCAGTCAAACTGATTTTGTAAGCAGCTTTCTATTTTTAAAAATTGAGATATAATTCATATAACACAAACTGACCCTTGTAAAGTACACAGTTCATTGATTTTTAGTATATTCACAAAGCTGGGGAGCCATCACTGACATCTGATTCCAGAATATTTTCATCATCCCCAAAAGAATTTCCCTGTATCCATTAGCAGTCACTCCCCACCACTCTGGCAACCACTAATCTACTTTCTGTCTCTATGGAGCCAGGTTGATTTTGTGGATAGAATTTTTAATACCCTTTCATCTATTTCCCTGTGTTCTCCTATCTTAACTTGGATCATAATATTGCCCTGATTTCCTATTCTATTTGTATATCTATCAATATACAGATATGTTGATCAGGGTCCAGGAAGGAAATACATACCACTCCAGCTATTTTAACAGACAGAATGAGACAATTTAATATTTTAAAAATTGGTAAAACAACTTTTAAAGGATCAAAAGGGCAAAAAGGAACACAGAGGTCACAGACAGTAACTGCAGGAAGCAGCTCCCATCCCCGGGCATGGAGGAGCCCAGGGAGGAGGGTGAAGTTTTTGGAACCTGGTACCAGGAGGTGAGGAGATGCTCAGCTAGCGCTGCTGCCTCAGAAGGTCAGAGAGGGGCCTCTTGATGTTGGTATATCTGAGAGACACATGAGGCTGATTCTGGAAAGGCCAGAAAAAGTGAGGGCCTGGGACTAACAACCACTGCCAGGGTAATGGTGTCAGCAACAGAAGGCAATACAAGAAAGAGCAAGCCTGTTTTCTCCTCCAGCCTCTTTCTATTACCTATACTGCAAGCTTCAAAGGGAGCCAACTGGCCAAGGATAAATGTAATTTGCAGAGTCCCAGCCCCAACATCATAGAGTAAAAGGACTAATTGGAGCTTTATAGTAAAAGCAATACAATATTGTAAAGTTAAGCAAAATAAAAAAAATAAATAAATTAAAAAAAATAAAGTACAGTACATTCATGCACCATAAAAAAAAAAAAAGAATTAACAAAATCTGTCCTATAACCACATCCTTATCTTAGATGTCTCAAGATAAGGAATACTTGCCATTACTGCAAATAAACCCTGGTTCCCAATATGGTCTGAAACCATTGGTTAGGCAAAATAACCTGCACCCCCCACCCCAGATCAACATTATGCATGCCATGTTTCCAAAAGTGATTTCTGTCCAAAGTGTTATCCAATGTGCTTTGTCGTTACAAATCGTATTCTGTCTTCACTGCAATGGTCTACCTAAGTGACAGGCTTGTGTGAAGGCAGCCCGTGTGTTACTCGATCTTGGCTCCCTCTAGGACACGTGACGGGGGCACACTGATTGACAAACACGCTCTTCCAAGTTTCACCTCCTGTATCTTGACCGGGGCCACCCATGTAGCCACCACATTAACACTTGGTCACCCTTTATCCTCATCTCCTTTGTTTGGGTGATCTGCTTCTCCTTCTGTACACATGAAAGTTCTGTGTTTATATGTTCAAGGAAAATTTTCTTTGGTAGTGAATTTCACCCAACTGAGAAGAGGAAAGTGCTAGAGCAGTTATATGCACACATCAATAGAAATTATTTTCATTGTCAAGAGCACAAAATGAAAAAAATTAACGGAGAAATGTCCCTACTCCTTTGTAGCTGTTAGTTTGTAAGTAAGACCTGGTGTGACGTACGTGGGCTTCCCTGGTAGCTCAGCTGGTAAAGAATCTGCCTGCAATGCAAGAGACCCTGGTTTGATTCCTGGGCCAGGAAAATCCCCTGGAGAAGGAAATGGCAATCCACCCCAGTATTCTTGGGCTTCCCTGGTAACTCAGATGGTAAAGAATCTGCCTGCAATGCAAGAGACACTGGTTTGATTCCTGTGCCAGGAAAATCCCCTGGAGAAGGAAATGGCAATCCACCCCAGTATTCTTGGGCTTCCCTGGTAGCTCAGATGGTAAAGAATCTCCCTCCAAAGTGGGAGACCTGGGTTGGGAAGATCCCCTGGAGAAAGGAACAGCTACCTACTCCAGTATTCTCGCCTGGAGAATTCCATGGACAGAGGAGCTTGGCAGGCTACAGTTCCATGGAGTCACAAAGAGTCAGACACAACTAAGTGACTTTCACTCTCATAATCAGATTCCAGGATAAGTGAGAAGGAAATGACAAGCTGTTATCCCCTCATCCCCAGGCAGGAAACAGGAGACTTCTTTGGAAAACTTTAATTGCTTGAAAAAGACCTATACAACATTTGAAGGAAATCTCCCTCTAAAATAACATGGAGCCCAGGAATAGAGCAGACTCTATTTGCCAACCCAAGAAATACTACCCAAGGTATATTAGGGATGCAGAAATAATACTATAAAAACAGGTGAAAGTTAAAAATGAGTGCCATTCCTAGCACCTAGGGTGTGATCTTCAAATATCATTTTCCACCAGTAACACTGAAGGGCCAGATGGAAAATTGAGTTATCCCAGATCTGGGGCAGGAAATGTACAAGATGAACCTAAGATTTCCAGTGGTTCCAGGAAGCAAGAAAGCTTTCAAAGACTACAAGACTCATATCAAAAACACAGAAGCCCGCCTGAAGAATTCCACTGGACAAAGATGATAAAATTTAAATAGAAAAAAGAATAATGACTTCCATGGACTGAATCCCTCAAATACATAATAATTCATATATTCATAATGATCTTTAAATAATTTAAACTACAATGAGTATTTTAGAAGTTGCCAGTGAGCTAACTCATTATTTTGAAAACTGGTATACAAAAGGAAAACTGAAGCACTGAACTTGAATTTTCTATAGATCATTTCATAGTAGCCAATCAGTTAATGAAGGAAATTTCTTCTTTATGGAAGTATTTTATACATAAATGCTAAAGTCTGAAAATCAACATTTTGCAATCTCTAGGCAACAATAATGACTCTAGGCAATAATAACCAAAGATTGCTAAACTCTTCAGGATAAAAGTTGGTGGGAAACTTTATAATGATGGATAAAGCTGACTGTATTTGAGCCCACTAATTAATCTTAAAATCACAAAAAGGGAAACAACAATAAAATGTGCCTCCTGATGTGAAGCAATAGGAAGTACACAGCGAACTATTCTGTCAGGAAAAGCAAAAGTATATGAACCTGAACTGAATCAATCCTCCAGAGCTAATTAAAATACATAGGAAATTCAAGGAATAGAGGACTAGGTCAACATATCATACTACTGGGACTTCTCTGGTGTTTCAGTGGCTAAGACTTCATGCTTCCAATGTAAGGGGCCCAGGTTCAATCCCTGACCAGGGAACTAGATCCCACATGCCCCACCTGAGAGTTCGCATGCCGCAACTAAAGATCCTGTGAGCCACAACTCAGACCCAGTCCAGCCAAATAAAATAAATAAGTTATATATATTTTTTAATTTTTAAAAATCACACTACTAGGATATGATAAGCAAAAGTCTAAAACATGGAAAATTCTATAGGACAAATGATCCCATTTCTTCAATAAATAAAGAGCATTAAAAGAAAGAAGGCAAAAAAATAAAATCTTGAATAGACATTTCTCCAAAGAAGTGTACAAATGGCCAACAAACACATGAAAGATGCACAACATCAGCAATCATCATGAAAAGGCAAATCAGAACCACAAGGAGACTTCACGTCCATTCAGATTATTATGAAAAATGTTTCAATTTTCAAAAATGAAAAATAAGAACTGTCAGCAAGCAAGTAGAGAAACTGGAACCCTTGTTGTACACTGCTAGCGGGAAGGTAAAACAGTATGGCCATTGTGAAAAATATTTGGTGATTTCTCAAAAAGCTAAACAGAATTACCATAAGACGAGTACTTCCACTCTGAGTATATACCCAAAAGAATCGAAGGTAGGGACAGATAATTACACACTAGTGCTTAATTCATTGTTAAAAGGTAGTAAGAGCCCAAATGTCCACCAATAGATGAATGGATAAACAAAATGTGGCATATATATACCACAGAACATTTCACATCTAAAAAGGAACCAAATTCTGATACATGCTACAATATGGATTAACCTTGAAAACACTGCGCTAAGTGAAGTAACACAGATACAGAAGGGCAATATTGCATGATTTCACCTACATGAGATACCTAAGATAGACAAATCCATAAACACAGAAGCAGAATAGAGGTTAACAGGGGTTGAGTGGAGAGAAGGAAAATGGGAAGCCATTGTTTAATAGATACAGAGTTTCCTGTGTAAGATGATTAAAAAAAAATGTTTTGGAAATAGATGGTTACAAAACACTGAATTTTACTTAATGCCACTGAACTGTACATTCAGTATCAATCAGTTCAGCTGCTCAGTCATGTCCAACTGTTTGCAACCCCATGAATCGCAGCATGCCAGGCCTCCCTGTCCATCACCAACTCCCAGAGTTCACTCAAACTCATGTCTATCGAGTCAGTAATGCCATCCAGCCATCTCATCCTCTGTCGTCTCCTTCTCCTCCTGCACCTAATCTCTCCCAGCATCAGAGTCTTCTCCAATGAGTCAACTCTTCGCATGAGGTGGCCAAAGTACTGGAGTTTCAGCTTTAGCATCATTCCTTCTAAAGAAATCCCAGGGCTGATCTCCTTTAGAACAGACTGATTGGATCTCCTTGCAGTCCAAGGAGCTCTCAAGAGTCTTCTCCAACACCACAGTTCAAAAGCATCAATTTTTTGGCACTCAGCCTTCTTCACAGTCCAACTCTCACATCCATACATGACCACAGGAAAAATCATAGTCTTGACTAGGCGAACCTTTGTTGGCAAAGTAATGTCTCTGCTTTTGAATGTGCTATCTAGGTTGGTCATAACTTTCCTTCCAAGGAGTAAGCATCTTTTAATTTCATGGTTGCAGTCACCATCTGCAGTGATGTTGGGGCCCAAAAAAATAAAGTCTGACACTGTTTCCCCATCTATTTCCCATGAAGTGATGGAACCAGATGCCCTGATCTTCATTTTTTAATATTGAGTTCCAAGCCAGCTTTTTCACTCTTCTCTTTCACCTTCATCAAGAGGCTTTTTAGTTCCTCTTCACTTTCTGCCATAAGGGTGATGACATCTGCATATCTGAGGTTATTGATATTTCTCCCAGCAATCTTGATTCCAGCTTGTGCTTCATCCAGCCCAGCATTTCTCATGATGTACTCTGCATATAAGTTAAATAAGCAGGGTGACAATATACAGCCTTGACATACTCCTTTTCCTATTTGGAACCAGTCTATTGTTCCATGTCCAGTTCTAACTGTTGCTTCCTGACCTGCATACAGATTTCTCAAGAGGCAGGTCAGGTGGTCTGGTATTCCCATCTCTTTCAGAATTTTCCAGTTTATTGTGATCTACACAGTCAAAGGCTTTGGCATAGTCAATAAAGCAGAAATAGATGTTTTTCTGGAACTCTCTTGCTTTTTCCATGATCCAGCAGATGTTGGCAATTTGATCTCTGGTTCCTCTGCCTTTTCTAAAACCAGCTTGCACATCAGGAAGTTTACGGTTCACATATTGCTGAAGCCTGGCTTGGAGAATTTTGAGCATTACTTTACTAGCATGTGAGATGAGTGCAATTGTGCGGTAGTTTGAGCATTCTTTGGCATTGCCTTTCTTTGGGATTGGAATAAAAACTGACCTTTTCCAGTCCTGTGACAATATACAGCCTTGACATACTCCTTTTCCTATTTGAAACCAGTCTGTTGTTCCATGTCCAGTTCTAACTGTTGCTTCCTGACCTGCATACAAATTTGATGAGTTTTCCAAATTTGCTGGCATATTGAGTGCAGCACTTTCAGGATTTGAAATAGCTCAACTGGAATTTCATCACCTCCACTAGCTTTGTTCTTAGTGATGCTTTCTAAGGCCCACTTGACTTCACATTCCAGGATGTCTGGCTTTAGGTCAGTGATCACACCATCGTGATTATCTGGGTCGTGAACATCTTTTTTGTATAGTTCTTCTGTGTATTCTTGCCACCTCTTCTTAATATCTTCTGCTTCTGTTAGGTCATACCATTTCTGTCCTTTATTGAGCCCATCTTTGCAAGAAATGTCCCCTTGGTATCTCTAATTTTCTTGAAGAGATCTCTAGTCTTTCCCATTCTGTTGTTTTCCTCTATTTCTTTGCATTGATCACTGAAGAAGGCTTTCTTATCTCTTCTTGCTATTCTTTGAAACTCTGCATTCAGATGCTTATATCTTTCCTTTTCTCCTTTGCTTTTCACTTCTCTTCTTTTCACAGCTATTTGTAAGGCCTCCCCAGACAGCCATTTTGCTTTTTTGCATTTCTTTTCCATGGGGATGGTCTTGATCCCTGTCTCCTGTACAATGTCACGAACCTCATTCCATACTTCATCAGGTACTCTATCTATCAGATTTAGGCCCTTAAATCTATTTCTCACTTCCACTGTATAATCATAAGGGATTTGATTTAGGTCATACCTGAATGGTCTAGTGGTTTTCCCTACTTTCTTCAATTTAAGTCTGAATTTGGCAATAAGGAGTTCATGATCTGAGCCACAGTCAGCTCCTGGTCTTGTTTTTGCTGACTGTACAGAGCTTCTCCATCTTTGGCTGCAAAGAATATAATTGATCTGATTTCAGTGTTGACCATCTGGTGATGTCCATGTGTAGAGTCTTCCCTTGTGTTGTTGGAAGAGGGTGTTTGCTATGACCAGTGCATTTTCTTGGCAAAACTCTATTAGTCTTTGCCCTGCTTCATTCCGTATTCCAAGGCCAAAGTTGCCTGTTACTCCAGGTGTTTCTTGACTTCCTACTTTTGCATTCCAGTCCCCTATAATGAAAAGGATCACACTACCTCAAAGTTTTGAAAAAGAACTACTCAGAGACCTTGACCCATGACCGCTACAATCTGGGGATGCAGGGGCTGCTCCATGCCTAAGCAGTTCTGAAGTAAGAGGCTGGCTGGCTACCATAAGTCCAAACAGCTCAGAAAGGTGTCCTGCGAAGAGGAAGAGGATGCCACATTTCCATAGAAAGAGAGGGTAAGGGCACCTGTTTCCCATGGTCAGGTTACATCCCTTAAGATGGAACCATCCTTGCTTGTCTTGAAAAGGACATTAGCAAGGTGACCTAAACCAGTAAGGAGGTGGGAAGCACAAGGCAGGCAAGAAAAAAAAGGGCTCAGAGTTCAAGACAAAAAGTAAGTGCGTCTGAGAAAGACTGTTATGTGCCGGGCCTCAAGAATGACCAGACAGGATTCCTGTCTTTTGTGCTTTTGAGCCAATGGAGGACAAGTAGGTATTCAAGTCAGTTCAATTTAATGTGATGTTCAGGAGCTTAGGCGGGTGCTACTGCCATTGAAGGATTTAAGCTAGGGAGTTCCTACAACCAGAGGATGATGGATATGATGGGGCCAAACACGGGGGAAGAAAGACCAGTTAGATCACAACAGCAAATGACACACTCATGAGCATTAAAAGCCTGATCTCGAGTTTAGGCTTTTTGAGTATGAGCTATTCGTTCTCTTTGCTTGGCAAAGGTGATAACTGCTACTGCTGCTAAGTCGCTTCAGTCGTGTCCGACTCTGTGCGACCCCATAGAAGGAAGCCCACCAGGCTCCCCCGTCCCTGGGATTCTCTTCTTTTCCATATCTACTACATTTGTCTTAGGTCATGCTTTTTCTTCTCTTTTGAGCAAAGGTGATAGCATGACCTAAGACAAATGTGGTAGATATGGAAAAGAAGAGGCAATTCAAGAAGAATAGTAAGAGACAAAACCTGGCTGAGCCCTAGAAGACTGACTGGCTTTGGGGATGGGAGCAAAGGACTCTGGATGACACCCAGGTGTTCAGGTGACTTAAGGACAAAGTATGTGGTAGTTAAAACCATGAGAGTAGATGATATTGCCCTGGGAGCATGCACAGAGGAAGAAGGGCAGTGAACACTAACAAGACCCCAGGGGACTCCAGCATGAGGTGGAGGACATTATTAGGATAATGTCTAAGGTGTGACCATGAGCTTGAGCTGTTGACACCTTATAAGTCTTTGGAGTTGAGGATATAAAAAAAAAAAAAAATTCCAGAATGTCTAAATGCCATGAACACAGATTTCTACTTTTAGAATGCAAATTCACATTTTAGTTTATGAGATAGCATTTCTATGACTAAAATATAACACATAAATGCATACCTCATTGAGTGTCAACATATCTTCTACTTTGGTAGCACCGGTTTCAGGCAGGGAAATTAACAATGTTTTGGCTATCTCCTTTAGAACTGCATCAATATGCATTTCACACAAGTCATTGATCTACCAATGAGAAAATATATGTCAAAGAAAACTCCTTTTTCATCCAAAAAGCACTTGAGTTATAAACTAACCTGGAGGTCTATATCTGGAAACTTGCATCCTGAGCCAAGCATAATCTGGTAGGAATTTTAGGAGTAAATCTTTTCTTGATGTGGAATTAAACTTTATTGAGCTGCAACATGTGTCATAACTTCACATGCATGATCTCCTTCCAGCACATGAATCAGTACTATCCTAGTTTTACAGCCAGAGAAACCAAGGCTCAGAGAAGCCAAGAAACCCAGAGAGGAACACAGAGCTGATGAAAGTCAAAATAGCCTACCTAGGTTTATCTGATTTTCAAGCCTCTGGGTTTCATCTGTTACATCATGCTGCCACCACAGACAGACTAGCACATCTAAAACGTTATGTGTGTTTTATGTAGAAAACATGTCAGAAATCAATAGATAGTCTCCAAGTGGGTAACTACTCATCTAATTAACATCAGATTCACTTAAGCCCTCCATTCCACCATCTTCCACAGTCTACAACTATACCATTTTCTAAACTGCACTGTTGAGCTGAACCATCATTTTAACATATTACAGGCAAGGTAATTCAGGGACAAGAACAAGGCAATTCTAAATTAAGAGGCCCCAAATCAGTTCAAGAAGTACAAAGCTTTTTTTTTTTTTTAATGTAATGATGTCCTTTTAGTTAAATAGGACTAAATAGACTTAAATAGCTAAATAGACTTAAATAGCTAAATAGACTTAAATAGCTAAATAGACTTAAATAGCTTAAAAATAGCTTTAAAAAACACTTAAATAGCTTAAAATAGCTTAAAAAAACACTTAAATAGACTTAAATAGCTTTCATAGGTTAATCAAACTATTACATATAGTCTGAATATTAATGCATGGAGTTTGTAAAAATGTATCTCTCATACCTTCTTTAAGAGTTGGTTGAACATACCCAAAACTGAGTCAACTTCCTGAAAAAAGCTTTCTAGTGTTAAAGATGACCATGTCAATATTGTGAGCCCTTGTCTTAACACAGCTTCCACCTAGAAAAAGAAAAAAATGGTTTCTCTTATTAAAAAGGAGCATCTGCATTCATAAAAGGCTGCCTTTTATTACCTGGAAATATTATGGGTTGTATTTCCTTAATTCTATTTCCCCTCCATTATGCCTAGTAAAGGTGACTTTTTGTTTTTAATCATCTTTGGCTGTCCATGAAGCAATCACGGATTCTTAGAAAGTGCTCATTATTTAGATTTATTTGTTTTTCAAAGGCAACAAAACCTAGACAAGAAATCATTCTGCAGGGAAAATAGAGCTAAAAAGTTGAACTAGAAAGAGGGTCTTGCCAAGAATAGATGTTCTAGAATCCATAATCTATAGAACTGGAATCTAATTTTAAACGACAGGGAAATCAATATAAACCATCAACATTACCAACCTTTTTCATTTTAGGGGTCATCAGATTGACAAACACAGGAGGCACTTCCTGACATAAATCATCATAATGTTGCAGGAGACCCTGTTAAAAATCAAAATGGCATGTTTTACTTTGATTTATTTTAAAGCAACAGTCACATTTTGATTCATACCCAGGTTTCATTTTACCCATTTCCTCATAGCCCTGAAAAATGGAGGCTGATTATTTGTACTAATTTGCTGTACTTTCCTTTCATCTGTAAATTAACTGAGCATCCCCTTTAAACAGTAAGTCATGGGAGTTTCCTAGATTTACATTTCTAATAACTATTATTTAATTGTCTTTTTAGATGCATGCAATTTTAAATGGTTCAGACAATTATCTTTTCCTTAAGTCTGTCATTACACATTTTCACCCCTTCTGTTGCCTGTTTTCTGATATATTGCAGCTTACTTATTCCTGAAGCCACATTTGTCTTCTTGAATCAAATTAAAGGTCTACACAAAGCTTTTATACTTTTAGATGTTTTTTAGAGAAAGAACCATGATGATCAACTTTTGATCATTTTGTAACTTATTGCACTGTGTGATGGGAGATGTGGTTTCAGGCTAATTCTTTCCCAAATTAATAATATTAAACTGTTTCAATGTTTACTTAATAGTTTCAAAGTGATTAATTCCCTTCCTCCTTTCTCTACTTGTAGTTGAACTTTTATGTACACTTTACACTTGGCAAAGGACTCTGACTCTCCTAATATCATTCAATACTAACTAAAATCCTGCAAGATTCAGTGCATGTGACATTAACCTCAATTTATAACAGTATTTTGACACTCAGTCCTGTAAAGTCATAACTAACCAGTATGAAAACCTAGGGCTTTTGATGATGAAGACAAAGTTTCTACAACGCCTGAGGGGGCATTCTGAGGGTGTGTGTGTGTGTGTGTGTGTCTATGTGTGTGTGTGTGTTTTGGTACTACAATTATGAAACTCCTAGAGCAAAGCACATGCGTAAATCTTTGTGACCTTGAATTAGGCAAAGATTTATTAGAAATGACACTAAAATTGCATGGGACAAAAGATAAAATACATATGTTGGATTTCATCAAAATTTTAAAAAGTTTGTGCTCCAAAGGATAGTATCAAGAAAACAAAAAGACAACCCACAGAATAGGAGAAAACAGACATTCTGCCAAAGACCTACAGATCACCAAAATGCACACGAAAACATCCTCAACATCAACAGCCATGAAGATATGCAAGTCAAAACCATATGGAAATACCACTTCACAGCCAAATGATGTTCAAATGAAGAAGACAGTAACAAATGTTGGCAAGGATGTGGAAAAATGGAACCATCATACACTGTTCATGAGAACATAAAATAAAGCAGCCTTTTTGGAAAACAGAGTATGTCAGTTACTCAAAAGGTTAAACGTAGAGTTATGAATGGCACCCCACCCCAGTACTTTTGCCTGGAAAATCCCATGGACAGATGATCCTGGTAGGCTCCAGTCCATGGGGTCGCTCAGACTGAGTGACTTCACTTTCACTTTTCACTTTCATGCATTGGAGAAGGAAATGGCAACCCACTCCAGTATTCTTGCCTGGAGAATCCCAAAGACCGGGGAGCCTGGTGGGCTTCCGTCTATGGGGTCGCACAGAGTCGGACACAACTGAAGCGACTTAGCAGCAGCAGCAGCAGAGTTACAAAGTTACTGCTGCTGCTGCTACTGCTAAGTCACTTCAGTCGTGTCCGACTCTGTGTAACCCTGTAGACGGCAGCCCACCAGGCTCCCCTGTCCCTGGGATTCTCCAGGCGAGAACACTGGAGTGGGGTGCCATTTCCTTCTCCAATGCATGAAAGTGAAAAGTGAAAGTGAAGTCGTGCAGTCGTGTCCGACTCTTAGCAACCCCATGGACTGCAGCCCACCAGGCTCCTCCATCCATGGGATTTGCCAGGCAAGAGTACTGGAGTTACTAAAACCCAGCAATTTCACTCCTAGGTTACATTCCTAAGAGGATGAAAACATACCCACACAAAAACTTGTATACACTTATTCACAGCAGCATCACTCATAATGCAAAAATGTAGAAACAACCCAAATGTCTATCAACTGATGAATGGATGCCTAAAATGTGGTATAACCACACAATGGAATATTATTTAGCCATTGGCTTCCCTCATAGCTCAGTTGGTAAAAAATCTACCTGCAATGCAGGAGACCCCAGTTCGATTCCTGAGTTGGGAAGATCCCCTGGAGAATGGAAAAGATACCCACTCCAGTATTCTGGCCAGAAGAATTCCATTGACTCTATAGTCCATGGGGTCGCAAAGAGTCAGACACGACTGAGTGACCTTCTCACTCACACACTCAAAAATAAAAACTGATCCATGGGACAATATGAATGAACTCTGAAAATATTGTGTTAGGTTAAAAAAAGTGAATCACAAACCATCATATATTAAATGATTCCATTTGTATAAATGCCCAGGGTAGGCGAATTCATATAGACACTAAGTGATTGCCAGGGGAAGATGTGGCAAGAGTTGGGGTGAAAATGGGGAATGACTGCTAACAGATATGGAGTTTCTTTTGGTAATGATGAAAATGTTCTAAAATTGATAATGATGATGGTTGTGTAACTTTGTGAATATACTAAAACCATTAAACTGTACACTTAAAATGGATAAATTGTGTGGTATGTGAATTATATCTCAATAAGCCTGTTTTTCTAAACTGGTTTTGAGAATATCTATTCTAATATTCTGATCTTTTTGATTGTTGTTCGATTTTACTCCTAATATTGAGATTCATTTTCCAGTCATGTCATTTTACAGTCATTAATTCATATCTTACTAGGATCCTTAATTGAACATATTATAAAATATAATGCACTTAATCTATAAAATTATAATATTAATAGTGTTCTAAACTTGCTATTCATCACTGTCATTATCCAGAAATCTACATCTGACTTCTGATATTCACTTTTTGCTTTCTGATAATCCTTTCTCTTTCTTCCTTTCTGTTTGCATGTCAGTATTTTAATGCCCTCGAGAATCACAACAGAACAGAATACAGTCCAGAAATGAACCCATGCATATATGGTCAATTCACTTACAAAGAACCAAGAGCACACTAAGAAGTCAAAAGAATTCAATGGTGGGAGGACAGTCTCTTCGGTAAACAATATTGGGAAAATTGGGCAGTCACATGAAAAATAAAACTTGACCACCATCTTATACCGCACCCAAAAATTAACTCAAAATGGATTAAAGCATTAAATTTAAGACCTGAAGCCATAAAACTCATAGAAGTAAACACAGTAGGTAATGAGATACCACCTCACATCTATCAATAAAAGATAAATAACTGGTGAGGATGTGGAGAGTAAGGAACCTTCAGACACTGTTGGTAAAAGGTAAATTGTGCAAACATTATCAGAAACAGTGTGAAGTTTCCTTACAAAACTAAAGTAGAACTACCATCAGTTCAGTTCAGTCGCTCAGTCGTGTCCGACTCTTTGTGACCCCATGGACTGCAGCACGCCAGGCCTCCCTGTCCATCACCAACTCCTGAGTTTACTCAAATTCATGTCCAATGAGTCAGTGATGCCTACCATAGGACCTAGCAATTCCACTTCGGGATTTCCATCCAAAAATATGAAAACACTAATTTGAAAATATATATGCACTCCAGTGTTCACTGCAACATTATTCACAACAGCCACAACATGGAAACAACTTTCCATCAATGGGTGAATGGATAAAGAGGTGGCATATATACAATGGAATACTATTCAACCATGAGAGAGAAGGACATCTTGCCATTCGTGACAACATGGATGGACCTCAAGGGCACTGCGCTAAGTGAAATAAGTCAGACAGGAGAAGATAAATACTGCATAATATCACTTACACGTGCTATCTGAGACATGCAAACTCATAAAAAGAGGGGCAAAGTAGTTGTCAGGCGTAGGGGAAACAGGAAGCTATTGCTAACAGGGTGCAAACTTTCAGCTATAAGATTGATAAGGTCTGAGGACCTGAAGTACAACATAGTGACCGTAGTTGATAACACATCATATAATCAAACTACCGCACAATTGCACTCATCTCACAGGCTAGCAAAGTAATGCTCGAAATTCTCCAAGCCAGGCTTCAATAGTACATGAAGCATGAACTTCCAGATGCTCAAGCTGGATTTAAAAAAGGCAGAGGAACCAGAGATCAAATTGTCAACATTCGTTGGATCATAGAAAAAGAAAGAGGATTCCAGGAAAACATCTACTTCTACTTTATTGATTATGCCAAAGTCTTTGACTGTGTAGATCACAACAAACTGTGGAAAATTCTTTAAGAGATGGGAATACCAGACCACCTTACCTGTCTCCTGAGAAATCTGCATTCAAGTCAAGAAGCAACAGTTAGCACCAGACACAGAACAACAGACTGGTTCCAAATTTGGAAAGTGAGTACATCAAGGCTGTATATTGTCACCCTATTTATTTAACTTCTATGCAAAATACATCATAAGAAATCCCAGGCTGGATCAAGCACAAGCTGGAAACAAGATTGCCAGGAAAAATATCAATAACTTCATACACACAGATGACACCACCCTTATGGCAGAAAGCTAAGAGGAATTAAAGAGCCTCTTGATGAAAGTGAAAGAGGAGAGTGAAAAAGTTGGCTTAAAACTCAACATTCAAAAAACTAAGATCATGGCATCTGGTACCATTACTTCATGGCAAATAGATGGGGAGGCAATGGAAATAGTGAGAGACTTTATTTTCTTTGGCTCCAAAATCACTAAAGATGGTGACTCAGTCATGAAATTAAAAGATGCTTGCTCTTTGAAAGAAAAGCTATGACCAACCTAGATAGCATATTAAAAAGCAGAGATATTACCTTGCCAACAAAGATCCATCTAGTCAAACATATGGTTTTTACAAGACCTTTTAGAACTAACACCCAAAAAAGATGTCCTTTTCATTATAGGGGACTAGAATGCAAAAGTAGGAAGTCAAGAAACACCTGGAGTAACAGGCAACTTTGGCCTTGGAATATGGAATGAAGCAGGGCAAAGACTAACAGAGTTTTGCCAAGAAAATGCACTGGTCATAACAAACACCCTCTTCCAACAAAACAAGAGAAGACTCTATACGTGGACATCACCAGACGGTCAACACCGAAATCAGACTGATTATATTCTTTGCAGCCAAAGGTGGAGAAGCTCTATACAGTCAGCAAAAACAAGACCAGGAGCTGACTGTGGCTCAGACCATGAACTCCTTATTGCCAAATTCAGACTGAAATTGAAGAAAGTAGGGAAAACCACTAGACCATTCAGGTATGACCTAAATCAAATCCCTTATGATTATACAGTGGAAGTGAGAAGATTTAAGGGCCTAGATCTGATAGATAGAGTGCCTGATGAACTATGGAATGAGGTTCGTGACATTGTACAGGAGACAGGGATCAAGACCATCCCCATGGAAAAGAAATGCAAAAAAGCAAAATGGCTGGCTGGGGAAGCCTTACAAATAGCTGTGAAAAGAAGAGAAGCAAAAAGCAAAGGAGAAAAGGAAAGATATAAGCATCTGAATGCAGAGTTCCAAAGAATAGCAAGAAGAGATAAGAAAGCCTTCTTCAGTGATCAATGCAAAGAAATAGAGGAAAACAACAGAATGGGAAAGACTAGAGATCTCTTTAAGAAAATTAGAGATACCAAGGGGACATTTCATACAAAGATGGGCTCAATAAAGGACAGAAATGGTATGACCTAACAGAAGCAGAAGATATTAAGAACAGGTGGCAAGAATACACAGAAGAACTGTATAAAAAAGATGTTCACGACCCAGATAATCATGATGGTGTGATCACTGACCTAGAGCCAGACATCCTGGAATGTGAAGTCAAGTGGGCCTTAGAAAGCATCACTAAGAACAAAGCTAGTGGAGGTGATGAAATTCCAGTTGAGCTATTTCAAATCCTGAAAGTGCTGCACTCAATATGCCAGCAAATTTGGAAAACTCATCAGTGGCCACAGGACTGGAAAAGGTCAGCTTTTATTCCAATCCCAAAGAAAGGCAATGCCAAAGAATGCTCAAACTACTGCACAATTGCACTCATCTCACACGCTAGTAAAGTAATGCTCAAAATTCTCCAAGCCAGGCTTCAGCAAAACGTGAACCGTGAACTTCCTGATGTTCAAGCTGGTTTTTGAAAAGGCAGAGGAACCAGAGATCAAATTGCCAACATCCTCTGGATCATGGAAAAAGCAAGAGAGTTCCAGAAAAACATATATTTCTGCTTTGTTGACTATGCCAAAGCCTTTAACTGTGTGGATCACAACAAACTGTGGAAAATTCTGAAAGAGATGGGAATACCAGACCACCTGATCTGCCTCTTGAGAAATTTGTATGCAGGTCAGGAAGCAACAGTTAGAACTGAACATGTTAAAGAGATTGTCTTTAATCCATTGTATATTCTTGCCTCCTTTGTCAAAGATAAGGTGACTATAAATAATATTATATCTGAAATGTATTAATCGTTCAAACTAAAAAAAAAAAAAAAAAGATTTTAAATTGGTACACTCTTTCTGAAAAACCATTTGATAATACAGCAAGTCATAAAAAATACCCATGTGCTTTGACAGAGCCCTTCCCATCTAAATATATATTCTGAAGAAACAGTAAAACAGTACTGGACAAAGATTTAGAAATAAATATATTCATGATGATGAAAATAGCAAATGAGGGGAAAATAAAAGTTCAGCAGTAGGAGAATGGTTTTAAAATGATGGTACTTCCTACAATGGTAAGTGCTGTAAGATTGAATTAAAAAAATAAAAGATATAAAACTGAAAAAAAAAAAAAGAACTGAACATGGAACAACAGACTGGTTCCAAATAGGAAAAGGAGTATGTCAAGGCTGTATATTGTCACCCTGTTTATTTAACTTCTATGCAGAGTACATCATGAGAAACGCTGGACTGGAAGAAACACAAGTTGGAATCAAGATTGCTGGGAGAAATATCAATAACCCCAGATATGCAGATGACACCACCCTTATGGCAGAAAGTGAAGAGGAACTCAAAAGCCTCTTGATGAAAGTGAAAGTGGAGAGTGAAAAAGTTGGCTTAAAGCTCAACATTCAGAAAATGAAGATCATGGCATCTGGTTCCATCACTTCATGGGAACAGATGGGGAAACAGTGGAAACAGTGTCAGACTTTATTTTTCTGGGCTCCAAAATCACTGCAGATGGTGACTGCGGCCATGAAATTAAAAGACGCTTACTCCTTGGAAGGAAAGTTATGACCAACCTAGATGACATATTCAAAAGCAGAGACATTACTTTGCCAACAAAGGTTCGCCTAGTCAAGGCTATGGTCTTTCCTGTGGTCATGTATGGATGTGAGAGCTGGACTGTGAAGAAGGCTGAGTGCTGAAGAAATGATGCTTTTGAATTGTGGTGTTGGAGAAGACTCTTGAGAGTCCCTTGGACTGCAAGGAGATCCAACCAGTCCATTCTGAAGGAGATCAGCCCTGGGATTTCTTTGGAAGGAATGATGCTAAAGCTGAAACTCCAGTACTTTGGCCACCTCACATGAAGAATTGACTCATTGGAAAAGACTCTGATGCTGGGAGGGATTGAAGGCAAGAGGAGAAGGGGATGACAGAGGATGAGATGGCTGGATGGCATTACTGACTCGATGGATGTGAGTCTGAGTGACCTCCGGAAGTTGGTGATAGACAGGGAGGCCTGGCGTGCTGCGGTTCATGGGGTCGCAAAGAGTCAGACATGACTGAGTGACTGATCTGATCTGATCTGATGGTTTTTCCATTAGTCATGTATGGATGTAAGAGTTGGACTATTAAAAAAAAAAAAAAAAACGAGTGCCAAAAAATTGATGTTTTTGAACTGTGGTGTTGGAGAAGACTCTTCAGAGTCCCTTGGACTGCAAGGAGATCCAACCAGTCCATCCTAAAGGAAATCAGTCCTGAATATTCATTGGAAGGACTGATGCTGAAGCTGAAGCTCCAATACTTTGGCCACCTGATGTGAAGAACTGTCTCATTTGAAAAGACCCTGATGACGGGAAAGACTGAAGGCAGGAGGAGACAGGGATGACAGAGGATGAGATGGTTGGATGGCATCGCCGACTCAATGCACATGAGTTTGAGCAGGCTCCGGGAGTTGGTGATGGACAGGGGGCCTGGCATGCTGCAGTCCATGGAGTCGCAAAGAGTCAGACATGACTGAGCAACTAAACTGAAGAGAGTAGAATTTAAATGTTTTCACCAATGTGTGTGTGTTTATATATTATATATAGATAGATATATAAAATGATGGATATGTTAGTTAACTGACTAAATGGAAGGAATCTTTCATAATATGGGCTTCTGGCTTCCTAGTGGCTCAGATGGTAAAGAATCTGCCTGTAAGTCGGGATACCTAGGTCGATCCCTGGGTCAGGAAGATCCCTGGAGAAGAGAATGGCAATCTACTCCTGCATTCTTGCCTGGACAGAGGAACCTGTCAAGCTACAGTCCATGGGGTCACAAAGAGCTGGACACAACTGAGTGACTAATACATTCTACAACATATTTTCATAACATATATGTATATCAAATCATCATGACCTACACTTTATCTAACAATTTTGTCATCTGTCCCCCAATAAAGCTGAAAAAATTTAAAAAGAATCAACATAATAACAAATTTCTCCTCAATGCAGCATCAGCACAGCTGCAAAGATGTCTTTTTATTTCTTAAAAAAAAAAAAATATATATATATATATATATTTAAAAACCCCTTTCAAATTAGAAAGCAAGGAGATTTCCTTGTGGTCCAGTGGTTAAGAATCCGCCTTGCAATGCAGGAGATGCAGGTTCAATCCCTGGCTCGGGAACTAGGATCCCACATGCCATGGAGCATCCAGGCCCAAGTGCCACAACCACTGAGCCCTCAAGCCACAACTTGAGCGTCCCTGTACCACAGCGAAAGATCCCATGTGCCCCAACTAAGACCCAACGCATCCTAATAAATAAATATTTTTTAAAAAGAAAAGAAAACAGAATCCATCTTACCTGCAGGTACAATTTGTCTCCTTTCAATTTACTTTCCAATTTTAGCAATCTCTTTGCCTGTTCTGGTACGTCTAGCTTCATTTTTATCATGCACTTAGTTTCCCGAACAACTTCCAAAATTTTGGGGTCAAAATTAACCAGCAACTTTCCTTTTTCTGGATGTCGCACAAAAAGTGTGGCTTGCAAAGCTACAAATAAACAATTGTTGACATGACTTACTCTGGACTTCTGCTTCCAGTCCTATTTATATGACTGTCTTCCCCACGGAACCACTGACTTCTTAAGGACAGAATGGTAGTGTTGGCTGTCAAGTGCTAAGGCACAGTATCTGACACATTGTCAGTGCTCAAAACTTAGATAAATGAATGCAGAGTGTCTGTAAACCATAAAATCAGATTCAGAGATATAAATATGAACCAAGAATGCTTAGCCTTTGTGCTATGAACTGTAATACAGTACTTTTCTGAGTGGGTCTAAGAGGGCTGTGATGCAGTGTTAGCTTATTTTTACAGATTGTGATTTAACCTCTGGGAGAGAGAATTGAAAGACGTGCCCAACTACAAAATATGACACATACCTCATAGAGTTCAAACTCTTTTCTATACCTAACACTAAATTGGCTTCTCAAATTTAAGAAGGTTTATCTGACTTAAATCAATAACTAGGTTCAGTATCAGTAAGAAATATTTATTAAACACCATTGAGTTATGAACTCCTAGAATGCAGAGGAAGAATTTTTTTTAATCTACATCCAAATTACTACATGAACATCAGTCATATAATAGGCCCTTTCAGATATGCTTTTTATTAAGAAGTTAAATACATAATCCCAAACTGTTCATGTTGAATAGCCTTCAACCATTTGTTATCCTAACATGAATTACTTTTAGAGGCATCATAATAACGCAGTTGTAAACTAGTATGTGCTAGCTTCAGCTGCATCTTATACTACACTGCTAATGTGAGAATTTCACACGTTTTATCTTCCAAGCCTCAAATTACTTCAGAGAGTATGGCTGCATCAAATTTCTAGTAAGACAAAATAGACTGTATATCCCTTTGAAGTTAGTTGACTTCTACTCAACAGAATGAGTTTTGAAGTGATTATTAACAATGATAGTTTCATGAGGATTTCAACTAAAAACCAGTTCATTTGGAATCTTTTAAAACTTTGGCTGGAAATCATTTATCTTCCCAAGTAAATGCCAAGATAACCTTAAGACATTCATGTAATGAAATCTATCTTCCTTAAGGCAAAGCTGAGCTTTCTTGAAAGGACAAAGTGGTCAGCGAGACTGCTAAGGATAATGATAGCCAGGAAGGCAACTCTGGGACTAAGTGAACCTTCTACGTGAATCATCACTGGAGAAAGTTTATAGAGCAAATGAGGAGACCGATACTAGGTCTCCAATTATTATCCCAAGTTCCTAAACAGTTAAATACAGTTACATCAACACAACAAGAGGTCTTTCAGAGTAATTCACTTCCACGAGCCTGTGTTCACATGAAAGGCGAGTCTGGGGACTTCCATGGTAGTCCAGTGGCTAAGACTCCATGCTCCCAATGCAGGGGTTCTCTCCCTGGTCAGGAAACTAGATCCCACATGCTGCAACTAAGACCTGGGGCAGCCAAATAAATAAACAATTTTTTTTTTTAAAGAAAGGCATATCTGAATCCTGGCCCTGCCACTTCCCAGCTCTGTGATCTCAGGAAAATCACTTAACTTCTCAGCACCTCAGTTTCTTCATCTGTAAAACGACAATAAGAATAATAGCTCAAGGAGTTTTATGGTTTCTGGTCTTACATTTAGCTCTTTAATCCATTTTGAGTTTATTTTTGTGTATGGTGTTAGAAAGTGTTCTAGTTTCATTCTTTTACAAGTGTTCGACCAGTTTTCCCAGCACCACTTGTTAAAAAGATTGTCTTTAATCCATTGTATATTCTTGCCTCCTTTGTCAAAGATAAGGTGACCATATGTGCGTGGATTTATCTCTGGGCTTTCTATTTTGTTCCACTGATCTATATTTCTGTCTCTGTGCCAGTACCATACTGTCTTGATGACTGTGGCTTTGTAATAGAGCCTGAAGTCAGGCAGGTTGATTCCTCCAGTTCCGTTCTTCTTTCTCAAGATAGCTTTGGCTATTCGAGGTTTTTTGTATTTCCATACAAATTGAGAAATTATTTGTTCTAGCTCTGTGGTAAAAATAACCCTATTTACGAGACAGCAAAAGAGACACTGATGTATAGAACAGACTTTTGGACTCTGGGACCGGGAGAGGGTGGGATGATTGGGGAGAATAGCATTGAAATATGTATAATATCATATCTGAAACGAGTCGTCAGTCCAGGTACGATGCCCGATAACAAATGCTTGGAGCTGGAGCACTGGGACGACCTGGAGGGATGGTGTGGGGAGGGGAGAGGGAGGAGGGTTCAGGATGGGGAACACGTGTATACTGGCGGCGGATCCATCTTGATGTATTGTAAAAGCAATACAATATTGTAAAGTTAAGCTAAATAAATAAATAAGAATAATAGCTCAGAGAACTGCCATGAGAATTAATGGGGGTTGAATATATAAGGTGTGTTTTGTTAGCTATGACTGCTATTTAAAGGACACAAAGATGAAACAGATACGGAGAGTGTTGCTAGAATGTGTAGGGGAGATAAGACAGATCTATAAAGCCACAAATGTCATGATAAGGTGTGTGAAGGCCTCTGGAGGAAGAAGACATTATTATCTGCCAGGAAGAATAAGGAAAGGCTTATGGACCAGAGTACTGTTGAACTTGTTAGTGTGCAGATAAAAGGAAAAGCCAACAGAACAACAACAACAACAACAAAAAATAGAGAAGTGCATCGTATTGTATAAGCAAAACAATACACGCTCCATATTTCGATTGCTAAAAATTCTCTTTGATCTTTTCCATAATGTAAATTTTAACCTTCTTTTAAAGTTTGAGACCATTGCTCCATTAGCAGGCTTTCATTAGGATCCATGGGATCTTATCATATGCATTACCCAGAAACAGCTGGGCCAATAGAAGTGGTATATTAAAGGCTTAACTGAGGTGCCAGTTGAGAAGATACTCCACAGGGTTGAAGTCTTATCCTTCAGGATGCAGTCATGCAGCGGATCAATGACCTATATATAGTTCTGTGAGTTTGGAACCAAGAGGCAAAACTAGGAGTGGCTCCTTTCACCATCACTCCCAGGGACCCAAACTGTGAATCTGTGCTTCCTACACCTGCAATTCTGTGATCTCCTAACGTGGAGATCCATGGCATGAGAGGGAGACACCTTCCCACCACAGGACAGTCAGGGTTCCGCCAGGGTTATGGATAAGAGATTAAGGTTGATATGGGACAAAGTAGGAATCTGAACTGACCAACAGCTGAGCCCACACAATGACAAGAACATCCCAGATGATGGGAGCATGGATGGATGATGGCTTAAAACCATCCATCTCCTACATCACTTAACTGCCCAGTACCCTGGCATCTCTCAGAGGTACTTAGACACAACCCTAATAGTCATTATTTACTGGAGATCAAAATTAAAGTAAATTCGGTTATAGAAAGAAAGGGAAGAGAGAGGAAGAGAGGAGGGGAAAAAAGGAGAGAGGAAGCGAGGAAGCAAGGGAGGGAGGAAGGAACAATGGAAGAAAGGATGGGTGGAAGGAAGAAGGACAGATGGAAGGAAGGAACGATTGAAGGAAGGATAGAGTGAGGACAAGCAGGCTTCGATTCTTTCTCTCCTGACTGGGACTGAGATTTGAATCTACAGCGTGATAAAACTGATTAAAAAAAAAAAAAAGCTTCCCAAACCTATGGAGAAATAAAGAGCTTTGATATTGACTTTTAAATACTGTTTTTCAGGGGAAACTCATAATCTGCATATACCAATTTTAAGGTCATGACAATTTCTGCTTATAAAATCAGAATATTATTAACTGTAAAGAAATAACTAATTGTATCAGCCCCAAATCTAAATTTAACCATCATACAGTTACATTAAAAAAGACATAAAAATTCTCCAGAACCACAAACTCATTCAAAGCCACCTAATACTCCCTCCTCTGCAGGGTCACTGCAGTCTTATACACACCGTATTGTAACTGGGAGATCTCTCTGATCCAGGCTGTGTGATAGACCACCTCGAATTCCACCAGAACATAGGAAATTTTATTATACTGACGGATGACAGCTTTGCCTTCTGCACTTGACAAAATCTCCGAGTTTTTCTGTTTTTTTAAGGGAAGAAAAACGATTTTTAAAAGTCTGCTTTCTATTCCAACCGTAAAGCTGTTTGTATTTCAAATAACAATGCTACTCATTAAGATTTTGCCTCAGAAAAAGATCAGAGATGAGGAAGGTCAGACAAGCCAGGGAAGGAAGCAGGGAAACATAAACGGTAAAAAGCAGAAACAGAGAAAGAAAATAGGATTTATAAAGCGAGGTATCTAGTCTAACAGCTGGCTGCAGGCACTAGGGCCTCCACCTCCAATTCTCTGTTTCCTCCCCACTTTTCTGGCAAGATACAATGAACTGATTTTCCTGGAACTGTGTGTATCAGGGCAAATTCTTAAATTTCAGCATCAAAAAAAAAAAAAAAAAAGGAAATGTAGATTGCCTTCCTCCCTCCTTCCTTCCCTTCTTCCCTCTCTCTCTCTCTCCCCTCCTCCCTCCTTCCCCACCAATCTTTTAAAAAGAAGTAAATATATATCAAAGAACAAAAACAAGATTTTTTAATGTAAAAATTGAACATTCTTTTTTTTTTTTGTTTTCATTCACACGTATCAAAAACAGGGCAATCTCTGCTCTGTCACTATAAAGTCAACAAACAACTGAGTACCCATCCTGGCCTCTTGTCTAAGGCCAGCATTTTGTTTTATTTATTTATTTTAATATTTGCGACCACATGGACTGCAGCACGGCAGGCTTCCCTGTCCATCACCAACTTCCAGATCCTTCCAGAGCCTACTGGGGTTTTTTTAATATTTTTTAATATTGAGGACAGTAAAATAAATTATATCAGCCAAACAAAAACAACAAAAACTTAATATTTAATAATGCTCAAATAATAAAATCACTTGCAAGACTATTATATTTTGTTCTCTACTTAAGCACAAGACACAACATCAGACACACCAACTTTGCTTTGCTACACCATGTCTTTAAAGCACAAAGCAAGAAAAGGAAAACCAAAACAAACAAACAAAATGAGATGACAAACTGGCAATTTCAGAATTCCAACAAGGCTTAAGACTACTCTGGTGTTTTTCAGAAATCTAATAGTCTTAAGAACACAGAGGATGAATGTCCTCTATTACACCTGCTCTTGGTCTCAGTCCTACACAGAGGAATATATTCTGAGCACATCCTCACCTCCACTGAAGGCGAGAGGAGAAGGGGACAATAGAGGATGAGATGGTTGGATGGCATCACCGACGGACATGAGTTTGAGTAGGCTCTGGAAGTTGGTGATGGACAGGGAAGCCTGCAGTGCTGCAGTCCATGGGGTCACAAAGAGTCGGACAGGACTGAGCGTCTGAACTGAACTGAACTGAATGTGTATCAGTGACCTATCCATCCACACATAGACTTAAGTTTCAGTACCAGGCCTGTGCTCTATCACTTTCAAAACAATTATTTTACAAAAGCCTTTATAAAGTGTCCTGTATGATTAAAGGTCATACATTTCTAAGATTAACCTTCTGACAGATTAGCTATAATTAATCAGGCTTATCTACCAAACATGAAAGGAATTGGCTTATTCTCTCTCAAGCATATTTGCAAACTAAATTTTCTTTGCCTGGTAAAAGAGTTAGCTCTAGTTACTCTACTGGATACAAATGCTATAGTACAAAATACATTTCCTGTATTAAAAACCACCACAAGGGACTTAAGACTCCACGCTTCCAATGCAGGGAGCACCAGTTCAATCTCTAGTGGGGGAATTAAGATCCCACATGCTTCAGGGCATGCCAAAAAAGAAAAAGTAAACCCACCACAATCCACATACTGCAAATTTTAACTATTGGCTTACAAAGAAATAGTTGATGGGCTCACTTATCCGGCGATACAGCTGCCTCACCCAGAGGATCTTTCCTGCTATAGGGGGCATGTTGCGAGCAAGAGGGGGGTCATCTTTTTGAGAATGATAAAGCTGTAATTAAAGGTCTGGCATTAATGTTTGAAAATCAATACAGTGGAAAAGGTAAAACATATATACAGCTATATTTTTATTGATGTATTACCATTATTGACATGTTTTATACACAAGAGGTTGTGAATAAGTACGTAGATGCACTCTAGCCCTATCAACCCAAGGCTCAAAAACTATGATGATTACAATACATGACACTTGATTCTCTTTAACTCTTATTTCCCATTACATGTATACATTTTTTCTGCCTTTTATCCCTAATCCTAAAGATATACTCAAAAGTGGGAACACATAGCTATATTATATCTGTCATAATATTCTCCAGAGCCCATAGTTTTTTACAGGTTATACACATTTATTTTAATTTTACAGACTGACAGAAGAAAAGGGATAAGAATCCAAGAATTAACTACCTTTTACTTTTACTTCTCTGTTTCTTGGCCCCATTAATTGTACTGCTAATTTCACATTTCCAAGTAAATTCCTATTCCAATGCTGTGTTATCTAATTCAGGATCACAAACTATGATAAAAGCCGTCCCAATTTTTTTTCCTATTTTTAAAATTTAGATATTTTTCTAAATTTTTACAATGTTTTGTTGGTTTCTGCCATAAAAATGATATTGATGAACCTGTTTGCAGGGAAGGAATGGAGACACAGATGAAGACTGGACTTGCGGTCCCAGTGGGAGAGGGAGAGAGTGGGACGAATGGAGAAAGTAGCACCAACACATAAACACTATCAGCTGGTGAGAAGCTGCTGGGTAGCACAGAGAGCCCAGTCTGGTGCTCTGTGATGACCTGGAGGGATGGGATGAGGGGACGGGAGGGAGGCTAGACAAGGAGGGGATGCATGTATAATTACGGCTGATTCTCATTCCTTTATGGCAGAAACCTGAGCCCATATTTTGATGTACAAAAACATTAACGTAAATGGGCTTCCCTACACATACATGAACGCTGTCGTAAGAAGATAATTCTTAAGAGGAGAGAGGTGTAATCTGGCTTTCCAGGGACACATGCTGTCAGGACCTTCCCCCTGGAGAGGAGCATCAAAGATACTCAGCAGTGACAGGATCGGTCTGAAAAGCTTGGAACAAGATAATGACGGCAAATACTTGCAGCGTGTTTTTCTTTTTGTACGAAAAGTGCTGTTCTGTTTATAAACATGATACTTGCCTTCTTTGTAGCTTCAAGTTCAGCCACATAATACTGAAGAATACGCTCAATGGTGTGATTTATTTCTAACTGCAGACAGGGAATGTTCAGTTTCTGGAATCTAAAAGCAAGTGAAGGTGAATAATTAAAAGGTGAATGAGAAACATACTTAAGAGTTGCTGCAGTCCTAAAAATCCATTCACTCATTTGACAAATATTCCCACCAGGCCTCATGCATTGCCCTAGGATACAGTGATGTACAAGACAGGTGTTGTTTCAGCCCTCTTGGAGCCAACAGTCATTGAAAATGTAGAGATTGGTCATAAGTGACATAAATAGTTGTTCCAATTATAAGAGTGCCAGAAACTGCATGTAACAGAGGAAACCCTGCCAAGCCTGGGGAGTCAAGAAAGACTTCCTGAAGAAAATGGCATCTGAACTGAGATTGAAAAGTTGAGCTTTTCAAAGCTGGCTTAGCAAAGATGGAAAGCAGTCGACTGACTATCCCTCTGCCAATATTACTGCTCATGTCATCCCCAATCACGATAATAAACATTTTGTCAGCCAAACATCACTTAACGCTTAGAGACTAAGGATGCACAGGGAGAACTAGAACCATAACATTCTGATAATAAAATGAGTAAAAAGAGACAGAGAAATTGCCAAGAAAGTGGTACTGCCATCTGTATAGTACTCTGTATAGTATAGTCTGTATAGTACTCTCACTCATCAAAACCATTTTATATCTGTTTTGACTCTTACGATCATCTCATGAGCTCAAGTTTTACAGGTATGGTTCATCATTAGAAAGACATGGGACTACAGCAAAGTCAGACCCAAGCCCAGATCCACTGGCTCTCAGGGGAGAGTTCCAAGAGGGTCCCTGACATGGGTAGTGAGCCCTCTCTGAGCTGGAAGAAAACGGCTTCTGGTCCAGCCCGCTCCTCTAATCCAGGCTCCCCTGTCCTGCAAGGGAGCACTGCTGTCAGAATAGAGGAAGCTGCAGGAGTGCTCAGGAAGGAAAACAGAAAGGAGGCCTGCTGTGCGTACGGGCATGTGTGCTAAGTCGCTTTAGTCATGTCTGACTCTCTGCGACCCCATGGACTGTAGCCCCCCAGGCTCCTCTGTCCACGGGATTCTCCAGGCAAGACTACTAGAGTGGGCTGCCATTTTCTTCTCCAGGAGCTCGTCTCAACCTGGGGATCAAACGTGGGTCTCCTCCATTGCAGGCAGATTTTTTACCATCTGAGCTATCAGGGAAGCCAGAGATCTATTACTCTTAGATAATTTAACTCTCAGAATTCCTTTCAGTATGTAGAATCAAACATTATTTGTTCCCTTTCCAATAACACTTATGAAATTAACCTTAAGCTATTACACAGCTGAGGGAAAATATGACATCATTTCCTATTGAAAGACTTTCCTCAATAAAATTCAATGAAAAACATCATCCCATGTTTCAAATTTTCACCAGTCTATTTATGGTAATTGAAAGATTACTGTTTGAGTGAAGTAAGTCAGAAAGAAAAGCACCAATACAGTATATTAATGCATATATATGGAATTTAGAAAGATGGTAACAACAACCCTGTATGCGAGACAGCAAAAGAGACACAAATATAAATAACAGACTTTGGGACTCTGTGGGAGAAAGCAAGGGTGGGATGATTTGAGAGAATAGCATTGAAACATGTATATCACTACACGTGAAATAGATCACTAGTCCAAGTTCGATGCATGAAACAGGGCACTCAAAGCTGGTGCACTGGGACCAACCCAGAGGGATGGGATGGGGAGGGAGGTGGGAAGGGGGTTCGGGATGGGGAACATGTGTATACCTGTGGCGGATTCATGTTGATATATGGCAAAACCAATACAATATTGTAAAGTTAAAAAATAAAATAAAAAAAGAAATTACGCTGCTTAATGCATTATAAATACCTTTGAAGCAGTTGAAGAGCCTGCTGAGAAGATAGAATTTTTCCAAAAGTACTGTTCATAAATGCCTGTATCTGTACCTGAAATGCAATATTAATGTTTGAATGATTTTTTTTATTAAAGAGAAGATTGGTTTTGTTTAACAACAATGAATGATTCTCCTACAGAATCAAAAGAGCCTTAAACACATCTACCATCGAAGCATCTAGAACTGCACTGTCCAGTATGGTAGCCACTGGCCATATGTTTCCACTGAGCACTTGAAAGTCACTACTTGGAAGTGAGATGTGCTGTAAATATAAAATAAAATACACACAAAACTTCAAAGACTTAGTATGAAAAAGAGAGTATAAAATATCTCATACTGGGTTTTGTTCAATTCAGTTCAGTCGCTCAGTCATATTCGACTCTTTGCAACTCCATGTATCGCAGCATGCCAGGCCTTTTGTTAGTGACATGTTAAAATGATAATATTTTTACTATGTTGGGTTGAATAAAGTATATCATTAAAATTAACGTCACATATTTCTTCTTATTTGTATGCATGTGGCTACTAAAAAGTTAAAATTACATATGTGGTTTGCATTTGCTGCTCATTATATATTGTATGTTGACCTACAGAATTTATGAAAGGAGTGAAAGTCCCTTACTGAGCACATTTCTCTGGACATTTAGGATTTCTTAGCATGTCTATAGAGCAATGTAATTACACTGTGCTCAGTCATGTCCGACTCTTTGTGACCCTGTGGACTGTAGCCCCCAAGGATCCTCTGTCCATGGGATTCTCCAGGCAAGAATACTGGAGTGGGTTGCCATGTCCTTCTCCAATGACACTATAGACACCCATAGTGAACAGGTGTCATTGTCCAATACTGCTACTCTCAGAAACATCTTTGTCATGCTAATGAGGAATGAGATGCAGAAAATATCCTTTCAAGGCTCTGACCATCCTTAGCAGTGAACTCCAAACTCTTGGTGCCCAGCTGATGGAACTGAAGCACTCTGTAAATTACTTTCACTTATCAATTATATTGATACTGTCTACAAATATATACCACACCCATTAATGAAACATTGGCAAACCAAGGAAAGTTAAAACACTGACATCTCTTTCTAAATACTAAAAACTATGCCTTCTAAATTTACTGAAAGCTAAATTTGTATCTAAGACCACACAGTAAAGTCTTTATAACATATAATCTTTATTAATGAATCATAAAAATAATTTACACAATATTTTTTTAAAAGACAAATTCCCATTGCCATAATGATATAACTCCCCAAACCAAATACTAAAAGTAAAATATATCTTCATATCAGAGTCTAACTTTCAAAAACTGAAAGGAAATCTGTGTCAAAAAGAAAAAGTATTGTTAGAATTTTAAGATCTTTTTAATATATATTGCACAAATTATATACATAATGTGGTTTTTAAAAGAGTCTTTTAAAACACGAGGGAAAAAATATAATTTTCCTCACCTTCTTAGCAAGAATTTAAGACCCAGGAAGTGGACATTGTATATTCTTATCCCTCTCTGTGTTTCCAGGACATTCTGCAGCAAAGAGGAGGCCTGGAGCTACATCTGGGCTAACAGTTTTCAGTAAGACAGTGTGTTAATAGGTGGCTCAGACAGTAAAGAATTCACCTGCAACGCAGGAGACCCAGGTTCAATCTCTGGGTTGGGAAGATCCCATGGAGAAGGGAGTGGCTACTCACCCCAGCATTTTTGCCTGGAGAATTCCTATCCCTCCCTGTGTTTCCAGGACCTTAAGCAGCAAGGAGACCTGGGGCTACACCTGGGCTAAGAGTTTTCAGTAAGATAGTAACTGAGGTCATATAAGCCCAAAAAGTGACAGATAAATATGTTACAGTCTCATCCCTCTGGGGTTCCTTCAGCTCTGACAGACAGGATGAGGGCCTTTTCAGAGCCATCCTCTAAGCTGTAGTGAGAATGTGGTTATAAGGTGCAGTGCCAAGGGAAGCGTGATTCGTCTTCCTAATCTGTTCTCAAATCTTCTCACACTTGACCAAGAACAAGGCTGACAAATTCCCTCTTAGACTGGAAAAGTGACATGTGTCCCTGGCACAACAAAAACCGAATCTAATTTTTAATGCAAATGAAAAATAAACCCTAGCTACAATAAGCCCTTTGGGCTTCTGGTTAGTTACTGGTACCCTTTACTGAATAAACTCATTTTTCATTTTTTAAAAAAGATGGAAAATATTTTGTGGACTAGTTAGAAAATTATTCATACCAGCAAATATTTTTGATCAATTTGCAAGAGTAATTTGTAATAAATAGTAACTATGTTAATTTCAGTACAGTACTATTGATTACATTTCAGCTTTACTAAAGTAAAATCATATATAATTACTCACCTCTAAAGCATTGATTTTTGTCATAAAATCTAAGAAATCAGTGTCAAATTCTGTCCTTCTTGGATCCAGAATGTCATACTGTTTCTTCTTAACTCCTTGATATATATTTTTGAATTTTATTGCCAAAATGTCTATTCCCTCTATGGTAGAATTGTTTAAGGTTGAGTATGTTTGCACAATAGTTATCATTTCTGTAATCTTAAAAACAAAAGTGTCATTTTATTTAAAAAATTAGCACCCTTCCCCAGAATAAACTCTTAATGAATCGATGATTTAAAAAGAAAAAAAAAAATACAATAAACAGGATCTAGAATCATATAAGTAAACCCAATCAGAGGAGATAAAATAGAAGGCAAATCTCTACTCCAGTCTTGGACTATTTAAGACAGAAGATGTTTCAACATAAGGAAAGAGTTTACAGCCTTTCTCAGAATTTGATCACTTTGCCTTTCAAGAGGAGGAAGGGCAAAGAGTAAAATCCCTTGCAGATGTCTAAACAGTTTAGGCTTTTTATTCCTCAAAATCACTTCACTGGATTCAAAAGTGTTACCGTCCTTCTTGGCACTCCTGACAGTTCTGATATGTAACACTAGCAATAAATCCACATAGATAAAAGAAAGGCCCCACAATCCTGAAGGATGACTGCAGTCACTTCTGACCCTTAAAGAACACTTGGGAGACAACTACTGTTTGATTCCACTTATATGAGGTATCTCAAATAGTCAAATTCATAGTGTCAGAAAGTACATTGGTAGACGCCAGGGGCTGGCAGGTAGGGGTTGTGGGGGCAGGGGGAACAAGGAGTTAGTGTTTAATGGAGACAGAGTTTGACTTTAGGAAGGTTAAAAATTCGGGAGACAGATGATGATAAGAGCTATAGAGCAATGTAAATATACTTAGGGCCACTAAACTGTATAGATAAATATGGTTAAAATCGTATGTTTTATATTATGTGACTTTTAGCACAATCAAAGAAAACTGTTTTTTAAAAAGAACCCTGGGCAATCCTCATTATGAACGTTACTTCAGAAACAGTTGGCTCCATCTCAACATACCAACACTACCTACTTCACCTAAAGAAAAAGTCATGTCCACAGGCTCTCAGCTCTTCAGTCTTCATCAGTGATGTCTCATCTTGATTCTTGCTCTGGAGAACAATACTCAAAGCTTCCCACACCTTCTCTTCTCCCCAAGAAATGTTCAGGGTGAGAAGAAAAGAAAAGCAAATACAGAGCTCTGGGAAACACCAATATTCACCAAAATTTACATGGCAGGAAGAAGAAGAAACAAAGGCTGTATCATACACACTTAACCTCAGTTCTTTAAGCCAGACTAACACACAATATACCACCAAGCCTCCACCTACCAAAAGGTAACTTTCAGGCACCCTAAGCTGACACACTAGAATTTTCCTCACTAATTCCTTAAAGATTCCCAACATCTCTGCCCAACTCTGAGGGCTTGGCTCTCCAACTCCAAGCTCAATTCTGCCTGTCCTTTGACTTGGGCAGTTGGTCATCCAGACATCCGAATCTCAGCTTTCTCTAACAGGATCTGGCTTAGTTTGCCCTTCTATCTCTCCTTGACGGCTATTTAAGAGCTCACAGGGCGGGTCCAACAGTGGTCCCCGCTATGCCCCACTCAGCAGGGGAAGTCCACCAAGGCAGCTCAGTAACCACCTCTCAGTTCAGTTCAATCACTTAGTCATGTCTGACTCTTTGTGACCCCAAGTGACCCCTGCAGCATGCCAGGCTTCCCTGTCCATCACCAACTCTCGGAGCTTACTCAAACTCATGTCCATCAAGTCAGCGATGCCATCCGGCCATCCAACAATCTCATCCTCTGTCATCCCCTTCTCCCCCCACCTTCAGTCTTTCCCAGCATCAGGGTCTTTTCCAACGAGTCAGTTCTTCACATCAGGTGGCCAAAGTATTGGAGTTTCAGTTTCAGCATCAGATCTTCCAATGAATATTCAGGACTGATTTCCTTTAGGTTGGACTGGTTGGATCTCCTTGCAGTCCAAGGGACTCTAAAGAGTCTTCTCCAACACCACAGCTCAAAAGCATGAATTCTTCGGTGCTCAGCTTTCTTTATGGTCCAACTCTCATATCCATACATGACTACTGGGAAAACCATAGCTTTGACTAGACAGACCTTTATTGGCAAAGTAATGTGTCTGCTTTTTTTTTTCTTTTTTTAAAAAATTTTATTTTATTTAAATATTGTATTGTATTTGGGTTTTTTTTTACAATATTGTATTGGTTTTGCCATACATCAAAATGAATCTGCCACAGGTATACACGTGTTTCCCATCCCTCCTCCCTCCCCATACCATCCTTCTGGGTCGTCCCAATGCACCAGCCCCAGGCATCCAGTATCAGGCATCGAACCTGGACTGGCGACTCATTTCAAATATGATATTATACATATTTCAATGCCATTCTCCCAAATCATCCCACCCTCTCCCTCTCCCAGAGTCCAAAAGACTATTCTATACATCGGTGTCTCTTTTGCTGTCTCGTATACAGGGTTATTGTTACCCTCTTTCTAAATTCCATATATATGCGTTAGTATACTGTATTTGTGTTTTTCTTTCTGGCTTACTTCATTCTGTATAATAGGCTCCAGTTTCATCCACCTCATTAGAACTGATTCAAATGTATTCTTTTTAATGGCTGAGTAATACTCCATTGTATATATGTACCACAGCTTTCTTATCCATTCATCTGCTGATGGACGTCTAGGTTGCTTCCATGTCCTGGCTATTATAAACAGTGCTGCTGTCTCTGCTTTTTAATATGCTGTCTAGGTTGGTTAGAGGTTTTCTTCCAAAGAGTACACTCCTTTCATGGCTGCTGTCACCATCTGCAGTGATTTGGAGCCCCCCAAAATAAAGTCTCTCACTATTTCCATTGCTTCCCCATTTGCCATGAAGTGATGGACTGGATGCCATGATCTTAGTTTTCTGAATGTTGAGTTTTAAGCCAAGTTTTTCACTCATCTCTTTCACTTTCATCAAGAGGCTCTTTAGTCCTTCTCCTCTTTCTTCCATAAGAGTGTTGCCATCCATATATCTGAGGTTATTGATAATTCTCCTGGTAATCTTGATTCCAGCTTGTGCTTCATCCAGCCTGCATTTCACATGATATACTCTGCATATAAGTTAAATAAGCAGGGTGACAATATACAGCCTTAACATACTCCTTTCCCAATTTGGAACCAGTCTGTTGTTCCATGTCCAGTTTTAACTGCTTCTTGACCTGCATTCAGATTTCTCAGGAGGCAGGTTAGGTGGTCTGGTATTCCCATCTCTTTAAAAATTTTCACAATTTGTTGTGATCCACACAGTCAAAGGCTTTGGTGTAGACAATAAAGCATAAATAGATGTTTCTCTGGAACTCTCTGGCTTTTTCGATGATCCAACAGATGTTAGAACCACCTCTACAGGATTACAAAAAAAAATTCTGGCCACATTTCAGGGTAACTATCATGCCCCATCTTCAAGAATCTGGAAACCAATATCCACCAATTACACCTGGGAGAGATGCCAGCCAGCCAAAGGATTCTTAGCACAGGGGAGTTGGAATAACGTAGCAGCCAGAATGCACTTCAAGTAAGGCCCCTGGAGAGTGCTGCATTGGCTCTGACTGTTGAGCCTTTGTGGCATGAAGTTGTATCCTTAAGACTGTAGGTAGGCTTCTCTAGAGGTAGGATGGGGGTGAGGAGCTGAAGCAGCTAGCCATTATCACCTACTCCCTCTAGCATCAGGAATGCTTGGGCTGCTACTTTACAGATGGATCCCCAGCACTAGACCTGCCACCAAAGATCTTTACTGCAAATGGCGTAACCATTAAGGTCCAGCCCTGAAGCCCTACCAAGCCTAAAACTGCACCCAAGTTGGCGAGGGTCCTTGCTCCTGGAAAAATTAAAAGTAACTAGTAATCACCTCTAGGTTTACATTCTAATGGCTTCAGACATATTAAACATCTCTGTGGAACAGGTTCTGACGATGGGACTTATTTATTCATTTGACCCATGCCAATACAATTCCAATTAGACATTTGTCCTCAAGAAATTCCCACTGTTCACAAAACAGTCTCATACAACATTTCCTAGATGCGTCACCAAAAGCACAAGCAACAAAAGAAATACTTGATAAATCAGACTTGATGAAAATTTAAAACTTCATGCTTCAAAGAACACAATCAAGAAAATGAAAAGATAGCCCGCAACGAGAAAAAATATTTGAAAATCATATCTGACAAAAGACTTAAATCCAGAATACATAAATAATGCTTATAAACTCAACTATAAAAATACAAATAACTAAATTTAAAATGTGCAAAGAATCTGAACAGAAATTTCTCCAAAGAAGAAATACGAATGGACAATAAGCTCATGAAAAGATGCTCAACACCATTAGTCATCGAGTCATCAGGGAAATGCAAATCAAAACCACAATGTGATATCACTTCACATCCACTACAATGGCTAAATTCAAAAGGACAGATAATAACAAGCATTACAATGATGTAGAGAAACTGGAACCCTCATACATTTCTTATGAGAATATAAAATGATGCAAGTACTTGGGAAAACAGTTTGGTACTTCCTCAAAAAAGTAAACATGGAGTTATTATATGACCCAACAGTTCCACTCCTATGCATAAACTCAAGAGAAATAACAACTCAAAAACACATACAGAAATGTTCGTAGCAGCATTACTCGTAATAGCCCAAAATGGAAAAGCCCAAATGTCCATCAACTAATGAATGGACAAATAAAATATAGTATACCCATATGAGAGAAGGGTATGGCAACCCACTCCAGTACTCTGGCCTGAAGAATCCCCATGGACAGAGGAGCCTGGTGGGCTACAGTCCATAAGGTTGCAAAGAGTCAGACACGACTGAGCAACTAAGCACACATACCCATATAATGAAATATTATTCCATAACAAAGAGGAATGCTACAATACAGATGAGGCTTGAAAATATCATTCTAAATTAAAGAAGCCAGTCACAAAAGAGCACATATTATATGATTCCATTTATATGGAATGTCCAGAATAGGCAAATCTATAGAAACAGAAAGTAGATTAGCAGTTGCTTAGGGTTGGGTAGAGGGGAGAAAGGAATATCATTGCTAATGGGCACAGGGTTTTCTTTTAGTGGGAATGAAATGTAAAATTAGATGGTGGTGATGGTTGCACAATCCTGTGAATATATTAGAAAATATTGACTTGTTGACTTGGTATGTGAATTATATCACAATAAAGATGCTAGAGAAATAAACAAAAACAGAACCAATAAAAGTATGTAGGAAGGACCCAACTCAGTAACCTGGTTCTGTTCAGCACCCATACTTTCCCATCCTAGCATATCTAGGAAATGCCCTTCAACTTGCATTTTGCCCCCACCATTGTCCCAAAAACGATGAGCAGGTCCCTAACTACTCCCAAGACCTAGGGAGCTTGCAAAATGGTGGGGCCACGGGGAGGATGGTACCTAGATGGGATCTCTGTAGGCTTTCCAAAGGCTGACTCCAAGAAGACTCTGGGATGGGGGGCCCTATAACCCCTGGCAAAACCTCACTTTTCTCCAGCCAATCCTAAACAATGAAAGAATCCAAGGTGCAGAAGTTTCTAATCCACATCTGCCCAGCAAAGACAGCACACACATAATGTCTATGTTAGACCATACATGCTGCCCTAGAAAGAGAAAGTACCCACACGTCCAGGTATGGAACAACTAGCTGGTTCCACCAGGTACTGCACACATGTCATCTCACACCTGTTCTCAGCTGCTATGATGCCTAAGAGCAGACTTGAGTTCAAGCTCCATAGGTGAAGACAGAATTAAGGTCTCAGGAGAAGAGAAAGTCTACAACAGCTTTTGTGTGACTGGCAGAAGACACTAACTAGGAATGAAAAAATAAGTTATAATAAAATGCAGAAATCTATGAGTAACATTGGATGAGTCAGATCAATAGTGAGATAAGAGATCTCAACAATGCTACATGAAGTATCAAATAACTGGAACACTATGGTTGGCAGTGAAAACTGTGGCTGCTTACCTTCTCCAGTCTTTTGCAGAAAGCTTCAAATTTTCCAAATATGTACATTTCTGAAACCTCAAAAGATTTTTCCCCTGAGGACTCTAAAATCTGTTTCCTTGTTTTATGAAAAGACGCCTGATATTCCTTGAATAGAAAAATGCAGTCCTATGAGAGATTTAAAATGGGGTGATATATAGTGAGACTTTTGTTCATAAGTGAAAAATTCAAAACTTCTATCCTCACACACAACTGATCACAGCAGCCATACAACAGGGCTGTTGCTGCTAACATTAAAAATTCAAGTTCTCTGCCCACATATAGAAAGGTCTGTGAAAAATCAATATGTTTTTTTCTATTTTACAAAGTATTCTCATCTTCTTTATTCTCATTATTTCCCCTTAACTCTTATCCTTATCAAAGTATGACACATACTATTTGTTGTCAGATTTTCATGGCTAATTAGCACTTTCAGGTCAAAAATGATGAATCAATTCTGTTATCAATTATCTGTTCAGTTGGCCTTTTAATCAGCATTATTCACACACAAATATAAAAAACATTAAGGTTGTGTAGTGCTAATTTACTATTCAACTATCATTTCTCCACAAGGAGAGCATAAAGTCTTTGATGGATGCATTGCTGAAATCCTAATATTTGACTAGATGGGGAAACAGTGGAAACAATGGCTGACTTTATTTTGGGGGGCTCCAAAATCATTGCAGATGGTGATTGCAGCCATGAAGTTAAAAGACGCTTATTCCTTAGAAGGAAATTATGAACAACCTAGACTGCATATTAAAAAGCAGAGACATTACTTTGTCAACAAAGGTCTGTCTAGTCAAGGCTATGGTTTTTCCAGTAGTCATGTATGGATGTGAAAGTTGGACTATAAAGAAAGCTGAGCACCAAAGAATTGATGTTTTTGAACTGTGGTGTTGGGGAAGACTCTTGAGGGTCCCTTAGACTGCAAGGAGGTCCAACCAGTTCATCTTAAAGGAGATCAGTCCTAGGTGTTCATTGGAAAGACTGACGTTGAAGCTGAAACTCTAATATTTTGGCCCCCTGATACAAGAGCTGACTCGTTTGAAAAGCCCCTGATGCTGGGAAAGATTGAAGGCAGGAGGAGAAGGGGACGACAGAGGATCAGATGGTTGGACTGCATCACCAACTCAATGGACATGGGTTTGGGTGGACTCTGGCAGTTGGTGATGGACAGGGAGGCCTGGCGTGCTGCAGTTCATGGGGTCGCAAAGAGTCAGACACGACTAAGCAACTGAACTGGGATACCACTGGGCAGTTCAGCCAGGCAAAAAGAGAGGACAGTGTTACCAGTCTCCAGCAGGAACTCACTGTCATGTCAAGCGAACCAAACCATCTTTTAAAAAATGTTCAACTTTTTCAAAGCCACCAATGTCCAGCCAAATCTCTAACATACTGTCAGCTCCCTGGTTCTGACTCTTTCACCTCCCTCTTGACTCTAGAAGGACCTATGTGGTTACATTGGGCCCACTTAGATAATCCAGAATAACCTCCCCATTCTTAATTCCTCCTACAATCTGAATTCCCCCTTGATATTTAATGTAACAAATTCCAGGGATTAGGATGAGGACATCTTTATTCTGTCTCCCTTGGAGAAGGAAATGGCAACCCACTCCAGTGTTCTTGCCTGGAGAACCCCAGGGACGGGAGAGCCTGGTGGGCTGCCGTCTATGGGATCGCACAGAGTCGGACACGACTGAAGCGACTTAGCAGCAGCAGCAGCAGCCACTAAATTAGAATTTCTGTGAGTGAGACACAGAAATCCATATGGTCCACCAGTCTCTCAGGTGATTCCTATAAACATTCAGGTTTCTGAAACTAGTCACACACCTAGTGCTAACTATAACAGATAGTCCCCCCATCTCAACCTCTAAAACAAAATCTTACTCTCTTCAAGGTTACTGATAATTTTTCACTCAACTTCCTTGAGATGCTAGGAATACAGAGAAGATCCTTATCCTCCCAGAATATGCGATCCAATTCCTTCATGTGGGTAGATAAGGTCCTGAATAATAATTCTTTCCATTGCTTCTTCCAACCCATTTGAAAATTATTCCCCAAAACTATACAGTAGCAGTTTCCAGAAAAGATTACAAATGTGATAGAAATTGGGCTAAACTAGAATTCAGAAAACCAAACTTTCATTTCTAATTCAGTAATTAAATAGTTAGTGACCTGAAGGATATTAAAAAAATTATGAGAATAAATTGCTAAGTTCTATGTCAAGAGTTCTGGCTCCTGGTAATAGGTCAACTTGGAGGGAATGATCTCTGCCTCCCACTCCCAAAATTAACACTAGAGAAATTCTAGAGGGCAACATGGAATCCAAAAAATGACAACAACAACAGAAATGATTAAACTTCCAGGAAGAGTATGGGTTGTTTTGAATCTGAGGATTGAATGAGCAAGAATGATTAAGAAAACAATGGAAGAAGATAAGTAATACTGTTAATGAATAAGGGGACATATTATATAATAAAGCAAAGATTAACAAGATACTATTATCAACATCGTGCCAATAATTTACAAATTTTAGAAAAATTTAATAAATTCCTCAAAAATATAAAGTTACCAAACTGACTCAAGAATAAATGAAATAAAAGTCAAAAAATTAGTTAAAAAAATGAAACTATGTATTTTTTAAAAAAATATATGCCAGGGACTAATATCTAGAATATATAAAGAACTCTTACAACTCAATGAAAGCAGAACAACTCAGTTCAAAAGTGAGTAAAGGATTAAAAGCTATTTCTCCAAGGAAGATATACAAATTGTGAATATGTATTTGAAAATATGCTCAACTATTACTAGACATTGCTGCTGCTGCTGCTGCTGCTGCTGCTGCTGCTAAGTCACTTCAGTCGTGTCTGACTCTATGTGACCCCATAGACGACAGCCCACCAGGCTCCCCCATCCCTGGGAGTCTCCAGGCAAGAACACTGGAGTGAGTTGCCATTTCCTTCTCCAGTGCATGAAAGTGAAAAGTGAAATTGAAGTTGCTCAGTCGTGTCCGACCCTCAGTGACCCCATGGACTGCAGCCTTCCAGGCTTCTCCTTCCATGGGATTTTCCAGGCAAGAGTACTGGAGTGGGGTGCCATTGCCTTCTCCGTTACTAGACATTAGGGAAATGCAAATCAAAACACAATGGGATAATATTTCATGGGCATTAGGATGCTGCTGCTTCTGCTGCTGCTGTTGCTGCTGCTGCTAAGTCGCTTCAGTCGTGTCCAACTCTGTGTGACCCCTTAGATGGCAGCCCACCAGGATCCCCCGTCCCTGGGAGTCTACAGGCAAGAACACTGGAGTGGGTTGCCATTTCCTTCTCCAGTGCATGAAAGTGAAAAGTGAAAGTGAAGTTGCTCAGTCGTGTCTGACTCCTAGCAACCCCATGGACTGCAGCCCATCAGGCCCCTCCATCCATGGGATTTTCCAGGAAAGAGTACTGGAGTGGGTTGCCATAGTCTTCTCCGGCATTAGGATAGCTATTACCAAAAAAGAAAAAGAAAAAATAACAAGCACTGGTGTGGATGTGGAGAAATTGGAACTCTCATGTATTGCTGATGAGAACGTAAAATGGAACAGCAGCTATGGAAAACAGCTTAATGGTTGTGCAAAAAGTTAAATATAGAATTGCCATTTGATCCAGCAATTCCATTTTTAGGGATATACTCAAAATAAAGAGACTCAAAGAGATCATTACACAACAGTGATCATATCAGCATTATTCACAATAGAAAGTGTTAACAACCCAAATGTCTATCAAAAGATGAATGGATAAACAAATGTGGTATATCCACACAATGGAATAATACTCAGCCATAAAAAAAGAATGAAATTCTAATACATGCCACAATACAAACTTTGAAAACATGTGTGTTAAAAAAAGAGACCAGCACTGAAGGACAAATACTTCCTGATTCCACTCATATAAAACACCTAGAATAGACAAATACATGGAGACAGAAAGCAGAACAGAGATGACCAGGGGCTTGGAGACAGGGAATAAGTTGCTGTTTAATGGATACAGAGTCTCAGTCTGTGGAGATGAAAACATTCCAGAAATTGATAGTGGTAATGGCTACACAATATTGTGAATGTGCTTAATGCCACTGAACCACAAATTTTAAAACAGTTAAAATGGTAAATTTTACGTTGTGTACATTTTATCACAATTTTTAAAATTTTAATGATAAGACAAGGAAACAACAATTTTTCAATCTTTCTGCAAAAAACTCAAGCTCAATGAGTTACATGAGCTCTATCCAGATTTTTTTTTGTATAGTACTTGTAGTTTTATAGTACTCAGCAGTGTATAGTTTGTATAGTACTCAGCAGTGGCCACAGGACTGGAAAAGGTCAGTTTTTATTCCAATCCCAAAGAAAGGCAATGCCAAGGAATGCTCAAACTACCACATAATTGCACTCATCTCACACACTAACAAAGTAATGCTTAAAATTCTCCAAGCCAGGCTTGAACAGTATGTGAACTGTGAACTTCCAGATGTTCAAGCTGGATTTAAAAAAGGTAGAGGAACCAGAGATCAAATTGTCAACATCCGTTCAATCATCAAAAAAGCAAGAGAGTTCCAGAAAAATATCTACTTCTGCTTTATTGACTACACCAAAGCCTTTGACTGGCGGATCACAACAAACTGAAAATTCTTAAAGAGATGGTAATACCAGACCACCTGACCCGTTTCCTGAGATATCTGTATGCAGGTCAAGAAGCAACAGTTAGAACTGGACATGGAACAACAGACTGGTTCCAAATTTGGAAAGCAGTGTATCAAGGCTGTATATTGTCACCCTGCTTATTTAACGTATATGCAGAGTACATCACGTGAAATGCCGGGCTGGATGAAGCACAAGCTGGAATCAAGATTTCCAGGAGAAATATCAATAACCTTAGATACACAGATGACACCACCCTTATGGCAGAAAGCTAAGAGGAACTAAAAAGCCTCTTGATGAAAGTGGAAGATGACAGTGAAAAAGTTGGCTTAAAACTCAACATTCAAAAAACTAAGATCATGGCATCTGATCCCATCACTTCATGGCAAATAGATGGGGAAGCAATGGAAACAGTGAGAGACTTTATTTTCTTGGGCTCCAAAATCACTGCAGATTGTGACTGCAGTCATGAAATTAAAAGATGCTTGATCCTTGGTAGAAAAGCTCTGACCAACCTAGACAACATATTAAAAAGCAGAGACATTACTTTGCCAACAAAGGTCTGTCTAGTCAAAGCTATGGTTTTTCCAGTAGTCATGTATGGATGTGAGAGTTGGATTATAAAAAAAGCTGAGTGCTGAAGAATTGATGTTTTTGAACTGTGGTATTGGAGAAGACTCTTGAGAGTCCCTTGGACTGCAAAAAGATCAAACCCGTCCATCCTAAAGAAAATCAGTCCTGAATATTCATTGGAAGGACTGATGCTGAAGTTGAAATTCTGATACTCTGGCCACCTGATGTGAAGAACTGACTCCCTGGAAAAGACTCTGATGCTGGGAAAGATTGAAGGTGGGAGGAGAAGGGGACAACAGAGGATGAGATGGTTGGATGGCACCACCGACTTGATGGACATGAGTTTGAGTAAGCTCCAAGAGTTGGTGATGGACAGAGAAGCCTGGCATGCTGCAGTGCATGGGGCCAAAAAGAGTCAGACATGACTGAGTGAACTGAACTCAGCTCAACTTGCAGTTTTACTTTTTAAATGCACATACAACAGTCTGTCATTATGTCATTTCATGGCTCTATCTGAATTCAGCCCTTGTTCTTGAGCATTATTCTTTGCTTTCACCATCGTAGCAAGTTTCATGTCATTTTGGTAGTCCTTTTTGTCGTGCCAGATACTGCTTCTGCTATTTTTCCCCATCTTTCAGGTGTATTTACTACCCAATAAATACATTTTCAAAGCTTGTTCCAAAAGCTTCTGTTCTTCTGTTGTCAAGACGTGAAATTTGCACATGGATTTTCAAATTGTTCCGAAGGTGCTGACAGAACCTTCAGCACTTCAAGGTACTGACAATATGAGGCTCGTCTCCATACAGTATGCCATCTTTTCGATGATGGCCAAGTTTTTAGAGACTCTTCTTTGCCAATTAAATCTTTGGCAGTTTTCTTGACTCCCAGAAGTAGAATGCACATTCATGTAATTGGCAATAACTTCCCATCTTGAATTTGTCCCAGCTAATTAAATCTGTCTCACAGATTTAATTAGCAATTGCAGATCAATTCTCTTCTGACCAATTTTTACTGCCATTTCCACCTTCAACAGTTGATGTCTCTGCATTCTTAGATACTTGGCACATACTCAACTTCCTTTCTCTTCTACTTTGCTCATTTTCTTCTATCTGTTTTGCCAGAGCAATCATTCCTATTTCTTTTGTAGGTGATGTGAGTTTTTCACTTAAGTACAGTAAGCTTGCAAGTTCAAGGGTATCGCCAAGTTTTCCCACTTCTTCCATTACTTTAATTGGCTTCATCTCATCATCGGAAATGTGATTCCAGGTCTTCCATGAATTTTGCAGTTTTTGCTACCTTTCCCTTTTCTTATGGAGATATAGTTGACATATAACATTACATCAGGTGGCGCTAGTGGTAAAGAACCCACCTGCCAATACAGGAGACATAAAGAGACGTGGGTCCCATCCCTGGGTGGGGAAGATCCCCTGGAGGAGGGCATGGCAACCCACTCCAGTATCCTTGCCTGGAGAATCCCACGGACAGAGGAGCCTGGTGGCCTATGGTCCACAGGGTTGCAAAGAGTTGCACATGAGCAACTTAGCATGTACACACAGCATTATATTAGTTTCAGGTGTAAAACATAATGACTTGATATTGCCTTTCCCTCTTAATGGCTTTTTTTACCTGGATATCTTTTTTCTTCTTTGCCAGTAATGCATTTTGACAAACTTCCTCTTCTTTCTCCTTATTTACCCAAACAGCTCCTAATTGAGCTCATCCCTATTTTCTTTAGCTTCTTTCTTCTTCATTTTTCCTTCCGTTTTTCTTCTTGCATCACAGTTATATGCATTAACAACTGACCTTCCATTCATTTCTTCTTTTTTCTTTGTGCCCTTGTTGCTCTGTTCTGCTTTTCAATCTCTCTCTGCTTATTATGACATTCTGCTTTTTTCCCCCTTCATTTAAATAAGAAAACTCTTTCCAAGAATAAAAATTATACCAAGAGGAATAAAATGCCTCTACAAAAAGGATGAATTCATATCATTAGGTTTACATTTTCTTTTTTACCACCTGGAATACATTTCAAACACTTGGGAAAACACTTAGAAGAAAGAATCTGTTGCTTCACTTCTAGAAGGAACTGAGTTATCAAAAGCAAGAACTATAATTTCTCCTCTCTTCACTGAATCAGACATTTCATAAGCTCTATTTATGCAAATGAAGTTGTCATTATTTCCTTCTTTAAATGGCTCACCAGTTCTTTGGGTACTGTTTTAAAACCGCTGCTTACATGCTGCTTTGGTCTGTCTCTGTCCAAAAACTGCATAAGGATTCTGGTACTTCCAGTCTTTGGGTTTAAGTGTTTTCAGGAAGAGAAACTATCCTAATTGCAATTCCTCATCTGTTTCCTCTGACCCCTCTTCCTTGTCCTCTGGTTGAAAGGTCAGAGTGTGCTGATGGCAGTGCTCAGGACCCACCCTGCGAGCACAGCAGTTCGCATCCTAGGAGGGGAATCGAGCATCCTTTTTTGCTCTGCCTCCCAGTCTCAGCCTCCCACCTTAACTCTACAGAGCCCAGGATCCAGCACATGAAGAAAGCAAACCACTTCCAGTTGGAGACTTCCTGGTATGGTAATTTCTTTCAGACTTTCAAAATAACAGATAGCTTTGATTTTCTACAGACTCCTCCAGAGACTGGGAAAGATGGGAGTACTTTCTTTCCCCTCCTTCAGTCATATTCATTCTGAGAACTTAGTGCCAGAAACACTGATAAGGATACTGTGAGAAAATAAAATTTACAGGGTATCTCTCCCATGAGTATAGTTGCAAAAGGTCCTACAGAAAAGTGTGGCAAAGTGAATTTAACAACATCTTTAAAAAGATAATTATACCATAAGTTGAGTTTACCCTAGGGATATCAGAATAGTTTCATTTTAGATAACCTAAAAATGTCATCTAAGCTATACTCCAATACTTTGGCCACCTGATGTGAAGAGCTGACCCATTTGAAAAGACCCTGATGCTGGGAAAGATTGAAGGTGGGAGGAGAAAAGGATGACAGAGGATGAGATGGTTGGATGGTATCACTGACTCGATGGACATGAGTTTGAGCAAGTTCCAGGAGTTGGTGATGGACAGGGAGGCCTGGCGCACTGCAGTCCTTGGGGTCGCAAAGAGTTGGACACAACTGAGCAACTGAACTGAACTGAAGCCACTCTCTCAGTCTACCCACCCTCTCCCTCCCATACTGTGTCCACAAGTCTGCTCTCTCTGACTGTGCTTCCATTGCTGCCTTGCAAATAGCTTTATCAGTACCATCTTTCTAGATTCCATACACGTGTGTTAATATACAATATCCGTCTTTCTCATCCTAACTTACTTCACTCTGTACAACAGGCTCTAGGTTCATCCCCCTCTTTAGGACTGACTCAAATACACAAGGAGCTCAACCCAGTGCTCTATGACAACCTAGAGTGGTGGGGTTGGTTGGGAGATGGGAAGGAGATTCAAGAGGGAGGGGACTTATGTATACCTGTGACCGATTGATGTTGATGTATGGCACAAACCAGCACAATATTGTAAAGCAAATATCTTGCAATAAAAAATTTTTCAAAAATGTCATCTATTATGTTAACAGATTAAAGAGAAAAATTTTATAACCTCCTCGATGAATAAGTGCATAAAAACTTTTTTCAAAACCCATTCATAACTTTTAATAATATCTCCTAGTAACCAAAATTAGGAGTAAAACTTCCTGGAATCTAATCAATGATGTACTAAAGCATCAAACCAAATGGGGAAATGTTAGAAGCATTTTCTTCCAAAAGAAGATCAGAATAAGATGCCAACTATCACGAGATCTACTTAAGGAAGTATGACAGTCCCAGCCAATGAAAAAGGCAAGAAAATGAAATTTAACAGGGGATGGAATGAGAGGAGTGGTCAGAGCATATGTAAGAGTACACAAGAGGTGTCCGATACAGGCAGCCATGGAGAAGCCAAGGATTAAATGGTGCCCTACCAGGAGCACTAAACATAAAGGGAAGTGGATAATTTTAATGAAGTTCTTTTTATATGCTCATGCTACTCTGTACAATACTTCTTCAAAGTTAGCATACTTTATCAATGAAAAAAGTAAACAAAATTGAGCCAGATGGTAAAAGCTTTAAGAAAATAAAAATACTTGTACAAACCTGAATTTTCTTTAGTACCACTGGTGTTTCCTGATCCCACACATGATTAGTTCCCGCATCAGTAATATATGCTTTACATGCTGTCACCATTTGGTTGGTTACCTAAAATAAATATAAATCCAAAATAACTATACATAGAGAAAGAAATAAAACAATTTTTTTTTAAGCATGCTGCTGCTGCTGCTGCTAAGTCGCTTCAGTTGTGTCCGACTCTGTGTGATCCCATAGACGGCAGCCTACCAGGCTCCCGGGTCCCTGGGATTCTCCAGGCAAGAACACTGGAGTGGGTTGCCATTTCCTTCTCCAATGCATGAAAGTGAAAAGTGAAAGTGAAGTCACTCAGTCGTGTCCAACTCTTCGAGACCCCATGGACTGCAGCCTACTATAAGCATGTTCTAAATCAAAAACATGAGAAATAACAAACATAAAGTTAATTAATTACAGAATATAAAAAACAGAAAAATACACATTTCAGTCAAAACAAAGAAAACCCAAAGTCACATTTACCTACTTCATTTAACTTAGAGTCACTGCAGCTAACAGTTTCAAAGTCAACTATATTTTCCCCTTGTCTATTTCTCTTCTAATTAGGACTTAATCCAGTCCAACTATGATTCTTCACTATCCTTCCCATGCAAACTAAATATTAAGTTAACCACCTCTCACATCCCCCAAAATAGTGAAGAAGAAAAAAAAAAAAAAAAAACAAGATAGCCATTTAAATGGTCAGGAAGTTAGATCAAGATGGCACACTGACATACAGAAATTTTGGAGAATTCCTAAAATATGGATTCAAATCTAAAGGGAAAAAAAAGGACTAGAGAAAGCCAGTAACCTTGAAGGTGAAACAGCTGTGGAAATTTTTTAAGATAGAAGATAATGTGCTACTGCTGCTAAGTCGCTTCAGTCGTATCCGACTCTGTGCGACCCCATAGAGAGCAGTCCACCAGGCTCCCCTGTCCCTGGGATTCTCCAGGCAAGAACACTGGAGTGGGTTGCCATTTCCTTCTCCGATGGAGGAAAGTGAAAAGTGAAAGTGAAGTCACTCAGTCATGTCCGACTCTTAGCGACCCCATGGACTGCAGCCTACCAGGCTCCTCTGTCCATGGGATTTTCCAGGCAAGAGTACTGGAGTGGGGTGCCATTGCCTTCTCCAATGTGAGGTGACCCTTAGCTGTAACCCTGAACACTGAATTTGGAGCAACTCGTACAGCAAGCAACAGTGACATATGCTGAAAGGATGAACCGATAAGCAGACCATGGCCTCAGGGAGCTGTGACCCAAGTAGCTACTGCACCCACAAGAGGACAGATCAGAGAGAAAGCTACTCCCACTCCCTTCCAACAGCAAGTTATGCCCCTTACTCACAAGAGATAGACAAAATAAACAAAACCCAGAGGAAAATCAGGAATCTAAAATACAAAGATGGGCAGACAACCAAGAATCATCAAGCAACTGAAGAAAACAGACATGGTGACAGAACCATTAAATCCAACAAACAGAGAAAATCCAGAAAAGATATGCATTAAATCTTTTTAAATAGCTTTTATTAACTAAATTAGTTCATGAGAAAGATATGAGAGGATTTTTACATCATGAGAAGGAAACAACAAAAGAACTTGGTAACTGAAATTTGTATTGACCAGTAATTAGGATATAAATTGAAGAGGCAGTGAGTGAGCTGAAAGGTCAAAGGCCAAAGATGGACCGAAAAGATAATAATTAAAGAATACAGATTTTAGATTCAAGAAAAGGGAATAAATTGTATAGGTGTAGATGGGTAAACAGCAGAAAAAGTGTCAGACGTTATTTTTAGGGGCTCCAAAATCACTGTAGATGGTGATTGCAGCCATGAAATTAAAAGACTCTTACTCCTTAGAAGGAAAGTTATGACCAACCTAGACAGCATATTAAAAAGCAGAGACATTACTTTGCCAACAAAGGTCCGTCTAGTTAAGGCTATGGTTTTTCCAGTGGTCGTGTATGGATGTGAGAGTTGGACTGTGAAGAAAGCTGAGCACCAAAGAATTGATGCTTTTGAACTGTGATGTTGGAGAAGACTCTTGGGAGTCCCTTGGACTGCAAGGAGATCCAACCAGTCTATCCTAAAGGAGATCAGTCCTGGGTGTTCATTGGAAGGACTGATGATGAGGCTGAAACTCCAATACTTTGGCCACCTCGTGCAAAGAGCTGACTCATTGGAAAAGACCCTGATGCTGGGAGGGATTGGGGGCAGGAGGAGAAGGGGACGACAGAGAATAAGATGGCTGGATGGCATCACCGACTCGATGGACATGAGTTTGGGTAAACTCTGGGAGTTGGTGATGGACAGGGAGGCCTGGCATGCTGCAATTCATGGGGTCGCAAAGAGTTGGACATGACTGAGCAACTGAACTGAACTGAACTGAACTGAAAGAGGAAAAGTTCCCCAAAATGAAGAGAGATGACAGTCTTTTTTAAGTAAAACAAACTCAGCAAGTAGAGAACAAAATAAATATAAAAAGAGCATTACTTTGAAATTTTAGAATTTCAAGAATAAAGGAAAAAATCCTAAAATCTTCCTATGAGAATAAAATAGGTTTCCTACAAAGGAAGAGCAGGAAGATACAACAATATAGAACACAAAGGCATCTTCGAAGTTCCAGGAAAAAATTATATTGAACTTAAGAAACCCAAACTAACATTTGAGTGGTAGGACAAATTGAAGCAATTTTCAGACATGCAGGAACTCGAGGGGCTCATCACAGAGACTCCCTGTGGAAGAATTACTTAAGAATTTTTTTCAGCAAAAGAAATAATAACTCCAAGACAAAGGAAGACGTGGAAATTACAACACAGATCAAAGAAACTAGCAATACTTGATTTCCGTCTGAACACCTGTTGATTCATAACGTTGAAAAAATAGCAACAACATGAAACTAGCAATCTCCATGTGGAACATGTAGCAAAGAGGAAGACAAGCAACAGGGAAGTCTCCTAAGGTTCTTGCCATGTTTGGGACATAGATAATGAGTGATTAAACCTATCCTTTGATTTAAAAAACAAAGGTGGAAATGTGACTGTTATGTTCTGCTTGAATTATTTACAAGTAAATTCTATTCATGTGTTTCTTGGATAATTTTTTCAATTATTTAAAACAATTAATCACATGACACTACATGGTAAGATTTTACATAAACCACAGTGTGCACAGAAGTAGCTAAGAAGCATTAGTAACAATACACCCAACTTTTACCTCTTATGCAAAACTATTTGGAATAACTAAATTAGAAAATCATCAGATCAGATCAGATCAGTCGCTCAGTCGTGTCCGACTCTTTGCGACCCCATGAACTGCAGCACGCCAGGCCTCCCTATCCATCACCAGCTCTCGGAGGTCACTCAGACTCACATCCATTGAGTCAGTGATGCCATTCAGCCATCTCATCCTCTGTCGTCCCTTTCTCCTCTTGCCCTCAATCCCTCCCAGCATCAGAGTCTTCTCCAATGAGTCAACTCTTCGCATGAGGTGGCCAAAATACTGGAGTTTCAGCTTTAGGATCATTTCTTCCAAAGAAATCACCAATCATCAGATACATTTAAAACAAGTCTTGGGCACTTACCTCTGACAAGCAGAAAAGTCCCCCTTCAATTAAGTACCACTGACTCCAGGCAACATCTTTATTTTCTTGTCCACAAAGTGTGAAAATCCAGATTTCCCTTTTCCCTTCTCTGGCTCAAATGGAAAGCATTGCTAACTTTTTCACAGGGTTACATGTGTGGCTTCTTCGCTTGAAACTTACCTTGATAAACAATGAGGTCATTCTCTCAGAAGTATTATAGTACCTGGACACACTGTGAATCATTCTGATGGCATTTATCAAATTTTGTATTCCATGTGCCATGGAAACCTAAAATTGAAATATAGCAAGTGAATTACACCATATGTTCATATTTTTAATAACCAGAAAGCTATAATATTCAAAACTCTAAACTTACATAAAATAGTGTAACATTTTACTAAATGCCAAGTGGTATCCTTGACAGGGTACTGAAACAGAGACATCAGTTTTGACAAATGTGCCAATGTAATGCAAGGTGTTAACAGGAGGAATTAGGTGAAGAGAATTCTGTACTATCATTGCAACTTTTCTGTACATGTAAACTTCAGGTTTTATTTATGCAAATTTCCTGGCAGTTCAGTGGTTAAAGCTTGGCACTTCCACTGCAGGTGTCCCGGGTTTAATCCCTGGTTAGCGAAGAGTCGGACACAACTGAAGGACTTCACTTTCACTTTTCACTTTCATGCATTGGAGAAGGAAATGGCAACCCACTCCAGTGTTCTTGCCTGGAGAATCCCAGGGACGGGGGAGCCTGGTGGGCTGCCCTCTATGGGGTTGCAGAGTAGGACACGACTGAAGCAACTTAGCAGCAGCAGCAGTAGCAGGGAACTAAGATGCTGCAAGCCATATGACATGGCCTAAAAAAAAAAAATGTTTAAAGAAAAGATTTTGTAAGTGAAAGTTATTTAAGAAATAACAGCTCAAGTTGTTCTTTTTAAAGATGAAGAAACTGATATCTTGATGGGTAAAATGACTATGGTTAAAAAGCTGGTTATTGGTTATTCGACTCAATTTGCCTATCAGCAAGCCTAGGAAGTGCTGCTGCTGCCGCTAAGTCACTTCAGTCATGTCCAACTCTTTGCAACCCCATAGACAGCAGCTCACCAGGCTCCCGTCCCTGGGATTCTCCAGGCAAGAACACTGGAGTGGGTTGCCATTTCCTTCTCCACAGGAAGTGCTACCAAGTTCTAACAGCACTGGCAGAATTCCAAAATATAAGGAAACTATCCTGGAGGAGGTCAAGGCAGCGTGGGAGAGATGCAAACAAACAACTGAAACAAGTAGAATGGCATGGATCAAACCAGAGCACGTGCATCTGAGATACCTAACTATTGGGAACATATATTGAAAGGTTACTATGCACCAGGCACTAAGCAAAGAGCTTCACATATTATCTAAATTTATGCTGAAAATGACCCTTTAGGGCAGGTTTGATTTCATCACATCTAAAACATCACTGATTGTAAGACTGCACTGCTGCTTTAGGTGCTACTAAGAAAGAGGGAGAAAAGGCAAGAGAGTTCCAGAAAAACATCTGCTTTATTGATTATACCAAAGCCTTTGACTTTGTGGATCACAACAAACTGTGGAAAATTCTTAAAGAGATGGGAATGCCAGACCACCTTACCTCACTCCTGAGAAATCTGCATGCGGGTCAAGAGACAGCAGTTAGAACTAGACATGGATCAACAGACTGGATCCAAATCAAGAAAGGAGTATGTCAAGGCTGTATATTATCACCCTGGTTATTTATTTATATGCAGATACATCATACAAAATGCCAGGCTGGATGAAGCACAAGCTGGAATCAAGATTGCTGGGGAAATATCAATAACCTCAGATACACTGATGACACCACCCTTATGGCAGAAAGCAAAGAAGAACTAAAGAGCCTCTTGAAAGTGAAAGAGGAGAGTGAAAAAGCTGGCTTAAAACTCAACATTCAGAAAATTAAGATGGTGGCATCCGGTCCCATCACTTCATGGCAAATAGATGGGGAAACAACGGAAACAGTGGCAGACTATTCTTTTGGGCTCCAAAATCACTGCAGATTGTGACTGCAGTCGTGCAATTAAAAGACGCTTGCTCCTTGGAAGAAAAGCTATGACCAACCTAGACAGCATATTAAAAAGCAGAGACATTACTTTGCCAACAAAGATCCATCTAGTCAAAGCTATGGCTTTTCCACTAGTTATGTACGGACCTGAGAGTTGGACCATAAAGAAAGCTGAGCACCAAAGAAATTATGCTTTTGAACTGTGGTGTTGGAGAAGACTCTTGAGAGTCCCTTGGACTGCAAGGAAATCAAACCAGTCAATCTTAAAGGAAATCAATCCTGAATATTCATTGGAAGGACTGAAAGTCCAATACGTTGGCCACTTGATGCAAAGAACTGACTCATTGGAAAAGACCCTGATGCTGGGAAAGATTGAAGGAGGGAGGAGACAGGGATGATAGAGGATGAGATGGTTGGATAGCATCACCAACCTGATGGACACAAGTTTGAGTAAGCTCCAGGAGTTGGTGATGGACAGGGAAGCCTGGCGTGCTGCAGTCCATGGGGTCACAAAGAGTGGGACACAACTGAGCGACTGGACTGAACTGAAGAAAGCGGGGTGGGATGCTCAAGACAGGGAGTCTAACTCCCACAAAAAACTAAGCCACCAAACTGCATGAAATTAACAAGCCATGAAGAAAGACAGGAGCAAAGCCTACGTGTCCCAATCCTGCTCTTTGGGAGGAGATGGAAAATAAACTCTTCTGAGATTTTTGTACCACAAGCTTGTGCTCACTTACTGCCATCTGAATTCACACCAACAATACCCAAACCGAAACATACACTACCCTCCCAGGAAAGAACTAACAATCTCAGATGGTGTCATGTTCACAATGATTCATAAAACTTGACTGACTATAAAATGTACTCTGAGTACATTAAAGGTGAAAATGTGAAAAAAAATGAGTCAGAATCTATAAAGTATTAACTATTCCCAAAGGAACATTTCATGCAAAGATGGGCACAATAAAGGACAGAGATGGTGTGGATCTAACAGAAGCAGAAGATATCAAGAAGAGGTGGCAAGAATACACAGAAGAACTGTACAAAAAAGAGCTTCAAGACCCAGATAATCATGATGATGTGATCACTGACCTAGAGCCAGACATCTTGGAATGTGAAGTCAAATGGGCCTTAGAAAGCATCACTACAAACAAAGCTAGTGGAGGTGATGGAATTCCAGTGGAGCTATTCCAAATCCTGAATGATGATGCTGTGAAAGTGCTACACTCAATATGCCAGCAAATTTGGAAAACTCAGCAGTGGCCACAAGATTGGAAAAGGTCAGTTTTCATCCCAGTCCCAAAGAAAGGCAATGCCAAGGAGTGCTCAAACTACCGAACAATTGCACTCATCTCACACGCTAGACATTACTTTACCAACAAAGGTTCGCCTAGTCAAGGCTATGGTCTTTCCTGTGGTCATGTATGGATGTGAGAGCTGGACTGTGAAGAAGGCTGAGCGCCGAAGAATTGATGCTTTTGAACTGTGGTGTTGGAGAAGACTCTTGAGAGTCCCTTGGACTGCAAGAAGATCCAACCAGTCCATTCTGAAGGAGATCAATCCTGGAATTTCTTTAGAAGGAATGATGCTAAAGCTGAAACTCCAGTATTTTGGCCACCTCATGCGAAGAGTTGACTCATTGGAGAAGACTCTGATGCTGGGAGGGATTGAGGGCAGGAGGAGAAGGGGACGACGGAGGATGAGATGGCTGGATGGCATCACTGTCTCGATGGATGCGAGTCTGAGTGACCTCCGGGAGCTGGTGATGGATAGGGAGGCCTGGCGTGCTGCGGTTCATGGGGTCGCAAAGAGTCGGACACGACTGAGCGACTGATCTGATCTGATCTGATTCCCATTTTGCAAATTAGAAAATAGAAATGTGGAGAAGTACCTTGTCCAAGTCCCACAGCTGTAATATAAGCCACATAGCTATGTGCCTGAGATTTTGAGATCCTGTCTTTAACCTTGATGCAAATCACTATGGAAGAACAGATAAGGTCAGTGGTATTCCTGACCTCCAGTAGTTTGCCTTTTAATTGCTAGGACAATTTAAAATATATAAAAAGATTTTTTTAATGGTGGTGGAATAAATAAAACCAGGAAAAACAACCACTGAGGAGGGTACCACATGTCATAGGTATGAGGTGTAACCATGACATTAGTTCAGTTCAGTCTCTCAGTTGTGTCCGACTCTGTGACCCCATGAAGCACAGCACGCCAGGCCTCCCTGTCTATCACCAACTCCCAGAGTCCAGTCAAACCCATGTCCATTGAGTCAGTGATGCCATCCAACCATCTCATCCTCTGTCGTCCCCTTCTCCTCCTGCCCTCAATCCTTCCCAGCATCAGGGTCTTTTCAAATGAATCAGCTCTTCGCATCAGGTGGCCAAAGTATTGGAGTTTCAGCTTCAACATCAGCCCTTCCAATGAACACCCAGGACTGATCTTCTTTAGGATGGACTGGTTGGATCTCCTTGCAGTCCAAGGGACTCTCAAGAGTCTTCTCCAACACCACAGTTCAAAAGCATCAAGACATTATTAAATCAATTTTATGTGGCTTATGAAAATTAGTATCATCACTTTTCATATTATATCATTATCTGTAGATCAACAAAAGTCTAATGAAAATATGCCTAGAATTCCTTCCACCTTCAATAACGCAACCTTATAAAGAATGGAAAAGGCCTGAGGATTATATCAAATGGGCCCACCAGGAAAATGCCCTTTAAACATTATTATTTATAATAATAGCTCCATGAGTACACAGTTCTTGACTATATATAGAGTTTAGACATTATATATATATATATATATATATAAAATAGATAAGAGTAGATATGCCTATAGCACAATACCAGGATGAAAACATGAAACACAAAATTCATAAAATTTTATCAACAATAAATAGAAGCATATTCATGCACTTTTCCTGCTCAACTGGCAGTTACAAACTTAACAGCAACAGCTTTTAATGAGAATAAAGAAAATGAAGGGAAAAAAGAATCTTTAAAACCACAGAAATGGCTTATGAGGGGGAAGAAATTATAAGACCTAATACTAATCAGATCAGATCAGATCAGTCGCTCAGTCGTGTCCGACTCTTTGCGACCCCATGAACTGCAGCACGCCAGGCCTCCCTGTCCATCACCAGCTCTCGGAGGTCACCCAGACTCACATCCATCGAGTCAGTGATGCCATCCAGCCATCTCATCCTCTGTCGTCCCCTTCTCCTCCTGCCCCCAATCCCTCCCAGCATCAGAGTCTTCTCCAGTGAGTCAACTCTTCGCATGAGGTGACCAAAATACTGGAGTTTCAGCTTTAGCATCATTCCTTCCAAAGAAATCTCAGGGCTGATCTTCAGAATGGACTGGTTGGATCTCCTTGCAGTCCAAGGGACTCTCAAAAGTCGTCTCCAACACCACAGTTCAAAAGCATCAATTCTTCGGCGCTCAGCCTTCTTCACAGTCCAGCTCTCACATCCATACACGACCACAGGAAAGACCATAGCCTTGACTAGGCAAACCTTTGTTGGCAAAGTGATGTCTCTGCTTTTGAATATGCTATCTAGGTTGGTCATAACTTTCCTTCCAAGGAGTAAGTGTCTTTTAATTTCATGGCTGCAGTCACCATCTGCAGTGATTTTGGAGCCCAGAAAAATAAAGTCTGACACTGTTTCCACTGTTTCTCCATCTATTTTCCATGTAGTGATGGGACCAGATGCCATGATCTTTGTTTTCTGAATGCTGAGCTTTACTTCACTAACTTTAAAAGATAATGTTCAAAATATTCCTACATCAAAGAATGTCAGAAGCTCAATAATAACAATAATAATGACTAGAGCAACTGAACAAAGCTTTTTTTTTCTCTATTTTATACAATTTCCATATGATCTTATGTGTGAATGTGAAGGGTGGGTCACTAGTCTGTGATGGGTCAAGTCTATTAAATCACTTGAATGTCATTATCAATGATTAAAGAAAACAACAAAAAATGGAATAAACTGAGAAATAGTATTGGCCCTCATCCTCACTGAACAAAATTTTTTAAATTACTAGGATGAAAAGAACCCACTCCAGTGTTCTTGCCTGGAGAATCCCAGGGACGGGGGAGCCTGGTGGGCTGCCGTCTATGGGGTCGCACAGAGTCAGACACGACTGAAGCGACTTAGCAGCAGCAGCAGCAGCAGAATGAAAAGAAGTAAAACCAAAACTAAATGATTTGAAAATTATATAGTTTTAAACAGTCTTTTGAATCATGATGTTGAAATTAGTATACCTTAAAACTCTGATGTCTTGGTAACAATAAAAAGCATTGTTATTTTCTTCCAAGTTTACTTTTTATAGTGAAAAGTTTTAAAAATATACAAAAGTACACAGAACATTATAATATTCATATATATTCTCTTTCAGTGTGCTTATTTTTATTTTATTTTTTTCCTTTTAATTTTTCATACTTTATTCTCTATATTGATAGGTTAAGAAAGTGAAATCTTCCTAAGTACTGATTCATAGATAATGCTTATAAGCAGCACACAAAACATTCAGTTTCACAATGATCCCTTTAAATGCAATTTCAATCCTTACTTTTAGCTAAGTGCAAGAATAATACAATGAGCTAAATACACACAAAACTTGTGAACTACAAAAGTGGTTTCCATAGCCACACATGGTTTTAGTCAAGTATGCATTTTCAGAATAAATAAATACTAACAAATATGTTAATAAAACACTACCCCAAATGCTTATCTGCCATCAACTTTTTAGCAATGCCATTCCTGCTACCGAAAGCACTTTCAGAAGTTTTACTCTGACCTGGGAAAATGAGTTTTTTTTAAATCTGACAAACAGTATAGTATAAACCCCAAAGATTTTTAATCCAGTATGTCTTCCAACACAGAACCATTCATAGGAAACGCTTAGTTTCTCAAAAAAATAAATCACTCTTATCTAAAGAAGAGTATTAAAACAAATCATCTTAGACAAATAAACACTCCTACAAAACGCTGTATTTTCTAATATTGTTTTCTCCTTAAAAGAAACACAAACCATTTCACCATCTTTTAATAACTTACACTACTTTGGTCTAAAAGCTTTAGAAATATATGAAACACATCTTAGCTATCAAAGTCAAAGGTGCCATTTAGATTTCACATATTACACAGCTACAGTACAACCTACAATGGCACAAGTATACATAAATATTAATTCATCATTGAGATGGTCAAGAGTCAGAAGACACTGAATGGTCTGCAAACCAAAGGTACTTTGACGTACATGTGGTCATTAAAATCTAATATGTAATTCAAGTAGGGTAATATAATGGCAGGCAATTAAAGGCTCATATATCACTCTAAAATTGAAAACGTGAAAATAAAGCCTGAAAACTTCGTGGTTCTCCATTTTTCATTCATATGGTTAGGTATCAGGGCCTTACTGTACAAAATACAGTTATTAAGTATGGTTTCTCCAGAAGACAATGAAGCTTCAGAAAGTACAAAAGGTGTCAAGATCCATAGTTTGCTTCATCAAATGCTTTTCTAGCGCGTTTCAATTCTTCATTCATAGTAAGCAAGTCTTTAACCCTAGCAAACTTTCTTGGGTCCTTTCGAATCAAGAAGACGATATCTTCAACTTGTACCCGACCTTGTCTTCCAATTGACATTGCCTTATGAGTCATTTCAGTGATGAACTCTATGACAAGGTCTTCAAGAATATCTACTGATTCAGTATAAGGATTCTGGTCATCTCCAAACCCATACATCATACACCGTACTTTAAGTAGGAAACTTCTTGGCAGGAAAAGGATGAGTAGCAATGGTTTAGCTATGTTTTCGGGGGAGGAGGGATTCTTTAGAAAAAAGTCTCTTTCTTTTACCCTGTCCACCTTCTGCACCTCCTCCAATTTCTTCACTTTCTTCCTCAAATCAAAGGATGAATCAGAAGAAAAAGACTAGTCCGGGGAGAAGTCCCCGATTCTCTCGGCAGAATCACTGAGGTAAAGAAACCCAATTCTCCACTGTGCTTCTGCTACTGTGCTCGAGATAGTAGTTTTTTATTTTATTTTTATATGATTTTTAAAGAATATATATTCTTTTATTATGTTGAGGTACATTCCTACCATACCAAATTTATTGAGAATTTTTATAGTATTTTGTCAATTGCTTTTTCTGCATCTATTGATAATCACATGATTTTTATCTTTCATTCTGCTAACATGAGGTATCACATTTATTGACTGGCATATGTTGAACCATCTGTGCATTCCAGAAATAAATCCCCCTTGGTCATAGTGTGTGATTCTTTTAATGTGCTGTGGAATTTGGCTTGCTACTGTTTTGTTGAGAATTTTTACATCTATTTTCATCAGGGATATTGACCTGTAATTTTATTTTTTTGAGGTATCCTTATCTGGCTTTGGTATTATTGGGGTAATGCTGATTGAGCACCCTCTCTTGCTCACTCTAGGGTAAGCAAGTTGTTCTGTGCATAGGTCCATGTGATGTGCAGTAGAAATGGACCCTCTCCAGTCAGTCTCCCCTTCAGAAGAGACCACATCCCCAACCCACAGCTTCTCTGCAGCCTCATGAGTGACCTTGAAGCAGAGGCATTCAGCTACGTTGTGCCTGAATTCCTGACCTGCAAAAACTGTGATATAATAAACGCTTTTTCTTTTAAGTCACTCAGTTCTGGTGTAATTTGTTATAAGCAATGAACAATTAATATATTTGTCTTGCTCAACATACAAATGAGGTCATAGTTATGATAATACCACATATTTAAATGTGGGTTAAAATAATAAATATAGTCTATGATTCATTACAGATATATAATAGGAAAAGACATCTTTTAAATAACTTTTGTGCAGTATACATTTTTCCCAATATACACATATTGATTTTAAACATGCTAATTTTTTAAATTTATTGATTTTTAATTGGAGGATAATTGCTTTACGATATTGTGCTGTTTCTGCCATACATCAACATGTATCAGTCCTGAGCAAACATATGTCTCCTCTGTTTTGTGCCTCCCTCCCATCTCCCACCCCATCCTACCCTTCTAGGTCGTCACAGAGCACCGGGTTTGAGCTCCCAGTGTCCGTCATACGGCAAACTCCCACCAACTATCTATTTTACATGTGGTAATGTATATGTTTCAATGCTACTCTCTCAGTTCATCCCACCCTCTCCTTCCCCCACAGTAAACACGCTAATTTTTAAAACTACACTTTAAAAAGTATACTTACTAGATCACAGTTATAGAGAGGTTGACATACTTTTTCTAGAGTGTACAAATATCTGACATTATCTTTTGATTCATTAGCTGTATCCGTGATTCTTGCATCCAAATCATGCCAATTCTAAGAAAAGAAAGTTTGAGGCCTGTGAAACATCCAAATATACCACACTAAGGTCTATCTATGTGCTAAGATTTAACCAAGAAATTCAAGCTGTCTTCCTTGGCCATACATATACTAAGACAGTAGATATTTAAATGTGATTAACATACCTTTTTCTCCTGTTATTTAAGACTTATAGCTACTATAAATATCTTAAGTGACTTAAGTCTCATTACTTTTGGAATTAATATTCTGTCTATAGGCTTCAACCAGACACGCTTTTACCTGGAGTACTTTTCTATGTTAGTTATTTGTGACACTACATTATTCTGAGTCTTCAAGAATGGGTCAAGTTATTAAAAGAACACATTATTCCAAGAAAATATCCCTATCGGCAAAGTGAACTTCTCGTATTCAGTAATAATGTACAAAGATGCTCAGGGACCATGGTGAATTACCTCATGCAATATACTTAACAACTGATAAACAGCCATAGTAATAAAGAACTATCAGAATCAGTACAAACTAATACTATCTACAAACTAATATCTGAATTTTTTTTTTACTTTACAATATTGTATTGGTTTTGCCATACATCAACATGAATCCGCCATGGGTGTACACGTGTTCCCCATCTTGAACCCCCCTCCCACCTCCCTCCCTGTACCATTTCAATGAGAGAAAGATATAAGTCAATGTTTCTCAGGAAAACAAAAGCAAGGAGCCAGTAAACTTTAAAAGATACTCAACTTCACTATTAACAAGCAAAAGCCAAAATATGACTAGCCATTTTCTATATGTCAGACTGGCAAAAAAAAAAATTTTTAACTGATAATAAATACTAACAAAGTTGTAGAGTATATACCCCAGGAAAATACTTGATTGTAGGCACGTAGAAGCTTTAACTTGTTTGTGAACATATAAAAAAGCAACAAATTTCCTCAAAAAGTTAAACATAGAGCTAGGGTTTGACTGAGAAATCCCACTCTTAGGCACATACAAGAAAATGTCCACACAAGAACCTGTATAAAAATGTTCACAGCAGCATTGTTCATAATAGCCAAAAAGAAGAAACAATGCAAATATTTATAAACTGATAAACAAATTGTGGTATTTATCTATAATGGAGTATTATTCAACCGTGAAAAGGAATAAGTACTGATACATGCTAAAACATGGATAAACCTTGAAAACATTAAGCCAAGTGAAAGAAACTGGTAACAAAGCACCACATACTATATGATTCCATTTATATGAAATGTCCAATCTACAAATCTACAGAGATAAAAAGTGGACTGGTGGTTACTTAGGACTGGCATGAGAGGAAAGAGACAGGTAGAGATGGAAAGTGATACCTAAAAGGTACAGGGGTTTCTTTTTGAAGTGATGAAAATATTCTAAAATTGATGAGTGCACAATTCTATGATTACACTAAAAGCCACTGAATTTTGCTCCTTATATGGAAGAGATGAACAGCATGTGAATTTTACCTTGAGATTGTTAAAAAAAAAAAAAAAAGAAAGAAACCATTTCACTGTCTAGAAACAGGAAAATGATTAGCTAGAATCTGGTGCATTAATGTTCTGGAAAACTACACAGCTTGATCTGACAGGCATAACTCTCCAAGATATGCTACTAGGGGAAGAGGGAGGGGAAGAGGGAGTTAAAAATAGAGTATGACACTGTGTAATTTTTAAAAATTACAGACACAAAACCAATGTGTGTGTGTGTGTGTGTGTGTGTGTGTGTGTGTGTGTGAGTGTGTTTATATACGTATTAGGAAGAAACAGAAAAGAACCTGGAAAGAATCAAGCCAAACTGTTAATACATATGACCTCCTGGAAAGGAGGTAGAATAGTGGGGTGAGATGTATGGTAGAGGACATTTATGCTTTTGACTTTCTTGTAGTTCTCTATTTCAATGAGCTGGTAATGATTTACAGTTTCAACAACAATTTAAAAATAAATGGCAATCACCCTATACAAGTATTATCAAAATTGGTATGTGAAATATTGAGAAATAAATCTTCACTTCTATACTTCCTTTTCCTCTTCAGGAAGTAATTATGGTGTATGAGAAAGCCTTACTCAAAGTTTGCTGCTGCTAAGTCACTTCAGTCGTGTCCAACTCTGGCAAGAACACTGGAGTGGGTTGCCATTTCCTTCTCCAATACATGAAAAGTGAAAGGTGAAAGTGAAGTCACTCAGTTGTGTCCGACTCTTAGCGACCCCATGGACTGCAGCCTATCAGTCTCCTCCATCCATGGGATTTTCCAGGCAAGAGTACTGGAGTGGGGTGCCATTGCCTTCTCCGTACTCAAAGTTTAGCATTTCTAAATACACAGTGCCAAGTATATGATGCAAAGAAGCAATTCAAGAAGGGTAATTTTCCAGTTGTTTGTTTTGAGGTATACCTAACTTTACAACACAAGGCCTTTTACCTTTAAGAGTTTGGAGTGTGCAACATTAAGCACATTTATAACAGCCTTACAACTTGGCCCTTTAATCTGTTCAATGATATAATTGAATTTGGCTGACATGCGTTTCCAGTGTTCCAATTCAGTGAGTGGACCCGAGTCATCAGCTTCTTTTCTCATCTGCTCACTCTCAATAAGTACCTGGAATCAAAAAAGTTCACAGCTTAGAAATGTTACTTTCTTCTTTTAAAATCTCATTATTTGCACTTTTAAAAAAAAAGTTAAAAGTATAAATGACATTCAACACTGAATAATATTAAGAACTCTTAGTAAACTAAGACTAGAAGAGACTATCTTTACCATGAGTATCTACCAAAAATCTACAGCAAACATCATACTTAAAAATGAAATTTTAGAAAATACCACTTTGAAACCAAGGACAAGACAATTTTGTCACTATCACCACCCACTTCTATTCAACCTAGACATGGAGATCACAGGACAATATAAGGAAAGTAAACAAAGGTACAAGAATTGTAAATAAAAAACAAAAATGGCATAATCACAGATGGAATGGTTGGCCACATTTTTAAAATTCAAGAATATATAAAGACAGACTTTTATAACTAATAAAAGTGAACAATTCAGTAAGATTTTGGCTGTATGTATTTAAATATTTGAGTAATTTTTTTACAAGCCATCTAGCAATCTAAAAATGTAATTTCTAAAATGACAGCATATGCTACAATAAATAGTAACAACATTAAGATATCTAGAGTTTAACAAAAGATGTACAAGATCTTTTTGGAGAAAATTAGAAAATTTACTTCAGCACATAAAATAAATAAATAAATGGAGAAATATACCATGTGCATGGATTGGGAAATTCAGTAATATAAAAATGGCAATTTTCTCTAAATTAATGTATACATTCAATGAAATTTCCAATTAAAATCTCGACAAGGCTTTTTTTCATGATACCTAACAAACTAGTCTTAAAATTAATTTGGAAGAGCATTTAACCAGAAATAATCAATGTAATTTTGAACAAAAACACTGAAAGGGAATTAGCACACTAAACGCTGATTTAGTAAAAAGCAACAGAAATTAATGCAGTATGGTATGAATGCAAAAATCAAATAAGTAGACCAATGGGATAGATAAGAGTCTAGACACTTGATACATAAGATAAATTTGTTAGCAAAGAATGGACTACCAACTACAGTTCTGGGACAACTGGCTAACTATATGGAAAAGACAAAATTAGATTCCTACTTCGCATTATACGTGCATGTGTGTAAGTCGCTTCCTACACGTCCAACTCTTTGGGACCCTATGGAGTATAGCCCACCAGGCCCCTGGATTCTCCAGCCAGGAACATGGAATAGGATGCCATGCCCTCCTCCAGGGCATCTTCCCCAGGGATCGTTCCCACATCTCCGGCAGCTCCTGCATCACAGGCAGATTCTTTACCACTGAGCCACTGGAGAAGTCCTTACATTATACACAGATACAAATAATTCCATTAAAACTTAAACGGTTAAAACAAAATGGCAAAACCTTTAAAGAAAATATAGAAGATGGGGGTAAAACTACAAAGAAAGACATGGAATGGAATATCATAACTGTCAAGAAAATGGTAACCACTGGAAGAAAAAGAAGTTAATATTGGGAAGAGAAATGCATGGTGATTCAAGGTGCGGATAATGCTCCATTTCTTAACTTGTGCAAAAGTTACACAGGTGTTCATTTTACAATAATTTGTTTATCTTATTAATTTTTAGTATTATTCTTTTGTTACTCATTTTTGTATATTTCAACATTTAAATAATTTAGGAGAATACCTTCACAACACGAGAGTACGAAAAGTGTTTCCTAAATACAAAAAGCACAAAGCTTCTAGTCACTGGAGGTAGCTAGATTGCCATTTGTATTTCACGTACATCCATTAAAATGTAAAACTTCCACATGACTAAAGACACCAATACCAACTGAAAATTCAGGACACAATAGGGAGCAACAAAAGATGAACAGCCGGAAAACATTATTCAGACTCTCAACAATTCAGTAAGACGTCATCAAGCAATCTGAAAGAAAACTAGGTAAAGGATAAGAACAGCCAATTCAACAAGGAGAGAGTAAATATCCATTAAGCACGCACAACCTCAGGACTTCCCTGGCGGTCCAGTGGTTAAAACTCCACTCTTTCTAGAGAATAGACTTATGGACATGGGGAGAAGGGAGGAGAGAGTGAGATGTATGGAAAGAGTAACATGGAAACTCACATTACCATATGTAAAATAGATAACCAACAGGAATTTGCTGTATGGCTCAGGAAATTCAAAGAGGGGCTCTGTATCAACCTAGAAGGGTGGGATGGGGTGAGAGATGGGAGGGAGGTTAAAAAAGGAGGGGATATATGTATACCTATGGCTGATTCATGTTGAGGTTTGACAGAAAACAGCAAAATTCTGTAAAGCAATTATCCTTTGATAAAAAATGAATAAATTAAAAAAAAATACCTCCACTTTTTGAGTGCAGGGGCTGAGGACTATGATCCCACATGTCACACCCAAATTAAAAAATAATAATAATAATGCACAGCCTCAACAGTGTTCCTCAACAGGGTAATGTAAAATAAATCAAAATACAATTTCACAGCCAACATACTAACAACAATTAAAAATCTGACATTCTTAGTGTAATGGAAGATTTGAAGACATGGAAACTCTCATTTACTTATGTAAAAAATTATAAATTAATATAACGACTGTTTGGAAGGCTTTGCAGTTAGTAATCAATAAAAGACTGATATAGTACTTCTCTCAGCCATCCCCTGGGAAACTCTTGAACAAGTGCAAACAAGACTTGAACAAAGATATTCAATGAAGATGTATCAACATTATTATTGTTTGTAATAGGACAAAAATGTAGAAACAACTAACTTTGTTAGAAAATGGATGACATCACTCAGTGCAGTTCAGTTCAGGTCACTCAGTTGTGTCCAACTCTTTGTGACCTCATGGACTGCGGCACGCCAGGCCTCCCTGTCCATCACCAACTCCCCGAGTTTACCCAAACTCATGTCCATCGAGTCGGTGATACCATCCAACTATCTCATCCTCTGTCATCCCCTTCTCCTCCTGCCTTCAATCTTTCCAAGCATCAGGGTCTTTTCAAATGAGTCAGTTCTTGGCATCAGGTGGCCAAAGGATTGGAGTTTCAGCTTCAGCATCAGATCTTCCAATGAATATTCAGGACTGATCTCCTTTAGGATGGACTGGTTGGATCTCCATGCAGCCCAAGGGACTCTCAAAAATCTTCTCCAACACCACAGTTCAATTCTTCAGCGCTCAGCTTTCTTTATAATCCAACTCTCACATCCATACATGACTAATGGAAAAACCATAGCCTTGACTGTCCGGACCTTTGTCAGCAAAGTAATGTCTCTGCTTTTTAATATGCTGTCTAGGTTAGTCAGAGCTTTTCTTCCAAGGAGCAAGCGTCTTATAATTGCATGACTGCAGTCACCATCAGCAGTGATTTTGGAGCCTAAAAGAATAAACTCTACCACTGTTTCCATTGTTTCCCCATTTATTTGCCATGAAGTGATGGGACCGGGAAAGGAAAGTTATGACCAACCTAGATCACATATTCAAAAGCAGAGACATTACTTTGCCAACAAAGGTTCGCCTAGTCAAGGCTATGGTCTTTCCTGTGGTCATGTATGGATGTGAGAGCTGGACTATGAAGAAGGCTGAGCGTCGAAGAATTGATGCTTTTGAACTGTGGTGTTGGAGAAGACTCTTGAGAGTCCCTTGGACTGCAAGGAGATCCAACCAGTCCATTCTGAAGGAGATCAGCCCTGGATGTTCTTTGGAAGGAATGATGCTAAAGCTGAAACTCCAGTACTTTGGCCACCTCATGGGAAGAGTTGACTCATTGGAGAAGACTCTGATGCTGGGAGGGATTGAGGGCAAGAGGAGAAGGGGATGACAGAGGATGAGATGGCTGGACAGCATCACTGACTCAATGAATGTGAGTCTCAGTGACCTCTGGGAGTTGGTGATGGACAGGGAGGCCTGATGTGCTGCGATTCATGGGGTCGCGAAGAGTCGGACACGACTGAGTGACTGATCTGATCTGATGGGACAAGATGCCATGATCTTCGTTTTCTGAATGTTGAGCTTTATGCCAACTTTTTCACTCTTCTCTTTCACTTTCATCAAGAAGCTATTTAGTTCTTCTTCACTTTATGCTATAAGGGTGGTGTCATCTGCATATCTGAGGTTATTGATATTACCTCAGCAATCCTGATTCCAGCTTGTGCTTCATCCAGCCCAGCCTTTCTCATGATGTACTCTGCACTTAAGTTAAATAAACAGGGTGACAATATACAGCCTTGATGTATTCCTTTCCCAATTTGGAACCGGTCTGTTGTTCCATGTCCAGTTCTAACTGTTGCTTCCTGACCTGCACACAGATTTCTCAAGAGGCAAGTCAGTGGTCTGGTATTCCCATCTCTTGAAGAATTTTCCACAGTTTATTGTGATCCATACAGTCAAAGGCTTTGGCATAAGCAATAAAGTAGATGTTTTTCTGGAATTCTCTTGCTTTTTCGATGATCCAACAGAGCACTGAAGATATTAAGATATCTTACGATATCAGAAACAGAATATATTAAGAAGAGGTGGCAAAAATACACAGAATTATACAAAAAAAAAAGTCTTCATAACCCAAATAACCATGATGGTGTGATCACTCACCTAGAGCCAGACATTCTGGAATGCGAAGTTAAGTGGGCCTTATGAAGCATCCTACAAACAAACCTAGTGGAGGTGATGGAATTCCAGTTGAGCTATTTCAAATCCTAAAGGATGATGTTGTGAAACTGCTGCACTCAATATGCCAGCAAATTTGGAAAACTCAGCAGTGGCCATGGGACTAGAAAAGGTCAGTTTTCATTCTAATCTTAAAGAAAGGCAATACCAAAGAATGTTCAAACTACCACAAAGTTGCACTCATCTCACATGCTAGCAAAGTAATGCTCAACATTCTCCAAGCCAGGCTTCAAGAGTATGTGAACCGTGAACTTGAAGATGTTCAAGCTGAATTTAGAAAAGGCAGAGGAACAAGAGATTAAATTGCGAACATCCGCTGGATCATCAAAAAAGCAAGAGAGTTCCAGAAAACTATCTACATCTGCTTATGTTAGGTCCTTACCATTTTCATCCTTTATCCTGCCCATCCTTGCATGAGATGTTCCTTTGATATTTCCTATTTTCCTGAAGAGATCTCTAGTCTTTCCCATTCTATTGCTTTCCTCTACTTCTTTGCATTATTCATTTTAAAAGGCCTTCTTATCTCTCCTTGCTATTCTCTGGAACTCTACATTCAGTTGGGTATATCTTTGCCTTTCTCCTTTGTCTTTAGCATTTCTCCTTTCCTCAGGTATCTGTAAAGCTCCTCAGACAACTACTTTGCCTTCTTGCATTTCTTTTCCTTTGAGATGGTTTGGTCACTGCCTCCAAAATCATCTCAAACACACTGTACAACATTATGAATCTCCATCCATAGTTCTTCAGGAACTCTGTCTACCAGGTCTAATTCCTTGAATCTATTCATCACTTCTACTGTATAATAAAAGGGATTTAGAACATATCTGAATGACCTAGATGTTTTCCCTATTTTCTCCAATTTAAGCCTGAATTTTGCAATAAGGAGGTCATGTTTTGAGCTACAGTGAGCTCCTGATCTTACTTTTGCTGACTGTATGGAACTTCTCCATCTTTGGCTGCAAAGGGCAATCAATCTGATCTTGGTATTGACCATCTGGTGATGTCTCTGTGTAGAATCATCTCTTGTGTTGTTGGAAGAGGGCATTTGCAATGACCAGTGCATTCTTTTGGCAAAAATGTTAGCCTTTGCCCTGCTTCATTTTGTACTCCAAGGCCAAACTTGCCTGTTACTTTGGTATCTCTTGACTTCCTACATTTGCATTCCAATCCCCTATGATGAAAAGGATATCTCTTTTTATTTTATTTTTATTTTTTTGGTGTTAGCTCTAGGTTTTGTAGGTCTTCCTAGAACTGTTCAACTTCATCTTTTTCGACATCAGTGGTTGGGGCATAGACTTGGATTACTGTGATGTTGAATGGTTTGCCTTGGAAATGAACTAAGATCATTCCATCATTTTCGAGACTGTACTCAAGTACTGCATTCTATAACTGAAGGCTACTCCATTTCTTCTAAGGGATTCTTGCCCACAGTAATAGATATAATAGTCATCTGAATTAAATTCTCCCATTCCCATCCATTATAGTTCACTGATTCCTAAGATGTTGATATTCAGCCTTACTATCTCCTGCTTGACCACGTCCAATTTACCTTGATTCGTGGACCTAACCAGCTTCCTATGCAATACCGTTCTTTACAGCATCTAACTTTACTTTCACCACCAGACATGTCCCCAACCAAGCATCATTCCGGCTTTGGCCCAGCTACTTCATTCTTACTGGAGCTATTAGTAATTGCCCTCGACTCTTCACCATGGTAGCATATTGAACACCTTCCAACCTGGGGGACTCATCTTGCAGCATCGTATCTTTTTGCCTTTTCATACTGTGCCTAGGGGTCTCCAGGCAAGAATGCTATTGAAGTGATATACTCAGCATGTCTGCAAATTTGGAAAACTCAACAGTAGCCACAGGACTGGAAAAGGTCAGTTTTCATTCCAATCCCAAAGAAGAGCAAGTTCTTTATTTATTATGGATACTAACTCTCTGTTACACATGCTGATAATATTTTTCTCCCAGAAAGTCAATTATCTTTTAATGTTGCTTACAGTGATTTCTGCCATATGGATATTACTTTTTTTATGTAGTCAAATATGTCAGGTTTTTCTTTCATGGCTTCTGGGTTTTCCATTTGTCTTAATTAGATATTAATATAGCCCTACATTATATTCTGATTTATCTATAGTTTTTGTTCTACTTTTCACATTACTCTTTAAAGGATGGATTTGTTCATAGAATGTTTTTTAGATTCATTCATCTTGTTGCATGTATCTCTTCTTTTAGTTTTAGTGATGATCATGAATTAATTTTTGTGTATGACAAGAGGTCAGGTTTATTTTAGATGTAATTTTTTAATATTTATTTATTTATTGGCTGTGCTGGGTCTTTTTTGCTGCACATAGGCTTTCTCTAGCTGTGGTGCGCGGGGGTTACTCTTCCTTGCCGTGTGCAGGTTTCCCATTGTGGTGGCTTCTTTTGTTTCGAAGCACAGGCTCTAGAGCACAGACTCTGGCGTCAGTTGTTCCACAGCATGTCTAATCTTCCTGGACCAGGGATCGGACACATGTCCTCTGTACTGGCAGGCAGATCCTTATCCACTGTGCCACCAAGGACGTCCTAGATGTAATTTTTAAAGATTTCTTGCACTGATTCTGCTTAACTGGAGACCATTTGCTGCAGTTGGCCAACTTGATTTTCTTATTTCAAGTTGCCTAATATCCTCATGTTAAGCTATTATCTTTTGCTTGCTCATTTTTATAAAAGAAGATCTATTTTGATTGATCATGAAAACTGGAGGAGATCTCGGCTCTGTGCAGGACAGAGCTTGACCTCCACAATGGCTTACAACTCCCCTCCTTCCTCAGTGGCATTAAAGGTAGCGGCAGGTGGACAAATACTCATCTTTATTACCTAGTGACACCTGGAAACAAATTCTGGGGTCAGCACTCCAGGCCTTGATGGAATTTCCAAAACTCTTCCAGATTCTCCACTCTAACTACACTTCCCTCCTTCTAACAGTCTGAGAGAGGTAAAATCAAAAATGCTTTTCTCTAACTCTTGCTTGCTCAAGACTTTTCTCCCCTAGTCCTCACTCAATTAAAGATTTTCTTCTCTAGTTCCACTCTCCTGTGCTCATGACCTGGAGATCTGTGAGCTGGTTTCTAGAGTCTATTTAGAGCAATTATATAATATCTGGTTTGGGGCAGCCTTTGTAGTGTAAGTTGGCACCTCTCAGAATGTGACACCATTTCTATCACTGCTTTTCTTACTGACAGAGAAAATGTATTTGGCCACAGAGCTGCAGACTTGCAACTGTGGCACTAATATGAATGAGCCTCGTTTGAACCTCTCTGTCAACACAGACAATTTCACTGATGAACCAAAAAGCATTTATTAATTATCTAGCACTGTGGCTATGGGCTCTTCATTGTGTTCTTTTCCTCTCTCTCTAATGAAAAGCATAAACAATATATAAAATATTGCATATAAATGCTAGCTATTTCTGATTCTTTATTATTTCATCCTCAAACCATACGGTTATGGTTTCCTCCTTAAAGTGAGAAATATCTTAAAGGTGATTTTAAATGGTCCAAAGAGAACAATGATTTTGCACTGGAATCAAGAAGAGACTGAATTTCATAAGAGAATCTGGAAGGCTCCTCTTCCCTTTATGTTCAGGAACGAAATCCAATGATTAGGACACAGATGAGAACCACAACTCGTATCTGATGAAGTCACTCGAGCCAGCTCACCTGTTCGATCTGTTTGTACCATATCATCAGCACGTCCTCTAGCTGACGAACGGTTTCTGAATTGCTCGCTGCAAGTGTCACTTCTTCAAAGGTATGCAGTTTGGAAAAATCAACATTGTCTACTTTCTTTAGCTTAACTGTTCCCTCAATACTTATTCTAGCACCTAAAAGGGAAAAAATAATATTGAGAAGAGATGGTAATGTCAGTGTGTTAAACATCAATGTGTGGTTTCAAGCTGTAATTACTAAAATGTTAGAGATTTAATATTTTATAGGAGTATAATTCTAATTAATCATAAGACTGTGCTATGATTATTTAAATTGTTTATTTTTATCAATATGAAATGATTTATAGTTTAAAGAGGGTTAATAATAAAGTATATATTTTAAATATGGTAAAAATTTTCATAAATAATATAGGAAGAGACTTCTTCCTCAACAGAAAATATAAAAGAAAATGCATCTTATGCCTTCAAAACATTCCTGGAAAGAGAAGTTGTAATGATTAAATATCTTATCTCTAGGTCCCATAATTACTTTGATTAACATCATATTATAAGATGGAAATTTTTTCTCTAATGTTTATTTTTAATAACATATCTTATAGCTAATTTTCTTATTTGTAATAATTTATTAAACATTAAATATTATACTTACCATCTAAAAAGGAAAGGTATCTGTTGATGGTTTCAATGAAAATGTGTTTTTCAGATTCTCCTTGCTGGGACTGGTTTAAAGCACCCCAACTATTTGTCACAAGAATAGCTGGTAGAAATATATTTGCCAGCATATTTCTAATCCCAACTAGCAGTCCTTCCGATGCATCCAGAACAGTAAACAGTACTTCCTGAAAGGATAATGTTCAAAGGTTATTTTATATGCTGGTCCCATTAAGAACTGAAAACCAAAATCTATTTTTACATTGCAACAAGTATAAATAATACATATTATAAACTATTAGGAAAACTTAAGTGGTAAATATTAGGGTTCTAAAATCAACAAATTTGTATTCTGCCCACATTTAATCATTCAGATGCTTGCTCATCAAGCAAACATTTTTTCCCTGGTGCTTTAAATTCTGCCTAGGGAAGAAGTTATGGCTTGGAGCATACACAATGTGAGGGAAATGAAATTAAGCCTCGTGCAAAAAGAAAGTTCTAGGTTGACAGTTTCCCTGTCTATGAAAAGGAGACCAGAAAACTGTCAGTGCAAAGACAGAATAATGAAACTAGCCTTCTGCCCAGAAATTTGACACAAAAAATGGCTGGTCAAAGGGTACAAACTTTCAGTTATAAGATGACTAGGTTCTGGGGATATAATGAACAACATGGTGATTATGTTAACAATGTGCCATGCTAAGTTACTTCAGTCATGTCCAACTCTTTGCAACCCTATGGACCATAGCCCACCAGGCTCCTCTGTTCATGGGATTCTCTAGGCAAGAATACTCGAGTGGGTTGCCATGCCCTCCTGCAGGAGATCTTCCCAACCCAGGGATCAAACCTGAGTCTCTTGTGTCTCCTGCATTGGCAGAGAGGTTCTTTACCACTAGCACCACCTGGGAAGCCCTGTAGTCAACAATCAGTTCCGTTCAGTCACTCAGTCATGTCCAACTCTTTGCCGCCCAATGGACTGCAGCATATCAGGCTTCCCTGCCCATCACCAACTCCCAGAGCTTGCTCAAACTCATGTCCATCGAGTCAGTGATGCCATCCAACCATCCCATTCTCTGTCCCATTCTCCTTCTGCCTTCAATTTTGCCCAGCATCAGGGTCTTTTCCAATGATTTAGTCCTTCACATCAGGTGGCCAAAGTATTAGAGTTTCAGCTTCAGCATCAGTCCTTCCAATGAATATTCAGGACTGATCTCCTTTAGGATGGACTGGTTTGATCTCCTTGCAGTCCAAGGGACTCTCAAGAGTCTTCTCCAACACCAGAGTTCAAAAGCATAAGTTACTATATCATATACTTGAAAGCTGCTGGGACATCCCCAGCAGTCCAGTGGTTAAGACTTTACCTTCTAATGTAGGGGATGCAATCTTTGATTGGGGAGCTAAGAACCCACATACCTTGTAGGCAAACACCAAAACATAAAACAAGCAATATTGTAATAAGTGCACTAAAGAGTTTAAAAATGGTCCACATCAAAAAAAAAAAAAAAAAAAAACACCTTAAAAAAGAAAAAAGTTGCTAAGGGAGTAGATCTTAAACATCATTACCAAAAAAGAAAAGTAGTTAATTATATGAAGTTAATGCTATGGTGGTAATCATCTCACAATGTATTGAATAAAATCTTTGCATACCTTAAACTTACATAATGTTATATGTCAACTGTATCACAATAAAGCTGGCAAAAATAGTTAACTATATATTTGAAAAAAAAGTAAACATACTTCCTGAATATTTTTAGTATTTATAGGGATATCGTTGCGACAGCGAACAAAAAATACACACTGTCCTTTTAGTTTCTCCGGGGCTGCGTTGTCTACATACAGTCTCATCATTTTTGCCCCTTTGGTTGCTCCAGCAATAGTTCGACCACATTCTGAAAACGAAAGTCAAGAACTTAACATATGATCACATAACTGATTAAATGTGATAAATTACTGTGAATCTTACACCGGTGTTCTTTGCCTCACTTTAGTATAAGAAGTTTGCAATATGATTGTGGGATAAAATTTTTTGCCTACAAAAAGATGTTAGTAATTGCAAGTCTTAACGTTGCCACCTCCTCGGGTGCCTTTCCCTGAGCTCTGCACTTTGCTCCTTGCAGCCTGGCCTCAGGCAGGGCCTTCATGCAAACTCTTCTGCCATCCCACTGTCCACCTTCTACCTCCCTAATCCTTGCTAATCTTACACATTTTAGCCAGAATGCCACCTCTTGGAGAAACCGTCAGTGACTCCCCTAAGAAGATCCTGTCCCCTACTAAATATTGTCACAGCACCCAACTTATATGAAATCCTTCCTTGAGCTAATTTCAATGAAAACTTATCATTTAATTAGGTATCTATCTTTGGTGTTTGAAGTTTCTTGAGAGTCCCTTGGACTGCAAGGAGATCAAACCAGTTCATCCTAAAAGAAATCAACCCTGAATATTCATTGGAAAGACTGATGCTGAAGCTGAAGCTCCAATACCTTGGCTACCTGATGTGAAGAGCCAACTCATTAGAAAAGACCCAGATTCTGGGAAAGATTGAGGACAGGAGGAGAAGGGAGAGACGGAGGATGAGATGGTCGGATAGCATCATTGACTCAATGATTCTGAGCAAACTCTGGGAGATAGTGAAGGACAGGGAAGCCTGGTGTGCTGCAGTTCACAGGGTTTCAAAGAGTCAGACACGACTGGGCAACTGAACAACAAGAAGATGAAAACAGAAGAACATCCTCAAGTGCTCGTTTGACAGTGCAAACTTTAAAAGAGACAGGAGTTTGGAGGATAGTGATGGACGTGGTTTAGAAACCTCTAGGAAGGCTCTGAAGAAAAGAGAATGCATGAAGTGATCCTGAAGAGGGGTAGGATTTGTCTCGGTGGAGAGAAGAAAGGCATTCAGAGAGAGTCAGGATTGAGAGTGGAGAAAAGGGCACAGAAATTACTCTGGTATGAACAGAGAACAATGAAGACTGACTTAGAGGGAGCAGCAAGTTCTGGTTAAGAGGAGACTAGGCGATCCAACTAAACAAGTACTGTGTGCCCAGGTTATGACAGGCCTTGGTGCAATAAATGAAGACTTTGGGCCTAATTAAAGGTTTAGTTACCAAGAATAAGTAGTGTAGATTTCAGAGAGGGAATCTGACAACAGATACTATCTATTTTTGGATCTAGAATCCAGAGACGGGCATGAGATATGCTGCTAAGTCGCTTCAGTCGTGTCCGACTCTGTGCGACCCCATAGACGGAAGCTCACCAGGCTCCCCTGTCCCTGGGATTCTCCAGGCAAGAACACTGGAGTGGGTTGCCATTTCCTTCTCCAATGCATGAAAATGAAAAGTGAAAGTGAAGTCGCTCAGTCGTGTCCGACTCTCAGCGACCCCATGGACTGGAGCATACCAGGCTCCTCCGTCCATGGGATTTTCCAGGCAAAAGTACTGGGGTGGGGCAGCAGAGGAGGAAAGCAAGAAAGAAGCAATAGAGGGGACACAATGAAGGTAAAAGCCACAGGATTTATAAGATAAGTAGCCTAAGAGCAAAGGATGGGCCATGTACCTACTTATTAAGACAAAAGTTTACCAACCTGGTAAAGTAGCAATTCTTTTTGGAATAACGTGAAAAGTAGGGAAAGCCAGACATTCCAACTACAGCTGCAGCAGACACAGGATGCTCACCTAGGGCCATAGGGAGCAAAGGCTGTGCTTTCAGGTGGTTTCCTGACTATTTCTGGTCATCTGACAACATGTGTACAGAATGGCTCTCTACCTGGTTTCAGGGAAAAGGCAATTAAACCCTAGTGAAAATGTATATTCCCAAGGGAAGTCAATGACTTTTATAAGGATGTTTTCTTCTTCAATCATTATGGTAATCCTGTAAGCTCCTGATAATTTCCTTTATAAATATAGGATTGTCTATGTATACTGCTACTGCTAAGTCACTTCAGTCGTGTCCAACTCTGTGTGACCCCATAGACGGCAGCCACCAGGCTCCCCCGTCCTGGGATTCTCCAGACAAGAACACTAAGAGAAAAGATATGCTACATTTTCACATTCATTCATGAACAGCTGGCACATTACCCTTGCAGAACATACTTACCAAAACCAGGTACATCTCCTTCTTGGTACAAAAATTTCAGTGTCTTACAACCATCTTTCATAAAAAAGAGAGTAAATGCTTCCAGCTGTTAAGTAAAAGAGAAATGACTTGTTTAGTGGCTAAGTCATGTCCAACTCTTTTGTGACCCCATGGACTGTAGCCCACCAGGCTCCTCTGTCCATGGGATTTCCCAGGCAAGAATACGGGAATGGGTTGCCATTTCCTTCTCCAGGGGATCTTCTCCAACCAGGGATCAAACCCAGGTCTCCAGCATTCCAGGCAGATTCTTTATCACTTAGCCACCTAGGGAAGCCCAATAAAATGACTAAGAAACTATAATAAAATGAATCAACAGAGGAAAACCAGTACCACCTCAAGGCCTGGAAGGGTGAGCATGGGGAAACAGCGGGAAGCAGGCTGAAAGGAGCTGGGGGAGAGGGACTGCTCGGGAGAACACGGCCAGAAGCACGGCCAAGGAGGGAAGGATCAGGCTTCTTTCCCCAATGCCCTCCAGTCTCCTACCAGTACCTCCCAGAGGCTGAGCCACATGGAAGCAAGAGAGCGAGGGCATGTGGTAGATTCCAGAAAGGTCAGTCTTCAGGTAACAGAACAGTAAAAGAGAATGGATCTGAAAGCCAACAAACTAACCACAACGCCTGTTCTTCACACACCCAGTTTCCTAAATCACACAACAAAACGTACCATCCCCTGCTCCTTATTCCATCTGCTTCTTCATGCATCCACTAATCATGATGTCAATCTACTATAAGTCCTGGCTTTGAACATGTAACCAAATAAGCCCTCTAATCTCTCCCAGATTTTGACATTTGTCTCCATTCCTAGCTGTATGATTTTCCTTCCACTGTGGCTTTGCAACTCACAAGGAACTCTTAAGGAAACATCTTTCTTGGCCTGAAGTTTCCCTTATTCCTAGATTTCCCATTTCTTGCTGCCTTAGCAGTATCTGACCTGGTCCATGATAGTCTTAAGGAATAACTTAACCACATAAACCCAAATCCAAGACATACCCCTGGAATGACAAGTGTAATGGTTTGCAGCCACCAGGCACTCCAGCATGCTAGCCCAGTGAGAAAAACTTCCTCCAAGCAGAAAATGCCAGTCAAGAAAACCAGGGGGCAAATATCAATACTTACGGGTGATAGTACCACCTCTGTAGGCACCCATCTCCCGAGTCCTAGCATCAGTCCTCCTCTGAAGGTACTGCCCAGTGCCAATGTCTATGCCTAAAACTTCTGCAGAGCTACTGGGATTCCAATTATGAAGTCAGCCAACTATGTGGCCTTGCAAATTTCAGGTGAAACAAGGTTGATCACCTATATAGTTTCCTCCCTAACCAAGCACAGGAATGGTTCTTGGGACAGGCTTGAAGCCTGGGCTGTCTGAGAAACACTTTTTTTTTAGAAATTTGCCTTTCCTTCATCTCTTGGTCATCTGCTCAGTGTTGAATACATGGCTGTTTTATGTTACTTTCTTCTACTAGGAGAACAGGTAGACACACAAACAGAGTTGTCAGAGGAGCCAAAATGGTAAGGAAAGGAGGCCAGGAGAGACTGAAACAAATGATGGTTCAGCAGTAAAGAATCTGCCTGTCAACGCAGGAAACACAGATCCCATCCCTGATCCAGGAAGATCCCACATGTGTCAGAGCAACTAAGCCTGTGCTCTAGAGCCTAGGAGCTGCAACTGTTGAACCCACATGCTGCAACTCTGAAGCCCACGCATCCTAGAGCCCATGTTCCACAAGAGAAGTCACTGCAATGAGAAGCCCATACATTCTAACTAGACTGTATACCCTACTCTACACAACCAGAGAAAAGCCCACTCAGTAACAAAGACTCAGCACAGCCATAAGTAAATAATTTTTTGAAAGCAATACAAACAAACAAAACAGCTTGAGAATGGCAAAAAGAATCCTGTTGCCATGGGGTGGTATGACCCATAGCCAGTACAGATTTCAGAATTTGTGGGGCCCAGTATAAAATGAAAATGCAGAACCAAATGTTTAAAAATTATTAATAATTTCAAGATGGCAACAGGAGATCATTAATCCAAGCGCAAGGCCCTTCAGCACAGGGGCCTACTCAGCTAACAGCCTGAATGCCCTTAAAGCATTTGGCCACATCTACATTCCCACATGGAACTTTGATGACCTGAGAAACTGTGACTTTCACTGATCCAGGTCACTCCTAGACTTGATGACAAGCTCAAGCAGTTAACAGTAATTTTATTGAAAATTAATTTAGGACTTCCTTGGTGCCACAGTGGATAAGAATCTGCCTACCAATGCAGGAGGCACAGATTCAATCCTTGGTCCAGGAGGATTCCATATGCCACGGAGCAACTAGGCCCATGTGCCACAGCTACTGAGTCCTCACTCTAGAGCCTGAGATCCATAACTACTGAGCCTAGCACTGCAACTACTGAAGCCCACGAGCCTAGAGCGCATGCTCCACAACAAGCTGCTGCTGCTGCTGAGTCACTTCAGTCATGTCCGACTCTGTGCGACCCCATAGACGGCAGCCCACCAGGCTCCCCCATCCCTGGGACTCTCCAGGCAAGAACACTGGAGTGGGTTGCCATTTCCTCCTCCAATGCATGAAAGTGAAAAGTGAAAGTGAAGTCGCTCAGTCATGTCCGACCCTCAGCGACCCCATGGACTGCAGCCTACCAGGCTCCTGCGTTCATGGGATTTTCCAGGCAAGAGTACTGAGACGCTGCCTTAATGAGAAGCCCGCAGACCACAATGTGCAGCCCTCACTCACCACAACTAGAGAAAGCCCATACAAAGCAACAAAGACCCAAAGCAACCAAAAATAAATAAAAATAAATATTTTAAAAAGAGAAACAATGTCTATAAGGAATTTACAACAAAAAGTATCAAATTTTTTAAATAAAATTAATTTAGAACCTGAGCTATAAGGAAGCTATAACACTGCTTCTGAGAACTGCTATGAAAGTCACAGTTTATCATATATTACCATAATTAGGGTGACCATATATAGTAAATTCATCATCCAAAACTGGGACCATTTTTGGAGTGAAAGGAGGAACTGTCAATAATTATGCCAGAAAAGTAGCCAGTAGGGTGTCCCTGGCATGCAGAGATACATGGGAATCACCTCACTGGTTTCCAATATATTCATGCAACAGTCACTGTGCCCTAGCTCTATTTCTGCAGTTTGTTTTTCTATCCACATAATTTTCACTTGTAGGTTATATAACCTGCACTTTAAAATATCACTCTACCTGTGCTTTATTATTCCTCTTAACTTCTGAAGCCATTCTGAATTAAATTTTAGCTCAATTCTAGTTGCCAACTCTTTTCCTCCCTTCCTACCTTCCTCCCTCCCTCCCTTCCTTCCTTCCTTCCTTCCTCCACACTAGTAGGCCAAACTAGAAATATCATCCGGTTGGCTATAATTACATAAAACAAACCTTCCTCTCTAAGTAGGTAAATTCCAACCGCCTCTTTCTAAGTGTTTTGTTGTTCACAATGATCCATGTTTCTTAAATCAATCACTCCTCTAAAAGCAGCTAAAAGAGAGTGATAAGACTCAAACTTACAGATGGGCAATCCAAAATTAATTCTTCAACAGTTACTACGTCCAGGCCAAGCTTTTCTGACAGAATTTCAAATATATATTTGTAGGAAGGGTCAATTTTCATTTTTCGATTTTCTCTTGCATCTCTATATCTTGCCTAAAGAATGAAAAACACAAGTACAATTATTAAGAAAAATCACCAAAACGTTTCATTTGAGACCAAAGTGACACATACAAAAAACATAAGCAAAACCTGTCTCTCTTTTAATGTTTCCTGTAGATTTGGAATGCCACTCATACTTCGGCGATATTTGGATGATCTGCGGGAAGACTGAGAGAGCACATCAGAAAGCATTGACTGGACCATTCGCGGCGCAGGCCTGGGTCGCACCCTGCCTGGTTCCAACTCATCATCGTCTGGCATAACTATCCTTTCATCAGAAGGAAGGAGATTCAAATAATCACTTAAAGAGGAAGTAGGGGCTTTCTCGGAAAGAGAGCCTGTATCTCCCTCAGACACCTCTTCGGGAAGGGTTGGGGCCTCCTCGCTGGAAGGAGGAGGAAGAGTCTCTTCTTCTGCAGGGGTCGGAGCCTCATCTCCTGCATCTGGAGGGGCAACCTCTTCTGAACCAGGAGGCGCTGGTTCTCCGGACGAGGGAGGGGCTTCTTCTCCCGGAGGAGGTGGGTCGCCTTCCTCAGCGCTCATGTTACCCAGTCCTTCCACCAGCAGAGCACCTTAAAACTTCAAAACCTAGGATGATAAAAGGTTTCCTTTTAAAACTATTCAAAACATTGAGCACGATATGTTAATTTGTTACTACCCTTGAAGCTAGACAGGTGAACAAAATTATGTATTTCTCCCTACTGCATTATCTAAAGAAACTTAAGTTTAAGGGGCTAGAGAGAGAATTTTTTTAAGTGAGACAGCGCGCACACACATACACATACACACACATCCCTCTAGGGGCTTTTTCAAACTGTGTAAGTGCTTCTCCTGATCATGATGTGACCCTAGGGGACATACCCCATTTCCAGGGGAATCAGTTCAGTTAAGTTCAGTTCAGTCGCTCAATCGTGTCCGACTCTTTGCAACCCCAAGAATCGCAGCACGCCAGTCCTCCCTGTCCATCACCAACTCCCAGAGTTTACTCAAACTCATGTCCTTTAAGTCAGTGATGCCATCTAGCCATCTCATCCTCTGTCGTCCCCTTCTCCTCCTGCCCCTAATCCCTCCCAGTATCAGAGTCTTTTCCAGTGACTCAACTCTTTGCATCAGGAGGCCAAAGTACTGGAGTTTCAGCTTTACCATCATTCCTTTCAAAGAACACACAGGGCTGATCTCCTTTAGAATGGACCGGTTTGATCTCCTTGCAGTCCAAGGGACTCTCAAAAGTCTTCTCCAACACCACAGTTCAAAAGCATCAATTCTTCGGTGCTCAGCCTTCTTCACAGTCCAGCTCTCACATCCATACATGACCACAGGAAAAACCATAGCTTGACTAGATGGACCTTTGTTGGCAAAGTAATGTCTCTGCTTTTGAATATACTATCTAGGTTGGACATAACTTTCCTTCCAAGGAGTAAGCATCTTTTAATTTCATGGCCGCAATCACCATCTGCAGTGATTGTGGAGCCCAAAAAATAAAGTCTGACACTGTTTCCACTGTTTCCCCATCTATTTCCCATGAAGTGATGGGACCGGATGCCATGATCTTCGTTTTCTGAATGTTGAGCTTTAAGCCAACTTTTTCACTCTCCACTTTGACCTTCATCAAGAGGCTTTTTAGTTCCTCTTCACTTTCTGCCATAAGGGTGGTGTCATTTGCATATCTGAGGTTATTGATATTTCTCCCGGCAATCTTGATTCCAGCTTGTGCTTCATCCAGCCCAGCGTTTCTCATGATGTACACTGCATATAAGTTAAATAAACAGGGTGACAATATACAGCCTTGATGTACTCCTTTTCCTATTTGGAACCAGTCTTTGGTCCCATGTTCAGTTCTAACTGTTGCTTCCTGACCTGCATACAGATTTCTCAAGAGGCAGGTCAGGTGGTCTTGTATTCCCGTCTCTTTCAAAATTTTCCACAGTTTATTGTGATCCACACAGTCAAAGGCTTTGGCTTAGTCAATAAAGCAGAAATAGATGTTTTTCTGGAACTCTCTTGCTTTTTCCATGATCCAGAGGATGTTGGGAATTTGATCTCTGGTTCCTCTGCTTTTTCTAAAACCAGCTTGAACATCAGGAAGTTCACGGTTCACATATTGCTGAAGCCTGGCTTGGAGAATTTTGAGCATTACTTTACTAGCGTGTGAGATGAGTGCATTTCTGCAGTAGTTTGAGCATTCTTTGGCATTACCTTTCTTTGGGATTGGAATGAAAACTGACCTTTTCCAGTCCTATGGCCACTGCTGAGTTTTCCAAATTTGCTGGCGTATTGAGTGCAGCACTTTCACAGCATCATCTTTCAGGATTTGGAATAGCTCAACTGGAATTCCATCACCTCCACTAGCTTTGTTCGTAGTGATGCTTTCTAAGGCCCACGTGACTTCACATTCCAGGATGTCTGGCTCTAGGTCAGTGATCACACCATCATGATTATCTGGGTCATGAAGATCTTTTTTGTACAGTTCTGTGTATTCTTGCCACCTCTTCTTAATATCTTCTGCTTCTGTTAGGTCATACCATTTCTGTCCTTTATCGAGCCCATCTTTGCATGAAATGTCCCCTTGGTATCTCTAATTTTCTTGAAGAGATATCTAGTCTTTCCCATTCTGTTGTTTTCCTCTATTTCTTTGCATTGATCACTGAGGAAGGCTTTCTTATCTCTTCTTGCTATTCTTTGGAACTCTGCATTCAGATGCTTATATCTTTCCTTTTCTCCTTTGCTTTTCACTACTCTTCTTTTCACAGCTATTTGCAGCTGTGAAGAGATACCCCACGCCCAAGGTAAGAGAAACCCAAGTAAGACGGTAGGTGTTGCAAGAGGGCATCAGAGGGCAGACACACTGAAACCATACTCATAGAAAACTAGTTAATCTAATCACACTAGGACCACAGCCTTCTCTAACTCAATGAAACTAAGCCATGCCCGTGGGGCAACCCAAGACGGGCGGGTCATGGTGGAGAGATCTGACAGAATGTGGTCCACTGGAGAAGGGAATGGCAAACCACTTCAGTATTCTTGCCTTGAGAACCCCATGAACAGTATGAAAAGGCAAAATGATAGGATACTGAAAGAGGAACTCCCCAAGTCAGTAGGTGCCCAATATGCTACTGGAGATCAGTGGAGAAATAACTCCAGAAAGAATGAAGGGATGGAGCCAAAGCAAAAACAATACCCAGCTGTGCATGTGACTGGTGATAGAAGCAAGGGCCAATGCTGTAAAGAGCAATATTGCATAGGAACCTGGAATGTCAGGTCCATGAATCAAGGCAAATTGGAAGTGGTCAAACAAGAGATGGCTAGAGTGAATGTCGACATTCTAGGAATCAGCGAACTGAAATGCACTGGAATAGGTGAATTTAACTCAGATGACCATTATATCTACTACTGCAGGCAGGAATCCCTCAGAAGAAATGAAGTAGCCATCATGGTCAACAAAAGAGTCTGAAATGCAGTACTTGGATGCAATCTCAAAAATGACAGAATGATCTCTGTTTGTTTCCAAGGCAAACCATTCAATGTCACAGTAATCCAAGTCTATGCCCCAACCAGTAACACTGAAGAAGCTGAAGTTGAACGGTTCTATGAAGACCTACAAGACCCGAACTAACACCTGAAAAAGATGACTTTTTCATTATAGGAGACTGGAATGCAAAAGTAGGAAGTCAAGAAACACCTGGAGTAACAGGCAAATTTGGCCTTGGAATATGGAATGAAACAGGGCAAAGACTGATAGAGTTTTGCCAAGAAAATGCATTGGTCATAGCAAACACCCTCTTTCAACAACACAAGAGAAGACTCTACACATGGACATTACCAGATTGTCAACACCGAAATCAGATTGATCATATTCTTTGCAACCAAAGATGGAGAAGCACTATACAGTCAACAAAAACAAGACCAGGAGCTGACTGTGGCTCAGATCATGAACTCCTTATTACCAAATTCAGACTTAAATTGAAGAAAGTAGGGAAAACCACTAGACCATTCAGGTATGACCTAAATCAAATCCCTTATGATTATACAGTGGAAGTGAGAAATAGATTTAAGGGCCTAGATCTGATAGATAGAGTGCCTAATGAACTATGGAATGAAGTTCTTGACAATGTACAGGAGACAGGGATCAAGACCATCCCCATGGAAAAGAAATAATCATAATCTAGACATAAAAAATGGAGTTGGGCTGACATTGAGGACCTGGTCTCAGACACATCCCTGAACCATTGAGAACATGAATTTTCTCTGAATTGTATAAAAGTGAAGGACACCACCAACCATCTTCAAAACAGCACCTGCTGGCAGCTGCAACCTTATAGTCTCAAGGTTTCCCCTTGTACTTAACTATGCAACCATTTCAGATCCCAACAAATCCTTACATAACAAGCACCCTTACTTCTTGCCAGTTTCAGCTATTATTCTTGGTAAACCATTCATGTAATTTAACTGTAAACCTGTGATTTTTGCCTTTTTAAGCCTCCTTCATTTTGGAGTCCTGCATAACACAGTGCTTTTTGAATCTGTGTCTCTCAGGCTGCAGTCCTAACAAATCCCAAATAAATACCTTTTAATTTCAATCAGGTCTCTGTTTCTCAAATTTTGGTTAACATAGCATGTCTCTGTGTGTGTGTGTGTGTGTGTGTCTACATACACATATGTAGATCTATACTATGCATGCTAAGCAACTTCAGTCATGTCTGACTATTTGCGACCCTATAGACCATAGCCTGCCAGGCTCCTCTGTCCATGGGATTCTCTGGCAAGAATACTGGAGTGGGTTGCCAGTGGGTTGCCATGCACTCCTCCAGGGGATCTTCTTGACCTACAGTTGAAACCCAAGTCTCTTGCATCTCCTGCACTGGCAGGTGAGTTCTTTACCACTAGCACCACCTGGGAAGCCCACTACATAGCACAGTCATACATATTTTGAACATTTTTTCTAACACTGCTGCTGCTGCTAAGTCACTTCAGTCGTGTCCGACTCTGTGTGACCCCATAGATGGCAGCCACCAGGCTCCCCCGTCCCTGGGATTCTCCAGGCAAGAACACTGGAGTGGGTTGCCATTTCCTACTCCAATGCATGAAAGTGAAAAGTGAAAGTGAAGTCGTTCAGTGACGTCGTGTCCGACTCTTAGTGACCCCATGGACTGCAGCCCACCAGGCTCGTCCGTCCATGGGATTTTCCAGGCAAGAGTACTGGAGTGGGGTGCCATTTCTAACACTAGTAAAGTCAATTTATTTCAGTCTTTCAACACTTATTTTCTGCTAAGATGATAGGTTTAACTTCTTTTAAAAGGAAAATGACCAGGGAGAACAAGATGGCAGAGGACTAAGTGGAAACGGAGTACATTTCTCTCCTCGGATACATTAGGAATACAACTTCAGACACAGAAGTGCATGCAGAACACCAGCTGAGAGCGGACAGGAGTACCTGACCAGCGGAAAAGAACATATGCTGCTGCTGCTGCTGCAAGTCGCTTCAGTCGTGTCCGACTCTGTGCGACCCCATAGACAGCAGCCCACTAGACCCACGCAAAACTCGGTAGGATGAAGGAACTAGGGAGAAAAACCAGGAGTGTTAGTAGGACTGGACCTGCCCACAAAGGGTGGAGGAACTGAATCAGGGGTTCCATCCCCACATTGGGACAATTGTCTGAGTCAGAGGAGAAACATTTAAGGCTGAGACTGAAACAGCTGCTCTGTGGCAGTCTAAATGGAATGAGAATCACAGTCCTTGCTGCAGCCACACGTATCCTGGACAGGGACACAGATCCCCTGGAAGGTGCAGCAGCTGAGAGCTGGAGTTTAGGGATTGTGGAGCAATCCCACTGTGAGGGCTGCCATTGACAGCAGAGAGACACATCCGAAGGGGTGTGAGGGAGGAGATTCTGGTGGGAAATGCCTGTGGAGGAAAGCCAGGCAGCCGAGGAAGCAAGGAGATACTGCTGAGTCACGCACGGCGGGTGGAGCCATCGCCATAGCCTCTCTCCCCCTACACGTCAGCAATGGCAGCTGAACAGTACAGAGGCTGGCCCATCAAATGCCTGACACACTGAATTCCAGACCCGGACCCCACCCAGGGTGCCCCTTTAAGTGCCTGATGGGCCGATCTACAGAGTAGGACGCCAGCCAGAGGGGCCCCTCTATGTGCCTGACACGTGAAACAACAGAGAAAGACCCCAGGCAAGGGAGCTTGCTAAGTGCCTAAAGGGGCAGAGCTACAGAGAAAGACTGGCCAAAGAAGCCTTCTGATTGCCAGCTACAAGAGGCTCGAAAAAAGACTCTGATAGGGTCATAACTCCTGCGGCAGAGGCAGTCCTTGTCCCTGCACACTTGGCGCCGCCAGGGTCCCTGCAAGCCAAGCAGCTGCGCCACCTTCAGGCTCAACTCTCACTGGGGCAGAGCTGCCACAGGCAAAAAAAAGTCTTGCGTCTATGCACGCAGGGTTGCTTTGGGACTGTCCAACTCTTTGTGACCCTGTAGACTGTAGCCTGGCAAGCATCTCTGGCAGGGAGGGGGGTTCTCCAGGCAAGAACACTGGAGCGTATTGGCCAATACTTGTTGCCACACCCTTCTAGAGCACTATATTTCCTGCTGCCCTAGCCACCGACTCCCCTGAGTACCTGGTGCTGCCAGAACCCCTGCGACCCAAGCAGCTGGACCACCTCCACACCTGGCCCTCACAGGGGCAAACCCAAGTCCTCCAGGGCAGCCTCAGGAGTAAACCCCACTGGACGAACCACACGCAGAGGTGGAAATAAAACCACAATTGAAACCCAGGGGCAGTGTGACTAGGGAAGAAGACCCAAAACCTTCCCATCAGCCATACAAGCTGCAGCTTAAATCCACATGATCAACTAGGCAGACTCTGTGTCTATGGAATATATAAAAGGTCATTGAGAGCTCCCACAAAAGAAAATATGCTAGTTCCAATAGCTGCAGACACTGGAGGCAAGAACTCGCAGGCGTAGAACCAGATTAGAATCTGAGCTACCCCAACAGCAGGTCCAGAGATCAGCACAGCGCTGGAGGGCATCCTAGGCTGTAAGGTGAATTGTGACTACCAGCAAGGGAAAGGACTCTGACAGCAGTGACTCAAGAAAAACATTTATTATTCTTATGTTTTGACTTGTTCTGTAGATTCTTTTGGATTTTTTTTTTATTTCCCCCTCTGTGGTAATTGTCAGTTTTACTGGCACTATGAAGTCTAATTAAACTTTTGAGTTTTTTTCCTTTTATTCTCAGTCACATTTTTTTATTGTCATAAATCCCTGCCTCTATGTGAAGCTTTTGCAATTCTGGGGAATTTTCCTTTTTTTTTTTTTTCCTTTTTTTTTTAATTTTAATTTTTTAACCTATTATTATTTTTTCTACATTTATTCCTTTGTTTGCTTTTCCTACTGTTCTTTTCCCTTGCCATTAATCTTTAATGTATATAAAACTTCATCTACTTCTGTTTAACTTTACATATCTATTCTTTCCTTTCCTCTCAGCATATTTGTTAGTTCTATTTTCATTATTTTATTCTCCATTTGGCACCTTACTTTAGTTTTGTTTTCCAGTTTGTGCTGTAGTTAGGTTTGTTCTGGGAGATATAATTTTTGGTTTCCTTTGTTTGATGGATCAATCTATTGTACTTTATTTTCATTGGACTGTTTTGATTTTGCTTATGGGTGTGTATGTATATGTGCATATTCAGTCACACTTTTTATTGTTGTTATAAACCTCTGCATCTGTGTTGGGCTTTTGCAGTTCTATGGGGTTTTTTCCTTTTTTTCTTTCTTCTTCTGCTTTTTTCTCTTCTCTTTTTTATAATTTTAACTTTTAATTTTTTAAAACCTATTATATTTTTTCTACACGAATTCCTTTGTTTGCCTTTCCTACTGTTCTTTTCTCCTTGCAGTTAATATTCAATGTATATAAACCTTCTTCATCTACTCCTATTTAACTTTGCATATCTATTCTTTCTTTCTTTCCTTTCTTTCTTTTCCTCTCAACGTATTTGTTAGTTTTGTTTTCAATGCTTTATTCCCCACTTGGCACCTTGCTTTAGTTTTGTTTTCCACTTTGTGCTTTAGTTAGTTTTGTTCTTAACTGTTAAATTTAATTTTTTATTTCCTTTGTTTGCTGGGTCAATCTATTGTACTTTACTTGTGTTGGACTGTTTTGACTTTGCTTGTGGGTGTATATCTGTATATTCCATTATTTTAATTATTGTCTGCTTGATTTTGTAACTGTCATTTGTCTGGAGTTCATCTTTGGTTTCTAGTTTTTGGATATTTGTTTTAATCTCACTTAATGCCATAACAAACCACTTGTGAAATCTTCATTCCTGACCAGAGATCAAGCCCCGAGCCTTTGGAGTGGGAGCATGGACTGCAAGATCCTAGACTACCAGAGAACTAACCCTAGGGAGTATCACATAGTGAGAACTACACAAATGAAACCACTTGAATACAACACCAGGCATCACCCAACCAGTAGTAGCACCCTGTGCAGGACGCCTCATCTAAACAAGAAACAAGTCAAAAATACAAGCCCGATCATCAGCAGACAGGATTACCACCTCACTCAGCCTTGCCCATCAGAGGAAGAAAAACAAACAAACAAAATCTCAGCACAAATCTCACTCTATAAGCTTACACAAACCACCAGACCAACCTTAGGAGGGCAGAAACCAAATGGAAGAAATAACTCCACCTTGAAGCCTGGGAAAAGGAGACCTCAAACACAATAAGTTAAAAAAAAATAATGAAAAGGCAGAGAAATACTACACAAAAGAAGGAACAAACTAGAAACAGAGAAGTCCAAATAAATGAAGTGGAAATAGGCAAACTACCTGAAAAAGACTTCAAAATTATAATAGTAAAGATGATCAAAAACCTTGAAAACAAAATAAAGAAAATGCAAGAATCAATTAACAAAAACCCAGAAGAATTAAAGAATAAATATACAGAGACAAACAACACAATTACTGAAATTAAAAATACTCTAGAAGGAATCAATAGCAGAATGTCTGAAGCAAAAGAATTAATCAGTGAGCTGGAAAATAAAATGGTGGAAATAACTTCCAAAGAGCAGGATAAAGTAAAAAGAATGAAAAGAACTGAGGATAGTCTCAGAGACCTCTGGGACAATACCAAATGCACCAACATTTTAATTATAGGGCTCCCAGAAAAAGAAGAGAAAAAGAAAGGGTTTGAGAAAATTTTTGAAGAGATTATAGTTGAAAATTTCCTCAACATGGAAAAGGAAATAGTCTATCAAGTCCAAGAGGCACAAAGAGTCCCATACAGGATAAACCCAAGGAGAAACATGCCAAGACACATACTACTCAAACTAACAAAGACTAAACACAAAGAAAGAATATTAAAAGCAGCAAGGGAGAAGCAACAAGTAACACACAAGGGAAACCTCATACGCTTAAGAGCTGATCCTTCAGCAGAAACTCTGCAAGCAGAAGGGAATGGCAGGGTATATACTGAAAGGGAAAAATCTACAACCAAGATTGGCAAGGACCTCATTCAAAATTGATGGAGAAATAAAAAGCTTTTCAGACAAGCAAAAGTTAAGAGAATTCAGAACCACCAAACCCGCTTTACAACAAATGTTAAAGTGATTTATATAGTCAAGAAATACAAGAGAAGAAAAAAGATCTGCAAAATCAACCCCAAACAGTTAAGAAAATGGCAATAGGAACATATATATCAATAATTACTTTGAATATAAATGGATGAAATGCTGCAACCAAAAGACATAGACTGGCTGAATGGATACAAAAACAAGACCCATATATACACTGTCTGCAAGAAACCCACTTCAGACCTAAAGGCACATATAGACTGAAAGTGAGAAGACGGAAAATATATTCCATGCAAATAAGAAGCAAAAGAAAGCTGGAGCAGCAATCCTCATATCAGACAAAATAGACCGTAAAATAAAGAAGATCACAAGAGATAAGGAAGGACACTAAATAATGATCAAGGGATCAATCCAAGAGGAAGAAATAACAACTGTAAATATCTATGATCCCAACCACACTAGCAGACATAAAAGGAGAAACTGACAGTAAGACAATAATAGTAGGAGACTTTCACACCCCACTCACACGAATGGACAGATCATCAAAACAGAAAATTTATAAAGAAACACAAGTTTTAAATGTTACATTAGATGAGATGGATCTCATTGATATCTTCAGAACATTCCATCCAAACGCAGAAGAATATAACTTCTTCTTAAGTGCACACGGAACATTCTTCAGGATAGATCACATCCTGGGTCACAAATCAAACGTCAGTAAATTTAAGAAAACTGAAATCATATTAGCATCTTCTCTGACCACAACACTATGAGACTAGATATCAATTACAAGAAAAAAACTGTAAGAAACACAAATGCATGGAGATTAAACAACATGTTTCTAAATAACCAACAGGTTACTGAAGAAATCAAAAGGAAAATCAAAAAATTTCTAGAAACAAATGACAATGAAAACACGACAACTCAAAACTTATGGGATTCAGCAAAAGCAGTTCTAAGACGGAAGTTTATAGCAATACAATCCTAACTCAAGAAACAAGAAAAACATCAAATAGACAACCTAACTGGAAAAAGAAGAACCAAAAAAAAATTAGTAGAAGGAAATAAATCATAAAGATCTGAGCAGAAATAAGTGAAAAAGAAATGAAAGAAACAATAGTAAAGATTAATAAAGCTAAAAGCTGGTTGTTTGAGAAGATAAAATTGATAAACCTTTAGCCAGATTCATCAAGAACAAAAGAGAGAAGAATCAAATCAACAAAATTAGAAATCAAAAAGTAGAGGTTACAACAGACAGTGCAGAAATACAAAGGATTTTAAGAGACTATTATGAACAACCTAATGCAATAAAATGGATACCCTGGAAGAAACGGATAGATTCTTAAATAAGTTCAATCTTCCAAGACTGAACCAGGAAGAAATAGAAATTATGAACAACCCGATTACAAGCACTGAAATTGAAGCTGTTATCAAAAATCTGCAAAAGCCCATGACCAGATGGCTTCACAGGAGAATTCTAACAAACATTTAGAAAAAAGCTAATACCTATTCTTCTAAAACTCTTTCAAAAAACTGCAGAGGAAGGAACACTTCCAATCTTATTTTACGAGTCCACCATCACCAATAACAAAATCAGACAAAGACAACACAAAAAAAGAAAACTACAGGCCAATATCACTGATGAACATAGATGAAAAAATCCTCAACAAAATTTTAGCAAACAGAATTCAGCAACACATCAAAAAGCTCATACACCATGATCAAGTTGGCTTTATTCCAGGGAGCAAGGATTCTTCAATATATGCAAATCAATCAACTGTGATACACCATATCAATAAAAACCATATGATCACCTCAATAAATGCAGAAAAAGCCTTTGACAAAACTCAGCACCAATTTATGATTAAAATTCTTCTGTACACAGAAAATTATAAGACACTGATGAAAGCAATCAAAGATGACATAAACAGATGGAGAGATATTCCATGTTCCTGGGTAGGAAGAATCAATATTGTGAAAATGACTATACTACCAAATACAATCTACAGATTCAATGTCATCCCTATCAAATTACCAATGTCATTTTTCGCAGAACTAGAACAAAAAAATTCACAATTCATATGGAAACACAAAAGACCTCAAATAGCCAAAGCACTCGAGAAAGAAGAATGGAGCTGGAGGAATCAACCTTCTGACTTCAGATTATACTACAAAGCTACAGTCATCAAGACAGTATGGTACTGGCACAAAAACAGAAATATAGACCAATGGAACAAGATAGGAAGCCCAGAAATAAACCCATGCACTTATAGGTACCTTATTTTTTACAAAGGAGGCAAGAATATACAATGGCACAAAGACAGCCTCTTCAATAAATGATGTTGGGAAAATTGGACAGTTACATGTAAAAGAATGAAACTAAAATACTTCCTGACACCATACACAAAGATAAACTCAAAATGGATTAAATACCTAAATGTAAGACCAGAAACTATAAAACTCTTAGAGGAAAACATAGGCAGAACACTTGATGCCATAAATCAAAGCAAGATCCTCTATGGCGTACCTTCTGGAGTAACAGAAATAAGAAAAAGTAAACAAGTGGGACCTGATTAAACTTAAAAAGCTTTTGCACCGCAAAGGAAACTATAAGTGAGGTGAAAAGACAGCCCTCAGAATGAGAGAAAATACTAGCAAATGAAACAACTGACAAAGGATTAATTTCCAAAATATACAAGCAGCTCATACAACTCAGTGCCAGAAAAACAAACAACCCAATCAAAAACTGGGAAAAAGACCTAAACAGACATATATTCAAAGAAGACATACAGATGGCTAACGAACACATGAAAAGATGTTCAACATTGCTCATTATTAGAGCAAATCAAAACTACAATGAGATATCATCTCACATGGATCAGAATGGCCCTCATCAGAAAGTTTACAAACAATAAATGCTGGAATGGGTGTGGAGAAAAGGGAACACTCTTGCACTGTTGGTGGGAATGTAAATTGATACAGCCACTGTAGAAGACAGTATGGAGATTCCTTAAAAAAAAACTAGGAATAAAACCACCATATGATCCAGCAATCCCACTCCTAGGCATATACCCTGAGGAAACTGAAATTGAAAAAGACACATGTATCCCATTGTTCATTGCAGTACTATTTACAATAGCTAGAACATGGAAGCAACCTAGATGTCCATTGACAGATGAATGGATAAAGAAGTTGTGGTACATACACACAATGAAATATTACTCAGCCATAAAAAGGAGTGCATTTGAGTCGGTTCTAATGAGGTGGATAAACCTAGAACCTATTATACAGAGTGAAGGGAGTCAGAAAGAGATAAATATTGTATTCTAACACACATATACAGAATCTAGAAAACAGCACTGAAGAATTTATTTACAGGGCAGCAGTGGAGAAACAGACATAGATAATAGATTTATGGACATGGGGAGAGGGGAGGAGAGGGTGAGATGTATGGAAAGAGTAACATGGAAACTTACATTACCATATGTAAAATAGATAGCCAACAGGAATTTGCTGTATGGCTCAGGAAACTCAAACAGGGGCTCTGTATCAACCTAGAGGAGTGGGATGGGGAGAGGGATGGGAAGGAGGTTCAAAACGGAGGGGATATATGTATACCTATGGCTGATTCATGTCGAGGTTTGACAGAAAACAACAAAATTCTGTAAAGCAATTATCCTTCAATAAAAAATAAATTAAAAAGGAAAAAAATGAATAAAGACCTCATAATAGGCAAAGATTAAAAATAAAAATAAATGACCATTTCGGATGGGAGTTTAAAACAGTACAACCTCCATGGAAAAAATAGTTTGGCAGTTCTTCAAAATCCAAATATAGAATTACCATATGACCCAGTAACTCCACTCTTCAGTGGAATTCTACTAGTAATTCTATCCAAGAGAATAACATATGTGCACACAAAAAACTGTACACAAATGTTCACAGCAGCATTATTCATAATAGCCAAAAAGTTAAAACAATCCAAATGTTTGATCAGATGATGAATGGATAAACAAAATGTGGTACAGTAATATACTAAAATATCATTCAGGACAGAAAGAAAGAAAGGACCTTATATGCTGCAACGTAGATGAAATTATCACACCAAGTGAAAGAAGCCAGACACAAAAGGCCACATTTTGTTAGAGTCTATTTACATAAAATATAAATAGAAAAGAATATCCAGAAAAGGCAAACCCATAGAGACTAAGTAGTTAAGCAGTTGCCAGAGGTGGGGGAAAGAATTGAAACTTACTGCTAACAGGCATGCGTTGTTTTTTTTTTAATGGGTGATAGAAATGTTCTGGAGAAGGCAATGGCACCCCACTCCAGTACTCTTGCCTGGAAAATCCCATGGACGGAGGAGCCTGGTGGGCTACAGTCCATGGGGTCGCTAGGAGTCAGACACAACTGAGTGATTTCACTTTCACTTTTCACTTCCATGCATTGGAGAAGGAAATGGCAACCCACTCCAGTGTTCTTGCCTGGAGAATCCCAGGGACCGGGGAGCCTGGTGGGCTGCCATCTACGGGGTTGCACAGAGTCGGACACGACCAACTCGACTTAGCAGCAGCAGCAGAAATGTTCTGGAATTATATAGTGGCTGCTGCTGCTGCTGCTAAGTCACTTCAGTTGTGTCTGACTCTGTGTGCTATGGCAGCACAAATCAGTGAATATAATAAAAACTACTGAAGACTACATTTTAACCTAGTGAACTTTATCTTACATGAAGTATATCTCAATTTTTAAATGTTATTAATATTTTAAAAAGAACAGTAAACAGGATAAGCACTGCACTAAAAAAACGACCAATTTTTGTTGCCTGTTTATCAAGCAGTCTTAGTTTGTGAAAATCCTCCTCAAACCTACAAAGGGGAAAAAAAAAGCATTTTGATACTAGATACTAGAGAAAGATAAAAATACTAGAGAAAGGTAGAAGAACCAGTGTAGGTATTGAGGAACCACATCATCTGCAGGCACCAGCTTTGCCCCCTTGCTCACCTATTTGTAATCTTGCAATGAAAGGATATTAAACACTAAAAACGCTTAAGTTAGTCCTGAACGCGCCACCAGTTAGGTTAAACAGTATCTATAAATAAGGGTCAGGCTAAATCAATAGGCTTAGAGAAGGAAAACTGAAAGCAATAAAAAGGAAAGAAAGCTGAGAGGAAGACAAATAGTGTGCAAAGAACACAACAACAAAAACACCCCAAATTTTCTCTCTCCTTTTCTGTACCACAGCTACAGCTGCCAAAGTGGTATGAGTAACTAAACCATGTCCAGGACTATGATATTCACTCTGGGACAGAATACAAGACAAGACCCTTGTCCTCCAAAATTCACAGTCTTATTGGGGAGATAAAGTAGTCTTTGCAAATCAACCAAGTGTACATTTGTGACATTCTACTGGAAAAGGAAATGAGAAAAGGAAAAAAAATTATGGTGGAAAAAATAGACAAAAATGATGTCATGCAGGATTTGGACATAAGTTGGCCTTGAAGGAGAAGGATTCAGTTAGAAGCAAAAAGAAAAAAATCTAGAGAAAGAAGTAAAATGATAAAAACCTAGAGGGGTGGTGGGACAGGGGGTCTGTGGGAAGGAGGCTCAAGAGAAAGGGGACATATGGCTACATACAGCTGATTCACTTTGTTGAACAGGAGAAACGAACACAACATTGTAAAGCAATTAGACTTTAATAATAAAAAAATTTAAGTTTAAAAAGACATAAATTCATGTTGATATATGGCAGAAAGCATCACAATATTGTAATTATCCTCCAATTAATAATAAAATTTTAATTTTTTTAAAAAAGAAACTACCAAAAAAAATGGAAGTAAAAAGGTAAAGCAATGAAAAAAGTATGAAGAGGGGGTGAATCTAGTTGGGAAAAAATGCTTAGAATAATGCCATATTGTATTTATTCTCCCAAAAGACCACAAATTGCGAGGACTCAGAATCAGTTACATAAATAATAAAATGCGGTTTTGATACAAGCACGGATTCCTAATGTCAACATTTTACGGAACAGGCTCAGTTCTACTCAGAGCTTTTTTTCTAGCACTCCTAGGTCATACTCGAAAATCTCCTAATTAAGAATTCCCCAGCTTATTATAAAATACACTGAAAGAAGTCACCATGAGTTACTCTGATCCTATGGTAATCTAATAAACATAGTCTGTAGCCTCAATTCAGGTAAACATTTAAATATAACATTTCCACCTCTGTGTGTCTCCTTACCTCACTTTCCTCGGGATTTATGTGAAGCTGTTTAGGGAAGGGAAAAAATAGCATTTAAATTCTGAAACTTATTAGACTACTCCTCTCAGAATACATGTTTTATGTAAAGAGTTCAATTTGTTCTCTATGAATTGAGTGCTGACATGTATATTTCAAGTTAAGGACAGGATAAACTCTTATTTTGTGACCAAATAGTGTTTATGGCCAGCAGTTTGTACACATTGACAATCAGGAAAGTGATAACCAGGAATTAATCACTACTATGACTGAGGATCACAATAAACTGTGGAAAATTCTGAAAGAGATGGGAATACCAGATCACCTGATCTGCCTCTTGAGAAATTTGTATGCAGGTCAGGAATCAACAGTTAGAACTGGACATGGAACAACAGACTGGTTCCAAATAGGAAAAGGAGTACGTCAAGGCTGTATATTGTCACCCTGTTTATTCAACTTCTATGCAGAATACATCATGAGAAACGCTGGGCTGGATGAAGCACAAGCTGGAATCAAGATTGCCCAGGAGAAATCTCAATAACCTCAGATATGCAGATGACACCACCCACATGGCAGAAAGTGAAGAGGAACTCAAAAGCCTCTTGATGAAAGTGAAAGTAGAGAGTGAAAAGTTTGGCTTAAAGCTCAACATTCAGAAAACGAAGATCATGGCATCTGGTCCCATCACTTCATGGGAAAGAGATGGGGAAACAATGGAAACAGTGTCAGACGTTATTTTTCTGGGCTCCAAAATCACTGCAGATGGTGAAAACCATGCAACCATGAAATTAAAAGACACTTACTCCTTGGAAGGAAAGTTATGACCAACCTAGATAGCATATTCAAAAGCAGAGACATCACTTTGCCAACAAAGGTTCGCCTAGTCAAGGCTATGGTCTTTCCTGTGGTCATGTATGGATGTGAGAGCTGGACTGTGAAGAAGGCTGAGCGCCGAAGAATTGATGCTTTTGAACTGTGGTGTTGGAGAAGACTCTTGAAAGTCCCTTGGAGTGTGAGGAGATCCAACCAGTCCATTCTGAAGGAGATCAGCCCTGGGATTTCTTTGGAAGGAATGATGCTAAAGCTGAAACTCCAGTATTTTGGCCACCTCATTCGAAGAGTTGACTCATTGGAAAAGACTGATGCTGGGAGGGATTGGGGGCAGGAGGAGAAGGGGACGACAGAGGATGAGATGGCTGGATGGCATCACTGACTCGATGGATGTCAGTCTGAGTGAACTCCGGGAGTTGGTGATGGACAGGGAGGCCTGGCGTGCTGCGGTTCATGGGGTCGCAAAGAGTCGGACACGACTGAGCGATTGATCTGATCTGATCTGATCTGAAGATGCTCACTTTAAGAAGGTTTAATTGGAAACCTTTTTTCCTTTCCTCACATTTTTTTCTTTATGTTTTTACATAGAGTATGGAATTTCCATTTATGTAATTGCATAAAATTATAATCAATAGTAGTTTATATTTGATAAAAAATACATTAAAACTTTCTGGGAAAGACACACAATGAATTATGAACGATTACCTTGAGTGAGAAAGGCTGGATGAGAGAAGTAGAGGAAGAGTTGTGTTTTTCAATGTGATAACTTAATGGTTTTTTGAAAATTATAATCATGTGTTTGTTTTACTTGTGTTCTATGTGTCTGTATCATATACTATAACACAAATAATTTTTCTCCTATGTATCTTAAGACTTAAAATTTGGAACCTAAATTTCCTTCTAAATTTTAGGATTTAGCGCGACTACTTCTGCAGTGAAAGGGCAGGTCTTCACTCCAAGTAAAGACACTTTGTTGGCTGTAAGAGCGCAGAGGGAGAGCAGTATAAACACCTTTTCATCTTCTCCTGCTCGTCCTTCCTTGTCCTCCTCCCCAGACAACTTGATGCCACACGCAATCATTCGAAATTTCCACCACCCCTTCTCTTTAAGTTCAATTCTGAAGGTTCACTGAACCTCCACAAAGGCATCCCTGGTCATTTCCAGGAGCCAGTTGCCATTTCAACCACACCCCTTTCTCTTGTGCGCATCTCTGTAACCCTATCCCTTCCCCAATACTAAGGGTCTCTGCGTGCTTGGTCCCTATGTGTATGTAACACAACCCAGACGCCCCTCCAAAGAAAAGTGCACAACGGAAGAGGTGTGAGGGAGATGACAGACTGCTAAAAATGCACAGGGTGGTCAGTACGTCAAGAAAAGGTGAATGAACAAGAGAACTGACAGACTAGCAGGGAAAGAAACTTCTGGGAAAAACCTGACAGAGATGTCTCTAGAGCCGTCAGTAAAGGGTGGGAAAGAAAGTGAAAGGCTCTCAAGGATACTGGAGTGGGTAGCCTGCTCCAGGGGATCTCCCCAGCCCAGGGACCAAACCCAGCTCTCCCACATTGCGGGTGGATTCTTTACCAGCTGAGCCACCAGGAAGCCCAAGAATACTGGAGTGGGTAGCCTATCCCTTCTCCAGGATCTTCCCGATCCAGGAATCTCACCGAGGTCTCCTGCATTGCAGGCGGATTCTTTACCAGCTGAGCCCCCAGGGAAACCCCAAAGGACGGGAAAAGGGGAGTATTCCAGCAAGAAAGCAGGAAAGGTTCAGCTTGTTGGGAAAAGTGTCAAATTTAGTGGTGAGATTTTCGTGGTGCCGAGGAATGGGGAGGAGACGGGAGCAGAAGACAAGCCTGAAGGGACAGACATTTTGTTGGTCTTACTTTTGAATTCTTAAAAGCCGGAGTGTGCTGTGGAATCTCTCAGACGTCCAGCGGAAGATACTGGGATCGGCCAGGGCATGGGGCTCAGCTGGGGGCTGTAGCGGGGTGGGAACCGGGGAGGCTGGGAGGTGGGCGCAGTGCAAGGCGAGTCGGCCGGGCCTCCGCCGGGTGGGGAACCGGGTCTCCGTGCGTCCCTGAGGACGCCGCGCCGCTCAGCTCAGCTGCGCCAGGAGCTGCTCCAGCTCGGCCTCCGCGGCCACTGAGGCTCGGCCGTTGAAGCCCGAGGCCTGCTCGCTCCCCGGCGCCCGCGCGCGGTTCTGCCGGGCGCGGCTCCACGCGGGGCGCGGGGGGTCGTCGGGGTGGCGGGCGCAGGGAGAAGGGCTTCCCCACCCCACCGCCACGAGCTCACAGGCTGCGGGGGGACACTCACTGCGCGAGCCCGGAACTTAAAAGCTTGTTTAGGCGCTCTCCAGCCACTGAGAGCAGCTGCCTAGAGATGGAATGTTTGAAGGGTGTGGAATATTGGGGAGGATTCCAAGGGCTTTGAGGGGATTGCCAGAAAGTTTTTCTGTGACATTTACGTTTTCTGAAGTTACTCCGTGTCTCACTAGAGAGCATTAAATGTTTTCTTTTGAATTTGTTTGCTCAAACACCTATGACTGGTAATACAGAGAGTAGAAAGACAAGAAAACGGACTAGTTTTCAAAGTTTACCACGCCCCTCCTACCCCCTCCCCCTCCCCCTCCCCACCGCCTTTTCTGGTTCATTTCTGCTTTTCCAGGTGAAGAGGCGTGATGGGTATCCATTTTAATTAGGTGTTCAAGTCAGTCTTTGAATGTAGAGCAGATGGAACTAAAATGAGGACTGGAAAATCTGTTAAATGAAACAAGTAAAATTAAATAAGCCATGGTCTATGCAAATGAAGAAATACTACAGGAGAAATATAAAAGAGTTATAAAAGTTACTAGAATTTTCGTACCCAGAGATCGTGAGTTTTAATAGACTGGCATACTTATTTCTAGTTTTATTTTCATTTACTTATGTGAAAATATTTTTGTGGGATCGTGTTCTCCATATAGTTTTGGGTCCTGCTTTTTATCTCTAAATTTTGACTTTCAAGGATTTTCATGTATTTTAACAGTCCTTTACCAGTCCTTAGGACTTGCCTGGTAGCTCAGATGGTAAAGAATCTGCCTGCAATTTAGGAGACCAGAGTTCGATCCCTGGGTTGGGAAGATTCCCTGGAGAAGAGAATGGCAACCCACTCCAGTATTCTGGCCTGGAGAATTCCATGGACAAAGGAGCCTGGCAGGGTACAGTCGGGATTGCAAAGAGTAGCTCAGACACAAGCTGAGGGACTAACATACGCCAGTCCTTAAGAATATAATTTTAATAGTCTGTCTAGTATTTTATTGAATAGTTGCATCACAACTTTTTTCAATAAATTCACTTACAATTAGCACCAAAAAAAAAAAAAGAAGAAGAAAAAGAAAGGAATACTTCAGTCATCATACAGTATGAGGCAGTCCACATGGGCCCACAGGGTCCTTGCCCACCTTGCTGAGTGAGCTAAACTGCAAGACTTAACTGTCCTTTGACCCTGAGCTGTTTCTTTAGCTAGTGTGTAGGCAATTAAGCAACCCATGCAGCAACCATGGTATGAGTGAGGAGCAACTGCTTACTTCCCTGGGGAGGGGTACTAGCTTGTTTACTGCTTGCCACAGAAGATGCTAAGCGTTTAGCCCTGGAGTCTTAGCTGTCTCACAATCCACTGCCTGTGATCTCAGAGAGAATGCAGTAAGCAATCCTGAAGAGAGATCTTAGTTCTCTGCCCAAGAAGTGGACCTGGGTAGCCAGGGTGAAAACCAGGACTCCTCGCCACTAGTCCACCAGGGCCTAGAGGCTAGCGGCAAAGTACCCCTGGCTCTTACCTGCATTGAAAACAAGAATGTTTTAAGGAGGTAAAATCTGTAAAAACAGGTAAAAAGTTTATTATTAAGAGACACAGCATAACATGTGGGAGAGCACACAGAGAAACAGTTTGTTTATTTAAGACAGAAATAAACACCTGGGGAGGAGTGTGGGCATCTTGATTGAGGAGTATAGAAGTCAGAAAAAGGGAAGTCGCTCAGTCGTGTCCAACTCTTTGCGATCCCATGGACTGTAGCCTACCAGGCTCCTCTGTCCATGGGATTTTCCAGGCAATAGTACTAGAGTGGATTGCCATTTCCTTCTCCAGGGGATCTTCCCAACCCAGGGATTGAACCCGGGTCTCCCGCATTGTAGACAGATGCTTTTACCGTCTGAGCCACCAGGGAAGTCCGAAGGAAGTCAGAAGTCAGAAGTTAGGCATAAATACACACCCAGAAAGAAAGAGTATGGGTGTCCTCTCTAGTGAGGAGGAGCACTGAAAGAAGGTGATTTAAATCACTTATATAGGACAGTTCTTCCAGGTCTGTGTTTATCTTTGCCAATTATCCTGTTTCTTTTTCACACCTGATCTGTCCTGTGATCCTCCCCAAAATGCCTGCACAACTTTTGTTAAGATAAATTCTACTGCAGAGGCCTGTGGGTGCATGTCCACACGTATTATGGAGTGGCATGTTCTCCCTTTTTGACTCCCAAGGAGTCTTTCTACACATGTGAAAACTGGGAAGTTTTTCTTGACCTCAGGCGTGGTTGTCTTCTCTCTTTATTCCAGCAGAATAAACTACCTTTGTCCTTGGAGTGTCTAGGTGAGAACAGAGCTTCAATTTTACTCCACTTGGCAAACACCAGCTGTCCAGCCCAGGGGCCCATCTATCTCCAACCTCACCTACATCTGGACCCATACTGTTGCCCAGCACTGGCCTCCTATGTGATGCTTCTGTCATTTGTTGGGCTGTAATAAAGTGTCTCTCTCTGATCCATCCTTGCTTCATCATATATTTTTGACACCTACGGAGTTATGGCAGATTTAATCCTTGCCATCTTCCCAGTCAGAGGTATAGCTATATTTGGATGTAGTCAGAAATAAGTTACAGAATATCATATTATTTAAAGAGCCTTAAATATATGTATATGCCTTAAACTACAAATTCCTCTTTTGAAAATATATTCTAAAGAAATAAAACTAAACATGGACAGAGTTTTTGTTCCAAAGATATAGATTGCAGCATTAGGTTTGTTAGTATCATTAACTCTGGCAGAAAACTAGGTTCACGGAAAACTACCAAATGATAACATTCCTGAGGATGCCTGAGATATGGGAAAAGTACACTGTCCATAGTTTTCTTGAGACTTAATAGAAAGAAAACACCATGTAGTTAGTACATATAAAACATTGAATGGTTAGACTGCCCAAGACCCTGAAAATTAAATGTCCCTGAAAATACAAGGAGGGAATGTATACAAAAACACTGAGCACAGAAGTACACAGTAATGGCTTAATCAATGCCAGTTATTAGTTTTAGCATATGTAGTAGAGAAAAAAATTACTGAACTGGAAATTAGAGGACCTGAATTTTAGGCCTGGGACTGTGCTACCCAATTACTCAACTAATTACTTCTGAAAGTCAGATTGTGAAATTGCTATAGTCCTGGGTGTCCTCATTTATAAAATGAAATGTGGGAGATGAGATGATCTCTAAGTTCCCTTCCTGTTCCAAAAAATCCATGATGTTTGCCTTCACGCCTCCTCCTCCTCCTCCAGGGGATGATACTATTGACAGAAAGAAAAACATCAAGACAACCAACTGGAAATGTCTAGATGTTGCAAGAAGCATGCAATTAAAGTACACAGCTTATCAATATTTATTATTAATAATTGTCCTAACACAGCCACTTGTTCGTATTATCAAATAATAATTTAGGTAGTCAGTCATTCAAGTAAAATATCTTGAATATATATATCTCAAGTAATTACCCACAGTTCATTCATAGAGCACTTCTTCCAGGATTATTGGTTTATGGCTGAAACAGCACACCTATATTTGGTTTAGTTATCCATTTTATTTAATAAAAAGACAAAAAAAAAGAATGACAATTGAAACTTAGGCAATAAATAAAACAATGTTCATTAAGGACAATTAACTCTACCATAAAATTATTTTAAATATACTCTGAGTAAATTTCCTAATCTTAATTTTACTAACAAAAACAACAAAACAGGTATATGTGCCTTGAAGTGGGTTGAATTATGTCCCCCTAAAGTATGTCCAGTAGTCATGTATGGATGTGAGAGTTTTTTCCAGTAGTCATATGTGGATGTGAAAGTTGGACCATAAAGAAAACTGAGTGCTGAAGAATTGATGCTTTTGAACTGAGGTGTTGGAGAGGACTCTTGAGAGTCCCTTGGACTGCAAGGAGATCCAACCAGTCCATCCTAAAGGAGATGAGTCCTGAATGTTCATTGGAAGGACTGATGCTGAAGTTGAAACTCTAATACTTTGGCCACCTGATGTGAAGAGCTGACTCATTGGAAAAGACCCTGATGGTGGGAAAGATTGAAGGCCGGAGGAGAAGGGGACATCAGAGGATGAGATGGTTGGATGGCATCATCGACTCAATGGACATGAGTTTGAGCAAGCTCCAGGAGATGGTGATGGACAGGGAAGCTTGGCATGCTGCAGTCCTTAGGCTCACAAAGAGTCAGACACAACTGAGTGACTGAACTGAATACCTTATATCCTTGTGTGCATGCTCGTCATTTCAGTCATGTCCGACTCTCTGTGACCCTAGGCACTGTAACCTGTCAGGCTCCTCTGTCCATGGGGATTCTCCAGGCAAGAATACTGGAGTGGGTTGCTATGCCCTCCTCCAGGGGATCTGTGTGACTCAGGGATCAAACCCAGGTCTCCTGCATTGCAGGCAGAATTTTTTATCATCTGGGCCACCAGGGAAGCCCCATTATATTCACACAGAGTTTAAAACTTGGCAAAAATTGTATTGGTCATGTGCATTCCTTTGCAACGTTTAATTATTTAACTTCTGTTTGTGAGATTTATCAGTGTTAGAATATGTTCCTCAGACATCTTCACTTATGTATATTATTCCACTGTATGAAAATAACTCAATTCATTTTCTCACAGTTGGACATTTAGGTTTTATCAATCTTTTTTTCTATTCAAATCTTGTCTCTTATACTTAGAGGGTAAGCATGATGATCTTCTGGATATAAACTTAGTAAGACACACTGTCTTTACCTTCTTGTTGTTTTTAGCCACTAAGTCCTGTCTGATCCTTTTGCGACCCCTTGAACTGTAACCCACCAGGCTCCTCTGTCCATGGGATTTCCCAGGTAAGAATGCGGGAGGGGGTTGCCATTTCCTCCTCCAGGGAATCTTCCTGACCCAGGGATAGAACCTGTGTCTCCTGCTTGGCAGATAGATTCTTTACTACTGAGCCACCAGGAAAGCCTCTAATCTTACATACCTCAGTCGGAATGCTACCTCTCAGGGAAAACTTCACTGATTCCCTCAAGAAGATCCTGTCCTCTACTAAATATACTCATTCATTTCAGTCACTCAATCGTGTCCGACTCTTTACGACCCCATGGACTGCAGCATTCTAGGCTTCCCTGTCCATCACCAACTCCTAGAGCTTGCTCAAACTCATGTCCATTGAGTCGATGATGCCATCCAACCATCTCGTCTTCTGTCATCCCCTTCTCCTCCTGCCTTCAATCTTTCCCACCATCAAGGTCTTTTCCAATGAGTCAGCTCTTTGAATCAGGTGGCCAAAGTATTGGAGTTTCAGCTTCAGCATCAGTCCTTTCAATGAATATTCAGGACTCATCTCTTTTAGGGTGGACGATTTGGATCATTTTTCAGGCCAAGGGACTCTCAAGAGTCTTCTCCAACACCTCAGTTCAAAAACATCAATTCTTTGGTGCTCAGCTTTCTTTATGGTTCAACTCTCACATCCATACATGACTACTGGAAAAACCATAGCTTCGACTAGACAGATCTCTGTCATTAAAGTAATGTCTCTGCTTTTTAATAGGCTGTCTAGTTTTGTAGCACCCAATTTATATAAAATTGTTCCTTGACCTAATTTCAATGAAAATTTATCATATAATTAGAAATCTATCTTCAATGTTTAAAAACTGTTAATATGAGAATTCAATAAAACCAAAAATAAACAAATGGAACCTAATTAAACTTAAACACTTTTGCACAACGAAGGAAACTATAATAAGCAAGGTGAAAAGACAGCCTTCAAGATAGGAGAAAATAATAGCAAATGAAGCAACTGACAAAGAACTAATCTCCAAAAAGCAGCTCATACAGCTCAATACCAGAAACATAAACCAATCAAAAAGTGGGCCAAAAAGCTAAACAGACATTTCTCCAAAGAAGACATACAGATGGCTAACAAACATGTGAAAAGATGCTCAACATCACTCATTATCACACAAATGCAAATCAAAACCACAGTGAGGTACCATCTCACGCTGGTCAGAATGGCTGCTATCAAAAAGTCTACAAACAGTAAATGCTGGAGTGAATGTGGAGAAAAGGGAACCCTCTTACACCGTTAATGGGAATGCAAACTAGTACAGCCACTATGGAGAACATAGTGTGGAGATTCTTTAAAAAACTGGAAATAGAACTGCCATCAGTTCAGTTCAGTCACTCAGTCATGTCTGACTCTTTGCAACCCCATGGACTGCAGCACGCCAGGTCTCCCTGTCCATCACCAACTCCCGGAGTTCACTCAAACTCACGTCCATCGAGTTGGTGATGCCATCCAGCCATCTCATCCTCTGTCGTCCCCTTCTCCTCCTGCCCCCAATCCCTCCCAGCATCAGAGTCTTTTCCAGTGACTCAACTCTTCGAATCAGGTGGCCAAAGTACTGGAGTTTCATTTAGCATCAGTCCTTCCAAAGAACACCCAGGACTGATCTCCTTTAGAATGGACTGGTTGGATCTCCTTGCAGTCCAAGGGACTCTCAAGAGTCTTCTCCAACACCACAGTTCAAAAGCATGATTCTTCAGTGCTCAGCTTTCTTCACAGTTCAACTCTCACATCCATACATGACTACTGGAAAAACCATAGCCTTGACTAGATGGACTTTTGTTGGCAAAGTAATGTCTCTGCTTTTGAATATGCTATCTAGGTTGATCATAACTTTCCTTCCCAAGAGTAAGTGTCTTTTAATTTCATGGCTGCAATCACCATCTGTAGTGATTTTGGAACCCAAAAAATTAAAGTCTGACACTGTTTCCACTGTTTCTCCATCTATTTCCCATGAAGTGATGGGACCAGATGCCATGATCTTCGTTTTCTGAATGTTGAGCTTTAAGCCAACTTTTCACTCTCCACTTTCACTTTCATCAAGAGGCTTTTTAGTTCCTCTTCACTTTCTGCCATATGGGTGGTGTCATCTGCGTATCTGAGGTTATTGATATTTCTCCCAGCAATCTTGACTCCAGCTTGTGCTTCTTCCAGCCCAGCGTTTCTCATGATGTACTCTGCATAGAAGTTAAATAAGCAGAGTGACAATATACAGCCTTGACATACTCCTTTTCCTATTTGGAACCAGTCTGTTGTTCCATGTCCAGTTCTAACTGTTGCTTCCTGACCTGCATATAACGTTACTCAAGAGGCCATGCAACACAGTAATCCCACTGCTGGATTTAGGAAACCAGAATTGAAAGAAACACATACCCCAGTGTTCATTGCAACACTGTTTACAATAGCTAGGACATGGAAGCAACCTAGATGTCCATCAGCAGATGAGTAGATAAGAAAGTTGTGGTATATATACACAATGGAATGTTATTCAGCTCTTAAAAAGAGTACATTTGAGTCAGTTCTAATGAGGTAGATGAAACTGGAGCCAATTATACAGCATGAAGTAAGTCAGAAAGAAAAACACCAATACAGTATATTAAAGATGGTATCAATGACCCTATATGCAAGATATGAAAAAAAGAACAGACTTTTGGACTCTGTGGGAAAAGGCAAGGGTGGGATGGCTTGAGAGAACAGCATTGAAACATATATATTACCATATGTGAAATAGATGACCAGTCCAAGTTTGATGCATGAAACAGGGTACTCAAAGCCGATGCACTGGGACAACCCAGAAGGATGGGATGGGGAGGGAGATGGGAGCAGGGTTCAGGAGGGGGTTTCGGGATGGAGGGACACATGTACACCCATGGCTGATTCTTTTCAATGTATGGCAAAAACCACCACAATATTGTAAAGTAATTAGCCTCCAATTAAAATAAATTAATCAATTTTTAAAAAAAGAATATGAGAATTCTGTTAGATGGCTGCTTGCAATATTACTATGCAAAAAATCAACAGTCTTCCTAGTCACAACCATAACCTATTTGAAATATGATAAAAGAATATTTTACATTGCTATCACAAAACCGTAAACATCTTTTGTCTGCCCAGCCCTCCTTCCTTTGGGTTTGGGGAATTTCTCCTGTCCTGTGATTCTGGAGGACACTGGTCTGAGAGCCCTGTGAGGATATGCATGTGAAAACTAGATTAGCTAGACTCTCGGCAAGACTGTAAATCTTGAATGGAGACACACAAAGATAAAAAGGGATTTGAGCAAATTGGTCTACTGATGAATCCAGAGAAACTATCCTGAATCCATGGAAACTCTCTATTCCTATTTATCCCAAAACCTGATTGTTCAACTAGTTCTAAATTTTGTAAACTACCCAAATGTTTGAATGTTTTGCTTACTTTAGATACTGTCAAATTATTTTCCAAAATGTTTATAATAATTTTGGTTTCCACCAGCAAACATTGCTCCTCATTCACACCAACACTTGATACTGATAGACAACAAAATTTAAAATTTTTCTCTATCAGAAGAATATGAAAGAAACCTAATTTTTATATTTAATTGCATTTCCCTGTTTTCCAGAAATTTAGAGCATTTTTTTCATGTGCCTATTAGCTACTTGTGTTTTGTCTTTTGTAAACTGCTTATTTTTCTCTTTTGACTTTTTTTTTTTATTGAGTTACCTTCCTCTCATTGATTTGTAAGGGTTTTTACATGTTATGGATACTGATCCTTTGTTGGCTATGTGTGTTTCCCCTACTTTCTCCCACTTTGTGGTTTGTCTTTTTCCTTTTTTAATGGTGTGCTTTAGTTAGAATATTTTTTCTTTTATATTTTGTGCTTTTACTTCTCATTAAGAAATTCCTACCATGAATTTTATCAGTTCTCTGATATCTTATTCTTTACATGTTTAAGTTTTGCCTTTTCACTTTTATATCTTTAATACAGTTGGACTTCTGTTTTTCTTTATGATATGAAATGGAGAAAATTACTTTATTCATATAGATAAATGAGAGTGTTCCAGCACAGTTTGCTGAAAAAGTCATCCTTTCCTCACTGATCTGCAGTACTAGCTCTGATCTAAATCAAATTTTCATGTGCGTGCATGTGTGTGTTAGTTGTGTATCACTGCATAACAAACTACTCCAAAACTTTAGCAGCTAATAAACAACAACAATTTATTATCTCATAGTTTCTGTAGGTTAGGACTCTGGGAGTGGACTAGCCAGGCAGTTCTGGCTCAAGATTTCTCACAAAATCAAAGTTAAGGAGTCACCTGGGGCAGCAGTCATCTCAAAGTTCCCTAGGAGAGAACTTCCAAGCTCACTTACACGGCCATTGGCAAGTCTCAGGTCCTCACTGGCTATTCACGGGGAACATCAATTCCTTGTTACCTGGGTCTCTCTATAGTGCTGCTCGCAACATGGCAGCTTAACTTACCCTCTTATGAGAGATTGGAGAAAAAGAGAGAGAGAGAGATCCCAAGACAAGAATCACAGTCATTACATAGTTTATGACAGCCCATCACTTCTGCCATATTCTCTTTCTTAGAAGTGAGTCACCAAACTTATATTCAAAAGGAGGGGCTAACTCAAGAGCATAAATACCAGGAGTTGGGGATTACTGGAGTTGTTTTAGAGCTGCTTGCCAGAGTTTCCATTTATTGATCTATACCAGTGCCATCACTGTATTGTTTTCCTGTAGATTTATTTATTAATTCATTTACTTGGCTGCATCAGATCTTGGTTGCAGCACTCGGAATCTTCATTGCAGCATGTGGGATCTTCTGTTGCAGCTCGAGAACTCCTATAGTTGTGGTGTGCAGGATCCAGAGCTCCTGGGCTCGGTAGTTGTGGCCTGAGGGCTTAGTTGCCCCAATGCATGTGGGCTCTCAGTTTCTTGAACAGGGATCAAACCTGTGTCCCTGCATTGGAAGGTGGATTCTTAACCACTGGACCACCAAGCAAGTCCCTTACTCTTGTTATCTAGATAGGAAGGTTTCCTTACTTTTTTTTTTTTTTTTTTGGCCTTGCCAAATGGCTTGGGAAATCTCAGTTCCTCGGCCCGGGCCACAGCAATGGAAGCACTGAACCGTAACCACTAGGCCACTAGGATACTCCCCTTATTTATTCTTCAAATGTGTCTTGTCTATTTGGGGTTCTAAAATTAGAATCTACAATTGGCTTATTCAATTCATTGAAAAATCTATCAGGATTTTAATTGGAATTGCATTACATTAATGTATTAGTTTATAAAGGAAAAAGCATTTAATAATATTGGATTTTCCTATCCATTTATATGGTTTATCTCTCATGTATTCTGGGAAATTCACCAGAGGGGTTAGAGGAAAAACAGTTTGGAATGTCTTTTCAATAAAATATTTCAGACAAATTTATTTCATCTGGATTTCCTATGCAAAAATATACTGGTAATACACAGTGTGTTGAGGGTCTTAACCCTCAGTGTGTTGAGGCCTCAATTCCTGGGTTTAGCAGCTCTAAGGTCTAAGTACTCCATGTCTGCTGCTGCTGCTGCTAAGTCACTTCAGTTGTGTCCAACTGCGCAACCCCATAGATGGCAGCCCATCAGGCTCTGCTGTCCCTGGGATTCTCCAGGCAAGAACACTGGAGTGGGTTGCCATTTCCTTCTCTAATGCATGAAAGTGGAAAGTGAAAGTGAAGTAGCTCAGTTGTGTCCGACTCTTAGCGACCCCATGGACTGTAGCCCACCAGGCTCCTCCATCCATGGGATTCTCCAGGCAAGAGTACTGGAGTGGGGTGCCATTGCCTTCTCCAACTCCATGTCTAAGTACTGTAATTCTAGTACAATGAGTTTTGACTCAATATTCCCCAGTAAATTAGTACCAGGTGCGAAGGAAAGCTACATGACTCAAAATAGCCTGGAGTTAAAAACTCCCCTCCAAGCCCTCTCCATCATTCTATATACAGAATAAAGAACTTTCTCCCCCAAAGAAAGGAATGAACAATAAGATTGATTACGTTCAGCTCCCAGCCAATCCCAGTCTCCGTCCAGTCTCAGGAATTTCTTGCCCCAGTTGTTGAAAGCCAACTAATCAAAATAATCTTGAGGAAAAACACACCCCCTCAAAACAATGTATCTCCGTATATATATATATATATATATATGTTTTCTATGTATTCCTGCTCTTTTCTTGACCTAGCGCAGCAGTTCACAGTCTGACTGCTGCCCCTTCTTGCCTCATTAAAGGTGATCTTTTCCTGTAGAGTATCGGTCTCATCCTTTTTCTGAACCTCACCTTCTCCAGTTCCTTTACCTTACATTTTTGGTGCCAAAATCCAGGAGGTTGAGGTTCCTTCTCATTCTTATTCTCCACAGCCAGCTCTCTGGAGCATGGAAACCTGCCAAGCTCACTTTCCTGCCTGGGCTTTCAAGACCTCCTCAAGAGGACACCCCATGCCTTCATGAGCCGTAAAAGCCCTGTGTAAGGGCTTTATTGGTTTTCCACGTACCCCAAGGAATATTGGCCTCTCTCTCTCTTTCTCTCATCCTCTTTTCTCTACACTCTTTTTTTTGAGAGACTGACCAACTCCAGGACAGAGGCCTTTTGCCATTCAACCTCCCTCCATCCACCACAAATTCGCGCCTGACCCAGTAGCTCAGGTAAGCTCGGATGGTACTCTAGGGTGCCATAGACTATCCTCCTTTCCAGGTTCCTGGGGAACCCTGCAGCCAAAAGACCTTCTGGAGAGGGACTTGGGGGATGCCCTTCCCTCCTTCAGAGTCTCTCTCTCTTCCTTTGCCCAGTTGAAGGATTAGGTGATGAACTTTTCTCTCAACCAGACAGTTGCCAGCCATTTGCTATGGGGTCAAGCCAATCTGTCCCGTGGGACTCTCCCTTGGCCTACGTAAAATGAAATCTCAAACCTCTACTCTTGACTAATCTCAAGGTTCACAAACTCAAGTCACTTTGTACTCAAATGTGGCCTCAGTGCAAATTGGATAACCCAAACCGCTGGCCTGAGTTTGGGATTTTCTATTTTAATATTTTATCAGATCTTACTAACTTCCTCAAACAGAATGGCAAATGTTCAGAGGTCCCCTGTATTCAAGCCTTCTGGGACCTTAGAAGCCATCCTTCTCTCTGCAAGGACTGTTCTACCTATCAAATCCTCCTCTGTTTTCTCTCCCCTTCCACTACAAAAGAATCCAAATCTAAAGACTTTAAAAGGCCCCCTAAACCCTCAGCTCCTGATTTCAACCCGGCAGGTGAGCCTCCTTCCTACCGCCCCAGAGATGAGGCTTCCAGAGGGCTCACCCTCTAGCCCTTCCTCCTCCAAATTGGAAAGCAATGACCCCCCAAACCCAAAAAGAGATTTCCACTCCCCCTCCATTGACCAGCTTCCAAAGCAAACACATGTTTCGACTCAGAGAGGAAGCAGGACCAGAGGGCCCTACACGGGTTCATGTGCCTTTCTCAATTTCCGATATGAGCCAAACTGAAGAAAAATTGGGATCTTTTTCAGAAAATCATACTAGATATAGGAAGGAATTCCTCTGCCTTACACAAGCATATCATTTAACCTGGAATGATATTTATTACATCCTAAATGCCACTTTAACCCCTGATGAAAAGGAACGGATATGGCAGGCAGTCGGAACTCATGCTGATCAGCTCCATAACCAAGACAGGACTAGTCCAGTGGCTGATGATGCAGTTCCTTTAATGGAGCCACAGTGGACATATCAAGCTGGCAATGCCGGGGTCCGGTATCTACATCATATGATCACCTGTTTACTAAAAGGAATGCTAAAAACTCTCACATTCATGTGAACTATGATATGATTAGACAAGCGACTCAAGAAAAGGATGAAAACCCTGCCCTTTTTCTTTCACAGCTTACTGAGGCAGTCTAGAAATACAATAACCTGGATATTTTCAGCCCCACCGGACTCCTATATTTACATGTCCAGTTCAAGGCAAGAGAGTTCCAGAAAAACATCTATTTCTGCTTTATTGACTATGCCAAAGCCTTTGACTGTGTAGATCACAATAAACTGTGGAAAATTCTGAAAGAGATGGGAATACCAGACCCCCTGATCTGCCTCTTGAGAAATTTGTATGCAGGTCAGGAAGCAACAGTTAGAACTGGACATGGACCAACAGACTGGTTCCAAATAGGAAAAGGAGTACGTCAAGGCTGTATATTGTCACCATGTTTATTTAACTTCTATGCAGAGTACATCATGAGAAACGCTGGACTGAAAGAAACACAAGCTGGAATCAAGATTGCTGGGAGAAATATCAATAACCTCAGATATGCAGATGACACCACCCTTATGGCAGAAAGTGAAGAGGAACTAAAAAGCCTCTTGATGAAGGTGAAAGTGGAGAGTGAAAAGGTTGGCTTAAAGCTCAACATTCAGAAAACGAAGATCATGGCATCCGGTCCCATCACTACATGGGAAATAGATGGGGAAACAGTGTCAGACTTTATTTTTCTGGGCTCCAAAATCACTGCAGATGGTGACTGCAGCCATGAAATGAAAAGACGCTTACTCCTTGGAAGGAAAGTTATGACCAACCTAGATAGCATATTCAAAAGCAGAGACATTACTTTGCCAACAAAGGTTCGCCTAGTCAAGGCTATGGTTTTTCCTGTGGTCATGTATGGATATGAGAGCTGGACTGTGAAGAAGGCTGAGCACCGAAGAATTGCTGATTTTGAACTGTGGTGTTGGAGAAGACTCTTGAGAGTCCCTTGGACTGCAAGGAGATCCAACCAGTGGAAATTGGGATTTCTTTGGAAGGAATGATGCTAAAGCTGAAACTCCAGTATTTTGGCCACCTCATGCGAAGAGTTAACTCATTGGAGAAGACTCTGATGCTGTGAGGGATTGGGGGCAGGAGGAGAAAGGGACGACAGGGGATGAGATGGCTGGATGGCATCACTGACTCGATGGATGTGTGTCTGAGTGACCTCCGGGAGTTGGTGATGGACAGGGAGGCCTGGCGTGCTGCGATTCATGGGGTCGCAAAGAGTCGGACACGACTGAGCGACTGAGCTGATCTGATCATAAGTTAGTCAGCCCCCGATATTCACTGAAAACTACATCAGTCAGAAAAGGGTCCCGAACCCCCTCAGCAAGATCTGCTAGAAATAGCCTTTAAAGTTTTCAATAATAGAGAGGAAGAAGCGAAAAGGGAAAAAGAAAATGAAAGAAAGGCCAAGTATGCTTTATTCGCTGCAGCTATCCAAGAAAAAAATTCAACCCCTCTGGCCCATCAAACTAGGCCCACCTGTATGGGACCTAACCCTCCAGGCCCCTGCTTCAGATGCAACTAAATGGGACACTGGGCTAAGTCCTGCCCAAACCCCCGGCCACCCACCAAACCCTGCCCCACCCGCAAAGAATGGGGCCAGTGGAAAATGGATTGTCCTTGGGCACTACCTACCAAATCTCGGGGTCCACCTCAGGCCCAACAACAATGGGCCGGGAACCAGACTCTGGGGGGCCCTGACACCCCAGACCATGGTTCATCGGATGAGCTGAGAGACGATCCAATTGTCCCTAAATTATTCCAGTGACGGAGCACAAGCTCCAGACCCCAAGTACGCCCCATATGGACAGACTCGGAGCTTCAGGTAATTGGCACAGTGGCCAGACACAAAGTCTCGTTCATAATACACACTGCAAGTGAAAGTGAAGTCGCTCAGTCGTGTCCAACTCTTTGCAACCCCGTGGACTATAGCCTACCAGGTTCCTCTCTCCATGGGATTCTCCAGGCAAAAATACTGGAGTAGGTTGCCATTTCCTTCTCCAGGGGATCTTCCCAACCCAGGGATTGAACCCTGGTCTCCCACATTGCAGGCAGACACTTTAACCTCTGAGTCACCAGGGAAGCCCTATAATAGACACTGGAGCGGTCTTTTCACTTTTAACCTCCTTTCAGGGCCCTCTCCAACCTTCAGAAGTGGCCATCAAAGGGGTCTCATGAAAAGGTTCCTTTTCATCCCAAAATAACACCCCCTCTCCTTTGTTCTTTTGGCAAAACAACATTAACACATTCTTTTATAGTAGTTCCTAAATGCCCAATGGCATTAATGGAACGTGATCTTCTTGCTAAGCTGCAAACTTCTATAAAACTCCCATTCTTAGATCCCACATCAATTCTTTGCATCCAAAAGGCATCCAAACCCTTGGCCAGCCCTCACTCCCAAAACCTGCTCCCTGATCTTCCCCCGATAGATCCTCGGGTTTGGGACACCGAATCCCCATCAGTAACTCAACACCATTTCCTGTACAGGTTTTTCTTAAAATCCCTCTCAGGTCACAACCCAAACTCAATAAACCCTGACCACAGAATCCCGACAAGGACTTAAACCAATAATCTCCCGACTGCCCAAAGCCGGCCTTTTGTGGCCTATCTCTTCACCTCATAATACCCCCATGCTGCTACTGCTGCTAAGTCGCTTCAGTCATGTCTGACTCTGTGCAACCCCATAGACGGCAGCCCACCAGGCTCCCCCGTCCCTGGGATTCTCCAAGCAAGAACACTGGAGTGGGTTGCCATTTCCTTCTCCAATGCATGAAAGTGAAAAGTGAAAGTGAAGTTGCTCAGTCGTGTCTGACTCTAGCCATCCCATGGACTGCAGCCTACCAGGCTCCTCCGTCCATAGGATTTTCCAGGCAAGAGTACTGGAGAGGGGTGCCATTGCCTTCTCCAATAATACCCCCATACTGGCAGTCAAAAAGGGACCCCACTCCTGGCTAGTCCAAGATCTTCAGAGGATCAATGAGGCCATAATACTCGTACACCCCATGGTCACCAATCCCTACACCCTTCTCTCACATATTCCCCCTGACACACTCTATTTCACAGTGTTAGACCTCAAAGATGCTTTCTTTACTATACCTCTACACCACTCCTCACAGCCCCTATTTGCCTTTACCTGGACGGACCCAGCCACATATCAATCTCAACAATTAAGTTGGACCGTTTTGCCACAAGGGTTTAGAGATAGCCCTCATTTTTTGGGTCAAGACCTTCAAAAAGACCTACAAACTTTAGACCTAAGCTATACTACCTTACTTCAATATGCAGACGATTTATTGTAATGTAGTTCCTCTTGCCATAACTGCCTAGTCCACACTGTGACGGTATTAAATGCCCTAGGCAACTGCGGCTACAGTCTCGCTCTCCAAGGCACAAATTCTTCCACCACTGTCAGTTACATGGGATTGTGACATGGCCTTATCTCCTTTTATAACAATATAGCAGATCACGAAGCAAAGTGGCAGGCCACCTCTGTTATTCCTGTCTTTACTATAGACCAAATGGATAAGCCTAACACCGCACATTAGTTTCATATTCACATTCCCTTTTCCACCCCTCTGCAAAAGTACTTAAGACTTTCCTTCAGAACTTTATTGAGCCGACTAAAGATAAGGTGGCTTATTTAAATAATCTGACCCAAACTTGTATCACTTGTCAGAGGACAAACCCTAATTCTAACATTCGCCTCCCTCCTCTCCCCACCCACCCAATTTGCGGGCATCTTCCTGCGCAAGACTGGCAATTAGATTTCACCCACATGCCACCCGCAAAAAGGATTAAATTCGTCCTAGTCTTTGTAGATACATTTTCTGGATGGATTGAAGCTTTCCCAACTACTAACAAACAAGCCCCTACTATGACTCACCTTATTCTTACTGAAATTCTCCCTAGGTTTGAATGCCCTCCTCCCTCTAGTCTGACAACAGGTCCAAGTTCACATCCCAAATCACCCAAAATATTGCACGAACCCTTCAAGTTCCTTGGAGGTTTCACCTTCCTTATCATCCCCGGTCCTCAGGTAAGAGAGCCAACCGAATCTTAAAAGAAACTCTGACCAAATTAACAATCAAACTTCATTAAGATTGGACTAAACTCCTTCCTTTAGCCCTCTTAAAGGTCCGGGCCTTACCAAAAAACCCTCTAAATAGTCCATTCAAGGCCATGTATGGGAGGCTCATAGTACATTTTGGACTCCCCTACTCCCATGATGGTCCCAAACTACCATCCCACCTTCCTTTTCCCTTACTTGCCCAGATACAAGATGCCCTTTGGCAACATATGGATAACCTACTCCCTTGACCACATCCAAATCTCCCATACCCATCCCTCCAAATAGGAGACAAAGTCTATATGACAGTTCAGTCCCACTCAGATCTAACTCTAAAATGGCAGGGACCCTACACGGTAATTCTTCTGACCCCTACCGCTGCAAAATTAAAAGATATCAACCCTTGGGTGCACATTACTCAACTAAAAAAGGCTATGCAGCCCAATGATGAGAATGCTTATCAGGCTAATACTTACCAAGTTCCTCACAGAGGCCCTACAGCTCTAAAGTTCTCCCGGCTTCCACTGGCCCCAGCTGATGACAAATGAACCTATCGGTTTCACGGCTACAATTATTTCTGGAAAAACTCCTGGCAGATATCTGGGTCATGAGTCCTCAAGGATCCATGTTCAAACACGTTGAAGATTGCATCTTCACCCTGTGGCTGCAGGGAACCTTTTATAACTTTTACCCTTTTGAAATCCAATTCTTCTCCACAGTAGTCTATCATATATTCACTTCCCCAAATGTTGCTTGACATCTTCTTTTTACCTTCTCTCTTTCCTCTGACCCAAAAACTCCTTCAAAATCCTCACCTCAACTATCTATTCCAGACCCTTAATTTAACCCATACTCTCCTCAATGAGTCTAACCCACAATTGGCTAAAGACTGCTGGATATGTCTATCTATAACTCCTCTGGGAGATTCAGCCCTCCCCACACCCATCCTTGACTGGACCACTGGTAACACATCCCTATACCACTCATACTGTAGAGAGCCTTTATGTGTCTCAAATCTTAAATATCTTTACAAGACTTAAACTGAAGAAAGTAGGGAAAACCACTAGACCATTAAGGTATGACCTAAATCAAATCCCTTATGATTATACAGTAGCTGCTGCTGCTGCTGCTGCTAAGTCGATTCAGTCGTGTCCGACTCTGTGCGACCCCATAGACGGCTGCCCACCAGGCTCCCCCATCACTGGGACTCTCCAGGCAAGAACACTGGAGTGGGTTGCCATTTCCTTCTCCAATATACAGTAGAAGTGAGAAATAGATTTAAGAGCCTAGATCTGATAGACAGAGTGCCTGATGAACTATGGAATGAGGTTCGTGACATTGTACAGGAGACAGGGATCAAGACCATCCCCATGGAAAAGAAATGCAAAAAAAGCAAAATAGCTGTCTGGGGAGGCCTTCCAAATAGCTGTGAAAAGAAGAGAAGCGAAAAGCAAAAGAGAAAAGGAAAGATATAAGCATCTGAATGCAGAGTTCCAAAGAATAGCAAGAAGAGATAAGAAAGCCTTCCTCAGTGATCAATGCAAAGAAATAGAGGAAAACAACAGAATGAGAAAGACTAGAGATCTCTTCAAGAAAATTAGAGATACCAAGGGGTCATTTCATGCAAAGAAGGGCTCGATAAAGGACAGAAATGGTATGGACCTAACAGAAGCAGAAGATATGAAGAAGAGGTGGCAAGAATACATAGAAGAACTGTACAAAAAAGATCTTCATGACCCAGATAATCATGATGATGTGATCACTGACCTAGAGCGAGACAGCCTGGAATTTGAAGTCAAGTGGGCCTTAGGAAGCATCACTATGAACAAAGCTAGTGAAAGTGATGGAATTCCAGTTGAGCTGTTCCAAATCCTGAAAGATGATGCTGTGAAAGTGCTGTACTCAATATGCCAGCAAATTTGGAAAACTCAGCAGTGGCCACAGGACTGGAAAAGGTCAGTTTTCATTCTGATCCCAAAGAAAGGCAATGCCAAAGAATGCTCAAACTACTGCACAATTGCACTCATCTCACATGCTAGAGAGTAAAGTAATGCTCAAAATTCTCCAAGCCAGGCTTCAGCAGTATGTGAACCGTGAACTTCCTGATGTTCAAGCTGGTTTTAGAAAAGGCAGAGGGACAAATTGCCAACATCCGCTGGATCATGGAAAAAGCAAGAGAGTTCCAGAAAAACATCTATTTCTGCTTTATTGACTAAGCCAAAGCCTTTGACTGTGTGGATTACAATAAACTGTGGAAAATTCTGAAGGAGATGGGAATACCAGACCACCTGATCTGCCTCTTGAGAAATCTGTATGCAGGTCAGGAAGCAACAGTTAAGACTGGACATGGAACAACAAACTGGTTCCAAATAGGAAAAGGAGTATGTCAAAGCTGTATATTGTCACCCCGCTTGTTTAACTTATATGCAGAGTACATCATGAGAAACGCTGGACTGGAAGAAACACAGGCTGGAATCAAGATTGCCGGGAGAAATATCAATAACCTGAGATATGCAGATGATACCACCCTTATGGCAGAAAGTGAAGAGGAACTAAAGGGCCTCTTGATGAAAGTGAAAGAGGAGAGTGAAAAAGTTGGCTTAAAACTCAACCTTCAGGAAACGAAGATCATGGCATCCGGTCCCATCACTTCATGGAAAATAGATGGGGAAACAGTGGAAACAATGTCAGACTTTATTTTTCTGGGCTCAAAAATCACTGCAGATGGTGATTGCAGCCATGAAATTAAAAGACGCTTACTCCTTGGAAGGAAAGTTATTACCAACCTAGATAGCATATTCAAAAGCAGAGACATTACTTTGCCAACAAAGGTCCATCTAGTCAAGGCTATGGTTTTTCCTGTGGTCATGAATGGATGTGGGAGTTGGACTGTGAAGAAGGCTGAGTGCCGAAGAATTGATTCTGAGCGCCGAAGAATTGATGCTTTTGAACTGTGGTGTTGGAGAAGACTCTTGAGAGTCCCTTGGACTGCAAGGAAATCCAATTGGTCCATTCTGAAGGAGATCAGCCCTGGGATTTCTTTGGAAGGAATGATGCTAAAGCTGAAACTCCAGTACTTTGGCCACCTGATGTGAAGAGTTGACTCATTGGAAAATACTCTGATGTTGGGAGGGATTGGGGGCAGGAGGAGAAGGGGACGACAGAGGATGAGATAGCTGAATGGCATCACTGACTCGATGGATGTGAAACTGGGTGAAATCCGGGAGTTGGTGATGGACAGGGAGGCCTGATGTGCTGTGATTCATGGGGTTGCAAAGAGTCGGACACAACTGAGCAACTGAACTGAACTGAACTGAACTGAATGATCAAATCCGAAATTTGGACAAACTCTTAGAATCTTTACTCACTGACCTTCCCTCCTACAATGGAAAACCTCCAATAGGAGGCCCTATCACCCAGAGATTAACACTATTATGATCAGCTCCTTTTTGCAGATCTAGAAATTCTAGAAATAGCTCATATGACCAACCCGTGGGCATAATCCCTAAATCCATGTGTAATCATACTTCCACTTTACTCTTTTCCACTGGAAAAGCTATATATAATGTTTCTGGTCCTACAGGACACTCTTTAACCTTTACAGGATGGTTTTCCTCAGCATATTCCTCCACTTCTCCCATTGTTGGGGCCTGCTTAGTGGATTCCCTGACTGTTCTTGAATGAACGGTCAAACTCCACCCCCCCCCACCCGCCGACTCCTCTTTGCCATCGACTTCAGCTGTTGTATTGTCAAAGTCAAAGTGAAGTCGCTCAGTTGTGTCTGACTCTTTGCGACCCCATGGACTTCAACCTCCCAGGCGCCTCCGTCTATGGGATTTTTCCAGGCAAGAGTACTGGAGTGGGTTGCCATTTTCTTCTCCAGGTTGTATTGTGACACCTGGCCTGTTTTTCTTGTGTGGGGTGTCTAGATACCTCTGTTTACCTACTAATTGGACTGGAACCTGCACGCTGGTATACTCCAGTCCAAACATTTTTATAGCCCTCAATGATCAATCCCTACCCATTCCTCTCATTCACAAATGAATGAAATGAACCATCATTTCACTCCCCTCTTAGTGGGACTAGGAATAGCAGCTAGAAGTGGAACAAGAACTGCTGGCCTAACCACCTCCATCCAAAGCTACCATGCACTATCTAAAGACCTATCAGACAGCCTCCAGGAAATAGCCCAAGGTCTAATAACTATCCAGTTCAGTTCAGTTCAGTCACTCAGTTGTGTCAGACTCTTTGCAACCCCATGAATCGCAGCACGCCAGGCCTCCCTGTCCATCACCTTCTCCTGGAGTTCACCCAGACTCACATCCACTGAGTCAGTGATGCCATCCAACCATCTCATCCTCTGTCGTGCCCTTCTCCTCCTGCCCCCAATCCCTCCCAGCATCAGAGTCTTTTCCAATGACTCAACTCTTCGCATGAGGTGGCCAAAGTACTGGAGTTTCAGCTTTAGCATCATTCCTTCCAAAGAAATCCCAGGGCTGATCTCCTTCAGAATGGACTGGTTGGATCTCCTTGCAGTCCAAGGGACTCTCAAGAGTCTTTTCCAACACCACAGTTCAAAAGCATCAATTCTTCGGTGCTCAGCCTTCTTCACAGTCCAACTCTCACATCCATACGTGACCACAGGAAAAACCACAGCCTTGACTAGATGGACCTTTGTTGGCAAAGTAATGTCTCTGCTTTTGAATATGCTGTCTAGGTTGGGCATAACTTTCCTTCCAAGGAGTAAGCGTCTTTTAATAACTATCCAAAATCATCTCAATTCCTTGGCGGCCATAGTCTTATAAAATAGAATGGGATTAGATCTACTAAAAGAGGTTTGTGCCTTTTTCTGGACAAATCCTGCTGCTTCTATGCCAACTAGTCGGGTATTGTCCAGGAAACTGCAAAATAACCGTACAGATCAAGCCTCTTGACTCTGCCAGAGATTAAGCAACTCCTCGCAGTCGTGGTGGACGGATTGGATCTGGATGCCTTGGGTTTTGCCCCTTCTTGGACCATTCATATTCATTATCCTCCTATTCACATTTGGATCTTATTTGCTTAATCTTTTCAAGGGATTCTTCCAGGACCGAATACAAGTCATTTCTCAAGATCAAGTCAAAACTGTTCTGTTCAAGACCTTGGCAGCTAGAACAGAAAATCAACACTACGGGCCTTAGACTTCCTTCCTCCCAGACCACAAACCTCAGACCTTCATTTACCAGAATGAAAAAGCCTTGAACATTGACAACACTCATCTCTCTCTCTCTTTCTTTTTATATATTCCTTAGGGTATGGAATGAAGGAAAGCTACATGGCTCAAAATAGCCTGGAGTTAAAAACTCCCCTCCAGGTCCTCTCCACCATTCTATACAGAATAAAGAACTTTCTCTCCCAAAGAAAGGAATGAACATTAAGATTGATTATGTTCAGCTCCCAGCCAATCCCAGTCTCCAGCCAGTCTCAGCAATTCCTTGCTCCAGTTGTTGAAAGCTAACAATCAAAATAATCTTAAGGAAAAACACACCCCCTCAAAACAATGTATCTCTGCATATATATGTTTTCTATATATACCTGGCTCTTTTCTTGACCTAGCGCAGCAGTTCATTGGTCTGACTGCTGCCCCTTCTTGCCTCATTAAAGGTGATCTGTTCCTCTAGAGTATCGGTCTCGTCCTTTCTCTGAACCTCGCCTTCTCTTGTTCCTTTACCTTACGAGGTGTGCACAAAAATTATTTTGAAATTCTTATCCTGCCCGCCTTTTTGCAGTGGGCATCTATGCTTCAGTTTGCACAGGATGATAAAGAATCTGGCTGCTATGTATGAGACCTGGGTTTAATCCCGGACTTGGGACAATCCTCTGGAGAAGGGAATGGCTACCCACTTCAGTATTCTTGCCTGGAGAATTCCATGGACAGAGGAGCCTGATGGGCTACACTCTGTGGGGCTGCAGAGAGTGGACATGACTGAGCAACTAACACTTTCACACTGTTCTTCCTATATGAGCAGCATCTCTTTCCTTTGGGAGAACTACTTCACCCCCCAACCCCAACCCTGGTGGTTCTAACCCAGGCTGTCAGTCACAGTGCCCTGACCATAGGAGTAACTACAGGTCCTAGTCTAGGCCAATCGTAGGCTCCTCTCTAGATTTTATCAAAATCAGAATTCAGGGAAGAGGTTCCCTCTCTCTCTGGTGAGAGGCTGAGAGTTCCATGTTTCTAGACTAGTGGAGCAGGTGTATGGAACAAAATGAAGCTGAGATGAGAGATGGAGACCTCTTGGTGGTGGCCAGGTGCATGGTACCAGGTGCCTCCCTGCCCTGCTTGCTTGATTTGGTGAGTGAGTTAAGTTTCTATTTTGCCCAACTCCCTGCAATCCAAATTCCTGACATCCATCTATTATCTTCTTGCTAATTTAGAAAGACCCTGCTCTTCACTTAGAAACTCTTGTCAAATCTCACGCCTCATTCATTTATTAACATAAAGTCCTTTTCTAAATTATTTTTACACTGGTCATGATCATTTAGTCTTAACAATATGAAGTATTTATAGACAATCTATTATGTGCTAGTCATCAAAACACAGTGATGACTAAGTCGTCCAATGAACAAAATTAAAATACATGCCTTAGCAAAATCAACATAAAAGACGACGAAAGTCATGGACATTTACATAAGTAGTGAAACTGTAACTTAAATCTTATTTGATCCTCACCAAAATCCATCAAGGAAGCTCAGAGAAACGTCAGTAATTATTCCAGGCTTCTAGAGCTAATAAATCGGAGAAGGCAATGGCACCCCACTCCAGTACTCTTGCCTGGAAAATCCCATGGACGGAGGAGCCTGGTAGGCTGCAGTCCATGGGGTCGCTAAGAGTCAGACATGACTGAGCGACTTCACTTTCATTTTTCACTTTCATGCATTGGAGAAGGAAATTGCAACCCACTCCAGTGTTCTTGCCTGGAGAATCCCAGGGACGGGGGAGCCTAGTGGGCTGCCGTCTATGGGGTCACACACAGTCGGACACGACTGAAGTGACTTAGCATAGCATAGCATAGAGCTAATAAATAGTGGAGCCAAAACTCGAACCCTAGGTTTTTCACTAAGTCAGAGTTGCTTTAATTATCCTCTGCTGCTTAAACTGAGAAAATCGTTTTGGGTCCTTATAATTTAAAAAATTATAGCTCCCAATTCTCTTTTCATCAGATTCCTATCTCCTACCACGTGGCAGCCTTGAGGTATGGGTGATTATTGAACTTTAATAGTTAAATAGAAACAAAATTAGGTCATCAAGCGACAGAGAGAAACCGCACTTTCTTCGGGCCGATTTGGGTTTGGGTTTTTGTTTTTTTTAAACCACACGCAGGCCTCCATCATACGCAAAGCTCCTTGGGAATTGTAGTCTTGGGGTAGAGCGCTATGGGCGGAGGAACTGGGACCCAATCAGCAGAAAGCCAACTTCCTTTCCAGCAAGCGAGTGGCTGGAAGTCAGCAGCGCCCGCCCCGGGGCGCAGTTGCGCCGGCGCTGGTGAAAAGGGCTTAGAAGCCGGCGGAGTGTGGGTACCTCTTGGATTCCCGGGGACAGGCGTCCGTGATACAGCGGTGCGGCCATGGCAGAACCACAGCCCGCGTCCGGCGGCCTCACCGACGAGGCTGCCCTCAGCTGTTGCTCCGACCCGGACCCCAGCACCAAGGTGGGTGCAGAACCTGATTTTCCCGAGTCCGGGCTCCCTCTGCGTGGCGCGGCTGGGGCCCCCAGAGGGAGCAGTTCCCGGGCTCAACCAGGCCCGGCTTGGGCTGGATGATTCGAACTCTGGACTTGAACCTCATCCAGCCACCGCTGCAGTTCCGCCCGTTTTGGACGGATCGGAGTGGCCTGGGAAGAGGGCCAGGGGTGTCCCAACAGGAGATCAGAGAAAGCATCCGTTTCTTTTAAGTTGTTTGAAAGACTGTGAGCCTACTTGCTTTACCTTGTTTGACTTGGGACAGTTACCTGAAACGTTGGCTCAGCCAGGATCAGAGCCCTTGTCTGTGGGTTGTGAGTGTTCCCCAGGTCCATAGCCCTGGCGGGTAAGAGCAGTTTCAGAACTCAAGTCTTGGTCGAAGGTTTCTACGTGCCGGCTCCTCCCAGCCTGGATGATTTTTCTTTTTCTTTTTAAAAAAATTATTTATTTTTTATCGATTTGCGCCGTGTCTTAGATGTGGCAGACGAACTCCTAGTTGTGGCGTGTGGGATCTAGTTCTCTGACCAGGGATCCATCGGGAGCCTCTTCTGTTGCGAGTGCAGAATCTTAGCCACTGGACCACCACCGAAGTCCCGGTCATTTTTCTGTAACTGCCCTGGCTCCGGGTTTACCTCCTCCTAACCAATCTGATGGCTCCTGACTTTAAACAGCGCCCAGAATTTCGCTTTGGGTTGGCCTTTACAGACGGTGAAGCGTCTGCCTACAATGAGGGAGACCCGGATTCGATCCCTGGGTCAGGAAGATCCCCTGGAGAAGAAAACGGCAACCCACTCCAGTATTCATGCCTGGAAAATCCCATGGACCTAGGAGACTGGTGGGCTACAATCCATGGGGTCGCAAAGAGTCAGACACGACTGAGCGACTTCACTTCAATTCACTTTACAGTTGTTAACAGCTTTACTCCTCTGCTTGGGCTTAGTGCCCCACAGGAGGGATGTTAGAATCCTGGAGCTTAGGTCCAAAGAGAATCATGGAAATTCCTTCACTGATCCTCTTATTGCAGCTGAGACCCATTGAGAAGAATGACTGGTTGCATAGGAAGGCTTTTCAGCTTGCTTAACGTGTTTGTACTGAGAGTCAGTGTAACTCACTCAGGTGTGGTGCCTACAGGCTTAATCAAGATCAGACAGGGCAACCAACCACTCTGGGGTTTGCTCCGGCATACTCAACACTGTCTGCAAACGCCTTTGTATGCATGCATTTGACTGGATAAGCTCTAATTCCTTGAAGATTGAGTGTGTGCTTTGTACAGACCTTTAAGACCAGTTGCTGACTTTATTCCCTGCTTGCTTTTTACATTCAGGGTGAAGAGTCAAACACTTCTAATTGCTAAAGCCTTTGACTACCACCTGATAATACTTAGCTTAGGAAAAATGTTAGTCACTGAAAGACTAAGGGGGAAGAAATAAATATATACATTTCCTCTCACACTTATCTTATTTTTACACTCTTTAATGTTAAATACCTTGTTATTTCACATAATACCGATTGAGTTATTCAGTGTAAATTTATTTCCCAGATAACTGGACATTTTATATACTGGACTATTAAAAAAAAAAAGATTCCAAAGAGAGCTTGATGAAATTGATTGAATACAATCCCTGTGATCTTAATTTATCCATTCTTAATTTAAGTAGATTTCTCTTGAGTTGAAGGAATTATTTTTGGGAATTAGTCATTTTCACTCTTGAGGTGCCATATGGGGGACATAAAATGGACTATGTAATATTAATAATAGCTGATATGTGTTGAGTTGTGCCAGGCCCTGGTTTGTTAAGTGTGTGTGCTTAGTTTCTCAGTCGTGTCCGACTCTTTGCGACCCCATGGACTGTAGCCCACCAGACTCCTCTGTCCGTGGGATTCTCAAGGCAAGAATACTGGAGTGGATTGCCATCCCCTTCTCCATTGTTAAGTACATTACTTCATTTAATCCTCACAACTGTGTGAGGAAGGCATACTCATTTCCATGATACATATAAGTAGACAATGGCACAGTGGTGCTGAGTAATTTGCCTGGGGAGAGCCCACACTCTAGTCTCCACCCTGTTCTGCTTCTAGATACTGACTATAGTGTTTTGAAACTTGACACAAGGAAAGCGTAAATTCAATGATCATTGATCATCTGGTATATGTTAAGAGCATGATAGGTACTTTGGCGGATATTGAGATGAACAAAAAGATGAAGTTCCTTCCTGCACCAAACATACACCAACTATAACATAAGGTGGAACTGGGATTATATATATTGGAATTATAAAGCACTGTGGGAGCACAGAAGATAGAGATTTTCAAGGGTTGCATCTCTTGTTCAGTCGCCAAGTCGTGTCTGACTCTTTCTGACCCCATGGACTACTGCACACCAGGCTTCCTTATCCTCTGCTATCTCCCAGAGTTTGCCCAAATTCATGTCCATTAAGTTGTTGATGCTATCTAATTATCTTATCCTCTGCCACACACTACTCCTTTGCATTCAGTCTTTCCCAGCATCAGAGTCTTTTCCAGAGAGTCAGCTCCTCCCATCACGTGGCCAAAGTATTGGAGCATGAGCTTCAGCATCAATCCTTCCAGTGAATATTCAGGACTGGTTCCCTTTAGCACTGACTGATTAGATCTCCTTGCTGTCCAAGGAACTCTCATGTCTTCTCTAGCACCACAGTTTGAAAACATCAATTCTTCAACACTCAGCCTTCTTTATAGTCCAACTCTCACAGCCGTATGTGACTACTATGGAAAAACCACAGCTTTGACCATACAGACCTTTGTTGGCAAAGTGATGTCTCTGCTATTTAATATGATGTCTAGGTTTGTGGCACTAGTGGCAAAGAACCTGCCTGCCAGTGCAGGAGTCATAAAAAGACACGGGTTCATTCCCTGGGTCAGGAAGGTGCCCTGCAGAAGGGCATGGCAACCCACTCCAGTGTTCTTGCCTGGAGAATCCCATGGACAGAGGAGCCTGACGGGCTACCGTCCATAGGGTTGCAAAGAGTTGGCCATGTTGAAGTGACTTAGCATGCACTAGGTTTGTCATAGCTTTTCTTCCGAGGAAATGTCTTAATTTCATGGCCGCAGTCACTGTCCAGAGTGATTTTGGAGCCCAGGAAAATAAAATCTGTCACTGCTTCCACTTTGTCACCTTCTGTTTGCCGAGAAGTAAGAAAGCTCATTGCTGAAAAATTGATGCTTTTGAACTATGGTGTTGGAGAAGACTCTTGGGAGTCCCTTGGACTGCAAGGAGATCCAACCAGTCCATTATAAAGGAGATCAGCCCTGGGTGTTCTTTGGAAGGAATGATGCTAAAGCTGAAACTCCAGTACTTTGGCCACCTGATGTGAAGAGTTGAGTCATTGGAAAAGACTCTGATGCTGGGAGGGATTGAGGGCAGGAGGAAAAGGGGACGACAGAGGATGAGATGGCTGGATGGCATCACCGACTCAATGGACGTGAGTTTGAGTAAACTCCGGGAGATGGTGATGGACAGGGAGGCCTGATGTGCTTTGATTCATGGGGTCGCAAAGAGTCGGACACGACTGAGTGACTGAACTGAACTGAACTGAACTGATGGGACCAGATGCCATGATGTTAGTTTTTTGAATGTTGAGTTTCAAGCCAGCTTTTTCACTCTCCTCTTTTTCATCCTCATCAAGAGGCTCTTTAGTTCTTTTTCACTTTCTGCCACTAGAATGGTATCATCTGCATATCTGAGTTTGTTAATATTTCTCCCAGCAATCTTGATTCCAACTTGGGATTCATCTAGCCTAGCATTTGACATGATGTACTCTGCATATAAGTTAACTAGGCAGAGTGACAATATACAGCCTTGTTGTACTCCTTTCCCAATTTGGAACCAGTCTGTTGTTCCATGTCCTGTTCTAACTATTGCTTCTTTACCCACACACAGGTTCCCCAGGAGTCAGGTAAGGTGGCCTGGTATTCCCATCTCTAAGAATTTTCCGCAGTTTTTTGTGATCCACATAGTGAAAGGCTTTAGTGTAGTCAATGAACCAGAAGTGAATGGATTTTTTTCTGGAATTCCCTTGCTTTTTCCATGATCCGGCAATTGTTGGCAATTTGATCTCTGGTTTCTCTGCCTTTTCTAAACCCAGCTGGTACATCTCAAAGTTCTTGGGGGTACTGCTGAAGCCTATTTTGAAGGATTTTGAGCATAACTTTGCTAGCATGTGAAATGAGCGCAATTGTATAGTAGTTTGAACATTCTTTGGTATTGCCGTTCTTGGAGATTGGAATGAAAACTCACCTTTTCCAGTTCTGTGGCCACTGCTGAGTTTTCCAGATTTGCTGACATTTTGAGTGCATCATTTTAACAGCATCATCTTTTCGGATTTGTAATAGCTCAGCTAGAGTTCCATTGCTGCCACCTGCTTTGTTTGTTATATGCCTCCTAAGGCCCACTTGACTTCACACTCCAGGATGTCATGCTGCAGCTAAGTAGCATCTATAGTATGATGTATAATCAGGGTATTTGGAGGCTGAAGACCTATGTTTGAATCCCTAATTCTGTCATTGGCCATAATGATCTTAGCAGGACACTTGGGCCGAGTTTGTAAAAGCAGCAGAAACAAAGCTGCTATAAGGATAAAATGTATCTATGATCTCTGAACTATGAAAAGCAATACAATTCAAGGTTGTATTTCAACTGTGGCTATCAGGGAGTGAGTCAAGCAGAAGGTGGGGGTGAGCCTAGACCTTGAAAAATAGATGGGATCCCAGCATCACACAGGAGATGGTTGCATGGGAGGGCTTCTAGGTGGAGGAGACATCTGAGCAAAACTGTGGTGAGGTGACAGAAAGATGCAGTGTGAAACGTGTTCTGGAGAAGTGAGTTATGTGTTTTTGGTTCAAGTTATTTAAGCAGTGGTAGAGAAGACTGGAATGGTAGGTTGAAGCCAGATCTTGGAGAGAGCCTAGAGTGTCACTCTAAGAAAATTGGATTTCATAAAGTTAGTGGGGAACCACTGAGGGATTCAAATCATGCTATAGAATAGATTGGAGAGATCTAAGTGTAGAGATGATGAGGACCTGGTTTGGAAAGGAGAGAGCAGTGGTAGAAGGTCAACTTGTTTGTTGATTATTTGCATCTTTGTCATAGAGGCAGATCAAAGAATATACAGCTACACCACATCCTGGGCAGACTTACTAACTTGCTTCAAAAGCCAAAGCTTCTATCCCCAAGCAGTGATCTCCTGACATTCTATTTACTGTCTCTGTCAGTCCTCTTTGATACAGTTACCTGATGTCCCTTCCCATCTGAGTGGTAGATGAGGAGGTCAGGGAATACTTTTAGTGTTGGTGACACTTCAGTTTGGTTCAGTCGCTCAGTCATGTCCGACTCTGCGACCCCACAGACTGCAGCATGCCAGGCCTCCCTGTCCATCACCAACTCCCGGAGTTTACTAAAACTCATGTCCATCGAATCAGTGATGCCATCCAGCCATCTCATCCTCTGTCGTTCCCTTCTTCTTCCACCTTCAATCTTTCCCAGCATCAGGGTCTTTGCCAGTGAATCAGTTCTTCGCATCAGATGGCCAAAGTATTGGAGTTTCAGCTTCCAGTGAATATTCAGGACTGATTTCCTTTAGGATGGACTGGTTGGATCTCCTTGCAGTCCAAGGGACTCTCAAGAGTATACTCCAGCACCACAGTTCAAAAGCATCAATTCTTCGGCGCTCAGGCTTCTTCACAGTCCAACTCTCACATACACAGGACTACTGGGAAAACCATAGCTTTGACTAGACAGACCTTTGTTGGCAAAGTAATGGCTCTGCTTTTTAGTATGCTGTCTAGGTTGTTTATAACTTTTCTTCCAAGGAGCATCTTTTAATTTCATGGCTGCAGTCACCATCTGCAGTGATTTTGGAGCCCCCAAAATAAAGTCTCTTACTGTTTCCATTGTTTCCCCATCTATTTGCCATGAAATGATGGGACCAGATGCCATGATCTTAGTTTTCTGAATGATGAATTTTAAGCTGACTTTTTCACTCTCCTCTTTCACTTTCATCAAGAGGCTCTTTGGTTCTTCTTCTCTTTCTGCCATAAGTGTGGTGTCATATGTATATCGGAGGTTATTGATATTTCTCCTGGCAATCTTGATTCCAGCTTGTGCTTCATCCAGTCCAGCGTTTCTCATGATGTACTCTGCATATAAGTTAAATAAACAGAGTGACAGTATACAGCCTTGACTTACTCCTTTCCTGATTTGGAACCAGTCTGTTGTTCCATGTCCAGTTCTCCATGTCCAACTATAACTGTTGCTTCCTGACCTGCATACAGATTTCTCAAGAGGCAGGTCAGGTGGTCTGGTATTCCCATTTCTTTTTCCAGTTTGTTGTGATCCACACAGTCAAAGACTTTGGCATAGTCAATAAAGCAAAAGTAGATGTTTTTCTGGAACTCTTCTTGCTTTTTCGATGATCAAACGGATGTTGGCAATTTGATCTCTGGTTCCTCTGCCTTTTCTAAATCCAGCTTGAACATCTGGAAGTTCACGGTTCATGTACTATTGAAGCCTGACTTGGAGAATTTTGAGCATTGCTTCACTAGCATGTGAGATGAGTGCAATTGTGCAGTAGTTTGAGCAGTCTTCGGCATTGCCTTTCGTTGGGATTGGAATGAAAACTGACCTTTTCCAGTCCTGTGGCCACTGCTGAGTTTTCCAAATTTGCTGGTATATTGAGTGCAGCACTTTCACAGCCTCATCTTTTAGGATTTGAAATAGCTCAAGTGAAATTCCATCATCTCCACTAGCTTTGTTTATAGTGATGCTTCCTAAGGCCCACCTGACTTTGCAATCCAGGATGTCTGGCTCTAGGTGAGTGATCATACCATCGTGATTATTTGAGTCATGAAGATCTTTTTTGCGTAGTTCTTTGTATTCTTGCCACCTCTTCTTAATATCTTATGCTTCTGTTAGGTCCATACCATTTCTGTTCTTTATTGAGCCCATCTTTGCATGAAATGTTCCCTTGGTATCTCTAATTCTCTTGAAGAGATCTCTAGTCTTTCCCACTCTATTGTTTTCCTCTGTTTCTTTTTATTGATCACTGAGGAAGGCTTTCTTATGTCTCCTTGCTTCTTTGGAACTCTGCACTCAAATGGGTATATTTTTCCTTTTCTCCTTTGCCTTTTGCTTCTTTTCTTTTCACAGCTATTTATAATGCACCCTCAGACAACCACTTTGTCTTTTTGCATTTCTTTTTCTTCAGGATGGTCTTTATCCCTGTCTCCTGTACAATGTCACGAACCTCCATCCATAGTTCTTCAGGCACTCTGCCAATCAGATCTAATCCCTTGAATCTATTTGTCACTTCCACTGTATAATCTTAAGGGCTTTGATTTAGGTCATACCTGAATGGTCTAGTGGTTTTGCCTACTTTCTTTAAGTCTGAATTTTGCAATAAGGAGTTCATGATCCGAGCCACAGTCAGCTCCCGGTCTTGTTTTTGCTGACTGTATAGAGCTTCTCCATCTTTGGCTACAAAGAATTTAATCAATCTGATTTCAGTATTGACCGTCTGGGGATGCCCATGTGTAGAGTCTTCTCTTGTGCTGTTAGAAGAGGGTGTTTGCTATGACCAGTGCTTTCTCTTCGCAAAACTTTATTAGCCTTTACCCTGCTTCATTCTGTACTCCAAGGCCAAATTTGCCTGTTACTCCAGGTAGCTCTTGACTTCCTACTTTTGCATTCCAGTCCCCTATAATGAAAAGGACATCTTTTTTGGGTGTTAGTTCTAGAAGGTCTTATAGGTCTTCATAGAATGTTCAACTTCAGCTTCTTCAGCATTACTGGTCGGGGCATAAACTTGGATTACTGTGATATTAAATGGTTTGCTTTGGAAATGAACAGAGATCATTCTGTCATTTTTGAGATTGCATCCGAGTACTGCATTTCAGACTGTTTGTTGACTGTGATGGCTACTCCATTTCTTCTAAGGGATTCTTGCCCACAGTAATCTCCTGTTTGACCACTTCCAATTTGCCATGATTCATGGACCTAACATTCCAGGTTCCTATGCAATATTGTTCTTTACAGCATTGGACTTTACTTCCATCACCAGTCATATCCACAACTGGGTGTTATTTTTGCTTTGGTTCTGTCTCTTCATTCTTTCTGGAGTTATTTCTCCCTTGATCTCCAGTGGCATATTGGGCATGTACCGACCTGGAGAGTTCATCTTTCAGTGTCCTATCTTTTTGCCTTTTCTTACTGTTCATGGGGTTCTCAAGGTAAGCATACTGGTGACATTTATATTGGGTTTTACCGAATACAAAGGAGGTAGCTAGGTAGAATTGGGTGCAGGGATTGAGGGAAGAAAAACGGAAAGGAAAGAATAAGGACAGGGGCTAGATGGATGAATGACTTTTCTTGGCAGAGAGAACTGTAGTTTATATAAAAGCACAGTGACAATAGAGAACCGATGCAGGGCTCTGCAGGTATACAACGAGACTGAAGTTATAAGGCAGTGGGAGTTAATGGTGAGGTACACAAAGCAGTCCCTGGGATTCTCAGAAAAAATATGAACATTCCCACTTGGTTCGTTTTTCTCATCCTGCGATGATTTTTGTTTGGCAAATATATTTTTAATATATTTGTTTTATTTTTAGTATATTTATGTGTATAATTTTAAAAAGATATATACATATATACACACACATTTATGGTGGGTGCATACTCTTTTTTTTTTTAACTGCTAAGAGTCTGAAATCAGAACCATTTAAGATGACCAGTTTAGTGGAGTAATGACAAAAGATGAAGTTAGAGAAGTATGCAACAACTGTATGCGCTTGCTTTGGGTATTTTCTTCTTAAAGCTGTAAGGCACCATTGAAATTCTGATCTTTAACCCAGAAATGACACAATTGGGTTTTTATTATAGAAAGCTTACTCTGGTAGCGTTATCAGAATTCTGGATTGCATCACTCTGGGTTGCATCACTTTGGGTTTGAACTGTGGTGTTGGAGAAGACTCTTCAGAGTCCCTTGGACTGCAAGGAGATCCAACCAGTCCATTCTGAAGGAGATCAGCCCTGGGATTTCTTTGGAAGGAACGATGGTAAAGCTGAAGAGGTTGGCCACCTCTTGCGAAGATTTGACTCATTGGAAAAGACCCTGATGCTGGGAGGGACCGGGGGCAGGAGGAGAAGGGGACGACAGAGGATGAGATGGCTGGATGGCATCACTGACTCGATGGACGTGAGTTTGAGTGAACTCCGGGAGTTGGTGATGGACAAGGAGGCCTGGCGTGCTGCGATTCATGGGGTTGCAAAGAGTCAGACACGACTGAGCGACTGAACTGAACTGAACTGAACTGAAGCTCACAAGAAGCAGACAGACCTGGGAGGCTTCTTTTTTTTTTTTAATGTAGATCACTTTCAAAGTCTTTATTGAATTTGTTACAATGTTGCTTCTGTTTTTATGCTTTGGTTCTTTTGGCCACAAGGCATGTGGGGTCCTAGCTTCCCAACCAGGAGTCAGACTGCACCACCTGCACTGGAAAGCAAGCCACTGACCAACTTGACCAGCAGGGAAGCCCCTCCAGGGAGATTTGGACAGTTGTCCAGGCAGGAAGTAGTGAAGACATGAGCAAGGTAGTAGAGATCATTGGGGAGGCAAGGAGAAAGATTCCAGAGGGACTTGAGCAGTCAGGTTGATCCAATCCAATCCAATGCTTGGATTGGGTTACAGAAGGAGTGGCAGAAAGAAACTAGGAAGATTCCATATGTCTGACTTGGGCTAACAAGGGATTCTAGAGACATTCCCTGAGGGGGATGTATTAATAGTAGGAGTGTTTATCTGGGCTGTGATTAATTTGATATTTGACTCAGGTGGAAATGTTGAGTAGACAGATGGAGATGTAAATCCAGAGCTGAGGTTAGAGGTATGGGCTGGGGGATACAGACTTGGGAATCAAAAGCAATAGTTGGTAGTAGAAATTCTGGGGTATATTTTATAATAATAACAAGAGCAATAGTAAGTAGAGTAACTTACTCTGAGACAGAACTCTGCTAAGCACTTACATGCATTTTCCCATTTATTTTCCAACTCAGCCCTAAGGGCTGAAAACCATTATTATTTCCATTCTAAAGATGTGAAAACTGATGTTCAAGAAAAGTAATGATTTACTCAGGGTAACAGTGATAGAGCCAACATTTGAACCACATTGCCTCTGAAGAATTATTAATATTTCTTTCATACTTGTGTATGTTTTTATCCCTTTGCATGAGATTTGAAAGGCCTCATGATACTGAAGGCGTCCAGGATATTCCTGTTTCTCTTATTTGTTGTAAGAGTAGTCGGGTGCAGGTATGTTTAGAAATACCATAGGTAATTTTTAAAATAAAACTAATTTCCTTTGTGTCTCCTAACTGTTTTTGTCTTCCTTATTTATAGGTTAAGTATACTTGCAGTATGTTGTTAGCTATTGAGTGGGAAGAAGGAAAGAACCACATGAAATCAATTTAGATAGGACAATAAGTGTAGAGGAAGTGGCTGAATTATTTTCTGGAACAACTATTATTCTCTGATATAGGTTGAATCAGAGAAGTAATAGTAGGAAAAAGATAGTAAAAAAAATAAATGTATCATAGCATAGTATATCAACCATGTGCTCCAGCTGTCACGTAGTAAATAATCTTGCCCTCAAATACACTTCTTTTTCCAAAATGAACTTTCACAGAAGGCAATTGCGTTTGTTTGTTTTTTTTAAGTCAGGAAAAAGCAAAACTTTATCCATTTCTAATTCATAGGAGATGTGACACCTAGGGGTAAAAAGTTAGGCTTTTTTCCATTGATATCTTTGGTTATCTCTAGCTGTCTTTCCTATGAAAATGCTATTTGCTACTTGGCAATATTGCTTTTGGTAGAAATAACTTAACTGGAAGTTTGCATCTGCAAAGGGAGAATTATAAATATCTAATATACCAACCTAGATAGCATATTCAAAAGCAGAGACATTACTTTGCCAACAAAGGTCTGTCTAGTCAAGGCTATGGTCTTTCCTGTGGTCATGTATGGATGTGAGAGTTGGACTGTGAAGAAGGCTGAGCGCCGAAGAATTGATGCTTTTGAACTGTGGTGTTGGAGAAGACTCTTGAGAGTCCCTTGGACTGCAAGGAGATCCAACCAGTCCATTCTGAACAAGATCAGCCCTGGGATTTCTTTGGAAGGAATGATGCTAAAGCTGAAACTCCAGTACTTTGGCCACCTCATGCGAAGAGTTGAGTCATTGGAAAAGACTGTGATGCTGGGAGGGATTGGGGGCAGGAGGAGAAGGGGACAGCAGAGGATAAGATGGTTGGATGGCATCACTGACTCAATGGACATGAGTTTGAATGAACTTCAGGAGTTGGTGATGGACAGGGAGGCCTGGCATGCTGCGATTCATGGGGTTGCAAAGAGTCAGACACGACTGAGCGACTGAACTGAACTGAACTGAATATAGCTTTGGATGTGTCTGAATTCAGTGACTCTTATCACTGTCCCATGTGAAAATTCTGAAAGCTGTGCCTGTGGAGTTGCTACGAGAGATAGTGGCCTTCTGTGGTACACAGGGCTTCGACACCAGGGTGATTCCCACTCCTGCCCTAACATGGATCTTCTCCCTGCACCTGAGCTGTATAGATTGTTTTCCAAACTCTTGCTGAAGAGAGACACCTAACACCGCTCTGTTGATAAATTGTGTTTTCCTGACTGATAGCCTTCTAGCCTATAGTTGTCCTGTGACTCTGAATCCTTAGTTGAACCTGAAGAAGACCCTTTGCTGGGGATGATGCATCACATTTGAAAATTCATTGGGAGAGAGAGTTGATAGGCTCCATGGAGAGTTGGCCTCCCTGTTATTAAGAGCAGAACACACAGTTCAGACAAGTATAAAAATTTCTGAAAGTTTAGCTAATGCAAGATTGAAACCTTTATCCTAAGGTTGCACCTATTCAGTCAATATCAATAACCTCAGATATGCAGATGATACCACCCTTATGGCAGAAAGTGAAGAGGAACTCAAAAGCCTCTTGATGAAAGTGAAAGTGGAGAGTGAAAAGGTTGGCTTAAAGCTCAACATTCAGAAAACGAAGATCATGGCATCTGGTCCCATCACTACATGGGAAATAGATGGAGAAACAGTGGAAACAGTGTCAGACTTTATTTTTCTGGGCTCCAAAATCACTGCAGATGGTGACTGCAGCCATGAAATTAAAAGACGCTTACTCCTTGGAAGGAAAGTTATGACCAACCTAGATAGCATATTCAAAAGCAGAGACATCACTTTGCCAACAAAGGTTCACCTAGTCAAGGCTATGGTCTTTCCTGTGGTCATGTATGGATGTGAGAGCTGGACTGTGAAGAAGGCTGAGCGCCGAAGAATTGATGCTTTTGAACTGTGGTGTTGGAGAAGACTCTTGAGAGTCCCTTGGACTGCAAGGAGATCCAACCAGTCCATTCTGAAGGAGATCAGCCCTGGGATTTCTTTGGAAGGAATGATGCTAAAGCTGAAACTCCAGTATTTTGGCCACCTCATGCGAAGAGTTGACTCATTGGAGAAGACTCTGATGCTGGGAGGGATTGGGGGCAGGAGGAGAAGGGGACGACAGAGGATGAGATGGCTGGATGGCATCACTGACTCGATGAATGTGAGTCTGAGTGACCTCTGAGGGCTGGTGATGGATAGGGAGGCCTGGCGTGCTGCAGTTCATGGGGTCGCAAAGAGTTGGACACGACTGAGCGACTGATCTGATCTGATCTGATTCAGTCAAATCTTCAGGATCCACTTGTAATTTTAGTTCTCTTGTTATTTCCACCACATCTGCAGTTATTTCCTCCACTGCGGCCTTGAACCTCTCAAAGTCATCCGTGAGGGTTGCAATCAGTTTCTTTCAAACTCTTATTAATGTTGATACTCTGACCTCTTCCCATGAATCACGAATGTTCTAGATGGCATCTAGATTGGTGAAGCCTTTCCAGAAGTTTTTCAATTTACTTTGCCCAAATTCATAGAGAAATCATCATCTATGACAGCTTTAGCCTTACAAAATGTATTTCTTAAAGAATAAGTCTTGAGAATCAGAATTACTCCTTGATGTATGGACTGCAAGAATGAATATTGTGTTAGCAGGCATGGAAACAAAATTAATCTCATTGTTCACCTCCATCAGAGCTCTTAGATGGCGAAGTGCATTTTCAGTGAATGTATTAAAGGAATCTTATTTTTTTTCTGAGCAGTAAGTCTCAACTGTGGGCTTAAAATATTCAGTAAACGATGTTGTAAGCAGATATGCTATCATCCAGGCTTTATTGTTCATTTATAAAGACCACAGGCAGAGGAGATTCAGCATGATTCTTAAGAACCCTAGGATTTTCAGAATGGTAATGAGCATTCGCTTCAACTTAAAGTAACTAGCTGTTTTTCCTCCTACAAGAGAATGAGCCTATCCTTTGAAGCTTCGAAGGCATTGACTTTTCTCCAATTGTGAACGTCCTAGATGGCATCTTCTTCCAATAGAAAGCTGCTTCACCTGCACTGAAAGTCTGTTTAGTGCAGCCACCTTCGTTCATTATCTTATTTAGATCTTCTGGATAACTCACTGCAGCTTCTACATCAGCACTTGCTACTTTACCTTGCACTTATATGTTATGGAACTAACTTCTTTACTTAAACTTCATGAACCAACCACTGATAGCTTCAGACTGCTTCTATAGCCTCCTCACCTCTCTCTGCCCTCCAGAATGGGAGAGAGAGCCTTGCTCTGGATGAGGCTTTGGCTTGAGGGAATATTGTAACTGGTTTGATCTTCTATCCAGATCTCTAAGACTTTCTCCATATCAGCAATCAGGCTGTTTTACTTTCTTATCATTTGTATATTCACCAGAGTAGCACTATTTACTTCCTTAAAGAACTTTTTCTTTGTCTTCACAACTTGGCTAACTTGGTGCAGGGGGCCTAGCTTTCAGTCTGTATTAGGTTTTGAAACACCTTCCTCGCTCAGCTTAATCATTTCTAGCTTTTGATTTAAAATAAGAGACGTGGAACTCTTCCTTTCATTTGAACTCTTAGAGAGTGCACAGTTATTAATTGATCTAATTTCAGTATCGTGTCTCAGGGAATAGGGAAGCCTGAGGATGGGGAGAGAGATGGGGCAGTGGTCTGTCCGTGGAGTAGTCAGAACACACACAAGGTTTTTCAGTTAAGTTTGTCATCTAACGTGGATGTGGTTCATGGCACCCCAAAGCAATCACAATAATAGCATCAAAGATCATTGATCACAGATCATCATAACAAATGTAATGAAAAGTTTGAAGTATTTTGAGAATTAGCAAAATGTGATCAGAGATACAAAGTGAGCAAATGCTGTTGGAGAAGTATCACTGATAGACTTGTTGGACACGGGATTGTTACAGACCTTCAATTTTGGGGGAAAAAAACCAACCAGTATCTGTGAACTATAACAAAGTGATGTGCAATGAAACAAGATATGCTTATATAAAACAAAAATAGGAAGACTCTTCAAAGCAGAGAGAAGAAGGCAGACTGGGTAGGGACTTTGAAACCATAGGAATATCATGGCAGTAAGTTTCCTGGGTTTTCTCTTTGCCTCATACAGCCCAGACTTAGAGCTAAAGGAGCTAGTGATCTGGAAATGCCAATGCATGCACACACAAAAAAACTGAATGAATGCCTACTCTCTCTACCCACAGGACCAGGAAATACACAGTATTTCCTGATAAGTCAGAAAACTTTTAGACAACAAGTGCTCTACTACAACCAAATCCCATAGAGAAAACAGTGGCCTCAGCCACACCTGTGCCAGCAGAGGCTGAGTGGAGAGTTTAGTCTTCCAGCCAACTGGCTATAATAAGGTGCTCAACCTCTCCATGCTACGGTAGCATCAGAGAAGACTAAGTAGGGAGCGATGATTTCATCTTGCCAGGCAGTAACAATTTTTCCCCTCGTGCTGTTATCAGTAGAGAAACACAGAAAACCTAGCATTCTGCCCCAGCCCAGCAATGGAAATATATACAGTTATAAATCGGAGAGAGTAAAGGGATATAAGGAGAGATAAGGTTTCTACACTTCACCCAAACCATTTTATGATGACGCCAAGTGCTGTGGTAAGTTACAACTGATATAGATCAGTGGGAAAGAGTATAACCCAGAAATAAACTCACTAATAAAAACCCAACAAATTTTTCACAAGAGATGCAAAAGTAATTCAGTGGAGAAAGGATAGATTTTTTGAACAAATAGTGCTGAAGCCATTGGACATTCGTGAAAAGTGAAGCCCTATGTTCACGTCTTATACCAAAAAAAAAAAGTCCATTTAGAAGTGCTTAAAGGGACCTTGACCTTGATCCTTTGATTCACTCCCGGCTCCACTTTTTATAGTTTTGTCAGGATTATATTGTAGGCACACAGTACATGTACTAGAAACATCCCTGATTGTACCTTTAACATTTTTGCACAGTAGTTTTAAATTAATTAAATTTGGAAATTGCCCGCTCCCACTCCTGCAAAAGACTGATTATTTCTATTATTCTTTCTTTTTGTAAGGCAGAGGAGCAAATCTTTGTTGCTTAGCAGTCAGCCCAGAAAGCCTGAAACTTTTTGAGTGTGCTGCTGCTTCTGCTGCTAAGTTGCTTCAGTTGTGTCCTACTCTGTGTGACCCCATAGACGGCAGCCCACCAGGCTTCCCGTCCCTGGGATTCTCCAGGCAAGAACACTGGAGTGGGTTGCCATTTCCCTCTCCAGTGCATGAAAGTGAAAAGTGAAAGTGAAATCGCTCAGTCGTGTCTGACTCTAGCGATGCCATGGACTGCAGCCTACCAGGCTCCTCTGTCCATGGGATTTTCTAGGCAAAAGTACTGGAATGGGGTGCCATAGAGCATAATAAGGGAAAGACATCCCTGGGGGCTCAGTGATAAAGAATCCACCTGCAATGCAGGCAATGAGGATTCAATCCCTAGGTTGGGAAGATCCCCTGCAGAAGGATACGGCAACCCACTCCAGTATTCTTGCCTGGAAAATCCCAAAAACAGAGGAGCCTGTCAGGCTGCAAAAGGGTTGGACACGACTTAGCAACTGAACAACCAAAGGGAGAGACAAAGTTAAAAACTGTCACATGAGATAAGACATCAACTTTTAGGCACAAGTCTTTTTTTAGACAGAAGATATATTTATTTCAAACAATATTTTAGAACAATAGCAATAAACAGTGATTTTTAGTAACTTTTAAAGAAACTTTTTTCCAAAATCATTTGAGTGTTTATCAGAAGTAACAGAGTGGTTTAACATTCTGTTACAGGGAGTTAACAGAATGTTTTGGTGATAAAAAGAAAACTGTTACCTGAGCATAGAATAACTAAATCATTTTATAAAAAGTAAACCCTGCTTGTTTTTTTAAATATCATCCAGATAATACTTTGGCAGGAAAGGATTTATATGCCTTTATTTTTATGAATAAATCCATTAACGTTGAGTATATTTGTTAATCTTTTTGCCATATATAGACTTTTTTTTAAGGTTAAATGATTTTGGAATTTATATTACTCTGTGTTTTCTTAGAAATAATGTATTATTAAGTCTTCTCAATCAGAAAAGTGGTGTTATCTTTCCATTTTCTAAACTGTTTTTGCCATCTTTATTGTGATAAAATTGACATATAACATATATGTCATAATATTGTATGTATGTCCACATACTTCTACAACAGCATTTTAAATGTCTTCATATATTCTATTATGCCTGTGTTAAAGCAGGAGACGCAGGATCAATCCCTGGGTTGGGAAAATCCCCTAGAGAAGGAAATGGCAACCCACTCCAATATTTTTGACTGGGAAACTCCACGGACAGAGTAGCCTGGTGGGCTGTAGGCCATGGGGTTGCAGAGAGTCCAACACGACTTCGCTACTAAGCAACAACAACTAGTTTACCTAACTATTTCTTCATTGTTAGAGGCAGTTTAGCAAGGTGGTTGAAAATAAGGATTTTGGAACCAAACTGTTTGGACGGAGGGTTTTTTTCTCTGCCAGTTACTTTCTCAATAGTGAAATGGGGATTAGAACTGGACATGGAACAACAGACTGGTTCCAAATAGGAAAAGGAGTACGTCAAGGCTTTATATTGTCACCCTGTTTATTTAACTTATATGCAGAGTACATCATGAGAAATGCTGGACTGGAAGAAGCACAAGCTGGAATCAAGATTGCCAGGAGAAATATCAATAAGCTCAGATATGCAGATGACACCACCCTTATGGCAGAAAGTGAAGAGGAACTAAAAAGCCTCTTGATGAAAGTGAAAGTGGAGAGTGAAAAAGTTGGCTTAAAGCTCAACATTCAGAAAACGAAGATCATGGCATCTGGTCCCATCACTTCATGAGAAATAGATGGGGAAACAGTGGAAACAGTGTCAGACTTTATTTTTCTGGGCTCCAAAATCACTGCAGATGGTGACTGCAGCCATGAAATTAAAAGACGCTTACTCCTTGGAAGGAAAGTTATGACCAACCTAGATAGCATACTGAAAAGCAGAGACATCACTTTGCCAACAAAGGTCCATCTAGTCAAGGCTATGGTTTTTCCTGTGGTCATGAATGGATGTGAGAGTTGGACTGTGAAGAAGGCTGAGTGCCGAAGAATTGATGCTTTTGAACTGTGGTGTTGGAGAAGACTCTTGAGAGTCCCTTGGACTGCAAGGAGATCCAACCAGTCCATTCTGAAGGAGATCAGCCCTGGGATTTCTTTGGAAGGAATGATGCTAAAGCTGAAACTCCAGTACTTTGGCCACCTGATGCGAAGAGTTGACTCATTGGAAAAGACTCTGATGCTGGGAGGGATTGGGGGCAGGAGGACAAGGGGACAACAGAGGATGAGATGGCTGGATGGCATCACTGACTTGATGGACATGAGTCTGGGTGAACTCCGGGAGTTGGTGATGGACAGGGAGGCCTGGTGTGCTGCGATTCATGGGGTTGCAAAGAGTCGGACATGACTGAGGGACTGATCTGATCTGATCTGATAGTATCTCTCTCTCTCTCTCTCTCTCACTCTCATAAGGAGGTTTGTTGTGAAGATCATATAAGTTCTGTAAATCATTTAGAACAGTATTTGGCATATAGTTACTATGTAAGTGCTGTGATGAATGTCTTTATACATAAATCTTTGTCAAAGTTTCTAATTATTTCCTTAGATTTTTAGAAGGGCAATATCTTGATCAATGAGTATGAACTCTTTAGGATTCTTGAGATCCAGATTGCTGCTTAAAAAGATTTTAGGATAGAATAGAAATAGGGTTAGGATAAACAGGATTGTTGAACTTGTTTTACAGAACTTGGCACAAAATCTATAGAAAAGGAAAAAAGTTTAAAAACCCAACTCTTTGACCGAGACAAATTTGAGCATAGCTTTTATGGACTGAACAGAGGCAATAATAAAGCCATAATGGACTAAGGGATTGCAGTGGTGTGCTGTTAGTGTCTCATTACAGAAAGCAAAGCTAATGTTGGTAACAAGTAGTAAAAATTAAAGGTGTTTAATACATATTGTTTCCCCTTAGGATTTTCTCTTGCAGCAGACCATGCTGCGAATTAAGGATCCTAAGAAGTCACTGGATTTTTATACGAGAATTCTTGGAATGACGTAAGTAAACTGTTGGTACATGTGATGTTTAAATACATAGCTTTGCAAATATAGGCAGTGTTTTCAGATCTGTTTTAAAAGTAGATTAAAGTTTGCTTCAAAGGTCACAAAAGTGATTTTGGCCAGGAGTCTGGGACTAGGCTTGACTGACTGGCCAGGGCTTCCGTCAGGTTCCTCTCTTCTCTCCCAGCCAGGTTCACTGGGCAGCAAGACACCAATGCTTGCATTTTCTCTAACTCCGTTCTCACTGAGAGCTGCCAGTTAAATCCTTAACATGCCCAGACCATTTTGATGTTATGGCCACTCTTAACCTCTTTTTTTCTTCAGAAAAGATAAAGCTATAAAGACACATTATTTAGAAAATGTAGTGAGTTTACATAAAGTTGACCATCTGTCCCATTTTATAGGATATGTTCTCTTTTTCCAAATAAGTAATATTCACTGATGTGATACCTTTAACATATTTGGTTTTCTTGATTTGTTTCCTTAAATAATATGAGGGTTTTTATTTATTTCTGGTAGTATAGATACATGCAGAATAAAATAATCTTTAATTTACTGCCTAGATAACCTTCATTGACATTAAGAGAAAACATCAAGTAATACAGTATATGTTTATATTTAGAACATTTGACTGCTTCTGAGAAATACAAAGTGAAAAATGACAGCCTCCCTCTCCTAGTTCTCTTCAAAGATAACGGCTGTTGACAGTTTCTTGTCATTCTTTCCAGAAAAAGTGGTTTTGCCCATAGCTTAGTGGGTAAAGATTCTGCCTGCAATGCAGGAGACCTAGGTTGGATTTCTGGGTCGAGAAGATCCCCTGGAGAAGGAAATGGCAACCCACTCCAGTGTACTTGCCTGGAGAATCCCATGGACAGAGGAGCCTGGCAGTCTGCAGTTCATGGGGTCACAAGAGTTGGACACGACTTAGCTACTAAAGCACCATGACATATTTAAAGGACATAATGAAACAAATGTATTTGCCAGGCCCTTTATATGTTCTTTCATTCAGTCTTCACAAAAAGGCCTATGATACAGCTTATACTTCCATTTTACATGGAAAGGAAGAAACCAAAGCTTAAAGGCATTAACTTACAGCACCAAATCCCACAGTGGGAAAATGGCAGAGCTGGAATTTGAATCCAGGTCCAAACAACTCCAGTGTTGACATTATTTTTAAAGATCCCCAAATAGAGTACTCAGATGGTGAAGAATCTGCCTGCAATGCAGGAGACCTGGGTTCGATCCCTCTGTTGGGAAGATCCCCTGGAGAAGGAAATGGCAATCCATTCCAGTATTCTTTTTTTTTTTTTAAACGTTTATCTTCATTTTATTTGCCTGGAGAATTTCATGGACAGAAGAGGCTGGTGGCTACAGTCCATGGGGTTGCAAAGAGTCGGACACGACTGAGCGACTAACACAGGAGTACAACTTGATGTTAAAGTGAAAGATAACGCTGTGCTGAGAAAAGCAATGTACAACAGATTCAAGTGTTCCATTTGATTGGTCTGTAAGAGCTTAGGCAGTCTGCTTTGGTAGGTGCAGAGATAGTTTTTTGTGATTGGAGTATTTGAGTTGTTCGACACTTCATCATAAACATGTTTGAGTAAGAGCTATTTGTGATGAGTCGATGGGTAGATCTTAGTGGGCCAAGGCATATTCAGTTCAGTTCAGTTCAGTTCAGTCGCTCAGTCGTGTCCGACTCTTTGCAACCCCATGAATCACAGCACATCAGGCCTCCCTGTCCATCACCAACTCCTGGAGTTCACTCAGACTCACGTCCATCGAGTCAGTGATGCCATCCAGCCATCTCATCCTCTGTCATCCCCTTCTCCTCCTGCCCCCAATCCCTCCCAGCATCAGGGTCTTCTCCAGTGAGTCAACTCTTCCCATGAGGTGGCCAAAATACTGGAGTTTCAGCTTTAGCATCATTCCTTCCAAAGAAATCCCAGGGCTGATCTCCTTCAGAATGGACTGGTTGGATCTCCTTGCAGTCCAAGGGACTCTCAAGAGTCTTCTCCAACACCACAGTTCAAAAGCATCAGTTCTTTGGCGTTCAGCCTTCTTCACAGTCCAACTCTCACACCCATACATGACCACAGGAAAAACCATAGCCTTGACTAGATGGACCTTTGTTGGCAAAGTAATGTCTCTGCTTTTGAATATGCTATCTAGGTTAGTCATAACTTACATAGCAGTAATAAGTAGAAGATTTGGAACAGAACCCTAGAAACTTTTTATTTGCTGTGCTTCAGTCATTCCCTCTTATTGGTGTTAAATGAAGTCATTTTTGAGCATTTAATCCTCTGTAATCTAAGGAAAACCATACTGTGTGTATCCTCATTCCACCCTACCCCTTGCGAAATAATGTCACACTCCAAGTTCATTTTAGAAGCCACAGCTTTGTTGAGTCTTCTTCAGAACCTCAGGATGCGGAATTCATGTACTTCCTCTCATAGTCTCTCCTTTTCCACTGCTCTTTTCAAGCTACAAAAGAAACAAGTCTTCTCTATTGTAGGATAATTGTCGCTCTCTGCTCTCTTGTGGTTCATCCCATCATTATGACTGTCTGTACAGATAGACCCCACTTGCTCACCTCCCATTCTCCAGCTTCTGCTGTGCGTGCTGGTGAAACTGCCCTCAAAGGACCTTTCTGTATCTACTCACCTCTCCTCAAACTTAATCCTGTCTGACCTTTCTGCAGTATTTGATACTGTCAACCACTTTATTATGGACATTCACGTCTTCTGTGATATTAATCTGCCCTCTCTTAACACCTGTCCTTAACTTATCTTCCTAGAAGTTTTGGCACAGTAACTGAATGCCATATATCCGAAAGATGTGAGACATTATATTTTTCACTGAAAAACAAAATTTTCTTTTGAAGATATCTTTTGACACTTATAAACAGGTACCATAAATCCAGCTAATTTTCATTGTATTTGAAGAACTGATGAATTACAAGTTTACATATAATTTTTTTAAATTTCACTGATATTTACAGATAGGTTTTTTCAATTAGACTTTTTATTGATTTTTCCTTGCTTTCTCTATTAAAACAGGCTCACTGTGTACTGTTCTTATTCTCAGTAGAACTTGAATATTGTCTTGTTGACTTTAGTATTAATTGACTTCTCCTGTAAGTTGAGTCAGACTTATTGTTTAATTTCAGACTACTCCAGAAACTTGATTTCCCCACTATGAAATTTTCACTGTATTTCTTGGCTTATGAGGATAAAAATGACATCCCAAAAGATAAAGATGAAAAAGTAGCATGGGTATTCTCCAGAAAAGCTACACTTGAACTGACACAGTAAGTATGAGTCTTTATTTTGTTTATATATTCTACATTTTTTTGGAAGCTTTTTTTTTTTTTTTTAAACTTTTCCCCCTTACTTACCAGCTTAATTCAAACTGGGTCTTATCTAACCACTTTCCATTTGTAACAATATCTTTGAGTATTTTTTCATGGATCTTTGTATTGTTCTTATGGTGCAAGGAGGGCAAATGAGATCATTTGCAGAGAATGTAATAATGAAATAGCAAGATGTTTGTCAAACTGTAGCTAATGAATGTTTGGATACTACAGCTGAGATTGTCATAGGCATTCTCCTTTCTGTTCTATTCTTTATGCTGTTTTTGTGCAGTCTTTAAAAATTAACAAAACAGATTTGTTTCAGGGTGTGCTATTTCACGTGTCTCCTGAATCAGAACAGCCCTGGAGTCAGACAGACCTGGCCTGAGTCTTGCGTGACCCTGATCAAGTTATACCACCTCCCTAAGTGGCAGTCTCATTTGTAAAATGGAGATACTCAGATCTAACCCATGCAGCTGTTTTGAGGGCTTCATGAAATATAAAGTCCATAGCACAGTGAATGATAGTTGCTATTATTATCATTTTTATTCTTATCCAGATGCCTAGTTTTATTGTCTCCTTAGTCTAGTTCATCATTCTTTGCCTATTTGCTCTTTCTGTTGTTGAAAATTTAACGTGTACCGTAGCAGAGATTAGACCACGTATATTAAGTATCATATATACATGGAAATATTTCAAAGATTCTTGCAGCTTTCTTTTCAGAATTTCTGTTCTCCAGGTCACTTAGAATTATCTTTTCTCTCCGTCTGTAGCAATTGGGGCACGGAAGATGATGAGACCCAGAGTTACCACAGTGGCAATTCAGACCCTCGAGGATTTGGTATATTTGCCTATTTGTGTGTAATACACTTGTATGGTTTTGTGATTTTGCATTGGGTACCTATTTATGGTTATAAGCAATCTAAAACATTAATTTTTAGATTTTTGTTAATATGGCTATTTATATTTTCCACATGTAAGTTGTGTCCAACTCTTTGTGACCCTATGGACTATACCCCATGGAATTAGACAGAGGACTAATTCCTCTGTGGAATTCTCTGGGCAAGAATACTGGAGTGGGTAACCATTCTCTTCTCCAGGGCATCTTCTTAACCTAAGGATTGAACTTGTGTCTCCTGCATTACAGGTGGATTCTTTACCATCTGAGCCACCAGGGAAGCCTAATTTTATTTAGGAATATAATTTTATCATGTCAATCTAAATTTTACATTTATTCTTTCATCATGGTTTCATTTTTCAGTCTCAGTACTATATTTCCAGTAGAGTTTTTAAAGAACAAAACCAAAAATGATGGTTAATAATAATCCTAATTTCTGCTAGTATACACTTCTGCCTTAATCTAAAATCTCTCAATCAAATGCCAGGATTATCAGTTTAAATGGACTGGTATATAGTCATTATCAACAATTAGCTTATTAAGCATGAATAAATGGATATTGTTTTTTTTAAGTAGGTTATTCTTAGTGAGTCTGAGTGACCTCCGGGAGTTGGTGATGGACAGGGAGGCCTGGCGTGCTGCGATTCATGGGGTCACAAAGAGTGGGACACGACTGAGCGACTGATCTGATCTGATTCTTAACAGATTGAACTATTTATGAGCAAATATTGGGCTTATGTCAAATAATTTATAATTTAGAGCAACTAATTATTATACCCAGCCACTTAGATTCTTGTTCTTTAATATTTTATAGGTTTTGAAGCAACTTGATTCAGTCTGTTTACAGATGCTTTGTGTTTTGAAATAACTAGTTTTGGAAGCCACTTGTGGCACATGGATACCCTGTTGTAATTTTTCCTTCTTTCTCTGTGCCTTGTTTTGGGGGCGGTTTTACCTAAGGTCACATTGGAATTGCTGTTCCTGATGTTCATGGTGCTTGTAAAAGATTTGAAGAACTGGGAGTCAAATTTGTGAAGAAACCTGATGATGGTGAGTCTGCTGCTTGTTTTCTTCAGGCCTCTCTTTAGTTCTGTGACAATTTACCAAGCACTCACAGAGGGTCCTGTTGTAGTTAAACCTTTTGGCTGCAAGTGACTTTGAATCCTACTCCAACCAGCTTAAGGAAAGAGAAATGATTGGAAGCACACTGAGTCATCTTAGGAAACCGAAAGGCAAACTTGAGGGTGGCTTCACATGGGATTAATTGCAGGATCTGGAGAGCCGTCAAAGACCAAGGCCGCTTCTCCACCCCTCAACCCTGCCCGTTTCTCAGTGACCACCAGCTTTTACTATCTCAGGTCTATCTAGCCACCCAAAAACTAAGTTCCTTAAAGTCTGTTTCTTCTGCTCTTAATGTAACTACAGCACGTCTGTTCAGTTCATAATTATTTGGTTTTTCTTTTTCATCCTTTTACAACTTTCTCATGTCCTTATGATTTTGGAATGTCTCTTGACAATAGTATGTATCTGGATTTTGTTGGATTTACATGTATTATAATTATTTTATTTAGATCTGTTTTTGCCATCCCATTTTATTTTTTAAATTTTTAATTTGAAATATTTCACTGTTTCGTTTCCATCTTTTTTTTTTTTTTAAATTCCAATTAGGAGATTTGATATCCAAAAATCATCCTCCCCAGTAAGACAAGAACTTGCTCCCTTCTACCTCCATTTTCTTACTATACCCAGGCTGGGATAGTATTGATTTATTTTTCTTTTTTCTTTGGCTTGTGTTTTTAAGATAATAAATATGTAAAGGTATATATTTTTTCTCCACATATCTCTTGCTGCAACATCTTTTGGATTTTTCTGTCCCTATATTAAGTACCTCAACCAAAACTGCTTTCAAAGGGTTTGTGAGGCAAAACTCTTGAGGCATTACATATACCCCAGAACCTCGCCTTTATATATATATAAATGACAGTTTTGTTGTCTATAAACCTTAGGTTTATTTTCCTTCAGTCTTGAAAATACAACTCTGTTGTCTTATTTTTCCCATCCAGTGTTGCTGCTGAAAAATCTGCTGATTTGTGTTCCTTTGTATATTTTCTTCTGTTTTGTCCTAGAAGTTTTTTATATTTGTTTTCTTTGTCCTTGACTTCCTTCTGGGGATTTCTTCAAACTGACATACTAAGTAGCTAATTTTTCCTCAGATGTATCTGTTCTTATATTCGTCTTTTGTATTCTCATCTATTGTGTTATTTCACCTATTATAATTTTGATTTCTAATTTTTGCTGACTTCCTTTTATATTGCTCAGCTGGTAAAGAATCCATCTGCAGTGCAGGAGACCCCAGTTCGATTCCTAGGTCTGGAAGACCCCATGGAGAATGGATAGGCTACCCACTCCAGTATTCTTGGGCTCCCCTGGTGGCTCAGACAGTAAAGAACATGCCTGCAGTGCGGGAGACCTGGGTTCATTTCCTGAGTTGGGGAGATCCCCTGGAGAAGGGAATGGCTACCCAATCCAATATTCTTGCCTGGAGAATTCCATGGACAGAGGAGCCTGGAAGGCTACAGTCCATGGGGTCACAAAAAGTCAGACACAACTGAGCGACTTTCACTTCACTTCATTATAATTTTGATTTCTAATTTTTTGACTTTCTTTAATATTTTCTTATTCTTATTTCATATTGGTTATATTTAATATTCCTCATTGCTTTTACATATTTCAATAGTTCTTGGTCCATCAATTTCATATTTGTTCTTCAGTTAGAATTTATAATCCATTGTTTGTTTTATAGTTATATTCCTCAAATTCTTATTATTTTGGTCTCAGAGATTTGGGGGGGTTTGTTTTTGTTTTTTTTTACTGAAACTATTAGCTATTCCAACCATCAGTTCAGTTCAGTTCAGTCCCTCAGTTGTTTCCGACTCTTTGCGACCCCATGAACCGCAGCACGCCAGGCCTCCCTGTCCATCACCAACTCCAGGAGTCCACCCAAACCCATGTCCATTGAGTCGGTGATGCCATCCAACCATCTCATCCTCTGTCGTCCCCTTCTCCTCCTGCCATCAGGCAATGTGAATGAGGGAAGACCAGACCTTGGTTCTTAAAATTCCAAGTGATCTCAGCGACATGTGCAGGGCAGAGAGAGAAAATAAGAGTTGAGACAAATACTTCACATTCTGTAGTCATATCCTTTTCCCTCTTTGTCCCTGATGTAGTATTTGTAGGAGACGCTCTTTTGTCCCTGATGTAGTATTTGTAGGAGACGCTCCTGGCATTGTTTTTCCCTAACCCTGGTTGTGTGGCACGTGTAACCTCTGGGAGATCAGTTGCTCCCCACCTGTTTTTCTGCCCTTACCCACTCCCAAGGACATCTGAACCAGTCGTTCGAACCCCCCACACTGTGGGAGTAGGTGCTGAGGCCCAAAGCACTGGGAGAAACAAGAGCCAAACTAGCAAAACTCCTTGTTTATTCTCCCACAGCCACAATGGACTGCCTTGTGGTCTGGCCACAAGTACCCCCTTCCACACAAAGTGGGTTAAAATAGTCACCACCTCACCCCTACCATTTCTCTCCCCAACTGTCACATCAGAGGCATCATACTTTTTCCCTCCCATTTTTTATCTGTGTTCCTCTGAAGCTGATCTTGAGGAGAGGAGCCAGAGATAAGAGTCAAACTAATTCAGCATCTTGGTACCAAAATAAATTTCTGAGGTCACACTTTTTCCATTTAGGCAAACAACTCTACTCCTAGACCTATTAACCTCTCAGTCCCAGTTATGAGATCCTGGGAGAAAGAATCTGATTGGCACAGCTAGGGTTACACAGAATAGTGTATGACCAGGTATCTGGGTCCCTTGGCTGTCTAGATTCACCATGCTACTGGCTCCCTTGAGCATCTATTTTCTTTTTCCTCTTTAAAATAAGACAGTTTCTGTGACTACTCAACTAGTTGCATGAAGTTACATTGTGCAGGTTCAGTAGATACCTGATACCTAGAAGATATAGCCAGTCCCACTGTTTATTTCAGGATAGATGGTTTACAGCTATGTGTAGAAGATAAAATGTGTCATTCTGAAAATCATGCATCTGGGCCACACCAGTAGATTTTTTGAAGTTAAAACTATAGGCGAAATAATGTAATTAACTAAAATGCAAAATAAAATTTGAATTAATAAACATTATTTTAAATTTTTATATATATATTTTTTTAGGTCTCTCAAATAATGAAAATTATTTTGTTTTACAGGTAAAATGAAAGGCCTGGCATTTATTCAAGATCCTGATGGTTACTGGATTGAAATTTTGAATCCCAACACAATGATAACTATTATTTAGTTCTGAGAGAATGCTGATTTGAACTTTCAGTGGAAACATTGTAGAAGGTAAAATAGGTAATCATGTGATTCAAGATATTCAGATAACAGAAGCATCTAGGACTGATGGATCCTTGTCCCAACTCAGATTATTCCTAAATCTATCTCCCTTTCCTCTTTCAGCTGTTTCCCCCTAACTGTTCAGTCATCCTAGTTTTAATGTAGTGCCTTGTCTTATGTCCTTGAATATAGTTGTATAACTTTACTTTTTTTAGGCAATAATTAGAACAGTTCCCTTCAGAGGCTGCATTTGCCTTCCATCTCCTGAAGAGATACAAGTCTACAAGTCTGCCTTTGAACCATCATTTAAAAAAAAAAAAAAAAACACTGAACATGTTTTTGTTATGGTTACCTTCTGGGGTTTCAGTTCCTCAGAAGTAACTTTTCACAATAAGTTAAAATCCCTGAACAAAAATGAAGCTTCACATATATTTCAAATAGTATAAAGTTTATTTTACAAAAGAGAAGTGACTCTCGGGAGAAATTTAGAATCATGCTGACACAGATGCAGATAGAAATACTAATTTCTTCTTTACAGAGTACTCTGAAAGTTCAAGGACTAGCCTCTTTGGGGATGGGGAGGAGGATGGGAATATTATATACTGGTTATGCAGACACAAACTAGACTGTCACATACTTTATCTCACTTAATCCTCCACAGTGTCCTGTGAGATAGAAAGCAGGCTAACATGCAAAATCAATGAACCCAAGGCAATATAAATAGGCTCAAGTACTCAAGATCTCATCATCGTCATCACTTTTAGTATTTAGCTGTACCTCACAACATCTCCTTCATTAGTCTTCTTGTAAAAACCTTCAGTGAGTTTGAGCATTGCCCTCTCAGCTTTGGAGCCTTGAGTACCATGGTGAGGAAGAAGCAGTGGAGGAAGTCAGGAGCACACGGCTGCTCTGGGACTGCCTGGCCGTCCCTGTGCAAGTGGCGCCTGTGTTACTTGTGAAGAGCCCCTACCCCAAGGTCTTCCGCATACCAGTAATCATGTAGGATACATTACGTTCAGTGGTAACATAACTTGGTTATCAGAAATCAGCTCCATGGTCTTCCTTGCCATAAATGATATTTGATGGGTTTTTAAAACCAAACTGATGTTGAAAATTTCTTATGGCACAGATAATAAGAACATTCAGTTTATGGCTTAACTCCATTTCGATTTTTTTTTTGCGTGTGGACACTATTGGAAGACCTTTGGATAGGCCATGCCAGCTGTGCTTACGCTGTTAGAAGCATTTTATATCTCCTTTTTGGATGGAATGGGTTTATGTGAGCTATTTGAACAAGTGGCAATACTCAGACTGAAATAAAATAAAATTTTAGATAAGACTATGCTTAATTTGTACACTTCTGTCCTGTACATTTTCTTTAAAAAAAAAAAAAAAAAAAAGAAAAACTGCCCTTGAGGAGTACTGCAAGTATTTGAAGGGGCTTGCAGACTCATCGAGAACTGGGAATAGTTTGTAATTCTATACATCCAGCAAAGCACACAGTTTCTATGAATAATGAAGAGTGAGGAAGATGAGAAGAGGAAAGGAGATAAAGGTGAAGGATTTTGATAGAAAAAGTGCAGAGAAGAAGAAAGGCGAAATGTCAAAAGTGAGTTGTGGTTAAGCAGTGCTAGCACATTTTGGGTTAATGGGTTATTAGATTCATTAATAAGCCTCCCCTAGTGGGAGGGTTATTAGATTCCTAAATTTAATCATTTAAACCTTATTCCCACAGAAAGAAACCTTCTCTGCCTGCTAAATAAAACTTGACAAAAAGATAGCCCTTGCTTATTCTTGAAGTTCATCCTTTAGATGTGTTGAAAAAATGTGTTGTATCACCAGGCTTTGCTAGGGATTAGGACAACTCACTTCTAAATTAATTTACCTGAGCAGTGGTGACATGAAAGGATGAATTAGAGCACAAGAAATGTTGCTTTCCATGATTGGACAGCAAGACTGTATAGCTCACTGTCATTGTAAAATAAATTAGTCTCAGGAACCCTCCACACCTAACCATGGGACTCAGTTATAACTCAGATGGTCTGAATAGGAGCTGCTGGCTGAGAGAAAATCACTTAGAGCTTCCCCATGTAGCATTCTCACCAGGATTGGGTACAGTGTGTGTTAACTGTTCCTTAGCAACACAACTGCTTGTGAAGAGGTCTGTATCAGTAGACATGCATACTGCTGACAATAAGAAAAGACCCAAGTCTGTTGGATGTAACACACACTTCAGAGGTTCTGGAATGGGTTGAGAGAGGGTTCAGAAATAACAAGTATCGTGGTTTTCTCCTATCTTTCCCAAACTCATTCTCAGCAATTTGGGGAAAGGGAGGGGGTGTGAATAATACTTGTGATCAAAAAACCCCTACTATGATTCCAGGTGTCATTGTATAAACAATGTTCAGTGAAAGAAAACCTTTTCTTCTTGGCGTCTGTAACGAGTGTAAAACCTTTCTCAAAGCTCATCAACAGAATCCTCTTCATGTCTCAAAACTGGGATCAGGTCACTCGCCTGGCTCTGATGATCGGCAGAGGGAGTGAGGCCATTCTGACTTGGACTGGACATATTTATCTGAGTTACCTGCATTAGGGTGGACACTGCATCAAAACTGAGACTTCCAGCATGCAGGAGCAAATGGGGGCTTCTGAAGAGGCAAACAGAAACTGCAACAGGGTGAGATTAAATATTCAGAACTTGGTGCAAGGGTGCTCATAGAAATCATAAGGTATTTTCTGCCCTCAAAGAACTTATTCTGAGATTATGGTTTTCAGCTATATCAGACTTAGCAGATCCTTATTTTAACATGGGAACATTTATAACATCTATTACACCACTATCCTGAAACAAAATTCATATATAATGTAAACCTATATATACAATTTCAGAAAGGATTAAGCCAATGCCTTTATTGTAATAAAAAAAATAAATCAATTTGTAATAAAATGTGCATTTCAGTATGTAAATGCCCAGATACTACCACACTAAGAAACAGTGGAGTAGTCAAGTGCTTTCTCTTATGTGTACAAGTGTGTGTGCGCTCAGTTGCTCAGTTATGTCCTCCTCTGCAGCCCCATGGACTGTAGCCCACCAGCTCCTCTATCCATGAAATTTTCCAGGTGACAATACTGGAGTGGGTTACCATTTCCTACTCCAGGGGATCTTCCCAACCCAGGGATGGAACCCGTGTCTCTTGCATCTCCTGCATTGGCAGGTGGATTCTTTACCACTACTATATAGAAGAAGTAAAATTGTTTAATAGCATACTGGTAACTCTTGGTCGGAGAAGGCGACGGCACCCCACTCCAGTACTCTTGCCTAGAAAATCCCATGGATGGAGGAGCCTGGTAGGCTGCAGTCCATGGGGTCGCGAAGAGTTGGACACAACTGAGTGACTTCACTTTCACTTTTCATGCATTGGAGAAGGAAATGGCAACCCACTCCAGTGTTCCTGCCTGGAGAATCCCAGGGACGGGGAGCCTGCTGAGCTGCTATCTATGGGGTCGCACAGAGTCGGACACGACTGAAGCAACTTAGCAGCAACTCTTTTGGTACTTTAAAATAGAGGCTGAATTCATGACTCCTGAAGAGCTCTGTTAGATCTTTTAAATGCATATTGATAACAGGTATGTTTTATTGGTCACTCAAAGAAATTGAGTGATGGTAACTGTTTGAAACATCATTTTCCAAAATGGTGTTCAATTCTTGTGGAATTTTTGAATAAAAGAATAATATTCCTTCTATTTATGAGATGGTTTTGTCTCTAGTGAATATTAAGATTAGGTATACAAGTAAGTAGAAATTTTAGGCTCAGATGATAAAAGCAGGTGTTACAATTTTTTAGTTGACGTGTGTAAGTTTAAGGTGTGCAGTATGTTGATTTGATATTTATGTTTGCAATATTACCACCACAGGCTTAGCTGACACATCTATCGTCACATCATTACCTCTTCTTTTTTGTGATGGGAATAATTAAGATCTAGCCTCTGCCTAGAAATAAACAAGAAAAAAAAAAACTGCAAGAAAACACAGACACTGACGCTGAACAATATGCTACTCAGTAACCAGTGAGTCACTAAAGAAATCAAAGAGGAAGACATTTGGAGACAAGTGAAAATGGAAATAACGATCTAACAGCAAAATCAGTTCTAAGAGGGAAGTTTATGGTGATACAAGCCAGCCTACCTCAGGAAACTAGAACTCTCGGTCTTAACCTTACACCTAAAGGAATTAGAAAAAAGGACAAGCAAAACCATCCTTGGCTAGCACTTCTGCTGGTGTCGGTGGCAAACTTGCTGGAGTGACCCATACTGTCACCTCTGAGAGGTCTGAGCACCTGGACAACATGTCCTTTTCAGACCAGCCAGGGTTGCTGCACTTGTCCATTTACCCTTAAACCCGGGCATGCGAATACCAACAGGCACCTAAGGGGGTCACAGGGATGCTAAGGACCAGTACTCTGGCTGCTCCCATTGTGTAGCAGCAGCCCTACTTCGTAATGATAAGGGTCACTTACACCAGAATGCTGATTCTTCTTGCCCAAAGTAACAGGGCAGCAGCCACAACTTAAAATTAATGGGATTAATCCCAAAGCAATCTACAGATTCAATTAAAAACCTATCAAAATTTTAATGACTTTTTTTTTTTTTTTCAGAAATAGGAAAATTCAAACTAAAATTCACATGGAATCTCAAGGGAACCCAAATAGCCAAAACAATCTTGAAAAAAGAATAAAATTGGAGGACTCACACATTGTGATTTCAAAACTTAGCACAAAGCTTCAGTAATGCAAACAGCATGGTACTGGCATGAAGACAGACATACAGACCAATGGGTTTGTTTCTGGGCATTGAACCTCACATGTGTGTTCAGATGATTTTTGATGAGGATACCAAGACCATTCAATGGGGGAAAGGGAAATGTTTTCAACAAATAGTGCTGGTAAAACTGGGTATCCACACAAAGGAGGGAAGTGTAGTGTGGGTGGATCTTTATCTCACCCCGTCTATAAAAATTAACTGAAAATGAATCAAAGGTCTAAATGTAAAACTCAAAGTATAAAACTGTTAGAAGAAAACATGAGAAGAGGCTGCATGACCTTGGATTTAGCAATAATTTCTTAGCTATGACACCAAGAAACACAGGCAACAAAAGGAAAAAAGTCAAGAAACTGTACTTCATATAATTTAAAATTTTAATTTTAAAGGATGCTATGAACAGAGTGTAAAGGCAACCCACAGAGTGGAAAAACATACTTGCAAATCATATATCTGATACAATACTCAGAATATATAAAGAACCACATGTGACAACAACAAAAACAACCCAGTTTTTAAATGAGCAGAGAATTGCAAATCAAAATGACAGTGAGATACCATCCATACCCAGCCATACCATAACCTGGCTGTTATTTACTGGCTAAGTTGTGTCTGACTCTTTCAATCCCATGGACTATAGCCCACCAGGCCCCTCTTCCATGGAATGTCACAGGCAAGAGTTCCGGAGTGAGTTGCCATTTCTTTCTCCAGGGGATCTTCCCGACCCAGGGATTGAACCTGAGTCTCCTGCATTGGCAGGTGGATTCTTTACTGCTGAGCCACCTGGGAAGTATGTAAAAATAAAAACAAAAACAGAAAATAACAAATGTTTTAGGGAAAGCCTGAATATTTACATTTTGGATTAATACTTTTGTTACAAGTAACTTCATTTGTACATGCAATTTATCCTAATAGGTCACTAGTTATCATATTTACATCCTATAAATGTTAACATTATGGATTAATATGAAGGTGAAAGTTGCTCAGTCGTGTCTGATGCTTTGCAACCCCATGGACTAAACCATGGAATTCTCCAGGCCAGGATACTGGAGTGGGTAGCCTTTCTCTTCTCCAGTGGATCTTCCCAACCCAGGGATCAAACCCAGGTCTCCTGTATTGTAGGCAGATTCTTTACCAACAGAGCTATCAGGGAAGCCCTAATATAATATAGCCTATAAGAATTTAGAAGCTTTTTCCCCCACTAAATCAGAATCAGGAATGAACACTGAGCTTTCAGGCTCTACAGGTGATTTTTATGTGTCATTGAGTAAATAAAAATCAGTTTTAAAGATGTTTGGGAGTTCCCTGGTGGCCTTGTGGTTAGGGTTCTGGCTTTCATGGCCCCGGCCCAGGTATTGCTGGCGGGAATGTAAACCAGTGCAGCTGCTGTGGAAAACAGTATGGCAGTTCTTCCAAAAATTAAACAACTACCAAATGTTCAGCAGTTCCACTTTTGGATATATACCCAAAAGAACTGAAAACAGAGACTCAGATTGATACTTGTACACCAAGGCTTGTTAGCAGCATTATTCATGTAGCCAAAAAGTAGATGAATTTGATCAGACTCTAGGAGACAGTGAAGGACAGGGAAGCCTGGCATGCTTCCGTCCACGGGGTCACAGAGTGGGACACGACTGAGTGACTGAACAACAACAAAAGGTGGAAACAATCCAAATGTCTGCTGATGGATGAATAAGTAAAATGTGATACAGGCATGCAATGGAATGTTATTCAGCCTTAAAAAGGAATGAAATTCTGAAACATGCTACAACATGGATGAACCTTGAAGACACTGGGCTGAGATAAGTCAGACAAAATGATAAATACAGTGTGATTCCATTTGTATGAGATACCTAGAATAGTTAAATTCACAGAGACTGAAAGAATGGTGGTCTCCAAGGACTGGCGGGCAGAAGAAATGGGGAGTGATTATTTAATAGATGGAGAGTTTGGGAAGAAGGAAAAGTTTTGGAGATGGATGATGGTGATGGTTTTACAACAATGGAAATGCACTTAAAGCCATTGAACTGTATACTTAAAAATGGTTAAAAGGATAGACTTTGTATATTTTACCACAATAAAAGAAATTAATGTGTGCTCTGGTGAAAGTGTCCCACTTTTTAGAAGGATCTCTAGACAAGCAGAACCTGGAGTTATCCAAGTGAATAACAGAGCAATGATGGTAAGAGGGGCTGCTTATATTTCCCCCCTTGGTTCCTGAACCCATATGATACCTATTGGGAGTACAGCGCTAGTAATGATAATTGACAGGGTATATAATAATGTGTCCTGGCAGTTGGCATCTCATCATTTCAGGGTATCATCTCCAAGCTGCTACCTCAGCTGCACTTTCAGAAGACCATTTCGTCACTGTCTCAGAGCAGCATCTTCTGATGGTGCAGTAGGTGACGGGTCCAGTGGATCCCATGATCATGTGCCTGCTGCCACACTTGCTGTGCTCTAAAACAGGCCCCTTGGGCTGCCATCACCAGGAGAAGGACATGCTCCAGAGAACCACTGACCTTCCAGCGGGGATCTTAGAATGGGACAGTTAGAGCAGAGAGAGTGTAATCCCAGTTGTTCCACAGCCTGAAGCAGAGTGATCTACTTACATAGCTGATCTGCGTAAGCTAGAAATAAATTCTTATTGTATGTGACCGAGACTTTCTGTAAGTGTGTTATGCAGAATTTTGTGGCAATAGCTGATTGACACACTTCTCTCTATCCTCCCTAAATTTCTTAGTTTATCTTTTTCTTCTAACTTCTTAACTGGAATGATTGGTTTGCTTATTGAAACTATTTTTAAAGCTCAAAGGTGCATTTTAAAATGTTATTTTTTTCCCTCAGACTTGTTTTGGCAGCATGCCCCACAGTTTTTGCTATGTAGGCTCTCATTGTTATTACTTTGCTATCTTTTGATGTTGATTTTGTGTCCAGTGAATGTGAACTGTATTGTTACTTTTTAAAATTTACTATAATTTTCTTTGTAAACAAGCATGTGCTTGATTTTGTGAATATTCCTTGGACAAGAACAGTATCTTCTGTTGTGGGATATTCAGTTCAGTTCAGTCGCTCAGTCATGTCTGACTCTTTGTGACCCCATGAACCGCAGCACGCCAGGCCTCCCTGTCCATCACCAACTCCCAGAGTCCACCCAAACCTATGTCCATTGAGTCGGTGATGCCATCCAACCATCTTATCCTCCATCATCCCCTTCTCCTCCTGCCTTCAATCTTTCTTAGTGTCAGGGTCTTTTCAAATGAATCAGCTCTTCACATCAGGTGGCCAAAGTATTGGAGTTTCAGTTCCAACATCAGTCCTTCCAATGAACACGCAGGATTGATCTCCTTTAGGATGGACTGGTTGGATCTCCTTGCAGTCCAAGGGACTCTTGAGTCTTCTCCAACACCACAGTTCAAAAGCATCAATTCTTCGGCGCTCAGCTTTCTTTATAGTCCAACTCTCACATCCATACATGACCACTGGAAAAACCATAGCGTGACTAGATGGACCTTTGTTGACAAAGTAATGTCTCTGCTTTTGAATATGCTATCTAGGTTGGTCATAACTTTCCTTCCACAGAGTAAGCGTCTTTTAATGTCATGGCTGCAATCACCATCTGCAGTGATTTTGGAGCCCAGATAAATAAAGTCAGCCACTGTTTCCCCATCTATTTGCCATGAAGGGATGGGACCGGATGCCATGATCTTAGTTTTCTGAATGTTGAACTTTAAGCCAACTTTAAAGTTCTGTTTAAAACTGTTGAGATCAAACTCAGTGAGTTTCAACTAAAAATCCTCCACAGCAGCTGCTGTCTGTTCCTCTTCTTCCCCTTCTTCTCCCTCTTCTCTCCACTCCTACTCCGCCTTTCTGAATTCCATTATAAGAAAATTAATATTGTTACCTCTCCTTTCTTTTTGTTTTCACTTACCTGAAAATTTTGCTCTTCTGTAATTTTTCAATTTTATTATTTTTAGCAAGTCAAAGTATATACAAAAATGTCTCTTTCCCCAGCCACATCCATTTGAAAGAAACTTGTGTTAAAAAGTTGGTGATATTTACCCTTCAACCTTAGTCTTTAAGTTCATAAATCTGTATAAATATGTTGTGGTAGGCCAAATAACGGCCCTCAACATGTCCAGATACTAATCTCTGGAGCCTGTGAATGTCACCTTATATGGGAAAAGGGTCACAGTACCGGTGATTCAGTTAGGAATCTTGAGATGAGGTTATCTTGGATTATCTGATGTGCCCTAAATGCAACCATATGTGTCCTAAGAAGAAGACCAATGGAGATTTAATACAGAAGTGAAACAGATGATGTGAAAATGACTGTGGGGATTGGTGTAATGTGACTGTAAGCCAAGGAATGCTGTCTGCCACCAGAAGTGGAAAATATAAGGAACATTTTCCTCTAACTATTCAAGTGAGTGTGCTCTATCCATATGTTGATTTTAACCCAGCAACACTGATTTTGGACTTCTGGTCTCCAGAAGTCTAAGGGAATAGAATAAACCTGTACTGTTTTAAGCCATCTTTCTGCCGCTGTAATTTTTACAGCAGCAATAGAAAGCTAATGTGTAAGTTTAGAATTTCCCCCTTTTTAATATTTTTGATAAATAAGACATCATACTCTTATGGTGCTCTAGAACTAACTTTTTATGCCTCTTAATAATAAATCAATTATATAAAAATAATGTATCAATTATATCTTCAAAGGTCAATATTTATAGATGCCATTTTTTTAATAAACAAGAAAATTCTGAAAGAGATGGGAATACCAGACCACCTGACCTGCCTCTTGAGAAACCTATATGCAGGTCAGGAAGCAACAGTTAGAACTGGACATGGAACAACACACTGGTTCCAAATAGGAAAAGGAGTACATCAAGGCTATATATTGTCACCCTGTTTATTTAACTTATATGCAGAGTACATCATGAGAAACGCTGGACTGGAAGAAACACAAGCTGGAATCAAGATTGCTGGGAGAAATATCAATCACCTCAGATATGCAGATGACACCACCCTTATGGCAGAAAGTGAAGAGGAACTAAAAAAAGCCTCTTGATGAAAGTGAAAGAGGAGAGTGAAAAAGTTGGCTTAAAGCTCAACATTCATAAAACGAAGATCATGGCATCCGGTCCCATCACTTCATGGGAAATAGATGGGGAAACAGTGGAAACAGTGTCAGACTTTCTTTTTCTGGGCTCCAAAATCACTGCAGATGGTGACTGCAGCCATGAAATGAAAAGACGCTTACTCCTTGGAAGGAAAGTTATGACCAACCTAGATAGCATATTCAAAAGCAGAGACATTACTTTGCCAACAAAGGTCTGTCTAGTCAAGGCTCTGGTTTTTTCTGTGGTCATGTATGGATATGAGAGTTGGACTGTGAAGAAGGCTGAGCGCTGAAGAATTGATGCTTTTGAACTGTGGTGTTGGAGAAGACTCTTGAGAGTCCCTTGGACTGCAAAGAGATCCAACCAGTCCATTCTGAAGGAAATCAGCCCTGGGATTTCTTTGGAAGGAATGATGCTAAAGCTGAAACTCCAGTACTTTGGCCACCTGATTCGAAGAGTTGACTCACTGGAGAAGACCCTGATGCTGGGAGGGATTGGGGGCAGGAGGAGAAGGGGATGACAGAGGATGAGATGGCTGGATGGCATCACTGACTCGATGGACGTGAGTCTCAGTGACCTCCGGGAGTTGGTGATGGACAGGGAGGCCTGGCGTGCTGCGATTCATGGGGTCGCAAAGAGTCGGACACAACTGAGCGACTGAACTGAACAGTTTACTTTCCAGGAAGGTTGTAACACCCCATCTGATTTGAGTTTTCCTTTTTATAAGTGACGTTGACTGTTTTTTTCATATTTTTTTGGCAATTTGTATTTCCTATTTTATGCAATGCTTGTTTAGTTCCTTTGGTCCTGTTTCCTTTGGATTATTTTCCTTAACTCATGTGTCATGAGTTTTAGAAATATGTCTCGTCTTTTGATTGAACTGTGATTTTTACTCCCCTTTCATGATATTGGGAGAGAATTCTCCCCGTTCTTGCCCACTTACATCTAAAGAAGCCTGAGAACCTAAAATACTCTCCTCTCTATGCCTTAATCAAGAAATCACCTGTAAGTTCCTCTAGTATTTTAGAACAGATATTTTTCCCTTATCTCTCATTCTAAATTTATCATTGTCAGCTTGATGGATCTCAATGGCTTCATCTGCATAGACACTGAAAGAATAAACATACTATCAGTTAGTATGGGTGAGGTTACACTGCAGAAACAAATGATCCCCCAAATCTCAGTGGCTTACAAGATTTATTTCTCCCTCACACTGCATATCTACCGATTCTCTCAGCCTCAGCTAATGATGCAGCTGCACAACAGGCAAGTCCCGGTGTCAGTGGAATAAATGGCTTCTCCAAGAGCTGCCTTTATGGAGAGGTACACAAGAGGCCTTTCAGGCAACTACCAGACTGAACATTTTTCTCCCCGGATTCAGAAAGAGGCACGTTTCCTTCAAAGGCCACTGGCTTCCTAGTCGTTCTCTGGCATAGTAACATCATACACAGATGTGTCTCTGTCATAATGCCGTACATCAGCCTCTAAAGAAAGAACCTTAAGCCTTGGATAAGATCTGTTTCAGAAAGAAGAGAGGGATGTTTAATCCTCTCTGCAGGATCAAATGTCCAAGTAATTAAGGATGTTTGTCTAGAAAACACTAACTCAGCATTCTGTTCTTGGTCATTTTACCTTGGCTTCTTTATCCAAACCAAGTAATTTTCCCCGAAAGTTCATCCTAGTCCTTTATTTCTTTGCCGTTCACCACCCTGCTGTGTGTTTCTGGAGGTCTCACCTCGCTTGTAGTTTGATCACCGTGTTTCCTTTACCATCACGGGGTAATCATTAGTGCTGCTCACGAGTGTCTGGTTCTCCTCTCCTCTGGTCACATAGTAGGATGCATTTCCAGACTTCCTTAAGGTTTGGTTCTGTGACCAATTCTGGCATGAATTGTCAGAAGTGGTGACTGTCACTTTGAGGGTAAAGAATTTAATTGCTAGTGTAAGCCTTATATTTCTGGGTTATTTTTTACTGTTGCATTGGTTAGCCTATCTTGACTGAAACTATCACATACCTTTTTAGGTATTTAAAATATACATGACAAATTAGAGGCATTTAAAATAATATAAGTCTTCAGACACATAATGGGTAGAAAATGCTCCGTAACTCAAGGTACAAATGTAGTCCCAACACTCTTGTTGCTCTAACTCAAATTCAAATTGTTTCAAGCACCCAGATGCCAATTAGGCAGGAAGTTCAGAATCACTCTGTTGAGCTATTCCCACTTACCCTACATTGGTTTTTTTTCAATGTAGTTTATACACCCTCTGTATCAAATTACCTGGGTTGTTAAAAACAGACTCCCACATTACCCATCAAATCAGAATCTGGCAGGACTCAATGTGCCCCCAAGTCATTCTTTTTATTTATCAGTTGCACTGGGTCTTGGTTGCTGCATGCAGGCTTTCTCTAGTTGCAGCAAGAGGGGGCTACACTCTAATTGCAGTGCATGGGCTTCTCATGGCGGTGGCTTCTCTTGTTGGCGAGCATGGGCTCACATGGGCTTCATTAGTTGTGGTGTGTGGGCTCAATAGTTGGGGTGCATTGGGCTTAGTTGCCCTGTGGTAAACAGGATGTTAGTTCCTGGACCAGGGATCAAGCCAGTGTTCCCTGCGTTGGCAGGTCCATTCTTAGCCACTGGGCTACCAAGGAAGTCCCTCCAAGTCATTCTTATGCTTACTTCACATATGATCTTTCTTAGGCTGAAATCACCTTGCTCTACCTCATGGTTCCCACACAACTTCTAGAGCAGCATTATCCAATAGGACCTTCTTCATTGATAGAAATGTACTTTACACGTACTGTCCAATATAGTAACCACTAGCATCACTCAGCTCCTCAGGTGTGACTAGTATGACTGAGGAACTGATTTTTTAATTCAACTTAAATAGCCACACGTAGCTAGAAGCTACCATATTAGACAGCACAGTTCTGGACTGTTAGCCCTTGAGAGCAGGAACTGTATCTTCAGTCTCTGCATCTTCTTTGTGTGTGACACAGAATAACCCAGTAAAGAAAAACTGAAATATGGTTACACTACTCCCATTTATTTTTTGAGGTTCCTGGTATATTAAGAAAAGAAATGCCAAGACAGGATTACAAAAGTGTTTTCTGGACATTCTAAGTCTTTACTTACAAAGCGGCTTTATTGTCCTTTCTCAAGATAAACACAGGATTAAAATATTAAATCATAGACACATTGGTGTCTGAGAACAATACCTAATAGTCATGGAGGTACTCAATTACCTTTCTACCTTTGATTTAGCAAATATAAAAGATGTATTAAGACAATGATGAATCTTGCTTAGGATCTTTCAATGTACCTTCAGTTGAAGTGTATGTGTACAAATATGTACACCAGTGTATACAAATCAGAATCACTAATACATTAGATATAAAAGGGTTTAAAACAAAGAATATGCTTTAGATATAGGACAGCTAGTTCTTTACCTCATGGCCTACTAGAACACTGTACTGAGAGAGGCTATGAGAAAAGTGTTTGGAGATTTTGGGACTTGAAGTATCTCATTTATGATTGTCAACCATTTATCTGTTAATACCTCCCTCAGAAGAACAAAAGCAGAGTTAAAAGTGACATTCTTTAGATTTATAATAATATTAAAACTTCTTTGAAAATAATTTATTATTCTGGTTGTTTAGTTAGTGTAAAACCCTGGACACATTATAAACAAAATATTCTTATCAGCATGGAAGGGTTCATGGTTTTTATTTATTTTTTATTGGAGGGTAATTGCTTTACAGTGGTCTATTGGTTTCTGCCAGACAGCAACATGAATCAGCCATAAGTATGCATACATCCCTCCCCTCTAGAGTCTCGCTCCCCCTGCCCACCCCACCCCACCCCTCTAGGTTATCACAGAGACCAGGCTGAGCTCCCTTTGTTGTTCATCAGCTCCCCACTAGTTATGTTTTACACATGGTAGTACCCATACGTCAATACTCCTCTCCCAATTAGTCCCACCCTCTCCTCCCCCAGCTGTGCCCACAAGTCCGTTCTCTATGTCTGCATCTCTATTCCTGCCCTGAAAACATGTTTATTAGCACCATTTTTCTAGATGCCATATATATGCATTAACATATGATATTTATTTTTCTATTTCTGACTTCCCTCTGTATAACAGGGTCTGAAAGTGAAAGTGAAGTTGCTCAGTCGTGGCTGACTATTTGCAACCCCATGGACTGTAACCAGGCTCCTCTGTCCATGGGATTCTCCAGGCAAGAGTACTGGAGTGGGTTGCCATTTCCTTCTCCAGGGGATCTTCCTGACCCAGGGATCGAACCCTCGTCTCCCGCATTGCGGGCAGACGCTTTAACCTCTGAGCTAGCAGGGAAGCCCCTAACAGGCTCTAGATTCTTCCTAATTCAAAAAGACACATGTACCCCCGTGTTTACTGCAGCACTGTTTATAATAGCCAGGACATGGAAGCAACCTAGATATCCATTGACAGATGAATGAATAAAGAAGATGTAGTGTATACATACAATGGAATATTACTCAGCATAAAAAGGAACAAATTTGGGTCCATAAGTCTTAACTCTTGCCTGAAGTAAGGATTCAGTTCAGTTCAGTCACTCAGTCGTGTCTGACTCTTGGTGACCCCATGGACTGCAGTACGCCAGAGTTCCCTGTCCAGCACCAACTCCTGGAGCTTACTCTACTCATGTCCATTGAATCGGTGATGCCATCCAACCACCTAAAAGGTAGTCATTATTAAGCATAAGTATCACTCATTTGGATGTGAGAGCTGGACTGTGAAGAAGGCTGAGCGCCGAAGAATTGATGCTTTTGAACTGTGGTGTTGGAGACGACTCTTGAGAGTCCCTTGGACTGCAAGAAGATCCAACCAGTCCATTCTGAAGGAGATCAATCCTGGAATTTCTTTGGAAGGAATGATGCTAAAGCTGAAACTCCAGTATTTTGGCCACCTCATGCGAAGAGTTGACTCATTGGAGAAGACTCTGATGCTGGGAGGGATTGAGGGCAGGAGGAGAAGGGGACGACAGAGGATGAGATGGCTGGATGGCATCACTGACTCGATGGGTATGAGTCTGGGTGACCTCCGGGAGCTGGTGATGGACAGGGAGGCCTGGCGTGCTGCGGTTCATGGGGTCGCAAAGAGTTGGACACGACTGAGCGACTGATCTGATCTGATCTGATCTGATCACTCATTTCCCTAGCTTTTCCATGATCAACCTGAGTTGCCCAGTGTGATTATACACACAATCCAGAAAATTACAGATAAATCTGAGCAAGAGAAAACCCAAATTTAAATAGAAGATAAGGACCAGGGAATAAACTAGAACACAGATGTGTAGGCCACAGTTCCTATGCAAGCACTAAAGCTGAGCTAAGAATGGACTTGGAGCTTCATGACAGCGAAAGTGAAGAGAAACATATCTAGTTGCATTACCTGCTTGCCTGTGAGGAAAACACATCACTTACTCAAGGGTAACCAGCATTTCCTGACACTTGGCTCTGAAAGAAAATTCTCCTGTGGGGTTTTCCATAAGGAACATAAATGACTGAGTACACAATAGCTCTGCAGCAAATGCAGCAGTGTGCTTTGTAGATCTGTTTCTTTTAGAATTCCTTAATGTATGTAGAAGCCACAGTATTCAAAAGATAAGCCAGTAAGACACTCCTGGCAAGGGGGTGAGAAATATTTCTGTGTGTATGAGCTCAGGACAACATGGTCAAGGATGCAGTTTTCTGATGGACCAGCCAATACCCAGGCTGCTGCTGCTAAGTCGCTTCAGTCATGTCCAACTCTGTGGGACCCCATAGACAGAAGCTCACCAGGCTCCCCTGTCCCTGGGATTCTCCAGGCAAGAACACTGGAGTGGGTTGCCATTTCCTTCTCCAATGCATGAAAGTGAAAAGTGAAAGTGAAGTCGCTCAGTCGTGTCCGACTCTTAGCGACCCCATGGACTAGAGCCTACCAGGATCCTCCGTCCATGGGATTTTCAAGGCAAAAGTACTGGGGTGGGAAGCAAATACATATTGTTCAGTAATCTGATCAGCAGATGGTGAGTGGGTGACAGCCTTTTGTGAACAGTGAGTCATCCCCTTGAGATTCTCACCTAAATAGGAACATTCCTCTCTTCATGGGGGTGGACAGAGGGAGCACCTGAAGGCAGTCTAGAATTTTCTTTAAAAAACACACAAAAAATAGAAACCCAGTTCTTCAAAATAAGAAGAATGAAGTATTCAAGTTTGTGAAGTTCTATCTAACAGGGCAGAGGGTCTGTAAACTCACAGACAAGTCATTTTTTTTTTAACCCATGTTCACATTAGTTACCAATATTAAGAGATGAATAAATTAAAAACCTGACAACCCAAGATATTCACACACCACCCAGCAACAATCTGCTGGGTGGGGGTAGAGCGTTTGCCCACTCTTTAGGCATCTGAACTGTTGGGAGGATGAAGATTTGGGTTGAAAAATTTTCAAAGAAGAAATAATCAGCTGCTCACTCTGGCTATAGAAAAATCTGAATAATACACTCATGAAATGTATGGCTTTTAGCAAAGTATCAATAACTGGTCAGTAAATCTACCTGAAAGAATTCCTTGTAAAACACACCTTTAAGTAAAGAAATGAATCTGGAATTGAGTTACTGGATCTAAGTTAGTTAAACTGCAAGACATGTACCAAAATACCTATTTTCGTTTTAGAATAACTGATCTTCATCCATTTCTGATAAATGCTAAACCACAATCAGCTGTACATTAAAGTTAATTATAATAAAATATCAGCATTAAGGAAGATGACTGACTTTCTTATCTCTAAAGCAAGGCAGAATATGTTCAAATAATCCAAAAGTGGTTTCAAGTTATTTAGATATGTTAAAAATAATGAGGGTCACAACTTGCCTGCTTTATGCTACTTGAAATACTTTCTGATTTGTCTGAACACCAATTCTATTGATCTGGACTTTCGAGGTCACAGAAGTCCTGGTTTCATAGGGACTAGGATTCTACACTGAATTTATGAAAGTTAATCTGAAACTACTTCTTGTCCACAGATTCAAAGTCCGAGAAAGCATGCCAAGATGCAACCTTTCTTTTAAAAACAAGGTTTACTTTTTATAATTATAAAATAAATGTATAATATCAATAATCTAGAAAATGCAGAAGAATTTAGATTTCCCCAAGCTTTTAATTTTGAAAAATTTCAAACCAACAGAATATAGACATGCAAGCCAAGAATCCTTCCAGTTACTAATGCTGAGCCACAAATTTCTCAGAGCCTCTTGGCAGTCAGAGTGAAATGAGGAAACATCCAGTTATGTAACACACATCACCTATAATCAGAAAACATATCAGTTACTCAAGGGTAGTCAACCATTTCATGGCATTTGGCTGCGAGTGAAAAATTCACTTATGGTCTTTTAATGAGGTATACACAGCAATATCACACACAATAAGTCAATAATTATTGCACTAGAGAGTTCTTTAAAGTATATCTAGAACCTCTCAATGTTACCAGAGGATGCATGATATGAAGGAAGGCAGCAATCTGGGGGTTAAGAGCATGGACTCTAGAACCCAGCTATCTAGGTTTGCATCCGTCTCCATCACCGTTGTGTTACCTTGAGTAAATTACTTAATCTTTCTATGCCTCAGTTTCCTGAATTATAAAGCACTGTGATTAATAATATCACCTGCCTCAAGGGGTTATTATGAAGCTTAAGTGAGTTAATGCCCAGAACTACCTAAAACTGTACCTGGTCCATAGGAAGCCAGGTCATCATCAGTATTACAGTAAATGCTAAAATAAAGGAGCGCATAGTATGTAATAGTGTGCTTCCCTGGTGGCTCAGCAGTGAAGAATCTGCCTGCCAATGCAGGAAATGTGGATTTGATCCCTGGGTTGGGAAGATTCCCTGGAATAGGAAATGGCAACCCACTTCAGTATTCTTGCCTGGGAAATGCCGTGGACAGAGGTGCCTGATGGGTTTCAGTCCATGTGGTCACAGAGTCAGACACAACTTAGCAACCAAACAATACCACCATGATGTAATAATACAGAGAAAGGACACTTAGACTAAATAATGGCTGGAGGGAAGGTTTCCTAAAGAGAGGATGCCTGGTCTATTACATAACTGCTGTTAGCAAGACCTTGGCCCAGTTACTTAAACTTTGTATCCTTACCTGCTAAAACAGAGATATAATATCAGTTTTGATACAATAAACTGAAGTTTGTGATATTAAATGAGATAGTATATGAGGATTAGATAAGCAAATGGAACAGAGTGTGGAATGTATAACAGATAAATATTTTCACTTAAATCTGGTGGAAAAGTAAGTAAATTACTCTTGCATTCAATTTTTACACACATCTGTTTCTCCAATTAAATGCTATACTTAAGTTCAGAAGTAATTGTATATAAATATTCATTCCAATCACAACAAAGCTATCTAGAAGTAATGTTAAATGATCAGTGGTGGATTTGCACAATTCCTCTTTTTTTGTAAATCACCATGGAAATGCCTTATGGTTCTGGTTATGTCATTTCTGAGGCACACTGTCTACCTGAGAGTAGGTAAATGTAACACCTTGATTTCCATTTGGCAAAAATGATTGCTCCCTCATCTGTATTACTTTATATATCCCTCATGTCACTTCATACAGAATTCTAATATAGTATGTAGTATACTGTGTCACGACCCAGATAATCATGATGGTGTGATCACTGGCCTAGAGCCAGACAACCTGGAATGTGAATTCAAGTGGGCCTTAGAAAGCATCACTATGAACAAAGCTATTTGAAATCTTGAAAGATGATGCTGTGAAAGTGCTGCACTCAATATGCCAGCAAATTTGGAAAACTCAGCACTGGCCACAGGACTGTAAAAGGTCAGTTTTCATTCCAGTCCCAAAGAAAGGCAATGCCAAAGACTGCTCGAACTACCGCACAATTGCACTCATCTCACACACTAGTAAAGTAATGCTCAAAATTCTCCAAGCCAGGCTTCAGCAATACATGAACCGTGAACTTCCTGATGTTCAAGCTGGTATTAGAAAAGGCAGAGGAACAAATTGTCAACATCCACTGGATCATCAAAAAAGCAAGAGAGTTCCAGAAAAACATCTATTTCTGCTTTATTGACTATGCCAAATCCTTTGACTGTGTGGATCACAATAAACTGTGGAAAATTCTGAAGGAGATGGGAATACCAGACTATCTGATCTGCCCCTTGAGAAACGTATATGAGGTCAGGAAGCAACAGTTAGAACTGGACATGGAATAACAGACTGGTTCCAAAAAGGAAAAGGAGTATGTCAAGTCTGTATATTGTTACCCTGCTTATTTAACTTATATGAAGAGAAACGTTGGGCTGCAGGAAGCACAAGCTGGAATCAAGATTGCTGAGAGAAATATCAATAACCTCAGATATGCAGCTGACACCACCCTTATGGCAGAAAGTGAAGAGGAACTAAAAAGCCTCTTGATGAAAGTGAAAGAAGACAGTGAAAAAGTTGGCTTAAAGCTCAACATTCAGAAAACGAAGATCATGGCATCTGGTCCCATCACTTCATGGGAAATAGATGGGGCAACAGTGGAAACAGTGTCTGACTTTATTTTGGGGGCTCCAAAATCACTGCAGATAGTGATTGCAGCCATGAAGTTAAAAGACGCTTGCTCCTTGGAAGGAAAGTTATGACCAATCTAGATAGCATATTCAAAAGCAGAGACATTACTTTGCCAACAAAGGTCTGCCTAGTCAAGGCTATGGTTTTTCCTGTGGTCATGTATGGATGTGAGAGTGGCACTGTGAAGAAAGCTGAGCACTGAAGAATTGATGGTTTTGAATTGTGGTGTTGGAGAAGACTCTTGAGAGTCCCTTGGACTGCAAGATCATCCAACCAGTCCATTCTGAAGGAGATCAGCCCTGGGATTTCTTTGGAAAGAATGATGCTAAAGCTGAAACTCCAATACTTTGGCCACCTGATGTGAAGAGTTGACTCATTGGAAAAGACCCTGATGCTGGGAGGGATTGGGGGCAGGAGGAGAAGGGGATGACAAAGGATGAGATGGCTGGATGGCATCACCGACTTGATGCACCTGAGTTTGGGTGACCTCTGGGAGTTGGTGATGGACAGGGAGGCCTGGCGTGCTGCAATTCATGGGATCGCAAAGAGTCAGACACGACTGAGTGACTCAACTGAACTGAACTGGACTGATAATGTGTTAGAGTCACAGTTCATTCAAATTATATCTTGATTTGTTTAAAAAAGAACAATGGCAATTAGTTACCTACTTTTATGCTTATCTTCCTTCCAAAACTGTGAGTTTCTTGAGTAAGTGTATCATATCCATATCCATAGTTTCTGGTTATAAGCTAAACATAACATACTGATTCTCACTGTGTGGTGAAATGAGGATTTGAAGTGTGCTGTTATAAGCAAATGAGTCTAATATAAAGTTAAGGGGACTCTCTGGGAATCTATGTGAAGATCATAGATATCTCCTTTGGTAGATGGGAAACCAAAGTGTGGAATAGTTAAGTGATTTGCCAAAGGTTACTTAGCTAGTTAGTGGCCAGAACCAAGACTGGAATCTCAAACTCCCATCAACTAGTCCAGATGGCAACCCACTATACTGACCTGCCTTTCAGACCCCAACAATTTAGTATGTATCTCTACTACCTCACTCAGCTGCAGTTGTTGCTCACCAATCACTCTTGTGTTGCTGATCCAGTCAGTGCTTTTCAGCCCTTCACATGTTTGCCCTATTTGTGGTCTCTGACTCTCCTGAGACCATCTTGCAATTCTTTCCTACCTGGGCTTCAGAGGCACTACACTCAGCTAGTTCTTTTATCTCTCTGGCCATTCTTCCTCAGACATTGTGCACTTCCGTTCATCTGCCACAGCCTTAGTGCTTCCCGGGAATCTGTCCTTGGTCCTCTTTATCATTTCTTCTGTGTTTTGATTGATCTCATCCACAGCCCGGATTTAAATTACCAAATTATAAATTAACATCCTCTAAATCTATTTTAACTCAACTTGTCTCCTCACTCACAAATCTGTGTAATTCTGTTGATTGGATGTTTATTTCCCTCTGGATGTGAAGGTTCCCTCCATTAAGTCACAGTCACATTGCAGTCATCTCTGAAAGAATCTAATCAATTGCATTCTTTAATCTAAATGAAAGAGAATGTAGCAGGGGACCAACTATCATCTTTATTATGGAATGTATTCATTTCCTATTGCTGTTTTAACAAGTTACTACAGAGTTGGTGGCTTAAAACAACACAAATTTATTATCTAACAGTTCTGGAGATCAGAAATCTAAAAACCAAGGCATTGGGAGGGCTGTGTTCTCTCTGAGGGCTCTGTGGAAGAATCTTTCCTTGTCTCTCTAGCTTCCAGAAGCCGCCTGCATTCCTTGGCTCCATCTTAAAAGCCGGCAGTGCAGATTATCATCTTTCTCTCTGACCTCTGCTTCCATCATCATCTCTCACTCTCTGACTCTGACCCTCCTGCCTCTAGCCCAGCCAGATAATCCAAGATAATCTCCCCATCATAAGATCCTTAATTTAACCCACCTGCAGGACTTCCCTGGGTGGTCCAGTGGTTAAGACTTCAAGCTCCCAGTGCAGGGGGAGCAGGTTTAATCCCTGGGAACTAAATCCTGTGTGATGTGTGGTGCAGCCAAAACAAACAAACAAACAAACCCAAACAAAAATAGCAAAACAAACAAAAACCAACTAAAAAAAAGCACCAAAGCAAACAAAGAAAACCCTTCAAAGTCCCTTTTGGCATGTAAGGTAACATTCACAGGTTCTGGAAATAAGGGCATAAAAATCTTTCAGGACCTGTAATTCTGTACACTACAACTGAAAAAAACTGGTATTGAATATTACCTGTGGACAGAGAGCTTCCTAATGCTCAATTCTTGAATTACATAGGCTTATTAACTCTGCAGCTCTGGACCAAGCACCCTCAACCCACCCCCAGGCTCCACTCCTGATGGATCAGAAAAGAACACAAAGATAGTTCCCTCATGAGGGGGGTAAAAAATGGATGGGCTATACATATTCAGTTTCTCCTTTTAATTTACCAATCAGGAAGTCACTGCTCCAGCGAGGAGTGAGCTAAGGCAGGTGCAGTGACATCTGTTAATAAAATATGTAATATGTATATGAGTGTAGAATGTTTCCCCAACAAACATGCCCATTTTTAAATACATCATTGTGCATGCGTGCATGCTAAGTCACTTCAGTCTTGTCGGACTCTTTGTGACCCAGTACACCATAGCCTGCTAGGCTCCTGGAGAATCCCACAAAATACATCATCATATCCCACAAATCCGATCTTCCTACTGGCGGTGTCATCAGCATTATACGATTTCCTGGATTACAAACTGGTGGATGACCCAGACTCATTTTTCTTCGCTTCTTGTTAAATGTTTCCACCATCTGCCCCATTCTAGAAACTTGGCCTCCTCATTTATCCCTCAGTCAGTGCTGTCAATGCTACCTTAACAGTGTTCACATCTGTCCCTTCCTTTACATTCCCTCTGCCAAAGCTTTGGTTACGGCTCTGATCACTTCTTACCTGAGGTACAGCAGTGGCCTCATAACTGATCTCCCTGCCTCAAGTCTACTTTCAGTTCCATACCTTTACTCAGGAAGCTTCCTTTGGCTGGAATTACGTCCTTCTAGTCACTCTCTCCAAAGCCCCACACCCCGGACCTCCAGTAAGCCCAAGGGTTAAGCAGAACTGACCGTCCAACATTCCTGATCAGACTTGATACTAGGCTTCCCTGACTCCACAGTCTATGCTCTTAACTGCTCTTGCTTGACTGCCTTCCTTATAATAAAGATACTTTAAAGTCTAGTGAGCTTTATACTTTAAAACGCACTTTTGCACACATTATTTTGTTTTAGCCGCACAATTCTACAACGTAGGTAAGATAACAGGTATTGTTATCCTCACTGATAAAATGAAGAAACAAGAGTCGGAGGAATTCAAGGCCGGGTCCATCGCACGTTGCTGCGGAGTTAACGACTGTCACTAGGCATTCTTTCACGTTAACCTGCACTCAGCCCCAAAGGTCCCGGTTCCTGGAAAAGCCTTCCTGTACTTCGCAGAAGTAGCTGATGGGGTCCACTCCAGACAAGACAGCAGTCTGGAGACCCTGCGGTTTCCCCTACAGGCGCCCGGGGGATCACGACTGGGACCTCCCCGTTTGTAGTGACGCAATCGGTGACGCGATACAGTGACGTAAAGTGACGTAACTCACCGGGAGCCAAGTGCCGGCAGGGCAGCCACACCCCGGAGCCCTTTGATCCGGAGGGCAGCGTGTCGGGCGGCTGCGGGAAAACCGCAATAGCCGCGGGACGCGACCTACCGGCCCTGAACCGGTGTAACCTGCCGGCCCGCCGCCGATCGGTTGCTACGTGACGCAAGCGCGCAGAGGCGCGTGCGCGGCCACGGCGGTGTGCGTGAAAGCGGACGCGCGCCGCGGCGGCGGCGGCGGCGGCGGCGGCGGCGGCGGCGACGACGACGGCGGCGACGGCAGCGGCCGAGGGGGCGGTGGCTACGAGGAGGGTGCGGAGCGGGCGGAAGAGGCGTCCGTGCGGGCCGTGAGGTCGCAGAGGAACATCGTGGGGGTGAGTAGCCGCGGCCTCGCGGGGGAGGTGGGGCCCGGCCGCACCTGCTGCGCGGGCCCGGGGCGCGGGGACGCGCGCCCCTCCGCGCTCCTCAGCCGCCTACTCCGCGGGGCGGGGAAGGAGCGCCGACGGGGGCTGACGAGGGTCAGTTCATGGGCGCGGGCGCTCCGGAAACCGGCCGCCTCCGGCCGGCGGAGACTTTAGTTCTGGAAGTGTCTGGGGCGTCTGGGGGGCCTCAGGGCGGCCCTGCCAGGCTCCCGGGCCGAGGAATCTGAAGCCCGAGAAGTCCGGCTCCCTGAGCAGCCTCGCATCCTGCCTGAGACGAGGCTGCGCGAGACCAAAGGCGAGGAGGAACCGGGAACACAGTGGTGGGGGTTCGGGTAAGTTGGGCCCTGCTGGGGCCCCTCAACGCCCCTGCCCTGGCCGGGCTCCGAGGAGGAGCCGGTTGTTATGGAGAGTGTTGTGAATCAGTGCCCGCGCGCCGCGTCAGACACACCCACGACCCGCGTCAGACACACCCACGACCGGGAGCTGGAGATCTGTCACTGTGGAGAGGGGCGGGCAACTTGTTGCCTGGTGTTTGCAACTTCTGGAGTTGTGTGCACGTGTTTGATGCACGCTGAAAGCTTTGTCGGCGCTTAGCATTGTATCACGCTGTTGCTACAGATTTTGAGGCCAAGGGGTGGATAGACATCCTTAGTTCTTCCTCCAGATACTCAAATCAGCTGTTTTATTTCCCTAACCCATGTTGTACCCAAGTAACTGTGGAGACGCTGCCTTTTGTTTTCTTTAAAAGAAGTACAGGCTTGGTATTTACTGGGCAGAAAACACAGATTCTGTTCAGCGTGTGGGCTGGAAATGTTGATGGTCGGATAAGCCTGATAGGGTACAGCTTGTCATCAGCCCAGTACTTTCTTAGTGCCTTGGACTCCCTCGCCTAGTGACCATGCTCAGGAGAAGGTATTGGAGGTAGGAAGTCAGTCAGCCTTTTCTGATCATTGATGAAGGCAGTGCCTAGAAACGGTGGGAAGGCAGGCTGTACTGAAATTTAATCATGACTTGTGCAAGAAAATTGAAGACAATAACTTGTAACTTCTCATTCAGTTCGAAAAGTCTGTGATTCAGTTTCACAACTGAGGATCTGTAATGTTTGTTACTTGAGGTTCTTATATCTTGGAGCCAATGATAACCTTGCTCTGTAGCACTTGAAGTACTGAGACTTCAATATTTCTTGTGCTCTGGACAATAGTAGCTTTTAGGAGAGGATCACATTTGTTTCCTTCAGGGCCGTGTCTCCCAGAGTAGACACAGTAGATATTTATTATATGTGACACTGTGGATAAGTTGTGTATCAGTGCTTAGCAAGCGTTTAGCTCAGTCCTTCAAGTAGTTAATACATATGCTGCCTGTGCCCAGTATTATGCTGTATGTGGGAGGATTGTGGGATTACAAATGACATTGAAAGACCTGGCTTTTTCCCCTTAAGAGTGAAAACAGTATAGCTGGGAAAATAAAGCATATAGAAAATAATTGTGAAACCAGATGAGGCAGTCTGTAAACAGGTTCTCTGTGAGGTGCTATACTTTTAAGTACAGTACAAACTTAGAAAAGATTGATCTCATCTTTGGAAAAAGTGGAAACTTTCTTTTAGAGAGAAGTCATATGTTTGAGAAAATAGTGTGAATTTGGTCACTGGGGGAATATATTGCAGCAACTTACATGTCCCTTGATAGGGGATAATTGGAGAGAGAAGGTTTAGCAGGTTCCGGAGGGAAAGTGTTAAGAATCAGGCAGGCTTATCAGCATCCCACTGATAAACAGAGCCTGCTTCCTGGGAGGGATGGGAGTTGTGTTACTCAGAGTAGAGTCTTAGACAAGAATAAGTGTTATCCATATTTAAAATGCGAAGATAATTATAGTTGAACCAAAAGCAGGTATACCTCTGATTTCAGTATTCATTTGAATAAATGCCTCACTACTGTGCGCTTATCTTATGTATTTAGTTAGCAGTGCATGCCCTCATTTCTAAAATCTACCTGATGTGCTGGGGCCGTTCTATTGTAAATGTACTGAAATGATGTACCCAAAGCAATTATCCGGCTACTCTCAGTGACACAGTTTTCCTTGGGATTATCTCATAAAGCGGTCTGTGATGTTTGTAGTCCTGCTGATCCTGTAAAATATACAAATCATGTTAGCTGGGAAAGGAGTCTATTTGAAGGATACTCAAAAATATTGACAAAAAGATTTTGAGAAAATTGCAGATGCTGCTGCTAAATATTGAACCTTCACTCTTTATCTTTTGTTGTAATGTGAGCTTTCTTTTGAGTGTTGCATAAACCTGAACTTGAATTGCTAACCTGTGTAATGTTGCAACACCAAATGTTGCATTATTTAACAACTCAGCAAATATTTATCGGGTACTGGCTATGGCTGGGCACTGTGTTGGGTGCAGGAACAGTGAAGAAAGCACAGTATACCTGAGATATCAAGTGTTCATCAGGGGAGACAGACACCAACCATGACATGTTACTATAAGAGCTCACTATTTTTGGAATAAATAAAATTTTGAAGAAATAGATTACCTTGGCTGGGGAAATAAATCGACAGAGTCAGGGAAAACTTTAAAAATGATGGCACTTAGCTCCAAAGGTTAATTAGTATTTTGCCACATGGAAAAGGAAAAACAGTCATTCCAGGCAGAGGGGAGAGTATAAGCAAAATTGCCAAAGATTAAAATTAAGTGGGAAAACTTTGAGTTCTTGTTTGTAGGCTTCTTGTATGGCCGAAGTGATGAGACAGGAAAGTTACGGTTGGAGCCAAATCATGAGGAAGTCTTTTATTCTAAAAAGCCTAGACCTGCCAGTACTACTCCTGTGTTGGCGATAAGAGAATGGTGGAAGGTAGAATAATCAGATCAGAAAGTTAAGTGGCAGTTCATGTGCAGTTGCTTTAGAGTGGAGAGGCAGGGAAACCAATTAGGATGTAGGTGAGAGGTGCCCATATCTTGAAGAGGGACAGTGGGAATGGACAGCTTGTAAAGATATTTTAGATGTTAAAATCTCTGAATGTTATGGACATCTAGAGGTGAGAGAGAGTGAGAAGTCAAAAGTGGCACTGATGATTATGAGGACATTAGATTAGAAAACACAGGAGGAGGAACAGATTTACAATGGAGGGAAGAAATGGCATGTTAATTTTAAGGCCCCTGTGTGGAGTTTAGAGAGGTCCATTAGGTAACTGGAAGTTCTACTCCAGAGTTTATCAGACTTTAGAAGTAATTGTCATGTAACTGACAGCCTCCAAGGCTACCATGTAGTAGCATTCTAGGACTTAATATAGTCTTTGGAGTTAGGAAAACTCAAAGTCAAATCTCTTATGCCTCTGTTGGTTAGATTGAGTAACCTTAGACAACTTATTTAGCATCTCTAAACCTATGGGGTTTTTTTCCCCCCTGAAAAGTGGGGTTAATAATACTTAAAAGAATTGTTGTGGCAATTAAGATAGTATGTACCCAACAGGACAGTGCTTGGATGATAAATGCTTAATAAATGACAACTGTTGATGTTAGTTGTTGTAATAGTTACAACTGCAGAGATAGTGGAAGAAGATAATCCTACCCAGAAAAGTTGAGAATGAGAACTGGAAAGAACATGGAGTGGAACTTTCGGATGGTTTCTCAAACTTGAGCATTCATCAGAAATACCTGGAGGCTTTGGTAAAATACAGATTTCTTAGTGTCCCACCTCCACAGTTTCTGATTCAGTAAGTCTGGCAGGGGCTCTTGAATTTGCATTTTGAATAAGTTCTCATGTGATGTTAATGTTGTTATTCCCAGGACCGCACTTTGAGAACCACTGACTCAGAGGATTGGTGAAGGAAGAGGGGCCAGCTTAGAGGCTAACAAATAGATGGAGGTTGATGGAGAATTCAGAGAAAGTTTAGAGCAAAATAAGGAAGAGCCTGGAGAACTACCATTCTGCATTCCAGTTCCATGAACTTCAACTCATTCTTATTTCTCTTTCATCCAGAATTTGGTATAATGCTTGGCACATAACATTGTTTGAACGAACCTTTGAAGCTTCTTAACAGTGTGCTTATGCGTGATTGCAAGTACTAACATTCCTTCATTCTCTTATATCTCTGCAGGGTCACTGAGAAGATACTGTTTCTAATTTTATAGACACATATAAACACAATAACTGCAGAAAATTTCTTTCAGATAGCTGAGGCATAACTAGGTGCTTTTGACTCTGAATTAGATTCCCCTGCCCTCTTTTAAATGTCAGAGAGCCCAGTTAGCAAAATAATTGTCAATAACAAGTGCCAAGACTCTTCTCAATGTTATATGGCATCCTGGAGGGGAGGGGAGTTTGGAGGAGAATGGATACAAGATATGTACGGCTGAGCTCCCATCGCTGTTCACCTGAAACTGTCAAAACATTCTCAATCAGCTATACCCAATACAAAATAAAAATTTTATTTTAAAAAGTCTGAACATTCTGTCTTAAAAAAATGCCACGATTACAATCTGTATCTTTTATTAGGTACTTCGAAGGTTTATAGAGTAAGAAAATAATATACTTTGTGTACCTGGGATGTTTACAAGAGGATGGGCAAAATGGGCAAAACTCAAAGGAAAGAAATAGAATGAGATAAAATCACAGAAATGTGGATGGAGGGGAACAGGAACATAAGGACTTCTTTATTCTCTGCTGATGTACTTTGGGTCTTACATGTCTCTTATACTCATATAGCACAAATGTTAGTGCTAATATCATAGATGTTAGTCCTACGTCTATGATAGGAAGTCATAAGGGAGTTCTTCTGTATTGTTGTTGTCGTTCAGTTGCTCACTTGTGTCCAACTCTTTGCGACCCCATGAGCTATACTGTGCCAGGCTTCCTTGTCCTTCTCCACCTCCCGAAGTTTGCTCAAACTCATGTCCATTGAGCTGGTAATGGTGTCTACCCACCTCATCCTCTGTTGTCCCCTTCTCCTTCTGCCCACAATCTTTTCCAGCACCATAGTCTTTTCTAGTGACTCGGCTCTTCGCATCAGGTGGCCAAAGTATTGGAGCTTTAGCAGCAGTACTTCCAATATTCAGGGTAGATTTCCTTTGATTGACTGGTTTGATCTTCTTGCTGTCCAAGGGACTCTCAGAGTCTCCTCCAACACCACAATTCGAAAGCATCAATTCTTCAGTGCTCAGCCTTCTTTATGGTCTAACTCTTTATGGTCTAACTCTCACATCCATACATGACTACTGGAAAAAATATAGCTTTGGCTATATGGAACTTGGTTGGCAAAATGATGTCTCTGCTTTTGAATATGTTGTCTAGGTTTGTTATAGCTTTTCTTCAATGGCACCCCACTCAAGTACTCTTGCCTGGAAAATCCTATGGATGGAGGAGCCTGGTGGGCTGCAGTCCATGGGGGTCACTAAGATCAGATCAGTTGCTCAGTTGTGTCCGACTCTTTGTGACCCCATGAATCGCAGCACGCCAGGCCTCCCTGTCCATCACCAACTCCCGGAGGTCACTCAGACTCACATCCATCGAGTCAGTGATGCCATCCAGCCATCTCATCCTCTGTCGTCCCCTTCTCCTCCTGCCCTCAGTCCCTCCCAGCATCAGAGTCTTCTCCAAAGAGTCAACTCTTCGCATGAGGTGGCCAAAGTACTGGAGTTTCAGCTTTAGCATCATTCCTTCCAAAGAAATCCCAGGGCTGATCTCCTTCAGAATGGACTGGTTGGATCTCCTTGCAGTCCAAGGGACTCTCAAGAGTCTTCTCCAACACCACAGTTCAAAAGCATCAATTCTTCGGCGCTCAGCCTTCTTCACAGTCCAGCTCTCACATCCATACATGACCACAGGAAAGACCATAGCCTTGACTAGGCGAACCTTTGTTGGCAAAGTAATGTCTCTGCTTTTGAATATGTGATCTAGGTTGGTCATAACTTTGCTTCCAAGGAGTAAGCGTCTTTTAATTTCATGGCTGCAGTCACCATCTGTAGTGATTTTGGAGCCCAGAAAAATAAAGTCTGACACTGTTTCCACTGTTGGCCCCATCTATTTCTCATGAAGTGATGGGACCGGATGCCATGATCTTCGTTTTCTGAATGTTGAGCTTTAAGCCAACTTTTTCACTCTCCACTTTCACTTTCATCAAGGGGCTTTTTAGTTCCTCTTCACTTTCTGCCATAAGGGTGGTGTCATCTGCATATCTGAGGTTATTGATATTTCTCCCGGCAATCTTGATTCCAGCTTGTGCTTCTTCCAGCCCAGCATTTCCCATGATGTACTCTGCATATAAGTTTAATAAGCAGAATGACAATATACAGCCTTGACGTACTCCTTTTCCTATTTGGAACCAGTCTGTTATTCCATGTCCAGTTCTAACTGTTGCTTCCTGACCTGCATATAGATTTCTCAAGAGGCAGATCAGGTGGTCTGGTATTCCCATCTCTTTCAGAATTTTCCACAGTTTATTGTGATCCACACAGTCAAAGGCTTTGGCTTAGTCAATAAAGCAGAAATAGATGTTTTTCTGGAACTCTCTTGCTTTTTCCATGATCCAGCGGATGTTGGCAATTTGATCTCTGGTTCCTCTGCCTTTTCTAAAACCAACTTGAACATCAGGAAGTTCACGGTTCACATATTGCTGAAGCCTGGCTTGGAGAATTTTGAGCATTACTTTACTAGCATGTGAGATGAGTGCAATTGTGCGGTAGTTTGAGCATTCTTTGGCATTGCCTTTCTTTGGGATTGGAATGAAAACTGACCTAAGAGTTGTACACAACTGAGTGACTTCACTTTCATTCACTTCTTCACTTTCATGCATTGGAGAAGGAAATGGCAACCCACTCCAGTGTTCTTGCCTGGAGAATCCCAGGGACGGGGGAGCCTGGTGGGCTGCCATCTATGGGGTCACACAGAGTCGGACACTACTGAAGTGACTTAGCAGCAGCAGCCAAGGCACAAGTGTCTTTTAATTTCATGGCTGAAGTCACCATTCATAGTGATTTTGGAGCCCAAGAAAATAAAGCCTGTCACTGTTTCCACTGTTTCCCCATCTATTTGCCATGAAGTGATGGGACTGGATGCCATGATCTTCATTTTTTTAATATTGAGTTCCAAGCCAGCTTTTTCACTCTCCTCTTTCACCTTCATCAAGAGGCTCTTTAGTTTCTCTTCACTTTCTGCCATTAGCATGGTGTCATCTGCATATCTGAGCTTATTGATATTTCTCCCACAATCTTGATTCCAGCTTGTGCTTCATACAGCTTGGTGTTTTGCATGATGTACTCTGCATATAAGTTAAATAAGCAGGGTGACAATATACAGCCTTGATGGACTCCTTTCCCAATTTTGAACCAGTTCATTGTCCCATGTCTGGTTCTAACTGTTGCTTGACCTGCATACGGGTTTCTCAGGAGGTAGGTAAGGTGGTCTGGTATCCCCATCTGCATTCCAAGATATGCAGATGATACCACCCTAATGGCAGAAAGTGAAGAAGAACTAAAGAGTCTCTTTATGAGATGGTTGGAGGGTATCACCGACTCAATGGACATGAATTTGAGCAAATTCTGGGAGGTAGTGAAGGACAGGGAAGCTTGGTGTGCTGCAGTCTATGGGGTCGCAAAGAGTCGGACATGACTGAGCGACTAAACAACAACATATCTGCATGTCTGAGGTTGTTGATATTTCTCCTGACAATCTTGACTCCAACTTGTGATTCATCCAGCCCAGCATTTCGCCTGGTGTACTCTGCACAGAAGTTAAATATGCAGGGTGACAATATAAGCCTTGCTATACTACTTTCCTAATTTCGAACAAGTCAGTTGTTCCATGTGTGGTTCTAACTGTTGCTTCTTGATCTGCATATAGGTTTCTCAGGAAGCAGGTAAGATGGTCTGGTATTTCCATCTCTTTAATAATTTTCTAGAGTTTATTGTGATCCACACAGTCAAAGGCTTTAACATAATCAATGAAGCAGAAGTAGATGTTTTTCTGGAATGCTCTTGCTTTTTCTATGATCCAACCGATGTTGGCAATTTGATCTCTGGTTCCTCTGTGTTTTCTAAACCTAGCTTATACATCTGGAAGTTCTCAGTTCACATACTATTGAATTCTAGCTTGAAGGATTTTGAGCATTACCTTGCTAGCATATTAAATGAGTGCAATTGTATGGTAGTTTGAACATTCTTTGACATTGCCCTTCTTTGGGATTGGAGTGAAAACTGCTATATAAGGAAATCAGACAATAGTTGTGCAAAAATATAAACACATTGGAAAGAGATTTCAGGAGTTAAATTGTAGCTAGACCTGTTAGCTACTCAGCATGCTTCATTTGGCTCTTGTTCACTCAACTTATTCTTTCTACTAACATTCGTTCATTAAGTATATACTATGTGCCAGAAACTGTGCAGCGTGCTGCTACTGCTGCTGTTAAGTCGCTTCAGTCGTGTCCAACTCTGTGTGACCCCATAGACAGCAGCCCACCAGGCTCCCCCATCCCTGGGATTCTCCAGGCAAGAGCACTGGAGTGGGTTGCCACCTCCCTCTCAAATGCATGAAAGTGAAAAGTGAAAGTGAAGTCACTCAGTCGTGTCTGACTCTTAGCGACCCCATGGACTGCAGTCCACCAGGCTCCTCTGTCCATGACATTTTCCAGGCAAGAGTACTGGAGTGGGGTGCCATTGCCTTCTACACATAGAGAAATGCTCATTGCTCTGGTTATCCAACACTGGCTTTAGTTAGGGATCTGATGGCTCAACGGTAAAGAATCTGCCTGCAATGTGGAAGACTTGGGTTTGATCCCTTAGTTGGGAAGAACCCCTGGAGGAGGAAATGGCAAGCCCACTCCAGTATTCTTGCCTGGAGAATCCCATGGACAGAGGAGCCTGGCAGGCTACAGTCTACAGAGTCACAAAAAGTCCGACATGACTGAAGCAACTTGTCAGGGCATGATATACACCTTGTGAAAGGAAGATCTGATGCCTGAATTTTACAATCTTAAGACTATATTGTTATGAGTAGACATCAAGAATATTCATTGGAAGGACTGTTGCTGAAGCAGAAACTCCCAGTACTTTTGCTACCTGATGCAAAGTGCTGACTCATTGGAAAAGACCCCAATGCTGGGAAAGATTGAGGGCAAGAGGAGAAGGGGCTGACAGAGGATGAGATGGTTGGATGGCATCACTGGCTCAATGGACATGAGTCTGTGCAAACTCCAGGAGATAGTGAAGGACAGGGAACCCTGCCGTGCTGCAGTCCATGGGATTGCAAAGAGTTGGACATGACTGAGTGACTGAACAACAGCAAATATTAATGTGAGTAGACACTGAGGACTTGAAGATAAATTTTTTCAGCCCTATGTATGTATACTAGAGCCATGAGAGAATATAGAGATATATATAACATTTTTTAAAATTTTATTTATTTTTATTTTTGGCTGTGCTGGGTTTCATTGCTTTGTGCGGGCTTTCTCTAGTTGCAGTGAATGGGGGCTCCTACTGTGTTGTAGTGTGCCGGCTTCTCATTGCGGTGGCCTCTCTTGTGGAGCATGGGCTCTAGGCTCACGGGCTTCAGTAGTTGCAGCACACAGGCTTAGTAGTTGCAGCGTGCAGGCTCTAGGGCATGCAGACTTAAGTGGTTTTGGCACAGGGTCTCATTAGTTGTGGCTCTTGGGCTCTTGAATGCTGGCTCAGTAGTGTGGTGATTACTACTGGGATTGGGATTGGTTGCTCTGCTGCATGTGGAATTTTCCCAGAGCAGCGATTGAACCTGTGTCCCCTGCATTGGCAGGCAGATTCTTATCCACTGTGCCACCCGGGAAGTCCAGAAATTTTTTTAAAGCAATCAAATAATATATAATTTGGTAGAGGAGAAAAACATATTTCTCTCGGTTCATGAACTGAGAACTTCCAGATGTTCAACCTAGATTTAGAAAAGGCAGAATAACCAGAGATCAAATTGCTAACATCTGTTGGATCATTGAAAATGCAAGAGAATACCAGAAAAACATCTGCTTCATTGACTACGCTAAAGTCTTTGACTGTGTGGGTTACAACAAACTGAAATATTTTTAGAAATGGGACTACCAGACCACTTTACCTGCCTCCTGAGAAACTGTATGCAGGTCAAGAAGGAACAGTTAGAACCAGACATGGAACAACGGATTGGTTCAAAATTGGGTAAGGAGTACGTCAAGGCTGTATATCGTCACCTTGTTTATTTAACTTCTATGCAGAATACATCATGCGAAATGCCAGGCTGGATGAAGCACAAGCTGGAATCAAGATTGCTGGGAGAAATATCAATAAGCTCAGATATGCAGATGATACCATGCTAATGGCAGAAAGTGAAGAGGAACTAAAGAGATTCTTAATGAAAGTGAAAGAGGAGAGTGAAAAAGCTAGCTTGAAACTCAACATTCAAAAAATGACTAGTGGCATTTGGTCCCATCGAGTGAGTGAAAGTTGCTCAGTCGTGTCTGACTCTTTGCGACCCCATGGACTATACAATCCATACAATTCTCTAGGCCGGAAAACTGGAGTGGGTAGCCTTTCCTACTGGAGTGGGTAGCCTTTCCTTTCTCCAGAGGATCTTCCCAACCCAGGGATCGAACTCAGGTCTCCCCCATTGCAAGCGAATTCTTTACCAGTTGAACCACAAGGAAAGCCTTGTTGGTCCCATCACTTCATGGCAAATAGATGGGGAAACACTGACAGACTTTATTTTCTTGGACTCCAAAATCATTGTAGATGGTGACTGTGGCCATGAAATTAAAAGGCATTCATTGGAAGAAAAACAATGACAAACCTAGACAGCATATTAAAAAGCAGAGACATTACTTTGCCAACAAAGGTCTGTCTAGTTTTTTCAGTTTTTCCAGTAGTCATGTATGGATGTGAGAGTTGGACTGTAAAGAAGGCTGAGTGCTGAAGAATTGATGCTTTTGAACTGTGGTGTTGGAGAAGACTCTTGAGAGTCCCTCGGACTGCAAGGAGATCCAACCAGTCCATTCTAAAGGAGATCAGTCGTGGGTGTTCATTGGTAGGACTGATGTTAAAGCTGAAACTCCAATGCTTTGGCTACCTGATGGAAGAACTGACTCTTTGGGAAATACCCTGATGCTGGGCAAGCTTGAAGGCAGGAGAAGGGGATGACAGAGCACGAGATGGTTGGATTGCATCACTGACTCATGAACATGAGTTTAAGCAAGCTCCCTGTACCTCCCTGGTGGCTTAGATGGTAAAGTGTCTGCCTACAATGTGGGAGACCTGGGTTCAATCCCTGGGTGGGAAAGATCTGGAGAAGGAAATGGTAATCCATTCCAGTATTCTTGCCTGGAAAATCCCATGGATGGAGGAGCCTGGTAGGCTACAGTCCATGGGATTGCAAAGAGTCGGACATGACTAAGCGTGTGAACAACAAAAATAGAATATGATATTTTATATAAATATTGATCACAGTCTGTTGCTGCTAAGTCGCTTCAGTCGTGTCTGACTCTATGTGACCCCATAGAGGCAGCCCACCAGGCTCCCCCGTCCGTGGGAGTCTCCAGGCAAGAACACTGGAGTGGGTTGCCATTTCCTTCTCCAATGCATGAAAATGAAAAGTGAAAGTAAAGTTGCTCAGTCATATCCTCCTCTTAGCGACCCCATGGACTGCAGCCCACCAGACTCCTCTGTCCATGGGGTTTTCCAGGCAAGAGTACTGGAGTGGGGTGCCACTGCCTTCTCCGTTGGAAATATAGTGCATATAAGCAAAAGCAGTTAGCCACTGTTTATCAAGTGGCTGCATTATGCTAGGCCTTTTCTACTCATAATAAAACCTTGTAAATTGGATATTATCCTCATTTTATTAATTAGGCAGCTGAGTTTCAGAATGGGGAGAACAGTTTGCCTGTGTTTGTGAGCAGTGAGGTGGGACAAGTCTGCAGCCTCATGCTTGGTCTCCACAGCCACGCTCTTCAGCACCGTCAGCGTGGAGCCCTAGCATGGAAATATCTAGATGAAGAAATCCAGTCTTGTGTCTTCTGATTTGGGAGAAGTTGTTTGAGAAGTAAGACTTAATAACTTCCTGAATGATTGAAGCAATTTGATAATATTGTTAAAAATGGAGAAGAAAAGGAGGTAGACAATTAAAGACCCCCATGCGGATTTTCCTGTGAAGACATGCTATATTTGACCCAAAAGTTTTTGGTTGACTGACAGGTTATTTTACATAAACATTCAGATTTCCCATTCTCTATGCATAAGTGCAGTCTTCTGGAGGAAGAGTTGTACTTTTCCAAGCTAATGACATTTAAAGTAAATTCAGAACTCCTTTTTTATCACTTAGTGAAAAATGTCTTGGTGCTTCACCCCAAATTGAAATTTCTCAGCTAATCATCTTTCTTTCCACACCACTTATTCCTTTCACCCACTCAAGTGTTTATTTTTTAAATCTATTTACAAGCTAGATACTTGTGTATATATTCTAATTCTGGTTTGATGTTCTTATTCTGATACCTTTTGAGTCCAATTTTATACATTCCTGGGAATAGTGACTATAATTATCTTTGTAAAGCATAGTTGATTTCCGCTAATTTCATAATAAACTTTTAAATAAAATTAAAATTATAAAAATGGACAAATATTAAACCCTGTACTTGTTTATTGCTATGTGACAAATTGGGGCTTCCCTGGTGGCTCAGCTGTAAAGAATCTGCCTGCAGTGCAGGAGATGCAGGTTTGATCCCTGGGTCTGGAAGGCCCCAAGGAGAAGGAAATGGCAACACACGCCAGTATTTGTGCCTGAAAAATCCTAAGTATTTGTGCCTGAAAAATTCCATGGAGAGAGGAGCCTGGGGTTGCAGAGTTGGACAGGACTGAAGCGACTGAACATGTAACAAATTACCTCTAAATTTAGCAGCTTAAAATGACAAATATTTCTTATCTAACAGTACCTTTGGGTGAGAAATTTAGCTGAGTGGATACTGACTCAATTGTAGACATTCTGTGACAGGTCATCTAAAGACTTGAATGGGGCTGGAGGATCTGCCTCCATGATGGCTGCAGCCTCAGGTCTTTGTAGGGCTGTTTGATTATCCTCACAGCATGTCAGCTGGCTTTACCCAGAGCAAGTGATACAAGAGGAAACCACATGCCTCATATACCCTGTTTTGACGACACACTGCCACAAAATTCTCTTTAAGTGGTTCACTGAGTCCAACCCACGTTCAAGGAAAGCCTTTTAGGCTCCACCGTTTTGAGGAGGATGTCAAAAAGTTTGTAGACATGTTTTGAAACAACCATGAATCTGTCATATGAAGTCATTTTCTCAGCTGAAATTGATTACCTTTGTTGTAGCACATGCTATAGTCTTTTCTGACTTGTGTATTCACAGTATTTTCTGGAAGGATGCTTTGGAGAAAAGGTAGTAGTTTTTGAAATGTGAAGCAAGGTTTTATAAATTAAGTTTCGTTGGTGATTTTTATTTTTATTTTTTTCCTCAATTTGTTTTATTTAAGTTAATTTATTTGACTGTGCTGCATCTTAGTTGTGGGCATGTGGAATCTAATTCCCTGACCAGGGTTTGAACCCAGGCCCACTGCATTGGGAGCATGGAGCCTTAGCCAGTGGACCACCAAGGAAGTCCCTAGAGTAGCCATTTGACTTGGAGAAGCCCTTCCTGGCCTTTCAGCTTAGGAATTGCCCTATGTGAAGCCTGGGGGCTGCTGCTTGAGGCGGCCCAGGCCTCATGGGCATAAGGAGTAGGTAGCAAGGTGACCCATCTGTATCATCCAGAACTGAGCTGGCACCATTGTGCCCCAGACCAGGACAGTGTCCCCTGCCCACTGTTAGATATTTAAAAATTTTTTGAATCTCATTAGCTTTATTTCTAACATAGCTGGAATCTCTTCCAATTAAGAGGTTATTAATGACTTTGATAAGAACAGTTTCAGTGGAGCAGTGGGCTGCTAATGAGACTTCAGTGGATTCAGGAGTGAATTGCAGGTTAGGAAGAGGTGACCACGGGTAAAGATAATCTTATGAAAAGTTTGAGTAAATACTGGAAAAGGAATTAGAAACTGTGTGTAAAGTACAGTATTGAAAAACTGACGTAAGATTTCCCTGGTGGTGCCGCAGATGGGAATCCACCTGGCAGTGCAGTAGACGTGGGTTTGATCCCTGGTCTGGGGAGATTCCACATCTGTGGGCAGCTAAAACCTGTGCACCACCACTGCTGAAGCCCAGGTACCCAGAGCCTGTGCTCCACCCCAGGAGAGTGAGCAGTCCGTGCACCACAACTAGAGAGTAGCCCCTGCTCCCCGCAACTAGAGAAAGCCCGTGTGCAGCAACAAAGACCCAGCACAACCAAAAAAATAAATAATTTTCAAAAAACTGGCCTATATGCTGTCCACCTTGGCTAAGCTGATATGGGCTCAGTCCAACAAGTTGAAAGTATTTTAAACCGTTGAGGGGTATAGGCTTAACTCCTGAGGCTTGGAGTCAGCTGCTTCCTGTAGCCTCCTAATGAGTCCTTCTGTTCCTGAATGAAATAAATAGTTCGCTCTAATTTGTATATCAATGCAGTATACCTGTCAGAAGATCATCGCCAAATGTACATCATCCTAAATGATGTTTTGGTTAAAAAAAAAATAAAAAATGTGATAGGGGAAATTGGTGGAGGAAACCCAGGGCAAGAAAATGATAGTTATGGGGTATCATGTGTCAAGCATATACTGTGTCCTTCATGTGTTTTATATTATTTCACTGCATCTTCGTAACCACCCTACCAGGGCTGTGGTTATCCCCATTTTCTGACTGAGGAGATTTAGAACCCATAGCCTTATCTCCCCTTACCTTATCCTAGTTTCTGCCACTGATGGCTGTAAGCTTGGACAGGTTTCTCAGTTTCCTCATTTGTAAAAAACCATGGTTATGATCCTTAAGTCCTTTCTAGCTCTAGGTTCCTGGGATTCTGTAAATAGTTACTAAATAATGTTGCTATTGTGTATGAAAAAAGGCTATTCAGGGTATTTCCCCCTCTCAGTGAATTAATAACTTAGTGGTAACACTGTCCGGTTGTCCAGACTAAATAATTTATTTTCCCATCACACAGTGTGTACCCATTATGAATGTGTCCTTAGAAGGCTACTGTAAAATAAATCAAGTAAATGGGCTCAGTGACAGGCTCTCCATCAGTTGTTACTAGCCCTGGGCACAGAGGCACAGAGCTACCTGTGAGACTGTGTGATGATTTTAAAGTGTGTTATAGGTTAAGTACTAAGTATTTTTATTAATTTAGAAAGTACTTTGGCATGTGGCCTTTAAAAATTACATTACTATGTTATCATAAATCTTGATTAAGGCAACAGAATGTATTTACTATGGCCAGCTTCACAGCTGGGGTGAAATATTTTATAGTGTGTATAATGAGGCACTAGATGATGGTGATTCTCTGTTCACATGTAAAAAACGAGAGTTGGGAAATTAATTAGAAGCTTTAAAAGTCTATTTAAGTGTGAAAATTAATTTTGAGTAACAATATCACGTGCCCAGTGAGTACTAAATAATTGAGAAGGAGGAGGGATAAAAGGAAATTATGAGGCTTTCAAACCTTAAGTCCATTTTGGGAAAAGGTTAGAAAAACAATATCATGCTACTGTGATTTTCAAAGACATCCTTTACAACATGATGTGTAAAGAAACAGAATTAGCAAGTAATAAGCATTTTAAGATTAAATATTCTAATTTTGAGTCAGTGTGTTCTAGATACAGTGTCCTGGGAAGTAGAGGGTATGGTTATGGACTCTCTCTTCAGAAGGCATTATGAAAATTTATAGGGACAGTTTGGTTTTCTAATTTGGTTGAAATGCATATTATTTTATTATAAATTATTTAAAAATCTCTCCCTTATAGCTAATATATTTTTTATAAGTAACTAGTAGGTTCTCAATCTATGAATTTTATTACAGAACAGAGAAGGAAATGGCAACCCACTCCAGTATTCTTGCCTGGAGAATCCCAGGGACGGGGGAGCCTGGTGGGCTGCCGTCTAAGGGGTCGCACAGAGTCGGACACGACTGAAGTGACTTAGCAGCAGCAGCAGCAGGCAGTATAGCAAAATTTTTGTTATAAAAAGTGGGTGTTGAGTCTGATAGGGTTGATGGCCACTGCATTAGTTTTCTGTTGATGTGCCACAAACTTACAGCTTGAAACTGCAGCCCCTCATGATAATTTCTGTAGGTCAGAAGTCCAGGTATGGGATAGCTATATTCTCTGCTCTGGGTCTTACCAGGCTGAATTTCAGGGGACTGCAGGGGCTGTGGTCTCATCTGAGATTTGGGGTCCTCCACCAGGCTCTTTGGTTGTTAGCAGAATGACTGAGGTCCTCATTTTCTTACTGCTGGGGGTCCCTCTCAGCTCCTAGAGGCCACTTTCAGATCTAACTTCAGGGCCCTTCCACAACCTGACAACTTCTTCAAAGCCAGGAGGAGAACCTCTCCAGTTGACTGAGTGTCTCACATAAGGTTGCCTGATTACAGGATTGTCTATAACTATGCCAAAGCCCTCTGGCCTGAGGGAGCTTATCATGTGCCAAGGAACATTAGGGAAATGACTGTGGAGTCACAAGGGAGCCAGACCCCACAAGCCTCGAAGGCCTAGTTAAGTGTTTTTCCTTCTCTTGTGTTAAGGGACTTGGGAAGCCACTGAAGGTATTTAAGTGGGGATGAGAGTCACGGAGGGGTTGAGGGAAAGAGTTCATAATCAGTTTTAGAATGTGACATTCAGTCTGGTTGCTGTATGGGGACAGTTTGGAGTAAAAACAGAGATGGGTTAGAAAGATAGTCTGAGTGAGAGACAGGGGTGGTGTGGACTAGAATGAAAGTTGCCAAGAAGTAAATGCGTTTGAGAGCTCATTTAGGAGGCAAAATTAAAAGACTTGCTGATAAATCAGGTATGGGAGATAAGGTTGAAGTAGATGTCATTTTGGTTTCCATAATTGGGTTCACAGAGCTGGGGAACATTGTAGGGCAGGTTTTTTAGTGGCAGAGAGATGTAGGGAGGACAAAGTGAATTTTGAAGTACTTTTGAGGTAACCAAGTAGAGAAACTAGGTAGTGGGATGTTGAGATCTGGAATTCGGGGAAGAGAGCTGTTAATATCTATATGGCATTTTTTGGTTAATTTTGAGGGCTTAAACATGCTAGAAACTGTATTAGCTACTGGGAATGTAAAGAGGACTAAGACATTAATTCAGTATTTGTTGCATGAATTCACGTTATTACTCTCTGGAAGTTTGCTTACCAGTAAGACAAATCACTAACAAGATCAGTGGATACTGTTGATGGGGCAGTGATGGAGGAAAACAAGCTGATTTCAAAGCACATAAAAGAGACACCTGACGAAGATTGGCAGTATCAGTGGAGGCTTTTGCTGAAGGGTGTGAGGTATGTTTCTGAATCTTGAAAGAGCAGGTGAATTTAGCCAGATGAGGAGAAGATAAGAATTTCCAGTAGTAAAAGCTTGGTTGTATGAGAGAAGACAGTGAAATCCCAGAAGAGCCAACAATTCCAGATCCCTGGTTTTCACTATAGGCTGGACAAGTGGTGGTAAGGCAGCATCTGTGCTTAAGTTCTAAAGGCGATCAGCCTTGGGTGTTCTTTGGAAGGAATGATGGCTAAAACTGAAACTCCAGTACTTTGGCCACCTCATGTGAAGAGTTGACTCATTGGAGAAGACTCTGATGCTGGGAGGGATTGAGGGCAAGAGGAGAAGGGGATGACAGAGGATGAGATGGCTGAATGGCATCACTGACTCGATGGATGGATGTGAGTCTGGGTGAACTCCGGGAGTTGGTGATGGACAGGGAGGCCTGGCATGCTGCAATTCATGGCATCACAAAGAGTTGGACACAACTGAGCGACTGAACTGAACTGGACTTCTGATGTAGCTGGTTTTGCTCTGTAACCATTTTGAAAAGAGAGAAGAGTGTTCAATAGTTGGAACAGACTTCAGAGAACTTTAACCCTTTCTTCTCATTTACGAGTGAGGTTACCAACTTTGCTGATACCTTTTTAGCAAATCTGTCTTCCGGTGTCCAAGCTAAGCTTCTTCAAACTGCTGCAGTAGTGGCCATGGCCTTTTAATTGTGTGTTTCCATGTCCTCTGACATATTCATGCAGAAGAAAGTGTACTGGAAATACTCAGATGCTGCTGCTGAGTAGTGTGGGTCTCCATGGGTGCTGTTTCTTTGGCAGAGAAACGGGAAATTCTCCCTGGACTGTCTGTGTTTGTGCCCTCTTTCCATTTTTTATCCACTTGTCTCTATCCTTTTCCCCCTCAAGTATTAGTTAATAATAATAATAGTATAGTGGAGTGATAATAGTGGTTAATACTGAACATTTATTATGTGTCAGGCACCATAGTAATTGTTTTACCTTACTTAATTCTACCAGCAGTCCTGTAAGATATAGTACTTTAGTACCACCACATTTTATAGAAGAAAACATAGAGGCTTAGAAAAACAAGGCTTAGAAACCCACTGTGTCAAGGGTTATACAGTAATAAGTGGTGGTGCCAAGCAGTGTGACTCTAGATACTTTTTACTGCCTTTTCTAATACAATTTGTAAGCAGTTCTGCCAGGAGAAACATGACGGGAGCTACAAGTGCAAGCTATGTTTGTAATTGAAACTTTTTAGTAGCCATGATGAAGGAAAGAAAAACAGGTCAAATTAATTTAGAGATATTTTTATTAAGCCCAGTATATCTAAAATATTGTCATTTCAACATCCCAGTGTGAAAAAATGTTTTCATAAGTCTTTGAAATACAGTGTTTGTTTTATAGCATGTCTCAACTTGGACTAGCCATGAATTCAAGGAAGGGTTCAGTGACTAGCTACCATTTTGGCCAGTGCAACTACAAGAGGGCAGGATATGCATGAAAATTCTGTTATGCTTAGTGGAGCCAGAGAGAGAGAGAGCCTGCTGAAAAATCTGAAGATGAAACCAGTGAAGAAGGCAGAGTGGTAATTCCTGGGTCTTATCCAGCAAGCAGGGGCAAGTGGAGAAGAATTTTCTCTCCTATCACCCTGAAGCTAAATGAGGTATCTTTTTTTTTCTTCCCACATTGAGACTCAGCATTTTTGTATAGTATTAAGGCAATGGCACCCCACTCCAGTACTCTTGCCTGGAAAATCCCATGGATGGAGGAGCTTGATAGGCTGTAGTTCATGGGGTCGCGAAGAGTCAGATACGACTGAGGGACTTCACTTTCACTTTTCACTTTCATGCATTGGAGAAGGAAATGGCAACCCACTCCATTGTTCTTACCTGGAGAATCCCACGGATGGGGAGCCTGGTGGGCTGCCGTTTATGGGGTCGCACAGAGTCAGACATGACTGAAGTGACTTAGCATAGCATAGCATAGCATGGGTAGTTTCCATAGTGATCTGATCCTTAAGCACTTTTGGGGATAAAGATGCATTTGTGACTGGCCACAAGATATTGGAATGTTGTTTCTATGGGAAAGACTTAAGAATTCTAAAACTTTTACATTACTTGTTTTTGGAATGTCATCTTCTGTTAATTGTGAAAGGGGTAAGATTGGAGAACAAACTGTAGTGATCACTGCTGTGTGAGCGCTTTAAGTTACAGGTGTTACAGCACAGGAGAAAAGTAATTAGCTCTTCAAGTTTGTATTTATGGGTAATGCTCATCACCTGTTATTTTCTCGCCCTGTAGCTAGGCTACACCCAATTTCTTGTTGAGTTGAATATTAGCTGAGAAGCAAATATACCTGGAACTGGGCTGTGTGAATCATTTCCTTTGTGAACTTCTCATTCTTAAACACTTGCTTTCCCTCAGTCCTTCCCCTTAGATCTAAAGCAACACAGGCTTATCCCAACAAGCTAAATAATACTGGCATGTAGAAAGAACAGTCCTATCCTTCCTCTGGAGAAGGCAATGGCACCCCACTCCAGTACTCTTGCCTGGAAAATCCCATGGGCGGAGGAGCCTGGTAGGCTGCAGTCCATGGGGTCGCGAAGAGTCGGATATGACGGAGCTGACTTCACTTTCACGCATTGGAGAAGGAAATGGCAACCCACTCCAGTGTTCTTGCCTGGAGAATCCCAGGGACAGGAGCCTGGTGAGCTGCCGTCCATGGGGTCGCACAGAGTCGGACACGACTGAAGCAACTTAGCAGCAGCAGCAACATCCTTCCTCTGTTCTGAGAATGCAGACCTGTGCACTAAAAAGCATGTCAGCCAGTGTTTTATGTTTTTGTGGATGGAAAAATAAAATAGTGATATAGCAAAGATTTTTTACCAGAATGTTAACTCTCAGGACTATACTGTTTGTTAATGCTTGTTTACATTCTTGAAGTATCTATAGAGTTTACAACTGAAAAACCATAAATCATGAGACACTTAGGAAGAGAACACCAAAAAAGGTGCTGCATAATAATCAAGTGTTTTAAGTTTTAAAATACTTGAAAAATATGAGAAACATCATGCAAAGTGTGATACAGGAATATAGTCTTGATTAGAAAAGTGAAAATTTGGAAACCAAACACCTGCTGAATATTAGAGGGAGGCAGAATGTCTTAATGAAAAGATTTGGTTGTAAACTGTTGAGAGAGATTTTTAAGGTGAGCACATGTATTTTTATAATCAGTTCCTGAGGGTGACATGGAGTCCCAAGTTTGTGTCTCCAACCTGTGCTTGGATCATTTCATTCCAGTGTGGTATTTGTTAGTTGAATACTGTCCTTGTAGGATGCGAAAAAGACCTAGTCACTGCCCTCCAGGATTTTGTTTTGGCTTATTTTAGCTATTAAAAATCTCTTATTTACTAAAAATCTGTTCCATCATTGTTTGCTCTTTTCTTCTCAAATTACCTCTCAGAAAAGTATAGCAGGTCAGAGATCATGTATATTAGTGTTTTCATCCTTTTGTTTGGTGGTGGAGGGAGGAGGGGAAGGCTTCCTCTAGATAAACAGATACTTCATCACTTTTTAAAGGTTCCACTTCTTAAAACTTTTTGAAATATTTAAATAAAAGATAAATTGATTCTTATTTTAAAAGAAGGAAATACCACAACAATGTAAAGCTGTTGTACTCCAATAAAAAAAAAAAGGCTACTCTTCAGACGTGCACTGAGTTTAAACATAAACCTTCCCATTTATTCCCTTCCATCCCCTAACTCCCACCCCCTCCCGCGAGGTTACTTACTGCTGTTAATAGTTGGTGTGTGGCCTTGCAGTTCTTTTTTACAACATGTGTATTTATGTAATTCATTCAGTAGATATTTAAGTGCCTTAAATGTATACATATACTTACATATGTTTATGTAGTTGAGTCCTATTGAACATACTGTGTTTTGGAGCTCCGGTCAGAACTTTTGATCTCTTCCCTTCTTATTAATGGCTGTATTGTATGAATGCATTGCAATTTATCCCCCTTCCCCTCACCTGTCTGCTATTGCAAGCAATGCTGAATTAAATATTCTAGAAGCACAGTTGCTGGATTATTAGGAAATACATATTTAAAAATTTGACAGATTGTGCTAAGCCAACCTCTCAAAAGCTGAACCAGTTTATACTTCCAACAGTCACATGAGGTCACTGATCCTACATATATGATTTAGTTACATAGAGACTTAGAACTTGAGGGGACCACAGAATGTGGCCTACCTCCATCCACTCCTTTTCTAAGATAGACGATGAATCTCAGAGACTTGAAGTGATTTGCCCAGATCTTCCCCAGCAGAACTGTGTCCCAGTCTGTGGTCTGTGTCCCCTGAAGGCCTCTCAGTTTAGATAGATTCCATGGTGAGACGCTACCATACTGAGTCTGTTTCTGTGTCTTTTCTGTTGTTACGCAAAGCACACTTCGTTTTCAGTGTCGCATTTTCTGATAGTGCCCTGAGATTCTTGCCTTTGCCATCTTGTCTACATGGAACATCTTTTATTTAATATCCTTAAAAAGCTGCCTTCTTCCATTATTTAAAGCTCTCCTTCTCGACAGGGTGTATGGGTTACTTCAGATTTACCCATAGGCATAGCACAGCGAAGGAAGTATTTTATGAACGTTCCTAATCAGCAGCTGACGCCACCCTGTTAGCCAAGTAAAACACAAGCTTCTTTTATAAACTTGGAGAAGGAAATAGATTGCAGGCATTTGTCTACTGCGGGATTTCTGCTACATTTGATCATTTTATGTTTGTCAGATAATATGAGGGCATTAAACTAAATGAACTCCGTTTTAACATTATAAGTTTTATTAATTACAGTTTATTTTTTCGTTTAGAAATAGCAATAAGAGTCTTTATATAAAGTATAACTGGCATCTCTTCCTCTTGTGTTAATATAATTATTTCTAATTATATTCCTAAACATGTCTGCATTGGAGGCTTGCTTCTCTTGTAAAGGCATGGTCCTGGTAGCTTTTCTTGATGGGCTATGGGAATTTGTGTCAGTGACATCCCAAGTTGGTACTGTGGTTGAGCTGGTCACATACCAAGATTATGACTTTAGGTAAAGAATCAACTGATGGAATTCTAAGAAACAGAGAACAGCCTTGATGCATATTTTGATAACGATAAAAGAGGTAGAATTCAGTATTAGACGTGAATTAAATTTGGCCTATGAATATTGTTCAGAACTGAGAATAGCAGTCTAATCATAAGCTCATCAATTATTCAGTAGCATCTTGGGGGTATTAGTGCACAGAATACAGAAAACCTATCCACTACCCTTTAGAGTTTTTGTTCTAAGACAGAAGGGGAAAAGCATGCATTATTCTTTTTTAATGCATTTTATTCTTCCACAGTGTGGGTGAAGTTTATATGTGCACATACAGGCAGGCCACATAGTTGTAGATTTACGGGGGTTTGTGGAAGATGGGGTGGGATTAAATTTGGATCATGAAAAGATGACAGTTTTACAGGAAAAGCCCATTTTCCCCCTAATTGTAAGAGATGTGGATTTCTTGAACTCTTTGCCTAAATTTTTTGTTCCTAAAATGTCATTTTCTTGATATGTACTATTCATCCCCTTATTCTGTTTATACACTATAAATTTGGCTTTGGCTGTAGAAGGGCTTCCCTGGTGGCTCAGCTGGTAAAGAATCCGCCTGCAATGTGGGAGACCTGGGTTCAGTCCCTGGGTTGGGAAGGTCTACTGGAGAAGGGAATGGCTACCTATTCCAGTATTCTGGCCAGGAGAATTCCATGGACTGTATAGTCCATGGGGTCACAAAGAGTTGGACAGGACTGAGTGACTTTCACTTTCACTTGGCCTAAGCCATAGATTTGGGTCAGTGGGTCTTATTTTGGACAGTAACTACTAGACTACATGAGGATAATTATCTCTGAGTTTTATTCTTTTTTTTATTGCAGTAGAGAATGGTATGTTGGAGGAACAAAGACAGTGCTCATAAAACCAAAGGGAAGGGATTGTATGTGGAGGGGAGGGCAAAAGGAAGACTAGTATAATTTGTGAATATGTCCTTTAGATTCTGTGCTAGAATGGCAACAAATAAATTTGTAAATCAAGATTTTTAGGTGGACTAATTTCTCAGTTGATCTTTTTCTTTTTATTTCAGTTTTCTCAGAAGATAGCCAAGATAGCAGATCTTAACAAACTGCATCAAAGTATGCACAGCAGAACATTTTTATAACATCTACAAATGAAAAGCCAATTTCCTTTACCCAGACAATAATCCAAATGTTCACAGTAGCTTCACTACAAGGAAATTAAATTGTTGCAATTGATGATTCCACTGCTTTAATGGGAGTTCATGCTATAATAACCTTTATTAATTAGGAAAATATCATATAATTTAAACCTGGGGCCAGAATATTACAGATCCATAAGGTGCCACTGAAGAAATTAAAAAGAAATGGCTGTCCTATATTTTCAAACATTATTATAACTAATAACCTCTGTACTCATCATGACTTTTTCATTGTTTTTTTGGGGGCTCTTGGTGCATATATTTTTCTGTTCCTAGTGTACAGTTCATATAATTTTCAATAGATTTGAGATCAGTAAGGCCGATAACCCCAAAAAGGATAATTATATAAACTCTGAGATCTATAAATGATAGCCAGTTGCAGTCTGTGACTTGTCATTTCCATCTTACAGAGGGGTTGTCTTGTAGGGTGTTACACAGTGGCACAGACGAGCTGAGAGACCGAGGGTAGGTTGGTGACTGAATAACGTAGGTCTTTGGGTAATAGGTTAATAAAATCTGGTGGTGAGTTTCTGTACCTTTAATCCCTTTCTGAAGCATAAACTCAATAAAGTACTCCTTAGGGAAGAAGGAAGAAACAAGTTTCAATATTTGGGGAAATATAATATAATAATATCAATGGAATGAAACTCACTTGGGTCACTTGTTATTTTGTTTTAGGATACCTGATTTGAATGCTTGTGTTTGAAGGTGTTTGGGAAAGATTGTTTTAATTAGAGACTGGATTTGGAGAACTGAAGTACTGAATAGAAAATAAAAATAATACTGCAAATTATTGTGTATATTGGGCCATATTTGCTTTCGGAGTCTCAGATATTTTGTGATTGAATAAAATAGTAGCTTCTCGCGGCCACCCCAGAATTAGATGTCATTGCCAAACTAAGCCAGGAGCATTGCCCAGTCAAGGAAAATGCTTCTTAAAATATGGCCCAAGGTCACTGGTAGGCCTTGATGAGAAAATACTGGCAAATGTCAGGAGATCTCATAGTCTTTCGTTTATATATCCTTTGGCACCTTGTTAATGACCATACAAGGGAAGCATTAAGAATATGCACAATGTGGCATTCATAAATCCATGTTAGTGTAATACAAGAGTTCATAAAAGATTCTGATTTGATGTTCTACTAAGAAGTCTAACTTAAAGCAGTCTGTAGCAGCATTATTTGGAGAAGGCAATGGCAACCCACTCCAGCACTCTTGCCTGGAAAATCCCATGGATAGAGGAGCCTGGTAGGTTGCAGTCCATGGGGTCGCGAAGAGTCGAACGTGGCTGAGCAACTTCACTTTCACTCTTCACTTTCATGCATTGGAGAAGGAAATGGCAACCCACTCCAGTGTTCTTGCCTGGAGAATCCCAGGGGTGGCGGAGCCTGGCGGGCTGCTGTCTCTGGGGTCACACAGAGTCAGACACGACTGAAGTGACTTAGCAGCAGCAACAGCATTATAGAACTCCTATTCCACATGTGAACATGCATCAGATCAGATCAGTCGCTCAGTCGTGCCCGACTCTCTGCGACCCCATGAACCGCAGCACGCCAGGCCTCCCTGTCCATTACCATCTCCCGGAGGTCACTCAGACTCGCATCCATCGAGTCAGTGATGCCATCCAGCCATCTCATCCTCTGTCGTCCCCTTCTCCTCCTGCCCTCAATCCCTCCCAGCATCAGAGTCTTCTCCAATGAGTCAACTCTTCGCATGAGGTGGCCAAAATACTGGAGTTTCAGCTTTAGCATCATTCCTTCTAAAGAAATTCCAGGATTGATCTCCTTCAGAATGGACTGGTTGGATCTTCTTGCAGTCCAAGGGACTCTCAAGAGTCTTCTCCAACACCACAGTTCAAAAGCATCAATTCTTCGGTGCTCAGCCTTCTTCACAGTCCAGCTCTCACGTCCATATATGACCACAGGAAAGACCATAGCCTTGACTAGGCGAACCTTTGTTGTTAAAGTAATGTCTCTGCTTTTGAATATGCTATCTAGGTTGGTCATAACTTTCCTTCCAAGGAGTAAGCGTCTTTTAATTTCATGGCTGCAGTCACCATCTGCAGTGATTTTGGAGCCCAGAAAAACAAAGTCTGACACTGTTTCCACTGTTTCCCCATCTATTTCCCATGTAGTGATGGGACCAGATGCCATGATCTTCGTTTTCTGAATGTTGAGCTTTAAGCCAACCTTTTCACTCTCCACTTTCACTTTCATCAAGAGGCTTTTTAGCCCCTCTTCACTTTCTGCCATAAGAGTGGTGTCATCTGCATATCTGAGGTTATTGATATTTCTCCGGGCAATCTTGATTCCAACTTGTGTTTCTTCCAGCATAAGTTAGAATTATTTTATATTTTTGTAAAGATACATATCACTGTTATGTTGAGTTGGTTGTGTTTTTCAAGTTGTTTCTATTCTTCCTTTATAAATTACTGTTTAGTCTTGTCATTATCAATTTAATTTGTTACAAGTTGTTTAGCTAGTTACCTATAGTGTATATTGATGCATATTTGTGTTAATAATATTCTCGATCTGTAATTTTTCAGTAGAGTTTTAAAACATTGTAGTTAAAAAAGTTGGATTGAAAAATGACACTGCCTTTTTTTTTTCAAACACCATGGCATATTTTACCTGGTCTGAATAGAGTGTATTTAAAAAAAAAAATTTTGAGAACTGCTGGTCTGAGGAGCTAATTAGCAGGTCTAGTAGTCAGAGAATCATTTCTGACTTCTTCAGTATTACTACAGCATAGCTCTAATAAGTTCAGAACTTTGACAGACTTTGGTTTAAAAATGCTATTTATTGTCTTTGTCCTTGGACTTATTGTCTAATCTTGTTTGTCCTTCAATTTTTCCTGTCTATTAAATAAAAGAACAGTATGTGCTCAATACAGTTGTTTGAATACTGGGTAGGATGGTTTGTATAAAATGCTAAGGACTCTGCCTAGCTTATACTTAAGTCCTCAATAATAGTAGCCGTTATTATTTGTTATTGTTCTTGTTGTTCAGTCCTGTCCTACTTTTTTGTGACCACATTGACTGTAACCAGCCAGGCTCCTCTGTCCTTGGGATTTCCCCAGCAAGAATACTGGAGTAGATTGCCATTTCCTTTTCTAAGGGATCTTCCCCACCCAGGGATGGAACCTATATCTCTTGCATTGCAGGTAGATTTTTTTCTTTTTAACCACTGAGCTACCTGGTATAGATAACCATTATTATTAAGAAGTACTTTCTGTGTCCCTTGGAAGAAAAGTTATGACCAACCTAGATAGCATATTGAAAAGCAGAGATATTAGTTTGCCAACAAAGGTCTGTCTAGTCAAGGCTGTGGTTTTTCTAGTGGTCATGTATGGATGTGAGAGTTGGACTGTGAAGAAGGCTGAGCGCCGAAGAATTGATGCCTTTGAACTATGGTGTTGGAGAAGACTCTTGAGAGTCCCTTGGAGATCCAAGTCCCAAGATCCAAGTCCCGAGGAGATCCAACCAGTCCATCCTAAAGGAGATCAGCCCTGGGTGTTCTTTGGAAGGAATGATGCTAAAGCTGAAACTCCAGTCAGTACTTTGGCCACCTGATGTGAAGGGTTGACTCATTGGAAAAGACTCTGATGCTGGGAGGGATTGGGGGCAGGAGGAGAAGGGGACGACAGAGGATGAGGTAGCTGGATGGCATCACCGACTCCATGGATGAGAGTTTGAGTGAACTCCGGGAGATGGTGATGGATAGGGAGGCCTGGCGTGCTGCGGTTCATGGGGTCGCAAAGAATCGGACACAACTGAGTGACTGAACTGAAGTGAGCTGAACTTTCTGTGTCCCTGCTGCAAAATTGTTAATTTGTTACTATTTAATAGATTGTTACTTTGTTTTAAGTGTCTGCCTTTAAATATATACATATATCAGAGTATACTTGATTTACTATATGTTGTGTTAGTTTCAGGTGTACAGCAAAGTGATTTAGCTGTTTATTTACATATATTATTTTTCAGATTCTTTACCCTATAGGTTATTACAGAATATGGAGTAGGGTTCCCTGTGCTATGCAATAGGTCCTTGTTGGTTATCTATTTTATGTATAGTAATGTGTATATGTTAATCTCAAGTTCCTAATTTATCCCTTCTAGCTCACATTTCTGCTTTGATAGCCATAAGTTTGTTTTCAAAATCTGTGAGTCTTTTTGTAAATAGGTTCATTTGTATCATTTTTTAAATTCCACATGAGTGATATCAGATGATATTTGTCTTTCTCTGACTTACTTCACTTAGTATGATAATCTCTAGGTCTACCCATGTTGCTGCAAATGGCATTATTTTGTTCTTTTTTATGGCTGAAAAATACTCCATTGTATATATATGTACCACATCTTCTCTATACATTCCTCTGTCAGTGGACATTTGGTTGCTTCCATGTCTTGACTATTGAAAATAGTGCTTCAATGAACTTTGGGATGCATGTATCTTTTTGAAGTATGGTTTTCTCCAGATATATGCCCAGTAGTGGGATTGCTGGATCATTTGGTAGTTCTGTTTTTAGTTTTTCCTTTATTTTTAAGGAACCTCTGTACTGTTCTCCCAGGTGGTTGTACCAGTTTGCATTGCCACCAGCAGTGTAGGAGGGTTCTCTTTTCTCTACCCCGTCTCTAGCATTTATTGTTTGTAGACTTTTTGATGATGGTCATTGTGACTGATGTGAGGTTATGCCTCACTGTAGTTTTCATTTGCATTTCTCTAAAAATTAATGATGTTGAACATCTGTTCATATACTTGGGCCATCTGTATGTCTTCTTTGGAGAAATGCCTGTTTAGACCTTCTGTCCTATTTTTTTTAGATTGAGTTGTTTTTTGACAAAGAGCTGCATAAGCTGCTTATATAGTTTGGAGGTTAATCCCTTGTTGGTTGCTTCGTTTACACTTATGTTTTCCTAGTCTGTTGGTTGTCTTTTTTTGTTTATGATTTCCTTTGCTCTGCAAACGCTATAAAGTTTAATTAGGTACCATTTGTTTATTTTTGTTTTTATTTTCATTACTCTGAAAGGTGAATCAAAAAAGATATTGCTACCATTTATGTCAAAGAGTGTTCTGCCTATGTTTTCCTCTAAGAGTTGTGTAGTGTCCAGCCTTAACATTTAGGTGTTTGATCAATTTTGAGTATATTTTTGTGTATAATGTTAGAGAATTTTCTGATTTCATTCTTTTACATGTAACTGTCCAGTTTTTCAAGCACTGCTCATCTTATTGAAGAGACTACCTTTTCTCCATTGTATATTCTTGCCTCTTTTGTCATAGATTAATTGACCTTAGGTGCATGGGTTTATTTCTGGGCTTTCTGTGCTGTTTCATTGATCTATATTTCTGTTTTTACTCCAGTACTGTACTGTTTTGGTTACCGTAGCTTTGTAGTATAGTCTGAAGTCATTTTAATGCCTTTAATATGAAAGTTTGTTGTTAATAATAGAATATGTTTCAAATGATCTTGCCAATTTCAAAATTGAGGGTTACTTTTATTGAAATATATTTGACATATAACTGTAAATTCAAGATGTACAAAATGTTGATTTGCTACATTTATTATAATATGATTGCCATGATACAATAATTAGGACCTCTATCATGTTACATAATTATTTCTTTTTAGTGGTTAGAATAATTAAGCTTTTGTTTCTTGGCAAGTTTGACTAATACAACGTTGTTGTCTATGTTCACTACACTGTGTATTAGCTCTCTAGGACTTATTGGAGGATGAGTCACCTTATAAAATCTGATTACTAGGAGTAGAATTGTCATAATTGCTATTTTCTTGTTGTCTGCTTGTGTTGACAGTGTTATATTATCTTCAACCAGTGGTTTCCTTGTAGGAACCTTTTAAAATTCACTTGTCATTTTGTAAGCAATAACTTAAACTATGTAATTTTTGGTAAATTCAAGTAGCAGGCCTAGGCAAACCTGATATTTCCCTTGAACAAAGGAGGACAATTCCTTTTAGCTCATTTTTCCAGGTCAAAAATATATATTGTTATAAGTGTTAAGAGGGGCTTCCCAGGTACCTTAGTGGATAAAGAATCTGCCTGCAATGCAGGAGATGCAGGCAGATGCGAGTTCAGTCCCTGGGTCAGGAAGATCCCCTAGAAGAGGATATGACAACCCACTCCAGTATTCCTCCCTGGGGAATCCCATGGACAGAGGAGCCTGGTGGACTACAGTCCATAGGGTTGCAAAGAGTGGGACATGACTCAAGTGACTGAGCACTCATGCAAGTGTTAAGATTTTTTCCCCCAAATTTCTATGGTTTGTATTCCACTCTCCTAGGATGTGAATACCCATTTTAGAGCGCAATTAGCTAATTATTTGAGTGTTAACTCTTATTCTGATACAAGAGTATAACAATTTTTTGTATATGTTTTGGTACAGTACCTATGAAAGATAACTGTCTTTGACTTTCTACAAATCATAAACTCATGGCTAGTTCTAGTGTTGACTTTACTTCTCATCTGGTCCTACTTTCCTCAGTGGACAATGAAGTTCTTCAAAGGTGCAACTTTCTTTTATTAATCTTTGTGTTTGTATCACCTAGCACTTGTAGCAGAGAAGGCAATGGCACCCCACTCCAGTACTCTTGCCTGAAAAGTCCCATGGACGGAGGAGCCTGGTGGGCTGCAGTCCGTAGGGCCGCTAGAGTCGGACACGACTGAGCAACCTCACTTTCACTTTTCACTTTCATGCATTGGAGAAGGAAATGGCAACCCACTCCAGTGTTCTTGCCTGGAGAATCCCAGGGATGGGGAAGCCTGGTGGGCTGCTGTCTCTGGGGTTGCACAGAGTCAGACACGACTGCAGTGACTTAGCAGCAGCAGCAACACTTGTAGTGAGAGATCAATAAATCTCTTGTGGAATGAATTATATATAGCTCCAGAAACTAGTTTGTCCTTTGGCAAACAAGTGGTAAATACATGTGGTAATTGATAAATGGAATTACATACACTCTCCATAAAATGATCTCATCAAATATTTTATGATACAGTGCCTTAGTGTTCCAAGCTGAGAATATCTATAAATATTTATTTACAAACATATAAATTCATAGAGTGACAAGAATTTGGAGCTGGAGTGGATGTTAAAAATCATTTAATTTTTCCCAAAGAAAGACATTTCAGGAATCCCAAGACAAGAAAATGCCCATGAACTCCAGTCATATTTCTCACTGTAGCACTTTATTGCCTGATGCTGCTGCTCTTCTGCAAGGTTTTAAAATGGATCTGCAGAATATCAGAATCAAGGTTACACCTACCGTATTGTCAGTCTACACCTGTTTATTCAAACTGTTGGATGACAAGGGTAGAGTATACATCAAAAGAAGTGGGGCATCCTTCCCATGAGAAAGTAGAATGTGATTTTTTGTGAGTGTTTTAAGATGCAGACAGGACATTATTTATCTCCCCAAGCGATATTAATTTAAAGTTTAAGGATTACTACTTCAAATTACACACCACATGGGTACTAAGCGCAGAAAGAAATTGCTAAACCATATGCTTGCAAATACCATCTCTTTCCTCAAGAGAAAAATCATTTATATTTTGCAATTAAAGAACAGGTCTCTTTTCTCATAAAGTTCTTTCAGTCAAGAAATACATGGGGCACAAAGGGCTTCCCAGGGGAGATTTATACAGCGGTTCAAGGACTCTGGTGTCTCCACCTGGTGGAACTTTGGTCTTTGTCTATTTCCTGATTAGACTCTGGACAGTAAACTTTAAGTTCAAAAATTATAGTAAACCCTTGTTAAAGAAAAGTTTGTAAACAGTTCTGTTGTAAGTGACTTTAAGTAACGAAGTTGATATTTAGGTCAGTTTGTTTTTTTCACAATTATAACATTACAACATTGTGAACTACATATGGTGCTCTTGCTTTATTTATGGATGTTGTTTCCTATTTCAGGGAGAACAAATGCATGTGGGTTTTTTATTGCATAATAAATAGTCAATAACGCTGAGAATTTTAATACTGCCGCTTTAGCAGTTTTTTTAAAAAAAATTTCTGATGTGTTTGAATCCAGGAAAGTTTACCAACCACACACACAAAATGGGATAGTTTCTATACCACCACCCTTGGTAAATGAATTCATATGAAGTCTCAGAACTCTCAACTAGTAACTGATTATGATATCACGAATGGTACCATTTCCATTTCCTCTCTTAGAGTAAGTCTCTGTTCCCCTTGCCTTCCTACTCGTCTCTTTGCTCTTACCTTGAAGGAACAGCTTGAGTGAATAGATTACCCTTGCTCTATTCCTGTGAACGTCAGCAAGTTTAGACTCTGGGACTGTCAACAGGAGCAAATTTCAGACCACTTTGTTTACATCCAAGAAAATATGCTGTAAATTGAGAAAAGTCATACTGAAAATCTCTTAAGGTGAAGATGTTTATAGTAGGCTATGCTACCCAGGTATCTGATATTCATTACTTTTTACCTGTCTTAGTGTAAATGAACTTTTTGTCCTTGACTTCAAATTGTTAATTATTTTTTACTTGTAGTGTAATATATAATCCCGCTGTTTACCATTCTGTCTCAATCACTAAGTCAGGTACTACTGGATGTGGCAAATTAAAGCACTTGCTGTCTTATACAAAAACCAGTTTAATTTGTGATTTTAGTGGCCAAAGTTATTGAAATATTTGTGTATAGTTTTATTACAATAGAACATGCTTGTTATAAAAATTTTAAACATTACAGAAATAGATTTTATGCTGTGTAAATTTTTTCCCATAGCCCAATGGTTAATCCATTGGGTTAACCCTTGTTAACAATTTGGTGTGTGCTTTTTATGTGTTTAACAAAATAAGATTATATTATTGTTTTGCAGCTTGCCTTTTTGCACGTAAACATATATTTAAGATTTTTCAATGTCAATAAGGTATTTAACTTTATTTTTTAAAATGATTGTACAGTATTCCATTGTATAGGCTTATCATTGTTTATCCAGTTCCCATTAAATGGGCATTTAAGGTTTTTTTTTTTTACTGTTACAGAAAGTGCTGAAGTTGACATTCTTATGTAATTAGTTTTGTGCTCTTGTGTGAATATCCAGCTTATTTTTTCTAAATGGCTAGCCAACATTTTTTATTGAAAAAATTTATATTTTCTCCCACTGAATTGAGTTACTACATTTACACACACACACACACACACACCCTGTGTCTGTTGTTACCGTTCACTTGCTAAGCGGTGTCCGACTCTTTACAACCCCACAGACTGTAGCGCATCAGGCTCCTCTGTCTTCTACCATCTCCCTGAGTTTGCTCAAATTCATGGCCATTGAGTCAGTGATGCTGTCTAACCGTCTCTTCCTCTGCTTCCTCCTTCTCCTTTTGCCTTCAATCTTTCCCAGGATACGGAATACCTGTGTATATTTGGGTTTATTTATGGACTAATGTTTTAATGTTTAATTTTATGTTTAAATTTAATTTTTAACGTTTTAATGTTTTAGTGACATTGCTTAATTGTTCTAATGAATGATTTACTTTCTCATCCAGTACCCTGGTCTCCTTCGTTGCTCTTCTTTTTTAGAGTGTATGTGAAATCACATATTTATTCTTTCAGATAAACTTCTTTACCCCAGTTTACTTTAAAAACTCAGTTGTGATTCTGATCATTATTACTTTTAATTCCTGTATTAATTAGAACATTCAGCTTTAAAAATCTCTAGATAAATATAAAATTCTCATTTTTCCTTCTCAGTTTACTAATATGTGTGCCCATTCGTCAAATTATAATTTTTAACTGTATCCCTACCAAGAACATTTTGGTGAATTTTTTTTTCTGCCACTAAAGCTTTGTTTTTGTTAACAATATGAAGGGCAATAAAATATCAAATTTTCTTTTCTATAGGGTGATTTAGAGATGATTGGTATCTTTACAACATCTCCAAACACTCTATGTCTTTTCATTTATTTTTCTTAAATCCCTAAGAAGAGTTTTATAACTTCCTTTACATGTTCTATGAGTTTATTCCTAGATATTGCAGTTATAGGTTGCAGAGCTTTCCCTTCATATTTTCTATCTGGTTGTCTCATATTTTCTATCTGGTTGTTTTGGACATGAAAGGGTACTGTATATTTTCATATACAGTCAACTGTTGAACAGTACAATGGTTGGGGTGCCTACCCTCCACACAGTTGAAAATTCAAATGTAATTAGCCTTCCATGTCTGAGGTTCCTCTGTATCCTCTGTCCCTATCCATCTGAGGATCCACAGTTGTGGCTCCTGTAGTACTGTGGCATTTACTATTGAAAAAATCCAAGTATAAGTGGACTCATGCAGTTTAAACCCATGTTTAGGGGTCAACTATACAGTGTCAGACTTTATTTTTCTGGGCTCCAAAATCACTACAGATGGTGACTGCAGCCATGAAATTAAAAGACACTTACTCCTTGGAAGGAAAGTTATGACCAACCTAGATGACATATTCAAAAGCAGAGACATTACTTTGCCAACAAAGGTTCGTGTAGTCAAGGCTATGGTCTTTCCTGTGGTCATGTATGGATGTGAGAGCTGGACTGTGAAGAAGGCTGAGCGCCGAAGAATTGATGCTTTTGAACTGTGGTGTTGGAGAAGACTCTTGAGAGTCCCTTGGACTGCAAGGAGATCCAACCAGTCCATTCTGAAGGAGATCAGCCCTGGATGTTCTTTGGAAGGAATGATGCTAAAGCTGAAACTCCAGTACTTTGGCCACCTCATGCGAAGAGTTGACTCATTGGAGAAGACTCTGATGCTGGGAGGGATTGAGGGCAAGAGGAGAAGGGGACGACAGAGGATGAGATGGCTGGATGGCATCACTGAATCGATGGACGTGAGTTTGAGTGATGGTGATGGACAGGGAGGCCTGGCGTGCTGCGATTCTTGGGGTTGCAAAGAGTCGGACACGACTGAGCGACTAATCTGATCTGATCTGATAATAATTTATGTGGTCACCTTAGTGAACCTTGCTTATTTTCTCACATTTTTTTTCAGTTGATTCTCATGGATTTTTTTCATATAGGCAATGAGATTATCAACAAATAATGATTACTTTGCTTGTTTCCTAAGTCATTTACCTTTAACTTTCTTAATTGCATTGTCTTTTGCCTCTGAAAAATGTTAATGTGAATAGATATCCTTGTTTTATTTCCAAACTTTCTAGGTATGTTTCTAGTGTTTTTATTATTAATAGTTTCTTATATCTATTATCCCTGGAAAAGGCAATGGCTACCCACTCCAGTATTCTAACCTGGAGAGTCCCATGGACAGAGGAGCCTGGCGGGCTACAGTCCATGGGGTCACAAAGAATCAGACATGACTGAATGACTAAACACACATATCTATTATAGTTAGGATATGTGTGTATAAAGTTAAGAAAGTATTCATTTATCCCTATTCAATTAAAACTTTTAAAATAAACTTCTTAATGATTGTTTAAAAAGGGATTTTAGCTTTTATTGAGCTAATACATGATTTTTTCTCCTTTAATCTTTTGATGACAGTTATTTTTTGCTAATATTCATATCTTTCTTGGAATTGACCAACTTTGTCATGGCTTCTTTTGCTTAATTCTGTTTTCCAATATTATACATAGGAATTTTTCATTTTTACTAATTTCTGAGTGATGTGATCACGTCTTCATGTCAGGGTTAAATTGGCTTCATAAGAAGAAGTAGAAAACTCATGTGCACAGGAATAGTTTAAATAACACTATAATCATCTGATCCTTAAAGTTTTGAAGAAACTTGTCCATGCAATGGTTTGGATCTAGCATATTGGGAGGTCAGGGCTTAGGGATTCATTTAGGCAGATGGGGTAGGTTATTAACTTAGTATCCCTTACTCCTATCCAAATCTAAGGTTAAGTCAGTATATCAGATAGGTTTTTAGGCTCCTTGTTTTCAGTGCTTATCTATATCAACATCTCTTGTTTAGCACCCTGAGTATTGAGTCTCTAGGAAGCTTCTCGGTGGGCACTGCTGTCACAACTTCCAGGGGGAATTTAGCACATTTAGTATAACTCCATTGGGAGAGGGGCCTTGAAAGTTTGCATCTAGTTTCCCCCAGACTTTGCCATATGTACTTTTTCAAAACCTTTGCTGATTTTGCTTTAATTTTTTTTCTCTTTTTAGCTATAATAAATCACAATCATGAGTCCATCCATATGCTGAGTCATGAGAGTCATTTCATATGACAGGACAAAACAGTGGTATTAAAATGTGGTGGCAGAGTTCTAAAATACAACTTAAAAAAATGTACTATAACTTTGTCTTTACAGGTATGGAAATAATCTCATGGAAGTTTAGAACACTTGTCAAAGACCACATATGTTGTTAGTAGCAGAATAAGTATTAGTGTTAAAGTGTAAGAAATATGTCAGTAAATAGTTTTACTCCATGAGCTTTAATTTTTTCTTCATCAAATTTAAATTGATGTTTTAAAAATGCTAACTTTATTGATGTGTGGCTTTTAAAACATGCTTTTTTTTAATGGCAAGTGGATGGACCCAAGCTGTCACTTCATGGACAAGCTAGGGCATTGGGTGAAAATATTTTCTGCATACAAGCTATGGCACTGGTAACTGGGTTAGCATCATTTGCTTCTTTGCAGTAAGATTAAAAATGGAATAATTTCCTAAATAAATTTTCTTAGCAGAAAATTTGTTTGCATATTTATGTACCTGAGAAGGGATGTTAACCTAGAACAGTAGAATCTAAATAAATGAGTGTTTTCTAGGCTGAGCATTAGAATCACTTCAGAACAGTGGCCAACTGCATCAGAATTTCTGTTGGGTGGAGCTCAAGCATCTTTGTGTTTTAAGCTCCTTAGTGATTCTTGTTGTGGCAAGCTTCATTGAGAATCACTGGTCTAATTAAAATTATTTCTGTATGCCAGTGAAAATTATTATTTTGTTAAAATTTCTTTACTAAGTCTGTTTCATATACACGACAGTCTTTGCTTCATGCATCCAGTTGGAAAAGCATAATTAGAATGTAAATTTAGTAAAAGGAAATTTTATGTATTAAGTACAAATCTGGAGAACTTATTAAAATAGATATTTATATATGTAGTATTAAAGTTTATTACGTATCAGTTGAGGAATTATAAATTAACCTTTGAGTTAGTTAACCAAGAATCTATCATTGTCCATCAGGAGTGATTAATTAATCATTTGAGTCTCACGGATAACCTAGATAAAATTTTAAGATAATATAACAGAGAACATATTCATTGGGTATGTACATGGCATCCTTTCTGGTAGGGAAAACATCTGTTTTGTTTGGAGTCATGCATCATCATTGAACTGTTGGATAGTGTTGTGACAGTTCTTGTTGAGGAAAATGAAATTTTGAAATCAGGTACCAGTGAGTTTTAGAGTCATGACTGACACAGGAAATAATCGTGCTGTTTATTTTGAACATTGTTTGGATAACCAAGCCAGAAATCAAAGCAAAGAGCAAAAAGAATCTGATCCTTTATGTAGAATATAGTCAGTCCATGATCATTTCTTAGAGCAGGGATGGCAAACTATAATCTGAGGGTTAAATCCAGCCCTTCTCTGTAAATAATTTCATTGGAGCAAAGCCTTGTTCATTCATTTACTTGCTGTCTGCGGCTACTCATGATAGGGTTGAATGGTTGTGATAGAGGCTATATGGCGGGCAAAGCCTAAAATATTTACTCTCTGACCCTTTGCAAAAAGTTTGCCAACTTCTATGTTAGACTGTTGTATCACATATAAGGGATTGAATTTCACATGTTCTGGGGACACTCCTAAATGGATCATTTTAAGCCGAATTTGGTCCTAAAAACAGAGGTGCCTGGAGATGATCCACTTTGTAGGGCTTTCAAATGCAGGTTGTGGTTGAGGGAGAGGGATTTGCCCTGAGAATGAGTATGCTGCTAGCCCTCTGATAGTCCTACCAGGGGCCAGGAGTTTCTTTTACTTATCTGGGGTAGGTGTTTCCTTGCCTAACTCATCCTCCGTGTTCCTCTACATCACATTCCTTGCTGCTGTTCCCTCGGTTGGGAGTGGGCATGGAGTAGCAGGTAACTGGGGAAACTGGACTGTGAGGGTATTCCACTACAGTCTCTGGGGATAAAGATAATTTTTTCACATAGCTTGTTTTATCTTTTAGTTTTTAAAATATTTTTATTTATTTTTGGCCGTGCTGGGTCTTCGATGCTGTGTGGGCTTTTTTCTAGCTGCAGTGAGTGGGGCTACTCTCTCGTTGTGGTGCTCGGGCTTCTCGTTGTGGTGGCTTCTCTTGGTGCAGGGCACAGGCTCTAGGGCACGTGTGCTTCAGTAGTTGTGGTGCTTGGGCTCTAGAGTCCAGGCTCAGTAGTCATGGGCACAGGCTCAAGTTGCCCTGTGGCAAGTGGGATCTTCCAGGACCAGGGATCGAACAAGCATCTCCCACATGGGCAGGTGGATTCTTTACCTCTGAGCCACTAGGAAAGCATCACATATCGTGATGAACCTGCATGTGGAAGTGTGAAGGTTAGGAGTGGCTTAATCTTTAATCCTGGTGCAAGCGGAGAGTTCAAGAAGGTGTGGAGGAGGGTCTAGTGGAGACAGAATATCTGATTCAATTCTAGTTTCAGGTACAACACCTCTGAGCTGTCAACCACATCATCACTTCAGACACCTGCACATTAGTGAGGGCTTTCATCCACTTGCTAGGTTACTTACATCTGGGAAGTACTACCTGCAAGTACAGTAGATATTTAAGAATATAACCAATTTTAGCTTTTGAAGATAATTACTCCCCTTTCTAATATGTAAAGCTGTTAATCAAGTTTTAAGCTTTTGATTTTCAGTTGCATTTGTAGGAAAGAAAAGCAAGGAAGTGAGATTAAATGTAATGTTGTTGTGATAAACACAGGCTACCTGCTTATCAGGGATAAAAGTTTGAACTGGAAGTTACAGTCTTCAGAAAAATACTGGAGTTTTTCTTTCTTAGAGGGAGATTAGGTGCTTACTACAAGCTTCTATTAATAAATGTCCATTTATTTTTGTGACTTCAGAAGATTATAATCTTTTAATAAAACACTTAAGATGGTTTCAGATCAAAACTTCTGTAATTAATTGAAATTGGATTTAGTTTATTTTTTTTGTGATTTAGGTCTAGATCTATGCCTGAATGAGTTTTCCACTGGGTCTAGCTAGTTATACCACCTTAGTAAATATAGCTATGCTAAAAGAGGAACCCTTCTGGTTGTTGATTTTCTTTTTCCTGAGATACTGAGAAATAAGGGACCTAAACACAGTTTGAACACAGTTTTCTAGATTGTGATGGATCCAAGTGCTGTTAATGTTTGAAGATCCTGAGTTCTAGCGTCATAAGGTGGTGAGGATAGTGGAGTTAATGGAAATAGGCTGAACTACTTCCCAGAATAGATGGATTAATTGAGATACCAATGATGATGATAAAATCGCTCTCTTTTGTGATTTTTTAGAAAATACATTTTTACCTATCTGTGTTTATAGTATGTGGTTTTTGAAGTGTACTCCCCGCCTCTCGCTAACTCTCATCCCTTCTTTATATAATAGATCAACGACTATCACCTGTTCTACAAGATGAGTAACAGCCACCCTCTTCGCCCCTTTACTGCAGTGGGGGAGATTGACCATGTGCACATTTTGTCTGAACATATTGGTGCCTTGTTGATTGGGGAAGAATATGGCGACGTCACATTTGTTGTGGAAAAGAAACGTTTTCCTGCCCACAGGGTAATTTTAGCAGCAAGGTGCCAATATTTTCGGTAAGTGTATATTACTTTTTGAAGATACAAGTCACTTGTAGAAAACACTGGTATTTTCCACTCTGTGAAAAATATGTAACAAAACATAACAAATTCTAGCAGTCATTCAGTTGAACATCTATAAGCATTTCATCTTTGTTGACTTTTTGTTGTATTTTTGAAAATACCTTTCCCTTCAGGAGTCATCATCATAGGGTTGGAAGGCTTCTCAGGCTGGACTGTACCCCATCAACCATTTTCCAGATTCTCAACAATATTTCTCAGGCTGAGTCTTTTTTTCCCTTACCCTCTGCTCACTGTTGATGACTAATGGAACTTAAACTGATTTATTGGCCGACAGGCCTCTTGTATAGGCAGAATGGCCTTTGGACTTGCCAATGAACATGTGTACCTCTGAGTTTCAGATCACTGAGGTCCAGGACCTATATGTAACCAAACAGATCTATTTCTGAGACATGCAATTTGACAACCCCAAAGTAAAGGAAACTTAAATATTTACTGAGACCAAGTTTCATAGTTATATTAGCGCTAAAACTAAACAAAATGTTAATTTATGTAGAAAGCATACTTGTACTTATATGTAGCTATTGTGTATTACTTAGACCCATAATTTCCAGGGTTATAAATATTAAACTGAGGTGTAATTACTCTCTGTGTTACCCGATGTTAGTTAAAAGGGAATCATTACTGAATTATTGACTAATAATATATCCTTGAAAAAATCTGTAGAGTCCATATCCATGAAATCATGAATTTGCCTGTGAAACTTGATATCTAAAAATTGAGATGTGGAAGGCATGAAGAAAATTTCACTTACCTTGTAGTGAAAACTACAGTCTGATATTATTTATGATTATAATTAATTGAGAAGCAAAACCTACACCTGGAGTCACATACATTGTAGTAGAGTATGTTTCTTGGAAATATTTACTATTTAGCTAGAACTCTTACTATGGTGCTTTATAAACATGTTTAGAACATTCTATCTTGTACATATAAAATGCCAACATAGAGGCAGCCAGGAGCTTAGAGACAAGAGGAGTTTGTTAAGAGTTCTAGCTAACATGCTCCTATTGAGGTGAGGCAACTCACCTTGGTCTGGTCATTATTTTTACCAGTCTGTCCTCTGTATACTTTTGTTTTCCCTTTTCTTTCTTCCATTTGTTACTGTTAAAGTGTCTTATGAGAGTCCAGTCTTTATTAAGTTAGATCTTTTCAGCCTTAGGTTTAGTATTCATTACTATTATATATCTTTCCTCTTTGAAAAGAATTTGAGACAACTATATCTTGGTATCTTTTAGGTGATCAGTATATTCTTAAAAGAAACTCAAGTATCCTTAGACATTTGAAGAGCATATTGGATGAAGGGAATACACTCCCCTCATTTACTGACCTTGTTCTTGCTGTCTCTTTGTGGGTATTGGACATTTATAATATCTGGCGGCTCACTAGGCTAGACTCAGTCATTACCAATGCCAGCTTAGACTGATTCTCATTGCTGACACTGTTCTTGTGCAAAGGAATGTTAACCGTTAGCTGAATGGAGAGGCCTTATGAGTGTGGTCATAGAGCCTATCAATTTCCAGATGAGGACAAGAGGGAACCTTCCACAATTTGGGGGTTCATATTTAAGACTTCCAGGAGTCCTTGTCAAAACCACTTTTAAAGCATTGAGAATTCAAGTAAGTACCATGGATAACACTGGAGTAAGAATAAGTCTTGGCAAGATCTCCCCAGGAAGGTGTCTTTATTCTGGTAATAGTAACTTTAAGGTCATTGATTGGATGTGCTCTGGATTAATGGAAACCTTCACAAGTGTTTTTAGGCAGAGTATAACCCAGTGAAGAAGTACGCTCAAAATATTCATGAATCTTTTGGTAGGTAGTTTCAGCTGTTTCTTTGAGGCAAACAAGAATGTCCTGTCCTGCTTGTCCGGGGGAGGGTGGGAGGAGTTCTAGGCAAGCGTGAGGGGACACTTTGAAATGCTAATCCTGCCCTGAGAATCACAGGAGTGAGGGGGTCTCTCCTTGCCCCTTATTCTCTTGCTCTCGCTTTTTCACGTTCTCTTTCTCACTCATTTCATTACTCTTCCTTTTCTGCACTCTTTCTTTGTTCTTTGCTGATGGAAGCTTTAATTGGTTCATATTATTTCCCCTAGAGTAATAGAGGTAGAAGTTCAAATTTATTACCTGACTGGATTGTCTGCTTTTTTATTATTTAGATGAACAGATAAACAATAATGTGGGGATTTTGTTTTAATCTGAAAAATACTGAAAGACAAAATAGAAAAGTCAGATCATCTATAATCCCATCATGAATTTCATTTTTAATTTATAAACTGACAAATGAAGACCCTTTCCTCCCAGACATCTTTTTCCATTCCCTAGAGACAACCACTGTTAACAGTTTAATATGTATTTCTTCTCAATATAAATAGATGTATCTATATATACCTATGTGCATACAAATCTAAGTATGTGGTATACACTTTTTCCCTATGCTACACATAAAGATTGCAACCTGACTTACCTGACTATATCTTTCCAAGACAGTATATATTACTCTCCCTTGATCTTTCTAATGGCTGCATAGAACGTATATATCATAGTTTTTTCCAACCATGTTCCACTTAATGGACATTTAAGATTTTTTCCATTGTTTCAAGATATCTTGTTATACATTTATCTTTATTTTGCTGTGTTATTGAGTCCTAAAAGTGAGATTACTCAGATAAAGGGTATGCACATTTTAAATTTGAATAGATATTACTTAAATTCTTTTCCAAAACTTCATTTATACTCTTAAAATAGTGCACGAGAAAACCTCTTTTCCCCCTAGAGTAATAGAGGTAGAAATTCAAATTTATTACCTGACTGGATTGTCTGTTTTTTTTATTATTTAGTTGAACAGATAAGCAATAATGTGGGGATTTTGTTGTAATCTTTAAAATACTGGAAGTATTAACAGGTTTCTAATTTCTGCCAGTCTGACGGGAAGAATAGCACCTGATTATATTTAATTGTTTTCATCTGATTATATCTTTTCCTATGGAACTTTACTTTTTTAAACTACCTTCTTGACCTTTAACAGGTTTATATTGATTTCACTGTTCCTCTCAAAAGAGCACTTCATCTTTCTAATTAATGAATGTCTATTTTATTTCTTGAGCTCTTAAGATTATTCATTAGTTGTGTATAGAATTAATTCAAAATAGTTTTAAAATTATTTCTTTTGCTTTAGAGATCTATTTTAAGTGATTACTATGTATTTCTTCACCTGAATGTTTGTCACTAAACACATTTATGTTTTTTATTATGTTGATAACCTTTATTTCATAATTTTATAGCAAATCCTACTTGAAGTTTTCCTTACACATTTCTCCTCTGATGTGCAGAGCATTACTGTATGGTGGAATGCGAGAATCTCAGCCTGAAGCCGAAATCCCTCTTCAAGACACCACTGCAGAAGCATTCACAATGCTGCTTAAATACATCTACACTGGGCGGGCGACGCTGACAGATGAGAAGGAGGAGGTGCTCCTGGACTTTTTGAGCCTGGCTCATAAATACGGATTTCCGGAGCTGGAGGATTCCACCTCTGAGTACCTCTGCACCATACTTAACATTCAGAATGTCTGTATGACTTTTGATGTTGCCAGTCTCTACTCACTTCCCAAGTTAACTTGCATGTGCTGCATGTTTATGGACAGAAATGCTCAGGAGGTACTCTCAAGCGAAGGCTTCCTCTCCCTTTCTAAGGTGTGTCATTGTCTCCAAGTAATTTACAGGCAATACACATTGTTTTATTTATGTCTATAGAGACGAAACATAGCAGTGGACTAAGAATAAAGAGAAAAGCTATTAGTGTGGAAGAGGTGGTCTGTCTAGCCATCTGCCTCTGACTCCTGAGACTCTAGATCATATAAGAGGGAGGCAGATAGCTGCTGCTTTCTTTTAAGGTTCTTCTGGTAAGTTCTGTGTGCAAGAGACTGTGCCGCTGGGTGGTGGTTCTCAATGTAATGATGTCAAATAGACTCTCTTGTGGCATTGCATACTGTTTTTTGGTTTTGTATCAGTATTTCTCTGACAGAGTACACTGATGATTCCTTATTTATGAGGGGGGAGTTCATAAAGGAGATAATGATGTATTGTTCAGTTGCTGAGTCATGTCTGACTCTTTGTGACCCCATGGACTGCAGCACACCAGACTTACCTGTCTTTCACTGTCTCCTGGAATTTGCACAGACTCATGTCCATTGACATGAGTGATGCCATCCAACCATGTTGCCCCCTTTTCCTCCTTCCCTTAATCTTTCCCGGTATCAGGGTCTTTTCTAATGAGTTGGCTCTTGGCATCATGTGGCCAAAGTATTGGAGGTTCAGCATCAGGCCTTCCAATGAATATTTAGGGTTGGTTTCCTTTAGGATTGACTGGTTTGATCTTTCAGTCCAAGGGACTCTCAAGAATCTTCTCTAGCACCACAGTTCAAAAGCATCAGTTCTTTAGTGCTCAGCCTTCTTATGGTCTTTAAATCACTGTTTTTTGTTTGTTTGTTTGTTTTCCTCTTTTGGCACAGAATTCACTATTGTAAAAAAAAAAAAAAATTCACTATTGTGCAGTGTTTTATACCATATAATAGCTACAGTAAAACTATTTTTCCCCAGTCTTCCTTTGAACCCTGGTGGTTGTCTTTCCTTTCCCTTTCTGTGTTGCTCCTAGAACCTGAATATTTTGAATGGGAAAACCTATTTGAAAAGCTACATGTCTTGTTTTGCGTGTAAATATGATTTTTACTTAATTTTTAGAGGCAAGGATCTTATAGGGTTACGCCAGTGTTGCTGGAAGTCATTTTAGGAATATGAGAACTGAAAATATGGTAGAACAGTAATACTGTGGAACAAAAGATTCTGAATTTTAAATAGCTAGATGTGTCTTACTGACTTAGAGAAGTAAATTCTGCTAAAGAACATGTACAGAGCAACAGCTTCTCACATTGCCATTTTTTCTTGGTATTTTATTAAAGATAGGGGCACATGTGTTGAAAAGACTAGGTACAAGATGCCTGTAGCTGTTCACACAGCCATAATGGGCAAGAGTATATGGCACAAAGAATAAGGAAAGAAGATGGTCAAGAAGAGTTAATTGCTTAAATATAAGTGATATTTGCAGTTCAGTAAAGTTTTACTTATTGATCATACACATGGTTGAGCTCCATAATAACTGGAATTTTTCCTTTTTATCCTTTTCAGACAGCACTTTTAAACATCGTATTAAG